>CM059574.1:38957330-41357330 GCA_030386875.1 Morinoia aosen
TTTAAGACAGTATTAGAAACTTTCGTCGCGTTCTCTATGCCATCCTTTATTTCGGAACAATAGGGATCGTTATCTTGTTCACGTTTAAATTCGTCTAACGACCAGTTGTCATTAATACTTGAATGGTCTGTAGTCGTGTTCACTTTATTCAGTCTGCATAAGCACATTTTCTGTCTGCTCTTAAAGTCATTGGGCTCACGTCTGGGGGCTTCAGCAGTCCTGTTGTCGTGTCTTTCATCATCACTTCCTGGCATTGTTTTCTCGAACTCCCCCTCAGTTACGGGCTTGTTACATTTGTTACCCGCAGCAGCGGCTTGCAACCTGGTTACAACGGGAAAAGTCTCTACATCTGGGTTTAAGTCAGAACACTCTGATAGTTCTTTTTCTGTTAAAGGATTTTCTTCATGATTTAATCTACTTAATGCATCGGCGGCACTATTCGCTTTTCCTGAAAAATACTTTAATTTGGCATCAAAGGCTTGGACATATATGCTCCATCTCGCGAGCGTGTTGTCTTCAGGTAATTTCTTTGAAAATAATGGGACGAGCGGCTTATGATCGGTATATATAACCAGATCATAGCCTAAAACAAGATATTTAAAGTACTTTAACGCTTCAACTATAGCGTACATTTCCTTTTTCGTAGTTGAGTATCGACGTTGAGTGGAATTCAACGTTTTAGAGAAAAATGCAACAGGTCTCATGTTTCGAACCTTATCAGTAGCTGACTGGAGTAAAACAGCTCCTATGCCTACATTCGATGCATCACAAAACAAATGAAATTTTTGATCGAAGTTTGGATGACTCAAGGTGGTGTTTGCGCACAATTCATCCTTTAATTTTTCAAAGGCGTTTTGACAATCTCTAGCCCAATTGAATTCGACATTTTTCTTTAGAAGATTATAGAGTGGGCTTGCGATACTCGCAAAATTTTTTATGTACCTACGAAAGAAATTTACTAGTCCTAGAAATGACTGTAGTTGTTTAACATTCTTTGGAATTTCTAAATTCTTTACTTTGTCAGTACCGGTGCTTCTGGTTCCCATTCCACTAATGGAATGTCCTAAATATTCAATTTCGTCACGGAAAAACTCACATTTTTCCGTTTTGATTGACAATCTAGCGTTTCTTAACAGTTCAAGTACAACTTTTATATCGGCAAGATGCTGTGCCTTCTCCTTAGAAAATATGAGCACGTCATCCATAAAGACGAAAGATAGTTTTCCTAGAACAGGAGATAGCGTTTGCGTCATGACAGACTGGAAATATGCTGGTGAGGTTTTTAAACCAAAGGGTAAACGATTAAATTCATATTTTCTACTACCAACTGTAAATGCGGTTATTTCTTTACTCTCATCGGTCAGTGTAATATTATGATATCCTGACCTAAGATCTAGTTTAGAAAAATATTTTTGACCATTTAAACTATAGAGAATGTCGTCCACGCGCGGCAGCGGGAATGATTCTTCATGAATTACCTCATTTACCTTGCGAAAGTCAACTACCGGACGTATGGTTCCATCTTTCTTATGAACTACAATTATCGGTGAATTATAAGCTGAAATCGATGGTCTAATAATTCCGTCGTCTAACATTTTTTCGTTAACGACTTTCAAGTCTTCCATGTAACGGTGGGCAATACGATAGGGAGGGACATTTACGACATCCACGTTAGGTTTCAAACGTATTTTGTAGGGTTTAATTGCAGCAGCGGAGATCGATTCATTGTCTATAGTGATAACATCTCTGAATTCGTTTAACAGACTCAGCAATTCAGGCTTCATTTCATCATCGTTACACTTGATATCATCATTATTTAATTTCCGCCGACCACGGGCGATTTCTTTGGAATCAGAAACGTACTCTTTGTCAACAACTCCTGTGATCCCGACAGATTGACTATTAGTGTCTTTATTATCGACATCTAAATGACTGTCCTGAACAACACCAGCTGCCTGCACAAAGGTACTTAATCCCGTTTTTAATTCTCCTTGTACATCTGACAAGTAAACTTCGGACTCAACTTGATCCTTTTCCACTTTTTCTAAAGTACTTATAATTGCATTTTCTGGTAAGACAATCGCTCTGTCGGAGCTATTAATTAATAACAACGGAATCCTTCTCCTATTGTTAACTCTCACAATTGCTTCGGCGACACAGACGCCTTCTTATAAAGTTGCTTTCTTTATTATATATTCTCCATTTTTACACTTTCCAACATGTCCAACATGTTTCAAAATTACATTGGGAGCAATTTCTACGCGTCGAGTATGAACTCTTAACGGCTTGTG
Source organism: Morinoia aosen (assembly GCA_030386875.1). Classification (NCBI taxonomy): domain Eukaryota; kingdom Metazoa; phylum Arthropoda; class Malacostraca; order Amphipoda; family Talitridae; genus Morinoia; species Morinoia aosen. The sequence continues at coordinate 38,959,622 of CM059574.1, forward strand.
GGAACTGGTAACTGCAACTACGCCTCGAACAGGCTGGTTTTCTCTCTTACCATCCCTTTTTACTTCCTCACTTGCTTTCTCAGCAATGCACGTCCTCTTCTCTCTTAGCTTATTTAGGACTTTTTTCTTAGCTCTGGACGTAATCGTGTCCGCCATGAGACACTCAGTATTCTCTATTAAATACTCGAGACACTGTGTCTTTCTCTTTTTTCGTCTTTTTACCTCTGCAAAGGGAATTCTCTCGTCTTTGATAATTAAACATCTTTGTTTTAAGTCTACAACGGCGTTCTTGTCTAATAGATCACGTCCAATAATGACGTCATAATTGTAAATACCATCTTTAATTATTAAAGCATTTGTCTTTAAACTTACACCGTTTTTTAACTTTAGGACAAGCTCTACCTCGCCTTCGACATTACTTTTAGCGTTAACGCCTTTTATAGTCAGAGTACTTGGCTTCACGTCATTACTTATCTCATTAATTCTGTGGTAGCTGATCAGACACTTTTCTGATCCTGAATCAATCAATGCATTCCACAGGTCTGCATCTTTTCTAAGCACAATCATTGGTTTGTGACTTTTTCTTATGATACACAATTCATTTTGATTCGTAACTTCCACTTCTTCATCTTCTTCGTATTTACAAACGTTCGCCGTAAAATGGCTTTCGTAATTATCAGTGCCATGAGCGTTTAAACCGCTCAAGTCGCTTAGATCCACCTCTCCCAGCGATTCATATCTGTTTTTACATTTTATCAGTGGATCAACTCTCTCAACATTTTTAACGAGGGAACCTTCAGCACCAGCATTCTCCTCGGGTTCACAGGGCATCACTGTCGTAGAGTCACACTTAGTTATAGTTATTTTAGTTTCCGTTTTATCATCGACGTTATTTCTATCGGCAATGAAATCTTCTCCACTGCTTACGCTAAAAAATCATTTCCACTGTTAGTTTGGTAAGTTTCTACCTGGCTTTTTTCTGGTACTCGAGTTTTATACTGTCCTCGCGCACGGACACGATCAGGCCTACCTGGTCTGTTGAAATACTCTCGTCCGGACCTACAGTCTCTTGCGTAGTGTCCTAACTTATTACAACGAAAACAAACTACATCACGCAGCGAATGCTCGGCGGCTGTCTGACTTGAACCTGGTTTGTACCAATCAGTCGATTTCCTAGCCACAGGGTTTACCGACACACCTTGGTTTTGGCAGATACACACATGATTTTTGCAATTCGAGCAACGCCTAGCTTCAGTAGCTGTCTCTAATGCTTGGACTTCTAGAGTTCCTAATTCACGATCTCCAACAAAAGATTTTACATGAGGTCTAGCACGGTAAGTTGGTCTTGGGAAATTGGGTCTCCAGTAGGGTCTACGCGTCCTACCTCTACCTCGAAATCCGCCTCTTTCTGTTGTATGCACTTCGGCCTCATCACAGGCAGCTTCAAAGTTAGATTCGGACGAATGACCATCCTCAGCACAATAGATTTCCATAGATCTCTCAGTTCTAGTTGCTAATATTTGTTTATCTTCGGGAAAATTCCTAATAACAGTGACTATCCTCTGAAGAAGTTCTTCAGACGAGCTGAAAGGTTTGTTGAACAGTTTTTTTGAAAACTCTTCTGTCACTAAGGGGTTGATAATGACCATAGCTAACGCAACAATTAAAGTATTCTCGACATACTTATCGAGAGCAGCAGGATCGGGACAATTTACTACATAGGGGTGAGCTCTGTTTGTGCATTCCGGGCTATGCATGAGTCTATGGGTTAGTTTACGTATTTTGGATAATATAGCCACGAATTGACTTGCCAGTGCATCATTACGTTTCAGGCGTACTTTATTTAGATCACAGGCGACCGCGTGTAAAGATCTTTCACCTTTCGATACATATATATTTTCCAACAGGTGTACGACTTCTTCGAAACTCAGTTCGTACCCTTCACTAATTATGGAAGCTACTACGGTGTTGAAGTCACCGACCCGCTTGTCTGCAGTTCGCAACAATAAATTTAGCTTCGCTTCCTCTGAATTATCAGATAGCATATTAAAATAAGCTCGCACATTCTTTATGTGCGTCTCCAGGGTTTTGTTTTCTATGAAGTCCGGGTCAAAACGACGCCTTCTACCTCGAAATTGGGGCAAATCCTGTCCAGCAATCACCACACTCGGTATCGGACCGACAACAGAAGTCGTTACACTGGTAACTGAGCTAGTCACAGGGACAACTGTGGTAGTAACTGTACTAGTTACAGGAGTGACAGGGGTGGTTGTCGTCATCGTGACTGTTACTGAATTCGACTTCGCGTGAAAAATAGGTACGGATAATCTACCGAATCTAGTCACATACGGAAAAGTCCTTATGTACTCGTATTCGTCAGAATCACTATCCGACATAAATAATCACACCTATATTCTTAGACCTGCAATTACCTCTTTAAAAAGCAAAGTGTTCTACACACATTTAAAGAAAATATTATACACACAATAAAATGATACTCACAATTTTAGTGGACTTAAAACAGGCTATAACAGCACCACAAAAGACCTAGTCAAGCTGCTTGACTGCTACTGTTACTCTGCTACCGTTACTGACTGTTGCGTGACTGTTACTCTCAGCGGCAGGCTGCTCCAGCTCATTCTTATACACTAGAGAACAATAGGTGCTGGAGAACCGAGCTCCGGCTACAACTTCCTTCAATTGTTTACCCACACAATACTTCCGCGAACAGGCTCGCTCTCCCGCTTACCAAGAACCTGCGCTTGCTGCAATGCTATGCTGCTCGCTGCTCAACTTCTCCCACTTCCAAGAATCTGCTTCCGCGTTAAGGCTCGCCTACTTACTAAGAAACATCTCGCTCACTGCACTTGCAATGCTTACTGTACTGCTTAACTTCCTACTCATTAACTTTATAACGATGATGTATAATCATTAATTTGAGCTCATGCTTATTTAATTAGCAAGCAAACATTATCGGCGTATACTCAGCTTTGCTATTTGGCGATGTGCAACTCTCGTCGATCTCCTCGTAGATCTTCTCGTTGCAGATGACGGTGGGCAGATGCGTAGATCTCGTCGACAAACCAGGTTGTTGGTTTGGACCCTCACTTCGTCTTCTCCTTTGAGTAGCGATGAGTAGACTGGTGAAGACTGCGTAGCGTGTAAATTTTCGATTATTTTTCTCTCCTTTCTTTCTCGAAGTGTTTCTTGAAAGAACTTCGATTTTCTGCGCTGACGTCTTTCTTCCTTTTCTCGATGCTCTGAAGTAATGTGATGACTGTGCGACGTTACGTTACTCCAAACAGGTTGACACTCTTCACATTTAAAATCACGGGTCAGCAGAACTGAAGATCAATTCTTGATATCTTCTTCTTCAATGGGCAATGTGGCAATGTGGATATCTTGAATGTGGCTCCCCATACACGGGCACCAAATATGTTCCGACCTTTTCTATGTACCGGCCGAAAACTACGCGAATGGGGTTCGGGAGTGACGAAGCAGCAGCGTAGTGATAGTTTATTGGTACTTCAGAGTTGATACAGGCTTGGTAGTTGGCAAGAATCAGAGAGATCAGACGATAGGTGCTAATACAAGTCTTCTACAGTGCATCTGCGATCCATACAGCTGCTTCCTCGACGGTAACGCGTCTGTTACTGAACAGAGGTGACTCTATCTCATGTGACCTCTACGGCAGCGCACCGTCAATGAACAGCGCTGTCTCTTGCTGATGCTATTTATACACTCTGCGGACGCACACCAGCAAAGTCAAAAAGTGAAAGAAAATTGTCGAAATCATAATAAAAACAGATAATGATGTTACTTTGGATAGTATTTAACACTCCAGAGAAACTATTTTTAAAAAGACCAAAGCTGACTTTAATGCTGAAACATGCGTGAGAAGATGATGAATCACCCTAGCATTGAAAATGCGAGAATGTTATCTCATGATTTGAAGTGCGGGATCAATTAATCAATTTTTCAAGATGATGAAGTTTCGTTTCTAAACAGAAAGCAATTCTGAAATGGAAACTCCAGGTAATCAGGGAGGCATTTAGTGCAAAAGCTACACCCCCAAAACTGAAACGCCTTCACTCCTAAAGTAATAGCAAGCACGAAATTAGCAATTATGTGGCCTATTGCACTTGGGGGGTATAGTTTTACTAATAATTATGGACCTATCAATAAACATATCTGATGATATTTCAGTAGAGCTGCAAGTCTGTGTTCACTCTGTCTAATGACTCGGAGAGCAAGAGCATTGAATGTATTTAATGTATACCTATAAATTTCATTGGTGTGTATACTTCATTATAATAATGTAGAGATGCGTTGTATTACTAAAAAGTAGTTCAAATTGTGGTTTAGAGCCTTAAATGTATGTGTGAATCATCAACCCAGTTGGAAAGAAAGAAAGAAAAAAAGAAAAACCGTTTATTTCCAAAAAGGTTGGCACATGAGATACATGACAAACATATTGGCTTTTAAAAATTTCTTAATATAAAACGTCATTATATAGACAAGCGTACTATACGAGGAGTACTAATAGACAGACTATACGAGGTGTGCTAATAGACAAACTATCCGAGGTGTACAAATAGGAAAAACCATACGAGGCGTACTAATAGACGAAACTATCCCAGGCATACAAATAGGTTAACCTTACGAGGCGTAATAATAGACACGCCATCCGTGGCATGCAAAATAGATTAACCCTGTCATGGGCTAATTAATTCAAAAATATCATTTTTTGGATATTTTATATCTCAGGAGATGGCTGACAACTTATAAATAATTTAAAATACTACTAGAGAATTCTTCGGAATTCCTAAATTATTTGTTGAACCGAAAGTAAGAAAATACAAAAAACGCTATACCGAAGCCGCTCGAAACTCCGTTGTGAATGACTATCAAGTATTGAGAAAAAGTTAGTCACAGAGTAATTTATAAAGAACATCACTCAACACAACACGCACATCTAGAAAAGAAACGCGAAAACAAATTTACACGTAAAAATAAATTCATGGCTTGTTCAGCATACGTACAGAGAGCTGATAATTTTTTTTCACGAGAGCTATTATTTCTGCTCATATTCTTCATTTTTTTTCTATTCACAGATGCGCCCTCTGGGGTGGTGATAGATCTATTTTTGAATCTTTAAACAAGTTCAATAAATAAATTTATTTCTGAAATATGGTTCAGTGTTTACTGGTCGCAGAGCTTTAGGTAAAATGTAATGTGTCTTGAAGTTTCGTTTACACTCAAAAAATAGAAATAGAAAACATATATATATATATATATGTATATACTTGAACATGTATACTCACACCCAGACATACATGTATGCGTGCGCACACACACACGCACCCACCTACACACTCATATTCATATATATATATATAATATATATATATATATATGAATATGAGATATATGGGATATATATATATATATATATATATATATATATATATATATATATATATATATATATATATATATATATATATATATATATATATGCGTATTGGAAATGAAAATAAGAAAAATACTAACAGACATAAAAAACAATCTTGCTCGTGGTACATCTAAAATGACCTTCAAGTTCAGATCCTCTTCGTTGGAACTAAAACTTGGAACTCAATACCTGCGGAGATCCGTGATAGTAATTCTTACAAGGTATTCAAAAGAAACCTTGAGTCTCACTTGCTATCGAAATACTAGTCGAGTAAGAGCATCAAGTCAAATCTTGTTTCCTACATGACTGTTTCCAATAATGTAATTTGTCATGGGAAATATTGCCGATATTCAGTCTACTGTTAAATCGTTTATCGAATGTACTGTTAAATATAGTCCATATGACCTATATTGTAAGATGAAATATCTGATATCGAGTAAATTATCTCACTGATCAGTCTAATGCGAAACTAGGTTAAGTGATTTAAGTTAAACATTACTGTACACCCTAGAATAACGTGATGGTACGATGCCCCAGAAGTCGCTGAACTTATCCGGGTCCACAGGTAGATATATATTCAAATTTGACCATCGTACTAGACTCAAGAAACCTTCTACCTCTGTATCTCCTGTGGTGAATAAATTGTTTTAAATTGATTAAACTGTTAATCGTGAGAAATAATCTGGAGAAAAAATAAGAGGAAAATATTTCGAAAAACATTACGTTTTTCAAAATATTTTTCGTGAGGGCATGATGTTTTTTATAATCGAAATGAAATGTTTTTCTAATTTTATGACAATAATTTTAAGAAAACTCAAATCACAGTCGAGGAACAACAACAACAAATAAAATTTTGGGTTTCATATCCTCTCGGTATTCTCTGCAGCATCATACGGACATGGGTACATGGGATAAAATGGAGATACAGTGTAAGCCAGATTTCACTTATCAGTAGCAAATATCTATAAAATTTTGGCAGAAACGCGAAAACAAACATATACTCAAAATAAAAATAATTTTTTCAACATACGAACAGAAAGCTAATTTTTACACGATTCATGTGCTCAAATTGCACTTTATTTCATTTGTCTAATTGTATTTTTCATTTTTCCTATTCATAGAAACGTTCTCTGGGGTAGTGATAGATTTATTTTTGAAAAAATTTCGCAAGAGCAATAAAATTAATTAGCCGGATTATTTTCAAGTTAAAAATGGAGATAGAAACATGTTCATATATTTATGTAGATATACATATACCTACATACGTGTGCACAGATATATCCATATCTTGGGTTTCACATCCTATCGGTACTCTCTTCAGCATTATACGGACATATGGTGGGTACATGGGATAAAATGGAATACTATTTTGGCTGGGTATCACTTCTGAGTGGCAAATATTACCAAAATTTGGCGCGTAAAGATAGATAAGCTTAAGCCTCCTCTCCCCAGCTTAGCCGAAATCGATTGAAACACCTTTGTGAATGATTTCGAAAAAGTGAGACAACGTTAGCTAAAACTTAATTTATTAAAAACATAGCACAACACTCACATCTATAAACCTGTATACTGATGTACACACAAAAATGTATTTCAAAAGTTTGTTTATCACACGGATGCTAAATATGAAATACACAAAAGAGAAAATCAAGAAAATGAAGGTGAGAAAGTATGAGAGAATACGACTAATAATTAAGGAGAAAAAAATGACCTTTATTTCGCTGTATTGAGTTGACGGTTGCGTTGCTCATTATAGTCTACAGAAAAAAAACTGAGATCAATATTAGAATGACTTAGCGAACATTAAGAAGAAATAATTTCCAATTTTCTCACAGAAATTTCAAGAAAATAAAATTTCAGGTAAGTGGGAAATTCACACCGAAAGTGTTGCAGGCCCTATGACAGAGATGCAATATGACGTGACACGTTTACTTTAAATTCTTTTACAGTTTTAGAGTTTTTGATGTGCTATGGAAGCTTGTTCCACAAAAGAGCTCCAGAAACTGAGAGAGCTTTTTGTCCCACGTTAGATGAACGGTAACTGACCAAGACTTGTTTCCTTTGATTTGGTTTTTTGTTTCGGATATTGGATGAGCAAAATTTTACCACATCTGCATTGCTCTGATGGAGTACAGAGATGAGAACGCTCGTCGAGCGTTTTGGATCATAAATCTATTCGGTATTGGGCTCCAGTCGAGTTTTCTTAAAAGAAGGTGGCATGATCGTGTCTCTTGAAATTTCCTTTGCACACCACTTTGGCTGCACAGTTAATACATTTTAGCAACTCTTTTTGCCGATATTGAGGTAAATATCCCCACACTAGACTGCAGTAGTCCAGACGCGATAAAACTAAAGACTGAATCACTAATTACCTAGATTTTTCATCAAGAGTGTTCTTAATGCGATGAAAGAACATCAAGGTTCCGTTTATTTTGTTGCACACTGTTTCTACGTGTGAGTTGAAAGTCATATTTATGTCAAACCAAACACCAAGATTTTTTACCATATCTACTGGTGATAGATGAGAAATTGTTTCTGTTATTATTGTATTTCTGTTCAAGCACAGAAAATCATGCAAGAACTCAAATTTCTTTTTCATCAGCCAGCGAATGTAAAGCAAAGTGGGGTAGTGATAGTTAAATGAATGACCACCGAAAATGAACGCTGTGAAGCATAGTGTGGTCTAAGCCTTAAATAGTATACCCTGAAAGAGAATAATTTTCTTTGATTGTATTTTCTACAAACTAGAAATTAATGCGTATACCGCAGACACCCACAAACGCCATCAATGATTGTTTTGTTCCATCAATGCGACATACAAAGGAAATATTTGTGAATAAAACCAAATGCTAGTGTTATTTGAGCCCACTTCATTACTACGATATAAGGTGTCACTTCTTACGCAGTATATTGACAGAAAATTAAGATCCACCATGGAATTCATTACACGCCCTCACGAAAATTTCCGAGGATTATTACGTTGTGTCATGTTTTGTTGATTTCTACTCGAAAGGCTTTGTCTAGCTTCGTATAATTTGGGATATTATTGCGAGGAAGATCTCAGAGTGTTTTGGAGGCCTTTTAACTCGTTCGTATCAAGTTATCGTTCGTTAAAATGTTAACTGTGGTTGTTAATAATTTGGCCTGCGGGACAATTTGAATGATATATATATTGTACGATAGACTAAAAAATCCGAATGATTGAAATTGAAAGTAAATATCATGGTAGCATGGTATATATTCCATTTGCATTATAGCTCGGTAGATCGACTGCTACTCATGTTGGCATGATTGCTATTGCACATAGCAGTTGGAACATGAAAAACTTCTGCTCTGAAAATTTTTTGGCATTTGCTGAGATGTTATACAAAGCATAAGATATGATGAATAAAAAATTATTTCGAAGCTTGTACACAGGGGAGAATTGCCTTCGGGGTTTCATGCTTGGTCACCATTTGTGCAACGGTAGACGCCTTGACCCATTGCCAGTTAATTTCGTTCAGGTCCCTGAGAAACGAAGCAGCTCGATCGAATCTTTCTGAAATCGTTCCTCTCGCTAACCTTCACTCAGAATACAGCGTCCCCGTCAACTAACCTTTGAACGCGCGCACTGTGAAAAATTTCCATATACCTATTTTGATATCATTTTACTTCATACAAGGCATAAAATAATTTTTTCTTCCTAATCCATTGGTTTCTTTCTCTATGATTCCCATGCAGGCAAAGATACTGTCCGCCATTTTGTGAGCTAGACAAAGCGATGACGAAGTCATGCACTTTCATATTTTATGCTTAAAAATTGAAGAATTTATTTTGTGAAATTTTCTAGATTCCGTAGATCTAGAGGAAAGAATACGTTAACAACGAAATCTGAATTTGTTGTTCTTATTAAATCAATATATATTTTGAGCCTGCGCGGCTCCCTGGTCTGAAGGGTGCAGTTTTACTCTCGAAAAATGATCTTATTGTTAGATACATTATAAATATTTACTAATTGTACAAGAATAAAAAACGATAGAGTAATGTAGGAATGAGTAACACAGCTGAAATATTGCTTCCTGTTTGATTTGATCGCGAGTGACTTGTTTATTGGGTAAGAAAGTGTCTTTCAAGATTGTTGGAACGCTTGGTAGCTCAGACAGTGTACTGCTGCCGGTGCGTGTGGAGCAGTTCCCGCTCACAAGTGATCAATTCGGAGTTTTGAGTTCACCCGCCTATTGGGTGCAACTTTGGAGTTGATGTAGGCCACCGTTTATCTCTCAATCAACATGTCGCAAGACAACACTAGTGAAACAGAAGCTTATGATAAAGAATATGATGCTTTTCTCAAAAAGCTCAGCGAATTCCATCAACAGCGGGGGTGAGTGTTCACGTTGACGAGTTTTGCAGTGAAATTTCTTAACATGTTATTTTAATTATCGTACGGGCTTCGGCCGTGTTTATGCTTGTCCCCCCGTAACGTGGATACGATTCACCCTGTCTTGCACAGAATGTAGACCCCAGTACGCTGAAATTGTGTTATTAGTTTGTTGTTGTATGTCGACTCTTCTGAGGCGACCATTTGCGTTGCTGAGCTGTTGGCCGCGCTCTCTACTGAACTCCGTAAACACGATGTCAACAACAAGACTCACACTCTCTGTTATAAAATTGTTTTATTTCAATGATATCTAGTGTTAGTGTATTGTGGCTGTAAGTATTTTGATTGTATTGCTCGGGTGGTTTCTTATGGTAGAAGAACTGCTGCGGATTTTGCCGCAGCTGGATGCGGCATTTCCTATTGCATGGGTTTGAATTGTTGTCAGAACTGTTGTTCATACAGAGGAGAATGCTAATGAGGCAAATGTAATGATTCTGTGTTTAGGTATCAAAAATACTTCTTGTCGTCAGTAATGAAATTAAGTTTTCATATTTTCCTTTATTATTTCCATGTTTTACTCACTTTTCAGGTTGGTTGAAATTTGTTCCAGCCTATTTACCCAATTTTTAAGTTCTTTGTTGAAGCTTATGTGCAGCATGAAACCAATAGCTCTAATTAACTGATTTATTAGTGATTGAAATATGTGAATTCAGCTTCATTGCTGTTATAACTGAAATTCTGGTGAAGATTTAATGCGTAATTTAAGACTGCCTGAGCATCCTAGTATAGCATTTCTGTTTATTCTTATTTCTGGAATGAAGTCCTATTAGATTTTCTGAAAATTCACACATAATTTCCACTAGAATTATTATGTTAAGTCATAACATAATGTTTGAGTTTGGCAAAAATATTTACATTTTCTCTGCTTGCTAATTGTCATGCTGTATTGAAACGGATTTACTGATTCAACGTCTGCGTGGTGAATAGTTTAGTATTGTATCGTATCTTGACTCTGTTGCCAGGTTTGATTGTATGATTGCTTTGATGGGTATATAAATCAAATGTGATCATCATACAGATCTCAATGTAATTATCCAACTTTAAAGAACTTTGCATCTCAAATGCAAACAATAGTTTGTTTTATATATCTTTTTTATTTATTACTTTATATGTAAGGGATTCATATGTAAGATTTTTGCCAATCAAAATATCTATTTTATTCTTGTAGATACATTGATGAAATGAGAAGGATATTCTAATAAATTGGGCTACAGCTTCAATCTTGAGAAAACTTATGTAAGCATTTGAGGGTGATAGAAAATGGAACAAGCTCATATCTCATATGCCTAAATGGCATGAATTTTCCACACTATTTTTGTGTATGTATTGTTTTCAAAGTAATACCAATGTTTCTAATTAATCTGTTTAGTAAATGGTTGGTCATTGTAAAGGTTAAGTTTTGAGTGTATATTGTTTCAAACTTGTCAAGAATATTGTCAGGCAAGTAACCAAAGCTAGGCTTTCTTTACAGGATATCTAGAATGTTTTCTGTTTGCTAGAGATAATAGGTCATTCATAAAGCTGGCTTCATTTTAACTACTTTTAACTGCTATAAATGGTGACATTTAAAATTGGGCAGCATTTGATTGGAAATTCATACCATACTGAATGGAATATATGTTATAAATTCTACTGAAAATTTTAATCTACTTGGCTCCTCAAGGACCATAAGAAAAGCCATTAGGGTAGTCAGGTTTGGCTATCCTATGCCATGAAGATGGGCACCCCCAGGGGAAACGGTTGAAGGTTACTTCAAATGTAGATAAGCCTAAAAGACTTCTGTTTGTTGTGTCCACTTTGTATCGTTCAGTTTTCATGCCTTCTTTGCTATCTCTTTGTTGTCTTTTCTTTCTCTTCATTCCTAGCTAGCATTTCTGTGTGCAGGATATCCTGTCGAAGAACACTTGTACTCTTAACATAGACTCCCCATTTTCTATAATCCATGCTATGTGGCCTCTTACCCCTTTTGAGTTTGCCTGTGTTGTGGTTAATGAATCTTTGACTAATATAATAATAATAATAATAATAATATAGTAAAAATAATAATTGAACTTAATTACTAGTTTTTTAATTTAAGAATAACTTGTTGTAAGAAGTAAGCTTATCTGATAGTGCTGGTTGTAAGAAGTAAGCTTATCTGATGGTTCTGGTTTTTATTTTGCATTTAAGTGCAACCAACTGAAATTTTGCATGCATTTTGCTGTAACTTTAATTCTTGCTATGCAAACAAGAAATAATAGCCAACATGTATGCTTATTTTAAATTTTTGGGATGTGTCCATGAGGTTCTATTCTGGCATGCAAGTAAAACAGAAAAGTGTAAATTTTTTACTGATGTGTGAAATTCTGAGCCTTTAAATATAATCCTACTATATATTATTGATTTTCTTTTCATTTACCTGTATAAGTCTTGCGACCTTGGATTTCTGTCAAAAGGTTTCTGTTTCAGCTAGCTGCTAAGGTTCTTTGTTTTGTAGTAAAAATTTTAATGGTACACTCTTATATTATAGGAGAAAATCATAATGCAGTCTAAGGTAGGAGAATAATAAAGAGGTCACTAGATCATAAGGTCTCCAAAACTGTTTGTTGACATGATGACATAGCTTGTGCATCTATCAATGCATTAGTTTTCATTAACATGTGAGTGACTAAATTGATTTCAGTGCAGTTAATGTAATGAAATGAACTAATTGCTCTAGCATCCTTAATTTCTTGCTCTTTTTCACCTGTTTATTGAAGGTTATTTGAATTCATGCTAAATGAAAAAATTATGATTGAAGTTACAAGTTTGGAAGGTCAACATTGTGCTATTTCAGTTTTAAACTGTGTAGATACGAGTGGAAAATATGAAATTTTGGAGGCAAACTGTGTGTATGAGATGTAATAGTTAGTAATAATTTTTTACCTCCAGACGTGTTTGGGGAATTTGATTGGCCGGTTGTAATTTTGTAGTGCATGAGCAGAATGTCGGTTGGTTATTTTTTATCATATTCATGCATATATGTTTGTGAGATTTACTTCTCCTGTTATTCATGAATACTGCCTTGTTTGAAGTCATTCTGATCATGCTTCTTAAACTGATGTATGTTATTTTTGTGGACATCCCCACCTTTTGAGTGTTAGGTATGATGCCAGTGCAGTTCTGTTGGTGGCCAGAACAAATGTTCCAAGGGTTCTTTGTTTTTCAAATTACAGCTCAATATAATTGTGGGAATGTTTCAATGAAACTTGTGTCCTGGTAGCAATATCATGGATTTTACCGAGTCAGCATCTCCTATGACTGATGCACCCTAAAATGCATTAACTGAATAGTTACCAGTACAAAATTTTGTAGAAAATGAAGAGTGTTCAGCTTAAAATATCTTCTTTTACTTATGCTGGTATCTTCAACTAGTTATGTTTTGTGTTAAGCATCTATTCTATTTTATAATTTCTTGTTTTGCTTTTATATTATCTGCAGTTTGTGTTTGCTCCTTGAAAATTTTTGAGCAACCCTTTTTTGTTATTGAAATACAAGAAAAATTTAGCAAATGCTTCACTGTTATAAGTGTGGTCGTGCACAGTCTAGTGCTCATTTGTAGCTGCTGAACAAAGCTGATTCTGTATTTTTCAACTCTATTTCTTGTGCTTCCACTAATTGGTAACTTTATACTTCCTTTTTAAATATGTGCAAGAGGCATTTTGTGAAGTAAGAAGCTGCTTTGAATATTTTCTATGGTTATCTGTTTTTTTTATTACCCAAGTACCTATGTTGAAATGTTGTTTTGCATTGCATTGAGTCAGGTAAAATTAGAGGTTGTCTGTGTAAGAAAATTGTGTGGCAGCAAAAGTATTCAAAGATGTAGCTTTCAGTAGCTTTATTCTTATAAGCCTTATAAATACTGCTCATCAACTGAGAGAATTTTAACATGCTGCTTGAATTGCTTTTTGGATCTGTTTTTTACTTTGGGTGAGTGGGGGAAAATGTGAGGTTGTGAGCTGAAGGTCCCCTCAGGGGGATACAGATATTGTATCTATGGGAATTAGCGCTCCCAGGGGAAAAATATGAGGGCCCGAGCTGAGAGTTAGGTAGGCCTTCTTTTTGTTGAAATAAAATGTTTTTGTTATGTTAAGGACCACCTTTTTTCGGTTTACTACTGTCCTGTTTTTCAGCACCTCTGACTTTCTTCTTCAAATTTTATCTTGTTTCGTGAACTTCTTTCTCAACTTTACTGTTTCTATGCCCCTTCTGCATAGATTCCTCATTCTCTTATCTCCATACTAAATGGTGCCTTCCTCCTTCCTCTCTTCGATACGCTCTTTTTTGTAGCGGTTAGGGAGGCTTAAACTAACTTATAATCTAATCTAATCTGTGAGCTGAAGGTGAGGTAGGTTTTCATTTGGTTGAAGTAGAATAGTTTTAGTTTTGTTACAGATCACTTTTTCTGATTCAGTGCTGCCATTTTTTTCAGCTTGCATTACTTTATCTTTATCTTGTTTTTCAGTAACTCATCTCATGGAGATACACCTTGAGCATTGATTCCTTGTTCCCCTAATGCAATGACTAACGATCCTTCCTCTTTTTTTTTTTTTTTGGAACATCCTTGTGATTAGGAAGGCTTGAACTAACTTTCAATCTATAATCCAATTTTATCTCAAATCACTGCTATGGTTAAGGTATCTCCATGTTATCGATTTGTAAAAATGAGAATTATTTTGAGTGTTTTACTCACATGCCTAATTATGTGATCTTACTTTTTTGCAGGACTTCTTTCAAGAAGCTGCCTCGCATCAATGGCAAGGGAGTGGATCTTTACTTGCTGTATGTGGTTGTCACTGCCAGAGGAGGATGGCAAAAGGTGAAGTGACATGTCTCTCATGGAATTTCATAAGTTATGAATTAATTAAATTGTTGTAGAAATCATTATTTGTGTACCTTCAAGCCTTTTCCTATCTTGTAAGTTCAAGAGAGTGTGATTACAGAAATATTTAGTTGCCTGAAACTCTGATTCATCTGGAATTTATATAACTCATTTGCAAATGCTTTAATTTATATTTGAAACCCAATTTTACATTTCTGAATTTTCTTCTGCATGTTCATATTCAGTATTCTAAAATTCAAATGCAAGTGGTTGCTAACATCTGAACCCTCGAATATCATCGTCTAATGTCTATTGTCATTACACTCAATACCTTTAGTTGTGATGTGTTTACTGAATAACCATAAATTAATCTAAAGCAGTCACTTTGACAAAATTGATTCACTTCAACTTTCTCGTTCTACCATCACGAGTTTCATTTCTTATATATTTTCGAGACACACCTGGCAATCTAGTTGCTGGCTCACGTTTAAAACTAGCGTTCCTGGGCGCCTCAAAAAGTGCATGTGTTGCAGGAGTGCGTTGAGTTCTGTTACGTTGCTTTACCATATCCTTAGCTTCTTACCTTCGTCCCTTCAGAGGCGGAAAATATTCTTCCCATCTCTGTTGTATGTTACCGGTATTGTTTTCTTTGTCAGTTTTCTCTGAGAGATGCCCATTGCATCTTGAGATTTTGAAATGTTTGTGGGTTGATCTTAGTTACGGATTTGTTTTCTAATCCATTTCTGAATGTATCTTGTGACTTCCTAAATGGGGTTATTAAATTTACTATTCATAATTGTATCTTAAAATGTGGCAAAAATTTTATCTTTCATCATTTCGAATCATGTCAGTTCCGGCCTGTAGTATTTGGGTTTATTTCAATTTGAGTTACTTCCCGATCCGTCACACAAAATTAGCGAACGCGACCAATTCGAAGTCGTCGCATGCTCTCCATTGACCTTACTAACATGTGAACGTGTGTTGACGCCCAGGTCAATGCTCGGAACGAGTGGGAGGAAATTCTGGAGGATTTCCGTCTTCCTGCCGCCTGCGTAAACTCCGCTGTCGCCATCAAGCAGATCTACATGCGGTGAGTACCCAGACCAGACGGCAAAGTTTTGTAAATATTTCTTGTGCCTCTACGTTCATTCCGTTTGTTCCCGTTCTTGTTATTGCCATTCCGCATTCCGTTGTAGCCAGTTTATTTCCAAACTTTTTATTGCCATTGTGCGTTCCGTTGTAGCGAGTTTATTTCCATTCTTGTTATTGCCATTGTGCGTTCCGTTGTAGCCAGTTTGGTTCCATTCTTGCCTGTGTGTTTCCGTTTTTGCCTATTAATTTCCATCAATCTTAGTGAGCGTTTGTCACTAACAGCGTCCGTTCATGTTGTCATTTTTTCTAGTTGCTGCTAGGTTTAGGTTCTATCGCAGACAGTGCGCAATTTTGTTCGTTTTCCAGTTTTTTCCTGTCATTTTCCCTCTTATTCCGTAACTGTTTGCTGTCCGTTTGTTGGCGGTTTGCATTTGTCCTTAAAATTGCAGTGCTCAACTTTATTGGTTTTTGTGATTTATATTCGTAAGGTAAGTGTTCGTGTATGTAAACTACGTGGTTGTGTACTAGAATTGCATGCTCATTTCCATGGACGTGTTTGCTTCCTCATATTATAGGTTTGTGTTTGCGAAACTGGAGTCTGTTGGTGTTGAGTCTAACTCAACACCCATTTTCGTCAAACTCAACCCAACACCCATTTTCGTCAAACTCAACCCAACACCCATTTTCGTCAAACTCAACCCAACACCCATTTTCGTCAAACTTAACCCAACACCCATTTTCGTCAAACTCGACCCAACACCCATTTTCGTCAAACTCGACCCAACACCCATTTTCGTCAAACTCAATCCAACACCCATTTTCGTCAAACTCAATCCAACACCCATTTTCGTCAAACTCAACCCAACACCCATTTTCGTCAAACTCAACCCGAAACGCATTTTCGCGTCATCTAATCCAACATCCGTTTTCGTGGAGCCTCGTCCCGTTTTCGTGAAGCCTCTTCCCGTTTTCGTGAAGCCTCTTCCCGTTTTCGTGAAGCCTCTTCCCGTTTTCGTGAAGCCTCTTCCCGTTTTCGTGAAGCCTCTTCCCGTTTTCGTGAAGCCTCTTCCCGTTTTCGTGAAGCCTCGTCCCGTTTACGTGAAGCCTCGTCTCGTTTTCGTGAAGCTTCATTTTGTGTGTCGTGATGTTTCGTTCCATTTCCGTGAAGCCTCATTCCGTATCGTTCGGTACTCTGCAAAGTCTAACATTCATATTTTGAGTATTCGCGTTCCCTTCTCGTGAAACGCAGTTGTGAATTCACTCCATTTCAGAAATAGGTTCTCAGCTTTAACTGTCATGCCATCAGTAGGCCGTTAGCAGAACAAAAGTGTAGTCGAACGAGCATTCCACCGAATGATACATGTGAATATTTTATGAGCATTCAGCGTATGAAGACCGGCTCTGAAATCCGAGCCCGCGTGACCCGTCGGCCCCCCGGCGAAGCCGAGCGTGCGTGTGATGCTCGGCACAAACGGGTAGCGTGCATGTCGAGTGCAAGCATGGTTGTGACGTCACCACGGACGGTAGTGGTGATACGTACGCTGCAGCAGCAGCAGCGTTTGTGAATGAGTGCGGCCCAGGCGGGCAGAGGAGGAGGGGGGTGGTGAGTGAGTGTGCCACCAGTGCCGTAGCACGTGTAGTGACGTCACGCTTGTAGCTCAGTGTCTGGGGGGGTGCAGAGTAGAGATGCATCCAGAGGAGTGGGGAGGCAGGCACTTGGCGTGCTTGAGGTGAGGTGTGCGGGCGGAGAGGGAGGGAGTGCTAGTCGTGTGCCGACATCCCTGGGCATACGTACTCACTCGGTCATTCTGCGTCCAATGTTCACGCATGACACTAAACGTGCATTCCGTTGGGAAAACAGTCCGGCTCATTCGTGTGTAATCTCTGAGAAAGAGCACTTTTGAGGTCGTGATCTCAGATGCCCTTCTGTGAGAACTTCCGTTGGGAATTTGAGATTCTGATTTTTCGTAGCACTTGGAAGTCGACTGCAAGCATGGTTGGTTCGTCTTCTTTGTCGCATATTTCCTCCAGAATTTTATCTGTCACAACTCATTTGATATTGAGTGTTGCTTTTCGTTCGAATCTGACGAAAGAAATCTCAAGCCAACTTAGGCATTTACCAGATATTCTGAGTCCGTCCATCACCAGCCTCTTGAAATTTCTGGAAAACTCATCGTACGCGTTGCCTCGTGAAGGCCTGATGTGCACTTGCTCTCGTCTCGTGCTGAGCTGATGTGCACTTGCTCTCGTCTCGTGCTGAGCTGATGTGCACTTGCTCTCATCTCGTGCTGGGGTGATATGCATTTGCTCTCGTCTCGTGCTGGGGTGATGTGCACTTGCTCTCGTCTCGTGCTGGGGTGATGTGCACTTGCTCTCGTCTCGTGCTGGGGTGATATGCACTTGCTCTCGTCTCGTGCTGGGGTGATGTGCACTTGCTCTCGTCTCGTGCTGGGGTGATGTGCACTTGCTCTCGTCTCGTGCTGGGGTGATGTGCACTTGCTCTCGTCTCGTGCTGGGGTGATGTGCCCTTGCTCTCGTCTCGTGCTGGGGTGATGTGCACTTGCTCTCGTCTCGTGCTGGGGTGATGTGCACTTGCTCTCGTCTCGTGCTGAGCTGATGTGCACTTGCTCTCGTCTCGTGATGGGGTGATGTGCTCTTGCCCTCGTCTCGTGCTGGGGTGATGTGCTCTTGTTCCCGTCTCGTGCTAGGGTGATGTGCACTTGCTCTCGTCTCGTGCTGGGGTGATGTGCACTTGCTCCCGTCTCGTGCTGGCTGGTCTGATGGGCACTTAATCTTGAACGTGAGTTAGTGCGAGTCGCGGACTTGTCTTTCTGGATACTTTGAGTATGAACAATAAAAAAAATTTCGTTGCGTAGTTCTTGGTGTGAAATAGGACCCAAAAATTCGCTATTGTATTTTATTTAAATTATAAATTGTTTCTTTTATTGATATGTGAAGTATGCAACATCAGTCAAGGTAGGTACGCGTTAAATCCTTAAATCCAAAGCCTCGTGAGTGATGTTTAATTTTGCTATGATCCCCCTCAGGGGGATACAATTATTGTATCTATGGGAGTCAGCGCTCCCAGAGGGACAATGTGAGGGCCCGAGCTGAAGGTTAGGTAGGCTTTCTTTTTTGTTGAAATAGAATAGGTTTTTGTTTTGTTACGGACCATCTTTTTTCGATTCACTGCTGTCCTGTTTTTCAGCACCTACTACTTTCTTCTTCAACTTTGATTCTCATCTTACTGTTTCTATGACCTTTCTGCATAGATTCCCCATTCTCTCATCTCCATACTAAATGGTGCCTTCCTCTCTTCGATACGCTTTTTTTTTGTAGCGGTTGGGGAGGCTTAAACTAACATAATCTAATCTTATCTAATCTTCGCTATGATCGCAGTGGGGAAACATTGGTTTATATTCAACTCGAACAATACTCATTTGGGAGTTAACGTTGAAACTTTCTTGGAATAAATTTTTCACGGGATCAATCGTGGTTCAACTTAACGTGAGTTGCTAACTTTACTTCAAAATCTGCCTATGGGCCAAATAACGACGTTGGCATGACGTAGGTCAGATCTTCATTTCACGTGGTAATTGAGAGATCGCGTAACTTGGATACTCAGCCAACCTCATCGAATGGTAGTGAAGATCTGTGTTGAATGAGAACGATGTATTGTGCATTTTGACGATCTCTGATAACCAGAGAATGGACCTACTGTGTCGCCAGTGTAGAATAGCTATGTTAGTCATTTAATTCCTGCATCGAACTGAACTCGAGTTATTTGACTAATGCGTATTTGAAGCGTCTGACTACTTGAAAAGCTATGTAAAAATAAAAGATTCTGACCACTTTTGAGCGTTAGCATGATTACGGTCTGTACTCCATGATTGTTCAATTAGTATTTCTCAATTAATTCCCGTGTTATGTGCGGGGAAAGGGAATTTTCGCAGGATTTTCTCTAGAACCGTTGTAGAAAATTGCTTTTGGTCTCCAGGTGACGTGCGCAAAGCAGGAGACTTTAGAGTTACTTTCCTTCATAAGTATCTACTGTCTAATGTACCAAGCTGGAAAAAAGACGACGACGTTGTAATCGTCACATGTCATAGTACAAAACTGTTTCAAAATTGTGAGATCAGTGGAGGTAAAATAACCGTGTTTGGAAGTGAGACTTTAAATCTAAATTTTTTGACACTTAATAGTAAAACTGATTATATCTTATGAATTTTTAACTTTGATTATATATCATTCAAATAAGACAACTGCTTTGCAAATTCTATACGTAGTGAACTATCGTTGCTACTGAATTTTATCCTATCAATGCGAGTGTGACACTTCTGCATGTTCAGTTCAGAATAAATGAAGATTTCTCGTAATGAATGTTGTCATTTCATTTGCCTGCCCAATATGCAGTCGGTGATAATTTCATTTGAGATTCAATATAACTCAGATAAGTACAGTGGTGTGATTTTCTGTGGCCAGTTTTCTGATAACTGTTTTCTAGAGCTACCAGTATATGCCAGTGTTTTATTGTTCCGTGGTATCGCGCATATTCTTTGTTTCAGCTCTATATAGTCGATATATGAGTTGCACATCTTCAGTCAACGTGGTCTTCGTACGGATAGAAATTAGTTCCACTTATTCTGAACCATTGATTATTTGAGTCAAACATTGTATTATTTGAATAACGAGAAGTAATTTTTCTCTGTGTTGAAGACAAGTAGAGAATCGATAACATTAGGTGCTTGACCATACAACGCAAGATTTGAACCCTTTTCGCTTGATGATTGTGTGTGGAGACCGTGCTGTTGGAGCAGACTGTATCAGATATCCTCAGGGTGTCTAAGTTCTAATGTGAAGTATCAGCCAATATTAAGCATCGGGTGGTCTTGTAGTCTTATGGTTCACAATAAAATATTTCAATTCGGAATATTGCTTGCTTCCTAATTTTATTTCTGACAAATTATTTTCATTCGACGCGGTCGTTCTTGAGGGCTATGATGTAAATGAAATTTCATTTGATAACTAGGCTTATAAGTTTCTCTTTGGTTGAACTGAAATATTAAAGATGCGTATGGTTTTGGAGGATATATTGGGTGAAGCAAAACAATGTTCAAGCGAATGTAATAGCAAATTTGTGTACCTTTCGCGTGTTCGAAAGATTTTGTATAATTTATGTTGAACAACAAACTTCCTATCTGTACCAGCGTCATAATATTGTAAAATGTATCACTTTCTAGTTTTTGGCTCTGCATTTTCAAATGGTATCGAAGAGACTTTGAGCTCAGGACATTAAATTGCTTTCTGACAATTTTGCTAGCTTTTACATGCCCTTTTTCTCAATCATTTGGAAACGACTTGAGCTGATATTGTACTTCTAAATTCTCTATTCTTTCATTAGAACGGATGTAACTCTTCGTGATACGATTCCACGGTCTGCGTTACTACCGTATATTACTTATTGCTGAGAGATTCTCTGGGTTTTGACAATTGAAAGCTAATACTCTCATTACTCTCGGATGAAAGAGATTCTTGTGGCACAGCATTCGCTACTAGCTCTGCGCAGCACAGCTGCTAATATTCGTGCTTCTTTGATCTAACGATTTTCTTTGATGATGGCCTGTATAGTTCTGCAAATTCAGAGTAAATGTCGCATGCGAGTACTTGACGAGTTTTCAAGAGAACGTACGTTTTGGAACTTGGTGCCCATCTAGAGGGCAGGCCGGGAACCTTCCTTCAACTTCAGAACAAGTTTTTCGGTTTGCTTTTTGAAAGAACCCCATCTGTTTTATGCGAGCGAATCCGAACGCCAGTATTGTTCATCGTTATTCCTGAATTCTAGCCTGCGTAGATGAGTGGCCCCGCGTTATCTTTGTTGAGTGTGTTCTACGACGCTCGTTGCAGCTAAAATTTTATTGTGCTTCTCCGTTATAAATATCCATTTGTTATTTGCATCTACATTGTACTGTTCGTTATTTGAAAGTGCTCGAATTAGGAGTAGTCACCGACTGATTATTCGTGAAGCTTTGGTGTGTCATAACTCAGTTATTTACAATTTTTGGATAATTTTAGGGAATTAATTCCCTGAATTATTGGGGGTTTAACACTCGATCAACTTCATAAGCGAGCTGTTCTTCATCGGGTCATACCTCTCTTGCCTAGAGTTTCATCGTTTATTGCTGTAGATGTTCGAAGCAATACTCATGTTAAACTGATACGTCAGATAATTTTACCAAAAGGCATGTTTATTAAGCGTTTCCGTGTGTGCAAATGCATGCGGGCTACCGTGTTTTGTTCTGACTCGAGGTTGCCCAAGTTTAGCGAGGCGATAATTCAGTCGCTCCTAGTGATGAAAAGTCGCGATGAATTTTTGTGATGAGCCTAATTTTTAGATTAAATTTAGTTGTGGAACTACGGACTATGTATCATTTCCTCCATTGATATGACTACAGTCAACATATTTTATTCCAACTGAACCTTTTCATATGTGAAATTTGGCACAGCGTTTGAAAAATTTCTTGGGAAAGTTCTTGATGGGCTTTTTTCACGTGAATCTTTGTTGTGAAGGACCATCGGTAGTGTGGATCTGTCCTGTGTATAGATACGTTATCTAACAAATTTTGAAAGCAGTGTCATGGTCTGTGCTGCGATTAGTAGTTGTAATTATATTTAACAGAAGATAGACTACTGTGGTCGTTAGTTCAAACACAGCGGCTAGTGGTAAGTTACGTGATTTTAGTTTGAAATAAATGAAGAAAAAAATGCGCTTTTTATTCACTAAGTTGAACTGAATTCATAAATAAATTTATTAGTAAGTTCGCTGAAGTCAAACTTTCTGTTGTCTATATTTTATGATCTTCCGAAGGCTCTAACTCGACAAATTCAACTGCAACTTCTTGTTCTCTTCACGATGTCAGCTTGAGTAGTATTCTCATATTCTATGAATTTTGTTAAATTAGACAAGAAGGACACCATTCATCCTCGATGCAATTTTTTATCTTGAATAGCGTAGTTAGTTATTAACCAGTCTGAAGACGTACAATAGTTGAGTGTCAGTATAGTACGTATTGTTTGTGCCTTGCGAGCGCGAGAGTTTGCGCGCCCGCTTGTACAGCAGCAGCAGCAGCGACGGCAGCAGCAGCAGCTGGCCGGGATCCTGTTCTCTAGCAATCAATAGCTTGGCGGCCGTTACCCTTACACCCTCATGTCACCTACTCCTCCTCCACCCTTCCCCCGCTCGCGTGGGCCACTTGCCCCTCCTCCTCTCCCCGTCCATAGCTGCTCCATTTCCCCCACACTTCCTCTCTCTCTCTCTATCCCTTCCTCGCTCGCTGTCGCTCACTGGCTCACACCAGCAGCATTTCCACGGCTCCGAAATGGTGGTCTCAAGAGAGCCTCCGCAAAGCTGTGATATCACTGCGGATTATGTGTTTGTGTTGCTCACGTTAAATGTGAGTAGTGTTGAGTTGAGTGGTAACGTGTGCTGCCCTGTTTTGGCATTTGTGTTTTCTGAAGTGTGATTAAATACTTATTTTGTTTCAATGTTTCTCTGATGGCTTGGGTAATTAGTTCTACCCATATGAGGTTCCTTCAGTCATCTAAGTTGATGGAAATGAATTTTATCTGAATTCTAAATTTAGATAAAGCTAAATGAAATTTATCTTCATATCGAGTAATTTTAATTTTTTTCATAGCCAGGGCAGAACTGGTCGTTACTGAGAGCTCGCCAGCCTGGCAACTCGTTAATTTGACGAGTTAAGTTCTAGGACATAAATTCTATGTTCAATGGTTACTGAGTGCTATCGATATTCTTCCATTGAGCAGGTTGAGGTGACCTATCAGTTCAGTATTCGAGGAATGAAGTGTGGAAGAGGCATATGATGTGAACAATGGAGGTGTTATTTACTGCTTGTATTGAACTATTGGAGAAACGCATTTCCAAGAACAGGACAACGAAATAGTTATCATAATTTTCTGTTAATTTTCTTGCATAATGTTGTACTGGAAAGAAAAGTTTTGTGTCAGTAAGATAATATTCAATATGTCTGTTCGATGTTTATATGACAGTACCAGAAGAAATGCCTCCGGTTACGATAAAGTGGACATGACCTTTTGCCTAGTCGATTGGGAAGTGATCTTGGTTAAATAAATTCCTTAGTTTTCAATTAGATTTGTTACTAGTCAGCTTTATGCTACGTGAACGAGTTGAATAGAAGCCGGTCAGATGACACAATTCATTTCTCTCCACCACATGGCTTAAGTCACCGAGTCTTCGTATTAATTTATCCCTAATTTATCAGGTGTTGCTTACAAGTGTCAGTACAGACGCCTACCTCGAGCCCAAGCTCAGTATTGCCTATTCAACTTCGATCGCTTCCAATTTTCTTTGCATGAAATCCTCTCTTTAAAAGCTTCTTCATTAAATAAACAAAGGTTCAATTTAGTAAATAGATCGTATGGTATTCAGGCTGGAATTTTTTTTTTGAGTTAGTATCACTAGTGTGAGGGTTATACACTAGGCGGTGAAACTTAGAACGTCGTTTCTTTTTGCTGAAATTAGTGTCTCGAATTTTCATCCCTAGTCGTTTCTAACTTATAAAGTTGGTTAGGAAACGTGCAGAGAACGGTGTTCGAGGAAACGGACACCGAATTCAAACAAGAGCCTGCATTATAAATCATGGCTCACTTGTCACACGCGAAAAACTCGTAGCTCGAGAGAATTCAGCTTGTCGCTGCGGACAGTCATGATCCTTACTTCTAGACAGGGCGAAGGTTCTCTGTGTGACTGGGTCTTGTCTCACCGAAGAGAAACTCAGATTTGGATGGTTCTTGTACGCTACAAAGGACTGCGAAGTGACGCTGACTTTACCGAGAGGGTGATGATGGTTGGTTCGTGTACATCTTTTGCTCCTGGTGCATTCTGAAAGACTTTTGTTTCACTTTTTCTGTATATAACATTAGTTAGTATAAGACTCTCAAGGAACAACAGCAAAATCAATCTCAAGAGAGTAGGGAGAAGGGATCATTTGGTACTGCTGAAAATGTGGGAATCTTCGGGTGTGTTCCCACCCAGGATATTCTGTGCATAGAAACAGCGAAGTTGGAAGGAACAGGAAGAGCATACAAAGAAGCCAAGAAACCGGAAAGAGCGGAATGCGCGCGAAAGATGACGATGGCTCATCTATAGCTGAGGCATCCTAACAGTATCTCCCTGGGGGTGCCAGTCCTAGAAGCGTAGGATGAGTAAACCTAACCAGCCTATAGCTATTGCATATTTTATGATCCCTAAGGGAACGCGTCCTTATGGTTTTAACCAGGCCAACGTGGCAGGGCAGAACTCATCGTCGCAGATCTTTTCAAGGAACAAAAATATCTCAACAAAATAAAGTTTAGTTATGATTGTCTCTGATGCTGGGCAACGCAAGGCTCTGCGGGGCGCATTTACTCGAGGTAATGTTATTTTTATTACTCTGGTGTGAATCTCACTTTTCAGTTATAGAAACACTTCCACTGTGGTTTCGAACGTAGGAAGATGGTGGAGATATCATTCGATTTTTTATAAAATGTAATTTCAGTAAACCCTGATTTTTTCGTTGTACAATGATGAAAATTGCACGTTTGTGCTGAAATTTTGTCCTCCTAATTTGAAGTTCTGCAATTCGAATTGTGAAACATCCTGTTTACTTTTATAGGACACCTGCTTGAATCGACGATAAAACTCGTCTTTGTCTAGTGCGAAAATCATAGAAGCAGCAGTATGAAATATCCCTGCATTTGTAGTATTCTTTTCCAATGGGGAAAACCAAACAAGAAGTGTCAATTGTTTATTTAGGTCACACACAAAGTGTGCACTTTAGTCACTACGTTTATGTCTCTGGGAGTAGGACCACTGATCGAATATCTGTACATAACATAATATATGGCAGAAACACGGCGTTCGCAAGTGGTTGTTGCACGTCTCTTTTTGGTACTGGTCACGTGTGGGCCGTGAGCGCGGAAACGCGTCGAGTGCTGGTTTGAAACGCGTTTAGGCAGTGAGCTCGAGCAAGCAAGACTAGTTTCCTCGAGAAGGAGGAGGGGGAACGGAGGGGTCGGGTCACTCAGCTAAGCTATTTCGATCTTTCCTCTACCACACCGAGAGTGGACGTGTTGTAGAGAGGACAAGTCGCGCTCTACCCGCCTCGTCGGTTGTGTTGCGCTACGTTTCTTGTCCGCGCACTTCACGTTTTGGTAGCGTTTAACGTTACGTTTCTGACATTTTTTACTTACAGTTTTTGACATTGTTCACTTACGTTTTTGACATTTTTCAGTTACGTTTTTGGCATTTCTTTGTTACGTTTTTGGTATTTCTTAGTTACGTTCTATTTTGACACTTTCAGTTAAGTTTGGCATTTTCCAATTAAGTTTTTCTACATCCTCCAGTTATGTTTTTGACATTTTTCAGTTACGTTTTTATGCATCTTCTCCAAATTTGTAGGTACAAGTTAACTGGATTTGATTATATTTAATTATGAGATACTATGCGCTTAACCGCATATGTTGAAGTAGTTCGATTTTTAGTGTTATTCCCCTCAGGGGGATACAATTATTGTATCTATGGGAACTAGCGCTCCCAGGAGGACAATGTGAGGGCCTGAGCTGAGAGTTAGGTAGGCCTTTTTTTGTTGAAATAAAATGTTTTAGTTATGTTAAGGACCATCTTTTTTCGGTTCACTGCTGTCCTGTTTTTCAGCACCTACTACTTTCTTCTTCAACTTTTTCTTGTTTCATAATCTTCTTTCACAACTTTTTATGCCTTTCTGCGTAGATTCCGCGTTTCCTTAACTCCATACTAAATGGTGCCTTCCTCCTTCCTCTCTTTGGATCGCAATTGTTGCTGGGTAGGGAGGCTAAAACTAGCGACTAATCTTTTAGTGTTATTTATGTTGCACCCCACGCTTATTCGTGCATAGTAAAAATGCGAGTCGCTCACAAGAATTCTGATACAGATTGTTTAAATTAAACTTAGTTTGTCATATCAACCGAGAGTTGGAGTCATTGTGGCCCAGAATCGTAGGTTGGCTAGTAAAGGCAACCTTCAAGTCGAAAAGATTTTCGTAAAATTTCAGGCGAATGCAGGCTGTAATTATGAAGGAAATACACTAGGTAATTTTACCTTTTCTCATTCACTGAAGGAACGCATAAAGCATATTTCTAATTCTTGACATTTCAGTTAGACCGGTTTTGAAGATACCCTCATCTAGTGGTTGTCTTCTTTCAGGTTAGAACTTAAATTCTTACTACTTTCAATTGTAAAAAATAGAAGTAGAAGCACCTGCGTAAAATAGGCTGTCTCTCTCTCAGAAACGCAAAATTCAATTGCATTCGGACCAACAAAACGATTGCCACGTTAGGCTTTCTTTGCTTATTGGAACATAAGTTCCTTGGGATCAAAGCTCTGTTTTAATGAACACAAATTAGATGATATATTTAATGGATGAATCAATCCCATGTTCCTCCTCAGGGTGCTGCATTTATTTTATCAGTGGGAATTAGCGCTCTCAAGGGAAAACGAGAGATTCCGAGCCGAAGCTTAGGTATGCGTTTTTCTGTTGAAATAGAATAGTTTTTAGTTTTGTGTTGAACCATTTTTTTTATTTCTCTGCTTTTCTTGGCATCTATCTTTTTTAACTGTTCTCAAGTTTCATAAACTACTTTTAATGTTACTGTTTCTATGCAGAGGGTGTGGGGAGATTCCCCGTTTCCCGTTTCCTTTGTTTCAATCTAAATTATGCCTTGCTCCTTCCTCTCTTCGAGACTCGTTGCTCTTGTTAGGGAGGCTTAAACGAATTTATAATCTAATTTTAATATTTTTTTTTGAGGAACAACAAATCATGATAGCGTGAATTGAATTAATTATTCAAAATGTCAATCCATTGTCTTGATGTTTTCTACGACCTTCTGAATACAGCTTCTTTAAATTTTGTTTCATCAAATTACAGCAACGAACATGGAGATTTATGAGGGACATGCGTGCAAGTGCAATATGTTCACTAATGGTAAGTTTATCCGTACGTTTTGTCTGGGAAATGCGTAGTTCTTGTGAGCGGGATGCGAGTTGTGGAATAACGGTCAGTGGAAACATCACAACAATTAAGAGTTCATCAGTAATCTCCTGCAATGCCTGCTTGTAATAAGCTATTTTATTCAAGCACAGTATGCTGCAAATGTTCAGTGAGCAACAGGCTACACAAAGTTTTGGCATAAGCCTAGGAGAGAGAAGTGTGCTCAGCAACGGACCAAACGTCATCACCTGGGGCTATCTCGCGTTATCGCTGGCTTTCTCTGGCGGGCGGTGTCAGAAGCACAGGCTCTCTTGCGGGAGTGCCAACTGTGTTCGGCGGCCTCACTTCTGCTCACGCCTTTATATCTCTCATGTTACTCTTTGCTGTTACGGGCGTAACTGGATCGTGAAACGTGGCACGTGCGAGCAAGTGCCCGTGTCTCTTCAGAAGCGGACACCATCCCCGTTATAACTTTATCCTTCGCTAATTCAATCGCTGCTCGCTCATCTTGTTCTTATTTTGGCTTCATTGGAATAAAATAGAATAGAAAATGACATTGAGTAAGAGCCGAGTGGTCAATTCTTACGTTGCTGGTCAAGCCTCAGGCTGCAGGTACCAATTACGCATAGGCATCAAAGGAGTAGAGGATTAACAGCCCCAGACTCATCGAACGTCACTCGTGGCCACCGGCATGGTGATTCTATTTGCCCATTAATTTTATTATACTATGATTCAAACCTCGCACTTCTTCATGGGTGAGAAGGTATCAATATCTCAATCGGCGTTATGATATTGCTATGGTTTCGATTATCTGAACGTTCTTCACTGGCATGGCAATTATTGAGCGGTGATATGCTGCCGAAGCTCGACGCTAAGTATATTATCAAGAACTATTTTTCGAAAGGAGGCGCAACTGCATGCCGTCAAGGCCGCTCAGTGCTTTCATGAGGGGTGTGTCATCTGTGCACCTCTGCTCCATGATGGCTGTATTAACAATGAACTGAATTGCATCCATGAAGTGCTATATTTGGTGTGTTTCACTCTTAATATAAATAGCCTACTGAACGTGTAGGTGCGAAGTGTTCTGTTTTTCACAATTTGCGGAAAACGTGTAAGATGATGAATTTAAATAATTGCTTTAGTATTGTTATATTTTTGAATTGTGATGACTTTTCTGTTATGCGGGAGTTCCGAGCTAAATCTTTGAAAAAAAAATGAGCCAGAATTCAGGCATTCACGTAACTTCCGCGTGAATTGAACGTATGATTGAATCGATACCAAGTCAAGGAGCAGAATCTGCGTTCTAGTTCATTGTTCATGATAGATACTCAGTTACTTCGTCTTGAGTTGAGAAGTTTCACCATTTTCGGAGGTATTGATGGAACAATGGGCTTCACCATGCCATAATTTTTACTTCTATCGGAGAATGACGCTGGTAATATTTACTACGCACAGAGAGCAGTAGTTTGTATTTGTCATAAATTACCCTTTTTTTTGTAGATCTCGACTTGCCGATTTATCGGCAAACTCCACTTGAGAGTTTCGTCGTTTTTGCGTCGATATGCCAAGAAGTACTTTTTTCTTTTAGGCAGATGATGTTCTGAGCTGAAGGTTAAGTAGGCCTTACTCGAATTGAAATCGAATGGTTTTATTTTGTTCAGCAACGGACCAAAGAGGTACGTAGCTAAACACTACTTTGGCTCACTCCTGCCTATTGTTTTGCACCGTAGCTGGGTCCGTAGGAGTTATTAGAAACATAAGAAGCTTCTTTACGGATGAAAAAGAAGTTGTGATTGTGTCGTCTTCTTAACATCGCTCTGTGGGGTGGGGTACTCGTGTGCTTCTCGTTGCTGACTTCAGCAGCTGGACCAAGAATCGGTAACGGTGGTGGTGGAATTCTACTGAAGGTGTAGAAATCTGTCGTCTGCCGTAGGTTTTATTGTACCCATTCTCGTGGAAAGAGGTCGAGGTGTTGTTAATGATATGCGTTTCATATTAGTTTCATTTTTGTATCTTGAAAAACCGAAAGGGGCTGTCGTGGTAAAGTTTGAATTGAATCGTATATTTTCCATAGCAACTTAACAATTATTAGAGTAGTTCTATGTTAATTCTAACCAGATTCAAAACTTGTTAATTATTCGTGCGAGTGAACGGTGGAAAACTATGCACTATCTTTTGATGAAAAAAAGTATATTTTCCAATTAGTTGTATTTAAATTATATCTCCAAAATGGTTTATATTTAAAATTCGCTTTTCTGTCAGATAAGGAAGAGTATTAAATGAAGTGTCGAACTTGAAACGAAAGGGTTAATACATCCCAGAGAAAAACCTCGTTAGATACTGCTACTTGGTTGTTGCCTCACGTGCCATGTTTCTTCATCATCTCCGTCTCCATAATAATCGACCTATCCGTCTGAAGTCACTTATGAATTACAATATAGAAGAACTCCGCCCTGTCATGGTTATGTTGGAATAGTTTCGAGTAGGTTGTAGACTTGAATATTACTTGACATACTGCTCTTAACATTATTCTTTCTAAGATGTCGATACGAAACTCTCAAGTGGACGAGGTTCGAAGACACTCAGTAGTGGCGAATTTTGGATCATGCAAGACTGAGCGATGGCATTGGTGTTGATGCTCGTCTCGTCGTAAGTTATTTTTATGGGTGTGTTTTAGCTGCGTGGCGGGCGAGCGAGAGAGGCAGCTAGCGAGCGAGGCAAGAGCGGTGGTGTGTTCGCTCAAATGCCAGATGTCGCCAGCGCCTCAACTACATGACGAGTCTTCCTCGAACTCCGGGATCTCTGTCTGTCGCTTCCCAACATGCGTTCCTTCTTGTGAGAGACTTGAGTGTGATGCGCTGATCCATGTCCTGCGCATCACCTTATACATACACCTCTCGATTGGCTTTCGTTAAAATTCTAGTGGCGTTACTCAATCGAGTAGAATTCCTTTTTTATTAGGTTGTGCTCACAAAATGGCAGCTTGCTACCCTTTACATTCCTGAGCACTTCAAGTGCTATTTTTTCTTGCAAGTATCAATGCCTGTTATTGCTCGTGCGATGCGCATTTTAGTAAATGGCTGGCAAACTTGAAGTAAACTGTGAGATGAAGAGTAGGAATTTGTACTGTGTAAAGGTATTGTTTAGTTGCTAGCTGGAAATAGTCAATTTATGTTGACGATTTTCTGAGTAAAGTAGTTCTTCAGAATCCATGATTTTTCCCATTATTTAGGTAACGGGCAGCAGTCCTTTACTTATGTCGATAGCAATGGCTTCTATTTCTACTTTATTTTGTTTATCGTTTTCTGTGTGTAGGCGTTTCGGGTGCCTTTATAATAAAATGCGACGCTGAGATAGGAACGTTGTTAATAATTTTTCATTTGTGTAGCACTAACTTTAAATCATCAATTTTTCAAGTGTTGACCTTTAGTGTATATTAGCCAGTGTGTATCGGGTGTTTTCTCCAGGCCAGTCGTGAAGGTGGCTGCAGAAAACCTGACTATGCTGGCCTTTTCGATATACCTGTCGAGTTCGGTGTCCATCTATCATCGCACTCGAGACGGAAGACGCTGCGCTGCCGGGAATCGTCCTTCTGTTTACCTTTAACGTCTTATCACTCGTTGGAAGAAAGAAGGGATCTCGGAACATTTTGACTAATTTTTTATGTGCGGGCCGGGTTGTTGTATAAGTGTCTTGGTCCTCTTTCGCTCTCCGTAGTTATTACGGAATCTGGTGTTCTAGATAAATTCAGTAGGTTTAGTTGTTATGCTTGATGATCCCTCGTTTTTTGTGCCATCCTCGTCTAAAGAAGCTCATGCATCGTGCAACTTATTATAGTACGGTACCTATGCATTTGATTCTTGCTTTTTTTCCCGACTACTGGGATGAGTCGATCGAAATTCGGAAATTTTGCATCCCATGTAGTGTCGTTCAAAACTAACGGTGTCGGATCTTTCTGTTGGAGTGTATCATTTGTACACCATAAATAATCTGTTCCCCACTCTAGGGACGCATCATCATTGGATTTGCACAGATCATAATCATCTACAGGTTGATACAAATTATTGGTTCTCTCGGATAAATATGGTTAGAAAAATTATGCGATTCTTGGTCTGTCACGTGTCTAACCTTAGTGTGATAATAGTACTAATTTTTATTCCTTATGCTATTAAAGTGGCCTTAGTTGTGGGTTCCAGAATTCCTTTGTTGCGCCTTTGGTGCGGTATTGCTGTGCATGTTCCTCGTTTCACCATTCTCGTGATAGTTTTTAAGCGTTCACTGTCATTATGGGTCTTTCCCGTTTATACTGCTCCCGTGTACGTCTGCCATTACTCACTACTGCTGCTACAGCGTTCTTGTTTTTGCTGCTACTGCTGTTGTAGGTTATTGTAACTATTACTGCTACTCACTTCGTCTACTATTGCTGTTGACTGCTGCTGCAGTTTTTCTGCTTTTACTGCTCATCACTCACAACTGCGACTGCTTCTTTCTTCAGCTGTGCAGGTGCTACTGCTGCTGTTGTTGCTGCGCCGTCTGACCCGCAACGAATACGCTCTCTCATGCCGCCCACCCCTCCCTGTGTTCGCCCCGTTTGTCTCTCAAAAAGTTCCCCGAAACATGTTTCAATTTTTTCGATCTCAAAGTATTCGAATTTATTCGATCTTCGTTAGTGTATTTGACCGAAATTCTTAGCTGCATCACGCTTTAGAGTTTTAGCCTAAAAATTGTCGATGGCTTTCGGGGTGACAACAGTACCTGGGTCAGGTATCGAGCTGGCCCGGAACTGGAATAGAATAAACTCACAACTCCGCCGCGACAATGGATGTAGAAATGTTTTTTCCGTCGAAAAGAATAACCGATTCTTAAAATGAAAAGCAAAGAGGAAATCGCTGTGCGTATTTTATTCATTTATTTTTACTAATTGTATTGATTAAATGACCACACGTACAGCGATTTTCGTCTGGCTTTTCATTTCAAGAATCAGACGCATTAATGCGGATGTAATATTAGATTACCATAGAGGAACCGATTGTATTGTCTGTTGATGAGCTCTGATAGGGCAACCCTGGATTAATTTTGGAATGTGCGCTTCCGGTTACTTTTCTTATACTAATACATTCTATTGAACCGTATTATTCACACTTGATGTTGTGCCATTTGTCAGTGGTCTGACAAAATTGGTGGTGATCACTCACCTGGTAACTTGGTTGTGATGCCAAAAATTGATGTGCAACGATAACTTTCACAGACAAATTATAAGCAGTTGTTTCTCCAGGCGGGCTTCACCATTTTGTATTCACGCCAGCCATATTATTGCATGGTTTCCAGAGAAGGTTATACTATAGTGTAAAATACAGAAACTTTCATCTGTGTGCTTCATTTCCGTACTTTGTTGAACTGTTAATTGTGTCGGAATTGGGATTTTTAGGGATGCCGTTACTCCAGGAAAACTCGTTTGGCTGCTAAGTCATCTTTATATATAGACTAGTACCTCGGACTGGTATAGACTAAAGAATTGAGGTTGTTGTGAGCTATGACTACAGTGTTCGTGATGGTGAAACCGGCAAGATTTTGAAGAATTCGAGGCGATGGGTCCAAGTCGTGAGAGGATATGCGATGAGTGTGAAAGCTACCGGGTTTTGTGTTTCGAGTAAAGCCGTGCCTATTCGTTACAAATTGTGCGTCTTCAGAATGTGCTATACGAATCATCTTGTGAGCTCACCTTCATTCAATATTCAAATTGTAGCGAGCGAAGTCATTGTTTAATTTGCGCAAACTTCTATCACAAAACTACATTTTTCATGATTAAAATTGTTTTCCATGCGTCAAGATATAACACTCGCATCGTATTTACGTAACTATTTGTTAACCCGTCGCCACGTCCTGGACTCTTAGAAGGTCGGCAAAGCTAGCACGTATTTCACATCAGCAAACCTAGGGTTGCCATATATGGTCTTAAGCGTCTCGTTGAGCGCTATTCATTGGTGTAAGGTAAAATTAGGTGGGGGGAACAGGGAAGGAGAGGTAAAAAGCTCAAATCTGTATGAATTCTTTTGCTCAGTCTGGAGTGTAGCTACCGGCGCTGCACAACCTCTTAGAAGGCCAGCAGTGTAGCTGAGGCATACCAGCACACACTCTTCCTCTAAGAAGGTCGCCATCATTTTTATTTTCTTATGTTTTTTGTTCCAAAAATTGGAGTCCAAATCCGCAGATTTACTCCTACGCAAAAAATAATACCACCATTGTATTCGGGAGGAAAAGCTCTATGCATATCAAACTCTTTACCAGCAATGAAACTGCTTGATAACAGCCTATACACAAAATGAACTAAAAAATAAAAACTGTGTTTTACATATAGTGCACATAACTCCGGAACTATTGGACCTGAAAAAAAATTCACATACCACAAGATTCAGCAACTCAGAATCCATGAAAATGCATCATAAAAAACATAGAAGTGCAATAAAAATAAAAAATGGCCAGTGATTTTCTGATTTCTGTTTTTTGTATTTTACCGAAATAAAAACTCGAATTTCGTAGATTTTTATTGGGGTAGCGTATTTTTTTCCCCACTGACAGAAAGAGCAACTCTCTCTCTTTACAATGAACCCCCAATGAAACTTCTAACATGATTAAAGAATGTACAGTAAGTTGCACAGTTGACCCATTTTCTTCAAACCTCTTGGTAGGTCGACCATGTGGAGACGGGTTAAAAACGAACTGCTAAGCCTTTTCGGTTCCAGAGCTTCTTCTTAAGTAGCCATTTTTAGACTTGCGCTGAGTACTAACCGAGTGTCTTTGATACAGTATACAGCTGCTTTTATTTGAGCGTGATATTTATAATGGTGAATTTCTTCTTGAACTGTGCGTAAAAGAAAGATCTACTGTAGAAGTGAGCTTTACGTTTTGAATACAATTAAAAATTTGATCAGTTGTACTACACTTAAAAACCCCTAATTACAAGTGCGCTAAAATATATTTTTACGTTACTTTTTGAAACGTTCAGATCAACTTTGAGAGGTATTGAACGTATCAGTCGGAGTGGATCAATGTAGATGTTTCCTCAAATGGCCGGCTCGTTCTTGATCAAGCGTTTCATCGCAATGCTCATCGTTCATTTCCGCGCTGCAATTTTATTCAGGAGACGGGGTAATAGCTATCTGGTAAGCATGTAAGTGTAGGCGTCTGTAACAAAGAATGTAAAAGCGTAAATTTCTCAATTCAATTGTAGTGCTTGATTTAAATGAAAACGTTTTGATTTTTTCTAAATGTTAAAATATGCACAAATTTGTTTTCAGTCGTCAGCATGTTAAAACCCATACACGAGCATGTTATCGTACTGTTTTAGCATTTGATTGGCAGCTCCTCAAAGAACTCGGTTATTGTATTTATGGGATTTGGTACTCCTAGGAAGAAATTGTGAGGTGCCGATCTGAAGGTTTGGTAGGCCTTCTTTTTGTTGAAACAGAATAGGTTTCCACTACGGTTCATCTTTTTTTTGGTTCACCACTGTTCTGTTTTTCAGCACCTATTCACCTATTACTTTGGTCCTGAACTTTTATTTTGTTTCATGAAAAATTTCAAACTTGCCGTTTCTATGCGTGGGGATTTTGTCTGGGAACACGCCTTGTGCAGAGATTCCCTTGACTCCATACTAAAAGGTGCCTTCATCCTCCCTCTTTTTGGAACACCTTTGTTGTGGATAGAGAAACTTAAAACTAGCTGACAATCAAATCTTCAATGCGCAGCGTTCAGAGCGTGCCAGGGGACCATGTTCTCTCTCCTCGCCTCCTTCATGAGGCAGGAAAACAAAGCCCAAGAAAGACGATGCTCATTATGCGGGGTCAGGTCTTAGCCAAACGTAGCACGACCAGCGCCAGTGAAGAGTTCATCATTAGAGGTTCAGACCCTGCGATATGTAATGATAGGCCCTGATTCTATTGGGGTTTTACTTCCGCGTGCGGGTATTCCATATATTATCTCTTTCAGTATTTATTGCACCTATAAATTTAACACGTTGCTTGTGATACGACCCACCGGTGGGTCGTTTGAAAAATTCTAACAATATTTTTAAATGTATAAAATTGTTAATCCATTTTGACTTTAAATTTGAGTTGAATATTGAACTTCAGTTGAACCCATCGCAGTCATTGTGTTGAATTATTTCTTGAGGCGTTATTAGTAAGATAAATCAAGCGGTTCTTCAAGTACATGCGACGCAGTGCGCTGGAGGGTAAGATGTGCGGCGTTAGCCCGCGAGGCAGTGAGGCATGTAATTCAATAGTGCCTTGCCTGGTCGCGTGTCACACCTGCCTTCGTTGTGCTGTACGTGCATAAGTCTTGGCCAGCTCAGCCGTGTAGGGAAACTGTCACATTCAGAGGCGGAGAATGTCGCTGTTCTTTCCGCGGTTGTAAACTGTAAAGTGAACGTTTCCAGTAGCGAGCACTCGTTGAGCCACTCGTTCAGTGTTGTGTTTGGACTCAGATTATATGTACGTTTGTGGGATTTTGAAAGGGTTAGTGACTTATGAACTCTTATGAACACGACTGGGGTTGCTGGTTGTCATGGAGATATTTGATGACGATGCTATGAATATAACGACTGTGTGAAAAATGTTTTAGAAAAAAATATTTCGAAACAAACTCTGAAGCCTTTTAGAATTAATTTCCTTAGTATAGAATATTAACCGTGTGCATAGACTATTCGAGGTACATTTCGGTCGTCTATTGACGTTTGGTTGTCTGGTCTCTTTTTCTTTTCTTTGGGATGTTTGCAAAAGAGCACTGAGCTGTATTTGACCGTAGGACATGCGGCACAAGGCCATGGAGAAGTTGAGCAAAACACAGGAAAGCAGTGACGCCTTCACTCCAGTTGGAGCGCGGTGGTGGAGGTGGGAGGTCGTCACGTGTGCCTGCTGGCTCTCGTGACTGACCCACCTCCTTCCTTGTTCGCGCCGCATGCCCACCTGGCCTCACTTCCTCTCTCTTCGTCCTGTTGGCATCCTCACTGTTGTCGTCAGCTCTCATGAACGTACAATGATGAAGGTGGCGCATTTTTCTTCACTTTTAGTAAATGGTTAAAAATGATATTTATGTATCTGAATACGATCTTAGTTTCGGCGTTCAATTCCGGTTATGGTGAGCTACAGAGTTCAAAATAATTTCATGTATTGTGGATTAATTCACCTTTGTTTATCTGTCATAGGTCTTAAACGAGTCGAAATAAGGGCATAACGTAGAAGCAAAGCTTGAATTTGAAAATCTATTAATTTTTTTCAGTTACTCTTTTATTAAGACTTCAAGACTTGCGTACTAGAGCAGTGAGATGTTTCTCCAGAGCAACCAGCATTGTTTATCACTTGGTAGGTAATGCTCAATATGTTTGAAAAGTTGGTTGCCGACTTGCTGTTGAACGCGATTAGTTTGTAATTTCCCTAATAAATACACCTCATGTGACTTTTTCCCACTAACTAGGAATTGCCAGTAGACGTTTTTGAAACTTAATTGTGCATGCTTGCAGCCAATTTGAATAAACCGAACAAATAAAATGAAACAATAAACTCCCATACAACTGAATCTAAAAATATTTCCTTTTACATGTTCTGAATAATATTGGTTCCTTGATTTCATGACGTCGGACCTACATTGACGTGTAGTGAGCTGTTCTGCGTGACAGTAATGAATCATCCCCCTACATCGGCAGTAACTTGGTACAGCACTGCATGTTCGTGCCCACCGAAATCGAACAATTCCACACCTTCATAACAGGCGCTACAGAACCCATTGCCCCGAAGTTTCTATGTTAATGAGAACGTTGAATTTGCCTTATATTTGAATAAACGCGAGTGATGAGCATAAGAGAGAAAAAACCGTGAAGGCGTCAGGTCAGATCCGGTCGGCCCGTTCGTCCGGCACGGGCGTTGGACCCACACTGTACTACGGTGGCAACGGTGCCGTCCCGTGGCTGCTGCTATTGCCACCATGCGTTCCCTTGCTGCCGCTCCTCTTATCTTTCATGGGCCTTGGTTCGTTCGCTAGCTATTGGCGCCACCAACGTTACCTTCGGAGCCAACTAACGTTCCTGATCATCTTCGCTCCCCAACGTTTGCGCGGCGTTACTGCTTTCTATAGTCGCCGCGCACGCGGTCGCCTTGCTCCTCAGTACTTCTGGACTCGCCATCTTACGCCGTCCTCGCTTTCAACACTTGTTACTGTTTCCAGCATATTGCACTCTCTTCATACGTCGCCATATAAGTTTAGTACTTGTCTGAGTTCTTCACAGGAACTCGATTACGCAGCTGCTTATGTGCTGTTTTTCACTCTGGCTTCGCTTATCCTTACGCGATTCGTTAACAGGATGGGATAGTTCGTAGTGCTGAATCTTCTATCTTTGGTATAGCTGTGCACGGAACTGTTTCTCATTTGAGTGTGGCAATTATTTGTTGTTATTCTCTCACACGCCGAATGTTTTACAATCGCTTCAGTTGGAATATTGTTGAGCATTTGACGCGTCGAACTTCTGCCTTCATTTCGTTTTTATTTTATTCACCATTACGTTATTTTCTTGTAGAGCTGATTTTATCCTCTGTTCTGAACTTGGCCGAACGAGGTGCAAGATCTAGAGATTGAAATCGCTTAACTTGAGTGTTTGCGCCACTCCATATTATTTTCACGTCGGAATGGGTCTCGTTGCGTTGCCCTTCTCCCGGGAATGTGCGTCGGGGCTTATGATTAGTTATAATATCGTATCTGCTGTTATGAAAATGTGTACAAGAAGGGAAGTGTAGATGTTACTGCCTGGGTAATTACGACGCTGCATGGGAAACCAGGGTAAAGTATCCGAAATAATTTTCTCATTTCTATTATTTTGACAACTTCCTCAAGATTCAGCTTCATACTTATGTGAAAAGATAACTGTTATTTATAATTACTTCAATTTGAATTCGTGACTGTGGGTACTTACAATTCACTGTTTCTTTGTGCAGGTAGTCATGTGCATCGATTATGTGTACCTTTAATTTCATACTAAATGGTACCTTCATCTTTCCTCTCTTTTTAACATCTTTGTTGTGGGATGATGCTGAAACTAATTTTCAATAAATCAATCGGATCGGGAATTTGCATTTGTGTCTCACAATTTGATTACATTTCTGTGCGAATTTGTATTGTAATGTGTTCAGCGCACTAGTTTTTAATTTTTTTCGTCCCCTCGGTCTTCAGAAGTCATTTGCAGTCCTTATTTATAGTCAATGAACGTCTGAAGAATACGATGCATAAGTTCAGATCTGCTAAAAATACGGTTCTTTGAGGAACTCAAAAAAGTTAGAAAATTCAGAGGAAATTAATCATATTTAGCGAGAAAAAGTTTCGGAGTTTAGCTCCATTATCAGTTCGAAAAGTACAAATCATTATGGCTAAAATAAAAGATGAAAAATCTGTTAATGACAGTCATTATAAGATATCACGAAGAAAAATAAAATTTGAAAGATTGCTATTTGTTAACTATTTGTAACGGGGGTATAAACTGTCACTATTGTGCTAGGAAGTTTTGCGTTGAAAAATATGTAAAGACTCCTAAAATCCTAAGGTTTAAGAGGTTGAGATTGAGTCTAAGATTTTGAAGTTAGCAGAAGATAAAGGTACATTGCATTTTTTGGCGGCTTTTATTTTTCTTCGACAAATTTTGTTTTCGTGATATCGTTTTATGACTCATAGTTTTTTTATGTTATTTCAAACAATGCTTTATTCTTTTTGAAGTGATGATAGAATTATACTCCGAAACGTTTTCCTATTAAATATGATTGATTTCCTCGGAATTTTCCTCGTTTTTGTGTTCCTCATAAGTTTGCGACTCAAGCGAACGACTGACAGATCTCTGGTTTTCACTCACGGACATTTTTTTTGCTATCTGATTTTTAGGGCTGCAAAATTTAATAAAAAATCTATTGGCTCTGTTTACGTATAAAATTTTACGATTTTAAGCATTAAGCTGTTATGTTATCTAGCGAACTTCTCATTAGGAAAATTTTCCTCGGAATTTCTTATAGAGCATGACAAGCCTCATGTTACGGTAATGCTCTTGAGATTCAAAAAAGTGTACTACTTTCAACTAAATATGAGAAGTATTTGGCTATGTGTGCTTCAAAAGTGCAACAGTCAATTGAGACTCGCAAAGGCCTAACTCGAAAAAATTTTGACTTTTTTTATTAGATTCAAGGGACATGACAAACGGTTGAAACCGTATTCTGTAATCTAGCTGTAGGAGCTCATAAATCGACCATCTGTTTCTTGAGTTACTGGCCTTGGATCCTGTTAACTTCGATAGTTTTGAGCAATTGTGACCAGTTACAGACTGGATGGGCAATTCTGTGAAATGGACTCGATTCTGTATGCGACATAAGCTCGAATTCGCTTGTAATATTACAAACAAAATCGACGGATCTCCACGATATTGTACAGTGGGGACTGGGGAACTAGAGTAAACGATGGTGTACTCAGTTACGTGGTATTTACAAAACGGTGCTAATTATCTCTAAATTTGTGTTACCCTCTCATTGATGGTCAAGGGCACTGGTGGCTACTGTAATATCTGCCCTGGAGACGTTCATGTCAGTAAAAAGGTTTTGTAAACTTCTACATAGCCCTTTTTCTTTGAAATTTTTGTTGGGTTTAACGTGAAGAGATGTGCGTTTCGTGTCGTGAAAATGTACTGCGTTGGTGACCCTTAGCGCTCAATTCGAGAAGAGTAATCATTCTGGATTGCCTCCATCATATCCGGAGTATTTAATTCCCTTCGTAAAATAACGCATAATAATTGTAATTTGCGCTGATTTGTTCAAATGCAATTTAATGCACACAAAAGGCGATTTATTTTCTGTCAGAGAATTGCTAATAAAAGTAAAAAAGAAAGAAAAATATACTGTACTCTGAGCAGTACACAAGAGCGTGGAGTGTCTGATAACCCCTGACTCAAATTCAAAACGCAGTTCATCTAAAGTTGAAATATCAAAGTTGTAGTGTGCTCGTGGTGGTTGTCAAAATTACATTTTGTTAAAGCACAAGAGATGGACTGATTCTAAAATTTCGCTACGGTTTGAGAAACAGCCATAAATTGCGTCCAGTGCTGGACATAACTTTCGATGATAGTTCCGAAATCAGTCGCACAGTTTCAGGTTCGTTAAAATGGAGCTCTTTTAAAGACTTACGTTCGTTTAGATAAGCACTAATACTAGAAGCGATATCGGTTCTTCACCGTTTACTCCGCGTTAAAAGTCCGGTTCCTAACGTCGTTGTCAGATCGATCCTAACACTTTGCAGAAAGCTCCGAAAATGCATTGCTCGACGTGCTGCTAAAAAAATAGTTGGTCTCCTAGAAGAAGGAACGGCTTAATATCTACAGGAAATTACGATCGAACGTCAGGGTACTACACCTATCTCTAAGCGTGTTTTGTTGCGATCATGTTTAGTGGCGGAAGCGTGTTCTGGCTGGTCAGGGACGGCTCGGACGGAAATCGTTCCTTTCTCCTGTAATGTATCGTGTACGAGTCGCTGTATTCTGGTATGCGACGTTTTTATCAGTTATGAGGACCAAGGGAGGCATTTTATTTTTGATGGAAAGTCACTGGGCAGTGGTAGACCTTATTCGAGTTTTATTTCCTAATTTATTTTTGCGTAACGATTGTTTTAGCGCCCACTGTATAGATAACAGTTGAAATTGAAATGTTCAGCGGCCGTGCCCACGGGCATGAAATTTACAAGGTACCCACAGGCATGAAATTGTTGTAAGGGGGGTACCTTGTACATGTAAGAATTCAGACATGCACATGCTCGCGACACGTCCCTGAAAACGCCGCTATACGTCCGGCGTCACCCATAATTGGTATCCTTGCACGCCATTTTGCTTTTTTATCTGTGAATAATTATTTTATCATAACTGGTGTAACTTATTCAATGCTATTTTCAAATTTACACCATTTCATCAGGCAGTACCCCTCAGGGGGATACAACTATTATATCTATGGGAATTAGCGCTCCCAGGGGGACTATGTGTGGGCCCGAGCTAAAAGTTTGGTAGGCTTCCTTTTTGTTGAAATAGAATAGGTTTTTGTTTTGTTACGGACCATCTTTTTTCGGTTTATTGCTGTCCTGTTTTTTTTTTTTGCACCTACTACTTTCTTCTTCAACTTTTTCATGTTTCATGAACTTCTTTCTTAGGTTACTGTTTCTGTGCACCTCGTGCATAGATTCCGCGTTCCCTCAACTCCATACTAAATGGTGCCTTCCTCTTTCCTCTCATGGAACATCTTTGTCGTGGTTAAGGGAGGCTAAAACTTTCTTATATAATAATAATGATCAGGCAGTATGATGCTCCGTCATTTGTGTCCCCTATGCAAGGCATCAGAAGCAGGCGTGCTAGTGCTCCGGGTGCACGCCTCTCGAGTAGCTGTACACTTACCGTGTGTACGCACGCTGCTCTTCGTGTGCGCGATCTCAAAGGTGCGCGCTATATCTGAATCTGTGTACGTCTGTGCTGCTGCGCGTGCACACGCTCGTCCATATACGGGATCAATACCTCAACCGCTGCTGCTGCCGCCGGTCTTCGCGTGCATTGCCGCAGCTGTTCTGCTTCTGAAGCCTCTCTTGTGCATCTTTTGGCTTCTGAATCCTCTTTATTTGAGTGTCCCTCTTGCTTTCATGCTCTTTACCAGTTGTGTTCTCCACTTCTCCTCCTTAGTCGTTATCAAACTCCACCTCGTTTAGGTTACGTGCCATTCAGCACGAGATGTTACTTTTCCTGGTACTCTTTGCTGCACTAGTGGCTGCCCCGACTGCGAGTGCAGTCGTTTCCACCTCCTGGTTGATTCGGAGTAGTTCGATGCTTGTTTTTACCGATTTGTTGGTTTGAATCACTGCATATGAGGCTTCTTAATTTGAAGTTTATCGTCTGTTTGACTGTTCTTGTAAATAACGAATAACATTACGTCGCTCGTGTAGTAATTGTACGAAACTGTTTATTATTACAAGAGAGGGAGGGCATGAACCCAGCAATTCTTGCGTGACCGGAACGCATTTGCAAATATGCGCCTGTACCAATGCAGCCAATCTAGCTATAACGGATAATTTTCATTCAGTTAGTGTTGTGTGTCCGCGTCATTATAAACATGCACTGTCTAGTTTCTAAATAACTATTTGTGTGTTATAATTGTTCTTCAGCTGACTTTTTTGGCCATCACTTTCTCGTAGAACTGCAGCCAAAGCAAGCTATGTTGCTGCTGCTCTTGACGCCGGTTGCTTCCGTGCTGCTTCCGCCCGTGCTGCCGCGCCCGGTTCTGAGGAAGCCACCGTTTACACTACTCTGAGAGTCCCTTATAGCGCTTCATTCATGCATGTTCGAACTTAGCGTTGTTGAGTGCTCGACTCGGTGTAGAGTTATAAACCACTTCGTTTCTTTTGACATTAGTTTCTAACAGTGTTATTAAAACGAATATGTTTTACAGCGTTAAACATTTTGTTAACTTCAAGTGGTACTTGAATTTATGGTATTTAGAATCAGGTGTATTGTCTACGATTTTCTATGCCTTGAATTTTTTGCGGTCTTCAGCTTATCAAAATTCCCTCAGGGGGATACAATTATTGTATCTATGGAAATTGAGCTCCCAGGGGGGACTATGTGAGGACTCGAGCTGAGAGTTAGGTAGGCCTTCTTTTTGTTGAAATAAAAGTTTTTTTTGTTATGTTAAGGACCACCTTTTTTCGGTTCACTGTTGTCCTGTTTTTCAGCATCTCTCACTTTCTTCTTCAAATTTTATCTAATTTCATGAACTTCTTTCTCATCTTACTCTCTCTATGCCCCTTCAGCATAGATTCCTCATTTTCTTATCTCCACACTAAATGGTGCCTTCCTCCTTCCTCTCTTCGATACGCTCTATTTTTGTAGCGGTTAGGGAGGCTTAAACTAACTTATAATCTAATCAGTTTATCAAAACTGTTAAGGTCAGATCTGCGTGAGCGTCTTGGACTGTCGTTGCTTAATTCATCGCTTTTCCTTGTAATGGAATATCTCGCGGTCATATTTGTAAGCGTTTTGAGTTCATTTGGGATGTATGACGTGGTGCCAATATAACCTGTAGTTCTAAATTTGCCCGACACAACATGCCGAATTTAACAGATCATTATCTTGTAGCGACGTGGAATAAAATCTGCTAGACTTCTCGGTCCAAGCTTTTCGCTGGTGCATCTATGGTTTTAGCCGCCGGAGTACAGTTTCTGTGTTGGGTGGCCAAAATCATAGATGATTCGGCCAAAAAATTAGGCTAGATTGTGAAACCATGTTAAAATCTCACTTAATTTCATCGTACTAGGTAGTCCTCATAGTACT
This sequence comes from Morinoia aosen, assembly GCA_030386875.1. Lineage (NCBI taxonomy): Eukaryota > Metazoa > Arthropoda > Malacostraca > Amphipoda > Talitridae > Morinoia > Morinoia aosen. The sequence goes on from CM059574.1 coordinate 39,003,848, forward strand.
AATTTCTTAGTTACGTCGCTCACAGTGAATCTTCAGATTTATTTAGTTGATGCCATTGGAAAAATGTTTCATTAGGCCTTTTTTATGCTTACGGGGTAAAAACATAGCAATTACGTCACAACTGTAATTATCCAGTTGTTTTCGCAATTGTGCTTGCGAACATTGAACTTTTACCGTTTCCATTTTGATTATTCTTGTCAGCCTTTGTCTAGGAAGTGAATTTTTATCTACTGTTTTCGTCAAGGAGTTCGATATTATTGAAACATGTCAACTTTATCTGCAAGATGGTGTTCAGACGATTCTAGAGTTGCCCATCATCTTATGGGAGAGACCCTCAACTTGACGGTTAGAAATTAATCCCAGCATTGTACTAGTATGGTACTTGGTTAAAATCTTCATTAATTGTGGTTAATTTGCATCCGTGTGGGTTGAGATTTGAATCAAATGGTGTAAATTGTATATCACTGGGGTAGATTGCATGAGTTTTCGAGACTATCTCGTTGAAAGTTCATGAAATATTGTTTTACAGCTTTTCGAATATAAAACATCGCAAAATTTTGCTTCTTAATTATTTAATGGCGAAATTCTGCTTGCTAATTAGTTAATTAACTCGTTTTTTTTATTTGCAGCTACCTGGACTCGTACGAACGTGTCACGTTCCTCGGAGGAGATGGCGACGACAAAAACAACGATAATGACGACGATGACTCGTCTCACCCCGGCTCCCGTAACCGCAAAAGTGTTCGTGCGCTCAATCTCGTACCCCTGACCTACAACAGCGCCATCCACAATGTTGCCGGTCAGTCGCTGACATTTTCACTGAATTATTTCTCAGGTAGTGAGTGTCAAAACTGGAATATGTACTGAGGTGTTGTAAGCAGTGAGAAATTCATTTTTCCGTGAGAAATTCTCTGAATTATTTACAAAAGTGGGATTTAAGTTTGTGGTGATGTCAGTGCATTTTGAAAACTCTTTTCTAACGGCTAACATACGAGTTTTCGCAGTGTATGCAACAGGCTTGTTGGGGGTGGCCATGTTTTCATACTTAACAACTCTGTTATTGTGATTATTTTGTAAGTTGATTTATGTTGCTTTTGTGTCAACTCCGCTAACAATTGTCATCATGTTGCAGACTCGGCGCGAGCGAGCTCCAACATGTGTACCACACTGTACAAACCCTCGCAGTACGACCGCCTTTTTTTGTCGCTCACCTCACCACTTCCAAACGAACACGACTTCTCGTTCAACCTGTGCACGCTGCTCAGCAACGAGGGCAAGCAGGTGATGCGGCTCGCGCAGTGCCCCAGGTTGCTCGAGATCATGCTCGGACATGTCGGCGTCTTCAGGGACCGTGAGTTCTATTATAAAAATATGCCTACCCTAGCTTTCTCTCTCTATCTTTGTGACATTTTGGACATAATGTAAAATTTGGTCATGAATTGGTAGATCTCGTTACGCTTCAGGTGAGAACGCACATTTTTTGCTGAGCTAGAATGTGTTGTTTCCGTATCAGCTTATGTTGCTTAATTAAGGGTTCTCCGAAGTTAAGCGTCCGATCAATAAATCTTCTAATTTCCACGGAACTTGACACTCTGTATATTTTTTATGTCTGTGTTTTAATCAGGAACGGTTTCCTTCGTTGCTTATAACGATTTCAGTAAATATAGCCGTTCTGTCTTTTCTCATTGACTAGGTGCGTTTTGCGGGCTGTTCCGTACGTGTAAGCTTAACGAAAATTGACCAAATTTTTAATTTGTTTTCAAAGTGTAATCCCATTTACTGACGTGGTGTTGAGACTACAATTTTGCTTAGCTTGGAAGTACCTCCATTCTTAAAAGTAGTTCTGGCTCAAGTTATAGGCAAGTAAATTTTTGCTCAATTAATCCTGGCGTATCAAGAGCAGACTTTCAATTTCTTATTTCAAGACGTCCAGTTGCTCTTTTGAAAGTTAACGTACGAATCGGCGCATTTTTTGAACTGTGGAGCCAAGAAGAGCAACTGCATCGTTTTGCGCGCGAATTGCTTATCGATCGCGCACTGAGCACTTGTTGCTGTCGCTCTGCGATTGAATGTTTCTCTTTAAATGTCTTGGCGTCAGTGTGCCTTCTAGGGAATTCGAATAGTACAAGACCGTTGTTGTTTGTGAGGATGTCAAAAAAATTACAATTTCGATTGAACTTGAAAGATCGTTAATTATCAGGTGTCCCTCAGTTGTAAGGTAAACCTTGTAATATGTCTCATATTCTGCCTTGAAATTCGTACACGTGTGTGATGAAAACCTGACCATATCATTTCGTGTTGGTTTAATATGAAATCGTCAGTTCTAATCATATTTCATCTAAAGTAATTATTGATCAAGGTTATTCATTTTGTGCTCGTAGTTGGCATTGTTTTACGCCATACTAAAATTAGTTTCTGTGTATCTCTGCAGTGCCGTCGCAGAAATACTTCGTGTGCAACATCGTCGAGCAGAAGAACAAGAACCTTGTGCAGTTCTGGTTAGATTCTGTCTCGGACCGACGTGTCTTGGAACTCCTAATCCCGCCTCGGCCTCGGAGACTGTCCACTGATCATAAAAACGCTCTCGACCGAATGTTAGAAACCGAGCCCGACGATAACAAAGGTTGCAGTGACAGTGTTTGTGCTAACAGTGATCGAGTAACTGAAATTTTAGCATCTTCGTCTAATGTGCACACCAGTGACAGCTGCAGAGAACAAAACGGTGATGAAGATTCTCACAAAAATAGCCCTGTAAATAATAGCCCTTCTATTTTAGTTTCTAGTGCTGAAGCTGATTCAGTTAGTTGTGTTGATAGTGTAACTAGTAGCTTTAGAGAACACAGTGGTAATAATATTAATAATAGTAATAACAATATTAACAATAATAGTGATAGTTCTGAGAAAAGTTCTGGAGCAAGTTTGGACGTCTTGTCGAGACGGTTAACGGAACCTTCGCTGCAAGATATCTTTCGGAGATTGACTGAGGTGGGTACTCTATTTACTGCAATACTTGGCTATCAGTAGGCTTTGTCGAGTAACCTTCAATGAACTCTTTTTTATTTTTGTGAATGCATTAAACTGATTTTTCAACTTTTGCAAATTGATGTTAGTCAATTGTTTTCTCCCTATCTCGATTTATCATTTAAGCTGTCACTTGAGACATTATACTCTTGGCATTACTTTAACTGAACAGATGCTAACTCGTGTCTGATATAAGCAAGATCAATTTGCTGTACATCGCATCAGTACGTTTTTGTGGGATTTCTTAAAGGGTAACTTCAGAAGCATGTATTTCTGTGGTTCAAAGATAGAATGGTCTACTTCCCTCACGTAGGTCCCTTTTCGTTCTTTTTGAGTATCGGAGAATTTTTAATTTTTCTTTATTTACAATTCATTCAAATTGACTTCCCCTGTCAGGCTTTTCTCATGTGCTAAGCAAGCTTAGTGAGCTGAAATCTTCCTTTCCTGTATTAAAGCTTTTACCCTCATGATTCTCCACCTCATTACTCAAGATTGCGGTAATTCATGTCTTCTCAAACATTTCGTCGAGCATGAGCATACTAGCGTATTACCTGGCCATTTTACCTTGTCAGTGAAACACTATTTCTACTCTTATCGATGATCTTGAAGCTAATTGTTATCAATTTCCTTCGATTGGTTCTTAGTGTCGAGTAGAGCTTTATTTTGTAGGAGTTCTCCTTGAGTATTGGAATTAGCATGAGTTGCAAGTAGTAAGAACGTTTTGTACTTGTCTGCAGTTGAGAAAACTGGTGAAGAGTTACGTTCAAGTTATTTTGATATAATGTACTGCAAATTACCCCAAACCAGAAGCATAGCTGTGTTTTCTTGTCCAAATGTTTTGTTTTTGACTTTGACGCAAGGGAACCCTAGTGACAACATGACCCACGTAATTTCCTGGGCAGGAGCTGGACATGAAAGGCTCCCTGCAGATGTCAGAAGACGTGGACCTGTTCCACTGCGGCCGGGACTCGGGGCTGCAGGACAGCGAGGGCACCAGAATAGCGCAGCTCATACACATCCTTCGCAACCTCTCCTTTGAGGAGGACAACGTAGCTACTCTTGCGCAGTCCAAAACGTGCCTCAGGTCTGTACACTCAAGTCATGCGTTCGGGGGTAAATGGGTCCAGCGCAGCAAGCCAACATGTCGACTTCTCGTATTGGCACATATGTGTGCCACTTGGTAAATTGCTTAGTTATGTAGCCTCATCAATGAATAGCACTTCAATTATTTCACTATCTTTATTTTTAATAGATTCTCGTACAATTATAGGTGAAATATTATTGTGCTATTATATTTTTCATGCTTCTAAGAAAGAATAAAAATGTAATCGAGCAGTTCAGACAGTTATTCAACTTTGCTACTTCTAACCTAAGCAAACCAATCATAAAAACGTGCAAACACAGTCAACGTGTTATCTTGAATGGTGATGAGTTCAAGTAATGAGATGTTTTCTACCAGTGCTGAAATGTGATGCAAAAATGAGTATGGGCGGGCGTATCTTTAAATATGGACTAGAATGGGCTGCTGTTGCTCCTCATTTGCACTTTGAGTGCTGATGAAAGAAGCGGCAGCATCATGCGACTGGGAAAGACTGCATCAAGATGTGTTGTGTGGTGTAGGTCTATTCATGTGGAGTGCTCTCTCCTAGAAAGCGCTGAGGGACCAGTATTGATTATTAATTATGAATTACACATCACGTATTTATTACCTCTCCAATTATGACAGAGGAATATTATCTGTGTGACACTTGCTTTGTTTCACTACCTCCTATAGCTGTTTAAATTAAATTAAATTGTATCTTCTTCACTTGATGCGCAGGTTTTTGGTGTTGTGCATGTGCTCTCGTTTTGGCGGGCTTGCCATCCAAGCTCTGGACACCCTGGGCAACATAAGCTCGGAGGTGGTGCTGGGGGACCCGAGAGTGGACATCACGAGCAGGCTGCTGCTGGCGCACGTCTGTGACGGCGTGTTCTCAGAGGACAGAGCCAGGGTGCTGCGCTCGCTCGAGGTCCTCAACAAACTCGCCGTGTGTGACGCCAACGAGGAGATCATGGGCGAGAACATCAGACAAGAGGCAAGTCAGGCTGTGCTGGATTTTTATCCGCTACTTTTGCATCATAAGGGGTGAAAAACGCGCAATCTGAAGTGTGAGATGTTTTTTCATGCATGATCTGTTCGGAAGGTTGAAAATTATTTCTTCTAAATATTGTTTTTACCATAATGCTGCAGTATGATTTGGTGCAACATAACGTTAATTATATCCCGAGAGGCGTGATGTGATAGAAAACGGACCACGTGATGTGATAAAACATGGAGTAACACGAAGTAACACGAAGTATTTGATGAGTGAAGCTAACTTCGCCTTCAGCCAACTCACTAAGCCCAAGGCTAACACAAAATAGCTAACAATTTTTAGGGAACTCTAGTGCAAGTAAACAAACGTAAGCCTACGCTGGGGCTCTCAACTATTGATGCTGCAGTGGTCTATGAAGATTTAGCAGGTTTCTATGAGAATTTCCTAATATAAGTTACAGGCAAAGCTGTTGCTTGTGACAATATGTCCGGGAGGAACGGGAAAGTTGAGAAATATAGCGGTACACAAAACAGTTGTAAGCTAATAGTTGGTTTCTTCAGTTTGTGTTTATTAACATAATTATGAAATACATCTGCGATCGTGGAGTTTCATTAGTAAAATTCGTTCAGTGGCTCGAAATTCATTTATTGCCAATTGTAAGAACAGAATGACTAGACCACTTATATGATAGAATCATCTTAGTTGTGTTAGAAGCAGAGGCCAGCATTACATTTTTCTCCCTTGTTGTCATTTTTTAACTCGAGCAGCGCTTAATTTGTGTTCTCTGTTGCAACTTCTTTTTCAGGTTTACGACCAGATCTGCAGGTATCTGACGATACACGACATCATGCTGCTCATCTACACCCTGGAAAGCTTGTATTCGCTGTCATCACTGGGCAGCGCGTCCTGCAACGCAATCGTGAGAGCGCAGGGCAGCATCCATACGCTCGTAGCGCTGCTCACAGTCGAGGCCCAGAGTTACGGGCCTGAGGCTTGCATAGGAATGAAGGTCAGTTCCGGTTATGGTGTTCCTTTGTCTAATTATGTCATCTAAACTGAGCCGCACTAGTTAAGAGCGGTTTGGTTCTTGGTGTTCCTTTGCCTGATTGTGTCATCTAAAAATATGCTGCATTAGTTAAAAGCAGTTTGGTTCTTGGTATTCTTTTCTATAATTGTCATCTGAACTTTGCTATATATTAGTAAGGAGCAGTTTTGGTCCTGGTGTTTCTTTATCTAATTGTCATCTAAACTCAGTACGTGCATAATTAGTGAGGGTCAGTTTAGTTCTTGGTGTTTCTTTGCCTAACAGTGTCATCTGAACTTACCTAGCTATTTTTTCATAGTAAGGGTCACTTCGGTGCTTAGTGTCCCTGTCTTATTGTGTCATCTGAACTTGTGATGGTGGTCGTGTCGTTACCATCCCTTCTGTTCTATTTTAACAATCATAGGTCCAGCCGAGTGCTTAAGAGTTTATCTCTGTGAGGTAGCACACGCATGTTCTTGACAACGTTCCGATTTCTATCCGCTTGTCAGTAATATTAAAGTGCTTGGGGTTCCGTTTTTGAGATAGTGTCGCAATGACCAGTTGTGAGCTGAGGTTAACAGTCGATCACGACATAGATGTTTGAGTGTCGAGAATCACCATGAATTCTGATCGCGTTTGAATTTCGAAAGATAATTTTTTGCCGATCGAATTCCTACATAAAACACACATCAAGATACTTCACGTATCAGCGAGTTAATTTTTTTGTGTTTATGGTAATGTCTTGAATCATGTACTGCATGCATTTTCTATGAGACAGTCGCTCAATGTACCTCGTTTTTCATCTCTACATCTCGTTAGGATGCTTCATTTAAATTCTTGAATGATTTTTCAAACGTATGTGATAGTTTTATCAGGAATAATGTAGGTATTATAATATAATACCTACAGTGTATAATATATATAAGACCCATATATACCTATGTAATATAATGTAGATATTGTAATAATAATGTTATTGTAATATAATGTATGTATTGTAATATAATGTAAGATATTATCTTACATGAACAGGTGGTGGAAACGGTGACTGGAGTTGTGAGCGATCCAGAGGCTGCCGTCGCAAACGCCCCTCCGCCTGCGTTGCCTTCCTCCGTCGCTGCCCCCACAGCTCCGTCTCTGCCGCCATCTCAGTCAACCCCAGCGGCTCCATCTCCTGTAAGAGCCGTTCTTTCTGCTCATAGCTGATGCTTTTCAAAAACTCACTTGTAAGAGCCGTTCTTTCTGCTCATAGCTGATCCTCTTCAATAACTCACCTGTAAGAGCCATTCTTTCTGCTCATTGGTGATGCTTTTCAATAACTCACCTGTAAGAGCTGTTCTTTCTGCTCATAGCTGATGCTTTTCAATAACTCACCTGTAAGAGCCGTTCTTTCTACTCATAGCGGATTCCTTTCAATAACTCGCCTGTAAGAGCCGTTCTTTCTGCTCATAGCTGATGCTCTTTAATAACTCTCCTGTAAGAGCCGTTTTTTCTGCTCATAGCTGATGCTCTTCAATAGCTCAGCTGTGTCGTGACCTGCTCTAGTGATGCTGTTCAAACTCAATGTGTGTAATTCTTCTATCATGGAACATAGGGTTGGCGGTGAATTTAGGTTGTTAAGGTTTGTCTATGTTGTATTATTGGAATTGATACCTCCATGGGAGGTACTGTTAGGTCGCCTCAGCAGTGCAGGTAAACTGTATTCGCCTTTTCAATGTCCAATTCTCGTGTATTTATTTTAATGTAGGTGTTCATTGGCATCGATAGAAGTCCAATGAGGTTAATTAAAAGTAACATTAAATTGAGAAAAATTGAACGTCATGAAAGAAAACTCTTGGCTCGTGAAAAAAATCCACGAGGAAACGTCAGTCAGAGAATTCGTACTGTTTTTTAAACACCCTGTAGATGGGCGTACGAGACATTGATCTATCAAGTTCTCCTTTTTATGTCCTTTTTGCTGTCTCGTCGTCTTTTCTTCCTATCTTGCTCTCTCTATGCTTTGGGTAGTTTGCGTGAGAACACACCTTGTGCATAGATTTTCAGTTTTATGCAGTCCATACTGAATGTTCACTCTCTTCGCTCTCGTGGTATCGCCTTTGATGTGTGGCTAATGTTAAACTAATGCAATCTGTTATTTTTCGTACCATTAAATTCTCATAATTACATTGAAACTCGAGAAGTTGAATGCTAGCGTCAGTTAGTTGTGTTTTCATATTCTTGCTGATGCGCACTCGATGCGACTTTGACAGGCCCCTCCTGCTCCTCCGTTGCTGTCCTCCGTGGTGTCGACTCCCACCCTCGCTGCTGCTAACGCCGCCGCTCTCCAGAACAGCGGCGGTCCCAATTCCGGTGGGGTTGGCAACGCTATCCACAAAACTCCAGCCAAGAACGTCCAGGACATGAAAAAGAGCATCATGTCCTCCGCCGTAAGTAGCTCCTGCTCGCGCCTTTGAATTATGAACTTCAGAGCTTTAACTTTTAAACTGTTGGTGGCATAAGACATCACTATGCGTTGCATTTCACTAGTTATTGTTGGTATATGCGGTAAACACTACTTAACAGAGCTGTCCCTCAGACTACGTAATGCTTCACTTGTACTTCAATTTTTACGGATGCCGGCTACCGTTTTCTCATACATAGGCTGACACCGACCATACCACGACATAGCGACGCGGGAATAGGTTGTGGTGAAAAATTGGGTCGACAGTTGAGAGTACAGTGAAGTCATGTTTCACTCTGCAGTACAGACAGTTGCTGGTGGCTTGTAGTTTAGGATCGCTCCATTAAAGTTCCTACCGCTGAAATTATGACCTTTATTTTGAAAGGCCTAAGCTGTTGCTACATTACCTGTCTTAACCCTTTAACACCCCAAAGGACTTACTGTCCTCTTTCGAGGATGGCCTCAATTTATTGAATTTCTCGTTAAACTTGTTTCCAGTGGTGTTCTATGTAGTGCGCGGGCGAGTTCCTAGTGAGTGCCTAGTGCGAGTTCCTTCTTCGTCGTGATATCGGTGACTACCTGATGCCAGTGCTATTTTGATGATTATTATTTCTAATAACTGTAATATGAGTACAAAAGTGCTGACCTTAAAGACCTAATCCTCCAGCGTCTGATATCCCGCCTGCACTCAATTTGAGGTTGATAAATTTAATTGATATTTCTGGTATAAAGACAAAATTTGCTGTTAGGTAATAAATCATGAATTACGCCATGCTATATTTCATTATTCAGGCAAAATTACGTTATGTATGTAACGCTATGTTTTATTCAGGTGATGAATAAATTTGGACGTTAGAGGGACAATATATTTTCCGAAGTTGTCGTAGGGTTGCATGGAATTGAATCAAAAGGTTTTTTTACTCATAAATCATGTAGAGCCTATCGTCTCCCTGTTTTCGAACTTCTCTTATACGTTGTTGAGGTGATTTGCTGGAAATGCGCGACATAGCTACTGAAAATGGTGCAAAACTTGGCACAGAAAATTTACTGGAAATATTACTTCAGCTTGTATTACAATCGGCAACTTTAGGAGCGGTAATAACATCTACGGGTTTACTTTTGATTAGTTACGAAGAGGTTGATTATTTTTAAGAGGTGGCTAAAAATCCTATCCAATAAACGAAAACCGAAGACTAACCTGTGAATTCTGTTACGAGGAAAAACAAATAAGCCTCTTCCTGAGTCAAGAGAATAAAACATTATTATTGAACTATGCTTCGAGAACAAGTAAAATATGTTGCATACTCATAAATAAATTTTTGAAGTCCAAAACATACCAATCGGGCATTTGTTTTAGATTCCGAGCGACGTGGAGGAGTTCGTATGTGACTGGATCCGTCGCAGCTACGAGGCTCACAATGGCACGCGGCTGGAGCAGGCGGTGGTCTTCAGGCACTTCTCATCTGCTATGCACGCCCTAGGCAAGAAGCAGGGCTTCAACCCTGTCATGCTGTCCAGTTGTTTCAGGTGAGGCGCTTGAGTGAAATTCTTCTTTGCGTTCTTATTGAAGTGAAACGCTCGAGTAAAATTCTGATTATATTATCGAATGCAGTAGGTGTGCTCCACTGCTTTCTGGCGTTCGCTGTACTGCCTGTTGTCAGATTCGATTTGAGAGGAAAATTGTGTCCTAAAGGTTTTAGTTCATAGTTTTTACTTCTTAGTATAAGTACTTTGGCGGCAATTGTTGTGAAACTTGAGAATTACTTGCTGCAAAATTTGTTAAGTACAGCTCTTTGATCGGATTTACTAGTGCAACATGCGCTTTTAACTGGCTTTATGATAGCCTTCCTCAATCTATTGGCTTTTAACTTTATTTGTAGCTTGGCAGTAAAGAGTCAGAATATTTATATACATTGTAAAGCCGTTGATGAAGAAAATGTTGAAAAAAGCGTCCGTCATGTTTCAATTTTTGATTTTCGGCAGCTCCCTTTAGGGATCATTGGATAGGCACTAGGCTCAGGTTAAAGGTTTGTGTATCCTGGGCTATGAGGGTTGACAACCATAATAGGTTACTGTTGAGTTGTTTTAGCCATGAATAGGCATTCGACACTTTTGTCTTTCGTGCTCTCTTTGCTTCTTTTAGCTTTCATGTCGTTTTAATCTCCAGTGTTTTTTAACTTCTTCCTTTGCTTACTGTTTTTTCTTGCGTAAAGTTTCCTGTTTAAGAACATACCTTGTGCATAGATTCCACGGTTTCAACAGTTCTTCCTAAATGGTCCCTCTCTGCATTCTGTTGAGATCGCTTTTATTGTGGCGAGGGAGTTCTTAACTAATTCAATAATGATGCAATAGTTATAATTCTTGGCAGCTTCGAAGTGAGCTTTGATCTACTGTAACAACTATGCATCTTCTGGGAGCATAATCTTGAAAGACTTCGTAGAGAGTCATTTAATTTTTGGCGCTACGTTGCTGTTGCATTTGACGTGAAAGTTAGCAGCATAAAAGTGGGCGTGGAGCTGATCAACCAACCAGCATTGTAACCTCTGCAGATTTAATGAAAGGTTAGGTCTTGATACCGTAAATGCTTGTCCTCGGCAGGAAGGTGTACGGCTTCAAAGTAGGTCCAACGCGCCACAATCCGAAAGACGCGAGCGACAAGTGGTATTACCACGACCTGCGGCGGCGCGACGTACCCTTGCCCATCAGACCTGCTGACCGCCTCGGCAAGAACAAGCTCTTTTCTTCCTCTGTGCCCGTATCCCACTCGCCTATTTTGTCACGGCCTGAGTCTTCGTCCGGCTCCTCCATCCTCAAAGCTCAACTGTCGGCGCCTCTGCGACCCATCAGTCCAGCTTTGCCTCGGCCTGTCCAGCAGCAGCCACAGCAACAGCAAGCGCTTGTGAGTTATTTCTTGAATTTTGTTTTGTTAGTATTGTTAGTGCTATCTTCCGCTCATTCCTTATCTTTGTTTCATTAGTCCTCGTTCGAAAGAAAATGAGCTACTTTAAGCTACTGAGGTCAAGAGCTACTATCAATGATGGAGTGGTGTAATTTTTAAATCATAGAATGTATTTTTTGTCGTTTCACGGTGCGGAATTCGTTCTGTGGTATACAGTATCATATAAAATGTGTGTTGAAAATGATTGTTCGATATGTTTTCTGACCTATTGTTCCATGATGTGCTCCATTTCACTCTAAAGAAAGCCATTGGATTTGCGAAGCTCGTTCCCCTCATAATTCAATACTGAGGCTATAGCACCGGTAATCAAAGTGTTTTGTATTTAAGAGTGTCAGAGTGCTCAATATTTCATTTAGCGATGTGTCAGTGACGTATATTGGGCAATTATAAATAACGTTGAGGAGCCAACACAAAAGAATGCCACCACCTATGTGAACATTTCATCTATATTGACATGTCTGACAGCATCCTACGTGGTTCTCAAAATGATGGCTCAAATGTCGGAGTGGAGTAGTGTTCCTCACAGTTTTTGTCAATTTTCTTCCGAACTGTCGCGACAAGTATCCTTCTTGCATTTGGTATATTATTATTAGTATGTCCTCCGGCCGTTTTCATTGTTCATTCTCCGAACTTCGTCGACTGACATTCAGTGAGCGTCTGGACAGCCCTTACGCTGACGCCCGTGTTTGCATTCATTTATTTGTAATCGATGTTTTCAATGAAGATGAAATACGAGAATGCTGTCCTGCATTTTGCGTAAAACAACGCGACAGTGCAAGGACTATTAAACTAAGTTTAGATCATCAAATAATAATGCGTTATAAACTCGTGATGGTGTCCTCGTTCACTTGATCCCAACGGTACCGCGAGCGGATGATACTCTGAAATTAATGATGAAATATTTGGGACTTTACGAGCGATTATTATTGTGGAAGTTGAGTTCAACTCCCAACCAAGATTATTTATTCAAGCTTTGCAGCGGTCACTATTATTATTATTTTTTTTTAGAAGTAGTGATAAAATGGAAGAGTAATAACAATGATCTTCTTGGTGACGATGCAAGGGCGCTTCGCCGGGCTCTAGCGGGAGCGGAGCAGCATCCCCGATTTCTTCCCCCCCACCTCCCTACAGCCCCAGTCCCCGGCTCTCGCCACGCTCCACACACTCTCCCTCTCCTTACACCTCTCACCCGTCACCCTCAGCCACTCCCCCACCTCCTCCACCACCCCCCGCTCCCCGTCAGGAGAACTCTGCTCTCATCAAGAGTTTGCTCGCCCATAAGGTAACGGAACAGCAGCCCCAGCCTATGGGGGGCCTCGCTGGCATGCTGGCTGCTCCTCTAACCACTGCCTCCCAGTCCCCTGTTCTTCCGACTTACTCGACCTCTTTGTCGTATTCATCGAGTCAGCAGTCCACTTCGTACCCAACTTCCCATTCGTCCACAGGACAACTGAGTTTTTCTCTCTCAGCCAGTCACTCGTCTCACTTAAGCCAAACATCTTCATCACTCTCATCGTCAGGCGTGTTACCACCGCCTCCTCCATACCCACACAACAAAAACACTTCTTCCAATGCATCTCATCAACAGCGACAAGCCTTACCTTCAATGCATGTTCCCTCTATACTTAAAACATCTCCTCCGCCAATACCTCCGTTCTTGATAGCCACCACAGCGTCACTTGCCACCACTTCCTCCTCAGCCGCCACAATGAATTTTATAGCTCCACAAGGCTCCACATTCGGTTCCGTCCCGGAGGTAATTTTGCTCCTCAGTTTTTGCTGCAACTTTGATTTTTTCTTCAGGGAGTTAGAGAGTGGTTCTATCTATACTTTGCGGAGAGCTTGGTTCATCCGTCTACTAGTGGTGCTATCATGCTTTATAGAGTGTGCTACTGTTTTACATCAGAGGAGCCACTCGGTTTCCAAGATCTCATTGTTTCAATAGATATTCTCGGCTAGTTTATACGTTTTGTTCTGAATATTCTATTGGGAAATTAACAGGTGACTGTGGTGTCAGATTTATTCTTCGGATAGTGTTGTGGGTAGCGTGGTCCTTTTTAACACGGCTTTCTCGCAGATATTAACGCATAATTAAGTATTCATTTATGATAATTACTCTCGTAATTGAAGTTTTTCTGTTTATTATTGGGATATCTGGTTCTTTCTATCTTGTCGCATCATCTATTTTTGTTATTGACATTCAATTGCAGTTTAAATGCGAAACTTTCGTGTATTCTTCGTTTGTATTTATCAAATGCATTTTTCTGCAAGTGTTTTTCGAGTGGGAAATAAGTGGTCGATAACACATTGATGGTGTCAAACAGCAGTGATGTCGCAATATTATCACACCGCCCGACAAGTCTACCTGATGATCCTCTAGCTTTTATAGTTCAACTGTCTATGTGTTCGAAAATTGGAAAAGATTTTTTTCTGGCCTCGCAAATTGTTTTTTGTGTTATTTGGATTTTTGCGAAAAATAGAAGTCGCAATAGTGTAATGAAATGCATTGAAAGCCGTCGATGCGTTCTTCCAAATGTAACTTTTCACTACGCGGTTTTCACGTATTATGGGAAATTTCTCCTTTTGTCGCGAGTCAAGTACCTGAAATTCGAAGTCCTTTGCATTAATGCATTCATTTGCAAGTCGTAGAATTGTAGTGTTCACAGTGCTCACATCCATGATTATTTTTGATAGATTTTTGTCCACTTTCGAAATGGAGCTTGTGTTGCGGTTATCCTCTTTGATGATATTGCTCTGAGGTTGATTCTTGATTCTAATTTATTGTCATTGTTCGTTTGTTCGAGCGTCTCTAGAGCATTAATAATAATTCAACTAATTTAATAAATACATACTAGGAAGTTTAAATATTTGAAAAACACAACCTGTAGAATCTTGTCATCCTGTTTCGTACTTTTTTCTCTAGTAATTAGTTACTTGCCCCGCATTTCCAATTGGTCCATCTTGTTAAGGTCTTGGTGTTCAGTGGTTGCAGTCAAGTTTGTCTTCCGACGGTTTAAAATACAGTATACCTGTTCGTATTTGTGGACAGGCTAGATAGGATTTGTTCATCCGCTCGTTCGCTGGAAAATTTAGGATTCTACTACTAGAGGAAAAGATAGCATCGTTGTCACAAGTTGTTGTAAGGAATTCGCATCACAGCCTTGTGTTTGAGTGGTAACACCGCTCGATGCTAAAGCAAAGCATGGACTACACAGATACATGAACACACTACTCCTTTTAAACCTTCCGTCTCTTGTGCCCTATAGCTCGTGCTGCTCTGCCGAAAGTTAACTCTTCCTTTCTTTGTTACGGCTAATAACTTGCATCCTTTCGTCACGTAACTCGTAGTGAGAATTTCGATAACGGGAGTTGCGAATTTTACGTTTCCACTAATCATTGTCAAGATAACTTGAAGTTTTTACTAATCGCGATGTTTATAATTCGAAATGTATGTTCTTGTGCACGGTGTGCGCTGTGTGTGCTCGCTCGGTGTGTGATTGTACTGACGTAGTTCCGCCAGGGAAATTCACTAACTTTTCATAGTTCTTCGCGTTACTTCGTGCGATCTCCTTCCTCTCTTTCCAATGGAATAACGTGTAGTTTGTTTTTATTAAAGGGTCGACACCTTGGTGGCCTGCGAACAGTGTTACAATATCTCGTACCGTGTGGTCATGTATAGGAAGTGATCCATGTACGGAGAGTATAATTGAAGTTCGTCGGCGAGTGCGCGCGAATTTTTCCTTGTCAAGATGATTCTAAAATTTCCTTGCCGCATAAGATTTAAGCTCACAAGTAACATGGGCGTGGTTTAGGAAAAAATTAAGACAGTTCATCGATTTATAGTAACTTTAGGGATATTTAGAAAAATATCAGTCCATCGATTTTTCACCCTTCAATTTGAAGCACTATTTACTAGTTTGTCTTAACGTACCTACATTATCAATAAGGTTTTCAGTGAAGATTTTCATCTCGCTTGCGGAGTGTCTATTTTTTAACAAATTTCTCCAGAGATCAAACCTTTGCATAACTTCCTATATTTTATTGTATGATCTATTGACTGTTTTCTTAAGAGTGTGGTTCCTGGATTGATCTTTTGTTAATCATCTGTAATCATTCATGCAGGGTATAATGGTCAATACAACCCGGCCCCGAACTGAAGTTTTTTGAAAATCACGGAGTTCACAAAAACATGGGTGAAACGTGCTCTTCAAAATGAGGCCCCGTAAATTTGATCCGAGTCGCAGTTAGAGTAATCGGAGATATGCTTGGTAGGCTTAGTATTTCTTAATGTTTTGAAATCTATAATACGCTACTCCATTATGGTGAAGGGATTGTTTCCATTTTGAAATTGGGATGAATACTTTTCTCATAGAGATGATTGATCTAAAGCAAATAATGTCCGAGTGTGTTGACATTTTTTCAATATATTGAAAGCCTCATTAGATCAGCCTCGTATGTATTAATTTCGTCATTTACTTACACCTTTTCGATTCATTGAGCAGACTTCTTTACGAGTTGTGCTTTGCTCATTTAGCAATATAAGCTAAATAGAAAATAATTCTTTATATCTTGTGATCGATTTAGTTTTCAGTGAAGTTTCCCTTTTCGCTGGCTTATTTCGTAGTAGTTAATTAAACTTTAAGGAAATGAATGTTTCCCTTCAGCTCTTTGGCTCCAAGGGGACCTTCCTTGCCGAATTCTGAACTCGAAGCTTGCTCAAAGGTAGCTTGGCCTGCTTTTGAATCTCTTTCCTAACATTCTTACGAAAGTCTAGATCCTTTTATCGCTGTTGGGTCGTTATATACTTTTTTATGAAGAGCAGATAATCGACATCTCAATCAAACGTTTCAGTTTCGCTTCCTCAGCTTTTGAAGCAAAGAAAATTTTGCAGTGTTACCTGTACTTCTGTAAGCCTGGCTCCCATCTCGAACTACCATTTCTCTCACAGTTTCTACGCCTGTAGCGCAAAGGCAAACTGCTACATGGCGTGTTCGATTAGGGCTTGTTTTGATTGCGCTGTCTTTTTTTCATTGTTCAAATGTAGTGCTCTTTAGGAGGTATAGGATAGGCAGTAAGTTTAGGTTCTGTTTGTCATTTTTTATACTGTGGGGACTAGTGCCCTCATAGGAGAGACTGTTACGTTTTCTCAGCTATAAATGGGTCTTCGGGACCGCTATTTTCCTTACTCACTTTGCGTTTTCTAGTTTTGATGCCTTCTTTGCTATCTCTTCTTTGTTTTTCTCCCTCTTCCTCACTAATTATTAATTTTTATGTTCAAAGTATCTTTTGAGAAACACCTTCAGCGTTGATTCTCCTTTTTCTACAGTCTATACTAAATACTCCCTTCTGTATGCTTTCTTGAAATCGTCTTCGCTGTAATTAAGGACTCGTAAACTAACTATTAAGGTAATTTGAATTTAATGGCATCTATTGAACGAAAACATTGTGAGTAAATTCATTTACCTGTATTTGATTCACCGATCTTCTTGGTTGATCTGCATCTCACCAGCTTTGATTAAAAACTTAGCAGTGGAATTTTAACAAGAGACTTCCTTGTGTACTCAGGTTTCTCGCAACATGCAGAAGCAACAACTGCAGCAGCAGCTACAACAAGGGGTGGACAGCCCTGCCACTTCTATGGCAGGAGACACCAACGGCGCGCTAGGGAGTGAAAACTCGACTCAGGAAGCTTCCGTTAACGGTGTCACTCTAAACGGAGAGGTCAGTTCTTAATAACTTTGTCTCTGAACAGAGCAAATAATCGTGGGTAAATATAGCCTGCCTAGCTCTGCTTGTGTTCAACTGCTGCTTTGCGTTAAAATTCTCTGACGCTTGTTCTCGGATTCAGTATGAATTGCTATTTGCCAATGACTTCCTGGGGAAAAAGTTCATATTTTGCGCTATTTTAATGCAGATTTTTTGGCCAGAGTCTTCCAAGAATAATAACTGCTTTTTAGTAATTCTAAAGATACGAATTGGTAATAAAGACACGACTTTGGCAGTACGTTTTACGCTACCGCTAATTAGCAGACCGAGAACACAACTGAGCTCAGATGTATTTTTTTTAAAGATGAGTTAATTCGTATTAATGATCCTTTAATTTTCACTGGAACAAAAATTACCCTGAGAAGGTAGAGAATGTTTCTATAATTTCAACACTTTAGGTTAACTCTCTTGGTTGTTTATGATTAACTCATTATACATTACTTCTGTGTGTGTGTGCAGCCTGTGAAGATGGAAGAAGACTTGAGAAATACTTGTATAGTCAGCCAAGACACGCGCAAAGTGACGAGTTTTGAGGGTATCCTTCAGAACGGCATCAGCGATTCTGGGAGCTGCACCCCTGGAACCCCAGTGATCAACTGCTCTGGCAACGACACGAGGGTGGTGGCAGTGACGTCTGAAGCGGACACCGCAGCTTTGCTGAACAACATTTCGCTCACTAACAACAATAACAGCAGTGAAAGCAGCGGTGACGGTATGCATCCCAAGAAGAATGTTCTTGCTGATCTTCTCGAGAAGACGGTCGGAGGTGACATCCTTAACGGTGTGGTGGATAAGGAAATTCGCCTTAGCAATGGGCCCCTGAATGTGAACAACATGAATACATCATGTGGCCTGAAGCGTCCTGGGGCGGACGACTTTGACGACAGTGGAGGTGGTACCAAACGCCTTGCAATCGACAGAGGGGACGGTAAGATCACTCTTTACGTAAGCCAGAACGGTGGAAGCGAGGGCGTTAACGTCAACAGCGCAGACGGTGGAATTGTCCCTCCGCAACAAGTGGTGTTCAGTGGCCAAGGTGTTGCGAATATCATCGCTGTCTCCACTGCCATATCTTCTCCTAGACAAATGGTTACCTCTCAAGGGCAAATGGTGGCGTCTGGACCACAACTCATCACGTCAGACGGACAATTAATTTCATCTTCGGGGCAGCTGGTCACATCAGGTGGTCAGCTCATTACATCAGGAGCTCAGTTAGTTACTTCGAGTGGCCAGTTGATTTCTGCGGGTGGTCAGTTAATGGCCGCACCAGGTGGCCAACTGGTGACAGCACAAAACGGCCAGAAGGTGATGGTGCAGGGCAATTTTCCCCAGGTACTTGGAGGTCAAGTTGTGTTATCGCAAGGAGGTCATTTGGTTGTCGGGGGCAACACGAGTGGGGGTGGCAGCGAGACGGTGCTGGTTGGGGGTCAGATGACTCCCCAAGTGGTTTCCCAAATAGCTGGCCAAGGCCCTACTCAAATTTTGGGGCCTGGAGGTCAAGTAATTACCCAGAGTCCGCAACAGGTGGTCGCCACCAACCAAGGACGGATTATCTCCCAAGGACAACCGGCGCTTCTTCCTCAAGGATCTAACGCTGGCCATGTCATTTCTCAAGGACAACTCATCTCGCAAGGGCAAGGACAGTTATTGCAAACTCAAGGGCAAATAATTTCTCAAGGCACCAGCCAACTAGTTGGAGCAGGTGCTGGTCAGATTATAACCACTCCTTCAGGACAAATTGTCGGTCAAGTGACCCAGGCAGGGCAAATTGTTGGTCAAGTTAACCAGCAGGGTCAATTAGTCGGTCAGGTTAATTCTGCTGGCCAACTAGTTGGTCAAGTTAATTCAGCAGGTCAGATAGTAAATCAAGTTAATCAAACCAGCCAAATGGTTACTCAAGGAGGCCAAATCATAGGACAGGTCAATCAAGCAGGTCAAATAGTAGGTCAGGTCAATCAGGCTGGTCAAATCGTGACACAGGGCAACGCTGTAGTTAATCAAGGAGGCACGTTACTTGTTCAGCAGTCGGGTACTTCTGGAAAAACATTAATTATTTTACCGCCTGGTCAGAAGGTTTTACAGCAGCCTGGCCAGCAATCAATCGTTATGCAACACCAGCCTGTTGGTGGTGGTACTTCTGTGATGCAAGTCCAACAACCTGCGACAAGCGTGGGACAAATTATGCAAGTGCAGCAGCAGCAACATCTAGCTTCTAATGCAACTGGTGGTCAGGTGCTGCAGGTCGTTACTAATTCAACAGCCGTGGCAGGCGGAGTTGTGAGAACTATAGCGCCTCAGGGCGTTGGAGTTATCGCTAATAATACAAGCCTGTCTAACAGCAACGGCAACTCTCAACAGCCGTCTTTACTACCTCCCCAAGCCCCAATAACACAGTGTCCTGTCTCGTCCAGTCTCAAACCTCCTACTGCAACCAGCGGGTCCTTAATGACCACTGTCAGCAGAGGGCCCATTAACACGGCACCCAACTCTGTCCAAGCTCAACCCTCGGTGCCTTTGGTACCTGCTCCACAAATTTTGGCTTCAGGTATCGTCCGACGGCCTCCGGTTGGGGCATCTCCCACGGGGACCAGTGCTCCTTCTATAGGCATCCATTCCAACCCTCCCAAGCCCGGAGCCTTGCAATACTTGTGCGAGTGGAGAGGGTGCAACAGTATATTTGCGTCGCCCCAACAAGTGTATCATCACGTGTGCAAAATCCACTGCCCGCCACACCTCATCGAGATCCAGTGTCAGTGGGCTGGTTGCGATCCGATGGTGCGCAAGCGCTTCAGCACCATGACGCACTTGCATGACAGGCATTGCAATGAACAGGTGAGATACTCCAGCCACTTTTTGAGTTGGTGTTGTGAATCTGAGTGAGAAGATGTCATTCATTCTTCATTCGTATGTTCTGGTATATCTTTGATGAGTATTTCGTTGCCATGTAAGTTGGTGAAACTTGATTTAATATTGTACGTATCGTTTTAAAATATTCCTCTGAAATACTCCTCTCGTAGTGAATGTTCATTGCCGACCGTTAGTTCACTTCGTAATCGTTGGTTGTGGGTTTGAGAGAAAGCTGAAATGTAATATTGAAATAACACAGTTTCCTTAACCGTTCAAAAGCACAAAAAATTACCTTTTTTATTCTGTAATATTTTATTTCGCTTTAAATTTTGAGTTAACTGAAATAATGGCACAGATCAAAGGGGGTTTGATAATCAAATTGTGCATATAGTTACAATGATGGGAAGCCACCTTAGGGAAACGAAAAGGCGAACGAAAATCAGAAAGGGCTTTAGGTGAAGATAAACTACGGAACATGAAATGTTTCACACTTACTCGGAAGTAGAGTTGAAAATGTTCTCGATAGCCAATCACTTCGATGAAAGCATTCATCTCAAGAGCCATTTGTGTGAAATTGAAATTCATTACACGCGTAAATTTTTAATTCAGTCAACTTGCCTCGAATGTATTCTAACTGTACTTTTTTTATAGTATCAGAACTTCATGGGGTTTTGTGACTACAGTGAACGCAAATCGTGCAGCTGATTCTTTTCCGTTTCTTTCTGCACGTATCTTTATCGGTCCAGTGTTGTTTTTTGCTGATGACTGAAGTCTAGAAGCTGTCGAGTGTCGATATAACTTGTAGTGCTAGTCAGGTATTTTCTCCTAATAGATAGATTCATTCTATCAATTTCGATAGACATGTATCGAAGCATAAGGTTTTATTTCAAAGTTTTGTGCAGAGCTTTTCTGTATTCGGAATTTCAGGTACTTATTAGTACTTCTCTATGAAACATGCAGGACATCTGTGTTCTACCCCTTAGAATATAGCAGTTGGCTATAACATTCTTATTATTTTCTATGTGTTCGTTGCAGTTGCTGAACGTATTAGCGGTGCGGAGACAACAGATCGCCCTCTCAGGCAAAACAGACTTGCCTATCCCTCACACACCGCCTCCACACCCTGGCTACGCTCCCAACGCCGCTTTTCACGCTATCAAGAGACACGCTCTCGAGGTCATCACCCAAAGGGATGCCATCGTGAGTAGTGATGTTTTTCCTTTCTTTTGTATTGCAGACTTTGTTCAAGTAACAAAGTTATTCATTCGTGCTATATGCCTTCTTGACTTGATGAAAATTACTTGCATCTTAATTACTAATATGCTATGTGTTTCAGTGGAGTGGCATTGCAGTTTAGTGCTTTGAGATCGTATCAACTAACCTAAATCATTGATGTTCTGCAGAGGGTACTGTGTTGGTGCCCGTTTTCTTACCAGATCTGTTTACATTTCAATAGAATTTCTTATTTATTTTCTTACGGATGAGTTTTATTTTACTCAATTACAGCAGCCAATTTTGGTTTGTTACTACGACCTGGTTTTACAGTGATGAACTGTATTTTTTTCCCTCATTACACTGGTGCTAGATATTTTAGTTTGGCAGTATCCTTCTTGGGCGCCAAATTGTTAGATAGTTAGGGCGTATCCACGTTGGGCGCCAGTTAGGTTGTCTATTGTGCTGGTCTTTCTTGGGAGCCAGCGATGATAGTTTCCCTACTTTAGGGTTCTGAGGGCCGTAATTTCAGAGGCTTTTATTCCGGAGAATCTTCCTGATTTTTTAGGGATACGAGAAGAGTCAGGTTCTGCTGACTTAATTATATTGAGTTGGGGATTGCCCGCAGTTTTTCAGGATGCGAATATTATTCGGTAATTTTCGAGTCCGATCTGGTTTACAAGGTTTGAAGATTTGAGCTGTTTTTCAAGCTTTGGAAATGTCGAAAACGAAATCGAGCTAAGGAGCTCTTTGACAATAGCCTGACAACTGGTTAAGAAGAAGACATCATGTTAGAAGATAATAAATTGAGGCATATAGCAATGAACTGCTGTCACATACAAACTAGTTGCTGTCAGGTTTCCTGGGTCCTATTCTTTCGTATTGAATACCTTTCAGTATAGTATCCTAAATTTATTTGACTTCCACACAAAACTCCTAGTGCGTTGTCTCTATGTCAAATCTAATTTGTTGATAAAAGCCAGGTTAGACGCTGTAATGACAGTCCATTGAATTCCTTCCTCAGTATGACTCAAATTACTTTTGTACGCATGTTTAGAGAGCTGTACAAGGAGCTGCCATAATCTCATTTTACTTATGGAGATGCCTGTAACTTAAGTTCCTTCAGTGCTTTGAAGAAAAAAGTGAGTTCTTTGTTATTGGTCTCGTACCTGACAAACTCCCCTCTTTCCGCAGGAAAAAGAAGGCCCCGTCACGAAAAGTATTCGCCTCACGTCTGCCCTCGTCCTCAGAAACCTAGTCATATATTCAAACTCCGGCAGAAAGTGAGTTCCTTTGCCTCAGTAGTTTAAAGTTTCCGAATTTATAATAAGTCAGTCGAGTGGTGCGAAGTTACTTCAAATTTGTTTCTAGTCTTCTTAATACCATCGAAAGAACTGTAGAAGATATGAGCAATGAATTCAACTCACGTTCAAGTGAAATTCATCGATTTAGCGTTGTTATTCTAAGTGAAGGTAAGCAATTGAACTCTTGAGAACATGTAGTCTTGAGTACAAACATGAAACGAAATCATGTTATTTTGAATAGGTTTATTTTGTACTAGTTTGAATCAATTGGCGATCCAAATGGATAGTTAATAACATCAATTAGTGTAATTATTTTGCAAGTTTCGTGTAACGTGGAGGTTTTTAATAGTAAGTAAATGGTCAGTGAATGTGAATTAACGAAATTTTCCGCTATCTGAAATAATTTTAAAATTTTATGAAGTAAAATACTAATAGTATCTAAAATTAAGGCCGTTTTATTACTTTTACAATTTTTTATTGTCGTGCATGGAGAATTGAAACAAAGCTTGTACACACATACTCATATCGCATCTCATATAATACTCACTTGTGAGGGTAATGATTGAATACATTCATTTGTGATGCATGTGAAATAGACGTCTAATATTAACGAGTTGTGTATCTTTCACACAACTCCGCAATTGTATAATTACAAAAGTTTAGTTTGGTAGGAATACCTAAACGACAACTAAATAGTCTTTGACCGAGTTCATTATTATTTCACAGGCTGTTACGAGGCTACGAGTCGGAGCTCTGCAACGTGGCTATCAGCACCCAGGAGTCTTCCCGGACTGTGGCTCAGATCCTGCACGACTTACACATTAGTGATCAGTAGCCACCTCATTTCTTCCCTTCTCAGCACTGGCCTTCGCTTCTTCTTCTTCCCACTCATTGCTTGTACTTGCGTTTAGATTTTTATATGGTCGTGTGTAACCGGATCAGGCATGCGCGATGGCTTGATTGGTATCACGTTTGTTCCGGAATTGGTTGTGGTATGCGTTCATCAGTAACCGACTGAATCCGAAGTTCGGTAAACACATTCCTGGACAGATTTTATTGTGTCCATCGATTTGATTTACGAGTGTAAGAATTTCAAAGCTAAGGGTCATTTATTTATGTCTGCCATTTTGTATAATTTTTTTTAGTCAATTCGCAGTGCAAGCAAAATTTTAACCTTTTAATGGCAAAGGGGAGTGTACTCGACGAATGAACTTTTAAAAAGACCGCGATTGAAATCATGACCTTGATTTTTAGTTGTTTGGAGTACAAGTTCATGATGGGAGAAATTTCACGCACATTGATTCTGAGCAACTAGGAAGGAAAGAATATTTCACTGGAAATACGAATGCCATGGAAGATTAGTTCATGTATTTTCTTATGGTAAATTTTCCCTTTAACGCAAATTTTTAGAACTGTTCACGATTACTTGAAGATATTTGATGTGCGATTGCATTTGCATGAGCCTCAAAAGTGTGTCTTGAGCTAGTTGACTGGAGTGCTCAGGGGTGTGTTGGTATTTCGTTCTCTTTACGCAAATGTTGGCTGTTCATACGACGCCTTTTAAAAGTAACTAGATGCTCATTAAATTCAAGGGACACGAGTCTTGATGAGGCATTAGGAAAAAGCTATTGATATACCTCTGAAATATTATACCTAGATAAAGGGTATCAAAATCAATCTTCAACGTAACACACAGACGTGGAGTCAGCATTTCTAGTATTGCGTAGCAAAACCGATAGCGTGTCATGCTGTAATTTTAGAATTTGCTTACAGAAAGTTAACGAGTCCAAAATATTGAACATTCAGTGTGAGGAAATGGTGGACGTTTTGCTCTGTTGCAGCCCCATATGTTACTGTGCGAAGCTGATGATGAAAAATTTATTTGAGCTGAGTTTATTTCTCTGACCTGAAATTCTCTGAAGATGCTTCGTTGTGTACGTGATTCTTTGTGGAACGATCGTGCTGGAGTGAACTGACGACTCGATTAATTTTTGTATTCCTTACGATGTTCGAGCAAAGACTCGTGTTGTAAATCATGGCGTTGATGCTAGTGTTTGTGGCAATTGCCAGAACCGTTGAAAAGTATTCCAAAAACACGTCTTTAAAGGTCGGAGAAGATTATTATTCGAATCTTATATTTGCTGGTAGTGTTAGTTTTGGGCAGTATCGATGGGAATGCTCTCCCGGGGATAATCTTGGCTACTCTCACTGCAGAATTCTACTGAATTGTTGTGTTTAGATTGGGGTAGGCAGGCATGATCTTCGGTTTTTTCTTTCGTTTGGGAGCCCGTCGTTGGTTGCTACTGACTTTCGGTTTGTGTATCAGGGGTATTTCGTCGGTCAACTCGTTTACAATTTTTTCCTTTTCTAGAATGCTTCTTCCACTGGTAACTCATTATTCTGGAACATTTGGCAAAATTGATTTTATAATATATTAATCGGTAAGATTGTCTTGGTGCAGTTCATATTGCTGCTCGTTTCTACCGCCCAATGTGCATGCAGAGTGACTGTTGAGGTAAACTATCACTTCGGTGTTGTAAACACTAGGGGAAAAAATATCTGACATGAGCTTTGACCTAGTTTTATTGCTCTCATTTACCTGCAGCGCTACTCAAAACTGCCTCTCTTCAAACCAGCACATCACTCACTCTCTTTAGTCATATCAGTTGCTTATTTACCTCTGCCATTCCCTTGCTTTTTAGCAATTACTTGTTTTTAGTACGTACAGAAATTTTTGTCATTCTCATCCTTCATTACTCCTGTTAAGTTTGTCCTTAAGTATGGGGAGGTATTTGAAACAGGGTTAAAATTAACGCTAAGCATAGGGAAGTACAACGTACCTAACCCATTCTTCGTTATGTATTTTAAAGGAATTCTCTGTTTACGTTTGTTTAATCATGAGTTTTTCTAAGTCCTCATGTTTACAGCATGCGTCAAATTCCGCGTAAATTAACAGGATGTTGATTCAAGTTTTCAAGAACTTGGTTACTTATCATAAACGTCCTTTTATTCTAGCGTCCGATTTTATCTTACGTTATTGATGACACTTTGGAGTCAGTTTTTTCGTATCATGGATTTCATGGTTGGCATTTTAACTTTTTGGGGCTGTGCATGCTTATGAATGAGGTGAAAAGCATGATATCGCTTTAGTTTTCTTTCGCTCGTAGTGGGAGTGCAATGTTTTCGTTAGACTCAAACCTCTCTGTATACTCGACAAACTTCCTCGTTTAATCGTTTGACTCCACACCCAACCCCTCAGGGGGATACAACTATTGTATCCATGGGAATTAGCGCTCGCAGGGGAAAAATGTAAGGGCCCGAGCTGAGAGCCTTCTTTTTGTGGAAATAAAATGTTTTTTGTTATGTTAAGGACCACCTTTTTTCGGTTCACTACTGTCCTGTTTTTTCAGCACTTCCGACTTTCTTCTTCAACTTTTATCTTATTTTATGAACTTCTTTCTCATCTTACTGTTTCTATGCCCCTTCTGCATAGATTCCTCATTCTCATATCTCCATACTAAATGGTGCCTTCCTCCTTCCTCTCTTCAATACGCTCTTTTTCGTAGCGGTTAAGGAGGCTTAAACTAACTTATTGTCTAAATCCTGGCTCCACACCCAATTGGATGTTTAGTTTTTGTACTGTTTTTCTTTTTAGTCTGTTATTAAGTATAAAGTTTTCTTGTTTGAGTGTTATTCATCTGGATAAAAAGTTTGACTAATATCAGTTTGGCACCTCTAGCTGCAGCTACTGTTAGTATTTTGAAAATGCATTTCTTTTGTGTCGGCTCCCAGGGGAACCATGTGAGGGCCCGAGCTAAAGGTTAGGTAGGCTTCATTTTTGTTGTAATAAAATAGGTTTTTTTTTTTGTTACGGGACCATCTTTTTTCGGTTCACTGCTGTCCTGTTTTTTTCAGCACCTACTACTTTCTTCTTAAACTTTTTTCTTGTTTCATGAACTTCTTTCCTAGCTTACTGTTTCTGTGCACCTTGTGCATAGATTCCGCGTTCCCTCAACTCCATACTAAATGGTGCCTTCCTCTTTCCTCTCATGGAACATCTTTGTCGTGGTTAAGGGAGGCTAAAACTTTCTTATATAATAATAATAATAATAATAATAATAATTCTTTTGTGTCGGTCGGAAACTGTATCGCTGATTTAATATGGGAGTTTATCATTCTTTGTGTCACGATTCATTCTGACGGCGATATTTGCGCTTCACTAATTAGCAAGACCATTTTTCTTGATGATGTGTAATTATGTATTTTGCGGTAGTTTTAATTTGAAATATATTCTAATTTTTCGACTTCATTTCTAGGATTCCCATGGTTTTTCTTTCATTTTAACTTCAATTGTTACAATAACTGCGTTTGTATCGTCTGCCATCGACTCGCAACAGAACCCTTTCTGATGTGCGCGAAATTTTCGCTGAACTTCATCCACGAAGACGTTTACAGTCCACTGTTAGCAAGCTTGGAAGTGGCCACGCGCTTTCCTGTTGATATTGAGCCGCAATTTTCACGCGCATGGGCTGATAACCCTGGTCATGAAAGCTACTTCTGTTGAGGTCGCAGCTTGAACCACGCGCTGTCTAGTTTCTGGGGCAATTATTTGCTATCTGTAGCTTGCGTCTCCGAGCCTTATGAACGCTTGTTGATCACTTGAAAAACATTTCATTATTTGCTTTATATCAAGGTTTTTTGCAATTTTGGTTGCTTTCCTTTCTCTTAACTTCTGAATATGATGCAGTGTTATCGAAATAAGCTTGCAGGTATGGTATTAATTATATAATAGCGCAGGTCCTTGCTTTGAACTTCACATTATTCTTTGATAGCAACTTTCATGCATGTCAACGCGTTGCTTGATTTCGTCGAACGATCGTATGTGTCAGTTATTCTTCATTTTTTCGGTGGTGTTAGTATCAAAAGCACTTAGTTTAAGTAAAATTTTAATCCTGGCTCTTGCTAAGCAATAGCTTTATTTTTTGGCCATTCTATCATGAACTTTTTCCGGGTGCAATTTTGTCTTGGCTTCAAAAGAGAAGTATGTTTTAAAAATAGTTTTCACCATTATTCCACTGGTTACTAACGTTCTCTAAAAAATGTATTCTTCTTGGTGTTAAAGGTTATATCTTTCGATGGCCGTATTCAAGGTTCGCTTTTGTCATGAAATAGACGCCTGACCTGGACACATATCTTAATAAGGTCGTGTGTAAAAGATAAGTTCCATAATTGTTAGCATTAGCTTCATTGGTGACTTTTGGCGTGTGCTACGCTCATGCAATCGGCTCAGAGTTCATTGTATCGCTATCATCTACCAGCAATGATTAACTGCGTCAACACCCCTCAAGGGGATACAACTATTGTATCGGGTATTAGCGCTCTCATAAGGAAAGTTTGTGAGTGCACTAGCTGAGAGGTAGGCTTTCTTTTTGTGTTAAAATAGAATGTTTTTTTTTGCTATGTTGAAGATCACCTTTATTCGGTTCACTGCTGTCCTGTTTTTCAGCACCTACTACTTTTTTTCTTCAACTTTTACCTTGTTTCATGAACTTCTTTCTCTAGTAACTGTGTTTTGTTGCAATGTTTTACCTCTTCTGCATAGATTCTGCATTCCCTTATCTCCATGCTAAATGGTGCCTTCCTCTCTTCGATACGCTCTTTTTTTGTAGCGGTTAGGGAGGCCTAAACTAACATACACTCTAATCTTAACTGCGTTATTGGCTGTATTCAGTACCGTCATTTTTCCTTCTAAATTACGTGGTGCACTACACCTCATTATGACCAAGTGATGACTTTTAATGTTTTTGATCACGTTTGTTCAGCTAGAGCTATGTTATTGGACGTCTTTTATGCAAATTTTCATATTGCTCGCGTGAGGCCTTCAAGAAGTCAGTAAGGACTACAGTATCGACCGTCGGCACAGTATAGGGGTTCTTTGTACCTGGTGATCTTACTCTTGCTATTACAAAAATAGCGTCTGCCATTATTTAAATAAATAGGCTACTTGGGTAGCTTACGAGGAATGAAAACGCGTTATATTTGTAAAGTTTAATATTTACAACATCGTATCATCACGTGTTGAATTTGAAAAAAAAATTAATCGTTTCGTGCGCGTTATCCAATTAAAGAGATGTTAATATCGCCTTTTTCTATTGTAGACATGGTTTGTTGGAGCTTCTGGTAAAGTAAACTGAACATATTATGAGAGAACTCGTGTTTTTGCTTACGAAATTTGAATAGGTAGACCACATTTTTTTACTACTAGTTACTTTTTTCTTTCGTCGTTCATCTCATGCTTTCCTATGCTAAATATCTTTGAAAAATCCTGCCTGATTTTCATGAAATGGCTTGAAAACAAGTTGGAAAAATCGCCTGTGCCCTGCTTGCTAGATGTTTAGAGCAGGGTACGCCTCCATGTACCTGACTTGACTTCTTTTCTTCGGTTCGTCGTCAGAAGTCGGCATTACTTCATCGGTGTTGTTGGTGTACGCTTGGTTTCCTTGCGTGTGAGTCTGCACTTCTATGCTGTTTCGTCTCATTTTATGTAGTCTTTATGAATATCTTATTTTATAGTGATTTATGAAACGAGAAGCGGTGTGTTTTCGCGAAAACTTGTTCTCATTATTTCTCTCGCGTACGTGGTGATTCAAAGTTCTGAAGAAAACATCTTGATTAATTTTAAGCGTTGTATTCTTCCATATGCTCACACAACATTTACGTTTCTTTTCAAACTGGACCACTCTATAAAACTGCTGATATTTCTTGTATGTGCTCCTCTTAATGTTTGAGGCGTGGTTGTGTGTTGGTCCCGCTCCATCGTGAACCTAATGCGTTGATTTATTGTTTTTTTATATACCACTTACAACGTATAATGATCGCAAGATTGAAGTAATTCCCTATCAATTTTTGGTTGTGCAGTGGCGTTTCTTATTTCAATGTCGTGTGAACAATCTTTTTATAACTCGAGACGTCGTCGGGATGTATGTGCTCAAGACATTACTTTACTTGAATTCACCCTAAATGATCTACCATGTAAGCAACAAAGATTTCTAGAATACCTGCTTGCTTATCCGGTTGCTGCGCCCACTATTCTTGCTATGTGTGTAGTGGCTTCAGAATATCGTTTGGATTTTCTTCTCTTTGTGTTGTTAATGAAAATGGCTTTCATTGAGGTTACGCTGAAGGACGGTTACTCAATGGCGCGTAATGAAGAAATATGCCTTCAGGGATTACCGAACTAATAGTGTAAATCGTACCGTCGGCCTTCAGACAACGTGACACACTCCTCGCTACCTGAAGCAAGCGAACAAACGAACAATGATTTTCATACCATCTGGTGCAAAACTAAACGGTACAGTTATTAAGTCTTATTCTATTTGTTTTTCGGAAAATTTCGAAAAAGTCTTGCTTGAACCCAGTCATTATTGTTGCTGTGGTCTCAATTGTTTAGTCGTGTAAATATTTTTCCATTGAAGTATTTGTGCTGTGGGAGAATGTATTTACACAATGTGCTGCAAATCAAGTGCGATATTTTATAGCCATTATTATATTGACAAGCTAAGCTTTTAATTACTTGCTATCAGATACGTAAATTGTGCACTCTTATTCCACTGCCATTTGTTGAGGCGCTGTAGTCTTGTATGATCATTCATTGCTTGTTTTTCGTCTCACTGAAGGGGCAATTTGGTGCATTTATCTTTTTAAGTATACAAATACTATTACGTTTGGTGTTTGATAGCGCTCTGCGTTAAGTATATTAGTCAGACTGGATAGATATTGTCTTGCAGCATACGATTGAGCCCTTGATGGTACTGCATCGCCCTTTGAGAGTTCAGAATTTGAAGGAAGTGTGATTCCGTATGACATTTTGTTTCAAATGTGAAGAGCTCACCAATTACTCACAAGTTATGCCAGATAAACGTCACTATTATGCACTACAGAGTGAAATGCGGAAGTTGCCTCGTGTGTTTCAACTCCTTCCCAACTAGTTTAGGGTCAAATCTTCGTAGAGATTTATTTGAGCCTTGTGGTCGATTTGAGCATCACTTTTTCATCATTTGTTAGCAGACGAGTTGCGTTTTAGACCCGTTAGCTCTTGAAAATCTAACAGAAATGCTTTGAAGCCAAGCTACAAATATTCTATGAACGGTCTTTTTAAGTTTTTGTGTAATTTATTTGTTGTCTAGTTTGAAAGAAGCTTATTGAAATTTTCTCGTTATTTTTAAGGTGTATGTGCATGATACATGAACGGAGGAAAAAATCTAGGTCGTATTAATAACGGCTTGTGAGGCCGTCGAGAAAGATCTTTGTTGAGCTTCTTGGTGATCCTAACTGCAGGCGTTGTTTTTGAAGTGTTTGATCATTTTGTATGGTTTCCAGTTGCTCGTTGCTAGCGAATCATAAAAGATGCGGATATTCTTAATTTGTTGCACACTGAGACTCGCTGCGCATGACGATAGAACCCTAGGAAAAGGAGAAGAAAGCCGCCTGCTGTTGCATTGTACAATGTATTTTTATATTACATACGAACTTGTACATATCTTTGAAATATGCTTGTTTGAAAATTGTAATTGTGAAACCAAATGTATATATTATCTATTCAATACTTTTACTGATCCTTATTGTTCCCCGGCAAGCATGGGATAAGGGTCATTTCAACTACACCACGGGTGCAACTGAAGTTCAATGGGCGTAAATTTGACTGCACTTGGTAAAAAATAAAATATCGCCATTGTTGAAAAACATTTTTATTTATATTTGTTTCAGGTATACCTAATTGAAAAACGTCGGAAATTTTTTTCAAATTGATGAATTTCTTCAGCAGGATAATTTAGCGTAGAGAAGTCCTAAGGATTATTGAATCTTTCACGAGAAGAGAGTGCAGAAAAACAGGAAACATTTTATTTCAATAACGGCAGGCTAATTATATTTCAAGGTCGGCTCGTCGTATTTTAACGATAGGACCAATCATTATGATACATAAAGCAAATTTCACTTTGTATTTATAAATCACAATACTTTTACGATATAATTCTGGGAACGGCAAAAATGAATTAACGCAATAAAAAAAAACCTGGCTCATACATAACTTGGATGCAAGTCGGGTTACGATTTTAGAGTACTTAAGTTACGTAAGCACTCTAGAATTGAATGACGGAAAAACGGTGTGAAGAATATCGAACGATTTTATTTGCTTGTTTCCTCAAGATTAACGTCGTACGGACTGCAGTAACACTCAACCCTTTAACGCCCACATTTTTATACTCATATTACCGTTATAACAACCACTATCACTAAATCGACACTGGCATTAGGTAGTTACTGTTATCTAGATGGGGAAGGAACTGCCACTCGGCAGTGAAGTTCAAAGGACACATTAGTGAACAAATTGAATAAGAAATAAAATATATTGTTATTTTCGGAAGAGGACCGTACAGTCCACTTGGGCGTTAAAGGGTTAAGTCGAGAACTTGTTACAGGCTTTATTAACAAAAATGGCTCGAGATTCGTAGCACCTAACATCGGTTGCGTTACCTTGGAAAGACGCTTCAACTCCATTAATTGGTCGGGCGGCCATCTCCGTCAGAGATGCAACCTCGAGAGGTTTTCCGACCGTTGCATTCGGGTGGTTCTTCATAAATGGGTTCCGGGTTCGCAGAAGATATCTCTGCAACAGAGCAGCTCACGTCTTCATTCTTGGATAGGCTGTACAAGTCATGAGCAGCGACCAGGTTTAGGTTGTTTCTTGCCGGCATTGTGATGATCTCCGAAATTTTCTCGGCAGCATTTTCGAGGCCACGAGCATTCGTTGCTCCTTCAGTGCGACCTGGACGAGATATTTAGCATCAATACTATTCGAGCGTCATCATCATCTGCTGCTCTACTCGTTTTATTACTCTAAATAAACTATAATAAATGAGTGTTCAGCGAACCGAATACAAATCAGATTACATGACCAGCATGTATCAGGTCATCTTATAAAATCTGTGCGGATGTTATCATTTGTTTAAATTGAACGAAATTTAAAGAATATTTTAATTTCTAACGGAGCGGAAATTTATTTTTATGTTAAGATGCATTTAAACTAATATAAATTTATTTTTGAGAATAAAATTAAAATTTGTTTATCAAAATTTTGTTAACATGGAAGTACCCAAATATCATTGGAGGCACGTAATATTTTACGAGTTCAAGAAAGGAAACTCAGCAGCTCCCTGAGACTACCATTCATTTCGTAACTCACAAAATCATTTGTAAGAAACAGCTTTAGCAACGCAGGAAGAGGTTGGAACAGACATTTGCGAAGTCTTCAAAACAAAATAAAGAGAAATTTACAATAATGGTATTAATACTCGTAGAAGTCGTAGATAATCAGGAAAAGTACATTGATGATTGAATATTTAATCAAACGTAACATTTGGTCACTTATTGTATTTATTGTATCAGGTTACTTGTGGGATGACCTGATACAATATGTTAAGACAATCCGGTCGAAACTCCATTGTTTCTCAAAACAATAAGCACCCGTTGATACCACAGCAAATGTTTTCATATTTATCAAACGTGCTGCAGGGACTAGATAAAATGTCTCATAAATAGGCCATAACGAAACCATATTTTCATTCTTTTCACTTGCCTCTTGTTCTCATCCGCACGATCACAGCAGCCATGACCAGCAGGGCGAGTATGAGCCCGACCAGAGTCAGAATGTAAGGCAGATGTAGACTTAGGGAATATCCTCTTCGATGTCCAGGAAGGTCGCTCTCTCCTACGGACCGAAGGCTGCCTGCGCTGTCATCTGACAAAAAAATTCTAGTACAGTGTCATAGAAATACCCCCGTCAACAGAAAGTTTGAAAAGTAAATTAAGAAAATAACTCAGAATGACAAGTCGGGATCTTCCCCTTCTGAGCGTCAGCAATTTGTTAATTTAAACCTTGATTCGGCTGCCTTATACCTGCTGATTTACTTCTCCGCCAACAAATCACTCTCACCCATCGTCGATTTAAGTTAAATTAAGAGTTAGTAGCGTTGGAAAGTCATTGTACGAACGGAGTAGTCAGCAGTACCTTCCATCCTTGATAGATATCAAGCTAAAGGCAGTTACTTGAATTCCAGCTAACGCAGGGCTATGCAGAAAATATAACTTTCAGGCGCCTACAATAGAGAACAAACCGAAAGCTTATCTATAACTGAGATATGACAATGTCCCTCCTGGATGCGCTAGTTCCCTTGCCAAAAATGGACGACCCTCACTAACCTAAACCTAATGGCTGTCTTATGTTCCTGGAGCTGCATGTTAACCCAGCAACAAATAAAACTAATAGTTGTTTTCCTCAGAAAAAGACGTCTACGTCAAGCGCATGGTGGAGTCATCAACGTTTTACGGATAAATAGTTTGCTTTCAGACGATCACGAATACTCTAATCGAAAAAAAGTTCAAATTCAGTGAATTTTCTAAAGACTGGGAGCGCAAAATGACGTACACGAAAGCGTGTGATTTTTGTGTGAACGTCCAATGCCTGTGAATCCATGTTGGAGTATTCTTCATCAGGATTTCATATTTAAGTATAGGAAAGTCTTCAAAAAATGGTAGCATTATTGAAGCTCCACAGAACAAAAAAACTCATTAGTTGAGATTATTTTAGAATAAATATAAAGATAATAAAAACACAAGATAATCAGTTTTAATGGATACCGTGAAGCTGTCAAAAAATTTACAAATGTCAAAAATGCTTAGTATGGTTCCGTTTCCAAAATGAACGTTAAACAGAACACAATTTGCATATCAGATTCGATGTTAGTTGAAGCCTTCCTAACCGAAACAAAAGGGTTCCAAAAGGAGTAAAAGGAGGATACCATTTATTATGGAGTTAAGGGTACGCGGAATCTACGCAAGAAGGTGCATAAAACCAGCGAGTTGAAAAAAAATTCATGAAACAAGGTTAAAAGTTGAAGCAGTAAGTGCCAAAAAACGGGACAGCAGTGAAGCGAAAAAAGATGGTCCGTATCAAAACAAAAAATCTATTCTATTTCAACAGAAGGAAGGCCTATCTAACCATTAGCTCCGGACCTCACATGTCCCCCCTGAGAAGCGAAAACAGAATATTTGCCTTGGAGTCTTGGCGATGACTGCGCAGAGAAGTGTGAGTGAAGCGTATAGCTGCTCAGCAGAGCGTGTTTTTAGTACAAGCATCGCTCTGAAAGAGGACCAAGAGTAAACCTGTCCAGACGTTGGCTGGTTTGAAAGTGGCGTTTCGGTGTACAAGTTTCGTGAGGGTAACTCGCACTTCGGGTTACACAGGCCAAAGTGCAGGGCAATTAGGCGGCAGGAGGTGGTGAGTCGAAACGTGAAGCTAGCAACGAAAGCTTACAGTCTGGTTGTAAAAGAGAGAAACGGAGTCACTATACTGTGATCGGGAAAGAAAATTCCAAGCACAATAACTGCCCAATTAACTGCATCTCAAGAACTCATGGTCATTTAGTTTACAGCTTTTGAGTGCAGTCTTAGTCTGATTTCAGTAAAATACTCCATTAGATGAATAAAATAACATATTCAAGTAGGCAACAGTACAGGGGTACTAGAAGAACGTTTCATTAACAGTAGGAGGCTTCATGACTGCAGTCACAGAAAACTTGAGTTTCGTATATTAATTGATATTACTCCCTCCGGTCGGAAATACTGTAGTTAATTCATATGAACCTTGAAGTTGGTCGGAAATATTTACTTTAAAATAAGTCTAAACCTGTTAGAAAGAGTACTTGCTAAACTACGGCTTGTAATAAAAAGATAAATTTTATTCTATAATTCAGTACATGAAATTTATAATTTATAAACATCAATGAATAATATTTTAATATAAATCAAAAAAGAAAACTATACACTGTAATTAAATAGATGAATTTGATAACGAATAAACTGAAGAAACATATTTGTCACTGCATTTACTCAATACTTGTTAATTTATTCTTTAATTTTTCTGATATCTGAATTGAATTTGGATAAATTCTTTTTCTTTCTAGTTGTACTTTCGACAGATGTTAAAGCCCGTGATTGTTGCCACCGTCAGCTAAAATAGTCTGTTCTATTGACTGCTGCAAAAGAGTAAAAATGTTCAATATTTATTTCACTAATTCCTCACAGCTACCTGTCGCTGCTTCAAATAATTCATCAACGTTACGAGGTGCTTTCTGATGTTGAAGGGATTAGATTGAATCAGTCGATGGCCTGTAGATTTCTCAAGAAGTGCCTGAATACACTTAGAATCTGTCAAATCTTTTTTCGGTTATAGGTGCACTTTTTCTATTGGTATCATCTTTATTTGTCGTATAGTGCGGGTAATTTAAGGGGATCACTTCGGGCCACATTTGGCCCCCGCGGGCTTTAAAGATCCTTAGGTGATGGGTTATTGTGCCCTGAAATTTTATGGGGCTACGGACACTAGACCTCCCCTCCAGGGGGGTGTAAGGGGACCAAAAATCATGAATTTTCGATTTCATTGAAATGGAAAATTTTCTACAGTATTTTTGTTAGAAATGTTCCAAGGATTCTATAACTGTCTTTTTTTCGCTCTAGCATAAAAATTCAATAAGTTCTATTCTTTTGAAATATCAATAAAAAACCAATATGTTCAATTTTTCAAAAAACTAATGCCTGAACCGAACAAATGAATAGAAGAAATTGTGTTTCTTTTTGTAAATAACATATAATAGTCAAATTTCATAAGAATCAGAATTACAGAAAAAAGTTCATAATTTTAATCCAGAATTTTTTTTGTGAATTACAAATCACAGTATGAATTATGAAGTAAAGCATGGAGATCATCGAAATAAAAATGAAAACAGCATTCAATTACATAAATTGTCGATTATATTAAAGTTCAGATGAAAATTTGTTTAGGCCTTGTTACTAACAAACCCTTATTTGTCAACATCCAATTGAATAGAAGTCAGTGAGTTTTTATGCTAAAACAAAAATAGTTTTGGAATCCTTAGATTAGATTATTAGTTAGTTTAAGCCTCCCTATCCGCAACAAAGGCTATCCAATGAGAGGAAGGAAGAAGGCACCATTTAGTATGGAGTTAAGGAAACGCGGAATCTATGCAGAAAGGGCACAGAAACAGAAAGCTGAGAAAGAAGATCATGAAATAAGAAAAAGTTGAAGAAGAAAGTAGTAGGTGCTGAAAAACATGACAGCAGTGAACCGAAAAAAGATGGTCCATAACAAAACAAAGACCTATTCTATTTTAACAAAAAGAAAGCCTACCTAACCTTTAGCTCAGGCCCTTTAGAACCCTTAGAACATTTTAGTGATGTGCCGATGTATCGGTATCGGCAGTATCGGCCATTTTTAGTGGTATCGGTATCGGCAAAATCCGGCCGATACTTTACCGATACTTTCCAATAATACGTATTTTATCATTAAAATGAAGGTCATAAATCATGAAGTTAAAAGTATGTATCCTAATAATACCCGTTGTGTGTTTATTTACGATTTGGTGTCCGCTTCTTAATAAACATAGGTTGTGTGAGTTTGCGGTATCATGGATACCGAATTCCTCAGTGTAACATTAAAAGATGGCGTTTCCATGCATTTAAATATTTGACATTTTATCAGGATAGGTTTTGTTAGGATAGGCTAGGTTAGCACTGGTTAGGTAATACTGACAGGATTTTTTCTCGGGTCCACCTAGCTTAACGATGACATTTTCCATGGAATTTCCACGGGTCCTGCTACTATCTAATAATACCTTTGGTTTATTTGGAGTCCGCTTCTTCCATTTTTTTGTCACGCTCATAAGGAGAGTTATAGTGACCGTATCTGTGATACGAGTTTCACCAGTGCGCAAGTACAAGAATATTTTTCATCACGGGTGCAGGGGTGATGTTAGGATGGATACATTCGTTGGGCACCACATCTGGAAAATTTGTTCAAGAAAGTTGGTGAAACCCGTCATTTTTGACGGGCTGTGCGTACTTGTAATCAAATAAAGAGCCTATTCATACCTAGTAAATTTGTTAGCTAACTGTTGAACTATAGCATTTAATCAGGCCCGCTAACTGTATTCACTACTTTGAATTCCCGATGAGTCACGGTCATAACTGAAAGCTATGTAGCATGAATAGCTAAACACTGTAGCGACATAAAATTATTATACTTTTACGACTAAAACCTATATAGCTTGACCTAACATCCATTTCTCAAAGTATGTGACAGGCTAACAAAAGCCAAACCAATTTAATAAAGATGAAGGTGTATATGAAAGTTTTTGTGAATTTAATTTAAAAGTAGCTGAAAATTCTATTTTAATTTAACTTGTAAATCGTCAAATATTCCGAAGCTGAGAATTTATTTTAATTTAGCATGCATATCTCCGTTCATAACGAATCTTGTATTTTTCTTCTATGTTAAGATGTTTGAAAAATTCACGAACAATCTTATAGTGGAATACATCTGAATGGGTCAGTTGTTTGCTTTAATCGCAACTTGATGAGGAATTTAAAAACGAGGAAAATTCCAAGGAACTTAATCATATTTACTAGGAATACATTTCGGAGTCCAGCTCCATCATCAGTTCGTAAAAGTAAAATTCATTATGACCACAATAAAAGAGAAAAGAAAATGTTGGATACAGTCATTAAAGGAAATCACATAAACAAAACAAAAATCAAAACGTGTCCCAGAGAAAATAAAATCGACAAGATCTACTTACAATTTGCAATGGGTAGGAACTGTCAGAATTGTTGAGGGCCGGTTTTCGTTCAAAAATATGTATCGACTCTAAAATTCCGAGGTCACATGTAGATGAAGCCGAATCTAAGATTTTGAAGTCCGCAGAGGATATCGGTACGTTGCATTTTACTGCGTGATTACGTACGAATTGTGCGAATTGGTTCCCCGTGCGGAAGCTTCAACCTCGATGTTCGGCCATTCTGATATAAAAATTTTGTACCGTCATGCCGACGTACGATGATGTGCACTGCATACAACTGTACAGTATGAATAAATCAGAAAGGCTCGCTTCTCCATCAAAAGCGTATCCTTGTCTTGTACCGGAATTGTATAATTTTAAGGTTGCTTGTTTTTTCCGGTACAAGGATACGCGTCCGATGGAGATGCGAGCCTCTCTGATTTATTCTTAACAGTTGTACAGTTGTGTGCAGTGCACATCATCGTACGTCGGCATGACGTCACGAAATTTTTATAACAGAATGGCCGAACAACGGAGTCGAAGCTTCCGCGCGAGGAACTAATTAGCTTACCCCTCACACTCCGCAGTACGTAATCACGCATTAAAATGCAACGAACCAACATCCTCTGCGGACTTCAAAATCTAAGATTCGGCTTCAACTGCATGTGACCTCAGAATTTTAGAATCGTTACATATTTTTAAACGAAAACCAGCCCTCAATAATTCTGATAGTTCTTACCCATTACAAATTGTAACTAAATAATAATCTTATC
The DNA here is from genome assembly GCA_030386875.1 of Morinoia aosen. NCBI lineage: Eukaryota > Metazoa > Arthropoda > Malacostraca > Amphipoda > Talitridae > Morinoia > Morinoia aosen. Next base: position 39,042,961 of record CM059574.1, read on the forward strand.
GATTTCAGTTTTTCTGGGACATATTTTATTTTTATTTTTTTGATTTACTTCAATGACTGTATCCAACATTTTGTTTTTTCTTCTATTGCAGACAATGATTTGTACATTTACGAACTGATGATGGATCTGGACTCCGAAACATATTCCTAATAAATATGATCAAGTTCCTTGAAATTTTCGTTTTTATAACTTTTTAAATTCCTCATCTTATAGATGGTTGCGTGTTTGCGGATATTTTCGGTTTCGGGGCTTATCGAATTTTACTATTTTCTTTTCGCCAAAGTATGTTCTCGTACTTGGTGTGAATAACACGAAAATGACAGCCCTTTTTTGGAGAAATTCTTTTGGTACACTTTTGGAGCCAGTTGCTATTATAGCTAGTCTACATTATGTTGCAGTACGATTAGAAACACATATCTATTGAATGGATTTCATTTTGTCATTTTTTTCAACAATATAGTCAACATAGCATGAGCATTTTATTTTTCATAATCGGAAACTTTATTGTCAATATTTTCATATTATTAAATATATTAGCAAATAATTCTATTATAACCCCCATGTAGGGCTTATAATGGTTATATTTTAATACAAATGTGCACGGCCCGCCAAAAATGGGATTCAATACCTTTCATGAGCGAATTTTCAAGATGTAGATGACAAACAAATACAGTATATCCATCCTAACAGTACTCGACCCGTGATCAAAAATATTCTTATACTTGCGCACTGGTGAAACTCGTATCACAGATACGGTCATTATAACTATCCTTATGAGCGTGACAGAGAAATGGAAGAAACAGACACCGAACAAATAAACCAAGGGCAAGGGTATTATTAGGTAGCAGCATGACCCATGGAAATGCCAAGGACAATGTCATCGGTAAGCTAAATGGACCCATGGAAAAATTTTGTCAAAATTATCTAAGTAGTAGTAGTAGTAGTATTAGCATCGATTTGCTAGCGCTTCAGTAATTCGTACTATATCGCGCCGTAGGTCTCACAGTTCAAAAAATACAATATTCACATCATTTCAGCAAAAGCACATTATATAATCTCTATTCAAAGTTCATCACAATTACCATTATGGAGACATAGCAACATCCATCGCAAAAAACCGCTTTGACTTCCACCCACATTTTGTCATCTTATAAGAGCCCCAGTTGATCTTTGAAGAGATCATCCACAGATCCACGCACACTTTGTTAGCACGGGCAGCCAAAGGCCCCATAGGGGATTTCAGCTGCCCACCCATTTATGACCGGGCGCCTTACCCACGCTGAAACCCCCAGAGGCATCTACGCAGCGCGCCCGGCCATATTGCAGTTTAGTCTTCCACATCTCAGTGTGGGGAAATACTTCACTCGGGGAAATTTGGGAAATACTTTATTCGAAGAAGTATGAAAATTTGGGAAATACCTTATTTCAGGAGATAATTCACCTTTGTTGGGAAATACTTTACTCGGGGAAATTTGGGAAATACTTTATTTGAGGAAAGACTTCACTTCAAAATACTTTACTTGGGGAAATACAATATCTTGTTGAGCCAGGGACAGTGGACAGGATGTTGTAACCGCAGAACTCTACAAGAACGGCGTTGTTCTCAGGTTTCGACATGAGTCTGGCTATAAATATGTCGAGCTCAAGTGGGTAGCGGTTCGACGAGAGAGCTGGCTCAGGCGTCTACAAACACAGTCTGAGACACGAACACAAATCTCAGGCCAACACACAACAAGACGCACACACAACACACATACGCAGGCCGTGAAGATATTCACGGTCGAGAACAGTGCTCCCAATAGGCGTGGCTACGGGTCAAAACAACCAGTCGTGAAGCGGGAAGGAAGTAAACTCGAAACTGCCCACGATACTAGCCAATGAAAGCAACGAGGGGAACGCGGACACAAAGAAACAGCCAATACCACTTCTAGATGTCGAAGTAAGTGAATCTCCAACCAATAAGAATTGAAATGCTGTGTCTAAACGGCGAAGAATCGGGATTTTTCGAGAAGGAATGAGGCGACGCGGATAAAAAGGATTCACGACAAGAATTGAGAGGATTCTGGTCTCAGCCACGCGAAACGATACACGTCAGGCTTTGGAGTGCAAAAAAACCGGGAAATTTCGGCGATAGGCCGACATTTCCCGGGCTAGTGTTAAGTCAGGATTGACTTCACTCGAGAAATCGAAGCTGACATTTAACTCCTTCAATAACGACAAGATTGTGCAAAGAACACCCGCTCGAAGCGTGTGCGGATAATCTCTCCGAACGCCCAAGGAGACTGCAACTGTATCGTCGAAGTATTGCCCTGCAATGAGCACTCGCTCGAAGAATTACGGCCTGAGCACATCAACAATTCAACGTGAAGTGAAACACCCATGGAGAATCTCTGCGCTAATTATAAGCTCACAGACAACCACAGCATTAAAATCTGGAGTCACGCGTTCACCCACAAAACGGAAGGAAACAAGTCTGTTGAAGAGCCCGCAAAGTTGGAAGGAGTTTACACCGAACATTCAGCGACCGCGCCTCACGGAAGTGTTAAATTTTTGTGGTATCGAGTATTTTGAACAGTGCTTCACAGTGTATTAGTGCAAGTCAAAGTGGTACGCTGCAGTAAAAGGGACGGGCCGTGTAATGATTTTGTGTCCTAGGTCTACGCGATAACATGCGAAGCATTCATATATTTTGGGTGCCTTGTTGTGAGTCAAGGTTAAATTGTAATTTGTCAACCTCGTAATTTCTGTGCTTTGAGTTGCATACGGTGACCATAATTTGTGTGTTCGTAAATTGTTGGCAGCGCGGAAGGATTGGTAACTTGAATTCTCGGTAAGCATCACATTGTATCATGTCATGTTTAGAGTCTTATAACGGTAGAAATGTGTGTGCCTTTCTTTAACGCAATTGTGCCATTTCAAATCATTTCGTTCCAATGCCTTGTATACTTTATCCACGTGTTTTCCCCAAATAAATTCATGTAAATCTTCAATCCTTTTATTCTCCATGTCTGGTATGCAGGTGTACGCAGCAGGAAGGACAATATTATAAAATGTGTACGGGGGTTGGAATTCCCTCAGCGTGTGGGAGGGGGGTCCTAAACCCACCCCCTTCTCTGTATCGCGACATCAGATGTGAAGAAGTTCCTTGCTTACGGTGTTCTTTCTCTGGTTAAATTTCTGACATCAGATTACACTTTTCTAGGAACATTTTAAGCGCTGATACATCGAAAGTTGAGCGTAAAATTTCCCTGAGCATTCCGATCATTACATCCTCATCAGGACCTCGCAGTCTCGGGAAACACACATTCCTGGCAGCTGCATATCGAGGGCACTCAACAAGAAAGTGTTTGACAGTCAGAGGAACGTGGCACCGCTCACATCGTGGCTGTGGCTGTCGCTCCATCAAGTGCCCGTGCGTCAAACGGGTATGGCCAATACGGAGGCGGCAGAGTATCACCTACATCCGACGAGGGCGACAACTAGAAGATATCCACTCACGCACGGTGGGTTTAATACTTCTTAATTTATTATTAATTGTTCTATCCCACTCCTGTTGCCACAAACTTCTCACTGCAGCCTTTATCCGAGGGTAGTAGTCTCGGAATGGGACCATCAAGTTCAACGTTTCCCCATTTGTCTCCGCAGCTCGCTTAGCCTCCCGGTCAGCTCGCTCATTGCCCGATACTCCCACATGTCCGGGCACCCAGCATAACGTGACACTCTTACGTCTACTCGCAAGGTTTATTAACATTACGAGAATCTCAGCAATGAGTGGGTGTGTACTATTATACATTTGCGTGGCCTCTATTACGCTTTTCGAGTCAACAAAAATTGTAAAAGAGCCACATGGGTAGTCCTCAATTTCAGTGCCTCCATCACACCGTACAATTCTGCTGTGAAAATTGATGACTCTGGGAGTAGTTTCATTGCACTGACCCTTTCCCCAGACACGGCGGCACATCCCACGGCGTCTCCCGTTTTGGATCCGTCAGTGTACAACTTCACGGAGTTTGCGTGCTTTTCAAGTACATGGTCCATGAAAATTCCCTTCAGGATGTGATCGGGCATGGATTCCTTCTTGGGCATCCGGCATCCTGGGCAAAAACTTTCTATAGGGACGCGCCATGTCGCAGAGTTGTCCAAGAGTACTGGGAGTATACGCATGGGTCTCAATTGCATTGTGGCTGTAATCGCTAGGTAATCCACAGATGCGGGTATGAAATGTGGAAAAGGCAGGTGTCGACCAAGGGGCGCGTGCACACTGGCCCATGCAGGAGACAAAGGGACTTGCTCCAGCCTGGCTAAGTACTGTAAGGTTAGTTGCACACGTCGGAGCCATAGGAGTGGCTCTCCGCTCTCCACGCACAGGCTGTAAGAGGGTGAGGATCGAAAAGCACCAGTGCTTAGCCTGATAGCTGCATGGTGCACTGGATTCAACTTAGCAAGTGAGGATTCTTTGGCATATTGATATACTATACAGCCATAGTCTATCTTGCTCCTGATGAGGGTTCTATATAGTCGCAACAACGTCACTCGATCTGCTCCCCACGTTACTCCAGATATACACTTTAGGAGATTCATTCTCCGAGCACACTCAACCTTGAGAGCAGCCAGGTGGGGTTTCCAGTTGAGCTTATCATCCACAGTCATCCCCAAAAACTTTACGCTGCGTTCAAAAACTATCTGTCCCTCTCCCAGCACCAGTCGAGGAGGATCACAGCGGCCGCGGGCTTGGAAATGAAGGCCTACAGTCTTCTCAGTAGAAAACGAAAAGCCATGCTCAAGAGCCCAGTTGTTTACACTGTTGATGGCTTTCTGCATTCTGCGGGTCGCCGCAGGCAAAAATGCAGACGTTGAATAGAGCATAAAGTCATCCACATACAGCGAGGCCAAAATGCCAGGAGGAAGGACTGTAGTAATTCCATTCAGGGCAACATTAAATAACGTGCAGCTCATGACGCTACCCTGAGGCAAGCCTTCACGCTGAAGCTGCAGTGAGGAGAGTGTACCACCCACTCTAACACGAAAGGTTCTCTCACCAAGGAACTTCTCGATATACAAGGCCATATTACCGCGGAGTCCATATCCATGCAGCGATTTGAGGATCCCATATCTCCACGCAGTATCGTAGGCCTTGTGCAGGTCGAAGAAAACACATTTAGTCTGGCGACGTTCTGCGAGGTTAGCTATTAGATAGTTCTGAAGGCGCAGCAGAGCGTCTACGGTCCCGCGGTGTTGTCGGAAACCAAACTGTACAGGATTCACCAGCTCCTCAGTCTCCAGCCATCGCGTTAGCCGGACATTTACAATCTTTTCCATCAATTTTCCAAGACAGCTAGTCAGGGCAATGGGTCGATAGTTATCAGGGTTGGAGGCAGGCTTATTGGGCTTTGCAAAGGCCATGATTATTGCTGTTCGCCATTGTTGCGGATATGTGTGCGTAGTCCAGATTTTGTTGTAAATATAGAGAAGGCATGATATTGCCGTATGATGCATTTTCTTTATCATTTGGTAGTGAATCCCATCAGGTCCGGGGGCTGTGTTTTTGCACTTTTTCAAGGCACAATAAAGTTCCATCATTGTGAGGGGATCGTTGTACGGATAGATGGAGTCAGTCGAAAAATCTAGCAGTCGCCGCTCCTGCTGACGTCTGAGAGCCGAGGAGGCATGCCCGCTGCTAACACGACAGAAGCTCCGGGCCAACACTTCTGCTACACGCTCCGGGTCTGCGGTGAGAGAGCCATCAATTTCCAAACACGGTCGCCTGTGTCCATAATTTCCCTTCATTTTATTAACTCTTTGCCATACCTTAGCCATGGGAGTATCAGTGTTCAGGCCGGAGACATACTTCTGCCACGATGTTTTACGCGCTACATCCTTGACTAGTTGCGCTCGAGCTCTGGCTCGGTTATAGGCGATCTTATGTGCCAGCTCCTTGGTTCGTTGATAGCGCCGTAAGGCTCGTTTCCGCTCACTATTGGCTACTGCACACTCGTTGTTCCACCATGGAACACGATGTTTCTGACAGCCTCCCTGAGACTTTGGGATGGCAGCGTTGGCAGCTGCACACACCGTTCCGACAAAACGTTCGACTAACTCATCAACACTGTATCTCTCATCGGGTTCTTCCATTCGTGAGCCGGTTTCAAAGTCTCTCCAGTTGGCCTTCTTGAAATTAAATCGTGGATCCGTGGGCACAGGTTGGCACCGTGCGACACACAGAAGGATGGGATAGTGGTCACTACCATACGTATCGTCAAGCACGGACCACTGAGTATCAGGAAAGATGTCGGGCGTACACAGGCTGACGTCGATTGCAGAGGAAGTACCGCTTTGTACATGGAAATGAGTGGGAGCTCCGGTGTTCAACAGGCACAACTCGGTAGCATCCAAAAATTCTTCCACCGCTCTTCCATGTCGATCGTTTATCAGATTGCCCCAGCGAACATGTTTGGCGTTTGCGTCCCCAAGGATGAAAGCAGGTCTTGTTAGTTGATTGCTAAGGAGGGTGAGGTCCTGTGAGGTTAAGGGATCTCCTGGTGAGATATAGATGTTGCATACCGTGATCATACGCTGCCCAACACACATACGGAGGGCCAGGGCCTGTAATCTAGTATTGATGGCTATTTTACTGTAGCCAACATCTCTCCGCACAAGTATTGCAAGTCCCGTTCCGGGCATCGGATTAGGCACCGGGGAATAAACCTCAATACAATAGTTGTTTGGAGGTGCAGGGTTCGGGTTTCCAAGGAGGGTCTCCTGTAGGCAAACGCAACATGGTTGGTACTCCTCAAGGAGGGCCCTCAAATCTCCATAGTTGCGGCGAAATCCTCTAATATTCCATGGGATATAGGTGGTCATGGTTTACCCTTTCGAGGTTTAGCACGCGTGGAGTCCTTTTCCACACCCTCACTCAGGGCGGTTGCTAGATCAGGCGGCACGGGGCTTGTGGGTCTATCATCCCACGTATGTATTGGCACTGCAGGAGGAGGCTTTGTCGGGAAACCTCGCGGAACCGGATATCTCTTCATCATGTGTGATGCAATATCTTCTGGGACAATTGTGACGCGCTCCAGAGAACGGACACGCTGGTTCACAATATGTCGTTCACAATCCCGCTCAGACCTACGACTGTCCGCACGAGGAACCGAAAGGTCACGCCCAGCGCTCCCCACAGCACCACCCCCACGGCTGTACACCCGCACGTCTGGTCGAGGCACTCTTTCCACTTTACTTCCTGGCTCCGATACGCCCACAAGAGGGGCGGCTGACTCCAGAGCAGGCTCTCCAGTCCGTCCTAAGTTTTCCTGGCTTGGAAAAAGATCAGGAGCTTTTTCGATGACTCTAGGTGTCTTGGCCACTTTCCCCTGACTGCCGCTGTGGGTCGGAGACGTGCCGCTCTGCGTTCGCTTTCTTGAGGTTATAATTGAGGGAATCGTTCTCAATGGCTCATTAGATGGATTTGGCTGGTCAGATTAGATTAGATTAGATTATTAGTTAGTTTAAGCCTCCCTATCCGCAACAAAGGCTATCCAAAGAGAGGAAGGAAGAAGGCACCATTTAGTATGGAGTTAAAGAAACGTGGAATCTATGCAGAAAGGGCACAGAAACAGAAAGCTAAGAAAGGAGTTCATGAGACAAGAAAAAGTTGAAGAAGAAAGTAGTAGGTGCTGAAAAACAGGACAGCAGTGAACCGAAAAAAGATGGTCCATAACAAAACAAAACCTATTCTATTTCAACAAAAAAGAAAGCCTACCTAACCTTTAGCTCAGGCCCTTTGGCTGGTCAGCAACTGTAGTTTCGGTAATACTGAGGGGTGGATTTCTTTTTGCTTTAATTTTGGGTACAGATGGTTGTTTTACGGTTGTAGATATTTCCGGTAGGGGCGCTCTACTAGTACCGGGCTCCTGTCTCACTGCAGCGTCCCTCTGTTGGTCCCGGCCAGCAGGACCGAAGGCACGGTTGACGGGCGCCGCTTGAGGGGCTTCTACCTTCTCTGCATATGTACCCTGAGTCTTATTAAAACGACTGCCAACAACGCGCCTAGCCTCGCCATAGCTGATGCGTTGGTTTGCCTGCACTGCTATGATTTCCTCTTCCAGTTTGTAATAGAAACAAGCCTGGGAACTAGCAGGGTGTTGCTCATCACAGTTGGCACATCGGGGAGATTTAGCGCAAGGCAGCTCATGCTGCTCTTCCGCGCAGTTTACGCACACGCCAGGCTCAACACGACAGGACCTTGCACCATGCCCAAAGTCCTGACACTTGAAACAGCGGCGTGGCTTTGGCACGTACTGGCGCACGGAGCATCTAGTCCATCCAATCTCCACGGACTGTGGTAGGTGACAGCGATCAAAAGTAAGAATGTAGATCGATGAGGGCGTCAAAACGCCTCGCTCAAATCTCTTGATCCGGTACAATGACTTCACTTCAAATTGCTCAAGTTCCTCCAGGAGGCGTTCGTCGCTATACTGAGGGTAGTTATCGTACCAGATGGTACCCTTGCACTCGTTGAGTCTGTCATGTGGAGAAACCTGGACGCCAACTCCTGCAAGGGACCGCAGGCCCAAGATAGCCGCACTTTGATGTTGATTACGCACCTCTACCAGTAGGCCACCGTTCCGGGTCGCGCTAGAGTCAACAGCTAGCAGATGCCCCCACTCTATCACCCCCACCCACCACCCATGCAGCACAGGCGCCAATGGCGCCAGATCTACAGAAATGTTTGGTTAGGGTAATTTAGGGTAGGTTAAGTTAACTTAAATTAGGTTAAGTAGGTTGGTTAAGTTAGGTAAGGTTGGGTTAGGTTAGGCCAAGTTCAGTTAGTTTAAGGTTAAGTTGAAAAAGTTTAAAAATGCCTATTCTTGAGTGCCGAGATGGAGGGTCGAATGGCCAAACACCAGTGGTCGTTGTCATAACTTATTATAATGATTTAATGCAGGTTAACTTTGGTATTCCGGTCTACTATCCACTTACTAAGTACTTGTAGTGTTTATAATACAGTTATTAATAATAACTGTATAACGAACAGCTAGGTTAATAAACCTCAGTAATACTACATAGTTAAATAATTGGCGCAAATGGCAACTTTTAGACGCAACATGGAGGTGGAGGGAGAGGGGTGGGCGGCGTCCAAATCTGGCGCATCACCCAGCTGTTGACACTAGCGCTTCCGGGTCTCCGTTACCTTGGCAGGTCTGCCGCCAAGTCCCCCGCACAGGTGACGGTTAGCTTCAATCACGTCAACGTGGCTCATGGGCGATCCGTCCTTTGTTTTGATTATGAAGAATCTCTTAAATTCCGTGGGAAGAGTTTTACTTTCGTTGTCATCAACTCTGGCTAGGGGCTCTGCAAATAAATGTTGCCGCCGAACACGGCGCTTGGGTCGACGCGGTAGCACCCTTTGGTTCTGAGTTGGTGGGACGTAGGGTTCAAGACTAAGTTTTGTTTTCTCAGATGGCCTGGCTTAAGCGTCACCACTCGCAGGAGGCTGCGATGGTGTTAGCTGCGCCAAAGGCAGAGTTGGGGGGAGTCCAGTACTTGTGTCCGTTTGCAGAAGCCGTGTCGTTACCGAAGGTGAAGTGGGTGAAATTTCCATGTTGAGCAAGGTTTAGTTTCACCTGTCACCCCGAGCCGGCACCAAAAATCGGCCGCCTACAAGGGGATCCCTGATGTCGGGCACACGTAGTCCCAACGGGAACGCTCGCTAGGTACAGGCATAGCAGTCAGAGTAACCAGGATCGGTAGGTTGATGCGCTTGACTAGTCAAGGGCGCGTTCCCGCACGCCAAGGACATTTAAACAGCCCCCCGCCTACCCAGCCACCCCTCCCACTAGCCCTCGCCGCATGCGACTTCAAACTGGCAGGACGGGCCTAGGCTCCCGCCAGCCCCCAAGGAGAAGGTCAGAGCGTGTTCCAAGGAAAGCCGGGTCATCCGAAGAGAGAAAGTCAGCACAAATCCATTTAGAAGGTCCAAGTCAGTAGGGTGGTCACATGCTGCCATCTCTCTTCGTCTGACCCCTCAACCCAGGCCACTCTGCCATGGTTGCACCTGGGCAGCACAGCCCTGGGCATCATAGAGGCACGCAAGCCCCCTCCCCGCGACAATTATCTAACCTATGCTATCCCAATTCTAAGTCATGACTCGCACCGCCACAAAACACGTTCACGACGCGGAGGCCTAGCAATCGTCATTACATGGTAGCAACTGCGGTTCTTGTAGGCTCTACACCACTAATGCGTTGTCCACTGTTGCCAATACGTGGAACGGAAAGTCGAGTAGGTTTAAAATGTTAATGCCGAGCACATACGTACAAGAACACACAAAGTTCTCATGACTCGGAGTTCTCCTCCGGTGACAAATCACCATTACTTAAAAACGATGACTTCGGGCACAGCTGTTCTCAAAATTACTATATATAATTTAATGTCTTAATTATTCAATATGGCCTGAAAGCTGCACAAAAGTGACATGGTTAGGAAAAATGCGCAAATTACGGCGACCACAACAACCTATCTAATACTACTAACCTATCCTGATAAAATTTCAAACATATCAATGCATGTACAGACGATCTTTCAATGTTACACTGATGAATTCGGTATCCATGATACCGCTAACTCAGACATTCTATGTTTCTTAAGAAGCGGAAACCGAACAAATACATAAACAAACATACAACGAGTATTATTAGGTTAGATGATTGTAAAAGTATCGGTATCGGTAGTAGTATCGGTCAAAGTATCGGTATTTTCAAGTATCGGAGTATCGGTATCGGCCAAAAAATGGGTATCGGTATCGGCCAAAAAAATGGTATCGGTACATCACTAGAACATTTCTAACAAAAGTACGGTAGAGAATTTCCCCATTACTCAAATAATTTTTTTTATCAAGCTCTAAACCCAAAATTAGTGTATATTTTAATTAGTGATCAAATATAGCAGATATAAAAAAATGAAAAGTTATGAATGGATAATTCGCTACCGTACTTTTGTTAGAAATGTTCCAAGGATTCTAAAACTGTCTTTGATTTCGTTCTAGCATAAAAACTAATGACTTCTATTCTTTGGAAATATCCAACAAAATGTACCAAAAAACTAATTTTTCGTATTTATTTAAAAAAATAAAACCTAAACCGTAAAAGTTACAGAAGTTAAAAAGTTTACTTTCAACCAATACATATACTGGCCAAATTTCAAACAAATCGGACGAAAAAAATTGAAATCTTGAAGTGATCCATTTCAGAACTTTTAATCATCTGATAAAGGAAAAAGACAAAATTACATTAACTTTAACCCTATCATTTATTCAAGGTTAAAATTTGTCTTCGACACACTGTGAACGATCGTCTGCTGTACTCGAAATAGAACTTCGTCAAAAAAGAATAAAACACGGAAAGCTTTCTTCTCGTGTAGTAAATATTTCCGACCGGAGAGTATTTGAACAAATTTACAAAAATTTTTTTTACCTTATTCGTCTTCTTTACTGCCTCGAGCAGAATTAGTGCACTGAGCATTTATAGAGCATGCCAATATCTATGCATCTTTCTACCGTTTAGTTTTCGGACTTGATTAAGTGTGAACGTATGGTGTGTGGAGCTGGTTACGTAATAGCGACCCATAGTAGTTCCAGAGTGAGTAATATAATATACTTTCTTCATTCTTCATGTGCTCGCTGTGGCACAGCGGTTAACCCTTTAACGCCCCAGAGGACACCAGTGTCCTCTTTCAAAATTCCCCTTCAATATATTTTATTTCTTATTCAATTAGTTCCCTAATGTGTTCTTTGAAGTTCTCTGCCGAGTGGCAGTTCTTATCCCATCCTGATATCGGTGACTGCCAGATGCCAGCGCCAGTTTAGTGACGGTGGTTGTGTTAACGGTAATATGAGTACAAAAATTCGGACGTTAAAGGGTTAAGGGATCAGCCTTGTATGTTGGAGACGAGGGTTCGTATCCCGGGCTTTCCCGGCGCTGGCGCGGAGATTTTCCCCGTTTGGTATAAAGGAAAGCTCAAGCACAATACCCCACTCAACCCAGGTGTCTGAAAAGGATACCGGCTTTACGGGGGAACCGTCATGGTGTCCTATGTTTAGGGTTAGTTATAAGACATTTGAAATACCAATGCTTAAGGTCATATGTATCAGGCTTGATTGGAAATAAAGCATCCCAAAGATGCCGATGTTCGTAAAAAAAAAATTTCAAGTAACAGTGTTGATCACACTGAATGAGTCGCTTAATGTGACTAATTCACGCTCAACATCTTTTTACAACACGTTGGTACGGTGTGATTAGTGTGAAAAATGACCTAATTGCTAATGACCTGAGATTTACAACCGGATTGAGACTACTTGAAATAACCTTACAAAATACTTAGTACTGGATTTATTATCCAACGTTGATATTGCGCGACAAACTTCAGTACCGTAAATGGTCTAATCATGGCACTTTTAATACTGCACTTCTTTTTTTTCATGCCATAAGGGAATTTTCACACTCAACTTTTGGCAGTGGTTTTGCATGCCAATTTTTAGGTTTGACCATACTTTACATGTGCCACTGCTCGAGACCAGGAAAACAGCGAAAAATTTCAAATCAGCATCACAAGCATGAATGAGTTTCAAGTCCTCATTTATTGAAGCCATTCAGTTAACAGTTAAGTAAAAGCCATGCAAGCCAGTTCTCACAATTACCAGCAGAAAAATTCCGAGCCGGAAGGTATGTCGTAGGTTCATCTCGATTGATTGGAGTGGAATTCGTCACTGCTGTTTCTGAGGTCGTTCCGGATTGTGAGCAGTTGTGCCTCACGGGACCCCCGTACCATGTGACATTGTCTCCCATAATGGTGACTTCAAGCTTCAAAGGATCGTAAGAGAAAAAAAATTTTCCGGTTTTTTTATTTTTAACACCCGAGAGTTGATTAATTACTTCGAGAGTGTAGTGGTGTTTCAATAGACTGCTCCCATGCTTGAATGTCACTTGAAGTTCATACCACTGGTTTCGTGAATAGATATTCAAATGTGGAGATAACACCGACATTTCTAAGTTGAAAGAATTACCACTCAAACAACAAAAAATGGCCACAACTTTTACGGTGAACGGCAGGTCTTTAGGAAATACGTGTACACTGGAGCTCCAGCCCACTAGTATGGTGTCACCTGAGCTATGCAAGGGATCATCGGATAGAAGGCAAAGACGATGTGACCTTTTCTCTCGCGATGGAAGTCTTTTGGGTACAAGATGAGGGTTCGTTTGAGTTGTGGAGTTTTTTCCAGACGGTAAGGATAAACTTCCACGCTTTTTTAAAATTCGAAGGGCGTACACGGGCTTCTCACTAGCATTCATGTGCCGAATTTTGTAGAATAACTTCCGTTGCAAAGATAAACACTTGAACCGCAGTACATTTTGATTTTCAATTGGGAGTACGTTCACTCGATCTATTTCACTTTCTACATGGCTTCGATCAATTTTATCTTGGATAATTCCTTTTGTATTACTTGATAGGAGAGTAAGATCCCAACTACTGCATAAACGTTGATAGCGCCCAAAGAGAAGGGACGAATAACTTTGATTCGCAAATGTGTCAGTGCACAGGATTGCACAAAGTATTCCAAAAATAATAACTTTACTTCGAACATGAAGGTTCATTTTGTACCTTTGGGGAGATATGATAAAAAAATTTGAAAACAATAATGGTGCTGTGCTACAGGGCAGTAAAGTTTCAATTTCTCAAGTTCAAGTTTAACATGAATCTGCTTTGTAGTTGACTTTACTCAATAACATGTTTCAGCCCTGATAGCTAGTAAGCATAATTTTCTATACAAGATTAGATTATAAGGTAGTTTTAAGCTCTCTTACCCGACAAAGATATTTAATGAGGAAATTTAGAGCCACCATATCAAGTTAGAAGATTGCAGAATCTATTGTAAGCGCAAGGTAAGATTTTCAATACCAATGAGGGTGCATCAGAATGTAGAGTCAAATGATTGAATTCGATTGCTCGGTGACTAAATAATTTTAAATTTAGATTCGGAAAGTATGCGAGAGAAGTAGAGTATTGTGTTCAAAATTTTATCATTTGAAATATTGAGATCGATACCATAAGGCAATCTGAAAATCAGTATAGAAAACAAATATAGATTAGATTAGATGTTAGTTTAAGCCTCCCTAACCGCAAAAAAAATTATCCGGAGAGAGGAAGGATGAAAGCACCATTTAGTATGGAAATGAGGAGGGAACACGGAATCTATGCAGAAAGGGCATAGAAACAGTAAGTTGAGAAAGAAGTTTATGAAACAAAATAAAAGTTGAAGTAGTCGTAGGTGCTGAAAAAACAGGACAGCAGTGAACCAAAAAAAAATGATCTTTAACAATGCAAAAAACTTTTCATTTCTACACAAACGCCTACATAATTCTCAGCTCGGACCCTCGCACATCTTCCCCCTGGGAGTGCTAATTCCCATAAATATAATAGATGGATCCACATGAGGAGAGAATTATTGATAAATTGATCTCAAATCATTAATTTAGCATATATTTCAAGTATGGGTATGTTAACGCTCTTGAGGGCGAGAACGAATATCTACTAAACCTGAAAAGAAATCCGTTTATTTCCAAAAATGTTGATACATGAGATACATTACGACACATTTGATTTAGAAAATTTCTTAATATAAAGGCTTTTAATTTATAGACAAACCATACGAGGTGTACTAAAAGACTAACCATGTCGGGGGCTATTTGGAGTGTCGGGCGCTAATTATGTTATTGAAATAATCAAAACATATCTTAGATAGTTTACACTCACAGAGATGCTGAAAACTTATAAATAATGTAAATACTACCAGAGAACCATTCGTAATTCCTTAATTGTTGGTTGAAACGGAAAAAGAAAAGACAAAAAACGCTTTATCGAAACAGACAGAAACACCGTTGTAAATGATTATCAAGTAGTGAGAAGAGGTTAGCCAATAAGTAATTTATGAAAAAACATCGAGCAACACGCACATCTAGAAACATGTAAACAAACGTACAGGCAAAATGAAATTTGTAGCTTGTTCATCGTACGGACGGAAGATAAATTTTTACGAATCTTAAACTCGAATTGCATTAGATTAGATTATTAGTTAGTTTAAGCCTCCCTATCCGCAACAAAGGCTATCCAAAGAGAGGAAGTAAAAAGGCACCATTTAGTATGGAGTTAAGGAAACGCGGAATCTATGCAGAAAGGGCACAGAAACAGAAAGCTAAGAAAGAAGATCATGAAACAAGAAAAAATTGAAGAAGAAAGTAGTAGGTGCTGAAAACCAGGACAGCAGTGAACCGAAAAAAGATGGTCCATAACTAAACAAAAACCTATTCTATTTCAACAAAAAGAAAGCCTACCTAACCTCTAGCTCAGGCCCTTACATAGTCCCCCTGGAGCGCTAATTCCCATAGACACAATAGTTGTATCCCCTTGAGGGGCTCAAATTGCATTTTATTCCATTTATCTGTTCATATTTTTCATATTGTGTATTCACAGAATCACTACCCCAGAATTCTCTGGTGTAGTGACAGATCTATTTTTTTGAAACAGTTAGCAAGCACAATAAATTTATTTACATACTGGGTCATCGAGTTATTTCTAAAAAATGGTTGTGTTAACTGGTCTCAGCATTAAGTGAAATGTGATGGGTTTTGAGGTTTTGTTTATACGCAAAAAGATTAGATTATAAGTTAGTTTAAGCCTCCCTAACCGCAAAAAAACACGTATTGAAGAGAGGATTAGATTAGATTAGTCGTTACTTTTAGCCTCCCTACCCGCAGCGACAAATGCGATCCAAAGAGAGGAAGGAGGAAGCACCATTTAGTATCGATATTAGGGAATGCGGATTAGATTAGATTAGATTATAAGTTAGTTTGAGCCTCCCTAACCGCTACAAAAATAGAGCGTATCGAAGAGAGGAAGGAGGAAGGCACCATTTAGTATGGAGATAAGAAAATGAGGAATCTGTGCTGAAGGGGCATAGAAACAGTAAGATGAGAAAGAAGTTCATGAAATAAGATAAAAGTTGAAGAAGAAAGTGAGAGGTGCTGAAAAACAGGACAGCAGGGAACCGAAATAGGTGGTTCTTAGCATAGCGAAAAAATTCCATTTCAACAAAAAGAAGGCCTACCTAACTTTCAGCTCGGGCCCTCACACATTTTCCCCTGGGAGTGCTAATTTCCTCAGATACAATAGTTGTTCCTCCCTGAGGGGATCAAACGCAAAAAAATGAACGCATATTTTAGCGCGGGCATAAAATTATCAGTTATCAGCCAATTTTGAAGCAGGTGATATTCTAGGGTGGGGATCAACACTGAGTGCGTTACTAGCCTATTTCCTCGCAGTTAATGTTTTAGGAAGGGTATGAAAATGGAGTTCTTGACTAGCCTATTTCCTCGCAGTATGTAGATATACATACATATATATCAACATACAGAAAATGAATAAGGGAAAAATAATAAAAAATAAAAAACAATCTGCCTACCGCTACATCGTAATGACATCTGCATTGCTCAGTGTATTCGAAAGAAATTACTAGAAAAATAAATAAGAAAAAGCCCTAGAAAAACGTAAAAGCGAGCGATTTTTTAATTTTCCCACAGATATGTAAAGAAATCAAGTAACAGTCTAAGAACAACAACACAGAACACCTCGGGTTTCACATCCTCTCGGTATTCTATTCAAAATCAGACGGACATGGGTACAAGGGATAAAATAGAGACACGGTGAGAGCCGGATATCGCTTATGAGTAGCAAATATCTACACAACTTTGGCACGTAAACGTAGATTAAACAGTGGGCCAGTGTATTAATTTTATTTAGTGAAATTTACAGTTACTTCTGATTTGGAGTGCAGAGCTAACTGCGCAGAGAAAGAAAGAAAAAATATTTTTTCTCAAAAAAAAATTGAAACATGAAATGATGATACATGAATTGTAGTACAACAAATTGTATTTTAAAAATTTTCGTAACATAAAAAAATCCTTGATTGATAAACTATTACGAGGAGCACAACAGCTTTGTGTTTGTAAATAGCTTTGAACTTTAGAAATGTATTGATCAGAGCGCTTGATTAGATTATAAGATTATAAGTTAGTTTAAGCCTCCCTAACCGCTACAAAAAAAGAGCGTATCGAAGAGAGGAAGGAGGAAGGCACCATTTAGTATGGAGATAAGAGAATGAGGAATCTATGCAGAAGGGGCATAGAAACAGTAAAGTTGAGAAAGAAGTTCACGAAACAAGATAAAATTTGAAGAAGAAAGTCAGAGGTGCTGAAAAACAGGACAGTAGTGAACCGAAAAAAGGTGGTCCTTAACATAACAAAAAACATTTTATTTCAACAAAAAGAAGGCCTACCTAACTCTCAGCTCGGGCCCTCACATTTTTCCCCTGGGAGCGCTAATTCCCATAGATACAATATCTGTATCCCCCTGAGGGGTCAGAGCGCTTGATATGGTTGTGAAATGAAACTGACGACTTTTTAGCTGAGCGATTACCAAATCAAAGAAGACAAAATAAAACTTGGCGCATAATCCTAAAAATACATCCGGGAATTATTCAATTTGGTCACACTTCACTTCAGGGAGAGACTGACTGATCATCACCACCGCAATAACATTCACAAAGCGAAAAACTGCTCGACAAGGCGAGAAAACGCTCGCACGAACAAGATAACTAAAGATAAACTCCTGCAACATGAGTTGAGAGCATCCTGATTGCCCGATATACACATCCTGTGATGTTGATTTTTACCCCAGCTGAACAGGAGCCTTGTTTTCGTGCTGGCCTTTGTTGTGCTTACTAGTGACAGGAAACTGAAAATTGTGTTGACTGACGAGTCCTTCGAAGGCTGAATATAATCTCAATCACAACAAATTCTCTGGTATTCATACTGCTGTTTCCTTGTTTTCTATTTATGTCTGTGCGTTTTACTTCATTATATTTTGCATACTATCGTGCTAAGTTTTCTACAGTGCTTCAAGCAAGTGAATATTAACATAAATTAACCTTGAAATTTAAACATAGGTAACTAGTCCTCTGGACTTCAACTTATGTAGAAGTCGTTCGCTTTCTTGATAGGTTGAGAAGCCTCCATCAGAGCGAGCTTTGAACTTTCTCCTATGTTCGCGAGTAATAAAATCTCTAACTATCCTTACCATTTTTCAGCTTGAAGCACTTGTTTCCTGCTGATTTCATCTAATTTCCTTAATTAACCTTCCGTCTGAACATATCGTCACTGAGTGCATTAAAAACTCAGGTTTAGGATGTCCTAGCAATGGTATTATTATTGTTTCATAGTGAGATAGTGTCTTTGCCAGGTCGGTAGTTTTGATATGGATCTAAGGTTGTACTCGGGAGGAGGCTTCAGCTGGGGTTGGCGTTGTTGCAGGCGGGTTCCTGCTCTTCCAGCTGTTTCTAACAAACCAGCAGCCTCTGCGTTGCGGTAAGGATATTTTCTTTCTGGACGTAGAAAGTAAGGTGTTTTTTTAATAAATACATGAAATTACATAGTTGCTGTTTCATTTTAAGCTGGCCTTTACTTTATTTGTGATTACTTTCATGAAAGTTAAGGAGTGGAGAGTGGCAACACCTGATTCTGTGCAGCCCTTCATTGCGGTTGCTGTTGGTCGGCCTTACATCAGCAGCTCGTGGTGCCACACGTGACGGTTGCTGGGCCCAGTCGTGTTTCTTCCTAATCGAAGACTTTTTGCTGGAGCTACCTGGAGACGAACTTTATTATAATCGTGCCTGTCAACGACCCTAGCGCACCTCGTCTGAGCCCTTAGGCCGGTGACAAACTAAGCGTTTTCTTTCAGATCGGATTTTTTACCGTCGCCGTCGTACCAGTAGTGGCGCGTAGGATTACATTGTTTCGGACACACTGAGCGAAAAAATGGACGAGCGGATTCTTTGACGCCGACGGCAGCAATGCAGCCATCCACTGCCACAACAATCGACGGTTTTTTAACCGCCTCGGCAGAAGTGGTGGCATACGTGACTCAATGCGCGGTTACACACACGTCGTCCAGTCTGCCGCCAACCGCTATAATGTATGAATTGAGCGCTCTGCATTGGTGTGCTTTACCATGGCCGAAGAGGTTGCAATTGACAATGAATTAATAATTCACCTTGTGCGAGAAAGGCCTCGAGCTCTGGGACAAAACTTAGGACACTTTTAAAGATAGGAACGCAACAAGGAATGCGTTGCATGAAGTTTGCCTACAACTTAAGAATGATTTTGATAAACTGGAAGACAGCAAAAAGAATGACTTTGGTAGGTATAAATAATGAATCACTCGTGTTTGGTGACCCGTCAAAAAATTAATTTTAATTTCTTTTTCTAATGTATTTTTATCCATAAAATCCAAAAATAGCCATATTTTTGTTAATTAGTTAATTGAAATTCATTTTAAATTTAATAAATTAAACTTTATTAAATACATTTAAGAAATAAATTAAAGTATAGTACTTATTTAAAATCAAATTAATTTAAAATACATTTTTTCACGGGTCACCAAACACGGAAGACGCTAAATAATATATATTTATTTCATGCTATTGAATTGACCTGAACAGCGCCTTGAACTTGTATATTTTCTCTTTGCTATTGAAAATTTACTAACACATCCAAAGAGCGAAATGTAAAAAAACTGACAACACCGTACAAATAAATTTATACAATTTTACATAAATTGAAGATATTTTAGATCATTTAAATAGTACTCCAAGTAATAATTAATAGGCTTTCAAAACGAATTTTCAAAATAATTTATTTGGCATTTTTAAATTTGGAATGAACATAATACCTGTTATATGCATAATTCTACTAATCAGTGAGATTAAAGTTATTTTTTATGCTAAACAGTATCATATGTATTCACAGTTTATGTAGTGATGCTTATATTTTCTGCTTTCTCCTACATGGGCCATCAGATCTTTGACATATGCCAGGGAATGCTACCAACACTTGGCACGAAGTACTTGCAGAGAATGTTTACGACGTGGTTGGCTTTCAAACCTACTCTCGTATTGCACGGTACTTGGATGTTTTCAAGTCCTGACATTGACAATGTATCCTCAACTACGTACCCATCTCTATCTCTAACATAATTATGAAGCACAATACAGGCCTTGACAATATCAATACAGGCCTGTATTCAACCGGACAATAATACAGGCCTACACCGGTTGTATACAATTCCTTAGTTTAGTATTTTTCCGTCGTATATGATTTTTCAGCAGGTTGTGAAGTTCGTCGAATGATGAGGTTGACATTCTAAAATAATAGAAAACCTTTTCTTTATCGTTTCCTAACTCAGGAAACAAAGTGTAGAAGGCGCTAACTTCCTCTCTCCTCTGTCTATTTTTCACTTTCTCTGTAATCGACGACGATATAGCAATAATGCAAGAAGTTGATCTCGATTCATGTTGCACAGCACTTATTTGTTGCACGGAAGTCAGTGATCGAATGAATGCCGTCGGTGCGCAACGGACATTTTAACGCTCAGTGTGTAAGCACTACATTATGTTAGAGCGGCGACGGTGAAAATTCCGATCGGAAACAAAACGCCAAGTGTGTCACCGGTCTTAGACTACGGTCTCTGGCGCTTGCTAATATTTTACGCCCACGTCATTAAAGGTCCTCTTTAAACTATCCCTGACTTTTAACTTCGAAGAAAATAAAGAGGCTTTTCAAAAAAAAATAACTATCCGGAGATTAACTGCAAACCTAACCCTCAAAGTTCCTGTTCAACTTAAATATAAATTGCGTTTCGTTTCGTTCATTGCGATATTTGATCTTGATAAAAGCTTAAAATAAATCCATTAAAAACCTAAGAAATCGACCTTGGTTCTGTTTCTCTAATCCTTTTGAAAAACGACTGTATGGGAATAATTTCCCATAATGCTTCAGTTCGAAAGAATTTCTGTCCGATAAAAATGTCACTATCAGAGTATATACAAACAAATTACAAAATGAATGATTCGTTGCCATATTATTCGGTTTTTGTTCGTAACTTCTCAGCACTTAGTAAACAAATTCAAGTTTTCCAAGTATAATTGATTATCAATATTAACGATTAGATAATATTATTAGTTAGTTTAAGTCTCCCAATCCGCAACAAAGGCGATCCAAAGAAAGGAAGGAAGAATGCTATATTTAGTTTGGAGTTAAGGGAACGCGGAATCTACGCGGAGAGGGCATAGAAACAGCAAGATGAGAAAGAAGTTCAAGAAACAAGATCAAAGTTGAAGTAGAAGGTGCTGAATAATCAGGACAGCGGTGAACCGAAATAGATGGTACGTAACAAAACAAAAACCTATTCTATTTTAACAAAAAGAAAGCCTACCTAACCTTTAGCTTTAGCTCACATAGTCCCCCTGGGACCGCATCCAAATTAACTTCAAATAACCTTATTTACTTCATGAATTTTACTCCATGAATAAACTACCTAAAAATCTAGGCTATTAAACAAAGTTCTGACAGATAACGTAGAAGTGTCCATTTTTCAAACTAACTAGACTGATGAATAATTTAACATCGAAAATGGATAACTACGGCACTACTTTTCGTTACAACTCAATGCCCAATGTTTTAGTCGTAGAACAAGAGAGTTATTTTTACAAACAATATTGGAGATGTTGGTTAAGCTTTCCTAAACCTAACCGAAATGCACAAGGTGTTTATTGACACAAAGCCCATCTGTGCATAGAGACTGTAAATTGAGAAAAAAATTTATGAGACAAGATAAAAGTTGAAAAGTCATAGTTACTGAGAACAAGGAGAGCAAAGTAATCCGAAAAAAATTATTCTTAACAAAACATAAACATATCCTACCTCAACTGAAGGGTTGCCTAACCTTAAGCTCGGAAACTCGTATTTTTCCATCTGCGAGTGCATATTTCCTCAGATAAAATTATCATATTCCCTTGAGATGGGCTAAGAATATTAATAGTTCAATTCTGAACGCTCTGAAAATTACTTTATTCTCCTTCATTTGTTCCAGTATTGACGCAAGCCAGGTTGAACGTGTGCTTGAACTCATTGATGATGTTTGATTGGAATGACCAGACATCACTCAATCATTACGGTTTCACCATACTAAAAACAATGTAAGAATTCGAAAAGAAAACCGTTTCTAAGCACCAAAACCCAAGTGCTATGTTCCAATTAACTTATTCCTGACTATTTCCAAAGATTATTCAGATGTCTCCTTCGAGTTATGGAGAACATTCCTTCAGTGTGGAGATTCTCATCATTACTGTTATTACAGGTTTAAAACTTCCTAACCACAACATAGGTGATCTCAAGAGAGCGAAGAGAAAGGACCATTTAACTTAGACTGTAGGAAACGGGAAATCTATGCACAAGGTGAATTCCCACACAGGATTTCTTGCGCATAGAAATAGCAAGTGCATAACAAAGGCGAAAAATGATGATGAATAGGTAACGAAGACACGTGAACCGACAGAAGCGCAAAGCGGGCACGAAAAATAAAAGCTTCGAAGGTGAATCTATAGCTGAGGTAACCTTACAGTGTCTCCCCTACGGGTGCCAGTCCCGATATCACGGGATCGACAAAACTAACTAACCTAAGCCTATTTCTTCCTATCCTGTGCCTCTCGAGGAGGTGATACAGATTCACAGATTAGATTAGATGTTAGTTTAAGCCTCCCTAACCGCAAAAAAAAAGCGTTCCGGAGAGGAAGGCACCATTAAGTATGAAGTAAAGGGGATGCAGAATCTACGCAGAAAGAGCATGGAAATAGTAAATTGAGAAAGATTAACACGTTTCCTGCGAAGGGACCCACCGGTGGTCACTTAGGTGATTTTCATAGTGCTGCTGTTCCACCTGCAGTCACTGACTCATTTTTTATAAATACTTAATGAAAGCTAAATAAAAGCCTAATCCAGTTCATGTTTTCTATTTTCAAAGTAGATTACCATAATTGACTTTAAATTTGAACTGAATATTGAACTTTAGTTTAACCCATCGCAGTTAACGTGCTAAGAAACAGGATCAAAGTAGAAGAACAAAATAGTAGGTGCTAAAAAACAGGACAGCAATGAATCGGAAAAAAAGATGGTCCTTAACATAACAAAAACATTTCATTCTAACAAACAGAAGGCCCACCAATCTTTCTGCTCAAACCTTTTCCCCATGGAGTGCTAATTCCCATAGATACAAATGTTGTATCCTCTAAATGGATGGTTCTAAACACGTGATTAAGATATCAAGAAAACCAAGATGAACAAGAACGTAGCGAAACACGGAGCCAAACTGAAACAGAACCATAACACGATACGGAGCTTAACTGATTTCCTTCGCACGATTCGTCGCCCAGGTCACAGCCTTCAGCTTGTTCAGTCGTGAGGTCTACGAAGTCACCACCCGACGGGGTATTGGGCAAAAATAAACCTTGTGCAAATATTCCCGGTTTCCTACACTCTAAAAAAAAAGTACCTTCTAAAAAGTACCTTCTTTACACTCGTGCAGTTCAGGAGGATGAGCGCTAACAAAATAATAATGATGATGGTTCCTTTTTCAAAATGTCCTGTTTAGTTGGTTTGTGTAATACTCTAGCGTAATTGTTCCATCAAAAATGAGCTTTACCTTAAACATTGACTGCGATGGATTAAACTGAAGTTCAGCATTTAGCTTTAATTTAAATTCAAAAGCTGTTAGAAATTTTATAAATACCAAACTTTAACTGGGTCCATTAAATAGCTTTAATTCTAGAAGATTGGTAAAACTTTTTCCAACGACCCATCGACCCATCGGTCGCAGCAGAAAAAACTCAAGCACGACCCATCGGTGGGGCGTATCGCAGTCAATGTGCTAAATAGCCGAGACCTCGAATTCCTGTCACCTGAACATCGAAGCTTTTTCTTAAAGTACTCGCAGTTTTGGCACCCAAATTCTCTTTATAGGAATTTGAATGCGCTTAGGGTTGGTTTGCTTCAAGAGTCAAGCGTGCTGCCGTTCATCTGAAGCGAATGCTGAAGCTCTAGTTTGTCAAATGCTAATAAAATAGAACTTCATAACTTGTCCTGTCTGCTCAATCCCAAGATTTCAAAATCTCATTTCCACCATAGGGAGTTATTTAAAGAATTAGGCAATTGTTGAACGCATATTAACTTTACGTTTCAACAAATTACTTAAACAAATCGTCAACGCAGCGGAATTATAATCAAGCACCATATCTGTATGTGTGTGATTATAAATAACATTTTCATTAAAAATACGCCCGAGAGTCTAATGGGAGCTAGAAAAGTTGTAAGCCTCGCACCCTAGATTCATTAGCGACCTAAAAAGCAATATACAGTTACAAGTAAAAATCTAACATATTCAGACTGATCCTAAAACAACTAATTCAATTTTATCCTAAACTATTCTAACATTACTTATATTGACTGATCCCGTGAACAAATTCAGAATAACTTTACCTAAAGTATCCCACCTCAACCGTACCAAATATGAGGCCCTGAACGTAACAGTTGAACGCTGAACAACACAAACACATGTAGCCAGGCATTAGCAATGGTTAAACCACGAGGTTCAACCTCGATTAGTTGGTTATGTTTGTTTGGTCTATGACGCATTTTCACGTATTACGGAAAGTATTGCAATAAGGTATAGCGGACGATTCGGAAATTACGAAAAAAAAAAACGGAACAGCAGTCTGGCAGGGTTAACCTGACCTATCCTAACAAATATATATATGTCTACCTGTTTCCAGACCTAACCATTCTTCACATAACCCATCCTAAACTAACCTATCTCAGCATATCCTAAATTAAGTGAACGTGTCCCCTGACCGAAATGTGAATTTCTAATTTATATCGTAAAAGTTAACTGATTAGACAGTTACCAAACGACAATTAACTCAGAATGACGCTCTACTTCAACGGCGTTAAACTTCTAAAAAAATTCATTTCTACTCGTATATAGCTATTAGAAAGCTGAATTCTCTTTTCACATTATTACGCGGTGATTTGTAATAACAACGAAGGAAAATACTCGGCAAATACTGTATGTTAATTATCGTTGGAAAAAATATCAAATAGAAACATAAAAACCAATTAGTTCTACCTAGACTCATTCGCAACGAATTCTGTAAAACAAAAGATATTCAATACAAATTCACAGCTTAGATGTTAGTTTAACCAATCCACAACAAAGGTACTCTAAAGAGGAGGAGGAAGGCCTCGTTTAGTACGGACTACCTGTAAAGGAACGCAGAATCTATGCACAACGTGCATAGAAACAGTAAATTAAGAAAGAACTTCATACAACTAGATAAAAGTAGAAGAAGACGGTAATGAGTGCTGAAAAACAAGCAGCAGTGAACCTAAAAAAGAAGATCCTTGACTAACGTTTTTATACCAATAAAAAGGCCTACCTAACTCTTAGCTCGGGACATCACATTTCCCCCCTAGGAGGGCTAATTCCCAAAGATAGAATAGTTATATCCTCCTGAGGGGTTTTAATTCAAGATATTCTTTCTGAAAGTCGTATAATCGTACATGTGAAGACACTCACCCAATTGTTGTCCGACTACTGTACATCATTTTGTATCAGGAAACGTGTACCTATTGAACACTGACATCTGGTAAGTACAAGGAATAATTTCTTAAATTCAGTACAACACCGTAAAGACCACAACCAAAACTCAAAGTATTAAAACTTCAACTATACATTTTAACGGAAACTTAATTAGAAATATGATAACTTTCCTTACAATTAACTACGATTCAGATTGGACAATCTTAGCTTAAGCCTCCCTAACCGCTAAAATAGCGTTCCGAATAGATAAAGCACCATTTAGTTTGGAGATAAGGGAACACGGAATCTATGCAGAAGGGGCATAGAAACAGCGAGTTAGAAGTTTATGAAACAAGATATCAGTTGAAGAAAAAAGTTGTAAGTGATGAAAAAGAGGACAGCAGTGAACCGAAAAAAGGTGGTCCTTAACATAACAAGAACATTTTATTTCAACAAAAAGAAAGTCTACCTAACTCTCAGGTCAGGCCCTCACATTATCCCCCTGGGGGCGCTAATTCCCATAGATACAATAATTGTATCCCCCTGAGGGGACGTGAACACAAAGGGCATAAGCCTCTTCCATATACGAACGTCAGCTAAAATAAGCATTCCAACTTCGCGGAGTTTAAAATGCCGACCCCAAAGTAGCAATGAGTTTATTTTAGACAATAGTTTTAGTGCGACATTCACACCGAAGTGTTGCAGTCCATTTTCCTCTATGACTAAGAGACGAAATGACGTGGCACATTTACTCTAAATTATTTTAGTTTTTACATTGGGGTAGCTTATTCCACAAAAAAAAAGCTTCAGAAACTATGAGAGCTTTTTGTCCCACGTCAGATGAGCGGTAACTGACGAAGACATCATTCCTCCGACTTGTTTTTTGTTTGGAATACGGGATGGAAAAATTTTACCGACAACTTTAAAAATTTAGAGGCCTCTCTGTGGTACTATGAAAGTTATTCTTCTGCATTGATACCTGCAAAAACGTTAATTTCAAAAGCTTTGTTAGGGTATTTCCAATGTTAAAGCAAAATTGTCAAGCAAACAACGCCGAAAAAAACCTTTGTAAAAGTTTCCACATTAATTCCAACAGTTGGACCTCGCGCGACTAAGAAAATACGAACGGTCGATGGATACTCTCCAACCGAAACACGGACGTTCATTAGCACATCTCATGTGGCCACAAGTCGGTAGTAAATGCCTTGGTGTAGGGGAAACTCATAACTGACTCAAAACTATTCATAATCACTACCATAGTACAATGGGACATTGAACTAATTCGAGGAATAGAAAACTTTCAATTCCATTCAAAAGGTAAAGGTGCTTCAACACCGATAGAGCGGATCATATTCTCTACTCTCATAAACAGAATGTATGTATTTTACTTGTCAACATCGGTAATGGTGAGACCGGGGAATTATATTACCTGAATATCTGCTCATAATTATTCCAAAAATTGTTACTTTTACGGATAATATGCATAATAGTATTCATCATCCAACTCAGCAGAAATCTCTGCACAACAAAAAATTAACTTGCCAATAGAAATTCTAGAAACACAGTACCAAACATGAATACAGCCATTTCAACAATGCTGAAAAATGAATAAAATAGGTTAGATGAAACTACATCAAACTACTTTATACACTGCCAAAAAAAGTAGCTATTATAATAATAAACCAATGCATTCATGGTGAGCACTGAATGGAAATTGGCTAGAACAAACACATTCTTGACATGTAAAGGCAAATGTAAACTTGGAGATAGAATGCATTAACATTGGTACATGCCATTTTTTAACAAATAAGACCACATTTTATTTACCATTTGCTACATGTGTTGGCATTCATATGCATTGGTGTAGAGCAGGGTACTGTTTAAAAAAGCAACTCAATATAATCCACGCACAGGTTTGGCACTTGCGATACAGAAGTAATACCAAGATCTGTAAAAATAACATCAATATTTAAATCTTAGTAATATCAAAGCAAACTTTGTCTGCAGGCAGAAACCCCCAACATGGTTGAACAAAGACACATCTGCAAGGAGTGTATAATTTAACTTAGAAACTTAAATTAAAATTTGTTGTTTCACTCTCAGGCAAACTGATTTGAGAACTAGGAACATGCCGCTGCTAATGGGAAAAATGTTCTCACTCCTAATTTAAAAATTAAAAATTTGCACAGATTTTTCCTCACATTTCTTGTTGATAAAATGCTCTCTGCTTCACTACACAGCAGTTTTAATTAAAGAACTATTAATAATGAAATTTAGTTCAAAATATTATTTATATAAGCCTGAGTATAATTAGATAGAAATTCTGAAATGTTATGCCATCATTGCTCTAGAAGCAAGCACTGAACATTCAAATGACCTACTTTCCAGCATCTCACTTGTCTGTGTTAGATTATTTAAGCTGATAATTACTCATAACTGGTCCTACAAACAAAAAGAATGATACAATATCTATGTCTTAAACAAATTCGTTATTATTACAATGACCACGTTCATAATTATTAGGCACTGCACCCATGAGGGGATGTGTTGGAACACACATTGCAAAACCTACTTACCTGAAGTTCCTCCCCAGCTGCTTCAGAGACGACCAATTCAAACGGGCTTGAAAATAGGTTGGCAGTCTTCATTTTCAATGATACACAGGCTGCCTTATCTATTAATGTCAGCTTTCGCAAGCATCACAATGTGTCATCCACAAGATCAATAGCCATGCATATTTGCCAACACTCATCACAATTGTCTTTACACAGTCATCTAAGGAAAAAATCTATTCTTTTCATAACATACAATTTGTTCTGTACCTGACCTATAAATGTCAGTTTCATCAACCAGCAGGCTAAGACTGAAGATTGACAGCCAAGAAAACCAAAGGACCTTCAACATTCTCACTGAACATCAGAAATAAGGAGAATTACCAAGAACATAAACAGAAAAAGGTTTTGCACAGTTTCATGATTGCTAAGTTTTCATTCTGTTGAACCGAGTTCACATTTGGCTCCACATTAAGCAGCGGAGAATGAGCTAAATGAGCCTGGAGGTTGCTAAAAAATTTGCAGACACTTTCACTCAGGAAATGATGTGATACATGATCAACATTTTACTTCTCCCAAAATGTTTTTTCTAGCAAGAACTTGCAAATAAGAATCTAAGCAAAAGGTGTTGCCACACCCCATACATAGAAACATGGGCTGGAAGTTAATGAAACAAGATAAAAGTTGAAGGAATAAATTAGAACTGAAAAAAAGGATATCAATGAACCCAAAAATGATGCTCCAAATCAAAATACCTATTCTATTTTAACCATAGGAAGACTTACCTATAGCTTGAGACCCCATATAAATTATTTTAATTTGGTTACAAAAATTTTCACAATTTCATTTTGAATAGATGTTGTGCAAACATATGCATAAAAAAAACTGTCTCAATGTCTTCAATTGATATGAGAGTTGAAATCATATTTCTTTTTTTTTTTTTTTTCTTTTTTTCTTTTTTTTCTTTTTTATATTATGAATAAAATATAAACAGGATTTAGATATTTGACACGTTCCTTGCGTTTCCGCAGCAGTTAACGGTTGGTTTGGTTAGGTTGTAAGTAGCAAGTTAGGGTTATCAATTTTTCAGCTTGAACAAATTTCAATTCTTGCTAATGAATTTGAAAAAAATATACAATTGCACAATATATTTCACCTCGTCTAACAATTTTTTTTAAAGGCCACAAAACAGATAAAATGTAATGCATTTTTACTGACACTTGAATGGGCCATTTACTAGTTGGTACACATGTGGTCCAATACACGGAGAACATGTTAAGCCAAAGGAAGATAGCCACCAAAAATGTTTTATGCTCTTCATAGGTAAATTTTATCATTTTGAGTGGTTTTTATTATTGAAAACTTTTTTTTGTATTGCTATTTGGTTTAATATAATTAAAAGGGAGAAATTTATTTCATTGTCTATTTATTACAATACGTGAGATACAATAATTTATAATCTTTAGAGCATAAGAGCCAAAAGATACGGTAGGACCATAAGTAGTTTTTGGCATTTTCATTGTACTGCATGCAAAAAAATGGAATAACCTTAGCAAACACTAGTTGTCAGTGGCTTTCCATCCTACATCTTCTAAAATGTATCCACTTATCTGGTCATTTCATTACCCTCTGCTTTAATAGTCAATATTAAAATAACTTTTTTACATTAATTTTTTTTAGCCTTTATCAAAACCTTAATTAGGGCATAACTCACAGCCAAGACTGAGGCTGGTAAATAAATAACAAGGCATTAAATACTAAATCAAATTCAAATTGCCTGACAGATTTTTTGACTGTTTATTTGAATGGTTTTCTATTTCATATTTAATAGAAAGTTTCATAAACTATTTAACAGAACACATGTTCAGGTTAGTAGTAATTTACTAGAATTGTAGGCAATAACCCTTATACTTTTCTGTACACTATATTGGTTAAGATAGTGATTGCTTTTCAGGCTTTTTTACACAAACACTTCTCAAATTACAGTTAATCATTAGATCCAACTATATTGATCATATTGGCATTACTCACAAAAAATTATGCTATATAATGATTTTTAGCATATAAACACCATATTACTATAATTTAAATATGGGTTAATTTTTTCATTACTAATGTATAAAGCCTATCAAAAATGATAGGATTCATTATTTTGTTTAGATAAATCTAGCAGACATGAATGACCAACAAAGTAGCACCTGCGATTAAAATTAATATTCTTTTACTTGTATACTGATGAAACTCTTGTCACAGATATGGTCGTTAAGTGGACACCAAACAAATATATAAATAAAAAATTTACACACGAAGGATATTATTAGCTAAGATTGGCAAACTTCTTAAGGTTAAAAAAAAGTGGTCAGTCAGAACAACATGGAATGCCAAAGCCATGCTTGGTGGTTGCTAATATCTTTTAAAATTCTGATAAAATTATCAAGCAATATGAGTGAGCAAATAAATTCCACAATTCTATCCCATTGCAAATTGTAAATAACATTTTCCTATAAATTTACTTATGCTAGGGATACCATTACATCTATATCATTGATCTAGCTCTCAGTTGAGCACAATTTATTGCAATTGTAAGCTTGTGATCATCAAAACTTGACCCAGCATATTCATCATGAAAACATACGTCTCCAATACACCTCTGAATGAAAGTCAATAGTAATTCAAACTACAGGGTAAGGGTACAAAATAATTTTGTACCCTTACCCTGTAGTTTAAACTCAAGGAAACATTAGAACACACAATGCACAGTAAGTTGGAGTTAGTTATTACACCAGGGGTTCCAAATTATAAAGAAATAGCACAATATCTACTACTAAATACAATATTAAGAGTATGTATGAGATGTATTTTGAGCAAAAGTAACCATTAGCTTAAATGCAGGACAATGCTCAATTTATAAAACACCTGTTGATCTGATGAGAATTAATTTTTTTATGCCCGTATAGAAAGCAACTTCAGGTGAATTTAAGAAGCAGAAATTAAAGGTCAATATTTACTTTAGTGTTCTCAACAATTTTGAGAATTTTATTGCTAGAAATAGCAAATAAGAAACGTGAAGATGTTTTACATGAACAACATTTTGTTTGCAAATGCTTACTTTTTAAATTATAATATTAATAACATTGTGTATGAATACCATTATATAGGCAGTCCGTCATTGCTGCATCACACTCAGTTTTTCTGTGCAAAACATCGGTCTTGGCATGGCTACTTTAAGCTATGTTAGGTTTACTAAGGCTAGTTTATTTAACCAACCTCACCCATCGTTACGTCAATACCGCATTACAGCATGTTTAAGTGTCTGTCCCTTCACTTTTATATACTAAGTTCCTATACTTCAAAGTTAAATAACTCGAAAATTCCGCACCTGTGAACAAAAAGTCGTTCATGTAAAACGTTATTAAATGTGCGACTTTAGTGATTCGTGGGAACCATATTTTTAATTTCCGTGTGCGTATTGAAATCAATTTCGATATGAATTTTTTACACTCGCTGTTGCAAATAATTTTTACAATGGGAAACAGTAGGATGAAAATACATTCGTTTTTGAATCTCCAAGTCTACTTAACAGAAATGTTTAACAAATACACATGATTCGGAGGAAAATCGTAAGGTTAAGATGCTAAAAATCATAATTAAAAAGCAAGACGCG
The DNA here is from genome assembly GCA_030386875.1 of Morinoia aosen. Taxonomy (NCBI): domain Eukaryota; kingdom Metazoa; phylum Arthropoda; class Malacostraca; order Amphipoda; family Talitridae; genus Morinoia; species Morinoia aosen. Next base: position 39,074,749 of record CM059574.1, read on the forward strand.
TACTTACATGAAAATAAGGGTCTTGATCTTTTTGAAGTACTTTCAAGGAGTCGAAGGAGACAGGTTTGAAAGAACTCAAAAGGGTTTGCAAGTTATATAGCGAACAGACACGGGTGCAACTATCCGAGTGATCGGACGCCGTGACGGACGGTGCACCGGAACTTATACTGTGGTATCAGCACAATTTGTTACCCGTGCGGCCGTGCTATCATTGTTATGTCTGCTGTGCGTCCGCGGAAATAAATTAGCTATTCGGGACAAAATTTTAATTCACTTCTGGCTCGAAATTAGAGAACACAAACGCAGGACATTTGAAATTTGAATATTTCGATACTTTTAGTTGGTAGAATACGCTAATGCGTCAATTAAATAGGGTTAAAAAGCATTGACATTCACGATTAGGAAGTTTCAGCATCCGTCAAAAAATGGTCTGAAGCAAACTATAGCTTGTATTCAAATGTAAATAATTTTTCAATTGTGTGTTAAAGGCACAGACGTGAGGGAGGGGGTCCTAAAAGTGTGCCTTTTGTGGGGGTCCTAAAAGTGGGGGTCCTAAAACCTAAACAAGGAGGGGTCTGTATACTTCAATTTTACATGAACATAAAAGTCCTAGACTTGAGGTTCTGTGCAATATAGTTGTATATCTAATTTAATTGTATCAAAATCTCAGACGAGGTAGGGGTTTGTGCACTTTAGTTGGATTTTGGACCCAAGCGGGGGCGCCTGTAATCGCACCGATGAAATTAAAATTCAAGTTGATCTAAAGAAGAGCAATGGAAATTGTGAAGCCTTGGTTTTGCAGCAATTTTCTAGCCGTATTGGCAAGCTTAAAAATAAAACAAACTGCACTTATTAGTGCTGTCAAAAAACAACAGGCATCGGTTTTAAAATTTGTAGTAGCCACTTTGCTTATATCGCGAATGCACAAGAGAAATTGCCTTGACAAAGGATTAAGGAAAAATCTGAACTATACATAAGAATAAGTATATTGTATAAAAAATTTAATACTGATGTAAATAAATTTACTATATAAAAAAAATTAGTTAAGCACCTTAACGTCGAATCACGAACGTGTAAATCATTTTTGTTTCATAAGAAATTATGTATTCTAAGGGATCGCGGGTGTAATTCACAAAGCATCATAATTATTTGTTATAGAATTGCAATCATATCCAAATTTCAATGTGGTACTTAGCACAGATCTCGCTATTCTTCAATACATTAAAAAGTCTCTCTAATTGATAGAAAACAGTAATATTGAATTGAATTTTCAGTTTGATATGAACATTGAGAGCAATATTCGCAGGTGATGTGTGATATATTTGAACCAGCTAATTATTTTAAACATTGATCTGCGTAAGCAATACATCAGTATACTTATTACTTAGAACTATTAATACTTGAGGTATAACTATTCATTACTTACAGTGAAGCCAAATGCATCAACTTCTAGGATATTCTTTACAAACTTTATACTACGTTCACAGTTTCATTCAATTAGTAACAGTTAACTCCAACCTATATTAGGCTAATCAAAAGGTTATTTAGTGCATGCGGATGAAAAATGATAATGATTGAATTTATTATATTTAAAACAAATTTAATTTGAAAAACAAGGTTCATCAATTCGCACTAGAGAGAAGGCAGCTATTTCTTAACAATTAGTTTCATCAATACCCATTGATATAAACTGAAATTCAATTTTTTTTACATGCTCAGAGTAGTTTTGTTTCGAATACCAGAAGGCATTTAGTCCGTTTCAATGAATTGGAAACTGTTTTGAGCTCGAATTTTGTTACAGTGAGCGTGAATTCATTATGTTTTCATGTTAAATAACCGTAATGACTAGTTTTAGCAAACACAAACAGTTCAAGATCTTTATCGATGTCACCATGAATTGTTTTATAAAATTACATTGGAAAAATTGACAGAAATCTTAGAGCTTGAGTTGAGTATATCTAGTTACATCAATGAATCATTTGTATGGGCTATGCATTTTAAGTTTGTCATTGCTATAATGCCATCCTTTTCTAGAGAAAGAAGTACATTCGTTCTATTTTTATCAGTCCCATGTCATGCTTTTATTCCTTAATGGGAAAATAAATGAGCTAATGTTATACCGAGTAATTTTAGAATATTCTCAGGCAGTTAATTTTTTGCTGTATTGAGAATTCAAACTGATTCAGATATTTTAGTTCTAATATAAGAGATACGCTCTTTGAAAGTTAGATTTTAAACAATGAAGATTCCCAGAAATTTGAATTATTTAGTCTCCTCAATCTGCCATCACCGGTTCGGATGAGGGAAAGAGATGTATTTAGGAGAATGAGTATGTTATACCGACATCAATTTTGACAAATAAAAATATTGATATTTTAGTTGCTCTGAGCTCCTCCGAAATTTCTTATGGTTCACCATTTATTCTGATCGTCATTGTACCATAAATTTCCCTGCGGAAGGATGAATTTAATCTTTCACGTCAATAAGTTTATTGACAGCAAAACCTGCAAATATTACTGAAGGAGTACAATGCACACTTAATCAGTAACAACTATTACCATAATTACAGTAAGCAATGTAGTTAAATTAAGTACTGCAAAACACGTCTAATTTTAAAGATGGGTCACTATGTGGGCATATGTTCGTATGTGTGTTCTCAGTACGTTGCCCCATTGCCCTGAATGCGGGTGTCCGCAATGCGCCAGCTGAATCAGCAATTGTCTTTATATAAATACTGGTGCGGGCCTTTAACCGGCGCATTTGTCTGTACTACCCAACGATTCACCAAGTAAACGTCGCAGCTCTCCGGTGTTTATCTACCCCTGGTCCTTACGTCACTATGAACTAAATAATAATTACACATGTTTGTACTTGAGGTTTTCATGCCATTTCTTCTTCGAGTGATCTAGTTGGATAAATTCCCAATCGAGTCGTAGAAAACATGACAGAATATAAAAGGATAATTTGGGATATTGACGGACTACGGAAGCAACTAGTACATCACTGGTTACGCTGTACTAGGTGGTTAGAATTGAAACAGGTTAAACCCTAATGCAAGTTGAAGAAGTAGAAAAGAGGCTGTCGAAACTCTGAAGAGCAAAAAGGTATTAGCTGCCCAAAAAAACATTTTCAGAGCGTTGAATGAACGATTTGGATGACATATTGCGAGATGAAACGATCTAGAATCAATAGAGGCTGCTTACAACTGCACAACCGTTGTGGTGTTTTAACGAAATGATGACATGGTATGTTCAACATAGTTGTCCGAAAAAAAAAATACTAAAGAGCTTACAAATATCAGGGCAAAAATCCTTTTCACATCTTTCAATCGAACTAAGAAATTAAGCTTTTCTCATGCGTGAACAAATGTTAATGAGCGAGAAGTAGAGCGATCGAATTTAATCCTATTAATGAAATAGGAACTCGCTTAATTATGTAGCTCTAAATTTCAAGTAGCACATCTGTTGATCTTTGCCTCAGTTTTTCAAAGCTCTGTTTAAATAACGATGCACTTTATAGTCTCATCTGTTCCAATTCGGGAAGCTCGGCCAGAACATTGCACCTGATTCTATCACATGTTCATGCCATGCATTCTCTTATTTCAAGAGGAACGAAACTTTCTGTCGAGAGATTTAGGAGCTTATCATTAAACGAGAAGGACGTTTTAGCGTGGAGTTACGCTCCGCCTGTCTGACCACTACCCAGTCCTACTTTAGATTCCAAGAAAATTGAGCAATGTGCTTCGAGATAGCTCATTATCGTTGTAATTTTGTTCACTACGATTATTGTTAAAAAATTGAATAAATCTAGCTGAGTTTTTGCACCGTGCGGAGCAGCTTGACGCGGAGTCTCACACATCCATCGTCTCCTGGTTGCCACAATAACGAACTCGGAACCAAATTATTTACGGATGAGCTAAGTTATTACGCACGCCAATACAAAAAAGCAGCGAAAGGTTGGGATGAGAATTTTGTTTCTTTGAGAAAAACATCACATTGGGCCATAGGAAGAATATTTGAAAACACCTCGTTACAAATGACGCGCGTGCATGCAAAAAATTACAATGAAACAAACCGAGCATTTTACGTTGACATTGTTGGTTGGTGTGATTGCTGAAACACTTGCTCTCCTCAGATTTGTTTAGTAAACAATTGAAAAGGAACCTATTAAGTGGAATATTTGATTTTTATGTACTGTCAGGATGATTTTGAGTTACCCGTATAATCTCGTTGGTGTGCTATAGGTTCTTAAAAGGTGGTCACGAGACCACAGGAACTCAGGACTGAAGTTCCCCCCAATGCAGGAAGAGAAAATCTTAGCTGGTTTTAACAAAAAACCTAAGACATGTATGATAGATGACTCGGGAACAGAGAAGGTGATACTTGATATCATTTGTTAAGTTTGTCTGCGTAAACCTAACAGAGAATCGGCTTTCGGACTCACCGCCTCCCGTCCACCTTATCACCATATCGTTTGCTGTCTGGCACTTGACTGTCTTCGAAGCAAGCAGTCCGTATCGAAGGCTTGGGACAGCGTTCGCCGGACGTAAACTTGGCCAGAACTTGGAAACTGTGTGAAACAAGACTCATCCATCCAATAGACTGTCGTTGTTGCTTCATAGTCAAGGTTCTACGGTTTTGACACCGCGTTATCCACTTACAGGCATTAGCATCAACCAATTAATGAGTGGCTTTGAAATTGCAGTTCGTTTTGAAAATCCTTGCTTCTGGAGCTCGGTTATTGTTTTTGTGCTGACATGCTTTGTAAGCACGAGATGCAGTTCAGCAGTGACATTTACAGCTGTTGTTTTAGTATAATTCCTTTCAATCCTCTTCAATAAATGTCCGTCACGATCATGCCACGTACGCTTCCACGGGGGTTGTGACTTACCAAATGATTTATTTTGACTTTTCCTGTCTGTCGTATGAATCTTCGCTACGATGCCTCGAGAAAATTCAAACGTTTCGGCTGCCTAGGTTCATTATACGAGCACCAACGATTTGACCACGAAAAGATTCACATAGCTCAGGAATAATGCACTCACAACTGCACAGAACGCTGTTCTGGCGACAGCTGATGCAGCGTATTGAGGATACTGTAGTAACTGTACAGGTCGCGTTAATGGGCAAATACAGCTCTGGCATCCTCAGGCTTGGCTAGAATCAACGTTTGGGTTTGATCATGCACTTCGAAATTCGTGTGCGATCACTGTAATGTTTCCCTACTAAATGCCCAAGACTACATTCATAGTTTACAATTATTGTCTTAGGCTAAAGATATAATTATATTGACCACTGTATCTTACCTGGTTCAACAGTTCTTTACTTGAATCTTCATTCGACTCTGTTCGACTGACACGATGTTTGATAGAATATAAAAGGCTAATGTGATGCTCCCTAGCTAATGTTCCCTTGGTCGTCGTAGTAAATGTGAGTTACGTCGGACTCCATGGCCTGAAACATTCGCTGATCGTTTTCATAGTAAATTTTTGGTTCAGCTTTGCCTAGAGAAGACGAGTTGGAGTAGCTGGCAATGGCAGCGTTGATATTCACGTGCATAGTGCAGTCGTTTTTCTTATGGGCGAAGACACGCGCAGGAGTGTCGCACGCTGCCACCGAAGTTGCTGGCGGTTGTTCACTCTCGATCGTTCTCCCATTTTCTGTGAGGCATAAAACAGATTAGAGTAGATGTTACTTTGGGCTCCATAAGCGCAACCAAGACGTTCCAAAGAGAGGAAGGAAGGTACCATTTAGTATGCAGTAAGGGAACGCAGAATGTAAATTGAGAAAGAAGATTATGGAAAAAGATGAAAGTTGAAGAAGGAAGTAGTAGATGCTGAAAAACAGGGTCGCAGTGAACCGAAGAAAGATGGTCCTTAACAAAAATAACATATTTCAACTTAAAGAAGGCCTATCTAACTCTCAGCGCGGGACCTCATATTTTCCCGCTGGGGGTATATCACATTTAAAGAAAAATCTATGTGGGGTTAAAATTGGCTTTGAAACGTTTGGCGTATTTTAGTCATTTTATATGTTTTTCTTCGACATTCAGCTTTTTAGCAACCAATTCGTAGAAAATTAGGTTATTGTCCAGCTCTAATTTTTGAGTACGACTTTACAGCTCCTGGACTCGTGCTTTTGAAACAGGATTGAAATTAATTACTCATTAACTATTACGAGTCATTAAAAAATTACGAAGTTTAGATATACTTCGTGATTTAAAAAATGAGAAACAGGTGAATTTATGAATGAGTGTTTCAGCTCAGCGAAAAGTTTTCTTAATTCGTCTCGGTAATAAAAATACACATAGAGTAGCTCTGACAGTACTCATGTCAGCTTTCACATCCTCGAGGCTTTAAAGGAATAAAAAAAGATCGAAAATCATGTGGTGTCGTAAACTGGTAGACGATGGTCTGCCCCGCCCTTACGACCAAAACCACTCCAGCTTTCGTGTCTAAGGCGTGCTTACACTACATGTAACACGTGACTACATGTAACGCGTAACTACATGTAACGCGTAACTACATGTAACGCGTAACTACATGTAACGCGTAACTACATGTAACGCGTAACTACATGTAACGCGTAACTACATATAACACGAAACTACATGTAACACGTAACTACATGTAACGCGTAACTACATGTAACACGTAACTACATGTAACATGTGACTGGATGTAACACGTAACAACATGTAACATGAATGGATGTACCATGTAACTACAGGTAACTGACCTTTTCGTCTCCTACACCAGATCGTGGAAGCGAGAGCTACAACCACCAAGGTCAGGACACCAATCACCCCGAAGAGTGAGTAGAGCAGCAGGTTCGCCTGCGCGGTTTGGTCCTGTGGGCTTCGGTCAGCAGCTGCTCAGGCGTGGAATGTAGCATGAGTAAAATAAAATAATGTCTGGCATCAGAAATTAGTCGAAAGGCTCACTTATTGATAGTCATATGACGCCGAGCATCAATCACGGAGAGGCAAAAGAGTTGGAGGAAAATGCAACGCGCGAAGGAAGGAACTGGGAGCAGTCTTGTCCTTTTAATACTTTTATTGTCCTCGCACCTCTACACCTCTAAAGGGATAAAACATTCTGAGGAAATGTAACTACGAGTTGTGTTTGCTGAGTCATGAGATTAAAAAAGGTATTGGATGATTTGATAATAAGAAAAACATTAAAAAAATGTATGGTTCTTGCTAATGAAGATTTTTCTACCCTTGGTTTTAATGACAACTTGTATTTGACATGAGATTGGCCTGTAAAAGTCGATCCCAAAATTTGGAGGAACTTGCAGCCATTCCTCCCCGAGAGCTTCCTAAAGTTTAAGGAGCGTGCTATGAAGAAACGACTGTTCTCTAAATATATTATATAAGGTTAAAGATGGTTAGATAAATGGACTGAGAAGAGCTCGTTAGATGTCTCACACTTTTTAATGCTCATATGACGCTGTATCAAAGCAGTAAGCTGTGTGAACAGGGATGATCACATATTGAAATAGAAGTGCATTTTCCAAAAAGCAGTAAGAAGTAGGGTAAATATTCTGCAAGAACACTACGTTAATGATTATTTATGATCTTTCGTCTCATGATTGTGAAGGCGGCATTCATGGAAAATTTCACAATCATTGGTCGAATTCATTGTTTCTTTTATCACGTGAAGTCTCCCTGGACCTGAAGATAAAAATGTACCGTAAATGATGAAGCTCCTATCCTTAGGCCTCATTGTTAGAATGGTTTTCTTTGGTTGCATGGAAATATTTGGCTGTTGCCAAACAGTCAAATTGTAGTAGTTGTCAAAACGGGTAAATTTTCGCTTTATCTAACCAAAGAATATTGTCGAAATAGTCTTTTTCTTCGCCGAGAAAAGAATACGCTTACTCCAATATAGCAGCAACAGCTTTTTTTGGTCAGAAGTGGAACTCTTCGAGCGACGTCTTGCACCCGATCTTCCTTCGAAACATTGTTGGTTGTAAGCTGAGTTATGCTCACACATAGTGAAACCATTTTGTAATCAGTTAATTTTCGACAAAAATGCCTATCATCATAAAAAGCTTGGAGCAGTCTCGTTGCGATAATTTGAGCAGAGCACTAGATCTTAGGTTATTCGGCACCGTTCTTTCTAACTTCTATTTCATAATAATTGCTTCCGCAGAGCTCATCGGAACGTAGAGTTTTTTGGTTCATAAATTAAATTATCATATACCACAATCGTCATGTACCATATTAGAGATCATTATATAGCGTTATTTGTAGCTCTTTAGTTCGTGTCGTTCTTTCGTTTGACAGTCCATACCTCGAAAAATAAAAATTCTTTGGGAACTGGTACTTTAGGAGCATCCAAATGTAACTCTGAACCTACAATAGAATCGCTAAGAAAGATCTCAGCACCTATTAAAGTTCAGTTTAAATCCATAAAGAACTAAAAAATATTTCCTTTATGTTTAAGTAATGTTTAAATATTCTAAATAGCGATGTTGCAGGTTGAATACTGTAAAATCGATGAAGAATGATTCAGGATAAAACCTAAATTATTAGCTACATTTTCTATTGGGACCCTAACGAAAGACAAATTCCATTATTTGTCAGCAATTTTCTTAATCCAGAGGTGGACTCCATGTCGGTCGTGAATATGCGCACAATTATATTGCATAGAACTGAAAAAATTTCCACTAAATTATGTCATAGACATAAAAGTGCACAGGTTATAAATAAGCAGAATTATTACAGTCAAGACTTGCACACCATTTCCCTTCAAGCAAGGGGAACATCACTACTAAAATCAGGCAATTGCACTGATAGTATCATCACAAGAAGAGTGCAAATTTATATATATCAAACCCTCGTTCACCTACTCAGCCTGCTAACCAAACGTAAGCGTTTCAAAATACAAAATGAAGAGAGAGGAGTGAAAACGTGGGTAAAAAAGTATCTGCGACAGTGGTTGGTTGTTCGGCGTTCCTGAGTTGTGAACGTTTCTAAAAAGCTTGTCAATAAAATAACAGTGATATGTTTCAACGCTTGCGAGGCTTCACGGCTTTATGCACGTGAACCTTCATCAGTTACCAGATTAGTTGATTTCAGTTGAAAGGGGACTGAAGTTAGATAGTGATAATCATAAAATGTAAATGCAATGGAGTATTCGTGCTAGTACAGAGCAACTTTATCTTATAGACCTATTGCAAATGGTAGCGAACAGACTCGTTATATTCAGAGTTTCCTTGGTCTGCGAAACTCAACACTCACGCTTTTCAAAGCTACCAAACTGAAATGAGCAAAATAAAATTCATTTATTACGTTTATCCTTTCCTTCTGATGCTGGTGAGTTCTTTCCTTCCAGACACAAGTTCGAAACTCAGTGTTGAGACCACAACTTGCCGATTACCTGTGTAATTTCCCGCGATCATTGTCGCGTTTGTCGCGTCAGAAGTGATCATGTTCACCTCGCTCGTCTCCGTTGGTGTTGCCTGAGTCGTCAGGAGTGGCAAGGGGCAACTGTGAATCTTGGGGCCCGTGTACCATCTGACGCGATTGCCGGTAATGGAGATGTTGAGCCAAGGAATGTTACAGGCACTGATTAGCCTCAACCAACTTTCTTGTGTCTGGTTAGCACTCGACGAGTCGAAGTTAGCTATTTGAATAACATGCCCTAGATCAAAAGATCGCGATAAATTTACTCTAACTTCGTGCCACTGGTTTTTCGAAGTGATATTCATTTCGTTGGATGAAACAGCAACATCGAGTTTAGAATACTTTTCCTTCGAGGAGCAAATCATCAACACGGCTGTGATTGTAAACGGCAGACTTTCAGGGAAGACGAACACCTTGATCCTGTCACCGAATTCCACTGCATGTTCCCCAGAGTAATACAAGTTGGCATTCTCAGGCAGGCATTGATGAGCAGAACGTTTTTCCCGCTGTTTTTTCGTTCTTGAGATCTGTTCAATAGGCTCCTTCGACTGTTTAAGGTGTGCAATGTTTTGGAGCATTTTACTTTTCTGCACGCTCGTGTTTTCACTTTTTGACTTGAACAGTGATAGCTTGAATTGCGAAGTCAAGGCTTCATTTTGAGACACTATAGCCAATGGTCTTAGGAAAGCATTTGGTTGCTGTTTTCCATTTTCTGTAGTCATGCCTTCATCTGGGAGCTCCGCAGGGCTTTCGAGCATCGTAGTGAGTGGAGGCGGAAGGGAATCATCGCCTCTGTCCTGACGCGCTCCCAGTCCGTGAAGCGAAGCAGTCACATTGAACATTTGAAGTGTAGACCCGCATGTGAAGCTTAGCACGCAAAATACAACACAAATAAGCATTTTGGCCTCGGATTTAGGCATAAAAGCCACAGAGAAGAGCTGGAATTGAGCTGACTGAAGACACTCTTGCAGAACATGTAATATTGTTGAACGCTGGATTGTTCCTTTTGATGGTCGACCGTTGATGTTCCTGGTTCTACTCGAGCGTAGGAATATTGATGTGCGTTGCTGAAACAGAAATCCGCAAATTAGTCGTGAAAAGATTTGATATCTGAGTGAATTTTTGTAACTTTCAAGCCGTAAATAAGAGTCGGTGAACAGTGACCTATGGATAGCACACACAAAAGTATTAAAAATAGAAAGGAGAAAAATTTGAATACTTCGGATAGTTTCAAGATGGCTGCTTTGTCACCTAAAAAACATTGTTATAGCTAAAATCATGGGTTGCGCGAACTAAATGGAGCACGAAACATTGTTCAATTCATGACGTCCCTTCACGGAGAGCAATTCTTGAGTTATAGCATGTTAATTCGAAGTTATCTGTGACTGTGAGTGCCGTTGGATATTTGGGTCCATGGAGTAATTTATCACGGTCGCCATGAGAGTCAGAGTTTGGCCAGCCTGAAAAACGATATGCAGGAATATTTTACACAACGTACAATTTACCGGTGAATGTACAAATTTCTTTCCCATTAATATAACATCAGGGAATCCGTCAAAAGCTGTATGTACGGGTAGCCGCAGTAGGAAGGACTAAGTTATTTAGAAATTAGAGACTCGCTGAATTTAAAGTCAGAACAGTTTCATTAGTTTTATTAAATTAGGGAAATGATTTTCGAAGACTACAAGGTCTACGTTATCAGAGGGGAAATAATGTCTCTTTTCGATACTAATGACAAGAAATCAAAAAACAGTTTTGAATTGTTGAATTCAACCAACGTATAAATAAATAGCCCTGCATACTCGGTATTCATGGTTTAGATTTCTAGTAGAATGTAACTATATCATCGTTCTACTGAATTTTTGAATCACCCCATTCTAATTTAACTGAGAAATAAGCTCTCCAATATCATTTCGAATTCTTATTCTGCATTTTAAATGAAGTGGGATACTTTTCCTTTACGCGTAAATTGTGGGATTAGATTAGTGTGTGTGGTACGATAATTCTTCTACATAGTTGACTGAAATTATTTTGTATTGCTTACCAGGTTTGCAGGTCAGGTTAGGAGAGGCTAGGTTCGGTATTCATACCTAATAAATACCTCTGTTCTCTTAACCTTTCTCGTCAGCGTTTGTAGTCATGACACCTTTTTTATAAATTAAATACTTTTATAAACCGTGACCTTAAGTTTAAGTTTTTTTTCACGTGTTATAAAGAGTGGCATAAGTTGCGTTATTCTAGTTCCTACTTTTGTGGCCGAAAAAAACCTATGAGTTTCTAATTTTCAGGTTGTGAAAGTCATGGGCCACTTTTAGCCGTAACTTCAACTTCAAGGGCACTTAATCTCCAGGTGACGCAAATTTTTCAAGTGGCAATTCTTTTTACTCGAACTGGTGCAATGTTCCAAAACAAATAAGATGGAGTGGACCGATGAATTCCGATTGCAAACCTGAGTTATAAATCATGTAAGAATTGAACGGAATGCGTTAGTAGATCACGTAGCTTTTAACTGACACAAAACATTCGTTGTGCGCTACAAACCAAATCGTTGTAACAATTGAATATGCGCTTCGTAAAAAACTCTAGCATTTTAGACACTGACAGCTTATACGAAGCTGACTCAAGAATGCCTGAAGATCAACTGCCCCTTACATCACTTTAAGCATCGACATCCTGACCACGAGATATGGTCGTCCGGTGTGGTCCGTAAGACAGATGTTGAACGCCCGGATTTGGGTTGGGCTTTATAGTTTAAACTGGAGCGGAAAAAAGATGCTGTTAAAATTCTGACTGAATTGTTGCTTACACTCTGTCTCACAGGATATCGTATTCCTCTCTAGCTCTCTAAGCTCAGTTCGTTTCCCACGGTAGAGAAATACTGTCATCGTAATAAATTTTTGATTTTACTTCATAGTCGATCGTTTAGAAATCAGATCATTTTGGGAATTACTAATATCACAGTTAAGAATTAAAACGATATACAGGACTATGATCCCATAACATTACGGGCCGGAATTAATGAGAATAACGAATCATAATTCGCGACAATGATCTATACGAACTTTTTCCTAACGACACAATGCTGTAGAGATATGAGTTGGACTCGTCTTGCACACTGAGAGCTGCGAACTGCTCCTTAGAAGTAGAATTCCGAAATTTACCCTGGATTTATTCGGACTTCATTGCGGAAAAAAAAGTTAGCAAGTATTCCACGAAGTTTATCATTCCGTCATTAATGTATAACTTTTATGGGCCTGTTTGGATGCATGCACCTGCAGTTATTGGCTGAGTTAAGCAGACGACTGCCATGATCTAATATTCTTCTCCAATTCAAGAATTTAATGTTCTTAGGCTTAGCTTTTGGCTTCTTATGATGAAAATAGGATAGAAGACTTTAATGACTATGGAGGGGGATAAAAGGGATAAAAACTGTATTTCAGACGAATAATTTGAGTTGAAAATACGTAAGAAGAATAAGCAAAAGACAATAGAAAAATTCCACAATCCAAAAACTATCAGAATGCAAATTCCATGCACTATTCTTTATGTTGGTTTTCCATCTTAATAATTTTAAGCACTGATTTCAATAGTTTTGACGAAATCCAAGCACACTGAAAATAGGCAATTCCCTTCATTGATTTTGATGATTGCGATACAGATGCGTATAGATGGCGTTGTGTGGGTGGTTTTTGTGTGTCTGAACGAGTGTGATAGTTGTCTGTAAATCGAACGTTGGGGAATCATGTCAACAATAATTCATGCATCAAACCCAACACATTCGTATTTTTTTACAGAACGACGTCGCTCTGTTTCTCCCTATCGACGAGCTGCTCGAGTGAGACTTTTGCAATTCTCAAATCACTCTCTCAAAGTTTCCGATTTTTCAACCCTTAACAATTTTAATGATGAACTTGCTTACCATTTTTAAAATTCTTAATTTATTATTACTTACATTCCTCCCGAAGGAACGATCACATTCCTCGAAAATAAATGTTACTCTTACATCAAATTCTAAACTTTTCAGTCGTGTGAATGGCAAAATTAAAGTGTACGTGCATGTACGGACTTGGCTGGGAACTTATCGCGAGGGAGGTGATAAGCATGCGCAGGATTTCCCGCAAAAAATGTACTCGGCCTTTGACTGATGAATTACTTAAGTATTTTTGTTTTTTGTTTTAGGTGAAACTAAGTTTTCTTTTGTGACGTTAAATTATCTTAAATTTAATGTTTTTTTCTTAGAAGTAACTCATGACACTTAAATCTATATCAAGAAAGACCTAGCTACATTAAAATAAAATACACGAGTACAGGGCAGTCAAAGAGGCGGTTTATTTTTTCAAACCCGTCAGATTTTTCATGTTTCAAGCCCTTAAACTTTGAGCCGATGCTTGAACCTTGTCCTCACTCTGAAGGTGAGTACGTTGATTTTATAGCATTGTGATAGTTAATACAAAACATTCAAATGACTACATTTACCTGGTCACACCCATAAAATCTCTTTTTTCATGTGCTTAATGCAAAATAACCGGACTTTTGCCGTAAATTATTAGATTAAATTGGAAACCATTAGTCTGGTTTTTACTGCTTCACTTTGGACGTCGAATTTTCCAACCTTTGCACTTATACAAATATCATTTAAGAGGACAACGTTACTTTCTAATGCGTCCTGGAGCAAATCATGCTCACGAGGGATTTCTGGCTAAGAGTTTATAGAACGGTCTGATGAGAAGAGAATAATTAATTATAACTGTAAAAACAAAACTACAATAAAACTTCAAAAATGCATCTAACCCTCATGATTTACGACAGGGATGCTTACAAATTTTCTTCTTTTGTGTTGTAAAATACAAATATGTAAGTTAAACCTTATTTTTGACCAAACTTTGTAAGATGAGAGCTGAGGTTCTCCAGCTGAAACAGGAAACCATTCGGAGCCTGTCTTCTACCTCCACAGACATGAAAATATCTTATCTAACTCGCGCTGTAATAATTTCTAATAAATATCTTATGTTCTAATAAATATCTTATAAATATCTTATGATAATATCTTATGTGGAAGACACGAAGAAATTTGAACGTCTTCTGTCTCAAACGGCATATCTAGCCCGATCAGTTTACTACAAATGTTAACACAGTGAGGTAAATTGTTACCGTCAGTTCAAATTATAATGAAAACATAGCTGAAGAGTTCGCAAACCGTAGACATTGTTCAAGGGTTATATCACAACCGAAAGTCGACTTTTGCATGTTTTAAGCCAACATCGATGACATAAAAATAGGTTCGTAAATCATCTATTGGAATATCGTAAATCATTGATCGAAGTTTCGTCCTTTCTTTCCATCTACTAAACCATCAGCTAATTAATTGCTTTAGTGATGTAGAAGGTACAAATTTGTTTCTTAGTTTCAGCGCATGTGCGCATCACAGCCAGACGAAAATCTGGGGTAGAAAAAACCTTTGATATTCCAGATGTTTGAGTATGGGTGCATCATCAGCTCAGAATAAAAATTTCGTATGAGAAATATGAAAGTCATTTATGTTTGGCTTTATGCTTGTGAACTTCTGAGAGGGTGGTTTTGCCAAATCGACCGCCGAGAGAAATGATAAATCAAGCTGCCGAGAAAACAACTCAAATCATAACGATGCTCGTGCTAAAGTGTATGTAGGTGGGTTCTTAACAACTACGCTGCGTTCAGCAGTTAAAAATTCTTAGTATGTAGGGACTCAAGCTGAGAGATTATTCACTAGATCTAATATAGCGTACTCCTTTTCTAGAACTTCCAAATTTGGTTTAGAAACACGAAACTCGATTCTGCCTTCTTTTCCAGCACAGAACTTCTCTCATTCATTGAAAGAACTAAAACTACGGTCATCTCACAGATATTCCAGAGCATTGCACTTTATAAGTGCCTTGAATTCTGATAACACCACATCAGCAGGAGTTTTCTGATTCTCAAGAGTGTAGCGATCTAACTGTCGTTGACTTTTTTACCCCGTTTTCAGACCAAATTATTAACTCATATTCCCAATATCACAACTACTGTCACGAGACCGACGCTCGGGACGAAACTGTTATCCTGCAGAAAGCTTCAAAAATTACACTAGGGTGCCAATTTGACGAAAAAAAAATAATGTTAACACTTTTAGTGAGTGTGCCACATAAGGCCGGTGGGGCTGTTAAAAGTTCCTTACGTTTGAGAAAGACACACGATATTTTATTCCTTTGATTAAGTCTTTCCTTTTTGGATGCTGTCATCACCCAAAACCCTATCGGTAGCGATTCATCGAATTTATATGGAACAATCGAATAGAAAAAAAACACTGTTAGAGAGACAAGTAATTCCCACCTTCGTGCAAACATGCAGGTTTCCTCTTTGGACGTTGTGCAAGTCAAATATTTTCGTCGACGGAGAAGTCATCAATTTAGAAAAATAATATTGATATGGGGGATGAACGCGCCCTCAACAACAAAAATGCTAATGATTTCGTTGCTCTAAAACAATTCAACAGGTCTGAATCCTAAAGGTTTGTAACATACGGTAAATCGTCCCTTCCGCCTCTGTATACTGATACCATGAACATGTAACCATTGTGCAATCTTAAATAGTCTGCTGGTGATAGACATTCCTATATTTCAAAAGAATTGCCGCTATCCAGTCATCTTACAACGTGATTTTCTGTGTTTTTGCTAAGTCTGATTTTACTTGAATAATTGATGTACATTTTTGTCAATGTGACTGTGAAAAAATTTTCTACTTTAATTTTTCAGCCTGAAGATGATGACAGTTTTTTCGAAACGATGTGTTTTATAGATTGAAAAATGAATAGAATTTTAAGTATTGAAAGTAGTTCAGTAATAAAAATTATTAGGTGAGGGACTTCATTTTTAGTTTAAAACGCAAAGAACTTTGACTTTTTAATTGAATAATATGTTAACGTATGATCTGCCTATGCAAAATTTGGACATTCATATAACGTAGAAGAAATTTAAAAATAAAATATGAGGTTCCGATATTGTTTATAATGTTAAGTTGAACTCTTGCACAGCTGAAGTGAAATTGACACTTGCTTTTCAACACATGAATTATATGCTTACAATGTGACCAAAGAATAAATAAGAGTGAGCAAAGAATAAATTAGAGTTAGTACTGAGCAGTTCACATACTTAACACCTCACAAAAGTTGAAGAACGTTAATACGAGGCAATTCTGTACATAGAAGAGCTCAAGCCAACGCTACACATATGAATTTGAGACATAACTTTGGTTGATGATGATTTACAGCCAGACCCAAGTTTAGACCTGAGCGTCAGTTTGACAGCATCGAACGCAGCTCCATCTGAACTTAGTTTGACTTCAGTGAATAGTTGTTTGGATTATTGCTTTTCATGTGATTCACGTTTTTCTGGCGAATATGACACGAAGCGGTGACTTAGCCATCACGGACGCAAAATGGCTTTTTGTGGAAGTCATATGAATCCAGATGATCTGGTTAAAGACACTAATGCATTATGTCTCAAGTTCAATCGCAAATAAATGCCATTTGAAACGCAATCAACAAGAAAGCAGGGAGGGAGATTCGTACAGTGAAGCTACAATGCTTGAAAAGTATCACTGGACGATCAAAAAAGTTTTCGTGTACATGAGTTTGCGTAAACTTTAACAGCTACTGGAAACATACAGTCGTTTTGAAAAAAATCCTATTTAATGGAAAACTCACAAAAACAATATTAAGTTAAAGATATTGGTACCAAATGTACACATAAATACACTAAATTAATAGTGACGTCTGCTCTCGGAGCGCTTGGAACCGAGCTTCGCTGCGGAGCCCAGATTATTATTATTTGCCAGAAAGGACCTGGGATGTGGATTGCAATCACATGATGCATTTGTCTGTGTGAAGGCGAAGGCATCAATGTTTGGTTTCCTAAAACTGCCCACTCTCAACCCTAAAATCTGTTACGAATTAATCGAAAGTCTCATTTTGCGTTCTTCCACTTATGGGACTGACACTGTCTCGGTGTGCAGTGACAAGAGTGAACTGAGTGACACATTCTCACACCGCGGGCATTTGAGCCCTGCGACTCGTGCATTGTTGTTGCTCTGCTATTATACAGTCGCTTATCACTGGATTCAATTTCCACTTCTACGTGACTGCAACGTTGAATATCGCCGACATTTTTCTCCTGGTCCTCAAAATGAAAGTCGTCACTTTAGACAATTACTTCGTCAACTGTTCTGCGAGCACAACGTCTGTACAATTTTATGGAACTCGTGAAAACAAGACCGTCTTTACGACCTGATTCATTTTACAATGTTTATCATACACGAGTAGTAGCACTGATAAATTTTACTAAAAACAGGTCATAAACATTGGTTTGAAAAGGGATACACAAAGATTACACAAGCGAATATGCAATACATGAAAAAATAAAAAATAAGAAAAATTGAATAAAAGTACCAATCGCTCAGCGACTCAGCTCAGCGAAGTGCAAACATATGCAACGCCGACGGAGGCAACCGAGCCCTGTGCTAAGTGCGAAGTGACAACGACAGGCCAAGAGGCAACGAAGTTCAAACCGATTTGAAGATAAAGGGTCACGCTGCTTTGTCTTAGACAGATCTGCGGCTACAGTACATTCGTACATTTGTACACAGCAGTTTCTGCAAAATTTTAAATCAAGCAATTTGCACTTGTCCTATGAACACCATATTTTTTCGATTTTCACCCTATGTTATTGTCAAACATTTAAACTAGAAATCCGGACAAATTTGTTGCCTGAGCTAAAGCATGCTCTTTTGGGCAGTCAACTCACTTTAATTTATCTTTTCACGCTCGCTCAAAACGGTATTTTTGAATATCGGCAGAAACAAACAATTCTAATATTATTCCTTCACGTCAAGAAATCCAAAGCTCTTATGTCAATGTACGTGTAAGCTGTAATCAATGTTTTCATCCCACAAAGTTCTTATCTTTATTGTTTCTAAGAATTTACAAACACTTTTCCATTTAAATTAACCAGCTATAGGATACATTTTTATGCTTTTCTCTCCGTTTTGGTACAAGCATGAGGGATATACTGGATCGTCATGGCACCTATTTATGTTTCTCAAGTAAAGAAATATGCATGATGTTTCGAAAATGGTGCAACTTTTTCTAATTTGGTAACTTTATAGAACATTAATGTGATTTATTATTTTTTTAACTTCTGTTATTAACGTCCTAAAACTTTCTTGCTAGTCTTGTGTGATGCAAATTATCATACGCTCTTGAGTATGTTATGAAAACCCTCTTTAGGTGGTCACTTTCACGTATTACTCCAATTATGATGCACATGTCTTATTAGCCGTTCTAGAATAATCATTTTCATATTTCTGACTCCGGTAGACTGTTTTGTGCCGCTATTATCAGCAGAGAAATAGCATAATTTCGTGGCGTTATGAGACATTTTCTCCGAGTCCCTTTATTGGAAAACTAGTCAATACGTGGGAATGAATATACAGTTCTGAATGTCAACCTCGCTGCCTTAGACGCAGGATTATTTTAATCCACCCGCTTTACTTTTAACAAATTACCTATACCGCAAGTCCCTGAGCTCGTATTTCGCTGCAAGTGTGCACCAAAAAAGCATTCTCAACTATACACTGTGACGGGAATTGCGTTTCCTTTTATAATTGTGGTAACATATATCATCACATCTAGATTAAGTAACACTAGGAATACATTGCCCTCATTCATTTTTTTCGACTAGTGACATGGGTATTTCAATACCCATGTGTGTGTATCATATTTCATATACGTGTATTTTACTTATTTTAAGATATCTTAAAAACAATGATTTTTTGTACCATCTGCATTGGAAATAAACTGTTTTTCTTTTCTTTTTTCTATACTTTAAAAAAAAATACTTTATACCTCAAGTTCCTGAGCTCGTATTTCACTCTAAGCGTGCTTTATAAAGAGCTTTTCCAACAACGCACCGTCACGGAAATTATGTCTTCTTTGCTAATTTTAGTTACATATATTATCATATATACATTGAGCAAAAATAGGAATACATTGCCCTCAATCATTTGTTTCGACTATTAAAATGGGTATTACGATACTCATGTGTGTGTATCAACTCTATCATTTATTTCGACCAGTGATCTGGGCATTACGATACTCATGTGTGTAGAAACTAAGGATCCTTACTGTAAGATATTTTAAAAACCAATGATGTATCATCTTTTTGTATCATCTCTATTGGAAATAAACTGTTTTTTCTTTTTTCTTCTCTCAAGTTGCACGTAAGGTGAATTTAAGATCCCGATGTACATCTTATTCCATTTTTGCTCGTAATTTCCCCTGTCTAATTGATAGGGTTTCCGTCATCGTCGAAGATGACATAGGCTGCGCTGGTGCTGTCAATGGGGAAGCACTCCGGCGGCTCGTAGTACTCTACTTCAGCGTCCCCACCCGCTCGGGTGACAGTCAGAGGCGAGATGGTGGCGGTGGGGGCCGCCGAGAACGTAGTTTGGTCGACTTGCCGAGGTGTTGGCCAGTTCTGGGGGGGACGAGAGGCGTCTCCAGGTGTTTGTGCATGCACGTCTCGCGTCACGCGACCTGCCAGTATTTTAAAAGTTAAAAAAGTCTCTGGATGTACAGCATCGAACAGATTACAAATTATGTTTATCAACATCGAGTTAACTATGACTGCCTGTGCGTAGGCATGAGTTATCCTTGTGACTTCATGATAGTATAAATAATTATCTCTATTTTTAAGCAAGAATTCGATATCAGCTACGAAAAAGATACACTTCGACACGTCCGTTTATTGTTTTGACACACTTATCGTTCATTACATCAATTCGGAATATATGTCTTGAACACGATTGAGAAAAGATTATCACTTGAATGCTATACTGATAGATGCGACATATGTTACAGCTATTTATTATCTCATTGTTGCTGAAATATTTGCCAAGCAAGATCAATATAGCCAATAAATTCTGGAGAAGCACTTAAACTAAATGAGCGTCTCGATAAATCTTGAGAGGCCTACCAATGGTTTGATTCATTAATGTGGAATTTTTTGGCCCACGGCTAGGTATTATTCGACTATCACGGAACTGAATCGGGGTTTGATATCATGTCGGTTGAAGGTTTTGCGTACTGACAATGAGGAAAGCATTTTTATCATACTATGAATCATCATTTAATAGATTTCATACGTCTCAGGTGTGCGTGTTGGGCGGTTATTGAAAGATTTCTAACGCAAAAACAGAATAATTGGTTAAATATTATTTGATAATGATGACAACGCATGTTGAAAAAGTTAGTGAAGCCCTAGGAATCATTCTGGAAAGATGATCAATGTTGTTACTTCAAAATTGAAAG
Source organism: Morinoia aosen (assembly GCA_030386875.1). NCBI lineage: Eukaryota > Metazoa > Arthropoda > Malacostraca > Amphipoda > Talitridae > Morinoia > Morinoia aosen. The sequence goes on from CM059574.1 coordinate 39,095,540, forward strand.
TTTTGAAACACAATTTCTTGATTTTGGTGTAAATATTTCCAGCCTAAAGATGATAGTAACATTGAAATGCTGCTTTCAAAAGACAGAGAGTGATGTAGAATAGATTGATAGCACTTTAGTGAACATGAATAGATATATATACATATATATTTCCTTACTTTAAAACTTGATAATCTAGTGTAATGAGTACGGTATTTGAACGAAGTGAAAGTCATCTCTCATGCTCTGTCGAGAAGTGCCGCGGTAACAACTGAGCAACGCACGAGTTCTACCCTGTGACACTCATGAATCAGATAGACAGCTACGTAGTCTTTCAGTTGGCTCGTGGTCTCTAATTGAGGTGGAAGAAAGATAATGAAGTTCGGGCTTTAGCTTTAGATGTTTGGTAAATATTCACATTAATCTTTGACAACATTTTTCAGCAGGAGGGAGATGTTTCAATGATGTTTTAACTCTAGGTTTTACAAGGATTTGTATAAAAATAAAAAGTAATACTGTATTGAATGAAACTAAAAATGCCAAGTTTTTCTTGCTTACCACTGTAAGGGTGGTATGAAGCCTCCATTTGAAAAATGAAGGCACTGTTTTGGACTTTAGGTCGTAGCTTGGATTTTAGTTCAACACGAACTAAAAAAACGTAACTTAACCAAACATACTTAACCAAGTTAATTAAAAAGGTTTTCAGCGCATTTTCGACAAGGTGATGTCACGTGGGAGGCTACCGCAACATCAGCTGGCTGTTTCATAAATAATAGACTGTTTTTCAGTTCGTCGCCCGCAACTTTTTGTCGCGTCGCACTTTTTATAAATATTTTTTTCAAGTATACTGGACAGCTGGACAATCAGCTGGACATTTTCTCTACACTATAAGGTTTTGTTTTATCATCGTTCATTAATAAAATTAGCGTGCTTTTAAGAAAGTCATGAAAATTAATGAATACGGTTACTTCCATACACAGAAAGCTTTACAATTTTTACCCATTGTTCGGTGGTTGCGATCTGTAAATCATATCCATTTGGCGAAGAATATTTTCCAAAAATAGGATATTTCAAGAAATTAACCCAAAGGTTCACAGTCAATTAAATGAAATTTGCCCATGAATGTCTGTGAATGAAAATGATATTTATTTTTTCATCAGCGTTACGACTATATACATGGTACTAACCTTTTTTTCTCATCCGCATGATCACGACCCCAAGGATTACAACTACTATGACTAGAAGACCGAGCACCGAGCTGAAGATGATGATCATCGTCTGCGCCGACTGCTGTTGTGACATCCCGTCGGGGCCTGCCAGGGTAGACATGTGGCCTGCCCAGACGTAGAATATACCATGAGAAAATTTACAGGAGAAAACTGTATTCTGGGTGTTAAAAAATTAAGGAGAAGATCTGTGCGAGCGAGATAAATTATTATAGTTTTTTTACCTCATCGCCTATGATATTAGCAGTCCAAGTATAAATTCTGCATAGGGCGGCTAAAATTATAGGTGGAACGCCGGACAAGTTAAATAGACACTCGTCCTCCGTTTTGTAGTTAAAAAAGATAATCCTTCATGTAGTTTGTAAAATAACGGTCAAGATTTTCGATGTTTTTATTCCATCTTAGAATATCTTGGGCCGTTCATTCAAATTACACAATAATTTCATTCTCCTGCACTCATTCAGAAGAGTGGCGTATGTATGTACAAATATATGTACATATGTCTTTTATTTCAAAACATTACTAAGTGTGCTTCCTCACATTATCTTAGCAACACATAACAAGTTCAATGTCATACAAGAGTTACATATATAGACATTTTCAAAATTATCGAACCTTGGTGAGCGTACGAATAATTTTAAAGTTTAACCGAAAGTACCATAACCGTGCGCGCAATGTTTTGAAACTCTTATAATATTTATCGTGTTCTGGAGTGTGTTCAGTTGCTTCCCGCTGATTTGAAAAATTCTGGTATCGCTGAGTATTATTTGTTGTGGCTTTGAAAGTAACTTTTTTTCAATCACTGACGTAATAGTGGCACTGTCATCTCATATTTAAGTTTAGCCTCACTTTAGTCTAACTTCATACATATTCAAGTGTCACTTGTTTTAGATGCATCATGTTATAAATGAAAAATAATGATAGCCGGAGATGGCAGAAATTCCTGTGCAAGATAGCTATAATTATTATGGATATACGTACATATGTATATACGTACCCTATTGAGCAACAACAGGCTTATATTCATTTGGAACTTTTCTCTCCAGCTCAAAAATCTTTGCTCTGAAACAGGTGGGAGAGCTTAATGAACGGATACGCGATACAAGCTTTGCTATCCACTGGTGTAAATATGAAACTCGGGTTAGGAGTATTTTTACGGCAAATATCTTTTCGAGCTCTGAAAAAAATTATGCAAGGGAAATTTGAGAGGCCGTGAAGCGTGTGACAATTTGCAGTTGTTCAAAGGATTAAATTGGAATGCTATTTTATTTAATTACTGCTGTACACAACTTGTCATAAATGAGAGCCTTCAATCATATTCAATAACGCGCATAAATCATGAATCACGAAAAATCATTTAATAGTAAAGTGTGCCATGATGTGTAAAAACATGAACACACAACATTTATAATTAACAACCAACATTGATAGTTATTATTTCAACAGCTCTTATTAATAGCTTCAAAACTATATTATTTAGGCCACTCATAATTCTTTCTGTTAGGTCGCTTATGTAGCCAATTAGAAAAAAATATTCTACGTAAAATAAATATGCGCGACAAATTGATTCTTCAGGACATCGAGAGGTAATTTCCAATATGGCGTAAAATTACTGAAATACGATGGTTGTAGAATTTTGTTCGCTCTTATTTAAAAGCAGAAGACAGTGACGAGCAAACAAACAACCAAGCAATCATTTACACACAAACGTGATGAACAGAGTTCACCGAGTTCAGCAAAGTTTGAGTATGTGAACGGAAAAAAAACATTAAAAATAAAAGTTCGTAGTCGTTATATGGAGTTCAGGTATCCAGTTTACTTGCTTATGACAGACAAACAGATCAAGTAAAGACAAACAGATCAAGCATGTAAATGAGCAAGCAAGCTGAGTATGGAATCCTTAAGCGGCCCATAGACGATCAATTTTATTGTCAATATAAATGAGAGTAATGAATATTGACAATTTTATTGATCGTCTTTGAGTTTGATTGACGACCGTCGATTAATTGACTTAGTGGGTAAAAAAAATTTCATCAATCGATTGAGTCAATGATTTTGACAATTAAATTGATCGTCTATGGGCCGCTTAACACAAGGCATAAAAGTTTGTGAGCTTCATCAAACATTATCAAATGCCGTCATCTACGGAAAACCTAACACGCTGGTATTAGGATAATCTTCTCATCTAATAACACTTTTGGTGTGTGTGTATATTTATTTTTTTATATTTGTTTATGCTCTTTGTCTCTCGGTCGCGCTCATGAGGATTTTAATGACCATATCTGTGATACGATTTTCACCGGTTCAAAGGTACAAAAATATTTTAATTAGGGGTGATATTAAGATGCATATTCTTGTTTGTCATTCACATCTAGAAAATTTATTCAAGCGAAATACTGGATCCCGTCATTTTTGACAGTACGTGTACACTAGTAAATACCTACATTCGGAGCTTACCCACTGCTTACTCTCGAACATCGCAAGTTTTAGAAAGCTTAACTTAGTAAAAATTCAATGCTAAAGGCGCCAAATGTCAATGAACTAGTTTGCTCAGCCCACTATTGTTCTATTGTTGCCAAAAAGCAGAGCGTCTCAATGATTCGAAAATTTGAGCGAGAACAGTATATATAGAGCAAATAAAATCCACGCGAGAGAGGTCGCTTGTACAGGTTGCTTACATGGCCCATCTGCAAGCAGTGGAAATTAAGGCAAACCCAACTGAAGAGAAAACTGCTAAGGTGTCCCGCATAACCTATTAAGAAATAAATAACCAACTACATATGAAGAATGTTAGTTCTTTAAAATATGAATGTAAGTCAGATGCGTGCAGCGCTAAATTGACGCAGGTGTTCGGATTAGCCGAAAGCATTATTGAAAATTGCAGCAAGTCACAATGTCAGCCACTTGCAAGCAGTAGTCGTTTCTACACCTGGTGCAACCGTCGTTGTGTTCTCTTTGGCGACGGGTGTGGTACTTTTGGTGGTAGTGGCTGGAGCAGGTCGAGTGGTGGTGGGGTACCTGGAGCATTCGTGTCTCTTTGGGCCCTCGTACCATCGCACTCCGTCTCCGGTAATGGAAACGTTGAGTCTGACTAAATTGTAAGGAAAATGCCATCTAACTTTTTCCACTTTTTTCCAGCTATTGATCAAGCTTGTTATTTGAAGCTCGTACGTTTGTTGCAGAGTAGAATTTGAATGTAACATTCTCACATCGAGATCATGCCAGTTGTTGGAAGTGATACCGATATCAGAGCTCGACACTGAATTTTCGAGGTTATGCGTCTCTCTAAAATAACAGCAGAAGACCGCCACTGCCTTAACTGTAACTGGCAGGCTGGGAGGGAAGACATGCACCGTCATGTCCCATTTCGTGACGGTCGCCGTCCCTCCTGAGCTGTGCAGCGACAATTCTGATGGTGGCAAACACGGAGGAGCGAACCTTTTCTGCCGGGATTGATGATGGCGAGTTGTTTGAATACCATTCGTTGAATGGGATTTTTGTTTATTCCAAAGAAACGGTGCAAGCTGCCGTCTTTGCAACGGTTTACTGCTGTGACTCAACCGGAGGTGAGGTGACTCAGCCAACAGGGACAATCCTTCGTGAAATGATTTCGTTTCTGAAGTTATTTCCAGCACATTTTCTTCCGCCCTTTCTGATGGAAGTTTCACAGTGTCCAACTCATAAGTTTCGAGAGAATCATGCCGAGGTACGCCGTGGAGGGAATGGTTACCAAATGTTTCAGAACGCCGATGCTTGGCTATATGAGTAGAAGAGTAAGATACCGCACTCCTATTTGAATTAGGGTTGGAATTGGTGTGATAGAATAAGAAAAATATCATTACCAGACGGATCATTTTGTTGATGTTGACAAGCATGAGGCTGTTTATGGAATCACAAATTGGAAGGTATGAAGTTCTATTCCATTTATTTATATATAATGCTACGCAGTTAAGGTACACACAGTAATTTTAACGAGCATCATTGAACATTTTAAATGCTCGTGTCACTACTACACAGTAAAACGTAGACCTGTGGAGTCAAAAAGAGTGAGAACATAAATACATTGAACATTTTCCGTTTAAAGTATTTTATAACATTTTTAGGTATTTTATGTTTACTCTAGAATGACATTTAAAAAAAGCACTATAAGGAGGGAGAAATCATTACAGTTTTCTCACGTTAAAGAAAGAAAAAGAAAAAAAGTTTATTTCCAATAAGGTATAAACATGAAATGTTGAAACATTGGTTTTTAAAACACCTTAACATTAATATCCTTAATTGATAATAGCACATTGGTATCGTAATACCCGTGTAAATTGTTGAAACAAAAAATGACCGATAGAAAAGCAAAACAAAAATGAGTTCCCTTTCTTGCCTAATCTGATTTTGACAGTGCGTGCATTTAAATATAAGTAACTAAGAGAACATAATACTCGTAACGCTGAGTTGAAAAATGCATTAGTTTGTGCGCATTTAAATTGAAATAGAAGCAAAAATCGCATTCAAGTACCTTAACTTAGAGATCCTTAATTGTTATTCATACATGGTTATCGTAATACCCATGTTAAGTGTTTAAGCAAATGATTTAGATCCTTAACTGCTATTCATACATTGTTATCGTAATACACATGATAATTGTCGAAACAGGATTCGGAGAAAAGCACGAAAAAAATGCGTTCCTCTTCGTTGCGGTGGTCGGATTTTGGTGATGCATTTAAATACAAGTGACTAAGAAAACATACTTCATGTGACTCATTGCTGAAAACTCTCTTGTTAGTGCGTACTCGTATTGAAAATATGAGCATAAGAACATTGGAACTAATGATACGAGCGTGAGGGATTGATGTTAGAAGTAAAATGAGCGGATTTGATTTATTTTGCGTTTAGGACTATGAGGTCGACAGTCCAGAGTCGAGTGCTCTAACGCAATACGAGCGCACATAATAGGTGAGAACATTTGACTGCAATCAAAAGTAAAAAGAAAATTATTAAACATTGTTATATTATATAATTATTATATACAGTGACCAAGCCAAACTTTGACGAAGAGAATCTGTCACTCAACGTTGTAAAAGTAGAAAAGAAGTGAACCGAAACCGGAATTTTTACAAGTGTTTTACTACTGCGCTAATTCTCTTGCACTGACAATTAACATTAGGTTAAAGCTGAGGTACATGGGATTATGTGGAGAAAATGTCAGAATGTTTCCCGGTTCCGAAATATTTGCTTACATATTTACGTAACTGTCGATAGTTGCTACACTTCACTCTATATCAAGGTTTCCCAACATTATTTTCGATACGCACCCCAAAAGAAATTTCGTCCAAACCTCGGACCCTCTGAAATAAAAATAAATCATATTAAATGCAAAATGAAATACCAATTTCCTATAATTCAACAGAGCTTTTCTCGCACCCCCTGAAATATCGTCTCGCACCCCCAGGGGATGCGAGCACCCCCAGGGGATGCGAGCACCCCCAGGGGATGCGAGCACCCCAGGTTGGGAACCCCTGGGCTAGAGTATGGCAATACAACACAGCGTAAATTGGACGTAGGCTCTACATTTGTTCGGCTAAATAGACGCAACGCGCTGAGCACTCGACTCTGGTGATCGGAAAATGAGGCAATAGTCCTTCTAGAGTCATGGTGTATGCATTTCATCATTTCATTGCGTTTTGTTTGTTTTACTGCTAATATTTTATTAGCAGTAATATTTCATTGGGACAAAAGTACTTGCGAAGTCATACAACAATCAATCATGTATAAGGAACCACTGAAAAAGGAAACAAATGGAACGTAATTAATCAACACCTAATAGTGGTAGTAGATATAGATATATGAGTTACTAGTGCTTCAGTAGCACAGCGTATTATGCGCCAAAAGTTTCATCTTGAACAAAAACAGATTAGATAAGGCTGGCGTAGAGGGGTCACAATGTGGAAGTTATTTATGCAATTGAGTAAAGTAAACCCAAAGTATAAGTCGCCACGCACGTGAGGTGGTAAAGGCGCTCCCGGAGTCAACATTTTCATAGTCTTCCTGATCCAATCACAGCTGATCAAAAACATTAGGCAAAATGGCGAACGACCGATTTACTTGGAGTAGTTGATACAGATAGCATTCAAATTAAGATTATAAGTACAGTATTTTTCGTTATACTTTCTGCATTGTTTTACAAATTGCAATACAAGAAGCAATTAAAATTTCGAGAAACTTTTTGGCTAACCACTCTTTAATAAATGGGAATTTATTACTTTTCCATGAGAGAATTTCTCAGCTGAAACTCACTCAGAATTTTTTTTATTCTTTGCATCCTTTCATAACAAACGTTTCACCGTCTGAACCACATTGTGAACCCCGAGAGGCTTATGCCGAGGTGGGAAGTTTTGGGAGTGAATTCCATGTGTCTTGTAAGGCCGATACTTTGCTGGATGGAATGAAGTCAAACGCACACCATTACGATGAAGGAAGTTTGTTTGGCTGAGCAGGCCAAAGATCATTACAGAGAAGATCATTATTCTTGCTGACTGGTATGAAGTTGGATGTTCACTGAACCATAGCCATGAAATATCGGAAATCGTACATCCACCAGGTCTCGCACTTATTTGCTTAAAAGGTATTTAACTGAAGAACAGGTAGTTATTTTCAAATTGAATGCTTCAATTAAACTCTCCTTTCTTATAATATAGGATGGACTCATGCAGCTGCTAAAAATGTGCGCAAAAAAACTGCGAGAAGGGTTTCACAAAATTGTTTTGTTCTTTCTGAAGTTTGACGTTTGCTTCAGCAAGACAGATATATTGTTCGCAAAACAAAAACTTACGAAAAATTTCCACGTACAAAGGTGCATTTGAACGTTCCAAAAAAATGAAAAATATTAGTGAAATCCGCACAAATGTTCAGTTGGTCCAAATTTAAAAACGAACAGCATAAAAATATGACGCAAGAAAACTCGTATAATTAAAGTAGGGCTATTTTACTAATTTTTCAATGCTCTCATTGAACTTTCGCTACGTTACGGATCTCTTCGATTGCACGGTGGAGATCACTGAGATAAACATGAGGGCTCCGCCATTCACAGCACTTCAGGATTTGAGCATACAGCCATGACACGCCGCTACACTCAAATATGTTGGCTGGCGGTGAAAATTTACTATAACGGTAATTATTAAAGAAGCTTGTTGTATTCACACGAGATGCACATCAACTGAACGTCGTCCATGTCAGACTGTCTCTCAACGTCACTAACCTAAGAAGAATCGAACGAACCAAACTTGCCGAGTTAGATAAGAAGCATCCGTCGGTCGAGGGTTGTGCTTCTCGAGCTTTGTTTGTTTATTTATTATTACCAAGTCCATCAGTCAACTTTGTCATTAGTAATTTGGCTTAGTCGCATCTTGAGAGAGTGAAATTTTATGGCAAGAGCAACAAAACCACCAGGAATACATTATAAATATTATTGTATTGCTATACGCCGGTTAGTACATCTCAGGAATTAGAATTACAGATGCAATTAAAAAATTTCAAGTTTACTTGGTTTCGAGAAGATATATGATTTGAATGTTAGGCAAAATTGAAGTTTGTGCCAACTCGGGAGGTAACCACCGATGTGGACTGTACTAAATGCAAAATTTGTAGCATGCTCAAGTAATTATTAATTCCTGTTATTCCTGTAGTTGCTCCCATGTGCCTTCAAACCATACACTTCCTTTTCCCCTTTTTAGTATTACTGGAGATTTGTGATCCTGATACCCATACTCTTCAACCCAGTCTAACTTTTTCGCCGCCTGCATGCATGTTTCTCGCTGCCCAAGTAATTAAATCGCTTGGACGGCGAAAAACATGCATGCTCCTCTGAAAAAGTTAGACTGGGAATGAACTTCCTCTTCAATTTCATTTGGACTTCAATAACTGTGCCTGTCCCTTCGAGCCGCCAGCAATTCGTCGAAAGGGCGAAAGACTTACGTTTTGTTTTACTCCTGGTTTTTGTAACGTTCCTTGCTGTACAACTTCTTGCTTCATTTCCTTCGAATAAAAATCTGGCTCCTCGTGTTGAAACTTGCGTTCATAAAAAGGAGAAATAATTTTTCTGCTTAAATGAGATTGAATAGTTGAAAGAAGTTAAATATTTAAATGAAAGTTGATCGAAGTTTGCATGAGAACCGAGGAAATAATATGGTTGAGAAGAGAAGGGTCAAAAAGAGCGTTCGGAAAACGTTAGGAGAACGCTTGAATATGGTATAAATAACTGCTGTTTAGCTCATTCATGGACATAGACTGTTTTTATTTTTAAACTAAATCGATTGGTACATTCCTAGACAGGAGGCGGGGATGTGCAAAATGAATACTTTATTTCAGAACTTCTTTAGTGCCAAGCTAATGAGATTCAAAGTTTCATGATTCGGGCTCTGTTTGTTACACGTAGTCTGTAATATAAAAATTCAAATTTAAATGTTGCCTTAAAATCTAACAACAGTCGGGTGTTAAGTGCTTACGAATCAGTTCGTAGTGAGACCTAGCGTTGACACCATGGCATGTTTGTAAAATCATAAAATGTTGTATATGCATTGGAATACCGTTCTCCAGCTCTACTAACCCATCAGTCCGGAATTGCTTTAGTGATAATGAAGGCTCAAATCTACAGCTTTTTAACTTTAATTTAAAAAGGTCAAGTTCAATTTAAAAAAGCGCAAGTTCGATTTAAAAAACCTCAAGTTTAATATAAAAAAGGTCAAGTTCAATTTAAAAAAGCTCAAGTTTAATTTAAAAAAAGTTCAAGATCAATTTCAAAAAGCTCAAGTTTAATTTAAAAAAGATCAAGTTTAATTTAAAAAGTCTCAAGCAGGCTATATTAAAAAAAAGATGAATTTCAATTTTGAAAAGCTTATGTTTCTAATATTTCATACCTATGTAACAATAATATAAGTGAAGTTTATTTGTGAGAGTGCATATTTATTTGAAAGTAGTGGCACTGAAAATAGAGTAAATCGAATATCAGACAAACCAAGCTGTTGTGATTTTGTACTTATTTTGACATTCTTCAAGTTTTACCTAAGAATCATTTGATAAATCCTTTGATAAACAGATCATCGGTACGTATATCTATTGACAAAAATAATCCAAATAAATTTTATGTAATAAGTAACTGTGTGACAATTAGCAAACTGCACTGACTGAAAAGTTAAACATTACATAGCTTCAAAATTATATTTAAACAATAATGCTCTAACAATAATTGCTTATTATATCATGTTATATAACATAGTATTACACATAAAATGTATACCTAATTAAAGGCCAATCTCTCAACTAATAATTTAATTTTTACACCTTTATATCAAAGCTAATTGCATTTATACGTTATCTCCCATCTTTAAATTTTCTAACGCAAGTATTCCAGCAAAATGCTTCTGTATATGATTGTAGGAGCGTAGTCATACCCTGAGTGTTACGGCAGTAATGGATTCATCTAAAAGTCAACTTTTTAAATTAAACTTGATCTTTTTTAAATTAAACTTTAGCTTTTTTAAATTGAACTTGAGCTTTTCTAAATTAAACTTGAGCTTTTTCAAATTGAACTTGACCTTTTTAAATTGTTCTTGACCTTTTTTAAATTGAAATTGATCTTTTTTAAATTAAAGTTAAAAAGCTGTTGTCCTTAGTTTCCGCACATGTTACACTGTCAGACGAAAATTTTGGGAGCAAAACTTTTGATATTCTAGAGGTGCTTGAACCCAAGATGTACGATTTGATGCTTGAGTATGGGTGTATCTTCCATTAGAATATAATTTTCGACGTAGAAACGTGTTGGTTATAGTTATGGCTGCATTTGTGCTTGTGAATTTCTGAATACTGAATTTTCGAAAAATCTAACCCCGAGAGTTGTAATGAACCTATGAGATAAAAGAAAAATCTGAAGTGATTACGTTGCTCGGGGGAAAGTGCGGGTAGTGGGGTCGTAACAATTACTTCATGTTCAGAAGTTGCAAATCCTTCACTATGCAGAGACTCAAGCGAAGCGATTACTCATCGGATCTCATTGTGTTCTCCACATCCTCCAAATCTGGTTACAGTTTATAATTTCTTTTGCAGAGTAGAACTTCACTTGTTCGTTGAAAGGGTTGAAATTACGGTCTTTTCGTGAAAATTAGAGTATTTCATTTTAAGGACTGCTGTATAGATGGGTCATGAGTTCTGAAAACATTACACGCTCGTAATAGTTTTCTTATTTTCCTGAGCGTATTGTTTTCCCCATGGACGACCTTATTAATTACGTTTGAGTTACTCGAACAATATTTTATTTCTCTGATAAACTCTTTCCTTCTTGGATGCTGTCGCCACCGAAGAACTTATTTGAAGCGTTTTATCGCACTATTATGAAATGATTAAATTAAAAACATCAACTACCCCAGTCGCAACTGATTCCCACTTTCGAGCGCACTTGCGGGTTGAATTCTTCGGACGTTCACCAAGTAGAATCCATTCACAAGTTAACAAGTTATCAATCTAGAAAAATGTTATTGATACGGGAAATAATAGAATAAAAGGTAATGATGTCCGAGGATACATTTAGGATATTTATATTACGTATTGGAAATTTGAAAACAAAAGAAGATGAAATTTTCAGAATTGTTATTGATCACTCTTGTACAGCTGGAGTGGAACTGAAACTTGCATTTCATCACCGAAATTAAAAGCTTACAATTTGAACAAAAATTAATTAGGAAAGAAAAAGAAAAACAGTTTATTTACACTAAAGTTGAGACATGAAATGTACAACATTAGTTTTTAAAATATCTTAACATTATGTTCCTTAGTTGATATTCACACATGGTATCGTAATACCAATGTCAACTGGCGAAACAAAAGTTATTGAGAGAAAAGCACGAAAAAATGCAAATAAATGAATGTTAGTACTCAGCAATTCACATAGTTAACAGCTCACAAAAGTTGAAGAATGCTAATACGAGGCAACTTTGCACATAGAAGAGCTCAGTCGAAGCTACATATTTGAATAAGCAACGTAAATTTGGTTAATGATGATTCACAGCCAGACCCAAGTTAGAACCTGAGCGTCAGTTTGATAATATTGAATGCATTTCTCTCTAAACTTAGTTTGTTTTCATCGAATAGATGTTTAATACACCTGTTTTCATGCGATTTGTGTTTTTCTAACGAAAATGAGGCGTAAGCGGTAACTATGCCATCACGCAGGCAAATGGCTTTTGTGGAAGTCAAATAAATGCAGATGATCTGGGTAAAGACACTGATTCGTTAGCTCTCAAGTTCAATTGCAAATAAATATCATTTGAAAATAGCCCTGAGACTCACGCATTGTTGTTGCTTTGCTATTATACATTCGAGCTTATCACTAGGTTCAATTTCCACTTGTATGAGACAGTAACGTTGAATATCGCCGACAGTTTTCTCCTGGCCATCAAAACAAAGGTCGTTCCTCAAGACAATTGCTCTGTAATCTGTTCTACGAGCACTACGTCTATACAATTTTATGGAACTCGGGAAAACCAGATCGTCAACCTTTTCAGTCTTTGGGTCATCACAAAACCTTAACATTTGCACACAATAGCATGAGCTTTTCGATTTCGACCGTCCATCATGGCTGGATAAATGACTTTTTATAGCATGTCGCAATTTGATGATATTTTTACATGATAACGCTCCATCTCACTCAGCTATGATGTCATATGTTTTTGGAAGTTGAAACTCATGATGCTTCGGAAAGAAGTACAGTCTCACTCACAAAATATAATTTTTTGATATAATTGAAAAATACCTATGAAAATTTATCGCTGGCTATCATTGGATTTGAACCCAACCGAAAATTTATAGATAATGTTTTTACGTTGACTCTTCAGAAGATGCGGTGCACGGATTGAAATTCTACGAAATATGTTTTAGATTAAATTCGATTTCATTATTAAATTTTAAAGATTCATTTTGTCATCATTTAGCAAGCACAACTTCAACAAGATTGGACTCATAGTTTTTTTTTCAAATATTGAGATATAAAATTGTATAAAATGTTTTATACTCTCTGCTTATTATTGCGTTAAAAAAATATCGGGTTTTCGTTGGTCAGTTATGAATCAACTTTTCAAACATAATCTGGAGATTCATGTTTTTTTTTCTCAAATACAGATCTTGCTGGAAATATTTATCATAAGATGGGATTATATTATTCAATAAAATCATTCAGTTCCTTAAAAAAATAGCCAGTTTTGAATTTAGTTTTACAGTTGAAATGATATAAACATTTGCTCCGATGTTTATAGTTCACTGGAGCGATATCCGAGCATCATATTATCCAGGGTGTCACAAAAAATGTAATCGCTCTTTGACTACTCAGTGCTCTTGTGTTTTGTTTTGATGTTGGTGTTTATAGATATAGAGACAAGTCTAGTGAGTTAAAACTAAGGAAAGGATTTTAAATTGAAGAAAATCAATATCATGAAAGCAAACTTAATTGCACCTGAAACCAAAACATTAAACAACACTCTTCATGCGAGACTCAATGTCCTATGAAGGAATATCAAGTAAAGTTAAGTGAATTAACTCAAAGAAAAGAATATTGAAATTAAGAAAATAAAATGTTATGGTTGAAAACTTGGTTGCAACTGAAATATAAACAAAAAAATACGTAATCGTCAGTCAAAGGATGAGTACATTTTTGGGGGGCGCTTTGTATTATATCGACACCCATATATTGCAGTACATTACGCTTTATGCTTCTGTGTGCTATCCATATACCTATGTATTTGCTCTACAATATTTTTTTATAAATTATATTTTGGTCTGAATTTGTGTCGCATATTAAAATACACCATAATACTGATATGCCTGATCTGACACACAATATATTTTACAGTAGATATTGGCTCAAGTTGAACTTGCTGAAATTAGGATCTTGATTTACATATCCTATCTCGCTCTCCATTTCCCCTGTCTAATTGATTGGGTTTCCGTCATCGTCGAAGATGACATAGGCTGCACTGGTGCTGTCAATGAGGAAGCACTCCGGCGGCTCGTAGTACTCTACTTCAGCGTCCCCACCAGCTCGGGTGGCAGTCAGAGGCGAGATGATGACGGTGGGGGCCACCGAGAACGTAGTTTGGTCGACTTGCCGAGGTGTTGGCCAGTTCTGGGGTGGGCGAGCGGCGTCTCCGGGTGTTTGTGCATGCCCGTCTTGCGTCACACGACCTGCCAGTATTTTAAAAGTTTAAAAGGCGATGGATGTACAGTATCGAACAGGTTATAAATGATGGTGGTCAAAATAGAGTTAACCATCTCAGTCTGTATGTGAGCATGAGTTATCCTTGCGACTTCATGAAGGTACTAATGATTACCTCTTATTCAAAGCAGGGATACGAGATCGGTTACGGACAGGATATTCTTCGACACGTCTGTTCAATTTTAACGCATTTATTGTTTCGCTCCCATAGAGAATACTTAAATATCTCAATTCTGAATTGAGGTTTTGAACAATATTGAAAAAAGTTTCTCACTAGTATGCTAGAATGATAGATGCGACACTCTGTTGCACATTATACAACAATTTATTATCTCATTGCTGCTGAAATATTTCCAAATCACGAGTAATTTAACCAATAAATTATAGTGAAGGACTTCGACTAAATGAACGTTTCGATAAAGATTCAGACTGTCACTAACGGTTTGATTTATCATTGTTGAAGTTTCTGACTCACTGGTTAGTATTACGACTATGATAGAATTCAATTGGGTGATCTCACGTTGGTTGAAGCCATTTTGAACTGATAGTAACGCAAGAATTTTAGTCATACTATGAATTGACATCAAATAAATGCTCTACAAGACAAGTGTGCGTGTTGGGCCATTTTTGAAAAGTTTCGTCGGCAAACATAAAAATATTTTTTTTTAAATAATATTTGATAATGGGGACAACGCATGTTGCAGAAGTTAGACTTGCTTTGCCATGGGAATCATTCCAAAAAGACGATGAATAAAATTTCTCGAAAATTTACTGTTAAAAAAACTAATTCTTTGTTTTCCTGTACAATTTTAAGCCAGAAGATGATGTTAGTAACATCGAAACGTTGCTTTTAAAAACAGAGGGTGATATAGAATTTTATACATTGACTGTTTTAGTGAATATGGTGAATAATTTTTTCAGTATTTTAAGACGTGATGATCTGGTGTAATATGTGCTACATTTAGACGAAGTAAAAGCCATCTCTCATACACTGTTGAGAAATACGCTCTCAACTGAGCAACGCACATGTTCTACGGTATGACACTCATGACTCAGACAGAGAGCTACATTAGTCCTTCAGTTGGCTCATACTCGTTTGATCTCTAAGGTTATTGGTTATTTAAAGAAACTAACCCAAAGGGTCACTTGCGATTACATGTGATTTTATCCGTGAATGTCTATGAAAGAAAATGATCTAAATTTCATGTCCCCAGACTCTATACATGTCACTGACCTCTTTTTCTCATCCGCATGATCACGATCACAAGGATTACAACTACTGTCACTAGAAGACCGAGCACCGAGCAGAAGATGATGATCATCGTCTGCGCCGACAGATGCGACATCCCGTCGGGGCCTGCCGTGGTAGAGATGGTGCCTGCCCAGACGTAGAATATGTTCAGGATATTTTCTGAAGAAAACTGTATTCTGGGCGCTGAAAAATTAAGGAGAGGATCTGTGCGAGCGAGATAACCCAGAATAATATGTTACGTTGCGTCGTGTATGGTATTAGCAGTCCAAGTATAATTTCTGCATAAGGAGGTCAAAATTACAAATGAAACTGTGAACAAGTTAAACCGTGACTCATCCTCTGTCTTGTAGATGAAAAATGGTAACGTTCTTATCACGCAACGACTTCGTGTCTAAGTTTAATTCTTCGCAGCCCAAGTTAATAGTAGTTTGTAAAATGACGGTCAGGTTTTTGAAGTTTTTATTCCATCTTGGAATATCTTCAGCCCAACCATCAAATGACACAATAATTTTATTTCCCAACACTCATTCAGGAAAGTGGTATATGTATATACATATATATATATATGTTTTTTTTATTTCATAATATTACTATACATGTGCTTCCTCGCCTAAACTTAGCAACACATGAAAAGTTAATTATCGTACAAGAATTACATATCTGGAAATTTTTGAAATTAGCGAACCTAGGCGAGCGTACGAATAATTTCAACGTTAACCGTAAATACCATAACCGTGCGCGCAATGTTTTGAAACTCTTATAATATATGTCGTGTTCTGGAGTATGTTCAGCTGCTTCCCGCTGACATGAAAATTTCTAGTATTGCTCATGATTTCTTGTTGTGGCTTTGTGAGCAACTTTGTTCTAATCCCCGACGCAATAGTGGCCCTGTCATCTCATATTTTAGCTTATTCTAACTTCATAAATATTCAAGGGTTACTTGTTTTAGATGCATCATGTTATAAATGAAAAATAATGCTAACCAGAGAAGCAGCAATTTCCATGCAAGACGGCTATAATTAATAGAGATATACGTACATATGTACGTATCCATTATACCAACAACAGGCTTATGTTCATTTGGAACTTTTCCCCCTAGCACAAAAATCTTTGCTATGAAACAGGTAAAAGAGTTTGGTGAGCGGATACGCAATACAAGCTTCGCTATCCACTGGTGTAAATATAAAACTCGGGTTAGGAGTACTTTACGATAAATATCTTTGTGAGCACCGAAAGGATTAATCCAAGGAATATTCAAGAGGCCGTGAAGCATGTGTCAGACAATTTGCAGATGTTTAAAGGTTCAAATATTCATGCTATTTTATTCAATTTCAACTATACACGACTTGTAACGAATGAGAGAATTTAATCATATTCGATAACACACATAAATCATGAATCATTAAAAATCATTTAATAGTAAAGTGTGCCATGATGTGTAAAAACATGAACACACAACATTTATAATTAACAACCAACACTGATAGTTATTATTTCAACAGCTCGTATTAATAGCTTCAAAACGATATTATTTAGGTCACGCATAATACTTTCTGTTAGGTCGCTTATGTAGCCAATTTGAAATAAATATTCTACGTAAAATAAATATGCCCGACAAATTATTTCGTCAGTACATCGAGATATAATTTCCAACAAAGCGCAAAATTACTGAAATACGCAGGTTGTAGAATTACGTTAGCTCTTATTTAATATCAGCCAGACAGCGACGAGCAAGCAAACAATCAGACAATCATTTCCACACAAACGGGATTAACAGAGTTCCCCGAGTTCAGCAAAGTTTGAGTGTGTAAACCGAAAAAATACCATTAGAAATAAAAGTTTGCAGTCGATATATGGAGTTCAGGTATCCAGTTTACACGCTGGTGACAGACAAACAGACCAAGCAAACAAACGAGCATGTAAATAAGCAAGCAAGCTTAGAATAGAGTCCTTACACAAGGCCAATTTAAAAGTTTGTGAGCTTCACTAAACATTATAAAATTCCATCATTTACGGAAAACTTTGCACGCTGGGATTACGTCAATCTTCTTATCTAATAATACTGTCCGTGTCTGTGTTTATTTATGTCTATATATATAATTGTTTTTTTTCTGTCCCTTTGTCGAGCTGATTAGGATACTTAATGACCGTATCTGTGATACGATTTTCACTGGTTCAATAGTACAAGAATATTTTAATCGCGGGTGATATTAGGATGAATATTTTTGATGGTCATTCACCTCTGGAAAATTTATTGAAGCAGGGTACTGCATCCCGTCATTTTTGACGGTACGTGTGCACTAGTAAATACCCACATTCGGAGCTTACTCACTGTTTACTCTCGAACACTGCGAGCTTTAGAAAGCTTAACTTAGAAAAATTCAATGCTAAAGGCACCAAATATCAGTGAACTAGTTTGGTTTGCTTAGCCCACGGTTGTTGACTTGAAAATTTTTTTTGAGAACAGTGAATGGAGAGCAAATAAAATCCACGCGAGAGAGGTCGGTTGTACAGGCCGCTTGTTTGACCCTCCTGCAAGCAGTAGAAATTAAGGCAAACCCAACTGACGAGAAAACTGTTAGTGTCCAGCATAACTAATTCAGAAATAAATTACCAACTATAAATGAAGAATGTTAATTCTTCAAAATATGAATGTAAATCAGATGCGTGAAACGCAAAATTAACGCAGGTGTTCGGTTTAAGCGAAAGCATTATTGAAAATTGTAGCCACAATGTCAGCCATTTACCAGCAGAGGTCGTTTCTACACCTGGTGCAACCGTCGTTGTGTTCTCTTTGGCGACGGGTGTGGTACCTTTGGTGGTAGTGGCTGGAGCAGGTCGAGTGGTGGTGGGGTGCCTGGAGCAGTCGTGTCTCTTTGGGCCCTCGTACCATCGCACTCCGTCTCCGGTGATGGAAACGTCGAGTCGGATCAAATTGTAATACTGCACGCAAATAAGTTGTCTCACTGTCTTCCTGCTGTTGATCAGGTTTGTTATCTGAAGCTCGTACGTTTTTCCCCAAGTAGAACCCGAATGTGAGAGTCTCACATCGAGATCATGCCAGTTGCTGGAAGTGATACCGATATCAGAGCTCGACACTGAAAATACGAAGTTAAATTCTTCCAAATGGTAATTGTAGTAGTAGCAGTAAGAGTAGTAGTAGTAGTAGTAGTAGTAGTAGTAGTAGCAGCACCATGAATTTGCTAGCGCTTCAGGTACTCCCCCATAGCAGCAGAGGACCGCCACTGCCGTAACAGTTACTCTAACAGGCAGCCTGGGAGGGGAGAGATGCACCGTGGTGTCCCATTTCGTGACGGTCGCCGTCTCTCCCGAGCTGCGCAAATGCAATTCTGGTGACACACACGGAGGAGCGAACCTTTTCTGCCGGGATTGATGATGGTGAGTTGTTTGAATACCATTCGTTGCATGGGATTTTTTTTTATTCCAAAGAAACTGTGCAAGCTGCCGTCTTTGTAATGGTTTACTATCGTGACTCAACCGGAGGTGAGGTGACTCAACCAACAGGGACAAACCTTCGTGAAAAGGTTTCGTTTCTGTAGTTGTTTCAAACACATTTTCTTTCGCCCTTTCTGCTGGAAGTTTCACCGCGTCCAACTCATAAGGTTCGAGAAAATCATGCCGAGGTACGCCGTAGAGGGAATAGTTACCAAATGTTTCAGAACGCCGATGCTTGGCTATATGAGTAGAAGCGTAAGATGCCGCACTCCTATCTGAATTAGGGTTGGAATTTGTGTGGGAGAATAAGAACAATATCATTACCATAAGGACCATTTTGTTGGTGTTGACACGCATGAGGCTGTTTATGGAATCACAAATTGGAAGGAATGAAGTTCTATTCCATTTATATATATAATGCTACGGATTTAAGGTACATACAGTAATTTTAGCGAGCATCATTGAACATTTTAAATGCTCGTGTCACTACTATACAGTGAAACGTATACCTGGGGAGTCAAAAAGCGTGAGAAAATAAGTGCATTAAACATTTTCCGTTTAAATTGTTTTACAGCATTGTTATGTATTTTATGTTTAATTTAGGATGGAATTTAAAAAAAGAAAAAAAAAGAAATATAACTAGTGAGAAATCATTACAGTTTTCCCCAGTAAGCGCAGTACGAATACACATAATAGATGAAAATTTTTAACCGCGACGAAAATGGAAAAAAATTATAAAAACAAATAAATATATTGACCAAGCCAAACTTTGCCATAGAGGATCATTGCTCAATGTTGTAAAAGGAGAAATAAAGTGAACCAAACATGAACTTTTACTAGGGTTTTACTACTACGCTAATTCTTTTACAATGACACTTAACATTAGGTTAAAACAGAGGTGCTTCGGATTATGCGGAGAAAATGTCAGAATGTTTCACGGTTCCGAAATATGCCCTCACATTTATACGTAACTGTCGATCGCTGCTGCACTTCACTCTATATCAGGGGTTTCCACCATTATCTTCGCCCCACACTCCTAAATAAATTTCATCCAAACCTCGCTCCCCTTGAAATGAAAATGCTAACATATTAAATGGCAACATGAAAAACCAATTTTCTATAATTTGTCTTTTATTTGAACTTTTATCGAACCCCTTACAATATCGTCTCGCACCTCCAGGAGAAGAGAGCTACCCAGGTTGGGAACCCCTGGTCTATGATATGGCAATACAACACAGCGCAAATTCCAGTACTTGGGAAAACTTGGACGGAGACAACATCTGTACGGGCAAATGGACGCCACGCTCTGAGCCCTCGAATCTGGTGAGCTGCGGTCTCTGAGCGGAAAATGAGGCAATAGTCCTTCGAGAGACATTGAGTGTGCATTTAATTGTTTTGTTTGTTGTTCCGCAAAGTGATCTATATTTAATTGGAACAAAAATACTTGCGACGACATACAGCAATCAATCATGAATAAGGAACAAATGAAAAAGGAAAAAATGGAACGTAACTGATCAACACCTAATAGTGGTAATAGAAATAAATGGAGTTACTAGCGCTTTAGCAGCACTGCGTATTATGCACCAAAAGTTTCATCTTGAAAGAAAGCAAATTAGATAAGGCTTGCGTAGAGGGGTCACAATGTGGAAATTATTCATGCAATTGAATTATGTGGATTTGAAGTATAAGTTGTCAACGCACGTGAGGTGGTAAAGGGGCTCCCGGAGTCAACATTTTCATAGTCTTCCTGATCCAATCACAGCTGATCACAAAAAGTCAAGAAAAATGGCGAACGACCGATTTACTAGGAGAAGTTGACATCACATAGCATTCAAATCAAGATTATAAGTACTGTTTTGTTCCATATATTTTTCTGCATTGTTTTACAAACTGCAATACAAGAAGCAATTAAAATTTCGAGAAACTATTTGGTTAACCACTCTTCAATAAATGGGAACTGAAGATTGATTTAGACTGATTATCTAAATTTGAAAATAACTGAGTTGATTCAGAGGTACTACCTATGTAGTTCTCATCGTTTTATGCAGCAACACACACTGAGTCGCTTACTTGCTTGTTTGATCAGCTCATCTCTTTCCCGCCTTTGTATTCTGGATACTGGAACTCGACAAGAGAACGGCAAATTATTTGTGTTTGATGGATTGCAATTTAATTATTTTGATCAAGAAAAACTCAAATCGATACAATCTCAGGACAAGGAATTCGTCCGGGAATAGGAAAAAAACACGGATTTGGGACATATGTACGTTAGGTGTTCATTTAACAACAATTTCCGTAACACATTCAGCAACGTAAAACTACAGTCACTTCGACAACGAGGGCACACAAGTTACGTATTTATAATGAACCATTTTTGGCGCTCGGGCGATTAATAAGGAAATGAAGAGTGTGGTGAAACACCAACACAGGATATTACATTATTGCTGCTTTTTGATTCTGATGATGGTTACTTCCCTCAAAAGACGCCGGTCCTGTGCATCCCGAGTATTTCGGTTCATCCTTCAGCCCTCAGACACCACAAAATCGGAATATCCCTGTGGTGCACTTGAATACTAGACAACGAAGCGAAAAACTCGTTTCCCATCCAGCACAGCCCGCAACCGCGGTAAAAAATGTGTAAGCTTACTCGTACCATTGATACGGTAATATAAAGTGAAAAGAAATAATGAAAAGCTGACAAAATCGTACTGGAGGTTTATGGGAATTTTCATGCATTCATGCTCATATTCGTGGAGAATAAATGGTTAGATGCACCGGCGCTCGCTATTGCATTGCTATTTGTTGCTATTCAATCTTGTGATTTGTTATGCTTTTTTTGTCTTCCGTTATCAAGAAAAGTCCAATATTTAATTAGGCGTGAATGATAGATACGCGCATTAAAGAAATTAAAATCAATAAAAATATTCGGACATTAGGTGTTCTTCCAAAATTTAATCATTTGCTACTGTATTCATTTAGAATAAATTTATCAGTGAGAAACTCAAAACAATACGAATATCTGCAAGCGTTAAAGGCAGAAATCTTCCTAAATTATACATGCTTTATTTATTTTTTAAAGGAATCGATTTTTTATCCATGTGACTCTCTAAAATGAAGTAATAAAAATGCTAAGAATTTTCATTTTCAGAACTTCACTCAGTTGTTTGAAATGGCTGAATTGAAATCCTGATGACCTGCTAAAGAAAAGTTCGAAATCATTCGAATATTCACAAACGTGAAATCCGCATTATTAACAGAACGATTAAAAGCAATATTGCGAATCAAAATGTCAGACATTTATTAGGAGTCGTACTTCGTACAGCTGGCGCAACCGTCGTTGTGTTCTCTTTGGCGACGGGTGTGGTACTTTTGGTGGTAGTGGCTGGAGCAGGTCGAGTGGTGGTGGGGTGCCTAGAGCAGTTGTGTCTCTTTGGGCCCTCGTACCATTGCACTCCTTCTCTGGTGATGGAAACGTCGAGTCTGACCAAATTGTAATTGCTTACAGATGTGGTTTCTTCAATTTTTGTTCTGCCTTGAATTATGCTTGTTATTGAATCAGATTTCTGTGTTGCAATCTAAAGTGCGAGTACAAGAATTTCACGTTAAGATAGTACCACTCATTTTTTAACATGATACCGATCTCATTTGACGACACTGATAAATTGATGTTATATGTGTCCCCCAAATAGCAGCAAAACACTGCTACACTGCCACAGATGAACTGTAATTGGCAAACTGGTAGTGAAGGCATGCACGTTGATTCTCCGTTCTGTCACTGTCTCCTGTTTTCTCGAGGTGTGCCGTGAAAATTCAGGAGACAGACCTGGAGGGACGGACCTCCTCTGACGAGTTTGACCACGGCGAGGTGATTGCGTCACATTTGCTGGGTCTAGCCTGTTTCGATTCCAAAAACGCGACGACACAACCTGTTTTTTGTGGAGGCTCACCGATATAAGTGAAGTTTTCCCGAATTTTATGATTCGAAAATGATTAATCGCATCGGACAAATAGAACTGCAGTTTTAATTCTTCATGAGGTAATTTCTCGGCTCAATTAGAATTTTTTATCATTTGCATCATTTTATTCCAAACAAACGTTTCACCGTCTGACCCTCATTGTGAACCCCTAGAGGCTTACGCCGAGGGGGAAAGTTCTGGGAGTGATTTCCTTGTGCCTCAGAAGGCCGATACGCAGCCGGATGGAAGGAAGTCAAACGCACATCGTTACGATAAAGGAAGTTTGTGTGGCTCAGCGGACAAAACATCACCACAGGGGAGATCATTATTCTTGCTGACTTTTCTGAAATTGGATGTTCACTGAACCATAACCATGAAATATCGGAAATCGCACATTCACCAGGCCTCGTACTTATTTGCTTAAAATATATTTAATTGAGGTAGTTATTTTCAAATTAAATGCTTCAATTAAACTCTCCTTTTCTTATAAAATAGCATGGACTCTGGCAGATGCTAAAAATGTGCGCACAAAAAACTTTGAGCAGTATTTCACAAAATTGTTTTGTTCTTTCTGAAGTTTGACGTTTGCTTCAATAAGAGAGATATATTGTTCACAAAACTAAAACTTACAAAAAATTTCCACGTACTAAGATGCATTTGAACGTTCCGAAAAAAATGAAAATACTAGTGAAATCCACACATATGTTCAGTTGGTCCAAATTTATAAAACGAACAGCATAAAAATATGACGCAAGAAAATTCGTAAAATTGAAGTAGGGCTATTTTACTAATTTTTTATTGCTTTCATCGATCATTCTCTATGTTACGGATCTCTACGATTGCACGGTGGAGATCACTGAGATAAACATTAAGGCTCCGCCATTCACAGCACTTCAGGATTTGAGCACACAGCATGGCACGCCGGTACACTCAAATATGTTGGCTAGCGATGCACATTTACTTTTACGGTAATAATTAAAGAAGCTTGTTGTATTCACACGAAATGCATATCAACTGAACGTCGTCCATGTCAGACTTTTTCTCGACGTCGCTAACCTAAGAAGAATCGAACGAACCAAACTTCCTGTGTTAGATACGAAGCATCCGTCGGTCGAGGGTTGTGCTTCTCGAGCTTTGTTAGTTTATTTATTTTAACCAAGTCCATCAGTCAACTTTGTCATTAGTAATTTGGCTGAGTCGCATCTTGAGAGAGTGAAATTTTATGGCAAGAGCAGCAAAACCAGCAAGAACACTGTGTTGCTATACACCGGTTATTACATCCCAGTATTAGAATTACATATGCAATTAAAAAACTGAAAGTTTACTGGGTATCGAAGAGATATGTGATTTGAATATTAGGCAAAATTGAAATTTGGTGTCATCTAGGAAGTAACAACTGATGTGCACTGTATTAAACGCAAAATTTGTAGCATTTTCAAATAATTATAAATTCCTGTCATTCATGTAATTGCTCCATGTGCCTTCAAATCATACACTTCTTTTTTACCTTTATAGTATTACTGGAGATTTGAGCTCCCTTCTTCCGTTACTCTTCAACCCAGTCTAACTTTTTCGCCGCCTGCATGCATGTTTCTCGCTGCCCAAGTAATTAAATCACTTGGACGGCGGCAAACATGCATGCTCATGCGAAAAAGTTTGACTAGGAATAAACTTCCTCTTCAATTCTATTTGGAGTTCAATAACTGCGTCTGTCCCTTCGTGCCTGCCAGCAATTCGTCAAAAGGGCAAAACGACTACTTTTTGTTTTACTCCTGATTTTTGTAACGTTCCTTGCTGTACAACTTCTTGCTTCGTTTCCTTCGAATAAAAATCTGGCTCCTCGTGTTGAAACTTATGTTCATAAAGGGGAGAAATATTTTTCTGCTTAAATGGGAATGAACAGTTGAAAGAAATTAAATATTTGAAAGAAAAATGCTCGAAGACTATGTGAGAACCGAGGAAAAATATGTTTGAGAAGCGAAGGGAAAAATATGAGCGTTTTGAAAACGTGAGGAGAACGTTTGAATAGGGTATAAATAACTGCAGTTTAGCTCATTCATGGACATAGATTGTTTTTATTTTGAAGCTAAAACGATAGGTACATACCTTGACAGGAGGCGGGGATGTACTAAATGAACAGTTTACATTATTCCAGAACTTCATTGTTATCAAGAAAGTGAGGTTCAAAGTTTCAACATTCGGGCTCTGTTTGACACATATAGTCTGCAATATAAAAATTTCAATTTAAATGTTGCCTTAAAATCTAACAACAGTCGGGTGTTAAGTGCTTACGAATCAGTTCGTAGTGAGACCTAGTGTTGACATCATGGCATGCATATAAAATGATAAAATGTTGAATATGCATTGGAATATCGTTCTTCAGCTCTACTAATCCATCATTCCGTTAATTGCTCTTGCGATAATGAAGGCTAAAATCTAATTTTTAGTTTTCGCACATGTTACACTGTCAGACGAAAATTTTGAGGAGAAAAAATTTGACATTCTAGAGGTATACTTAGACACGATTTGATTCACGATTTGATGCACGATTTGATGTTTGAGTGTGGGTGTATCTTCCATTAGAAAATAACTTTCGACGTAGAAATGTGTTAGTTATAGTTTTGGCTGCATTTGTGCTTGTGAATTTCTTAATACTGGATTTTCGAAAAATGTAACTCCGAGAATTATAAAGAATCTATTAGATAAAAAGAAAAGTCTGAAGTAATTACGGTACTCGGGCTAAAGTGCGGGTAGTGGGGTCGTAACAATTACTTCGTGTTCAGAAGTTGCAAATCCTTCACTATGCAGAGACTCAAGCGAAGCGATTACTCATCGGATCTCATACACTGAGAGAAATTTTGACACACCTAGGTGTGTCAAACGGTTATTCAGAAATATTTTGATAAAACTTGAAGTAATTCTTCTGACCACATATTAAAGCGGTTGAGAGACTTGAAACACTTATTTACGTTTCAAATGGCTCAATATTTTTTGTAGAAAACCGAACTGTGTTTAAATTTTGTGATTGGAGTACAATTCAACCCAAAAAAACTTTATATCTTCGCTAATTTTTCTTCTAATTCTTGGGTATAGTCTGAATATCAGTGTAATTAGTTGCTGGTCTAAGACAGTGAATACTTATGAGAAATAAAATCGACTTTCGTTAAGTGTGTCATGTTTGGCACACTTAGGTGTGTCGTATAAGCCCATGACTCACAAAAGTGTGTCAAAATACATAGGCTAATCAAGTATTTTGTTGACACACTTTTGTGTGCCGGTTTTGCGACAGCTTGACACACAAAAGTGTGCCGCTTTTGCGACAAAATTTTTCTCAGTGTAGTGCTCTCCTCATCCTCCAAATCTGGAAACAGTGTATAATTTATTTTGCAGAGTAGAACTTCACTTATTCGCTGAAAGGATTGAAATTACGGCCTTTTCGTGGAAATTACAGTGTATTGCATTTCAAGGACTGCTGTATTGGTGAGTCAAGAGTTCAGATAACACCGTCCTTTTGCAATTGTTTTCTTACTTCCAAGTGTGTATCGTTCTTACCCTCTACGACCTTATTAATTACGTTTGAGTTACTCGCATATTATTTTATTTCTCTGATAAACTCTTTTCTTCTTGGATGCTGTCACCATCGAATAACTTATTTGAAGCGTATATCGAATAATTATGCAATAATTAAATAAAAAAACAACTATTACAGTTGCAAGCGATTCCCATTTTCGAGCACACTTGCGGGCTGCTTTCTTCGGACTTTCAGCAAGACGAAACTTTTCACCGGTGAACAAGTTATCAATCTAGAAAAATGTTATTGCTATGCGGATGATAATAATACAAGGTTAACATATAATGTCCTAGTTAAAAATAGGAAGACTAATGACACAACGCTTAGACTCATTTTGTACTAATTTTGTACTAATTGGTTTATAAAATCGATAAAAGTGAACGTTTCGACCAACTAGCAGTGGTCATTCTCAACACTGTAAAAGTTAAGATTACAAATCAGACATCATTCAGAAAATCACAATGGTAAAAACAAACATGAAATTAGAAACATTTGCTAACAAACTATTTGTAGGGGATAGGCAGACTGCATATCATTGAGATTTGGCTTTAGTCTATAAATGGAAAGAGATTCTAATATTCTGAGTTCTATTGGGTTACTTCCTCGGCCTAATACTTCAAAATCACATAGTCTAACAGGCAGGTCGCATTTTTCTGCATGTGTGCGTATTGCAGAGTGAGAAGGTGCTGATAAAAGGTTATTAGTACGGTGACTTCGTCCAGCATGCTCAGCCACACGAATACGCAGGCTACGGGATGTAGATCCAACGTATTCAGATGCACCACATCGTGCACAACTATGCTTGTATACAACCGAGCTAAGCATGCCTTTAGGAAGTTCATCCTTAAATTTGAAAAAAGATCCAACTGAACTGTTTTTTTAGCTTTTGCTGTTTTCAATTCAAAATAAATGGTATCAAAACATTACTGTATAGGGCTTATAGTGTTTGCAGCACATTTGGTTTCCTCCACGAGGAATTTATGTTCTTAAAGAACTACTTTGTTAAGAATGGGTTCCCTGTTCGCCTAGTAGACGACTCAATTAGAAAATTTCTCTCCTCTGTTCGCACAAACGTTCCATCGGTTGCCTCTGTTGATAGAAAACAATGTTACGTTTCACTATTGTACTTTGGTGCTCAGTCGGAAAAAATAAAATCTGAACTATCCCTCCTTTTATCGAAGTTTTTTACGCAGTGTGATTTCAAATTTATTCTTGTCAATTCCTTGTCAGTTGGATCTTTTTTCAAATTTAAGGATGAACTTCCTAAAGGCATGCTTAGCTCGGTTGTATACAAGCATAGTTGTGCACGATGTGGTGCATCTGAATACGTTGGATCTACATCCCGTAGCCTGCGTATTCGTGTGGCTGAGCATGCTGGACGAAGTCACCGTACTAATAACCTTTTATCAGCACCTTCTCACTCTGCAATACGCGCACATGCAGAAAAATGCGACCTGCCTGTTAGACTATGTGATTTTGAAGTATTAGGCCGAGGAAGTAACCCAATAGAACTCAGAATATTAGAATCTCTTTTCATTTATAGACTAAAGCCAAATCTCAATGATATGCAGTCTGCCTATCCCCTACAAATAGTTTGTTAGCAAATGTTTCTAATTTTATGTTTGTTTTTACCATTGTGATTTTCTGAATGATGTCTGATTTGTAATCTTTACTTTTACAGTGTTGAGAAAGACCACTGCTAGTTGGTCGAAACGTTCACTTTTATCGATTTTATCAACCAATTAGTACAAAATTAGTACAAAATGAGTCTAAGCGTTGTGTCATTAGTCTTCCTTTTTTTAATTAAGATCTCCAAGAATTGGAACTTTGACTTCTTTAACTATAATGTCCTAGTATACATTCAAGAGATTTATATTACGTATAAGAAATTTGAAAACAAAATAAGATGAAATTCTCAAATTAATCGTAATGTTAAGTCGAATTCTTACACAGCTGGAGTGGAACTGAAACTTGCATTTCCTCACCGAAATTAAAAGCTCAAAATTTGAACAAAAATTAATATAGAAAGAAAAAGAAAAACAGTTTCTCTACACTAAAGTTGAGACATGAAATATACAACATTAGTTTTTAAAATATCTGAACATTAGGTTCCTTAGTTGATATTCACAAATGGTATCGTAGTACCCATGTCAACTGGCGAAATAAAAATGATTGAGAGACAAGCACGAAAAAATACAAATAAATTAAAGTTAGTACTCAGCAGTTCACATACTTAACAGCTCACAAAAATTGAAGAATGTTAATTCGAGGACACTTTGTACATAGAAGAGCTCAGTCGAAGCTACATATTTGAATAAGCAACATAAATTTGGGTAATGATGATTTACAGCCAGATCCAAGTTAGAACCTGAGCGTCATTTTGATAATATTGAAAGCAGTTCTCTCTAAGCTTAGTTTGTTTTCACCGAATAGATTTTTAGGACTCCTGCTTTACATGCGATTTGTATTTTCTAACGAATATGAAGCGTGAGCGATGACTATGCCATCACGCAGGCAAAGAACTTTCGTGGAAGTCAAATAAATCCAGATGATCTGGTTAAAGACACTGATGCATTAGTTCTCAAGTTCAATTGCAAACAAATGTCATTTGAAACACAATCAACGAGGAAGTGGGGGGAGATTCGTACAGTGAAGCTCAATGCTCAAAAGTATCAATGGACGGTCGAAAAACGTTTTCGAGTACATGATTTCATATAAATATTAATAGCAACTGGAAACACAGTCGCTCTGAAAAAAATCATAATTTTGGGAAAACTGACAAAGGCAGCAAAAAGTTAAAGAAATGGGCCTGAAATGTTCATATAAATGTACTAAATTAATGATTACGTTTGCTCTTAGGCTGCTCGGAACCGAGCTACGCGATTCTGACTTACATATTATCCCATTTTGCTCTCAATTTCCCCTGTCTAATTGATAGGGTTTCCGTCATCGTCGAAGATGACGTAGGCTGCGCTGGTGCTGTCAATGGGGAAGCACTCCGGCGGCTCGTAGTACTCTACTTCAGCGTCCCCACCAGCTCGGGTGACAGTCAGAGGCGAGATGGTGGCGGTGGGGGCCACCGAGAACGTAGTTTGGTCGACTTGCCGAGGTGTTGGGCAGTTCTGGGATGGGCGAGAGGCGTCTCCAGGGTTTTGTTCATGCCCGTCTTGCGTCACACGACCTGCCAGTATTTTAAATCTTAAGAAAGTCTCTGGATATACAGTATCAAGCAGGTTATAAATGATAGTTGTTAAAATAGAATAAACCATTACAGTCTGTACGTAAGCATGAGTTATCCTTGCGACTTTATGAATGTACTTATGATTACCTCTTATTTAAAGCAAAGAGACGAGATGGTGTGCGGACAAGATATTCTTCGACACGTCCGTTCAATTTTAACACATTTATTGTTTCGCTCACTTAGTAATTACTTAATTATCTCAATTCTGAATTGAGGTCTTGAACAATATTGAAAAAAGTTTCTCACTTGTATGCTACATAGATTGACAGATGCGACACTCTGTGGCACAGTATACAGCAATTTACAATCTCATTGCTGCTGAAATATTCCCAAATCACGAGTAATTTAGCCAATAAATTATACTGAAGCACTTCGACTAAATGAACGTTTCGATAGAGATTCAGACTGTCTCCAACGGTTAGATTTATCATTGTTGAAGTTTCTGACTCACGCCTAGGTATTACGAATACAATAGAATTGATTTTGGTTTTGATCTCATGTTGGTTGAAGGCTTCATGAACTGATAGTAGCGCCAGCATTTCGATCATACTATGAATTAACTTCAAATAAATGCTTTACAACCCAAGTGTGCGTGTCGGGCCATTATTGAAAAGTTTGGTAGGCATATACTGAAATAATTATAAACAAATGATATTTGATAACGAGGACTACGCATGTTACAGAAGTTAGTGTTGCCCTAGAACTCATTCCAAAAAGACGTTCAATAGAATTACTTGAAAATTGACAGCTTAAAAAACGAATTCTTTGTTTTTCTGTATATTTTTAGCCTGTAGAGGATGTTTGTAACATCGAAACGTTGCTTTCAAAAACAGAGGGTGATAAAGAATTTTATAGATTGACTCTTTTAGTGCATATGATCAGTATTTTTTTCAGTATTTTAACACGTGACGATATGGTGTAATGTGTGCTACATTTAGACGAAGCAAAAGCCATTTCTCATATACTGTCGAGAAGTACGCTTACAACTGAGACACGTACATGTCTTACGATATGACACTCATGACTCAGATAGAGAGCTACATAGTCCTTCAGTTGGCTCCTACTTGTGTGTTCTCTAAAGATCTCTCAGTTTATTTCCAATAGTTTACATTTTATTTTCTTTATGTATGTCTATGAATGAAAATGATCTAAATTTATTGTCCCCAGCGTTATGACTCTATTCATGTTACTGACCTCTTTTTCTCATCCGCATGATCACGAATCCAAGGATTACAACTACCGTCACTAGAAGACCGAGCACCGAGCACAAGATGATGATCGTCTGCGTCGACTGATGTTGTGACATCCCGTCGGGGCCTGCCGTGGTAGACGGGGTGCCTGCCCAGACGTACAATATGTGGAGGGAATTTGAAATTTGCAGGAGAAAACTGTATTCTGGGAGTTAAAGGATCAAGGAGAGGATCTGGGCGAGCAAGATAAATCAGTATAATATTTTTCGCTGCGTCGTGTATGGTCCAGGTATAACTTCTGCATAGGGCGGCTAAAATTATAGATGAAACGGCAAACAAGTTAAACTGGGACTCATCATCTGTTTTGTAATTGAAAAATGATGACCATTCATGTTCTTATCACACAACGACTTTGCTTCTAAGTTTAATGCTTCGCAGCTCGTACAAACAAGAAGTACATATCTAGACATTTTTAAACTTAGCGAACCTTAGTGAGTGTATGAATAATTTCGACGTTAACCGTAAATACCATAACCGTGACCGGAATGTTTCAAAATTCTTATAACATTTATCGTGTTCTGGAGTGTGTTCAGCTGCTTCCCGCAGACATGAAAATTTTTAGTATTGCTGATGATTTCTTGTTTTGGCTTGCTAGCAACTTTGTTCTAATCCCCGACGTAATAGTGGCACTATCACTCAAATTTTAGTTTAGTCCAACTTCATAAATATTCAAGTGTCACTTGTTTTAGATGCCTCATGTTATAAATGAAAAAATAATGCTTACCAGAGAAGCAGCAATTTCTATGCATGACGGCTATAATTAATATAGATATACGTATATATGTACGTATCCATTATACCAACAAAGGCTTATGTTCATGTGTAACTTTTCCCCCTAGCACAAAAAATTTTGTTCTGAAACAGGTGGAAAAGTTTGATGAGCGAATACGCGATACAAGTTCGCTGGCCACTGGTGTAAATATGAAACTTGGGTCAAGAATGTTTTACGATAAATATCTTTTCGAGAACTGCAAGAATGTATGCAAGCAAAAATTTGAGAGGCTGTGAAGCCTGTGACAGATAACTTACAGTTGTTCAAAGGATCAAATATTAATGCAATTTTATTCCATTACTACTGAACATGACTTGTCATTATAAAAACAGTCAATTATATTCGATAACATACATAAATCATGAACCATCAAAAATAATTTGAGAGTAAAGTGTGCCACGATACGTATAAACATAAACACACAACAGCGCTATCATTAACAGCCTCCATCGATAGTTATTATTTCAAGAGTTATTAATGACTCTAGTAGAACAATGCTATTTAGATCACGCTTAATCCTGTATGTTAGGTTGCTTCTGTAGCCAATTAGAAAGAAATATTCGATGCAAAATAAATACGCGTGACAAATCGTTTCGTCAGTACATCGAGAGGTGATTTTAAATACGTCGTAAAGTAACTGAAATACGTGGGTTGTAGAATTTTGCTCTATGTTATAACTGAAAGCAGCGCTGACGGTGGCGAGAGAGCAAACAACCAAGCAATCATATACAGCCAAATGTGATTAACAGAGTTCAGTAAGTACGAGTATGTCAACAGAAAAAATAGAATTGAAAACAAAAGTTTTCAGCAGATACATATATATATGGAGTGCAGGTATCCAGTTTACATGCTGGTAACACAAGCAGACAGACCGAGCAAACAAGCCAGCATGCAAACGAGCAAGCAACCTGCATATGTAGAAAAGGTTAATTTTGCGAATTACAGAATTAGGCGGCGCCGACTAGTATAAAAATTTACGAGTGTCGTCAAACATTATCGAATGCCATTATTTATGCAGGATTTTGTACGCTGTAATTACCAGAATCTTACCTAATAATACCCTTGGTGTGTTTGTTTATTCATATGTTTATTTATTTATTTGGTGTTTGCTTCTTCCGTCTCTCTGTGACGCTCATAAGGATGTCTAATGACCATATCTGTGATACGAGTTTCTTCAGTGCTCTAGTACAAGAATGATTTATTCACGGGTGCTAATAGGATGGATATATTTTTTCATCATCCACATCTGAAAACTTTATTCAATGAAACTACTGAATCCGTCATTTTTGATGGACGGTGTACACTAGTAAATCTATACTATAATAAGAGCCGCATCCGTCCGTCTGTCTGTCCGTCTGTGTGTCACACCCACCAGCCTGTAGTATGTGATGAGCGTATCTGTGATACAAGCTTCATCAACTCCACAATTTTCGGTGTAATAATCCATCAGATTCGAAGTCGGGTTGAACATTACGTGAATTGTTAGGAAATAGAAACGTGTGTCATGTGATCTGTCGAACATTATTATACATTTTTGACTGGCCGTGTGCACTCGGCCTCATCAACTCCAGATAGATTTAAAATTTTCATTTCTTCCCGTCTTTATTTCGTTTCGCTTTCTCTCTTATCTGGAAGGGGGGGAAAAATGAAGTTGAAAGCCGCGACTCGAAGCTTCAGTTATCTCTCATTATGACACTAACGCACCATAGTGAATGAAGCCGTCTATGTCACGAAACAATGCTGGTTAAGCACGTAACGTATGAGGGCTTCCAACCTCCACTAATAAATATAATGTACACTTTTGTGCTCGCACGTTATCCATATATATAAGCATGGAGAATAATGAGCCTCAAGATTAAACACATTTATTTTTGAGTGAACACATGGAGCTGACACAGGGAAATTGGCACAAGTAAACATCTTATTATCGCAACTAATTTTGAGTGAACACATGGAGCTGACACAGGGAAATTGGCACAAGTAAACATGTTTTTATCGCAACACTCATTTTCGCACCAGAGCCCTCAGGCAAGGTGTTAATGATCTGCGACATGATAGTTTTATCCGGCATAATGATGTTACATAGACAAACGGCGAAGATTCAAACACATTCTAATTAAGATGAACACGTTGATTGACTATGACACATGAAATGAGAGATTCAGGCTATAAAATTATTGAACGCCAGCGAACGATCACATGATTAACGCAAATCAGCCTCTCTTGGCAATTGCCAACCCGGAGATTCACGCACAAACAACATGAAATTAGAAACATATACCTGAACATCCTGGCCAGCACAATTCATATTAAACACTGCGCGCCAACCAAAGATTTGCACTGTTCGGCGTGCCTCTTCTTCCCTTCATTCTTCAAAAATTACAACTGGAGTAAATACCCTGTCGTTGGCCTGTCGAGGCTCGAACGCAGCCTCCAGGCTTCGTCATTGGCGTTGAATGCCAGGCTGGCTGCCCGCCTCAAGGTTGCGAACGCTCAGCCGGTTGTGTCGCTACAGGCCCTCGGATGTTAAGCGTTCACAGCCCACGTCTCCGCTATCTCAGCAGCCGCGTAGGCCAGCTTTTCCCAACCCGCCTCTGTGAATAGTAAGCGGGGGTTGAGTAATCTATTCCCCGAGACATGAACGTTATATCCCCCTCTGAGAATTGACATGAAGCTTCAACTGACAATGTGGCTATTCCCGACATAGAATTAATTTTCTCCCCTTTTTACAAGAACAAATCATAAGCGCCCTTTTTGAGAACAAGGTCGAATGAGTCAATGAAAATGCTGTTAACTAGTGGGCATTCTAATCCCCGCTTGAGAAAAATCTACAAGTTCAAGCCTTGTGAGAAGTTATATCACGTGAACAATTCTAGAATGATTTGAAATCAAACCCACAGAATTAATTTGTACCCGAATTTTGACTGTAACAAAATATGGTATTGAAAAATACAAAGACGCTCCTAGCACAGAACACAGAATATCATCTCACCTCCCCTTTGGTCGTCAGGAAGCCTACATCCTTGCCACTACACCGATCAAATAGGCCGGTCCCCGCGCTTGCTCTGCTTAAATACCCCCGCCGCACAAAGGACGCTCATTGTAGATGGTGCGGCTACCCGCTCAAATTGTTAGTGACGTGGCATCTCGCGATTGGTGCTTCTAACGCGTCACCTCTGACGTGTCCCCTTGCGTCACAAACTTGGTATTGCCACGCGCATTTCCCTCTAACATATTCTGCTCAGGTTCATATTTTCCACAGTTCCCTTTCCCGTTGGTAATTAATTTTAATACATAGTTTTTCTCTACTACACAATCAAGTTGTCCTTGTGTAATACTATGTGTAATTTTCCGAGCTAGCTTCTTACACAGCCGTTACCCCTTACGTACTCCTCCCATCTGCTGATGTGGTGCACCCCTCATCCCCTCACGATTCGCGCCCCGATGCAGAGCCGGTTACCTTGCTGCGTAGCGTCGGTTTCCATATATCCATGCCTACTATAAATTGTATCCTAACATCTATAAATTTAAGTTAAAATAAATTTTCCTGTTTAATTGTGGCGTGAAGTGTTCATTAATTGTTAGCAAATTGTTCTCAGCTCATTTTCGATAATATCTACTTTAATAATAATGCAAAAATCACTACTAATAATTTTGGGTGCGCAATACGGCTATGAATATTAATAAAAAAACGTTGCAATTTGAATTAATAGGATTCGGTAAGTACTATCATTGTCGAACTTTTTTTTAAACAGTAAGGTAAAAAAATTGCTGCTTCTTGAAAATATATCAACGAAGCTAGACAAGCTACAAAATGTTTTAGACAGAGTAAGTGAAAAACTCTACGGAATTTGCAACCAATATTTAACTTACTATTTCCATTTCGAATGAAAACTCTACGGAGTCCGCAACCAATATTTAGCTTACTATCTTTATTTCAAATAAAAACTCTACGGAATTTGCAACCAGTATTCAACTTACTAATTCTTTTCAAAATGAAAGCTCTACGGAGTTTGCAATCATTATTCAACTTACTTTTTTCTTTGTAAATGAAAACTACGAAGTTTGCAACCAGTTTTTAACTTACTAATTCGAGTATAGTGAAGGTCTAGAAGGTATGAATCGAATAAAAAACGCATCATGAAACGTTTTTATCCTTCTGGCACTGACGGTTGGCATCTTGGAATTATGAATGCAACTGGAAC
Source organism: Morinoia aosen (assembly GCA_030386875.1). Lineage (NCBI taxonomy): Eukaryota > Metazoa > Arthropoda > Malacostraca > Amphipoda > Talitridae > Morinoia > Morinoia aosen. Next base: position 39,131,697 of record CM059574.1, read on the forward strand.
CCGTCAAATTTCATTGGTACAATTTTACTCATATCGCATCATGAAACGAGCACAGTCTGTGAACGTATTGCACTTCCAACAATATTGTGTCATTCATGTTTGCAAAAGTACAATCATGCCGTTTACGATACATTCGCAATAATCAAACAACTTTAAAATCTGATCTGTCCAATGGCTTAGAAGATGCTATACTTGCAGGCGACGCTGTTCGAACAGGCCGCAGGGTTATATTACTACCTTCTTTTACTGGAAGTCCGCGAGATATGGTTAAGCATTATCAGGATGCTATGGCAATTGTTTGAAAATTTGGCAAACATACTTTATTCTTGGCTTTTACATGCAATCTAAAATGGCTTGAAATTGTTAGTGAACTTTCCTATGGCCAGACAGCTACAGATAGGCCTGATATAACTGCAAGAGTGTTTAGACTAAAACAGCAGCAATTACTATATGACATAAAATCTGGAGTTCATGGAAACTTCATCGCTCATGTGAACACGATAGAATTTCAGGAAAAAGGATAGGCAATAGCGGAGCCAATCTAAAATGCTCACGAGGAATGTTGTTCATTCAGAAATTTTGTAGATTTCAGCTTGAACTTCTTTTCCTTTAATAAGTTAATGAATTATGTTTGTATTTTTTCGTTGGCATTTCATTGCTTAATAAATTTAATACAAGGTTGAACTGCAGCATTAAAAGAGTGTTATTGTGAATAAAAGATTTTTTATATAATTACCTTTCGTGAGATATTAACTCTTTTATATTTAAACTTACGTGCATGTACTAGTACATATAACCGGAGCTTTCTCACTATTTACCCTAGAATATTGCGAGTCTTCGAAAGCTTAACTGAATGAAAATTCAGTGTTAATGGCGCAAAATATCAATTACTTAATTTGCTCAGCCCATTTTTGTTGTCAAAAAACAGCATCTCAAAGACTCGAATCTTTGAGCGAGAGCAGTAAATGGCGAGCAAATGAAATCCACGCTAGAGAGGTCGGTTGTGCAGGCTGCTTACTTTAACCCTCCTGTCAAAAATGGACATTAAGGCAAAACCAACTGAATATAGAACTATAAGGTGTCAAGCATAACTTATTCAGCAATGAATGACCAACAATATTAGAAGAGTATTAGTTCCCTTAAATATGCATGTATATCAAATGCGTGAAGCGCAAAATTAACGCAGATTTCGGTTTAAGAGGACAGTCTGGGTCAAAATCAGAGATATAATCGATTCTCTGTTTTTAACTCATACTATATAGTCCACCCCCCTATATTTAATGAGTAAAAGGCCGAAAGAAAAAAAAATACAATCTCTCGAGAGTTAATGAGTTGGCGTGAACACGGCCCTTCAAAATATATAGGACGTGAACTTGTATCACAGATACGCTCATCACACACTTTCGGCTGGCTTCGGACAGACCACGGTAGAGGAAACAAGTTAGGGTCATTTCCATGGGAGAAAATACACATCCTCTTGTTCGGCTAGCCAATAGAAAGTCTTTCTTTCAATAAAACTTTATGACGTCACCAAACCGCAATGTCGTTAGGCTAATAGTAGAGCCAGATTTGGGGGAGCAGTGCTACCAGATGCAATATGAGCTCTGATTTTGGTTCGTTGCCGTGACGTCAGCAAACCCACACAGTCGAAGAAAAAGACTGGTTTGAACCTACCTTTTTTCCTCTACCGTGGGACAGACCGACCGACCGACGGACGGACGCGGCTCTTATTTTAGTATAGATTATAGATAAATTTCCTACGAATCTATCGATATGCTTCTACTCCTTGTAAGTTGTGTTCGTTCATCTGCTACAGCTTACGAAAGGTTAACCAATTAGGGTTAGCCTTTTCGGTTTACCCCATTTACCGGTTCAACCCAAAATCAAAAAATTATTAATTTTCTGTTTTATGAAATTTTTTCTGAATCTAACGATATGCTTCACTGCTTTGTACGTGTGTTCATCTGCTCCAGCTTGCGAAAGGCCTGTGTCATTGTACCGCCAAGTGATGAGTTTGGCAGGCTCTCCTGAAAACTTGACCTTTACGTTTGAAATGCTACTCCACCCGCAATTTTGGGGTTACAGGGATGACAATTATGTCAATCGAAAGGATTTAAAAAGATGTGAAAAGAGTGTAAGTATTTTTTGAAAAACTGTTGAGTTTGAAAATTATATTAAATATAAGATATCAAATTTAAAACGATGTATTTGGTGAAAAAAACAAATTCCTACGAAAAATTCTAATTCAAATTCAATGTTTCTTCAGATAATATATTTTCCCATATAAAAAGCATGCGCCGGTTCTGTAATGTCAAAATTAAAGCAAATAAACTGTTTCCGAAATACTCTATTTGTCATTTTTTCCGAAAAAATCTATTTTGTTATGAAATTATGAAAAAATACATGTGCATAAATAAGATCGTAGCATTATTTTTCACTGATGGGGAAAATTTCAATCAAACCCGTTGGAAAATGACGGACTTGAGTTTATAGCCACACGGTCCCCTTAGGTCCTCCAGCACCTCTCCTCCGACCCCCCTAACGACGAAGTGTGTTTGAGCGTTCAGCAGACGAGAGTTAACCTTACAGCTTACATTTGAATTGTTTTGGTAGGAAAAAAATTCTAACACACACAGTGAACACATTCTGAGTTAGGTTGAGCAGCAGACCACTCAAAGCATCGTGTTTGTTAAGGCCTCCTGAAAACCTGAAGTTGTTGACGTTTGAAACGTACCTCCTACACAGTTTCAGAGGCAAAAGAACGGTAAATCCGAGTATATCAATTGATAGGGTTTAAGAGAGCTTCAAGCTGCTGCATCCGTTTTTTTTTGTAAAATGACATAGTTTTAAAGTATCATGAGAAATAAGAAAATAATGAAGAAATAAGTAGAATTTTTGAAAAAAAATTCCTAAAATTAAACGACTCAAACTATCAAAAAACTCATCAGCGAAATATTAGATAATACATTTAGCTATCTAGATAATATATCACCGGTTCTGAATAATTAAAATTGTAGGAATAGAAAAAATTTCCGTAATACCCGTGATTTTCAGTTAAAAACCACGAGTTAAAAAAAGTTTCGTTTTACCACGATTTTAAAAATTTTAGAAAAATCCACCCTAAATTGACAGACATATTTTTGCACAGACGATCCCCTTAACCTAAGGCAATATTGAAAATTTTAGCCACAATGTCAGACATTTACCAGCGGTGATCGTTTCTACGGCTGGCGCAACCGACGTTATGTCCTCTTTAGCGACGGGTGTGGTACCTTTGGTGGTAGTGGCTGGAGCAGGTCGATTAGTGGTGGTATACCTGGTGGTGCCTTTGGTGGTAGTGGCTAGAGCAGGTCGAGTGGTGGTTGAGTGCCTGGAGCAGTCGTGTTTCTTTGGGCCCTCGTACCATCGCACTCCGTCTCCGGTGATGGAAACCTCGAGTCTGGCCAAATCGTAATACTGCACCCACTTAACTGGTCTCACGTTTTTCCAGTTTTTGATCAGGTTTACTATTTGAAGCTCGTATGTTTGTCCCAAAACAGAACGCGAATGGTTGAGTCTCACATCGAGATCATGCCAATTATTGGAAGTGATACCGATAGCAGAGCTCGACACTGAAGATTCGAGGTTATGGTTCACTCCCCAAAAACAGCAGAAAACCGCCACCGCTGTAACTGTAACTGGCAGCATGGGAGGGAAGAGATGCACGGTGATGTCAAAATTCGTGACAGTCGCCGTCTCTCCCGAGACGCGCAACGGCAAACGTCGAGGCAAACACGGAGGAGTGAACCTTTTCTGCCAGGATTGATCATGGTGAGTTGTTTGAATACCATTCGTTGGATGGTTCATTTCTTGTTTATTCTGAAGAAACGGTAAAAGCTGCCATTTTTGTATCGGTTGACTGTTGTAGGGGAAATTTTCCTTCCTTTCCACACTGCGAGGGCGGCCGTTCACGCGAGGTGACTCAACCAGCGGAGAGAAAACTTCGTATAAAGATTTATTTTCTGAAGATTTTTTGAATACATTTTCTTCAGCTTCGACCCTTTCTGACAGAAGTTTCAGGGCGCCCAAATCATTATAAGTTTCCAGAGAATCATGCCAGGGTACATCGTAGAGGGAGTAATTCCCATTTGTTTCAGAACGCCGTTTTTTGGTTAAATGAGGAGTGTGAAATGCCGCACTGTTATTTGAATTACAGTCTGAATTAGTGTTGCAAAATAAGAACAATATCATCACCAGACGGGTCATATTTTTGCTTTTGACAAGTTTGAGGTATTTAATGGAATCCCATATTGGAAGATAGGAAATTACTGTTCTCTTATTCCATTTATTAGGGACACAGAGTTATTTTTACCGAGCGTCATTGAACACTTTAAATTCTCGTATCACTACCACACAATAAAACGTACACCTGGAGAGTCAAAAGCGCGTGAGAGCCTAAATACATTGAATATTTTCAATCTAAATCAATTCAAAGCATATCTAGATATTTCATGTATACTCTAGCATGACACATAATAATATAGTACCATTCGGAGGGAGAAACTACAACAGTTTTTTCAAGAGTAAATGCAACACGAATGCACATATGTAATAGGTGAGAATATTTGACAGCAATCAAAATTAAAATGAAAATTAAAAAAAATATATATTGGCCAAGCGAAACTTCGACAAAGAGGTTTTGCCGCTCAACTTTGCAGAAGCAGAAGAAACAAATTGAACCGAAACCTGAAATTATACAAGCGCTTTACTACTGCGCTAATTCTTTCTATTCGATCACTAAAATTTAGTTTAGGGGAGCGTTCCCCATAGGGATCCATGGTTTGGAGACATAGGGATTTTTGCTGCTATTAGAAGTGTAGGAGGTCAGGTACATCCTGTGAAAAAATGAGACTCTTACGTTCGCTCGTTTGCCCGCTACAGGGGTTTGAAGAACGGGGGGAGGGGAGAGGGAAGTGGGATTTTATCATGTTACATCTCCCCCTTGGCACTTTCTTCACGGCGCGACGTTGCAATATCATCTTCTGTGTCTATTTATTACTGTATAATGATTTCAAGGGTCCTAGCTGACCCCTCAAATAATAACGAAGAAAATTTGAGATTGTTTATGTTTACCCGTTTTGCTTTTTTTAGAGGTTCGGAATGTGGGGTTTCAAAATGCATCTCCTCCTACAGTTTTTAAGCTACAATAATGATTTTTGTATCATTAGATGTGCAAAAGCGTGTAGATTATGAGAACTAAAGGGTTACATCGAAATTTCTCATGATTGAAAGTTGTGACGTCACAAATGAAAATTTTTGCCAAAAAAATGGCGCATCAAAAAAATGGTAAAATTTTTTATTATGACTCTAGAGATTTTCAGTTTACTTCCTGAAATCTACACGATATTCCGCATCTAATGATACAAAAAGCATCACTGTAGCTTGAAAACTGTGGGAGGAGATTCATTTTGAACCCCCCCCAAAAAATACTCCGTTTTCTATGAATATCTCGTTTTCATTGAAGAAAATTGCATTTTTTCATAGAAGACAAAGGATTCCAAATTACATTTCATATTTGTACACCAAATTTCATTGCTCTAACTTCGATAAAAAAAAGGTTCATATGGGGAACCGTGGCGAGCTTAAAGCTGTGGTGCTTCGGATTATGGTGACAAAATGTCAAAATATTTCACTGGTTCCGGATCATGCCCTCACATTTATATGTCGTGGTCGACCGTTACAGCTCTTCACTATACTCGTATATCATGGGTTCCCAACCTTAGTTTCGCCCCACACCCTTAACCAGTGTTGGGCAGTTGCGGCGCAACAAGTTGCGGCCGCAATTGCGATCCCAACTTTTTCTGTTGCGGTTGCGCCGCAACAATTTTTGGAAAGTTTCAAATCTGTTGCGATCGCAACAATTTTCGACGTGTCAGGCCGCAAATCACCATCGCAACATAACGATGTAATTTAATTTTTACAATGACTTCAATAAAGTTTAATACGCGTTTCATACTCGTTGAAGCTAAACCGTACAGGGTACAACCCATCTGGCAACTGTTTATTATTAGGATTACGCGATACAGTGATACGCATTCACTTTGCTTCCAGTAAATGAGTATATTTAATGTAACTCATTAGGTAAAATATATTATTAGGAATGATGGGGGTTGTAACTGTAAAATTACGTATTGTACGACAAATTTACATTCCTAGATGTTGCGATTTGCCAATGTATTTCACATCGACGATTTTATCTTGGCGTCCTCTCTGCATCCACATTTTGAGCTAAAATCGATAAACGAAGTACAGAGAGTGGAGGTAATAACAAAAAGCTAATCGACCATCTTAATGACACATCGGACAATGGTATTTCAGCTGAGGGGAGCAGTGCCGAGGACGTACATGACGAAGATGACTTCTCAACGTCACAATGATATCGGATGATAAGGAAAAAACGAAGGAAAGTTCGTTGAAACAAGTCAATGATTGGCTGAAACAAGCAGTAATCAACAGAACTAGCCACCCTGATGTTCACTAAGCAATGTTTCCTTCAAGTAAACTTGTTGCTTCGTTCATCCAATTTAACACGCCAATACCATCGAGCGCTGCGATTGAACGACTGCTCTCCTTAGGCAAAGAAATTTTGAGACCACGACATGCTTGGCTTTCAGACAAACATTTTGAAATGTTAACATTTTTGAAAGGCAACGTTTGTCGTCATTACAGTGCATTGATACGGTCACATTGAGATCATGAACCAGTATTAAATCATAACAGAGGAAAAACAAAAGCAGAGGAATATCATATATTACAGGAGCATATACATGGTTTTTCTTTATGCGTCATAAAGGGTGTTCAAATGTTCTGCACTTTTCTGTTTTCTAATTTTTTCCTATGAATACGGAACTCCTATGAAAATATAGCTCCTAGCTAGGTACCTTTTTGACATTATTATTTGAAAATAATAGAATTCATTTCATTTTGCATGCTATATTTACAAATGAAACGTTTCTCACAGTATCTTGATATTTCATTGAAATCTAGTCCACACATTTACTCGATCTATTAATTTTTTAGTAAAAAATGATATATTTTGAATATCTTAATAATATTTTTATTCATAGCAATATAAGCGCAAAATAAATTGAATATTACTTGATTAAAATTATTTTTAATAATTAAAAAGTTGCGGTTGCGAGTTGCGGTTGCGATCGCAACTATGGTTTTTCAAAGTTGCTGTTGCGGTTGCGTCGCTACTTTTTTTGTGGTGTTGCGGTAGCGGTTGCGGTGGCGCCGCAACATTTAAAAAGTTGCGGGCCCAACACTGCCCCTAGCGAATTTCCGTTCGAACCTCGCACCCCTTGAAATGAAAATGCAAACATAAAATGCCATTATCTCATAGTTCACTTGAACTTTTCTCGCAACTCCTGGAATATCGTCTTGCACCCCCAGGGATTGCGAGCACCCTAAGTTCAGAACCCCGGGTCTAGACTAGAGTATGGCGATACACCACAGCGTAATTTCCAGTACTTGGAAAAACTTTAGCGGAAACATCTGTACGGCCAAATGGACGCGACGCTCTGAGCACTCGACTCAAGTGAGCTTCGGTCTCTGAGCGGAAAATGAAGCAATAGTCCTTCGAGAGCCATGGTGAATGCTCGTGTTTTGGTGTTGTTCTGTAAAGTAATAGATATTTCATGCGAGCATAAGTAATTGCGATGTCGTACAGCAATCAATCACGTATCAAAAGTTCTATTGAAATGAAAAAAAGACAACAAATAAAACGTAACTGATCAAGAAGTTGTAATAGTATGTATTATAGATAGTAGAAATAGATATATGGGTTACTGGTGCTTCAGTTGCACTGCGTATTATGAGCCAAAAGTTTCATCGTGAACAAAAACAGGTTAGATAAGGCTGGTGTAAAGGGTATCCCACTGGAGAAATTATTTATGCAATTGAATTAATTAAACTTGAAGGATAAGTTGCTACGTGCGTGAGGTGGCAAAGGTGCTCCCGGAGTCAACATTTTCATACTCTTCCTGATCCAATCACAGTTGATCGAAAAACGTTTAGAAAAAACGCGAACGACCCAATTACTTGGAGTAGTTGACATCACATAGCATTCAAATCAAGTTTATAAGTACATCGATGTTCGTTATATTTTTCTCCATTGTTTTACAAATTACAAGAAACAATTAAATTTTAAAAAACCTATTTGCTTAACCATTCTTTCATAAATTTAAATTCGATAGTTAAGTTTGATTAGTTTACATTAGGTTAAGATTGATCTAGCAGATTATCTTTATTTAAAGTAACTGAATGAATTCAAAGGTGCAAGTTAGTTCTCATCGTTTCATGCAAAATACACACTGAGTCGCTAACTTGCTTGCTTGATCTGCTCGTCCATTTTTCCACCCTGCGTTCTGGATATCTGAACTCTACATAACTGCATATTTCTCGGGTTTGACGGCAATTTATTCATTCATTCGATTTATAAAATTCATTTCGATACAATCTCAAGACAAAAAATCTGTAGAAGAACGGAAAAACACACGGGATGCGGACTCGTATCACTGATACAGGAAGGTAAAATGAAAAGAACTTATAAAAAAATCAAGACAATCGTGCAGGAGGTCGATTGCTTGGGACTTCGTCCTCTTCCACAACAGAGAGAAAAAAGTATTTAGTAGAAACACGAGGCCGGCCTCACTGCAAATCTAACTCCAAAACAAACTCCGTCAAAAAGTGTTGCAAATATTGCGGTTGACAGCCAAGGACTGAGGAGCCCTAGTTCCCAACCAAACGCTGACGAAGACAGACACTGTGAGTGTGAGTCTCTGAGCGCACCTCAGGAGTCCCACAACCCCCGCGGGGCGCTAATTCCCTGAGACCCGCAGGAGATCCCATACACCGCACTCCCATGGAGACTTACAGGTGTTGGAATTCTCGTGGGTATCTGCGTGGAATATTTGTTTATACCATGAGTATCTGCATGGGAAATTTGAATATCCTATAGGTAACTGCGTTGGAGATTAGTTTACCCTATGTTTATCTGCATGAGATATTTGCATTTCACACGGATATCTGCCAAAAATATTCGCATTTCACACGGATAACTGCCAAAACTATTTCCATTTCACGCGGATAGCTGCCAGAATTATTTGCATTTCACACGGATATCTGTAAAGCAAATGGAATGAGCCGTGCCATTAAGACGGTGGTTTCGAGGGTACATCGAGGGAAAGTAAATTTCATGTTAGAAGAAACCAGATTTAAAAAATTGGATTTGAAACCTAAAATGATTACAAACGAACCAAAAACTAAAACTAAACTATACCGAAAGTATATCTTATTTCTTACCCCTCAATTTCAAAATTATGTAATTGTCTAAATCACGTATTTTCGAAATCATGTAATTGTCAAAATCACGTTTTTTCAAATTCATGAAATTGTCAAAATTACGTTTTTTTCAAAATCATGTAATCGTCGCATCATAACTTGTAGTGTAACTCCCCGCAGAGGAAATTTTCGTGCATTCATGCTGAATCTCGTTGAGAATAAGTGTTTGATGCACCGGCGCTCTATATCGCTTGCTATTTTATCACGTGCATTCATTATGCGTTTTTGTCCTCTGTTATTAACTAACTAAAGGTCAAGATTTAATTAGGCCTGAAGATTAGATACGCACCTACAAGAAATTAAAATCAACTTAGATATCAGAAAATTAGGGGTTCTTATAAAATTCAATGGATAGCTAATGAATTCATTGCAAAGGCATTTATGACTGAGAAATTAAAAACAATACAAACATCCCCAAGCATTAAATGCATTAATATTCCTAAAATTTGAATGCTTTATTTATTCTCTGTAGGAATCGATTTGTTGCCCACGTGGCTCCCTGGAATGAAGCAATTCAAGAATTTTTATGCTAAAATATTCGTTCAATATTCGGAATGGCTGAATTAAAATTCTATCAACCTACTAAAGGCAAGTTCGAAATCAATCGATTACTCACGAGAAATCTTCTTGTTTACAAAACGATAATAAAGAATGTTGCATGTCGCAATGTCAGACATTTACCAGCAGTAGTCCTTTCTAAAGCTGGCGCAACCTTCGTTGCGTTCTCTTTGGTGACGGGCCTGGTACCTTTGGTGGCAGTGGCTGGAGCAGGTCGGTCGGTGGTGGGGTGCCTGGAGCAGTTGTGTTTCTTTGGGTCCGCGTACCATCGCACTCCGTCTCCGGTGATGGAAACGCCGAGTATGACCAAATCGTCATAGCCTAAAGAAGTGATTTCTTTCGATTTTGTTTTACTGCGAAATTCGTTTGTTATCTCAAGTGTGTTTGTGCTGCGAAGAAGAGATTTAGAGTTCAAAAGTTTCACCTTAAGGTTGTGCCAGTGGTTTGGCGACGTGATACCAATCTCATTGGATGTCACTGATAAACTAAGGTTGTAAGTCTTTATCGAAAAGCAGCAAAAGGCTGCAGCAGCTATAACTGTGATTGGCAAACTAGGAGCGAAAATATGCACATCGATTCTTCGTTCTGTCGTTGTCTCCGTCTCTCCCGAAGTGTGCAGTGGCAGCTGAGGAGGCAGACACGGAGGAACGGACCTCTTCTGACGAGTTTGACCACGGCGAGGTGCTGTCGTTACATTTGCTGGGTCTGGCCTGTTTCTATACCCAAAAAGCGACGACAGATACTGTTTTTGTAAAGGCGCAACGATGTTGGAGAAGTTTTTCCAGGTGTCCACACTTCGAAAATGATTACTTACATCAGGCAAATAGAACTGCTGTTTCAATAATTCTTCGTAAGTGAGTTTCATCGCTGAAGTTTCCTCAAAAAAAGTTTTATCATTTGTATCCTTTTCTGGTGAGCGTTTCCCTGTTTGAACCTCATTGTGAACCCCGAGAGGTTCATGCCGAGGTGGGAAGTTGAGGGAGGGGTTTCCATGTGTCTCAGAAGGCCGATACTTTGCTAGATGGAATGAAGTCGAACGCACACCATTACGATAAAGGGAGTTTGTGTGGCTGAGCAGACAAAATATCATTACAGGGAAAATCATCATTCTTGTTGACTGGTGTGAAAGTGAATGTTCACTGAATCTCACTCATGAAATATCGGAAATCGTACATTCTTGTGGTTTCGCGCTTATTTATTTAAAATGTATTTAATTGAAGAACAGAGTTATTTTGCCGTTGAATGCTACAATGAATCTTCTTCCTTTCTTACGACAGAGTTAGCGCTCCTTCGAATGTTAAAAATGTTCGTACAAATTCCTGTAATAAATTTTTCCCACAAGTTTTTTGCTTTTTTTCTGAAGTTTGAGTCTTTGACGTTTGTTTCAGAAGAGATATATTAAGAACAAAATTCAAATAATTTCTCACCTACTAAAGCAATCTTTCTAATGCGAGTGTATTTGAACGTTACCAAAAAAAGAAAAACATTCAAGAAGCCCACAAATATGCTCAATTTGCGGATTTTAATAAGAACATGAAATATAAGATGCAAGAAAACCCGTGTAAATAAATAGGGCTATTTCACCAACTTTTCAATGTTTTCAAATAACTTTCGGCTATGTCACGAAGCTCCCTTCTATGTCATCCGGATAAACATGAAGGCTCCACCATTCACATCACTTCAGGATTTAAGCACACAGCCACGGCATGTGCTCAACTGTGTTGGCTAGCGGTGCACATTTACTTTAATGGTAATAATTGCAGACGCTTGTTGTATTCACACGTGATGCATATCAACTGAACGTCGTCCAGTCTTTCAGCGCGACTAACCCAAGATGCATCGAACTAACAAAGCTTCCTAAGCCTGATAAGAAGCATCCGTCGGTCGAGGGAGTGTGAAACATCTTGAGTGTGAAACTTTACGTCAAGAGTATCGAAAACAGCAATAATACATTGTAAATATTTTTATTACTATACGCAGGTTAGTAAATCTCAGTATTTAGAAAAACAGATGAAACTAGAATACTCAAAGTTTACTTGGTCTCAAGAAGGCATGTGATTTGAATGTTAGGCAAAATTTAAGTTTTGTGTCAACTAGAAAGTAACAATGGATGAGGCACTTTACTAAATTTAAAATTTTAAATGTACTCAAATAGTTATGAATTCCGGTAATTCCAAGGTAGTATTCCTTTTGCTCCGATGTGCATTAAAATCATAAACGTACTTCTCAGCTTTTTAATACTGCTGGAGATTCTGGCTCCCTGATTCCGGTACTCTTACTTGAACTTCCTCTTCAATTTCATTTCAGCTTCCATAACTGTTCCTGTCCCTTCCTGCCTGCCCGCTATCTGCCGGACGGGTCACGAGTCTCAATTCAGCAATTTATAATTTATTTACCACAAGTGATACAGCAATAGATTGTATCTTAAGTTTAGCACGATGGATATATTTGAGTATAGCTACTTGTGGGTCCGAATAAGTTCATTGACTTCTAGGGAATCCTAACATCAAAAGCTATTTTTAAAGGTTCCAGTTATGTTTAATCTAATTTACTTAACCAATGGGCATACACGACTGATCATCTTTCGATTCTCGATTTTTTAACAAAGAAAATAGTTAATATGAATTACTTAGGAACAGTACATTCAAGAAAAACTATTATGAGCCTAAGATCTATATTATTATTCACGGCAGATTACCTTATCAAGATAAGTCGTATAACAAACGAAAAAAAAATTACTTGTATTACCTTATGTCACTATTTAATATTTCGATAGGAAGAGGGATTCAAGATTTGTTTTGAAAGCTTTGTAAAAACTTTTTCAGCGGATCTCAGCAGAGATTGCTTTCCAATTCTTTGTTTCAATGAAGAGGATACTGTGTTGTGACCAAAATTTTGAATAATTAGGAAGTATGAAGTTACTTCTGTTTCGTGTTAAATGATCATGATGGCCAGTTTGAGCAGTGAATAATTATTTGAGTTCTCTGTCGCCTACATCAGTTAGTATTTTATTCATGAAATTGCATATGGAGAGCTTGTAGAGATCAAAAAGCTTGAGTCTCTTTTAAGCTTTTCAATGAATCTTTTGTGTAAGCACTAAATTCTAATTTCATTACCACTCAAATGGCTTTTTTTGCAATCCAAAGAGCAGATTGGTTTCATTTTTATCAGTTCCGCGTCAAGCTTCTATCCCGTATTGTAGAAATGGTGAAATGATCGTTTGATAAAGCATTCTTAAAACTTCTTCAAGTAATGAATATTTTACTTGAAGAAGGATTCCAACGGATTTTAATAATTTAGTACTGAAATGTTCAATATGCACTTTGAATGTCAGATTTTTATCTAATATAATGCCCAGAAATTGACAAGAGTTGATTTCTTCACCATCACCAATTTTAATGTAAGGAAGAGACATATTTATCTTATATAAGAATATAATGGATTTTGTCGTTTCCATATTGAGGCATATTTCATTGGCTTTAAGCCACATTGAAACATTTTGCAGCTCATTATTTATACTCTCTGTAATTAAAATTGGATTTTCATTTAGAAAAGCCGCAGAGAGCGTGCTGTCGTCGGCAAAAGGTGTGAATTTGAAGATCAAAGAGAGAAGAGGCCCAAGAACCGATACTTGCGGTACTCCATGGCTGATTGTCAGCAGTTCCGATTGTGCATCGTCTGTGCCAACATGTTGCTTTCGATTTGTTAAGTATGATTTGAACCAATCATGTGCAACTCCTCTGCTGCCATTACAGTGTAGTTTTATCGAAAATGACGGCGGGTGAAGGAATTATCGCTCCAGTGCAATAAAATTTAATTTCTTTTCAAGTTTAGTTAGAGGTTACACTGGCAGCACAACCGCCCCTCGCCAGTCGTGGAGAAGAACCAAACCATGAAGGTTTGGTAGCGCAGCACCACGGCCGACCCACCGGCGCACACGAATTGGAAGGCCGAGATCGGGCTGCACACAAGCAATTTAGTTAACAATGATCCCAAGGAAGCGGATGGATGCGAACTGGAAGCAAAGATTATTCTATTATAGGTGACGTGAGATTAACAAGAAAGAGGTTTAGGTTTTAGTTATTTCATTTTTTATTTTTAGTTTTAGATCTACGACTTTTCCTGTTTTTGTTGTAGTATTTTGGTATAGTGTAGTTTTAATTTACTCATATTCGTTTTGTTTTTTGTTGCAGAATTTTTGCTGAATATGAACTGTTTAGTTCGAAACATTCAATTTTAACCATTTAGACTTTACTATTTGTATTAATAAAATGACCGTACGTACAGCGATTTTCGCCTAACTTTTCATTTTAACAAGAAAGATATATAATTAAAGACTTTTCATGTATTACGTAATTTACGAGAATAACAATATACTAGCAATATTTTAGCAGTTCTTACAATTACAGATGAGCAATATATGAGCAATATTTTAGCAATAGTTAGCAATAGTTAGCAATCGTTTTACCTTCATGATTTTGCATTAAGTTACCCCTGCTCAATCGCTACCCTTTATGGAGACCTGAAGCCAGCACCGGCCAACACCAATTTGTAGTAAGGATGGAGTGGGGAACCGACATCGTTAAGATGGAGGATTCGTTACGAAGGGTCGACCGTACACAGCGCTATATGCCACTGCGACCCACCTCGTAAGCGAACTTGTTCCGTAGTTTCCGCGGCGATGATCTACAGGACGTCCTTGAGGGTGCCATCGGTGCGAGGTTGACGAGGCGGGCACCAGCTTAGAGTAGCTCTCGAGGCCCGCAGCAAAACAACTCATGCGAGGCAGCACCGCATCACCCATCCTCTGCAGAGAGCGAAAGCCGTCGCGACTCCCTCCGCAGCCGCCAGCCCAAGGAGCTACCGCTTTTTACACAGCCATGGTGATGATTAAACAGTCTTGCCAATGGCCAAAAACCAAGAGGTTAACAACTGAAGAAGGCGGAGAGATCAAATAGAGTTAAGGTGCTGATGGTTGGGCGTGAACTGCTATTTTCTGTGCGGAGAGCCTGGAGATCAACTTCTTTTGTGTGCGAATGACAGTAGGTCAGGTCGCAAATGACAATCTCACTGTATCGGTCTGACCCCGTTAGCATCCTTTTAGTAAATAATGGTTGTATTGTACAAGTTTCGATAATCAAATGTCATTGTCTACGCAACCAAATTCTTTTCGAAAGTCAAGAAATACGGAGAAAACAAGCTTTCCTTCAGCTAAACTAAGAGTTTATCTTTGATAAACTCTTTTCTTCTTGGATGCTGTCATCACCGAAGAACTTATTTGAAGCGTTTCGTCAAATCGTTATGGAATAATTGAATTAAAAAAACTACTACAGTTGCTGGTGATACCCACTTTCGAGCACATATGCAGGCTGTCGTTTTCTTCGTACGTTCTGCCAGTCAAATATTCTCGCCAATGAACAAGATAGCAATTTATAAAAATGTTATTGATAGGGGGATAAATAGAATAAAAGGTTAACGTATGATATGCCAGTATACATTTACGATATTTATATTACGTTGAAGAAATTTAAAAATAAAAGAAAATGAGATTCCTGAATTGTTAGTAATGTTGAATTTGAATAATGCAGTGAAATTGAAACTCGTTGAATGCTAAAGTGAAATTGAAACTTGCATTTCAACTCATGAATTTAAAGTTTACAATTTGAACGAAGAATAAATAAGAGTTAACAAAGAATAAAAAAGAATTAGTACTCAGCAGTTCATATATTTAAAAGCACACGGAAGTTGAGAAATGTTAATACGAGGCCACTTTGCACATAGAAGAGCCCCCGCCGTAGCTATGCAGGGTGTTTCAGAACAAGAGATACAAAATTGCACACAAGTGGAAAATGACCAAATAAACATTGTTGCTTCAATGAATATTTTGGAAAAAATCAGATTTTTGAGACATTAGCTGTTTATTTTTTAGGGGATGAAATTTAATTACACAATTACTCTAGTGTACGAGAGTTTACAATAACAAAATTTAGTTTTAGTGTTTGACAGCATCGAACGCAGCATCCTCTGAACTTAGTTTGACTTCACTGAATAGTTGTTTGGATCATTGCTTTTCATGCAATTTACTTTTTTCTGGCGAATATGAAGCGTAAGTGGTGACTCTGCCATCACGCACGCAAAATGGCATTTATGAATGTCATATGAATCCAGATGATCTGATTAAAAACGCTGATGAATTAGCTCTCAAGTTTAATCGAAAATAAATGTCATTTGAAAGGCAATGAACAAGAAAGGGGGAGGCAGAATCGTACAGTGACGCTACAATACTCAAAAGGTATCACTGGACCATCAAAAAAGTTTTCGCGAACATGAGTGCACGTAAACATTAACAGCAATAAAAAATATACAATCGTTTTGAAAAAATTCCTATTCTATGGGGACTCACAAAAACAGCACAAAGCTGCATAAACTGGTGCAAAAATGTGTTGAGAATTACACTAAATATATAATATTTGCTCTCAGGGCGCTTGAAACCATGCTAGGCTACGCAGCCCTCATTATTATGCTTCAAGAAAGGCTTTGGAAGGGGATTACAATCACAAGATTCATGAGTCTGTTTGAAGGCGAAGGCATCATGGTGCGGTGTAGTAAAGCTACCCAATCTTAACCCTAATCTCTGTTACTTATTGATCGAAAGTTGTATTTTACAGCCTGCCATTTGAGGGGGCTGTGACACTGCCTCGGTGTGCAATGACATGAGTGAGCTGAGTGACATATTCTCACACTGTGCTTTCGGGCTGTTCGCTCGTGTAATTTGAACGAGCTCTGAGACTCATGCGATGTTGTTGCTTTGTTATTATACAGTCCAGCTTATTATTGGGTGTAATTTCCTATTGTACTGAACTACAACATTGAATATCGCAGACAGCTTTCTTTTGGTCCTCAAAACAAATGTCGTTCCTTGAGACAATTACTTTGTAGGCAGTTCTACGAGCACTTCGTCTATACAGTTTTATCGAACTCGTGAAAACAAGATCGTCAACTTTTTTCAGTCGTCGGGTCATGGAATAATGATCACAAACATTAACATTAGAATACAATGGCATGAGCTTCTCAACTTCGACCGTCCATCATGGCTGTGTAGTTGACGTTTTATAGCATGTCATAAACTGATGATGTTTTTATATAATAAAGCTCCTTCTCAGTCAGTTATGATGTCACTGTGTTTTCTGAAGTTGAAGCGCATGATGCTTCGCAAAATAAAGCACCGTCTCACTCACCAAATATAATTTTTTGACAAGATTTAAAAATAACTACGAAAATATTGTATATCGCTGGCCATCATTGGACTTGAACCCAATCTAGAACTTATGGACAATGTTTATAAGAATTTGTTAGAAGACGTGGTGCGCAAATTGAAGTCCTCCGAATTATTTCCTGAATTAAGTTTTATTTCATTATTAAATTTTAAAAATTAATTTTGTTCACCATTTAACAAGCATAATTTTACAAGACTGGACTAATTGTTTTTTCACATATTCACGGACAAAATAGCATAAAATGTATGATACACCCTGCTTGTAGTTGCGCTAAAGATTTATCGAGATTCTTGTCGGTCAATGATGAATCAATTTTATAAATCTAAGTCTGGGAATCGTGTTTTCTTTTCTCAAATACAGACTTCAGTGGACATGTTTATCATTAGGGAAAACTATATAATTCAATACTGTCAAAAAATTCAT
This sequence comes from Morinoia aosen, assembly GCA_030386875.1. NCBI lineage: Eukaryota > Metazoa > Arthropoda > Malacostraca > Amphipoda > Talitridae > Morinoia > Morinoia aosen. The sequence goes on from CM059574.1 coordinate 39,149,339, forward strand.
TTCTAAAGCAGGCAGTGTTGTATTTAATTTCACAGTTGAAATGAACTAAACTTTAGCTCTGATGTCTACAGCTCAATAGAAAGATGTCAATGGGAAGATGTCCAAACAGGGTGTCTAAAAAATGTATCTGCTTTTTGACTACCTAGTGCTCACGTATTTTGTTTTTATTTTGATGGTTGTTGGCATAGATAAAAGTTAGGAAGTTAAAACAAATGAAAGGATGAAAGGACTGGGAAAATTAATGTCAAAAAAGCAAACTTAGTTGTACCTAAAACAAAAACAGTCAAAAACATTTTTCGTGCGATGCTCAAAATGACTTGAAGGAAATTCAATTTTAAATGAATTAAATCTGAGAAAAGAACACTGAATTTAAAAAAAAATATATGTATAATGAAAGAGAAGTTTGTTGCAACTGAAACATAAACAAAAAATACGCAATCGTCTGCCAAAGAATAAGAACATTTCTTTAAATAATACTCAATATTTGAGTATTATGTTGGACTACAGTACATATATTGCAGTAAATTACGCTTTACTTCTGTGTGTTATTTATTTACTTACGTATATGATCTATAATTTTCATTGCTAATTTATATATTGGTCTGAACTTGTATCGCTTATTAAAATAAACCGTAATAATGAAATGCCTGATCTGACACATAATGTAATTTATCTAACAACAGATCTTTGCTCAAGTTGCACTCATCGTGAAGCTAAGATTATGATATATTAAAACATTTTGCTCTCCATTTCCCCTGTCTAATTGATAGGGTTTCCGTCATCGTCGAAGATGACGTAGGCTGCGCTGGTGCGGTCAATGGGGAAGCACTCCGGCGGCTCGTAGTACTCTACTTCAGCGTCCCCACCAGCTCGGGTGACAGTCAGAGGCGAGATGGTGGCGGTGGGGGCCACCGAGGACGTGGTTTGGTCGATTTGCCGAGGTGTTGGGCAGTTCTGGGGGGGACGAGAGGCGCCTCCAGGTTTTTGTTCATGCCCGTTTTGTGTCAGACGGCCTGCCAGTATTGTAAAAGTTAAGAAAATCAATTTATGTATAGTCAGAGCTGGTCAGTATCTAGATACATCTATTAGATACAAAAGTATCTAGATATTTTTTGTGTATCTAAGTGAGTATCTAGATACATTTGAAATTTAGTGAGTAATTGCTGTATCTAGATACTTTTCAAAAGTATCTTGATACAGCTATTAGATACTCAATTTCAACTTTCACAAATCTCCATAGAGACTAGATACTTTTTACATATTTTTGTAGAAGCAAGAAAATGGTTCTAAAACATATTATAACTACTAATTCCAAACTTCAATTCTCAGTATTCATATAATTAAATAATAAATATACATATCACCAATCATAATTATTTTTACGTAAGTTTGAATTATTAACTATTGTTTACCGTTGACCATGTATGTTTATTGTTAGCATAGACATAGAGCATGAATGTATGATGTTAGGTTGCGTGACTCGTTCAAACATAAACAGAACGTGTTCGTTTGGTTCCGTTCAGTCAATAGTTTATCCAAATTTCGTCATAATATGAGCATAGGGTGGTCTTAATCTTATTCTTATCATTCATGTTGGTTACCAAAACTATGTCTGTGTGTCCCTAACCTTAGGTATCGTATCACTAATGTACTTCCTTTGATGCGGACGACTTTTATCAATTTTCCAAGCGATCAAAAAGTCGTACGTCATCAGAGTTGCTGCTTCTGTTGTTTCTTGATAGCCACAAGCAAGACCTGCATGTATTAAGAGATCACAAACTTTTAGAAAGAGTATTTTTGAGACACAGGACAACGCTGCCCTCCTCTGCGCCAGTAGAGAGATTGTTTTCTCTCGGGGGCCTAACATTGGCTCCTCGGAGATCATCGCTCTCGGATTCCATGGTTAAGAGATTGGTATTGCTGAAGAGCAATAAATTTTTTTAAATATCAAAACTGCTCCCATTACGATTAGTTAATCAACGATGTAAAAATCACATTATGATTAGGGTTTATTTAGATTTAGAGCTGTACTTCTTTTGAAAGGATTATGAAAGGTAATTATCAAGTGCTCGAAAGCTGAGCATTCAACTCTTTGTCTCTTTATATCATGTAAAGAATCGGATCTGGCTATCTGATCTGCCAGAACATTAACTGTATATAATACGATTACTTCATTCAGCGAATGTTTTGGCAGATCAGATCGCTCCAACATCAGATTCTTTACACGATATAAAGAGTTGAATGCTCAGCGTTCGACAACCCAAGTGTCTCAACAGTTGAATATAATTAATTTATCATTCGTATTTATTTTATATGATGTATTATTAATAAGCCGCCAATTTTATGTTATACTTAACAGTTTGCTTTTCCATCCTAGTTTTCAACTTAACTGGTTAATTATTTTTGGTATAGCTGAAGATGTATAACGAATGGAATAGAGAGACATTTGTCTATGTTTCATTGGATGAATTCCTCCTGCGTGCTTATCTTAGTGTTATAATGTTTTTTATGTGTGTTGTACGATGAAGTAGTGAGACCGAGAGCACTAAAGGAAAAGCATCTAGTATCTAGTATCTAGATATATTTTGAAGTATCTATGACCTGCTCCGTGGAAAGTATCGAACAGGTTATTAATGATACATGTCAACTCAAAGTTAACAATCACAGACTGTGCGTTGGCATGAGTTATCCTTGTGACGTCATGAAGGTACTAATGATTACCTCTATTTTAAAACAAGGGTACAAGATGAGTTACAGGCAAAATATTCTTCGACACGTCTGTATATTTTTGATACATTTATCGTTTTGTTATAATTTGAAAATTTATAAAAGTGATTTTAATACCTCAATTCTCAATTGATGTCTTAAACACGATTGAAAACAAGAATTAAATGCTAGTTTGACCGATGCAAAACTCCGTAATATATGTTCCAGCTATATATTATCTAATTGCTGATGAAATAGTTCCAAATCACGAGTAATTTAACCAATAAATTGTAGCGAAGCATTCGACTAAATGATCGTTTCGATGAAGATTCACCAACAGTTTGATTTATCATTGTTAAAGTTTCTGACCCTTGGCTAAGTATTACGGATACCATAGAATTGAATTGGGTTTTGATGTCATGTTGGTTGCAGGCTTCATGAACTGATAATAACGCAAGCAATTTGATCATACTATGAATTAACATTAAGTAAATGCTCTACAAGCCAAGTGCGCGTGTTGGGTCATTATTGAAGGATTTATCACGCCAGTTAAGAAATATTTTTCTTTTTTAAAATATTTGAAAATGGGGACGAGGCGTGTTACAGAAGTTAGTGAAGCCCCAGGACTCATTCCGAAAAAAAACGATCAATAGAATTGCTTCAAAATTGAAGGTTTTAAAAAACTAACTCTTGGTTTTCTTGAATATTTGTAGCTTGAAGATGATGTTATAATATAGAAATGTCGTATTTAACAGACAGACAGTAAAAAAAATTAAATGAATTGACTGTTTTAGTGGGTTTGGTGGGTAATTTTTCAGCATTTTAACACGCGATGATCTGGTGTAAGGTGTGCTACATTTAGACGAAGTAAAAGTCATCTCTCATACACTGTCGAGAAGGATGCTTACAACTGAGCAACGCACATCTTCTGCGATAGGACACTCATGACTCAGATAGAGAGCTACATTAGTCCTTCAGTTGGCTCTTACCCACTTGATTTAGAATTCAGGTGAAAGAAATATAATGAAATTGAGGTTTCATCTGTAAATGTTCGGTAAATGTTTTAATTAATATTTGACAACATTTTTCATGACGAGAGAATGGGCTGATATAAGAACATTTATTTATCACAAGGATTTACATCAATATAAAAGTACTAATTTACCTAAAGTAATAGAAAATACCAAGATTTTTTTCAATTTAACACTGCAAGCCCGATATAAATGTGTACAGTAAATACTTTACGGTACTCCACGTGGAGAAACTTTGGAAAATGGAGGCTTTGTTTTGGACTTGAAGTCCTTAAATTTGTTGCTTAAAACTTTTTAATACTGATTTAACATAAGCTAAAAATATCTAATTAAACCGAATAGAAATTGGTTAATTAGTACGCTTTGTAGCGCATTTCCGACAAGGTGACGTCGTGTGTGACGTCACCGCTGCACCATCTGGCTTCTTTATACAATGTTTCTTATTTAATCGTCCGAAACTTCCTTTATGCGAAACACTCTTTTAAACTGATTTAGATTATGAACACCATTTATTCATGTATACTAAAAATTCAGACAAATTTGTAGGACATTTTCCCTTCCCTATAAAATTTGAATTTTCTATCGATTAACAATAGAAATTATAGTGTTGTCAAGATATTCATGAATATTAATGAAAACTGTTGAAATGAATAAAGAAAATTTTAAAATTCTCACCCGTTATACTATGGTTAGGAACTGTAAATCATATCCGTGTTACGAATTTTTTTTTTATTAGGTTATTTAAAGAAACTAACTCACATGGTCACAGGTGATTAAATAAGATTTTACCCACGAATGTCTAGGAATGAAAATGATCTAAATTATTTTCAACAGCGTTTTGACTCCATACATTTTACTGACCTCTTTTTCTCATCCGCATGATCACGACCCCAAGGATTACAACTACCGTCACTAGAAGACCGAGCACCGAGCACAAGATGATGATCGTCTGCGCCGACTGGTGTTGTGACATCCCGTCGGTGCCTGCCGTGGTAGACGGGGTGCCTGCCCAGACGTACAATATATTGAGGGAATTTGCTGAAGAAAACTGTATTCTGAGGCGTTAAAGGATCAAGGAGAGGATCTGGGCGAGCAAGATAAATCAGTATAATATTTTTTGCTGCGTCGTGTATGGTTTTAGCAGTCCAGATATAACTTCTGCATAGGGCGGCTAAAATTATAGATGGAACGGCGAACAAATCACCTGTTTTGTAGTTGAAAAATGACAACCATTCATGTTCTTATCACGCAACGACTTTGCTTCTAAGTTTAATTTTTCGCAGCTCATACAAACATGAATTACACATCTAGACATTTTTAAAATTAGAGAACTTTATTGAGTGTATGATTAATTTCGACTTTAACCGTAAATACCATAACCATGAGCGGAATGTTTTGAAACTCTTATAATATTTGTCGTATTCTGGATTGTGTTGAGTTGCTTCCAGCAGACACGAAAATTTATTGTATTGTTGATTATTGCTTGTTGTGTCTTTGAAAGCAACTTTTTTTTTAATCACTGACGTAATAGTGGCACTGTCATCTCATATTTTGGTCTAGCCTCACTCTATAAATATTCAAGTGTCACTTGTTATAGATGCCTAATGTTACTTGTAAATGAAAAATACTGACTACCAGAGAAGCAGCAATTTCAATGCAAAAAGGTTATTATTATGGATCTACGCACATGTGCATGTACGTATCCATTATAGCAGCAACAGGCTTATTGTTTATTTGTAACTTTTATCTTTAGCACAAAAATCTGTGCTCAGAAACTGGTGGAAGAGTTGGAAGTAAAATTGGGAGGGGCTGTGGCTCCTGTGACATAATTTACTGTTGTTCAAAGGATTATCTATTCATGCTATTTTGTTTTATTACTATCGTATATGATTTGTCATCATTCAAACTTTCAATTGTATTCGATAACATGCGTAAATCATGAATTATTAAAAGTCATTTAAAATTAAAGTGTGCCACGATACATTTAAACATGAACACACAACAGCTTTTATTAAAAAGTAAAGCATTGCAAGTAACGCGTGACATGATACGTTTATCCTAAACATGAACACACAACAGCTTTTATTAAAAAGTAAAGCATTGCGAGTAACGCGTGGCATGATACGTATATCCTAAACATGAACACACAACAGCTTTTATTAAAAAGTAAAGCATTGCAAGTAACGCGTGACATGATACGTTTATCCTAAACATGAACACACAACAGCTTTTATTAAAAAGTAAAGCATTGCAAGTAACGCGTGACATGATACGTTTATCCTAAACATGAACACACAACAGCTTTTATTAAAAAGTAAAGCATTGCGAGTAACGCGTGGCATGATACGTATATCCTAAACATGAACACACAACAGCTTTTATTAAAAAGTAAAGCATTGCGAGTAACGCGTGGCATGATACGTTTATCCTAAACATGAACAGACAATGGCAGTTGTTAACAGGTGCCATTGGTAGTTATTATTTCAAGTGTTAGTAATAACTCTAATCGAACCATGCTATTTGGGCCACGCATAATTCTTTCTTAATATAAAAATGATGGGAAAGATAGCTGATTTAAAAATCATTTTATTGCGTGAACGTTTCGACTTAAAGCTCAAGCCATTATCAAAACCTGCGAAAGCGAATTGAAATACAGAAAATATAACATGGCTTATGTTAGGCTGCTTATGTAGCCAATTAGAAAAAAAATATTCGACGTAAAATAAATATGCGCGACAAATCGTTCCATCAATAATTCGAGAGGTAATTTCAAATATGGCGTAAAGTTACTAAAAAACGCAGGTTATAGAATTTCGTTCTCTGTTATAATTGAAATCAGCGCGGAACAAACGAGCAAGCAAGCAACCAAACAATCATACGCAGACAAACGTGATGAACAAAGTTCACAGAGTTCAACAAAGTACGAGTACGTAAACAGAAAGAGTGCAATTTAAAACAAAAATTTGCAATCTTTATTTGGAGATAAGGCATCCAGTTTACATGCTCGTAACAGACAAACAGACCAAGCAAGCAAACTAGCATGGAAATGAGCAAGCAAGCTTAGTATAGAATCCTTACACAAGGCAATTAAAAAATTTGCAAGCCCTATTAAACATTCTAAAATGCCGTCATTTATGGCAAACCTTGCACACTGGTAGCAATCTTCTACCAAATAACACTCTTGGAGTGTGTGTTTATTTGTGTCTGTATATTTGTTTGGTGTCCGCTTCTTCTGTCTCTCTTTCAAGCTCATAAGAATGCTTAATGACCGTATCTGTAATACGATTTTCCCCAGTGCACAAGTAAAAGAATATTCTAATCGCGGATGATATTAGGATGGATATATGGATACATTCATTTGTCATGCACATCTAAAAACTTTATTCAAGCAGAATACTGAATCCCGTTTTGCTGACGGGCCGTTTACTGGTAAATAACTACATTCGGAGCATTGCTCAGAACATTACATTAAATTCATTACACTCGAACACTGCGAGCTTTAGAAAGCTTAAGGACACGGTTCGGGTCAACTTCCGGATAACGGTAGGTTTTCGGTTTATAAACTCATCTTTTAGAGAATTTTCGTGCACATCCAACGCTATAATTGGCTCTCAAGTACGTCCATTGGTTCGTCTCCTAGACAGGGTAGAAGACGCGCACTAACGTGGCCTTAGGGCTAGGGCGCACCAATGGATGGGTGACCTCCCTCTTCCCCCTTATTACGAGTCAGTTTTGAGTGTTCCTTAATGGGAAAAGCAAGAGAGTTCATTCATGGCTTTGCTTGAAATGCTTTCGTATTCAAACGAAACATTATATTACCCAGTGATACATTATGATGGTGTAACTGAGTGTTTGTTTTGAGTCCGGCTGCTGAGTCATCAGCTAATTAGCTTGCTGTGGAAACATATATTCGCCTCCCGGAGTTTTGAAGCTACAGAAATGGTAAACATATCAATCGAAAGGGCTCAAAAAGAGCTACAAAGCAACAGAAAAAAAGAAAATGTGAAGAAAAAAAACGTCTAAAAAACCCTGTTCTGAAACTTGCATTTATTGAATTTGGATATGGATCCTTCCCCCACAGTTATGAAAGTACAAGAATTGCTGATATATCAATCGATAGAACTCAAATAGAGCTACAAAAGCAGTGAAGTTTATTTCAAAAGAAGGCTCAGTTCAAAAATTCGGAAAAAAAGAAAAACAAATTGTAGGAAAACGGCTCTCAAGAAAACCCTCCTTTTTGGCCTTTGAAGTGATTCTTCTCCCACAGTTTGAAGGTACATGGATGGCAAACATATCAATCAATAGCAGTTAAAGAGATCTAGAGATCCGGTGTCGAAGTTTTTTTAATATCAATTCATGTTGAAAATTATCAGCAAAATGATGCGAAAAAGCGAAAAAAGTAGTCGGTTTTTGGGAAAAAAGATTAAAAATTCAAAAAATCAAAATACCGAAAAAATTTTGCACCAGATCTTTAGAAAAAACAATTACCTATCTAGAAAACATTTCTCCTGTTCTGTAAGTTCAAAATTGTAGGAGAAGAATCTTTTTCTGCAACACCTATTTTTCCTTGCTTAAAAAATCTTATTTCTTATAAATTTATGAAAAAAACACACAAGTAAAACAATGGTACTAACATTTCACATCTGTGGTAAATATCTCAGAAAACTCAATCAAGAACTTTCAGACTTTTTTTACCCGGAACCGTCCCCTTAACTGATTAAAAATTCAACGCCAAAGAACAATATTTCTGGCACAAAACTGAGCATCTCAGAGACTCGAAAATTTGAGAGAGAACAGTAATTGGAGAGCCAATAAAATTTACCCGAGAGAGGTCGGTTGTACATGACCCTCCTGCAAGCAGTGGAAATTAAGGGAAACTCAACTGAAGAGCAAACTGTTAAGGTGTCCAGAATAACTAATTTAGCTATGAATTACCAACTATAAATGAAGAATGTTAGTTCTTTAAAATATGACTGTAAATCAGATGCGTAAAGCTCAAAATTGACGCGGATGTTCGGCTTAGGCGAAAGCATTATTGAAAATTGAAGCAATTTCCAATGTCAGGTATTTACCAGCGGTGGTCGTTTCTACAGCTGACGTTGCCGTCATTGTGTTCTCTTCAGCGACGGGTGTGGTACCTTTGGTGGTAGTGGCTGGAGCAGGTCGAGTGGTGTTGGAGTTGGCGGAGCAGTTGTGATTCTTTGGGCCCTCGTACCATTGCACTCGTCTCCGGTGATGGAAACGTTGAGTCGGGGAAAATCGTATAAATAAATCGATCTAAATTGCTTCACTTCTGTCTTGTTATTGATCAGGTTTGTTATCTGAAGATCGTATGTTCGTCTCTGAGTAGGCGTGTAATGTGAATGAATAAGTCTCACATCGAGATCATGCCACTTATTGGAAGTGATCCCGATATCAGAGCTTGACACTGAGTAATTGAGGTAATGTGTCAAATTGAAATGGCAGCAGAAGACTGCCACCGCTGTAACTGTAATTGGCAGCCTGGGAGGGAAGACATGCACGTTGATGACCCATTTTGCCACGGTCACGGTCTCTCCCGAGCTGAGCAATGGAAATCGTTGAGACACACACGGAGGAGCGAACCTTTTCTGACGGGATTGCTCACGGCGAGTTGTTTGAATACCATTTGTTGAATGGAATTTTTGTTTATCCCAAAGAAACGGTGACAGCTGCCATGTTTGCAACGGTTCACTGCTGTAGGGGAAATTTTCCTTCAGTTCCACACTGCGAGGGCGGCCGCTCACGTGAGGTGACTCAACCAGCGGAGACAAAACTTCGTGAATTGATTTATTTTCTGAAACTGTTTTGAATACATTTGCTTCTGCCCTTTCTGCCGGAAATTTCACCGCGTCTAACTCATTATAAATTTCCAGAGAATCCTGCGAAGGTACACCGTAAAGGGAGTAAATTCCATATGTTTCAGGACGCCGATGCTTGGCTAAACGAGAAGAAGTGTTAAATGCCGCATTGCTATTGATATTTTGGTAGGAATTTGTGTGGCAGAATAAGAAAAATATCATCACCGGAAGGATCATTTTGTTGCTGTTGACAACCTTGAGGCTGCTCATGGAATCACAAATTGGAAGACAGGAAGTTTCAGTTCTCCTTCTCTATTTATTTGTATTTAATGCCACGCAGTTCAGCTACACACAGTTATTTTAAAGAGCATCATTGAACACTTTTGACGTCGGTGTCACTACCATACAGTAAAACGTACACCTGTGTAGTCAAAAAACGTGAGGACATAAATAGTACATCGAAGGGTTTCCGCCTAAATTATTTTATAGCGTTTAAAGGTATTTCACGTTGACTCTAGCACGGCATATAATAAGACAATAACTTAGGGAGGGAGAATTTATAAAAATTTTTGCTCTGTAAACGCAATACGAACGTAAAAGGTGAGAACTTTTGTGAACAATCAAAATTGAAAAGAAAATTATCAAAACAAATGAATATATCGGCCAAGCTAAACTTTGACTAAGAGGACCTGTCGCTCAACGCTGCAAGAGTATAAATAGGGTAAACCGAAACTCGAACTTTTAAAAGTGTTTTATTTATGCACTAATTCTCTCACGCTGACAATTAACATTAAGTTATGGCAGAGATGCTTCAGAATATGTGGAGAAAATTTCAAAATGTACATATAACCGGTTCCGAAATATGCCCCTACTTCGCTGTTGACCGTTGATGCAGTTCACAATATATACAGTGTATAAGGGATTCCCAACGTAGTTTTCATCTCGGAATCCCTAAAGAAATTTCATTCGAACCTTGCACCCTCTGAAATGAAAATGCCAACACACAGCTAATATCCTAGTTGATCTGAACTTTTCTCGCACCCCCGTGCATATCTTCTTACACCCCCAGGGGATGCGAGCACCCCTGGCTGGGAACCCCTGGTATAGTGTATCGCGGTACACCACAGCGCAAATTCCAGTACTTGGGAAAACTTGGACGGAGACAACATCTGTACGGCCAAATGGACGCCACGCTCTGAGCCCTCGACTCTGGTGAGCTGCGGTCTCTGAGCGGAAAATGAGGCAATGGTCCTTCGAGAGCCATGGTGTATGCTCGTGTTTTGTTTGTTGTCCTTTTAAGTTGTACATATTTTTTATAGGGACACAAGTACCTGCAATGTCATACAACAACCAACCACGCATATGAGAGGAAAGACAAAAACAAAAAAAGTTTATTTCCAATGAAGTTGATGACTGATATGTATAACATTGGGTTTTAAAACAAGATAGTTAGTTGATATTCACACGCGAGTATCGTAATACCCATGTCAATAGTCGAAACAAATGATTGAGAGAAAAGCACGAAAAAATGTTTTCCTTTCGTTGCGTTAATCTAATTTTGACAATGCATATTAATACAAAAAACTAAGAAATCATAATCCCAGTGACGCATCGTTGAAAGCACTCTCGTTAGTACGCACTAATTTTGAAATATGAGCATACGAGCATAGGAACTAGTGATATGAGGGATTAATGTTGAAAACAAGATGGGCAGATTTAAATTATTCTAAGACTGTGAGGTCGACATTCGGTACAATTTTTTCATTCTTTCGTATCAATTAGTATGCCAAATAACGAGCTCGGATAGAAATTATTTTTTTCAGCATAACACAAAACGTATTATATTTCGTACGCTAATGATACTGGCACAAAGGAGTTCACCGAAGTCTAAAATATGAGAAGGATTGTTGTACAATGCCAACCATAACATTTGCAACATAGCTGGGACAATACGAGAAGTTCACTATCTAAATAGTATTGTCATACTATACTCACAAGCGCAAGAAACGACAAATTGCCACACAAGACTAACACGAACATTTTAAGACAAGAATAATAAAATGAAACACTGATGTTTTATAAAATTATTAGATAAGATGAATAATGTCATCGTTTAAAATGTTTTAATATGAAAGGTCCTGAGTGAAAATACATAGAGAAGTGTTATGACAGCCCATGTCAATGCTTGTACAAAAGACTGAGAAAAAAAAACGTAAAAATGCTTCCCATAGCTAGTTAGTGGAAGTTTAATAATGTTTACATATGAATGGAATAAAAGAATTTAAAAAATGATGACGTCAGTGGGATGAGAAAACTTGTGACAGCTTCCACGTACATTGATATATGAGCTTTGGATATTGAAACGGAAAAGCCATCAGATAGAACGCAACTGATCATGAATCAGTAATAGTTCAATTTCTTCAAGTGTAAGTTGGTTCAGAAATACTCCTAGCATTTTTGTACTCAAACACAGCAATTCATTAAAATCTATATTTCTGTCCTTTTCTAAAATGCAACGTTTCAACGTATCAAACATCATCCTTAGGCTGGAAAAAATATAGAAAAATTTTTCCAGCTGAGGATGGTAGTGGGGTGCCTGGAGCAGTCGTGTTTCTTTGGGCCCTCGTACCATCGCTTCGTCGGATTTGAGCACACAGTCACGACCTGCCACTACACTCAAATGTGTTGCTATCGATGCACATTTACTTTACCGGTAATAGTTAGAGATGCTTGTAGCATTCACACGATATGCATATGATCTGAACGTCGTCTTTGTCAAACTGTCTCTCAATACCACTAACCTGAGAAGCATTGGACTAACCAAGCTTCCTAAAGTTGATAAGAAACATCCGTCGGATGAGGGACATGCATCTTTAGCTATGTTAGCTTAATTATTATTAACAACTCCCTCAGTAAACTTTGTCAGCAGTAATTTGGTATGGTCGCATATTGAGAGAGTGTGAAATTTTATGTCAAGAGAAAAAAAAGCAAGAATACATTATAAATATTCTTTTATTACTATACGCTGGTTAGTACATCTTAGTAATTAGAATTATATAAGCAATTAAACAACTAGGAAGTAACAATTGATGTGGCACTGTACTAAATGAAAAATGTAAAATCTACTCCAGAAGTGATAAATTCCCGTAATTTCGAGGTAGTATTCCTTTTGCTCCCCTGTGCCTTAAAATCACGCACTTCTTCTTAAGCTTTTTGGTTCTACCGGAGATTTTGGCTCCCTGATTCCGGTACTCTTACATGAACTTCTTCAATTTAATTTCGGCTTCCATCACTGTTTCTGTCCCTTTGTGCCTTGTTTTGTTGCTCGTTTTCGTTACTTTCCTCCTGTACAACTTCTTGGTTAATTTTCTTCGAATAAAAATCTTGCTCCTCGTGGTGAAACTTATGTTCGTGGAAGTGAGAATTATTTTTCCTTCTTTAATGAGTTTGTATAGTTGAAAGAAGTTAAATAGTCAAGAAAAAATAGCTCGAAGTTCAAATGAGTAAGTTGAGTGGCTGAAAAGCGTATGAAGAATGTTTGGAGAGAGTTTGAGAGCCGAGGGAAAAATATGTTTGAGAAGTGAAGGAAAAAATAAGAACGTTTGGAAAAAGTTAGAAGAACGCTTGAATAAGTATAAAAAACTGCAGTATAGCTCATTCATGGACATAGACTGTTTTTATTTTGAAACTAAAACGAGAGGTACATACCTTGACAGGAGGCGGGGATGTGCTAATGGGGATGTGCTCTCTAACTCTCAGAACTTCTTTGTTGTCAAGATAATGAGGTTCAAAATGTCAACATTTGAGGCTCTGTTTGCCAAACCTTGTCTTTATTATAAAAATTCTGATTTAAATGTTGCCTTCAAATCTAACAACAGTCGGGTGTCAAGTGCTTACGAATCAGTTCGGGGTGCGACCGAGTGTTGCTATCATGGCATGTTTGTAAAATGATAAAATGTTGAATATGCATTGGCTATGGGCATATAAAAGGCGCAGTTACTCTGCGTCAGGAGCGTTTTCCAAAAGGGTGTATTTTTTATGTTAACAGTTTCTTGAAATGCAATTTGTCGTTATAGTATCACAGTTTTTATCCTGGGCTCATTTCTGGGAACTTAGCTTGCTTCCCAAAATGCCTGACATATCCTGGATGACTGTCACTGTTCTAGTCCGATGCACCCGATAGTTTTTTCATGAAAGGTAATACAACGACTACTTTCATTCAGCTTTGGTGAAAATAGTTAAGCTTAGTAACATAAAAGCTCATTATAGCCATGGTGGTTCGGTTTGACGGATACCTCAACTTGACACGTTCCCCGCGCATGTGACCATATTAGTACCAATAGGTAATTTGCTCATTCATGTACCGGTATAAGTGAATGACATTTCATGTTTCACGACCTTTTCAACCAGTAGTTGTTATAAAATAAAGGGAAATGTTTTTGCGCAATTGTGTTTTTCCTATTTCTTATGAAGGATAACAATAGATTCGTGCAGTAAAGTCGATTTCCGAATTCTGCAACTTACAACCTAAACAAACAAACTGTTAACAACTGCGGAAACGTGGTGAATGTGTGAACGTTGAAACAAGCCGAGAATATGACTGACCCTCCTCCTTGCATCGCCCTCTCTCACAAGCTTTGTTAACAGCTTCATAAGGGCTCTGAGGAACGGCGAACGTCATTGCTAGAGACAGAATTGTGATTCGTCTGACCACGTGCCGCTTGTACGTGTGCTTTGGCTAATAAACAAGTAGTCTATTGGGAGATTTAATATTGACCGTTTATGAGCCAATGTGCGCAGGAAGCTCATAGCATGGAGTTTTTTATAAAGATTCCGTTCAGAAAGTGAATTGTTCCCAGTTGTGACAGGTGTGAGACAGGGATGTGTGATGTTGCCGTGGTTGTTTAATTTGTTTATGGATGGTGTGGTGAGAGAAGTGAATGCCAGAGTGTTGGGAAAAGTTGCGCAGTTGGTGGGCGAAATGGTATGTATTGGGAAGTGTGTCAGCTGTTGTTTGCAGATGATACAGCGCTTGTGGCTGATTCAGAGGAAAAACTGAGGAGACTGGTTGCTGAGTTTGGTAGAGTGTGCGAAAGGCGAAAATTGAGGGTAAATGTGAACAAAAGTAAGGTGATGCGATGTTCAAGAGGTGGAGTGTTTGAAACTTTGGATGTGAGGTTGAATGGTGTAGTTTTAGAGGAGGTAGAGCATTTTAGGTACCTCGGGTCGGATGTGGCTGTTAAGGATAGTATGGAAGTAGACGTGAGGCATCGAGTGAGTGAAGGCTGTAAGACATTGGGTGCAATGAGGAAAGTTTTTGAATGCAGGAGTTTGAGTATGAATGCTAAGAGGGGACTGTATGAAAGCTTGATTGTGCCAGTTTTGTTGTATGGAGCAGAGTCCTGGGGGTTGAGAGCAGCTGAGAGGAGGAAGTTGGATGTGTTTGAGATGAAGTGTTTGAGGAGCATGTATGGAGTAACAAGAAGAGATAGGATCAGGAATGAGTTGGTTAGGGGACAGACGGGTGTTATCAAAAAATTGAGCAGGCGAGTGGATGAAAGAGTACTTGGATGGTTTGGGCATGTTGAAAGAATGAATGTTGAGCGGCTGGTGAAAAAGATTTATACGTCGGAAGTGAGTGGTGTTAGAGCGCGAGGTAGACCACGGATGAGTTGGATGGATAGGGTGAAACGTGCTTTGTATGAGAAGGGTCTGACTGTAGACGTGGCGAGAGGGATGGCTGCGGACAGAAGTGAGTGGGGGCAGTGCATAAGAAGGTAATTTTATTTTTGACGCGGTACGGGAAGTTGCCCGCGTGTGATGGGGTTGACCTGTCCTGTGCGGGGGGAGGGGCTGTACTCAATGAAGCGGTCGGGGTAAACCAGCTATGGCTGTTGGGCCTGACTGTGGAAGGTGGTTGTGCTGGGCTGCTGCTGATCCTGGCAGTTCAGGTGCGGCCAGTGCTGCCTCTCTCGCCTCCTAGTGCCTAAGTGTGGTGATTGTGGCCTGCTGTCAGCTACCCTCCCATAGGGAGGATAAGCCCGGTATATGTGTGCCGTTCAGAAATAGCAGAAGAAGGGACATAATTGATGTTTCGCAGTAGTTCTATCTTTCATACAAAGTGATTCAGGTCAACAATTCGATGCACACGGTAGCGGTCCCTATACAGTGGGTTAAAATTTTCTCACTACCACAGTTTTGGCTCGAATTGTTGTATGAAACGGAATCTTTCCAGATCTGGTTGGTCTATATAACAGTGAGGCATGCAACACCAGTGAATTCCGCTACTTTCTTAACTGGATGTCCCTTAGCCCAACCAAATGCTTGAGTGTCTTTTTGCTTCGGCGACAGGAGAGCTGAGTTTCTCCAGCTTACATAGGAAGCCATTGGAGCCTGAGGACAGACGTCTACAGATCTTATATTGTCTATGTGGAAGATGCGTGGAAATTCGAATGTCCACTGATACATAAGCTATATTTAGTCTAATCATGTTCCTACAAATATTGATAGTGTGATGTGTTGTCACATTCAGCATATATTATTTAAAAAATGACCAAAGTGTTGACTATCAGTAGAGATTGTTTAAAGATTTTTACCAATCAAAAGACAGCTTCCTTTGCAACTTTTAAGTCAACATCAATGACCTGAAAATAGATTCGTTAATAATATCAATAGTATTCATTGGAATATCGTTCTTTCACTCTACTAAACCATCAGTCAATTAATTTCTCAAGTGATAATGAAAGCTCAAATCTGCTTTTTAGTTTCTGTACATGTTTCACTGTCAGATGAAAATCTTGGTTAGAAAAAACTCTTGATATTTCAGAGGCATTTGAACCCATGATGTACAATTTGATGCTTGAGTATGGGTGTATCATCCATTAGAATTGACAAAAATGATACGTGACAGCGATGCAAGGATAGGAAACATTCAAAATTAATGCTAGTTTATTTCATTTAAATAAATGAATGCTGTCCCCCGCGAATGGGCCGGAAGAAGGGAAAGACTGGAACAGCAGCACGCCCGCTGCTCCCCTCCAGCACCGTGCCAAGATCACTGTCGAGGGAGAACAAATCATCAATAATTTGGACAAATTAACTCGATAACGACTGCTCGTGAATTTGTAGATTAAAATATTACCTCAATTTAAATTTACCTCGCGCTGCTAAATAAATAGGGTCCAAAAGACCGCGTACGTAAATTTTAGAAGCGTGAAATGAGATTGAGGTATTGGGGGAACACGTAGCTCTGCAGAAAATAATGCAAGGCTCTAGAGTTCAGCTGACGTAATTTTTAGGAATAGCTTCCACAAGACTAATTCAATTCTGGCCTAATTAAATATGCTAAAACCTAAATTAAGTTCAGTGATTATTAAACAGTATAGATTATTAACTTTGAGCACTAGTTTTAAATAATAACACGAGACACGAAATTTTACACTAGTAGTCATTGAAATGGAAATTTGGAGTAATTACATTATAATCCCAATGTTAAGCACGAATTCAGTTTATTTATGGCAACGTTTTACAAGTTTTTAATCTCCCATTATTTTTGAGGTGAGTGAGGCAGGTTACTTAGAACTGCAACTGAAGTCACTAACGTAAAACTGTGGCGCGAACCATTACGGACTGGAGTGGCGAAGCAGAAACGAAGCGCAGGGAGGCAGCAGGTCAGCAGAGAAGACTAGTCCATCATGCCACCGCCAGGACCCTCTCGCAGAAGCAGCGTTGAAGAACGGGAGACGGAAGCCAAGACACCGGCCACACTCAGGAGTAGGTCTTACAGCAGGCTTAATGCGTAGAGAAGTAAAGGTGGTCAAGTCAGGTAGAAACCTGGCGAGCAACGACGCTAATGGTGTCCCAGAGACTTCAGAGGTCACTTTTTCTTCGGTGTGTTTTTAAGAAGAAGAAAACTATGATGAAGAACACCGAATGAACGCGCCTTTGATTATTGAAATAAATATTAGTGACGTTTTACTTTAATTCAATTTTATTATTTTCAAGGGAGTTGTTTATATTAAAGCACGATTGCCATAAAGATACCTGACGAAAACTTAGGTTTTCTGCAAGAAAATAATCTTCGACGTAGAAATATGTTGGATATAGTTATGGCTGCATTTATGCTTGTAAATGTCTTAACACTTGGTTTTCGAAAATCTAACTCCGAGAGTTATCACGAATCTATTAAAGGAAAAGGAAACTCTCAAGTGATTACGGTGCTCGGGCTAAATAGTGGGGTCGTAACAATTACTTCGTGTTCAGAAGTTGCAAATCCTTCAGTATGCCTCGACTTAAGCGAAAATATTTCTCATCAGATCTCATTGTATTCCTCTCTATATCCTCCAAATTTGGTTAGAGTAAATCACTTCTTTTTCAGAGTAGAACTTCATTTGGTTGAAAGAATTGAAAAAATAGCCCTTCTGTGAACATTGCAGAGTATTGCATTTTAAGGACGGCTGTATGGGTGAGTCTTGACACTTTCGCAGTTGTTTTCTGATTTCATGCCTGCATATTTTTAACCCTCTACGACCTTATTAATTACGTGTGAGTTACTCACACAATACTTTATTTCTTTGATAAACTCTTTTTTCTTGGAAGCTGTCATCACTGACGAACTTATTTGAAGCGTTTCGTCGAATTGTTATAAAATATTTGAATAAAAAATCTATTGCAGTTATTAGTGATCTCCAATTTTGACAACATAGCGGGCTGTTCTCTTCGGACTTTCTGCAAGTCAAAAATTTGCACCTATGAACAAAATAGAAATTTAGAAAAACGTTATTGATATGGGGATAAATAGAATAAAAGGTTAATATATCATGTGCAAGTAAACATTTAGGATATTTTTATAACGTTTAAGAAATTTAAAAACAAAAGAAAATAAGATTCCCAATATGTTCGTAATGTCGCACTGGTAGAATGAAATTGAAACTGGCATTTCAACACATGAATTAAAAGCTTGCAGTTTGAACAAAAAATAAAAAAGAGTTGGTACTTAGCAGTTCATACACCCAACAGCACACGGAAGTTGAAGAACGTTAATACGAGGCAACTTTGTACATATTGAAGAGCCTGAGTCGAAGCTATTCATGGACATGAAACATAAAGTTGGTTTATGATGATAAACAGCCAGACCCAAGTTGGACCCTGTGCGTCAGTTTAAAAGCATCGAACGCAGCTCCCTCTGAACTTAGATTGTCTTCAGCGAATAGGTGTTCGGATTACAGCTTTTCATGCGATTTACTTTTTCCAGGCGAATATGAAGCCTATGCCATCACGCACGTAAAATGGCATTTGTGGAAGTCATATAAATCCAGATGTTCTGGTTAAAGACGCTGATACATTAGCTCTCAAGTTCAATTGCGAATAAATGTCATTTAAAACGCAATCAACAAAAACGTGGGGAGGGAGATTCGTGCAGTGCAGAGTTACATGCGGAACTACAAAACTCTAAAAGTATTAGTGGACAGTCAAAATACGTTTTTACCAACATGGGTTTATGTAAATATTAACAGCGACTAGAAATATTCAGTCGATTTGAAAAAAAAAATATTTTATGGGAAACTTACAAAAGCAGCACAACGCTAGAAAAATTAGTTTTAAATGTGTTCAAAAATACACTAAATTAACAACGTCATACGCTCTTAGGACGCTCGGAACCGAGCTATGCTCGGAACCGAGCTACGCTGCGGAGCCCTGATTATTAGGCTCCAGAAAGGTTTGGAAAGTGTATCGCATATTAAAATACTCCACAATACTGATATGCCTGATCTGACACATAATGTTTTTAACAGTAGATCTTTGCTCGAGTGGAACTTATAGTGAACTTAAGATCGTGATTTACATAGTATAATATCTTGCTCTCAATTTCTCCAGTCTAATTGATAGGGTTTCCGTCATCGTCGAAGATGACGTAGGCTGCGCTGGTGCTATCAATGGGGAAGCACTCCGGCGGCTCGTAGTACTCTACTTCAGCGTCCCCACCAGCTCGGGTGACAGTCAGAGGCGAGATGGTGGCGGTGGGGGCCACCGAGAACGTGGTTTGGTCGACTTGTCGAGGTGCTGGGCAGTTCTGGAGTGGGCGAGAGGCGTCTCTAGGTTTTTGTACATGCCCGTCTTGTGCCAATCGACCTGCAGGTATTTTAATAATTAAAAAATCACTTTATTTAAATTATACTTGTCAACTCAAAGTTAACTATCACAGAATGAGTTATCGCTGGTATAGGGCATGATTTTTCCCTGTAACGTCATTAAGGTACTAATAATTACCTCTATTTTAAAGCAAGGATTAGAGATGAGTTACGGATATGATACGCTTCGACACGTACTTTTATTTATGACTCACTTATCGTATCGTCCTGATTTGAAAAAGCCTGAAGATGATGTTAGTAGCATTGAAACGTTTCTTTTAAAAGACAGACAGTGATGTAAAATTTTATGGATTGACTGATTTAGGAAATTTTATGAGTATATTTTTCATATTTTAACACGTGATACACTGATGTAATGTGTGCTACGTTTAGACGAAGTAAAAGCCGTCTCTCATACACTGTCAAGAAGTACAGATACAACTGAGCAACGTACATGTTCTACGAAATAACACTCATGAATTAAGTAGACGGCTTAATAGTCCTTCATTTGGAGCTCACTCGTTTGATCTCTAATTCAGGTGGAACAAGTGTAATGGAATTGAGGCTTTAACTTAAGAAGATTGTTAAATATCCTGATTAAACTTGAACAACATTTTTCATAAGGAGGGATTGAGGTGATGTATTAAAAATATTTTTCGCAAGGATTTACATCAAAACATAGAGTATTACTGTATTTAAAGTAACTAAAAATGCCTAAATTTCTTGTTATTCAACACTGCGAACGTGATATAAATTTGTACAGTATATATTTTACGGGCCTCTATACCTGGGAGAATTCGAAAAATGAAGGCCTTGCTTTGGACCTGTGGCCTGTAAATTAAATTACTTATAATTTGTTAATACTGATTCACCATGAGCTAGAAGCATCTGAATCAAACAGAAATTCTTCAAAAAAAAGTTTGTAGTGCATTTTTACAATCTGGCGGCACGTGTGACGTCACCGCAACACCAGCTGGCTGTTTTTTACATAATATTCATATTATTGTCCGCACCTTTTTTCCGAGCAACTCTTTTTTGAATAGATTTAAAATTTGGAAATAATTTTTTGAGGTATGCCAAAAATGTAGGCAAATTGTTTGGAAACTTTCTGTACACTGTAAATTTTATTTTTCCTTCTGTGATTGATAGAAATTAGCCCGTTTTTAATATATTCATGGAAATAAGATAATACGATTACTTTTTTACGAGGAAAAATTTAAAATTCTCAACCGTTGTACTGTGTTTATTTCTTTCAATCATATCCATTTGATATTTTCGGAATATGGGTTATTTTAAAAACTAACCCAAAGGGTCACAGGTGATTAAATGAGATTTTATACATGAATTTCTATGAACAAAAATTATCTAAATTTTCTGTCCCCAGTTTTATGACTGTATTCTTGTAACTGACCTTTTTTTCTCATCCGCATGATCACGATCCCAAGGATTACAAGTACTGTCACTAGAAGACCGAGCACCGAGCCCAAGATGATGTTCATCTTCTGCGCCGACTCATGTTGAGACATCCAGTCGATGCCTGCCCAGACATAGGACACTAGTAAAATAAAACAGCATTCCGCAACAGTTACGAGCCGACAGGTTCGTTTTTGAGTTGTTATTAATGTCTCAGCCCTTCAACTCCAGATTAACCTAAAGCGAAAGTAAAGAAGTTAAGTAAGAGAGGTAATACCGTGGAAGAACTGCTTGCACCGTTGATACCAATCTTAAAGTGACCACCTTCATCATCTCTGCTGTCTCCTGCGCCTCGCCAAGGAAAAAGAACAAGGTGCGGAGAGAAGGAAATGTCTGAGGTCGGCACAGTTAGACTAACTATGGGAATATCGAGAGCAGTTACGTCGGCCCCTGCAATTCAGCTCCTTGAATTAATCACCCTCTCCGAAAAATGTAACTGAATTTTTCTGAGAATTTTTTGTGCAAGAAGATTTTGGTAAACTCGCTCCTATGACGAGAATTATTCATTGAAGCGGTTTCAGTGAGTGGCGTCGAATAATTTTTAGGACAATTACCGTACTAATGCACATTCTCAGTTCATAAGTTTTAGGTTTTTACAAAATTGTTCTTATTTATTTATTATATTTCTTTCCAATTAGCTTCAGAACAAAAATACAAGATCTCATAAAAATAAGTGCTGATTTGACTTTTTTAAATGCAGACTCGCCACACAGTACTCTTTTACAAAGGGCTTTTAATATTTACATGAGCAAATAAATTTTCAAGACCGCTTTCAAACTTGAACGCCATCAGGTAAAGCAAAACCGTTTAAAATAGTTCAAACTGCTGAGGGAAAGTTACCTGTTGTTGTTCCCCGCCCAATTTTAGTATTCCATGTAATATGAAACCACATCCTAGTTTTAGCTCACGCCAAAATGTCTTGAACTAAATCACTTTCCTGAGAGGTTTGTTATCCTGAAAATGAATGTCACTCGATGTACGCGTCAACCCTTTAAACGTCAGGATTTTTGTACTCATATTACCGCTATATATCACAACCACCGTCAACAAACTCACTCTGATATCGGGTAGTCGACGATATCAGGATCTGAATGAAACTTTCACTCGGCAGTGCTCTCCAAAAATCACATGACGGAACAAATTTAACATGAAATAGAATATACCGAGGCTATTTCAGAAGAAAACCGTATTCTGGGGCGTTAAAGGATTAAGGAAGGGAACTTAGGGAGCGAGATAATGTAGTATAATTTATGTTTCGCAGCAGCGGCGACTATGATGTTAGCTGCACAATGGCGGCCAACATGCGAGTTGTATCATTTGTCTGCTGCTATCCATTTCCCTTGCAATTCTGTTCTTCTTCGGCACACTCTTGGCCAAACTCTGCCACTTCTCTTTCTTACCTTCCTCAGCATCGATCGTCGGCGGCCAAAATTATCGATGAAACGGTGGACAAGTTAAACTGGAACCCATCCTCTTTTTCTTATAATTCACAAATTATAACCCTTCATATTCTTCTCACGCAACGACTTCGCTTCTAAATTTATTTCTCTGCAAATCAATTTTATAAAAGTTTGTAAAATACCAGTCAAGTTTTTTCTCAGTTTTTATACCATCTTAGTATGTCTTTTGCTGTTCATTCGAACCTTGAAAGTGTCGAGCCTTGGTAAGCGTATGAATAACATTGACGTTAACCGTAAATACCGTAATCATGCACGCAATATTTTGAACTCTTATAATATTTATCGTGTTCTGGAGTGAGCTCAATTGCTTCTCGCAGATATAAAAATTTTTGGTATTCCTGATTATTACTTTTTTGTGGCTTGAAAGCAACTTTGTTTTAATCACTGACGTAACAGTGGCACTGTCGAATCATATGTTGGTGTAACCTTACTTCGTATTCAAGTGTCACCTGTTATAGATGCATAATGTAAATGAAAAATAATAGCCGGAAAGGCACTAATTTCTATGCAAGACGGCTACATTTATTATGGATATACGTACATACAGTATGTACGTATCCATTATACCAAAAACAGGCTTATGTTTATTTATAACTTTTTTCTTCAGCACTTAACTCTTTATGCCAAAACTGGCAGGAGAGTTTGATGAACAAATACGCGATACAAGCTTCGCTACTCACTGGTGTAAATATGAAACTCATTTTTAGGGTATTTTTTCGATTGATATCTCTTTGAGCTCTGTAAGAATTTATGTAAGGAAAATTCGCCGTAAAGCCTGTGGCAGATATAATGTATAGTTGTTCAAAGGATCAAATGCTATTTTATTTCAAGCTATTCCTATTTTGTTCATGCAATTTTATGTCATAACTATGGTACACGACTTATCATAATCAGAACATTCAATCATATTCGATAACACTCATAAATCATGAATCATTAAAAATCATTGGTGCATAACCATGAAAAATATTGGAGCATAAATCATGAATCATTCACAATCATTTGGGTATAAAGCATGAATCATTAAAAAACATTGACGCATAAATCGTGAATCATTACAAATCATCGATAGAGGAAAAAATGGGAACATGGAATGAACATCAACAGCGGAGAGAATTTTCTTTAACTAATGAGTCAAGCGTGGCAAGATAGTATGAACATGAACATAAAACAGCCATTATTAATAGCTATCATTGATAGTTATTACTTAAAAGGCTGTTTTTAATAGCCTTAGAAGGTAGAACTATGCTATTTAGACCACGCATAATCCTTTATGTTAGGCTGCTTACGCTACCAATTTATAAAAAATATTCCACGTAAAATAAATGAATTCGACAGATCGTTTTGTCAGTGCATCGAGAGGTACTTTCAAAATTTGCGATAAGCTTCTGGAGTACGTAGATTGTAGAATTTTGTTCTCTTTTATAGTTGAAAATAACCGTACCGTGACGAGCGAGCAAACAACCAAGCTATCGCGTAGAGACAAACGTGATTAACAGAGTTCAGCACGTACGAGTATGTAAACAGAAACAATACAATTAAAAACAGCTGTTTGCAAACATTGTTTGGAATTTACGTATCCAGTTTACATGCCGGTAACACAGACAGACAGACCAAGCAAACAAACCAGCATGTAAATGAGCAACCAAGCTGAGTATATAGGCCTTGTGTAATGCCACCCAGGCCTATTTAAAAATTTACGAAGTTCATTAAACATTATCAAATGCCGTCATTTATGGCACACGTTGCATCCTGGTATTACTGCAATCTTACCTAATAATGCTCTTTGTGTGTTTGTTTATTCATGTGTTTATGTATTTGTTTAGCATCTGCTTCTTTCGTCTCTCTGTGATGCTCATAAGGATGCTTAATGACGTATCCGTGATACAAGTTTCGCCATTGAACAAGTACAAGAATGTTTTATTCGCAGGTGCTAATCGGATGAATATACTTGTTTGTCATCCAGATCTGAAACTTTATTCAAGGAAAATCCTGAATCCGTCATTTATGACGGACACTATATAGTAAATATATATTATAAAAAGAGCCGCGTCCGTCCGACCGTGTGTCACACCCACCAGCCTGCAGTGTGAGATGAGCGTATCTGTGATACAAGCTTCATCAACTCCACAATTTTCGGTGCCTTTAACCCAGCACTTGCGAGTCGGAATGAATATCACGTGTTTTGGTAGGTTAGATTAGGTTAAATAGAATATCAGCGGTTGAGACCTGGTAAAGTATTGGAAAGCCATAGAAAAGCATGGAAAATCATGGCAAATCCATGTTGAAGCTCAGTTGGTCCTATGTCTAATCCTGCCATTTTTTTGACGGGCCGTGTGCACTCGTAATAATAAGAGCCGCGTTCGTCCGTCCGTCCGTCTGTGTGTCACATCCACCAGCCGAAAGTGAGTTATGAGCGTATGTGTGATACAAGCTTCATCAACTCCACAATATTATTTTCAGTGCATTAAGGGGGTCGTCCCGTCAAAACTGAGTTTGATCCGATTGGTCTGAAATTTGGCCACTATATGTATTTTTGTAAGAAAAACATATTGTCCTCCTGTAACTTTTTTGGTTTAGACCTTAGTTTTTATTTTATTTTAAAAAAACTCGTTTTTTGGTTCATTTTTGGGATGTTTTCAAAATAATAGAAGTGAATGAATTTTTATGTTAGAACAAATACAAAGACAGTTTTGAAATCCTCGTAACATTGCAAACAAACTGACATTCTTGGATTTTCTATTTGAATTTTTTTATATATATGCGATTTTTGATTCTGGAGGCATATACCGAAATTTTAGGTTTTGAACTAGCAGAAAAAAAAAACAACGTACAAATTGGGAAATCGAGGAATGTCAGTTTGTTAGGAACGTTTCAAGGATTCTAAAACTGTCTTTGTTTTCTTCCTAGCATAAAAACTCAATGAATTCTATTCTTTTGAATTTTGAAAATAAGTTACTTTACGGTATGGGCCAAAAACAAAATATTTTGTTGAAGTGTAATATAATGGAAAATTTATGTAATTGAATGCTGTTTTCATTTTTATTTCGATAATCTCTATGCATAACATCATATTAACACTGTAAATTGTAATTCAAAATTTAAAAAAAGTAAAAAAATTTTTACTTATTTCATAAAAATTATGAATTTTTTTGTTTTCAGTCTGATTCTTATGAAATTTGGCTATTATATGTAACTTTTGAAAATAAACACAATTTCCCCCATACATTTTTTGATTCAGGCCTTAGTTTTTGGATAAATTTGACGTATTGGTTTTTAGTCAACTGGTATTGATATTTAAAAAAAATAGAACTCATTGAGTTTTTGTGCTAGATCAAAAACAAAGACAGTTTTAGAATCCTTGAAACATATCTAACAAAAGTACATTCACACATTTTCCATTTCTATTTTTGTTTTCTTTTTATATGGGGTCAAAATGTGCTCGAAAATTTAAGATTTTGGTCCCCTTACTCCCCCTGGGGGGGGGGGATCTATTGTCCGTAGCGCCATAAAATTTTAGGACCGAATAGTCCACCACCTAAGGGTTCTTTTCCAACAATAACATGAAAAATACCCATCGGAGAGAAAAGGGGCCCCGGAGGACCCCCTTAACCCAGCAGATTCCGAGTTGGAATGAATATCACGTGTATTGTTAGGTTAGATTGTTTAGAATGTCAGCAGTTGAGACTTAGGAAAGGATAGAAAGCCATAGACTAGCATGAAAAATCATGGGAAAGCCATTTTAAGCTCAGTTGGTCTGTCGCTTTGTCACGCTGTCAAGGAAGCTTAGTGACTATTTTTGAAAGGAGTTTCACCAGTGCACAAGATTAATGATATTTTAATCTCGGGTTCTCTTGGGTTATTTAAGA
This sequence comes from Morinoia aosen, assembly GCA_030386875.1. Lineage (NCBI taxonomy): Eukaryota > Metazoa > Arthropoda > Malacostraca > Amphipoda > Talitridae > Morinoia > Morinoia aosen. The sequence continues at coordinate 39,175,827 of CM059574.1, forward strand.
GTTTAATCTGCATTTAAAGTATTTTTTTCAGGAAATTAGCGATTCCCGTCATATTTGATGGGTCGCGTACACCAAAAAAACTACACCTTGACCTTCACGCAGCGCTGCAGCAGTGTAGCATTATCCCCCTTCTTAAAAAAGGGTGTGTGCTAGTACAAATAATCGGAGCTTACTCACTATTAACTCTCGAACATCGCGAGTTTTAGAAAGCTTAACTGAGTAAAAATTCAATGCTAAAGGCGCCAAATATCAGTGATTTGATTTAGGTCAATCCACTATCGCTGGCAAAGAACTGAGCTCAAAGACTTGAAAGTTTGAACGAACGAGAACAGTAAAATCAAATGAATGCATTTTATGGAAAAAATCTTAAAATTCAACAAATAATCTAAATTCCACAAAACATTTAGTTGTATGAAAAAGCATGTTGCCGATTCTGCAATTTCAAAATTGAAGGAATTATAAGATTTTCATAAATACTATTTTTTATTTTTTTTTTCGAGAAAAATTAGTTAGCTAGTGAAATAAATAAAAAACAAAGCAGTAGTACGAAAAATATCGTAGCATTATTTTACAGCTATGGGAAAAATTTCGTACAAACCCGTTGGAAAATGACGGACTTGAGTTTGAAGCTACACGGTCCCCTTAGGTCCTCCAGCACCTCTCCTCCGACCCCCCTAACAACGAAGTGTGTTTGAGCGTTCAGCAGACGAGAGTAACCATACATCTTACATTTGAATTGCTTTGGTAGGAAAAACAAAATTCTAACACACACAGTGAACACATTCTGAGTTAGGTTGAGCAGCCGACCACTCAGTGCATCGTGTTTGTTAAGGCCTGCTGAAAACATGAAGTTGTTGACGTTTGAAACGTACCTCCTCTAACCGTCTTAGAGGAACAGGAATGGCAAACATGTCAACAAAGAAGGCTTGTAAAGATTAAGTTACAAACTGCCCCATTTGGTTTTTTGTAAAATGACGTAATTCAAAAGTTACATGAAAAATAAGAGAGAGAAAAAAAATCCTGAAATTCAACGAAATAAAAAATCAAACAACCATTTTCGTGATATTTTAAAAAATACATTCAGCTATTTAAAAAATATATTTCCAGTTCTGTATCTTAAAAATTACATCAGATACAATATTTCAAGTACCCATGTTTTTCAGTTTAAAAAGTCTATTTTTTAATGAAATTATAAAGACAAAATGAGTCCAACAAGGTTCGTTGCATTATTTTACACTTATGGTGAAAATCTCAAAAAAAAATCCACATAGAAAATAACGCGCATTTTTGCCCGGACGGTTCCCTTTAGCTGAACCAAAATTGAAAATTCCTGGTATTGAAAATGTCAAAATGACAGACATTTACCAGCGGTGGTCGTTTCTTCAGCTATCACAGCAGTTGTTGAGTTCTCTTTGGCGACGGGTGTGGTACCTTAGGTGGTAGTGGCGGGAGCAGGTCGAGTGGTGGTGGGGTACCTGGAGCAGTCGTGTATCTTTGGGCCCTCGTACCATCGCACTCCGTCTCCGGTGATGGAAACGTCGAGTTGGATCAAATCGTAATAGAGCACCCAAATAACTTGTTTCACTTTTTTCCTGTCATTGATCAAGTTTGTTATCTGAAGCTCGTACGTTTGTCCCCGAATAGAACCTGAATGTGAGAGTCTCATATCAAGATCATGCCAGGTGTTATAAGTGATACCGATATCAGAGCTCGACACTGAAAATTCGAGTTTATGTGAACTTCTTCAATAGCAGCAGAAGACCGCCACCGCTGTAACTGTAATTGGCGGGCTGGGGGGGGGGGGGGAAGAGATGCACGGTGATGTCCAATTTCTTCACAGACACCGTCTCGCCCGAGCTGCGTTACGGAAATCGTCGAGACACACACGGAGGAGCGAACCTTTTCTGCCGGGATTGATTATGGCGAGTTGTTTGAAAAACATTCGTTGTTTCTAGTTCAATTCGATGAAACTGTGAAAGCTGCCATTTTTGTATCGGTTTACTGTTGTAGGGGAAATTTCCCTTCAATTCCACACCGCGAGGGCGGCCGCTCACGTGAGGTGACTCATCCAGCGGGAACAAAACATCGTGAAATGATTTCTTTTCTGAAGTGGCTTTGAATACATTTTCTTCAGCCCTTTCTCCCGGAAGTTTCACGGCGTCTAACTCATTGTGAGATTCCAGAGAATCATGCCAAGGTACACCGTAAAGGGGGTAATTCCCATAAGTTTCAGAACGCTGATGCTTGGCTAAATGAGAAGAAGAGTAATATGCCGCACTGTTATTCGAATTTTTGTAGTCATTTGTCGGGCAGAATAAGAAAAATATCATCACTAGAAGAATCATTTTGTTGTTGTTGAGAAGCTTGAGGCTGCTTCTTTAATGAAAAATTGGAGTGCATGAAATTATTGTTCCATTGTTCTATTTATTTTACATTTAATGCCACGTAGTTCAGCTACACACAGTTATTTTAGCGAGCCTCATTGAGCACTTTAATGCTCGTGTCACTACTATACTGTATAACGTACACCTGTGGAGTCAAAAAAGTGAGAGTAAATATACATTGAGCATTTTCCGTCAAGATAATTGCATAACAGTTTTAGATATTTTTATGTTTAAACTAGGATGATATAATAAATCAGTACTATAGGATGGGAGAAATAATTACAGTTTTATCCCCCCGTAAACCCAATACGAATGCTCATAATACGTGAGTACTTTTGACCTCCATCTAAATTGAGAAGAAAATTATAAAAGTGAAAAAATATATCGACCAAAATAAACTTTGGCAAAGGGGATCTGTCGCTCTACGTCGTAAAAGTATGAATAAAGTGAACTAAAACCTGTATTTTTACAATCGTTTTTAATTCTCTCACGCTGAGATGCCGAGATGCTTCGAATTATGGGGACAAAATGTCAGAATTTTTTACCGGTTAAAAAATATGCTTTTACATTTCTATATGCCACTGTCGACCGTTGCTGCGTTTCACGCAAGAGCAAACGTTCCTTACCTTATTTTCACCGCACACCCCTAAAGAAATTTCATTCGAACCTCGCACCCCCTGAAATAAAAATGACACAATATTATATATCAACAGAACAAGCCAATACCCTACAGTTGACCTGAACTTTTCTCGCACCCCCTGGAATATCGTCTTGCACCCCCCGGGGATGCGAGCACCCCAGGCTGGGAACCCCTGGTCTATGATATGGCAATACAACACAGCGTAAATTTCAGTACTTGGGAAAACTTGGACGGAGACAACATCTGTACGGCCAAATGGACGCCACGCTCTGAGCCCTCGACTCTGGTGAGCTGCGGTCTCTGAGCGGAAAATGAGGCCAAAGTCCTTCTAAAGCCATGGTGTATGCAATACTATGCATTCCACCGTGTTTTGTTTGTTGTTCTACTAAGTAATATTTATTTTCATTATAACAAAAGTACTCGCTATGTCATACAGCAATCAATCACGTCTCATAAGCTCTATTAAAATGAAAAGAAAAAGAAATGGGACGTAACTGATCAAGAAGTTGTAATAGTATGTATTATAGATAGTAGAAATAGATATATGGGTTACTAGTGCTTCAGTTGCACTGCGTATTATGAGCCAAAAGTTTCATCGTGAACAAAAACAGATTAGATAAGGCTGGCGTAAAGGGTATCCCACTGTGGAAGTTATTTATGCAATTGAATTAATTAAACTTGAAGGATAAGCTGCTACGTGCGTGAGGTGGCAAAGGTGCTCCCGGAGTTAACATTTTCATAGTCTTCCTGATCCAACCTCAGCTGATCAAATAACATTCAGAAAAAGGGCGAACGACCGATTTACTTGGAGTAGTTGACATCACATAGAATTCAAATCAAGGATATAAGTACTGCATTGTTCGTTGTATTTTTCTGCATTGTTTACAAATTGTAATACAAGCAGCAATTAAAATTTCGAGAAGTTATTTGGTAAACCACTGTTCAATAAATGAGAATTCGATTGTGAAGTTGGATTAGATTGGATTAGGTTAAGATTGATCTTCACCTTTTTAACTACAAATTAATCAAAGTCAAGTTCAAATTAATCCAACCCTAAGTTGAGTTAAAAATTGGCATAAACACGTGTTGATTTGAGTTTTTTGAGTTAAATATGTATCTATTGGATGTGATGAGCAATAAAAATTTTATTCCTTTCAGCAAGGAATGCAAAAAATTTTGCAATTTAGCAAAAGTTGTAGTAAAATGTGCTAAGAATCCAGCATTAGGAGGCAAAGTGTGATTCAGATCTTTGAGCGGAGTAACAGATGGAAGTCAATAATAAAAACTTCGTATCATACTAGGCATTAAAGTTGTTTTACAATTCTACATTAATGGCAGTCAGTTTGCATCCATTCAGATATTTATGTTCAAAGGCAAGTTTATGTTACACATACACATAGTAGTTTCGAGGATTTATTTATACTCATATAGAGATTTACATGCATAAAATTCCCCTTTACCACATTCATAAAATCATACATGCATGCAAGTAAAAAAGATTACCATCTAGGGAGTCAACACAGCTCGGAACCGGCGGTAAAAAAGTACAAGCGCTACTCGTATCATTAATACGGAAAGTTAAAATGAAAATAAATCAAGAAAAACAACGTTAATCGTACTGGAGGTCGATTGCTCGGTACTCCGTCCTCTTCAACGACAGAGAGAAAAAAGTATTGAGTAGACACATGAGGTTGGTCTCTCTGCAAATCTAACTCCAAGACAAACTCCGGCAAAAAGTTTTGCTAATTTTCCGGTTGACAGCCAATGCTGTCTCACTGAGGAGCCCAAGTTCCCCACCGAACGCTGAAGAAGACAGACACTGTCAGTGTGAGTCTCTTAGAGGCCCCTCAGGAGTCCCACAACCCCGTGGGGGCGCTAATTCCCCGAGATGCGCATGAGGAGATCCCCTGTGGGGACTTACAGGTGTTGGAATTCTCGTGGGTATCTGCGTGGAACATTCGGGTATTCCATGGGTATCTGCATGGGATTTGTATATCCCTTGGGTATCTGCATGGGATATTGGTATATCCCTTGGGTATCTGCATGGGATATTTGTATATCCCTTGGGTATCTGCATGGGATATTTGTAAATCCCTTGGGTATCTGCATGGGATATTTGTATATCCCTTGTGTATCTCCAAACCAAAAGGGACGATCCGTGTCATTAGAACGGTTGATTTTAAGGGCACGTCGGGAAAAACAAACTACATATTAGAAGAAACCAGATTTAAGAAACATTGGATCTTACTTAATCCTGAAAATGGCTACAAATGAACTAAAAATGCTACATTAAAAGTATCGTATTTCCCCAAACTAAATTTCAAAATCTTGTAATTGTCACATAACCTGTGGTGTACCCTCTACTCGCAGGAAGTTTTCATGCATTCTCTTGCTTAAACTCGTGGAAAATGAATGGTTAGATGCACCGGCGCTCTGTATTGCTTGCTATTTTATCATGTGATTCATTATGCGTTTTTTGTCCTCTGTTATTTACAAGAGGTCAAGATTTAATTAGGCTTGAATGTTAAATACGCGCACTTTAAAAATTATAATCAATCTAGATATCCGGATGTTAGGTGTTCTTATATAATTCAATCATTTGCTAACGTATTCATTTCAGAAGCCAAATGAAATGAAGAACTCAAAACAATACGAAAATCCGCAAGCGTTAGAGGTATTAATTTTTATAAATTACGCATGTTTCATTTATTTTTTGAAAGAATAAATTGTTGTCCATGTGACTCCCTAAAATTAAGCAATCAAAATGCTAAGAATTTCCATTTTCAGAACTTTGCTCAGTAGTTTGAAATGGCTGAATTAAAATCCTGATAACCTACTAAAGAGAGGTTCGAAATCATTGGAATATTCACAAACGTGAAGTATGCATCCTTGACAGAACGATTATAAGAAATGTAGCAAGTCACAGCGTCAGACATTTATTAGCAATGATCGTTTCTTAACTGGCGCAACCATCAATGTGTTCTCTTTGGCGACAGGTGTGGTACCTTTGGTGGTAGTGGCTGGAGCAGGTCGAGTGATGGTGGAGTACCAGGAGCAGTCGGGTTTCTTTGGGCCCGCGTACCATCGCACTCCGTCTCCGGTGATGGAAACGTCGAGTCTGACCAAATCGTCATAACCTAAAGACCTGATTTCATTCGTTTTTGTTCTGCCTTGAAATCCGTTTATCTGAAGCGTGTTTGTTTGTTGAAGAAGTAAATACGAGAACAAGAGGTCCACTTCAAGATCGTGCCATTGGCTGGTCGACCTGATATCGATCTCACTGGATGACACTGTTAAATTGAGGTTATACGTCTTCATCGAAATGCAGCAAAAGACTGCCATAGATGTAACTGTAATTGGCAAAATGGGAGCGAAGACATGCACGTAGATACCCCGTTCTTTCGTTGTCTTCGTCTCCCCCGAGGTGTACAGGGTCAGCTGAGGAGGCAGACACGGAGGGACGGACCTTTTCTGACGAGTTTGACCACGGCGAGGTGCTTGCGTGACATTTACTGGGGGAGACCCGCTTCTATTCCAAAAACGCTCCGACACAAGCTGTTGTTGTGGAGGCTTGCCGATGTAGGTGAAGTTTTTCTTGACTTTTACAATTATAAAATGATTGCTCGCATCAGGCAAATAGAACTGCGAGCTCAATTTTTCGGGAGGTAATTTCTCAGCGGAAATTTGCTCAGAAATATTTTCATAATTTGCATCCTTTCCTAGCGAATGTTTCACCGTTTGAACCTCATTGTGAACCTTGAGAGGCTGATGCCGAGGTGGGAAGTTGTAAGATTGGTTTCCACGTGTCTCAGAAGGCCGATACTTCGCCTTATGGAATGAATTCAAACGCACACCATTACGATAAAGGGTATTTGTGTGGCTGAGCAGACAAAATATCATCACAGGGAAAATCATTATTCCTGCTAACTGGTATTAAGTTGGATGTTCACTGAATCACGGTCATGAAATATCGGAAATCTCACATTCTCCAGCGCTCGCACTTATTTACTCAAAAGGTATTTAATTGAAGAGCAAATAGTTATTTTTGCTGTGGAATACTCTCAATCAATCCTCTCCCTCTCTCATAACATCGCATGGACTCGGTCGATGTGAGAAATGTCAGCACAAATAACTGTGATAAGTTTTTCACAAAAGTTTTTATGCTCTCCTTCTAAACTATGACGTTGGCTAAAAATTAATGTATTATTTTGCGAAATAAAAATTCAAATAATTTTCCACGAAATAAAGTAATCCGTATAATACGAGTGCATTTGAACGTTTTAAAAATAAAAGAATAATTCTGTTAAGTTAGCCGGAATTTAAGAAAGAACAACATAAACAATATGAGGCTATAAAATCCGTGTAAATAAGTAAGGCTACTTCACTAATTTTTCAATGTTTTCAAATAACCTTCGGCTATGTCACGGATTTCCCTTTGATGTCACCCGGAACACAACAGGCTCCACCATTCACAGCACTTCAGGGTGTAAGCACACAGCCACGACCTGCAGCTACACTCAAATATGTTGGCTACCGACGCACATTTATTTTAATTAACGGTAATAGTTAAAGATGCTTGTTGCATTCACACGAGATGCGTATCAACTGAACGTCGTCCATGTCAGACTGTCTCTTGACATCACTAACCCGAGATGCATCGAACTAAACAAGCTTCCTAAACCTGATAAGAAGCATCCGTTGGTCGAGGGACATGCTTCTTTAGCTTTGTTGGCTAAATTATTATTTACAAACTCCGTCAGTCAACTTTGTAAGCGGTAATTTGGTGTGGTCGCATATTGAGAGTGTGAAACTTTATGTCAAGAGCAACGAAAACAGCAAGAATACATTATATACATTTATTATACGGACAAAGTTTCAGATCATTTGCAGTTAAATGTGAGGTACCACAACTCGATCTTTTGGAAAATTATGAATTGCATCTTAAAAATCAAGCTAGTTGGAACTACTGTAATTGAACTGGCCATCATTTATGATTTATAAGAGTTTAATTATATTCGTCTATCTGTATTTGAAGTAAAAACAACGGCTACAAATTTATATAGCTTATTGCAAATTTATATATTTATAATTCATGTATACATACATAAGCTATGCCAGTCGCTTATAACTTACTGATGTACTATATTTAGTGTAGTCTCAGATAAATAGGTAAAATTAAAGTCAAATAATAACTGCGTATATATTGGAAAAACTAACTCTGAACAGAGCAAAATTTGTATTCATAAAGATAAAATTCTTTATTTTAAGGTTAACTACTCGTAACGCAAAGATAAAATTTAATTCAACGACGATACAACTTTAAAAGAAAAAATAATTTACACTGTAGAATAAACTACTTATAATTCTTTCCAGATTCAAATTTCAGAATGCGTTGCCTTGAAGCTAATCCATTGCGTATCAAGCCATATTTTGCTTCTTGAGAGCAAACTTGCAAGGACACTTCAGATGCTTCACTGTACGCTCGACAGCTTGAGCAGAAGTGGAAACTTGGGGCTGTGGAAGAGCGTCTTTTTCTCAATATGATTGTCTATTTCTTCATCTTTGAATTTGATAGTTGGACGAGGTTCTGTTACATTCATTCTCCAGTCTATTAGGCTTATGTAATCATTGCATTCAAATTTTAATTTGGACAACTTTAAAACTCTAACTGATTTATAACTTCGAATAGACAAGGCTGCAATTTTTTATTCTCCTCCATCCAAGTTTTCTAATGTGAGGTCTATCATCGCCTATAGTTGCAAGGAGAATATTCTCCGAATGAGTAAAGTACGCATTTCTGCTAATAACGGGCGCCACTATATTTTGGCCATTTTTGCTCTGGGTTTTTATTAAATCAATGTTCTGAAAGACATGCTTGTGTCCGTCTTCTACGTAAGAATTTCCTTTAATCTCAAACCACATTGGAATATACACTCCATAACAAAATGAGATAGTGTGACTAACTTATGACTGGGGTTTCAGCTGAAACATATAATCTTAGGATCCTGTTAGCAGTTGTGATCCACCTAGCATGGTTTAGTCCTCCGGGAGAGCGCGAAGATAGATCATGAGTCACTTCTCCAACAGAAACTGATTTATGCATTTCATAGAGATACCCTTGATCTGCACATAGCGTTGCTACGTCACCTTTCTGAAGGACAACTACTGTTGGATCGAATGGAACAATTGGCTTTGCTTCACTGTTTCGAAGCGCCTTGCTATAATACCTGTAGAGCACCGAGGACCTCTTGTTTTTCCCTTTAATGTAGAAAATAAGTGTCTGAAAGGAAGTTCATTCCCACGGAGCATGCAAACAAATCAATGAAAGGGCTTCTCTCGGATACTTCAATTAATTTAATTATCCCGCCTTTAAAAACTGCATTCACGTTGGTTCCATCGCACCCGATTGCAACTAGTGTCTCGAAAAGAATCAACTCTGTCGCACATAAATTTATTATCTGTTTAAAAATATTCTTTCACCTGATATTTATTTCAAAATATTCCTTCACTAGTCAGGTTACTTTAAATCTATGTTAGATGCCCTAAGCTGGAAGCACCAGCCATCCTGTTACCAAGATTGAATAACCGTCAGTATCCAAAGGGTTAAGTAACGCTCTCAGAAAATGCAGACATATTAATTATTCCGGGTCTCTGTGGCACCTGTTAATTCTACACGAATTAATTGAAATTTTGTGTGGGCTAATATTTTACTTTTTCACAACTTTTCATTGCGCCCCGCAAGCAGATTTAAAAAATTTTGTTTTTCGGCCCACCCTGTTACACATACGAGTACAACTAAAAAACTTGAAGTTTATTTGGTATCGAGAAAATATATGATTTGAATGTCAGGAGGCAAAATTGAAGTTTGGTTCCAACTAAGAAGTAACAATTGATGTGGCGCTGTACTAAATGTAAAATTCGAAATATTTTCAAGTAATTATAAATTCCTGTAATTCCGAGGTAATGTTCATTTTGATCCTCTGTGCCTTCAGTCATTCAGTTATTTTTCAGTTTTTCAATGCTACTGGAGATTATTGCTCCTTCATTCCGGTACTGTTGCATGAACTTCCTCATCAATTTCATTTCGGCTTCTATAACTGTTCCTCTCCCTCCGTGCCTGCACCTGAGTCTCGTCAACACTCACTGTTATGATGCTCATTTTCGTAACGTTCCCCCTGCACAACATCTTGCTTAATTTCCTTCGAATAAAAATCTTGCTCCTCGAGGTGAAACTTATGTTCATAAAAGTGAGGAGTATTTTTCTGTTTAATTAAGATTGAATTGTTGAAAGAAGTTAAATAGTTAAAAGAAAAATGCTCAAAGTTCCAATGAGTGAGTTGAGCGGCTGAAAAGAATGTTTGGGAAGGTGTTTGAGGAGAGTATAATTAAAATGCAATGTACCTCACCCATGGACATAGACTGTTTCCATTTTGAATTTAAATTATGCATGAATAGTACATGGGATGGTGATAAACGAGAGGCACGTACCTTGGCAAGAAGCAGGGTGTATATTCCCCGTTCTTTTACAGTCTATACTAAATGGCCACCTTCTCTTCGGTCTCTTCAGATCGCTTTTGTTGTGCCTAAGGAGTCTTTATCTAATTAATATAATAATTGGGAAAACGCTCCTGATACAACGTAGCAGCGCTTCTAGCATTGCCGTACCATATGCATGTCCACCATTTCTAAATTTGAGTAACTTGCCTTGGTGTCAACGCAATGTCGCAGCGTGAAATGATTCGCAGATACTAAGCACTCGAATTATGTCATTTTTAATAGTAACATTCAATTTGAAATTTACATTTTAGAGACTCAAAATGTGACAAACTGAGCCTGAAAGTGAAGCTTTATACTTAAATAGCTTGAAAACTAAGTAGTTTTGAAATATTTGGTATTCGTGAAAAAGTGTTTATTGTACGCTTCCCTGCTCACTAAAAACTTCGCATCTTTCGTTTTTTAACACCCTATATTTAATGATTTTCTAGTTTTATTTCTCGTAAATTCTCCTCAGATCTTGGATCGGCACTGAAAATAGTCGGGAATACCCATTGGTCAATCCGATTTTTCAATTTGACCTTTACCTTGCGATTAAATAACCTAATGAATAACAAAACACTAGGTAGAACGTGCAGGATTCTTAAATCTGGATTGGTTACTCCACGAACGAGCACGTAATCGTTGAAATTTACGAGTAAAATTTTTGTGGTACTTCCTAACCTATCCGAACCAACAATACAGGCGATCAATTATGCACACAAAAAGTAAATTACATTACACAAAACTGACGGATAATAACACTGTTATCAAACAGATATATAACTTAGTGATATACTATGTGCAAGAACTATTTTTTTACAACTGATTCACATAATTATAAGCTGGCACCATTTCTCGTCTTTCTCAGCACCGATTGTTCAGCATGAATTTACCACTGAAGATTTCTTCTCATTTGTTCAGAAAATTTCTCTGTGAAGCTGTATTACTTATTCAAGTGTTCCGACGTGTAAATTGACTAAAATAGCTTTGTCTAAACTATTTGAAGATATAAATACCAGATTCGGTGGTTTTGAAAAAAGAAGGAAAAACCGTTTATTTCCTATAAAGATGATACAAGAAGCATCATTGATTTTAAAATATCTTAATGTAAGGATCTTTAGGTGATATACATGCATGGGTATCGTAATACCCATGTCAATATAGTCGAAAACAGATAACTGAGGGAATAGTTTGGAAAATTATTTCCCTTTGTTGCATAATCTACGTTTGACAATACATGTAACTAATTGAAACAAAGTAGCCTCTTGGGAAGGAGTTAACATCGGCTGTTTACGAGCCACTGTGCGCATGAAGTTCATAGCATGGAGTTCTTTCTGAAAATGCCGTTCATAAATAGTAAGAGAAGAATCATCATTGGCGTTTCGCAGCCGTTCCACCTTCGATGCCAAGTAATTGAGGTAAACAATTCGATGTAAACGGCAGCGGTTCCTACCGGTTAAAATTTTCTTACGCCCACAGTTTTGCCCTGAATTACTGTCTGAAACGAATTCTTACCATATCTGGAGGGCCTGCATAACAGTTAAGCATGGAACAACGGAGAATTCCGTTGTTTTCTGTTACTAGACGTCCCTTAGCTCGGCCAAATGCTAGAGCCTCTTTTGCCATTCCGAGACGTCTCACTTTAGCAGCATCGTTTAGTAGCAACTAAGAAGCAAGTCTGTACTTTGCTCGCTCTGAATGAAGACTGATATTTAATGAGCATTTGTGCATAATTTAAACTTTAACCACAGCTTTGAACACCGATTGATGAACATAGTAAACAACTGGCGCTCGTAAAAGAGTATGTGACTAATATTTCATATGAGATCAATCTCCGAATGGTTTTCTGTAATAGTTTTAAAGTGTGTTGTTTTTTCCGGACCTCAGACAGGATGCTCGTACTTCTGAGCTCCGTTGTCTCTAGATATGCTTGTAGTAAATGTAATACAACAGAATGCTAGGAGGCCATCCGCTCTTTTGCGACGCGCATAGCCAAGCCCCGAGGTGGTCTCTGTCCTTACAGACCACCTCTACCACCTCATGTCTGTGAATTGATAACTAACCAGTATTACAGACTACTCCTTTTTTACATATCACCCAAACCGAAAAAATGGTCTTGAAATCGTAGATCACACCAACAATTTTCAATAGGCAAACTTCGTATTCATTCACCGAAGTGAACTCACCTTAAACGCAAAGGCTCACTTTGCAACACAACACAAATTAGTCTGCATTTTACGACCACACTTAACCTGACACGTAGGAACTTCCTCACGTTCACATCAATATGTAAGAAGGATATTGCTACCGTGCATGCAAAATTGACACCGAGTCAAAGGAATAAAATATTTTATAAGAGTTAGAGGCATCAAGAAGGAGGGCCTCATTTGTTAAACTCCCACATGTGTTACCCAACAATGGTATAATAATTCATCTTTTACTGAACTGTAAATTTAGTCAGTGAGTCATAAATGTAAATTATACATCGTTATTTGCACATGCGTGCACTATACATGGGAGTTCATTTTAAATGAAATAAATGATACAAACATACATACCATGTAACAATAGACTTGAAGGTCAACTTTCGTTTTTTCCGATGGATTTTATATCCAAATGGAACACCTTTTTTTAATCCAAATCGGTGACATGCTTAGCTCCATGAAACACAACATGTCTTAGCATTCATTACCAAACCGTTGAAATTAAGGATATATATGTGTTGTACATACAAATATAATATTTGTATATAGAATATAAATATATATTTGTTTAGTATATATGTATATATTTAACACACCACGACAAGACAGAAACAAAAATATTTGAAAAATTGGTGTACAAAAGATGTGTGCTGAGAATGTTTCGTTTTAACATTAGCAATGCAGGCAGCGTAACGTGAGCAATAAGAAGGTTTGAGAGCGGCAGGAAGGCCGAGCGAGATACAGTTGAGGATGCGCATATCGCACAGCCCGGATACACACCGACTTGAGGCTCATGCCAAGCCTCGAAACAGTGTGTTAGCAACACGAACTTCTGGTCGCATGGTTTCGAAAACCGTCTGTTGAGGTATTAGCATAAGAAGTGTTGTTTTCGTGCATTAATGATTCTTTTTTTCATTTAAGTGTTGTTTTGTTAGCATAAGTGTAATTTAGAGGTTCAAACGAATGCGTTTTGCGTCGAAAAAATCTTTCTGTATGTCAAAAATATACGAGCTTGATTTTTAACGCAAGTCTTCGAACGGGCCTCACGAATGTTACGTTCTACTAAAAAATTGCAAGTAGAGTATGATGGCTTGCGTAATTTTCGTTCCTTGTCTGCACTTACGTAATAAACTTTTGTTTTCTCGTTCATGCATAAGTAATGCGTCATTGAAAAGATCAGTGCCCGTTGAGTTAATGTTGTTTTGAGGAGTTTGAAACTGCAGTAGAAAGCGGGCTGCAGACTACGAGGTATGTATTTCAAATGGATCTAAATAAATATTCAAGGCTAACCTCTACTAAAGAAATAATTACTTCCCGAGAAATGAATGCAATGAATTGTATACGTTGTAAAGTTATTTACACACTCATAGATTAGAAGGAGATTAAATATTCGAAACTGATGTATCAACACCGAAACAAAGAATTAATCAAGCCCATATGTACTACAAAATTTACTTGCATGCATTAAACTGGGAGCGTTTTGACTTCAAAGCTATTTGAATTGTCATCAAATAATTAATTGTGGATTTTATGATGGACATTGTATTTTGTAAATAATGATAGACTAGACAAGTGTTCAATTCTGTGATAAGGTGCAATGCAAACGTCTTGGTATTCTTAAAAATACTTGTGGGTTATTTTGAGGCTCAGGTAAAAGTATAACTTCAGCGAACGAAAAACTATTTTTTCCAGTGCCACTCTAAAAATTCATTTCTAGCATTATTCGTCAGTGTGAAGCTCTTGAAGAAATTATTACGCTTCACGTGCATTTGATTAAAAGGAGGAAAAGAAAGCAGTCGAAGTGAAATACATGCGGCAAAGAGGATAAAAAATGTATTCGTAAAAACGTACTTGATGAATGAAAGAAATTTCATTACAAATGTCAAAACGTGAAAAGATGACCAGTCAAATTTAATTTCTATTATTAAATTTTTCGCTGATGTTTGAGAATGAATAATTTTAATTAATTTCATTTCGAAAATTGATTACAAATGCGATTGATGGATATTTTCTTCAGATTTTATATTGTATTTAGCATTCATTGAAGTTTTTTACCTTATTTAACAGACTCGATTTTTTGTGACGTTCGCTGTAGCATAACCTCATCAATATTATGGCAATGGCATCGGTAATCCTTTGCTTTAGGTCGGTAATGTCCCGTGTCTTTGTTCGATACACGATATCTTTAACAAGGTCCCGCAGAAAGAAGTCCTGGGGAGTTATATCTGGTGAACGTGGGGGCCAAGGAATTAGCCCATCCATTCCAGTCCACAGGTCTGGAAATGCTGGATTTAGGATCCCACGAACATGCAGTTCCCAATGTGGTGGTGCACAGTCTTGCTGAAAAATGATGGTTGGTTGAAAATCATTCAGTTATGGTGCCGTATATTCAGTTGAAAAGTCAAGATAGACACTTGCGGTAATTGATGTCTCGTTGAAGAAAAATGGACCTTTTGATGAGGCTATACATGCTGCAGCGAACTTGACAAGAAATTGAGTATCGTATTGATGGGATTCGTGCCCATGGTGCCCATGTGAAAGTCTATTAAGTAAGGGTAAAAACTTTAATAAACACTGAACACAGTAGAAAAAATCTCAATAAAATACCCTGTCAATTGTATTTGTAATAAATCTTCGAAATTGTAGAGAGATTTTATGGTGACCCTGTATTGCATTCCCGTTGTGCTGGAAAGAGTTCTCAGGGTCAATTCGTAACAGTTTCATGTAAAATCTATTAAATATCGAACAGTAATTATACCTAACTTTATGGTGTGTTTCTGTTGCATGTAGTATGGTTGAACCATTTTTTCTCTTACTCCTGTTGTCCTGTTGCCTAATCGCTTTCTATGGATTGAAGACTTTCAGTCGAAAAAATTTATGAGAAAAAAATGCGCATGGAAAACTCTTAGTGCTTGAAATTATCCATGAAATTTCTGGGAAGAAATCTTTGGAAATTTTTTTAAATTAAAAATTGTCTTTGATCATGAAAGTAAGCGACTTGATTGCTTCAAACGAGCTTTCTCGCTTTTGGATTCTTTCTAATTCTCTTAACAAAATGCCGGACTGAAATTTTTCAATAATTATTTTTCCAGTTATCGAGCAATTAAGATGAATATCATTAGCTGCGATACTGATTCTAATGATGTTTCCTTTCCAGATTCCCATGTTCATCGAACATTAAAAATTCTGACAAGTCCTATTTGTGAGGCATTGATAAAATCGAATAATCTCAACCAATTTATAATAGAATTTCCCCAAATAATTAAAAGCGAAGCCCAGAAAGCGGATAAATTATTTCCAACAGTTGCGCACTTTCAGAAGCTGCCGTCCAAAACTAAAGCCCTGTTTTTGGACGTTGATCTGAGATTAGCATTCACTGAAGTTCGCTGGTGAAATTGTCGAACTTTTAAAATGACCATACTTTTGATCTTTGCCTTTGTGTGCAGTATAAGCCCGTTTGTAATAGATTCCTATCCTCAGACTTCAACATATTTTACACAAGATCCCATTTTTACAAGCAGAAGAAACAACTCCCCTTACATTTCGAGCGCGCAGTCATTTTCAAGTAAAGATGCAGTTGAACTTGTGACAAAACAACACAGAGACAACCGTAAATTACCATTGATAACAACAGTAGCAACGATATTGACTCCAAGCTCTCGATCACAATACTTATCTTCCGATGCACTTGAAAGTTCCTTCCAGCATGAAAATTCCAGCTTCCAGCTCGGACTGACATCTGAAAATTTCACACACCTAGAAATACTTCCGAAGTCTTCTGTTGAAGCTTCTGAAGAGCAAAACGATTCAACTTTCACCGACCGTCGGCACAGTCGTGAAAAAAGGTATACTTATTCTTGTCGAACTCGATTACGTAACTCGGGGGAAACTGAATCCGAGCCGAACTGGATGATTCAGATCCATGTCTACGCTGGCAAACTGCCATTCGAAATTAAAGCTGAGGCGCTGATGTGTTGCGCGCCTGGATCTTTTCCAATTAAGATGTCTGCGTCATCCTCTGAAATTCGTTTCAATTCGTTGAGTACATGGGAAACAATTGAAATTATGATGTACCAGCAAAAAGTGAACAACTACTATCAGTACACATTTGTTATCAAGAGAGAAACAAGTGAGAGAAACCAACAGTCCAGAGAGAAACAAGTCATTAATAACTGGACCAATCAATACGGGCTACAAAAAATTGATGTTTCTGTCACGGGAGAAGAAGTCACCTGGTTCAAGAGTAATGACAGGAACTGCTCACTCCCAAACTCAACATCCTTGTTGCCACAACCTCGCAGCGGAACTGTCATCACCACTTCTACTACCGAGAGAGTGCATGAGATTACGACCATTTATCAGAAGCCTCCTCAAGCTTTGCCAGGTAAAGTACAAAGGCAAATTCAGGGTTCTCAAGAGCAATTGTAGTAGGTACTAGCGCAAGCATTATTATGGCATTCTAACGTATTTAGGGCAATGAAGCCTATCTTTGTAATTCGAGTTGAATTGAGAAATTCAAGCGAATGGAAGGTTGTTGAGTACTTTTTGGGTATCCGGAAACATTTTCGGACACTCAAGCACATTTAAAGTACTTACACATATTTTGGATACTTCAGCACATTTACGGTATTCCAATACATTGAGTGTATTCAGGGGTATTTAGTGCATTGAAACGAATTCATAGTTCTCAAGGCTCTATTTTTAATCATTTCCGTATTGATCAAATATATATAGTTGTAAGCCCTCGAAAGAAGATCTTAATTTCAACCCAAATTTACGAAAGTTTAAGAAGTGTTAGGTGTATGTTTATCTTACTTAATATATGTTTAGACAAGTTCAAATTAAATTACTAGAAAGTTGAAGTTAAATTAATTTTTATAGGTAAATACATGTTTAGATTCAATCCAATTAGAAGCGCTGATGATATTTAAAAGTACTACAAGAGTACATCCATGGTTATGGCGATAGCTGTGAGTACACCGAATTAAATCTTTAACATTTATAATGATAACTAGCATCATCGAAATAAATCTTTATATATGATAATTTTCATGAATTCAACTGAACGTAATTCCTGTAGATAATCAAAATGATGAGCACCATCAATTACAAGTGAACGAATGATTTTATTTCAATAGTCCTTCATCAAAACTAGTGTCAACACAATTGACTTGAGACACTTTTTCCTCAGGATCGGACTTGAGCTCGACGACCGATTCTCCCTCGAAGAAATTTCTGATGTACTCTTTGCCGCCACTGCTTGTCCTCCTGGCTGTGGTTCTGGTCCTGGTCATTGTCATCCTAAAACTGAAGAGAAGTAAGTGATATTCTGTTACTATGCTTCATTCGTACTGTGTGCTTTAAAATTCGATGGTAAAAACTAAAGTCTTCATTGTTATCGTAAAATTGAAGAGAAGTAAATGATATTCTGATACCATGCTTCATTCTTACTGTATGTGTAATAGTTCGGTGGTACAGATTAAAGTCTTCATTGTTATCCTAAAATTGAAGAAAAGTGTGATTTTGATGTGATGCTTCATTCTTACTGTATGCGTGAAAATTCGGTGGTAGTCACGAAGTTTGGTGACGCAGTCGGTACAAGAGATGCTCTCGAGTTGAATGAAATCATCTTGTGCAGACCTCAGCTTATGCAGACGACAATAAGTCTCTTGTACCATTTTTACTGTTTCATGCCTCATACTATTTTATATCTCACACAATTGGTCGTATACAAATCTTTAATTAAATTGCGAGTAAAAAAAATTTGCCGGGATTAATTTTTATCTGTACTAGTCTAAGTTTGTAGATGATGGTGTCATCTTCGAGAATCCTTTGATGACCAAACGCTCAATAGTAGCTTTATCGCACGCCTGTTTCACAACATAGTCCTTACTCTGCGACTACCAAAATATCGACTCCTTGCTTCACTAAGTATGGGCACGATAGACGTCTTAAAATCGGGAACTTTGCTCGAAAACTCCGTTAATATTGAGTCAACAAGTGCATTTACCGTGTAAAAGATTTTTATTGTTGTTGTTGATACTCAGATGAATCAAAAACTATGGGTGTGCTAATTCAACAACCCGCTCTTCGGACCTACATCTCACAAGATTTCAAATATCAGTTCAACTATATAATAACATTTCCAGTTGGACGTGGATGAGACGCTTAAATTAATGACGAATTATTCATTTAATGATAATTTCAGACTAAATCACAAGTTTGAAGTGCAAAAATTTCAGACATTATTCATCAATTATGTAAGGCTTGCGTACTCTCACTGGAGTCGTGTAACTTTAACTCTACGTATTTCGATCGTACCATTTTCACATTATTTTATCAATATGGGCTTAGAGGTAGAACTTTACTACAACTGTTACCTAGCGGACCTGCATTAAGACAATAATTAAGTACAACAAATGTTATGAATATTTAAAATTAGGACATAGTTAATTACCATAGTTAATCATTTAAAACCAGTTGGAAATAGTGTTCACTTTATGTACATCCCTTATTTAACTAGGAACCAAGTTTAACGCTTGTATGATACAGGATTACTAGGTCGAAAGATATGTTAAAATTTGGGGTGACATAACAATGATGATCAATCCCGTGGTCAAGTCTACATATCCAGCGTTTTCATAATTTCTTGACAATGTACAGGTCGAGATGCCCGAAGCGGTTGCGGACAAAAGCCTGAAGCCGTCTCTCGCTCGCGCCAGATCAGCCCAAAACCTCGACGAGTTGACCACACTACTGTCCTGCTTACCTCCAACGCCACGATCTCTCCTACGACTCCCACCCGAGCTGCTGTGGATGATGAAGTAGAGTACTATGAGCCGTCGGAGTGCTACCGCGTTGAAAGCAACAGCGCAGCTTATGTCTACTTTGACGAACGCGGGAACCCTATCAAATAGACTTAAAAGACGTGTGCACTGTGCAACCAAGTGAGAAAATAAGTTCAGGGTGGGTGGCTGAAATATGCAGGGAGTTTCAGAAAAAGAGGTACAAAATTGCACACCATGTACAAAATGGCCAAATAAACACTTTTCTTCCATGAAATTTTCCGTAAAAAATCGTGTTTTTGAGATGTTTGCGGTTTATTGTTTTATAGGTTGAAATTTAATGACACAATTACTAGCAATATATACTTTGAATTTACTTTACGAGAATAATTCAAAATGTGTTCCACCTACATCAATGCACTTTTCAAATCTTAGCCTTAACGACTGTCAGATATCAGGAAACACGTCCGGCCTTTCAAAAATCTCACCAGCAGCTGCTGCAATTCTGGCCACAAGATCTTCCTCAGATTCAATGGGTGTAGCATAAACAAGGCTCCTCATAAGGCTCTCCCCCCCCCCTAAAAAATCAAGTGGAGCCATGTCAGGAGATCTAGGAGGCCATGCAACAGGACCATTTTATCCGATCCGCCAATTAGGAAATTGACCATTCAGGTAATTTCGGACACTAATATTTAAAGCAATAAACAGCTAATATCTCAAAAATCTGTTTTTTTTTTAATTTCATGGAAGAAAAAGTGTTTATTTCGCCATTTTCTAATTGGTGCGCAATTTTGTACCTCTTGTTCTGAAACACGGTGTAGACCTTTTAATATTCCAATAACTTTTTAAATGATAATAATATAAAATAATAATATGATTAAACTATTTAATAAATAAATATAAATAAATACATATATAAATAGAGTATCAATGTATAATTTAAATAATATAATATATATAACATAGAACATCCGAAAGGACTAAATTCAATGTTTTCTTACGTATCTGGTATACCCACCAAATAAGCATAAACATCAAGGGTGTAGGAGAGAAGATTATTGTAACCAGCTAACATGGCACAACTTGACTCTTCAACAACGCAAGCTCATAATTGAAGAAATGACGAAAAATGGATCCATCGTTGGGAGTCGGAGAAAATTCTTTTTGGAAAGCCGATTCAAACCTAACAAAATAACGATGGTACGAGATACTTTTGAATAACGAGGTACTTTCAAAAGTGGAAATCCCAATTTATTGTGAGGAACATTAATAAAGGAAGATCTGGAAGAAAAGTTTATGAACTTACAGCGGAAAATGTTGAAAGACTGAGAACTCTAATCCTAGATGAAGACACGAATTCAACTCGTAAATTTGTGTTACAAACTGGAAAAATGAAAAATTAACTATTCTTCTTCCCAATAATACTAGTTTTATTTCCCGGTCTGTGAAAAAGGTAGTAGCAATTTTGAAAGGTATACATTTTTAGCAACCATCCCGTGTATGGTAGATCTAAATCTACAATGGGTGTGCGCTTAACGAAGGTCTACGGGCTGAATGCATTGGGCAACAGAAAAGACATATCAGTTACTTATTCTGTTTGAAAATGATATGGTAACGGAATTGAAAAGTGTGGGCTTATACACGAAAATAAATTTGAAGTGTATAATTAAATACATACTGCACAGAAGTGCATTTCCATAAGTCAGTAATGTGCCGCCGTATAGCTACATAGTGGACGTTTTATAATTTAGGTATAGGAACTGCCAGTTTCGCACGGATCACATTTTGACGCTCTGCAAGTTTCAGAGAACTCATGTTTCCTTCCGTTGAAATATACAGCTGCCTTCAAGTCTGTTTTGGCTATGCATTTGATGGCTGTTTTGAACGATTTTGTTTTGTTTCATGATAAGCTAACGCAAAGATCCATTAAAGTATCTTAATCAAACAAATAAAACAAGATTCTTCAACGTAAGTTTATGAAATTAATCTCCACAGAACAAAAATTTCGTCAATCTTTCAATAAACAAATAAAAATCGACAAGAAAATTATTTATTTCCAACAATGATAATATCAACATAAACTATCACAGCGTTTTAAAATATCTTGAAATATACATCCTTAGTTAGTGAACATAATTGGGCTTCGTAATCCCCATGTTACTTTCGACACTTGGTACAAGTTAAACAAAGCCACTTTTCAATAAGATGTATTATTTCAATAAAAATAATGCAGTAATAATCAGGGTACATCATCTTTTTGAACAATTCTGTATGTTGGTACCTAATAGCTAAGGAGACTAGAAACGTGAAGCTAAAAATGATACATCAATTAAATTAAATTTACTAAAATTCTATGATGAACTCTAAAACAAGTTGATTTCCTGGACTTTTTCAGAAGTCTGCTGTCTGTGGACCGCTTCTCTGAAATATTTTGCGGCAGAAATGTCCAAAAGATCTCAGCTGAGTTCAGGCCTAAGAAAAACGGTAGCCATTGACATTTTTTTGCTACTATTCTTAACATTTCAACGTCAGCATTTTTTACTCATTTTACTGTTATCACAACCAATGTCATTTGACTGAGTGACACTCGGCAGTGAACATCGAAGAAGAGATTAAGGAAGAACTTTAACAAGAAACATAATATTTTAAGTTTATTTCGAAGGAGGCGTTAAAAGGTTAACGCCTCTGGGGCGTTAAAGGGTTAAGCCATGCCATAGAGCTAAATTTGAAAGTGGAAAACGGGTATTCACTTCTCCTTATGATCTCAGAGTTCTCTCAACACCTTCAGTGCCGAGGCTTAAACTGAAGTTCAATATTCAACTAAATTTAAAGTTGCTTCTAGTATCCAATGGGGAAAATGACCGACATTAAACAGATCGTATTATTATTCTTATTATTATTATTGTTATATAAGAAAGTTTTAGCCTCCCTTAACCACGACAAAGATGTTCTAAGAGAGGAAAGAGGAAGGCACCATTTAGTATGGAGTTGAGGGAAAGTGGAATCTATGCACAAGGTGCACAGAAACAGTAAGCTAGGAAAGAAGTTCACGAAACAAGAATAAAGTTGAAGAAGAAAGTAGTAGGTGCTGAAAAACAGGACAGCAGTGAACCGAAAAAAGATAGTCCGTAACAAAACAAAAACCTATTTTATTACAACAAAAAGGAAGCCTACATAACCTTAAGCTCGGGCCCTCATATGGTTCTCTTGGGAGCGCTAATTCCCATAGATACAATATTTGTATCCCCCTGAGGGGAAACAGATCGTATACTCAATTGCATTTGATTAAGTGAAAATGCATGAAAGTTGAGCTTGAGACGACCGGAAGGTTAGTCGTATGAAAATTTCCTCAGCTGCCAGAGGAGCGTCACAATAAGGCAGTGACAGCGTTAACAGCACATTGGAACATATGTGGGCATTCGGGAGGTAGATTTCTCATTTGCGTATCGGTGTAAATGAGCAGCATTCCAATTATTCAAACACATTAGTTTAAAGGATATTAAGCACACAGCGTAAAATATCCTCACACTATTATATTTTTCATTCTTCTTTGAAAAGTTATGTTTTTCAAGCGTTTTGAAACTCTGCTACTCTCAATCTAACTTAAATAACCGCACAAATGCAGTCACCATGTTAAAAATATTAACTTTTACACAAATGTTATTTTTGAACGACGCCGGTGCTCGAGTTTTTCGGGAAATTATATTTTCTATTAATAATGTCATGATTTTGGTTGAGAAATGCGAGGCTTTTCTACCGATGAAAATGGAGCCAGAAGTATAACAGAGAGGAGGTAAGTGATAAAAATTTTAATGAAGTTTGAAAAATAAAGTTTTTTAATGCTAGCATTTTAATCAGTGAAATTTTCAAACAAGATTTTACTCCCTATGCTATATTTTAGGTTCGTTTAGCCTCTAGTAGGACTAGGAAAAGAGTACAATGAGAAGAAGAATGAGGCCGGCACCATGGTGCACAGACATTTTTGAAATTTTATGTCACTGACAAAACGCTTCTGGTTCGGTTGTGTTTGAGATACAACTTTATTAATGCTGTGTTCATTGCCCCAGTCTTATCTTTTTAATTTAATTTATTTTGTAGGCAAACAATTTTTAGCGAGAAGTATAGAAATCTCAAGACAGTCGATGAAACCTATAATCATCATCACAAAATCTAAGTCCAGAACGCAAATTTTTTCTCAGTAAGATAACTATCTCAGCTATTAGCAATAGTCTGATGTGTAGTCAGGATTTACTTTGCTTTTGAGTACAAAACTGCAGTTTTTCGATAGCCTACGATAAGTTCTGTCTTACATCCTGTTATAAATTTTTGATGGTGAGTTAAAGCGTCGATAAATGATCGGGCTCCGAAAAGCAACGTTTATACATTGAAGAACGCTATTCAAAAAGTTTCAAATCTCACGAAAACTGCCAAAAATTATAATTAAAAATTTTAAAGATGAGTGGCCATTATAAAGACACTTTTTATTATGATTGCGTGCAAGTTTTTTCACAACTCTACGAATAATATTATCCGACATTTTTTATCGTTACTTTTACTCCAATTGTGTGCTTCACATGATGCCAAAGCTCCAAACCTTGTGTCGTCCTTAGCGAGTTTGCGTTGCTCATCCTAAATATAGTAAGTCAGTGTTGCGTCACACTTTTGAATTACTCCTGGGTCAGAAATAGAAGAAAATCAAAAATCTGCTGACAGTTCTGTAGCAGAACATAATTCCATAAGTTTAAACTACCCTACAGTAGTACATATAGACGTCGGACTGTACTTGTAGGAGAGTGTTGCTGAAAAAGAGGCAAGATAAAAGGAGACACACAAAGTCATGTTTAAATTACGCAAGTTTTATTCCAAGAAACCGAAAAATAATTAGATCACCTTAATGTGGCCATACTGCCAATATCGTAAATTAACTAATCGATGAATTCTCTAATCAATAACGTCAATAAAGCTGTAAATCTACTTCAGTAAGAAAATTCACTTAGAGAATTGACTCTAATCGACGGGTTGTTGTTGTTGTTGTTTTGCCCCGACGGCCGCTCGAAGGGGTCCGCCGTGGCCAGGGCCGCCCCAGACCGGGCCCGGCCCGAGGCGAAGAGGGGTGTGGTTATATGGGCCTCTGGAAGACGCCCGCGTCGTGCAGAAACCTCACGACGTCCGCGGGGCGAGTCCAGAGGTGCTCCAGTGCATGTATCTGGTGTGTGTGTCGGTGTGCGTGTAGGGCGGGACAGTGTAGGAGGACATGCGGAAGATCGCCCACGTTGGCATGACACCAGACGCAGCTGTCGTCCTCCGCAAGTCCCATTCTGTGCATGTATGAGGGGAGTGAAGTGTGGTGCCCGCACCGCAGCCGCGCCAGGTGGACTCGATCCTGCCGGGGGAGGGATCGCTCCGTCGAGGGGACGGGGGGGGGGGGGGTCTCACTCCGAGGAGGGAGTTAGGGGGTAGGGCAGCGAGGGCGCGTGAGGTGAACTGTGTGTGTATGTGTGTGCGTAGTGAGGTGTCAGGGGGGCAGGGAGGGAGGGAGTTGTATAGTGTTTTGAGGTGTGTGGCCGGGGTGGTGTGTAATGTTCGTTGGGTTGGCCGGGGTTGTTGCATGTAGTGTAGCGGGTGGGCAGGGTCTTGTGTGGAGGTGTAGAAGTTTGTCCCTAGCGTGTTCATGTGGTCAAGGAGGGGGAGGACAAGGGCTTCTTCGTGTAGGTGTGCTATAGGGGTCGATCGTGTACAGCCCGTGGCAATGCGCAACGCTGTGTTTTGTGTGGACTGTAGTTTCTGTAAGTGTGTGCGCGAGCAGTGTCTGCGTACCAAGATGTGTGTGCGTAAGTGAGGATGGGTCTGATGAACTGTTTGTATACTGTTGTTATGTCTTCCTTGGAGTGGCCGTATGTAGTGTGTGTTAGTGCTCGGAGGACGTTCAGCCTAGTGTTGCATTTAGTGTTGATATTGTTAGTGTGTGGGCTGAACGTAAGACCTCTGTCATATGTAACTCCAAGGATTTTGGGTGTGTCTGTGTAGGGGATGGGGGTGTTGTTTAATGTGACGTGGGGATGGATGTTGTATTCTCTATTATAAGGTGTGATGAGTGTGAGTGAGGATTTGTTTGCGGAGACCTTGAGTCTGTTTGTTTCTAGCCAGTTCTCTATTATGTGGATGTAGTCTTGTAGTTGAGTGGCGGCGGTCTCGTGTTTAGGGTGTAGGGAGAAGATGGTTAGGTCGTCTGCGTATGTGAGGAGGTGTGTTTGTGGGTGTGTAGGGGCCGGTATGTCGTGGAGGAATAAGTTGAATAGTGTAGGTGAGAGCACGGAGCCCTGCGGTACTACGTTGGTGAAGTGTTTTGTTATGGAGGACTTGCCGTTGTATGTTGTGTAGCCATGGCGGCCCGAAAGAAAATTGGCGAGCCATTTCTGAAGGTTATGGTGGATGTGTGTGTTGAGTATTTTGTTAATAAGTAAGTGACGTGGAACTGTGTCGAAGGCCTTGCTTATGTCAATGGCAGCTAACAGTGTGCGTGGAGCAGGTTTGGGAGAGTTAAGGCCTTCGAGAATTGTTTGTGTCATGTGCGTGAGGAGAGTGTTAGTGGAGTGTTGTTGCCTGAAGCCGTGTTGTGAGGGTGAGAGTGGGACGTGTGGTGAGATGTTGTGAAGAACCAGCCTCTCTAGTATCTTTGAAGGGTTGCACAGAAGTGATATAGGTCTGTAAGAGGCTGGATCTGTGGGTGATTTGTTGGGCTTCAGGATGGGTAGGATCTTGGCTGTCTTCCAGATGTTGGGTATGCTATTGTTTGCGACTGAGTGGTTGAAGATGTCTGTGAGGGCCCTGATGGCTTGTGGTCCTAAGTGTTTGAGGTGAATGTATGAGATGCCATCAAGTCCGGTGCTGCCTGTATGTTTAGTGTTGGAGACGGCCACCGGCCGTCATGTGAGGTGTAAAGGGCGTGTACGTGTTGTCGATCTGTAGAGCATGCAGGCGGCGCAGTATGATCCTATTCTCGTGTTTGTGCGGGAGTCGGCTAATGTTTGAGTAGTGTTTAATGAGTGTGTCCGCCTGCTGCTTGTCTGTGGGGATGTTTGTGTGGTGAGAGAGGATGGCCTCGTGCGTGGTAGTGTTGTCGGTGTATTTGTTATTGAGGCCCCTCAGAAGTTTCCATAGTCTACTTGGGTCAGTGTCAAAAGTGATCGTGTCTAGTGTTTGTTTCCACCTGGCTCGTTGTTCGTCTTTGATGTTGTTGTCTATTTCTACATTGAGTTCTTGTATTCGAGCCAGGGTGTTGGGTGTGAGGGGAAGTGAGCGAAGATGGTTCCTAGTTTGAAGTTTGAGTTTTGTGTCGCGGTTGAATGTTGGATTAAAGTGTCTTCTGTGTCCTGTTGGAATATGGTGTTTGTTTGAGTTCGTGATGGCTGTGTTAAAGTGTTGTACTGCCGCATCAATGCTGGTGTAGTTGTTCAAAGTGAAATTGTGTAAAGAGTCTTCGATTGATGCGGTGAAGGAGTGCCAATCTACGTGTTTGTAATTTGTGAATGAGCGTGAGTGTAGTGGTCTGAGGGGAGGGGAATGAGGGGAGTGGTCTGTGAAATGAGAGTGTAATGAGAAGAGGGAGGTGATCGGAGGGGAGTTCGTGGAGCGCATGCCACGAGCATCTGAGGGCAAGTGATGGTGAAGCCAGAGATATGTCAGGGGAGGTGGGGGCGGTGTTAATGTTATAGGGCTTGCGGGTGGGTGTGTCGGGGTCATTGAGGATTACCAGGGAGTCTAGTTGTTGAAGGATGAGGTGTCCGCGGGTATCGTTTGTTTGGGAGGTGAGCCATGTAGTGTGGTGAGCGTTGAGGTCCCCCAGGACGTAGATGTCAGGTAGTGTTTCTACGTATGATGTGTTTGGGGAGTATCCTGGGGGGCATGAGGAGGTCGGAGGGATGTAAATGTTTGCGATGTTGATGTCGTGTTTGTGTACCCTAATTCTTACAGTCTGTATTTCTAGAGTGTTGTCTTGGGGCATGTTTGCGAGTGTGTGGGCTGTTGTGTTTGTGAATGGGATTGACTTGTGTATGAGGGTGATAAGGCCGCCGCCGCCGTCTCTTTGTCTGTCGAGTCTAAGTGTCGTGTAACCAGGAAACTTTGGTGTAAGTGAAGTGTTCCTAAGTTTTGTTTCCTGGATAGCGGCTATGTGTATGTTGTGGGTAGTGAGTGTGTGTTTAAGTTCCATCTGTTTGTTTGTGATGCCGTCTATGTTTAATTGTAGTATGTTAAGTTGATGGGAGGGCGGCATTAAGTCAATTGTTTGTGCGGGAGGGGGCGTGGGGGGCCGAGAGTCAAGAGGGGGGGGGAGGAGGGCTGGGGGGGGGTGTCGTCTCGTCTGGGGGGGGAGTCTCTGCGGGGAGGACGTGCCCGAAGGCGGGGACGAGGAGGAGTCCGGGTGTTGGAAGCTGCGTCGGGGGAGCTGTCTTGGGGTGGGTTGTCGTTGGGGTCAGGGAGAGGGTGAGGGGCAGGAGGGAGACACCCAGGCGACTGGGGGGCGGGCGTGGGGGATTGTGTTATGTTATGGGTTGGGTGGCAGTGCAGGCACAACCACCCGGGCGGTATATGTTGGTGTTGCCTCACCCCAGAGCATCGTATATTGTAGTGGGTCCAAGAGCTGCACCGTGGGCACTGGATGGCACCCATGCGCCGTTGGTATGGGCGGGTGCAGGTCGGACAGGGATAGTCGGGGCCGGGGTTTGTTTCTATGTCTCCGGAAAGGAGTAGGAGACGGGGCAGCAGCGCCGGGCCGCTACTGCCCCCTAGGGAAAAAACTCTGGGGTGGTGTGGGGAGGTGTACCTCCTTTGGAGGCTGGGCGAAGCCCAAGGCAGCACTCTGGCCGCGTCCCCGAGAAGGCCGCCGGGGCGGCCCCCCGAGAACAAGGAAGGGTTGGGACCTTTCGCAGTTCGACGAACTGGCGCCCCCACCGCGAGCAGGCGTCCCATTGGAGGGCAATCGACGGGTCAAACTAAATAATGGCCATGGCCACAAAGTCAGTCAAGAAATCTGAGGACAAGTTCCTCAATTTGGAAAATGTATAACCACAATTATAGTAAAATTACCAATCCATTCGTCCAGAGCATGTCACCAACGGAGATCGGTAACAGCTGGAGCGAGCGAAGCTATGTATTTTGCAGCCGGTCTCGCTCCGAGGAAAGCCTCCTGATAGTCGACTTACCTCTAGAAGGAAAGAAAAAAAGTTTATTTCCAATAAAGTTGATCCATGAAATGTATAAAATTTGTTTTTAAAATGTTTCAACATTAAGATCCTTAGTTGATATTCTACTATCCGATCAGGGAAGCTTTATGTGCAAGAGAGAAACAAGCAAAGCGAGCTTGCATTCGAGCACATTCACTTGAAAACTTTTGAGGAAAGGCTTGGCTTTCGAGCTCCGGAAAGAAATCACTACAGGAAGCGGGCAAACAAGAGTGAATCAACCGAGGCTTCAAACACGAATGACAGCATCAATATCCGCTAACAATATGCCATAAATATTCATAATTGCTCAAGTTTCGTTCTGTCAATCGCAAAACCTTTTCGGAGATATTTCCGTCGTTCCGCTTGGAATCTACAAGAACAAGCTGAACTGTCAGGCGCAAGGTCTTCAACTCAGTGAAGAATAGCATCAGAGCTTGCAGACATTACGCACACCATTTTGGCTCGTACAACTTACTGATGTGCCAATCTAATAGTCTAAATGACCCAGAGGTGTGAAGTTATAAGAGCTTTAATTTTTCCATTCAGAACATTAAGATCGAAAAAATCATTTTTAATTTCAAAATTATTTTCACTTAAAGATCCATTTCATATCAGCAGCAGTCCGTCAAGAGCGTCACCTCAGGAGTATTACAATTTGAGGATTCCTGGATTCCAGACGCCTACTCGAACAGAGAAGGGCCTAGAGGACTAACAACTATTTTCTCAAGATTTTGCTACGGGCAACCCCAGGGGCAGTGGGAAAGAGCTAGTATCTAACGTGGTTTGTTAATTTACCTTTTTCATAATCCTTCTCTTTACTTCCCTATAATCGGACATTTCAGGGGCAGTTTAACCTGCCGCTGAAATTTCATGAACAATTAAAAGAGGAGGAGGCACTGGGAGAATTTATAATGGCAAATATAGCAGTGAAACAACTTTCAAGAATGAAACTGAAAGTTTTCACAATTAGTACGACAAGCTTGGGAGGCATCCCTCTAAATTACGGAGTTTGGCCCGAATTACGAAGAGAATAAGAAAAGGCCAAGTAAGGCTGAAGCCGTGTTCTTGATCAGTAGAAAAACATCGGATAGAAGAAAAGGAAGAACTGTAAACGATAAGATAAAAGTTAGGAATTCTACCACCCATTCGCAGTTTCAATGTTTTGTAATGATATCACTAATTTCATAGTTATCTTAGCGCTTGTAAACTTTGAATGTTTTGAAAAAATATTGAATCATGTTAAAAACAACAGGATTTTGGGACCATTTTAATGAATTGAACATTAGTGATAGAGAGAACAGGAAATCCTGTGAGACTTAATATAAGTAATAATCCACAGAACACCTTCGCATCGCAGCTTTTCCGCCTATATATGTTCATGCATCTCACTTGCTAGAACTGCACAGTCGAACCTGAACCTGGGGCCTGACTTACCGACCAAACGGGATGCCCTTATCTACAAATCAGGATGCCGAGGTTTGGAGAAATGTTCGTGGCAGTTCATCTTCAGCCATCCTAGTGTCTGCTTCATTCTTGTGATTAGTGCCTGAAGAGGTGGTGTTTTTTCTACTAAGTTGATTGTTGCCAGGATTTGGTCTGTGGCGCACAACGATTAATCTCTGTCACTTGAGAGCTAAATACTCCCGTTCTCGGGGTACAAGGGGACTGTAAAGTTACGAGTTCCCTTCGAGTTTAAAATGATCAAATGAAACCTTGTAATTACCATTTGTTGACCTGCCTCATCTCTTTCTATACTTCTATAGCTCAAACAAATGTAAAAAATCGAGTAAAATGAGCAGATAATTCGAATCTATCAATATTTTTATCTTAAAATAGGTAAAGAAATTACCAATTATTACAGTGTTCAATTCCACACTAATTATGTCAATTAAGTCTATTTCTTTATTCTTTATTTTTTAATTCAACTTAACAAAACCATTTTTCGTTTTTTATTTCAATGTTACCTAGGAAATAAAAAATGTTTTCCGATAAATAAAGTGAACCTAACATTTATTCAAGAAACTAGTTTTCTCGTTTAACGAAACTAAATGGACTAATTTTTTTATTTTGAGCTAGCTTTTAACTTCTACTGTGGGATGAAACAAGTATTTGGATAGTTAAAAATATTTCCTAGAGAATAGTTTGAAAAAATAAAACCGCGAAACGTACATGATGTATTAAAATAATTCAATGACACTCATCACTGACCATGGGAATATAATACGGCTCTATGTAGGAAAATTAATTGAAAATTCGTGAAGTACTTAAGTAGACAACGTCTGGAATTCATTCCGGGCAATCTTCGACGGCTAAACTTACTGGAAACTTCTGAAAAAATAGTTTGTGATGATGCGTTACCAGGAGATATTAGGGTTAGTTTCATTTTGGAAGCGTGAGCAAAGACCACTACACGAGGCTGATGTTGATGTTACGCGAGGCTTAAACTAATGCGTTTGTGACACTAAAAAACTGTTAAAACAACCTTGATGCTACAAAAAACCTAAAAGAACCACCTAAGAGCTGCAATAGCCTACTACGAAATATCAAACAGATCTATTTCGAATGTCCTCATTCTTTTTCTCTAAATTATATATAAATTCAACATACGCAACTAAAAATCCTGTTTAGTTCTTCAGTCATGCATGGTTGCTGTCTCAAATCATTTACATAGAGGAACTTCTATAGTCACGCGTTTTCGCCAACTGCTAGTGATTCGAAGGGTATTGTCCTTAAGCTGTCTCAGAACAGTATATTTTGAACGGTTTTAAACAGCACGCACAGTAAGAGCATTTTTTGATGGCTTCAACTATAGCAACCATTTATAAAAAAAACTGAATAAACTTTCCATTCAATTCTGATGACCATGATTCCTTTTTTCTTTTTATGCTCAGGCCTGTCAGCACTGCAGTTTAGTAAAATATATTTATTTAGATACGTGTATTGAATATATTAAATATTTATAGTTTAATTAAATGTATTTATTTCAAAATAATTAACTAATTAAATAATGTTACGTACGTCAGTGACACGGATGATTTCGTACCCACTCTAACTTTTACGCCGCCTGCATGCATGTTTTCGCCGCCTAAACGATTGAATCGCTTAAATCGCTTAGGCGGCGAAAAACATGCATGCGGCAAAAAAGTTAGACTGGGCAACAGCGGATTGAGCCTCGAGGACTGATGTACGTGGACACATTCCATGTAATCTCCGTTGACTATCACCATATTTGGTACACACAAATGTGATTTTAGTTACAACAAGGCTTCTGGGATGACACAGCATTTATTTTGAAAGGATCTGGAGCATTCAAGTTAGTAAATTCATTTTTTCTTTCATGCTTAATCCTGTATTTGCCGGGAACTCGTTTTTATCCAAATATATTTGTTTTTGTTTGAAATATTGCAATAAAGCACTCTGACTTTAAAATTTATGAAGTCTAATTTGTGCTTTTTGTGTTTCAATAATTCACATTAATATTCCTAAGGTTGATTAAAACAAATATAACTTCAACTCATAATTTGGAGTTAAACAATTCTACATGTTTTGCAGGAGTATCATCAGTCAACTCAATTCCCAGCTCTTACTTCTGTTGTCTTTGGCCTAGATCCTATGCAAAAATGCTTATTAGAGTCACGTTCTACTTGCTAAGCTTCACATGCGTGTCTTCACTTCAAACGCTCAATGTGACTGCCTCGCTTCCCGGACTGGAAGTCCATCAGGACAATGAAGGACATAGTCCCCTTCCACCTCCGGGCACCGCGACGGTCGAAAGCTCTGCTGAGCTCACCGAGGAAGGATTGGCTACAGAAAGTGAAAAAAATCAACAAAGTACGTTCCTGAGGCCACTAGCTGCATTGTCTGAGTCTGACGCCTTGACATCGCAATTGAAACCAATGATGTTCAAGTTCGAGAGTGAAAATACCAGACCCCAAAAAGGTTTAGTGACACCTAGGGAATATAAATTTACGAATAAAAAACAACGTGAAAAATGGTCTAATCATCCGTGCCAGTCTCCGTTTGTCAACTTGCTGAGTTCGGGAGACGAAAAAAATGAAAATGGACCTAAGACCAGAGTACATGTCTTCCCTGAACACCTGCCTTTTACTGTTAGAGCCGCGATAACTTTCAAATCCTCTAACGGAGCTGTTTTCAACTCCGAGCTGGTAGTTTCGTCTGACAAAATGAACATTATTTCAGAAAAAAAGTGGTACGAATTAGATGTCAATTTCCCATCATCTGATTACACTCGCAAACTCTCATCAAAGATTTACATAACACACACGCTAGCGTTGGATGAAAGCACCATACTTTCAAGTCAGTTGGGTTATGACCCATCAAACTTTTTTAAGAAAGTAACAATTACTGGAGACAGAGTCAGATGGTACACTGGCCGCAAGTCGCACTCCTGCTCCCTGCTCCCCTCGTCTACGTCGACACCATCTACGACCAGCGAGGTGTCCACTTCTGGTGCTCCAGAGACGAATACAATCACTCCCGCGATGAGGAAAAAATTACCAGGTAATCGACGAATCTTGGTGAAGTACACCTACTCTCAAACTCGGGTGCGAACTGTTGAAAAACATAAGCAGCAGTAACAAAAGAAGGAGTCTATAGAGTTATTCTGTTCCAATTATAATTATTCATTGACAGTCATCAATCCCATGTTTAATGCGTTTATCGTGATGTGTTAAACTGAAGTTCTATACTGAGCTTAAATTTAAGTCG
The DNA here is from genome assembly GCA_030386875.1 of Morinoia aosen. Taxonomy (NCBI): domain Eukaryota; kingdom Metazoa; phylum Arthropoda; class Malacostraca; order Amphipoda; family Talitridae; genus Morinoia; species Morinoia aosen. The sequence continues at coordinate 39,209,328 of CM059574.1, forward strand.
ATTATAGGAAGTAATTGTTCAAATAGCAAACATTAACTGGATCTTGCTTTCACTTAAATTTGGTTAGGTATTTTTGAAAATTGAGTGTTTGACTACAGGTCGGTCAGCAGCATCATGAAAACTCGTTCCGTGTAGACCGGCGACCTACGTCGCGGTCAAAGAGTTCACAAGAGCGACGGACTTTGAACTTATGAAATACAAGCAGCTTCTGAAATACGGAACTCGCTCATGATCACATTCAGTGGGATCATGAAAGTACAAAGTTCTATACTTGCTCGCATGCTTTATTTATATGCTTTAATTCGTCATTATCTTGTTAAACATAATTGGTTTTTCATTCAAGCATATGAATGTCATAGCTGATGAAACGTAACGAGTATAAAGCCATGAATCCTAAATTCGTACAAGTATTTCCAATATTTCTCCTTTGGATCATAAAAACTTTTCGGCTTGAATGAGTGGAAATCCTGGAAGTAAACTGTAAAGAAAAACAGATCAAAGTTTACGATATTCTTTACATTTTCTGACAAGGCAAATCAGATATGCGCGAGATTATCCTCAAAAAGACCAGTTGACACTCTTACACTTCGTTTCTTTCAAGCGAATAAATGTCAAGGAAATGTACGGTCTTGTGTGGTTTTTGACTGTTTTTTATATTCGCTGTAAAAGAAATGGAACTCTATTGTTTCGTAAGAAACACATCGAACACAATTCAAAACGTCGTGTGCGTTGATGTTCATCGAGCTCATGCGGGACTCATTTGTCGAGCTTTTTGACCATCCCGATTTGCTTCAGATGGTCCGACACAGTTGAAATGCTGACACCAAGTCGCTGAGAAATTCCCCTGACACTTTGTCGTAGGTTTCGCTCGACAATCGCTCTTAAGTCTTCATTCTGCAGAATGGATGTCTTCATTTTCGAGGCTCTCATCTCCACCGCGTAATTTTTCAAACCACATCCGTACTTTTCTTTCACTTGCTGTGCCTTCTCCCCATGCCTTATTGATGTTTGCAATAGTTTGCGCAGCACTGTTGTCGTGCTTGAACGCTAGCAAGAATAGAAATAGCATATCTTTTTTTCATGTTCAAAATGGAGGGATTTGATGCTTCTGAAAAAGCTGTGGATTAAATAAGTACAAAAATATCGTAGAACACCTGTAGATAACTTATCATGTTTATCCTTCACCAAAATTACGGAATAAATTCAATGGTAAAACCAATTTTAAAGCATACCGCCTAAAACTACCATTATTTTCCGAACAACCTGATATTTAACAACTCATGCTTTACTCCTATTCTAGAGCATTTGTGTGATTGGTGTCTTTATAGCCTGCGGTTTGCAATTCAAGAACAGGCCAGACAGCTTCCTAATGCCATCATTATACTACTGATATTCCGTTTCTGGGCAGGTGCGAGTTGGACGTCACTACTTCAAACGGACCTTCTCCTCTACTCGCTGCTTGCTCTTCTCTTAGTTTTGATTATAGTTTTGGTTGTCGTGATTGTATGGATGAAAAGGAAAGGTCAGTTATTGCATGCAATACATTCATTAATATGAAAGCTAGAGCAGTTTTTGTCGCAGATGTGGGGCGGATCGTCCTATATATCAAAGAACAACTCCCCGTGAGTTTTACTTCCGAATTTTAACTCTTAATTCATACGATCAAAACTCGTTATTTATCCCGTGCTCCTCATCGAGGCTAGGAGAAATTTCATGGTTTCTAATATGGATTAAATTCGAGTCAAATAATATTGATTAAATTCTAGTGAATAACGCAAACATGATTCAGGGAGAAGTCTTCAAACTTAAACTGACATGTTTCACACTCACAAATCCGTTGATGGGATAGTCTGAGTTGTACTTTTATCAGTCCTACCAGCACAAAAATCCTTTCTTTAATTCTTAAATTCATTTCGACGCGTTTCACTCTATGATCGACCACATTTATATGCATGCAAAACTATTTTTGAATCTGTAGTCTCCGACAGATTTTCAACTCCACAATGCTTTTCACGAGAACTTTAGCTGATCTAAAATGATAAAGTACAATTTGAGTGATGTAATCATGACTATAATCAACGAAAATTATTTGCCATGAGTTATAACGAAATTGACTTTCGAGAAAATTTAACATGGAATTTAACTCAAACTAAGAATATTTAAAACAACATATTACTCTTTAATGAAACAGTGTTCTGTGAAACCAGCTGAAAAACGCTGCTCCTGTTTTTTCATAATGAAACTGTCATTATGAAAAGTCAGAGTTACGTTGAGTTATGCAGGAGCTTTAAGATATCATTTTTCCAAGCGCGCCTTTTAGGCATTAATGAATCAGTTTTTAATATTTGAGGATTGAAGCAACGGCAAATCACGAAAACCAAACGAAATTGATTATCCGACATTACTTACTTCATGGGTTTTTTAAAATTATACCTCTACTGAAAGTGAACAATATATCTGGGTGCGGTATTACCTCATCTTTATCAGCTTATGACGATACGATTAAAATTTGGCTACATGAAGCAAAAACTGAAGGCTTTTTGGAACTGTCTCATGCACTCAAGCCTTCAGGCTACCCCTGAATGATTGAAAATTCCCATGAATACACACTAAACAATCTTAACCCGATGAAACAAACTTACACCCCATTCAGCAAACGTACACCACATGTTCAGGAATCTGCAAACAAAAATTAGGAATCTTTAAGCAAAATTCTGGACTCTGCCCTCAAAAATCATGAGTCTGTAAGTAATAAACAGAACTTTTGCCTTAAAATTTAGAGTGCAGCCAATAAAAATCAAACTTAACCCACGATAACCAGGGCATTGCTCATAAAAATGTTAACCCTATATAGAAAAACTTGGTTCACATCAACCAGATAAACAATCTTTATTCCGAAAATCTGTACTTTTCGGTGGCCTATGAAACATGATATTTATAGAATTTAACGAGGTGTTGGGAAGTAGACACGAAAGTAATTCTAAAACGTACATGAAAAATTTAGATGGAAAGAGCGTGTTGCAACATTTTTAAAAGTATTGAGCATGGCATTTGAAAACATATACTTAAAAAAAATGCTGAAACACACTTTAAACCAGCTACTATTATTTAAAAACAAACCATGTACAGGAGGTGGGCTTTTTGCTTGTCATTTAGGGTAGGGGTTCCCAACCTTTTTATCGCCCTGCCCTCCCAAAAGAAATTTCATTTGAACCTCGCACCCCAATTTCCTATTATTTGTCTGGACTTTCCCTGCACCCTTGGAATATCGTGTCGCACCCCTAGGAGGTGCGAGCACCCCAGGTGGGGAACCCCTGTTCTATCGCAAGGGTCAGATCCACACCAGTCAAAGATGAAGCAAACTTCAGTTTAAAAGCTCTCGTCCGTTTGCAAAGCATCGTTGGTAGGATTTTCAAATCCAATCTTTGGGTCACGGCTTCTTTGGATTAGGTAACTTCCTCCCAGAAGCATTTGCAAACTAAAAGCAAGGTACCAGAGCTCTGAATACGTTTACAGCAGGAAATGAATGATGAGAACTTTTCATTGTGATGAAACGCGCGTTCATTGAAATACAAGTTTTCTATTTATATAATCTGGGAGTTCATCATCACGGAGCGGTGGTTAATACTTTCTTAGAAATGCCTGAAACATTTCTGTCAATTTCATGTAGAAAGTACGCTACCAGTTCCGATGATCGCTGAATAATCCTTTTATTAATTCTTGCGTTAGACAATTAGCCAACATTTAAGGCACTGGTGCATTTAATACTAGAATTTGGAAAAGAAGAATCCCAAAAGGGTAACGGATGCCAAAGGTTTCTCAGCCTTTATTTGTAACATCATTATGTACTTTATTCATTTAATTCAATAAATTTATACTTGATTATCAACAGGAAGCGTGGAAAGGACTGATAATGCACCACTGCCTGCACCCGCAGCCGCACCGCACAACACTCCGGCACAAATCTTAGCCCCCAAGATAGACGACTGCTCAATATACGTGAATATCAACGCTGCTGTCGCGAGCTACTCCTGCAACGCTGCTGTGGCAGGCAAAGATGGGCCAGAAGTTTGCTATTATAACCAACAGCCAAATTTTCAGGCCAAGGATACCAACGGAACTTACATTTACTTCGATGACCAAGGTAACCCCGTCAACTAGCGTAACATCGCAGCAGTTGTCATTCTGAAGACTCTCAAAAATATAGTCTACTTAATGTCGTGTCAAATTTGTTCTGACTGAGGGCTTTTGCACTGAACGATGGCTTTTGTACTGAACGATGGCTTTTGTACTGACCGATGGTTTTTGTACTGAACGGTGGCTTTTGTACTGACCGATGGTTTTTGTACTGAACGAAGGCTTCTGTACTGAACGATGGCTTTTGTACTGAACGATGGCTTTTGTACTGAACGATGGTTTTTGTACTGAACGGTGGCTTTTGTACTGAACGATGGCTTTTGTACTGAACGATGGCTTTTGTACTGAACGATGGCTTTTGTACTGAACGATGATTTTTGTACTGACCGATGACTTCTGCACTGACCGATGGATTTTGCGCTGAACTATGGCTTTTGTTCTGATCGATGAATTTTGCACTAACCGATGAATTTTGCGCTTACCGATGTATTTTGTACTGCCCGATGTATTTTGTACTGGCCGATGAATTTTGCGCTTACCGATGGATTTTGTACTGGCCGATGGCTTTTGTACCGACCGATGGCTTTTGAACTGACCGATGGCTTTTGCACAGACCGATGGCTTTTGTACTAACCGATGACTTTTGTCATACATACATATACATATACCAGGCTTCTCCTCCCTATGGGAGGGTAGTCCACAGCAGGCCACAATCAACACTATTAGCACTAGGAGGCGAGAGAGGCAGCACTGGCCGCACCAGACTGCCAGGATCAGCAGCAGCCCAGCACAACCACCTTCCACAGTCAGGCCCGACAGCCATAGCTGGTTTACCCCGACCGCTTCATTGAGTGCAGCCCCTCCCCCCTCACAGGATAGGTCAACCCCATCACACGCGGGCAACTTCCAGTACCGCGTCAAAAATAAAATTACCTTCTTACGCACTGCCCCCACTCACTTCTGTCCGCAGTCATCCCTCTCGCCGCGTCCACAGTCAGGCCCCTCTCATACAAAGCCCGTTTCACCCCATCCATCCAACTCATCCGTGGTCTACCTCGCGCTCTAACACCACTCACTTCCGACGTATAAATTTTTTTCACCAGCCGCTCAACATTCATTCTTTCAACATGCCCAAATTGATGACTTTTGTACTGACCGATAACTTTCTTAAGAAATAACATGAACGATTGATTTCCTGACATCGCTGGCGCAGACCGTTAAATTTCCAATTATTAAGTTTTCATTTTTTTAGGACAAATGCTCGTTAATTTCTAAGCATTATTTAGAACAGTATTCAAGGAAATGCATAATGTAGAATAGTATTATCGAATAAATATATTATAGCAGCAGCAGTCCATATTTGCGTGTTGTTGATTGTCGTAGTCATTTTGTAGTACGTAACATTATGGAGGTAATGACCTTCTTTCCTGTTCATATTATCTCCTTCAGGCACTTTTGAGGCGGTTAATAATTTTTCGCAGCAGTTCATTAATATTTCTGCATAATTCGTTCTTTTCAATACATAACGAATTCGTTTAGTTCCTCTTTCAAGGTAATCTGCTGCGCTAGGGACCGCTTAGGTCTATTGTGCTACGTTAAGAAATAGAAAATAAGAATAAAAACAGTTTATCTCCAATAAAAGCAATACAAGAACCATCATTGCTTGTAAAAGGGCCTTAACATAAAGATCCTTAGTTGATATACACATGGTATTGTATTACCCATGTCTATGGTCGAAACAAATTATTGAGAGAAATGCACCGGAAAAATGCATTCCCTTTGCTGTTGTTGATGATAAAACCCCCTTTATCCTCAGAAGAGAAAGAAGAGAACAACTGTAGATTTTCAAAGTTGAAAGCATTTTTATTCTATAGTGCGCACTTACATTGAAATATGAGCTCAGGAACTTGAGGTACAAGGAATTAATGTTGAAAGTAAGATGGTTGGATTTAAACAATTCTGCTTCTTAGACTATGAGGTCTATTTCTGAATCATTTCTTCACTCCTACGCACCGGTAGTATGCCTGGTAATATACTTGGAAATGATTTATTTTACCGTAGTTAGAATTTATGATATTTCTTCTTTAATAATAGAGACACAAAAGAGTTTACATAAGCCACAAACATGAAAAGGACTGTTTTACATCGTTAACCAAAAATTTACAATGTCATTGGAGTAATGCGTGCTACGAAATTTTTAAATAAAGCTGTTTAAATAAATAAAAATAAAGAACCTTTAAATAAATAAAGCTGAATTGCCACACAAAGTGACGTAGCTAAGACGAACATTTTAGGACATGAATAAGAAAAGAAAATGTTAGGGTCATATAAAATTAGCGCGTTAGATGAAATGACATCCTTTTTAAAAATATCTTGGTTGAAATGTCGTTAATTGATATACATATATGGGTGCCATGATAGCCCTTATCAATGCTTATGGAAAAGACAGAGAAAAACATTAATGTCTCCCATTTGAAGTTATTTCAGTTTTATAATGTTTATTAGTGTAATAACCAAAATATATTAATGAGTAAATGAAACGCTTTATAATCTCCACGTACGTTGATATATGAGTTTTGGCTTCTGTGACACCAGGAAATAATGTACAAAGTGTTTATAGACGGTTTAAAATCTCATCAGAACTAAAGGGTCGAAATGACAGGTTCAAAAAATATCTTTTTGTACGAAACATAGCAACAAAGAATTAAGTTAACAACCTCAAAGAACACGGTTCAAATCGCACATTAAATTTAGAATGTTACTGAAATAAATGCTAGATGAACGGTATTTACAGAACAAATGTAAGACGTTAGATTGGCAGCTTTGCAGTAACTGCTGTGCGTATATACGTATATGTACGTGAATACTAGCATACAAGCAATCACATCGCATACACACACTAGTCCTAGTGAGACGACAGTTAATTTGTTACCACTTTCTCCAAGATTTTGGACGGAATAGGTAAAAGACTTATGGATCTGTAATGTGATTCTGAGTTGACATCACCAGTTTTATGTAACGTTCGAATAATGATTTGCTTCCATTCGTTATGGAACTTATTAGTTGCTATTGATGTATTTATTTATCAAATAAATCATTGGTGCTGTGATTGGGAAGCTACCTATATATTGAAGGCTGAAACCATCATGTCCTGGGGGCGCTGTGTTTTTCAATGAGTATAAAATTGTTCGTAACTCTGGTAAATTGAGAGGACGTGGTCTCCACTTGACATCAGCCCTTGCAGGTACAGTAGGGCACGAATATTCAGTTGAAGGTTGATTTGGATTGGTCTTACATATTTCATTAAAGACTTTGGCAGCTAATTTTGAAAATAATGTATTGAAATCCGCTATAATTAAAACTAAGTTTTGATGATGCTGGAAGGAAATAAGTTGAGACAGATGAATTGAAACACGATAGGGTAGAACTTCATTAAAGGGCTTTAAAATGAAACAAAACACAATGAAATAAATTATTTTCCAGCTGAATAAAATAGATTACGGCCCTCCTCAATGAGACAAAAAAAAAACTTGTCAAAAGATAAACTTACCATACGTAAATGTAGATTCCCGACACACCATGTAGGTCGGCGTACACGGAGGAAATTTTCATGGTGCTACTGACCGACCAGTACTCACACACTTCATGTTCATAAATACTTAATCAAAGGTAAATGAAGGACATGATTAAGTTAATATTTGCTATTTTCAAAATTACTCCCCATGGTTGACTTTAACTTTGACTTTTGACTTTGAGGAAAAAATATAGAGCATTTGGAACACCAAAAGTAGACACCCCGTTAGTCGCAGATGGTCTCGACGTAGAAGCTAGGTACAGGGTGCAAATGCGTTTCCTGCGGCCTGTGTACCATCTGATGCTGTCTCCAGTAATTAATCCTTTCGCAAGAAAGTTTGAGGGCCCAAAATGAATCAGTCTTTATGGTATGGTGCTTGTATTCAACGGTAACCCGTGAGTTATTTAAAACATCACTGATGCTATGCATGCGAGAAAAAACGATGGCAGTAATAATTTAAATTCGCACCACCTTTTTTCTGGTATTATTATCATATTGTCGGACTGAGCTACCAACCCCTGAGTTATAAACAGCTCCGTTAGAGTAATTGAAAGTTATTGAGGCTCTTACCGGGAAGACATGCAAGCTGATCCTTTGTTCAATTTCAACTTTTAGAGTTGCGAGCTCTGCAAGTTGACATCCGGACAGGGCACGGATCATCAGTTTTTTTTACTTTTTAGTCTTTAATTTATATTCCTTAGGTCTCACCCAATGTTTTGATGTCTGGGTACTTGAGCTTTGTTCATATTCTTATTTTCAACCTCAAACTTGAACATCGTTGTTTCACTTGCGATATCAAGGCGTCAGACTGAAAAAAATGCGGGCACTGTCCTCGGAAACATGTTTTGATGGTTTTTCACTATTCACAGCCAAGACTTCCTCTGTGAGCTGAGCATGACTTTCAACTGTCGCAGTGGAAGTGGAAGAGAAGCATCACCTGTTTACGAAATTTGTTTACGTGTTTGTTTACGAAATTTTCGAACTTCTCAACCTTACGGAATTTTCCAGTTTTCCTTACGCGTTAAAAGACGAAGAAAATTGCTTACCATATTTACTAAAACACCCAATCTATAAAATTCTACTTTTTATCAGTCTATTTATAAAAAAGCTGCGTTTCAATGTAACTAACATCATATTCAGGCTGTTTTTTATATCAAGAAAGTGGTATAGAATTTGATAGTTTGATGATTTCTACAAATAAGATACGCAATTTCATTCATCTTTTAACGTGTTTATGAAACTGTTTAATTTCTACGTCCCGATGGGATTTTTAGAGGAAAGTTAGCTTGTGGCAGAAAATATCATTGGGCAAAAAATATTATTTTAGAGTGATTTGATTGCCATGGTAAAATGTTGGGGAAAGAAGTCACATTCACAAAGTTAAATTTCATGGCAAAAAAATTGGTTGAACAGGGTATGCCACCATTTTCCACCAATCGTTGGGCATTTTAAATATTGATTTTTTTAACGTAGACAGTTTCGAAATACGCTGCATCATTCGCAAGTTCTCGCCACAGGGTTCGTGGTACGCACTTCCAAAAGGTTTTGGCGCAACTCGAAGAAAAAACGACAAAAATGGCTAGATTTTTAAAATTAAAATAGAGCGAGAAATTGCGCTGATAGAAAATGATCCACTGTTAGATAACTTCCAGTTCAAAAACGTTTATTATTTGTGTAATAGTTAAAAAACTATTTACATTCAGTATTAAACTATAAGGCAACAATATTTTGAAATTGTATCACTTTATTCGAGCTCTGTAATGAACGACTCTGATTTGGGAATTTCATGATGGCCTTCTAACGAACAATGCAGATAATAAGAACTTGAAATCCTAAGAACTAGCGTCGTCACATCAATACAGCAGACAGAGTTCGTTCTTCAGTGTTAACTCGGCTGCACATACCATGAACCATGTCGACTTATAAAAGAACTTGCGCTTCGAGCTTTATTGCTATGACGGTGTAAATTCTTAACATTCAACCGCATGATATTTTTAAGCTGATTGTATCATTGTCATCATAATCTTTAAAACTTATTCCCTCTTGTATGTGAACTTATGAAAACGCCCTCAGCAATCTGTTTGCACCAATGTAGTGATATCGAACTCCAATATTATAACAAATAAATAATAGATGTGTGTGTAAACATCTATGACATCTGTGTGTCACATTTTGTAACATCGCAATTAGTAATTTTTCACCAACCAATGTTACTGTGAATTCTTCTTTATTTACCACTACAGTTATTATTACGCGTAAACCATATTAGCTGATTGTATCATTGTCGTCATAATCTTTAGAAACTTATTACCTGTTGTATGTGAACTTGCGAAAACGCCCTTAGCAATCTGTTTGCACCAATGTTGTGATATTGAACTCCATTATCACTCGCTCATGGACTGAGTTTGTGTGTACTCACGAAATCGCGCTAGATTTTTCTTTTTTACTCTATTCTCTCTTACTTAATAAGCTACTTTTTAGACTGGAATATCCCTTTAAGCTTGACTCTGTATTTCGTTTTAAGCTCTATAGTACCTAATTCTTACTTTTACTTATTTTAAATGACTGATCACCCTGTAATATTTGAGGAAATCGATCCAGATTTCAATCATTTGAACAGAATATATCCAAACCTAAACGACTCTCAAGAGTGTAGGTATACTAATATATCAGAATTCAACGAAACTATACGAATAACTGACCGAGATTTCTCACTCCTGTGTTGGAACTGTAGGTCACTCTATCCAAAATTGGAAGAGATACAATGTACTATTACTGAACTTGAATATAACCTAGACGTGATTAGCTTCACCGAAAGCTGGCTAGATGACTCGACTAAAGACATGATTCGATTTGAAAATTATCATAGTTACCATTCGCTAAGAAAAAACCAGCGGGGCGGAGGCATCAGCACATATATATCTAACCACATAGACTCGAGAACCATAGCAAGTGCAACCATGAATCAGGATCATATAGAATCACTCTTCGTAGAACTTTTTAGAGATGGTAAACGCATTGTGCTTGGAACGGTGTATAGGCCTCCTACAGCCTGTCCTATATCCTTCCTGAATGAATTGAATCGTATTATTTCTCAGTTCAACAGGCCCTTATACAATGACATAATAATATGCGGTGACTTCAATTATGATCTACTGAAACATGAAAGCCATGAACCAATCTCTAATTTCCTAACTACCTTTCAGTCTCAATCCTTCCTTCCGATCATTACAAAGCCTACACGAATAACCTCAGAGTGTGCTACGCTGCTTGACAATATCTTTATGACAGACCCTAGTGATTTTCTTGCTGGAATAATTACTTCTGACTTATCAGATCACTTCCCAGTTTTTCTTATTAAGAAAAATGTCTATATTGCTTGCACCAAGGCACGGGCTGAAACTTACTCATATCGTAAAATAAACGAATCAAATCTTGAAGAAATGCGCACCGTTCTAGAAGAATCAATGCCTACATTGCACATCTCTCAACAAAACAATAATACTACGAGCATTGATGAAGCAGTAGTAAAGTTGACTGAAACTATAATGACCGCATACAATCAGTGTTGCCCAATTGTAACTCGTACAGTTACCCCGAAAAATAAACATAAGCCCTGGATTACTAGAGACATCGTGATAAATATAAAGAAACGTCAAGCGTACCTAGCCCTCCTTTGCGAAGGACGAATATCTAGAGAAACATATAACCGATTTAGAAACTATGTAACAAACCAGATAAGAACATCAAAAAAGAACTACTTTACGCTCAAGTTTACTCAATTCAAAACTGACGTTAAAAAGACTTGGCATCTCCTTAACTCCTGCTGTAAACCGAATAATGCCGATAAAAAGAAAATTGAATATGTTGTTCAAGATAATGTAAAATATCATGAGAAGAAAGAAATTGCTAATCTCTTTAACAACTTCTTCGTAAACGTAGGGAAAACAATAGCTGATGGTATTCCAAGTGAACCTACTGATCACCTGGAATTTATGGATCATATTCGAGAACCCAACTCCTTTTTCTTTACGCCTACAAACTCCTCCGATGTAATTACGTGCATAAACAACATGAAAAATAAATCGAGTGGGTTACAAACGTTTCCAACTAAAGTACTTAAAGTTATTGCTGACATTGTAGCCCCACTGATATCAAATATTATTAACCAGTCTCTCTTACTAGGCACTTTCCCGAACTCCCTCAAAGTTGCTAGAGTAACCCCTATCTTTAAAAGTGGTGAAAAAACCTGTGTAAACAATTATCGACCTATCTCCATTCTACCAATTATTAGCAAAGTATTCGAAAAGATTGTGTATAAAAAAGTGTACTCTTATTTTGAACAAAAATCATTTCTTTACGATAAACAATACGGTTTTCGCTCTAAAAAATCAACAACACAGGCTATATTGAATCATTTACAATTCCTCTATTCTAATATAGATGAAGGAAAGCCTGTCTTCTCTGTATTTCTTGACTTCCGAAAAGCATTTGATTGTGTGGACCATAAAATACTATTATGGTCCTACACTGTTATGGCATTCGAGGGATTGCCCATGATTGGTTCAGATCATACCTAACAAATCGGAAGCAATACGTTGTCATTGACGACGCAAAATCAGACCCACAGACAATTAGCCATGGAGTTCCACAAGGATCTGTTCTCGGGCCTCTCTTGTTTCTGATTTTTATCAATGGTATTGTAAAATCTACATCATTCTTCAAATTCATACTTTTTGCCGATGACAGTACGCTTTCTGCGGTCCTTCCGAACCAAAATCCTGCTATGATTGTGGAGAGTATAAATACTGAACTTCACAAGGTTTCATCGTGGCTCAAAGCTAATAAAATAAGCCTAAATATCGATAAAACAAATTATATTACTTTCTCATACAAGAAAGATGTATCTCTCCCATGCATTAAAATTGGCGAAGGTGAAATCGAAGAAACCAACTCATGTAAGTTTCTGGGCATCATAATAGATAAACATCTGACCTTCAAAGAGCACATCACTCATATTAGTTCTAAATTATCAAAATCCATCGGAATCCTAAATAAAGTTAAAAATTTTCTGCCTGAAACAGCTTTACAAATGTTCTACCGAACGCTCATTTCTCCATACTTGCAATACGGAATAGAAGCATGGCACGGAACTGATAAAAATAAAACCAACAAAATTTTTACTCTGCAGAAAAGGGCTGTCAGAGCGGTAAAGAACCTAGAATATAATGCTCACACAAATGATTCTTTCAAAAATTTACAAATACTTAAACTTTCGGATCTCTACAAACTCTCCATCTGTAATTTCATTTACAAAACATTAAGAAATGATGGCGACAATGGCCTAAGACAATTATTGACTGCGCAAACTGGTCATCACGACCATTTAACCCGAAATAGAAGTAAATTCATGCTTCCTTATTATTCAAAGGCCAGGTCGCAACACAGTATTCTCTTCGTTGGAACCAAAACTTGGAACTCTATACCTGCAGAGATCCGTGAATGTAATTCGTACAAAGTATTCAAAAGACATCTTGAGTCTCACTTCCTATCAGAATACTAGTCGTGTAAGATCACCGTGTCGAAATCTTGCCTCCTACATGTAACTAATGATAATGTCATAATGTAACTTGCCTTGTGTACCATAACCAATCTTCTCTCTGCTCTTGAATCGTTTTATCGAACATACTGTTAAATATAGCCGACTTGACCTATATTGTAAAATACAGCATAAAATATCGAGTTAATTATCTCAATGATCAGTCTAATGCGAAACTAGGTTAAGTGAACTAGGTTAAACTTTTGTACACCCTAGAATAGCGTGATGGTAGGATGCCCTAGAAGTCGCTGAACTTATTCGGGCCCACAGGTAGCTATACTCAAATTTGACCTTTGTACTAGACTTAAGTAAAATTCTACCTCTGTATCACCTGTGGTAAATAAATTGTTTTAAATTGTTAAAATTGTTTAAATTGTTTAAGCATGAGAATAGCCCAGTGTTATGTATCTTTCACGATGAAACATAAATCAACCAGAAAGAGGAGATTGAAAAATGATTATAGCACTTCGAAACTCAGATAAAATGAACATGAAAAAAAAATTATGCTTAACAAGTAACAATAACTATCATTTCAATGATTTTCTCCTTCAATATTTTCCTTCTTTGCAGCGCGTTTTGAGAGATAGTGCTTTAAACCGTACATCCGCTGGAGGAAACATGCACTATACCTTTCCGTAATAACCTAAATGCTCAGAGTTCATTGGTGCTGAAGGTAGTAAATGAGCAGCCTGATGCACATGGGAACAGGGAGATGCCCTCACGCGGTAGGCAACTTGGGCAAAATTTCCACTGATTTCACTCTCTCTTTCACATGGTTACGCTATCTCATATCCTGCACTCACGATAGAATAGCATCCGGCCTTTGATAGCCAGACTCGAATTTTTGCTGCGTTTAGATGACTTAAAGGATGAATAACATCTGGATGGGTTACGAGGTATGAATAACATCTCGATGGGTTATGTCGGGGTAGGTAACGCCTAAATGGGTTCCAGAGGTACATTACGTTGAGGATGAATACATCAGATCTCAACTCTTTTTTCTTATCAACTAAAGAGGACAAAGCCTGCTCTTGTATTCACGTGTGTGGGGTATGGCTGCATCAAGCTCTATGGCTGAAAAACAAACTATGGTTACATAAGTTGAGGAAAATTCGTACGTTAAGCTGCAGAAAAAGAAGAGCGGAAATTTTTTTTAGTTTGAGGCTGCAGAAAAATAACAGCGCAAAATTGTTTTAGTTTGAGGCTGCAGAAAAATGACAGCCCAAAATTTTTCAAGTTTCAAGCCAACAGTACTGCAGAAGCGAAGCATTCAAGCGGTAAAAAATCATTCACAGTGAAACTCAGGTTGATCATATTTATTATTGTGGCTAAATTTCGAGCATTTAAGCGATGAAAATAAAATGCATGAGCATTATCAGTCAGTCATATCGCATGAAGATATCGATACCACGAAGCTGATGTGGCACCACGAGCGGCTGCCGTAACTTGATGTGAGATTTCCCCTATAACGACCAAATTTTTTTAATTCCTTGGACGAAATATAACTGTACTTTCTCTCAAATTATAATACATGAAACCCAGTAAATGTGAACATCTTATTGAAATATTTAGGAGAAAAGAATGACGTGAAGGATTTCTTATCGCCCTTCAAAAATTAAAAATAACGTTGGTCGGTATAGGGTTAAGTTAACTAGTTGACGCCATAGCTGTGATTGTCGCATGAATAACTGTCGCAACAAAATCCCTCAAGAAGTCTGGATTTACTAACGAAGTCGTTCCTGGTAAACTAAAGAATAATAAAGATATAAAGTGGAATCATCGAATAATATTCAGGTTGTACATATATAAGAAATGGCTTTATGTGCACAAACTTTCTAAATAATCAATTGACATTTAACGAAATTGTTCTGTTGAAACCGTGTGAAACAACTTTTGCAACAACCTCTAAAAAAATGTAATGGTATTGCTGGAGGTATTACTAATGTGCCCAACCTAAGGAATTACTTATATCCCTGTAAAAATTTGAAAATTTAGAACCAACGAATTACTATATTCTTTCTTAAAACGTTGCATACGTGTGCAAGTAATTAGCTTTAAATTAATGTTTTAAAACTGGCCAAACTGCACTTGAATATCATTGCACCTGATTCATTGATGGTCTCGACGTCAGCGCTCGATTCAGTGGCTGGTACGGACGTGGTCGATGTTATCTTTCGGGTGCATTTTGGTGGTGGTCCAAAGTACCACGTGACGTCGCCGGATTCAAAGTGTACTCTGAAGCTGCTGAAGAAGACAGATTCATTGAAATAGATTCCTCCTGACGCTTGCACGCCTTCAGAGCGTACATCTACCCGCCAATTTTTTCTCATGTCAGAAGTGGTTGCCGTAATCCTAAGAGAATGCCAAACATTTTCATCCTGGATACGTAGAGTACTTGAGCAATAAGAGGTAGACCAGAAATTTACCTTACCGCGGTCATCACAACATACATACAACATAACGCGGAGTTTAAATGATGATTTTGGGAAGATGTTCAATGACACATTCTCACTTTCAGATCCCGGTCCTCTCCTATTGCCGTTCCACACTGTTACATTTTCCGGTATCAAGCACGTCTGCTGATTATCTGAATTTTGTCTTCTCCGGCGAACTTTTTTGGTCAGCGTTCGAGGAGCGTGAGTCGGGTTGTGTTCCCTCTTTAATTTGTGCGACTCATATTTGTGCATGGAGGGCATGGGAATTTCCTTCTTATATATTAGCTCGTGTAGTCGAAGGATATTTTTTGGCCCATTATTCATGGGCTTAGCTGCTAATGAGCCTGAATTGCCGCTAAAAGAGTGGTCGTCAGAGAGACTAACTTCTGTGAGCGCGCACGATAAGAACATAAGAAGTAAGACCTCCATCTTCAGCACAAGTGGAATGACTTTCAGGAACGTTTTCACTAGCTGACGTACGTGTACTTGAATCTTGGGCTCGGAGTAAATGTTATGTAATTATTTTCTGGACACTGTAGATGAAACTGCAGAGTTCAAAGAACTAGCACTACTGACATTTTGCGGCTAAATCAATAAACTCGTTCACATTCAATTGGTCTTTTTAAAGCTTGAGTAATATTTCTTCGTTATGATTTTTGGTACATGGTGCACTATTACGGAACTCTTTCGTCAGTCTATGAGTTTATGCTGGTTAATTAAAGCAGTTCTGACTTTATTCCTGATGAATTTAGGCAAAAAACCTCTTGAATATAGGCAGTTTTTCCCTATCAAACATCGGCACATTAGACGTATCGAAGGTCGGTGCGTCTCACATTTCGGAGGTCGGCACGTGAGACGTATCTATCCTTGATAATTTTGACGCATTGAGCGTCGGTAATTCAGACGAATCAAACGTCGGCGCATGAGACGGATCGAACATCCCGTGAGTCGTGCTCCAGACATAAAATAAGTCATCACTCGAGACTCACGACACGCCCGCACACCCGCACCCTACACACAATACACGCCCACGTAACACAGGCGCTCGCACTCCCGCGACTGACCTCAAGATTTCAGCGACGGAGGCAACGCGAGCGACAACAGAGGGCGACAGTAGCCATCTCCTCAGGATGTGAGCTTCCTCCGCCAGTTCAGTGGCGCAATCGACCGTTGAATGTTTTAAAGTTGAGTAGTATTTTTCATAAAATATAATTTCCTCTCAAACCAGATGTAAAAAAGTAATTTCTTGCTACACTGAATTTTTTTATTAGAGAAATTCGGGGAACAACTTGTTAACGAATAACCGACCATGAAATTAAAAATGAGACTACTTGCAAAATTTTTTCCAATTTCTGCATTATTTTATCCAAGATGCTCTAAAATGCTTTATTCTAAAATTTCAGGTCATTATTGGTAGGCCAAATAGCTGAAATTATCTCATTTCTATGAAATTTGGCGTATGGAGTTTTACTCGTATTGTTGTGATGTAAAAAGAAAATATTTCAGTATAATAATGAAGTTCTTTTGTCCAAATGCAAAATGCACGGATTAGTTAGTAATTTACAGGCTCTGGCTCAACCTCTGAAATAACATACCTTTTAACTTCAGTTGAGAAATGACAGGAAAAGCTCCCTAAAATTTTCAATAACTGTTGCCACTAACAGGAACAACACTTTAGCTGGCTTTCTGCACGTTGTTTCGAGCCATCATACCGCTGAGGGTGGAAGGAGAGGCTGCAGTAGATGTTGTGGTTTGAGTCTCGATGTTGCAAGCTGGTGAGGGTCCGATGTAACAAAATACATTCCCGTAAGTGTGACTTACTGTAACTTTTTGGAATGACACCGGCTTCTGAAAACAACTGTGCCTAGTTCTGATCATGAAAAAGTGTGATTTTCAGTGACCAACACCTTTGCTGACCCCAAGGGGAGGGATTCGACGCCTTGACTTTTATCAACAAATGGTGCCAAATACTTGTACCTTTCATTTCTAGCTCACTTGACTCCACAATAAATACTTGAGATGCATTGTCATTGTCTCTTCCGTGAAATCTTGAGTAAACACATCCAACCGATGGTTATGTATGGAACATCTGCTTGTTTCGTACTGAGGAGAAACAGGAGTGTCAATTTGAACTTGCGCTCCCTTTAACGAACACAGCACAACTTTCCGAATGACTAGTAGGAGCATTTTAGAAGCTCTTCACACCCAATTACAAAGTTTGGCACGATACACAAAATTTCCTCAGTTTTATTACGTGTTCATGGAAGCAAAAAAGTGTCTTGAAATGTTGTAGTAATTTTATTATGTGTTAATAGCCTTTCGTTTGAAAAGTCACTATTCAGCGGAACTATTTAATGGAAAACAACTAACTTCGAATTTCAGAACATGATGCAATCTCACGATGTTGACATACAGGTTTCGATATTCAACGAAAATTTTACAGCAGCTCTAAATTAATGCGTACCTTACATCACCAAAAAAAACTAAGCCAAAACGCGCTGTTTCGATCACTGACGAAATTAAAGATTTGAGCTGGAAAAAGAAAACTTACTTGCGAGAGCACAGAAACAATATATCAAATAATACTTTTTGCAAGAGACATAGGGAGCATGAAAATATTATTCAGAAGAAAATCACAGAAGCAAAACGAACTCACTTTAACCAGGAATTATCAACGGAAAAAAATATCCCAAAACGAAAATGGGAAATCAACAGCGAAGTCGCCCGATGTAAAAATTTAGACCGTATAAGTAATTTTGAAAATTTCTTGGCCAGAGCCACAGATTTCAACACATTATTTTCGATAGAAGGTTCTCAAGTCTTCAATGAAGTATGTGAAACCAATGCAAATCAACCCTCAGTTGAAAATGCATGCCCTACTGCACCTGCAGGGGCTGGTGTATGGTGGAGACACGTCCTGTCGATTTACCAGAGTTACAAAATATCATATATTCGTTGAAAACATAAAGGCAGACGGACATGATGGTATCAGCCTTCAGTATATCAAAGACAGTTTCCCAGTCAGAGCACCATTGATTCGTTTGATAATTAATGCATCAATGGCAACTAATAAGTTCCCAACCAATGGAAACACTCCATGGTTAGACCGTTGCATAAAACTGGTGATATAAAAACAGCATCAAATTACAGACCCATAAGTCTTTTACCTGTCCTGTTCAAAATATTGGAGAAAGTTATAACAAATTAACTGTCATCTCACACGGACGAGTTAAATTTACTTCATCAAAATCAGTATCAGTTTGCCTGTAGGAGTAACCCTAGCACTCTAGACGCTCTGCTTAATATCACTGAAAAAATATATAATGTTATCGATGAAAAGAATGTAACAATCTTGCTTCTACTTGATCTCTCTAAAGCGTTCGATTATGTCAAAAAATGTTCAGAGTGCGTTAGTAGTGAAGATATAGCCTGATGCACGTGAGAAACTGGAAATGCCCTTACGCAGTAAGTAACTTAGACAAAATTTCAGAGTGGCACAAATAAGGCAAATGCAGAGTATCCGTTGCGGCGAACAAGAAAAACTCTAAGGGAGCACCACAAAAACTACAAGTATGTAACTTTAGCGCAATTGAAGAGGTACCGTTTGTACACTTTTGTTAAGCGTCTGGTCTGATCAAGAGTCCAGTTGCAGTTCGACCCTCCACATGTGTGCTTGATATTGTCCCCAGTAGTGTACGGAATCACAACGACGCACCTTGAACTAACAGAAAATATGCTTTTATTCAACTTAACGGTAGACTTTCATACGATGAACCACTGCTTCAAGCAGTAAAGTTGCACTGATTTCACTCTCTCTTTCACATGGTCTATCTTTTTCATATCATGCACAAACGATTGGAAAGCATCCGTCCTTCGATAACCAACCTCTAGTTTTTACCGGAAACCAAGCAGCTTAAGATAGTGAGTACCCCGGTTGCACTTTAGATCGGTGTACCAAGAAGTCCAGTAATTGTTCTAGGTTACGTCAACAACTTGAGTTGTTCAACGCCAACTTCTAATAAATATTCCACTACTTTCCAATCCTAACTTCTAGTATAGCTTTGACAACCTTCCAATCCTAACTTCCAATAAGGCTTTGGCAACCTTCCTATCCTATCTTCAGCACGCAGTTTGAGAATAGTCCAAACCGTAAATTAAAAGTTCAATTTATAATGTATTCTATGATATTCTAGAAAAATGGGCGTTGCTAAGAAATGTATTACATACCTGTTAGAAGTCGCTGAGGCACCGGTGGCTGTGTCACGCTGACTCTAATTAAAGAAAAGAAGCCCAAAAGCTGGAATGGAATAACTTTCAGCAGAACGTAATGTTTGATTGTGGTCTTATTACGCTTGCGGAAAAGTGATGGGTTCCTTAAAGATGGGTTGCACTCAGATGGGTTACGAGGGATGGGTTACGAGGGATGGGTTACGAGGGATGGGTTACGAGGGATGGTTTACGAGGGATGGGTTACGCCTCGATGGGTTAAGAGGGATGGGTTGCGAGGGATGGGTTACGCCTAGATGGGTTCTGAGAGATGGGTTACGCCTAGATGGGTTAAGAGGGATGGGTTCGCCTAGATGGGTTAAGAGGGATGGGTTACGAGGGATGGGTTACGAGGTATGGGTTACGAGGGATGGGTTACGCCCAGATGGGTTAAGAGGGATGGGTTACGAGGGATGGGTTACTCCTAGATGGGTTAAGAGGGATGGGTTTCGAGGAAGAGGTTACGATGGATGGGTTTCGAGGAATGGGTCACGAGGAATGGGTTACGAAGGATGGGTTACGTGGAATTGGTTACGAGAGGAATGGGTTACGAGGGATGGGTTACGAGGGATGGGTTACGAGGGATGGGTTACGAGGGATGGGTTACGAGGGGTGGGTTACGAGGGATGGGTTATGAGGGGTGGGTTACGAGGGATGGGTTACAAAGGATGGGTTACGAGGGATGGGTTATGAGGGATGGGTTACGAAGGATGGGTTACGAGGGATGGGTTACGAGAGATGGGTTACGAAGGATGGGTTACGAGGGATGGGTTACGAGGGATGGGTTACGAGGGATGGGTTACGAGGGATGGGTTGTGAAGGATGGGTTACGGGGGATGGATTACGAGGGATGGGTTCCAGGAATACATTACGTTGGGATGAATGCATTAGATCTCAACTCTTCTTTCTCAGCAACCACAAAGTACAAAACCTGCATTTGTACTCGTATTTACGTGCGTGGGGAATGGTTGCATGGGGCTCCATGTCAGAAAAATGAACTAATATTTCATAAATTGAAGATAACTCGTACTTTGTGCTGCAGGAAAATAAGGGCCCAAAATTCTTCCTAATTTCAAGCCAACAATAATGCAGAAGCAAAGCATTCGAGTTGCAAAAAAGCATTCAAAGTTCAATTCATGTTAATCATTTTTATTATTGAGGCTAAATTTGGAGCATTTAAGCGATGAAAATATAATGCATGGGCATCATCAGTCTGTTAGTTCGGTAAAACGGACTTCGATGTCACGAAGTCCGCGGGATGGAAACATGAGCGGCTGTCGTAACTTGATGTGAGATTTCCCCCTACAACGACCAAATTTTTTTGAATTTCTTGAACGAAATATTACAGTAAGTTCCCTTAAATTATAATACACGAAACCCACTAAATGTGAACTTTTCATCTAAACATTAAGAATATAAAAACGATGTGAGTGATTTCCTTTTGTCCTTCAAAAATAACGTTGGTCGATAGAGAGTTAATTAAGTTAGCTAGTTAGCGCCATTGCTATGATTGTCGCATGAATAACTGTTATAACAAAATCTCTCATGAATTCTGGATTTCCAGACGAATTCTTTAAAGGTAAACCTAAGAAAAATTAAGATACATAGAATCATCGAATAATATTCAGGATGTACGTATCTAAGATATGACATTATGTACACAGCTTTTCAAACTAATTTATTGAGATTTGACAAAGTTGTTCTATCGAAACAGTGTGACACAACTTTTGCGACACCGTGTAAAGAAACGTATTGGTATTGCTAGAGGCATTACCAATGTGCCCAAATTAAGATCCCGCCCAAAAATGGGAATTTAAAACTAACGAAGGACTATAATTTTCATCGAAACGCTGAATAGCCGCGCAGGTAATAAGTTTTAAATTAATGTATCAAAACTGGCCAAACTGCACTTGAATATTATTGCACCTGATTCAGCGATGGTCTGGACGTCAGCGCTCGGTTCAGTGGCTGATTTGGACATAGTCGATGTTGTCTTTTGGGTGCAGTTCGGTGGCGGTCCAATGTACTACGTTACGTCGCCGGACTCGAAGCTCACTGTGAATTTGCTGAACGCGAAAGGTTCATAGAAACTGGTTCCTCGTGTCACTTCCTCGCTTTCAGATGTTACGTCAACTCACCACCATTTTCCCTTGTGTCTAAGTTTTCGAGTTTCTGCTGCAATCGATAGAGAATGCCAAACATTTTCATCCTGGATACCGAGAGTACTTGAGTAATAAGATGAATTCCAATGTTTAAATTCATCGTGACTATCACAACACATATACAGCGCAACGCGGAGTTCAAATGATGATTTTGGGAAGATGTTCAGTGACACTATAATGCTTTTAGTTGCCTGTGCACTCTCAGAGCTGTTCCACACAGTGGCATTTTGAGGTAACAAGCACGTCTGCTGATTATCTGAATTTTGTCTTCTCTGACGAACTTGTCTGCTCAGCGTTCGAGAAGCGTGACTCGGGTTTTGTTTACTCTTTAATATGTGCGACCCATATTTGTGCATGGAAGGCATGGGAATTTCCTTCTTATTTGTTAGCTCGTGTAGTCGAGGGACACTTTTTGTCCCATTATTCATGGGCTTCGAAACTAAAGAACCTGAATTGCCAGTAAAAGAGTGGTCGTCAGAGAGACTAACTTCAGTGAGTGCGCACGATAAGAACACAAGAAGTAAGACCTTCATCTTCAGCACAAGTGGAATGACTTTGAGGAATGTTTTTAAGAACTGACGTACATCTACTTAAATCAAAGGTTCCGTATAAATGTCATGTAGTTATTTTCTGGACACTATAGGTGAAACTGCAGATTTCAAAGAACCAGCACTACTGATATTTCACGGCTAAATCAATAAACTCGTTCACATTCAATTGGTCTTTTTAAAGCTTGAGTAATATTTCTTCGTTCGGAGTTTTGGCTCTTGGTGCACTATTACGGAACTCTTTCGTCAGTCTATAAGTTTATGTAGGTAAATTAAAGCAGTTCTGACTTAATTCCTGATGAATATAGGCAAAAAACCTCTTGAATATAGGCAGTTTTTGCCTATCAAACATCGGCACATTAGACGTATCGAACGTCGGTCCGTCTCACGTTTCGAAGGTCGGCGCGTGAGACGTATCTATCCTTGGCAATTTTAACGCATTGAACGTCGGTAATTTAGACGAATCAACGTCGGCGCGTGAGACGGATCGAACGTCCCGTGAGTCGTGCTGCACTCCAGACGTAAAATAAGTCATCACTCGAGACTCATCACATGCCCGCACACCCGCACCCTACACACAATACACGCCCACGTAACACAGGCGCTCGCACTCCCGCGACTGACCTCAAGATTTCAGCGACGGAGGCAACGCGAGCGACAACAGAGGGCGACAGTAGCCATCGCCTCAGGATGTGAGCTTCCTCCGCCAGTTCAGTGGCGAAAGCGACCGTTGGAGGTCTTAAAATTAAAAAGAATTGGCTCTTTGGATTTGAATAATTTGTGCCCTATTTATCGTTGATTTGTGCTGTGAGATTATTATTGTCAAACATTTCACAAAACAGAATGAAGCTCCCGTTAATGCTGACTGCCTGTGGCTATGTTGAGCATGGACACAAATGCAAAGAACTAAAAAAAAACACTAAAAAACTGGATAAAATCACAATAAAATAAGATAACTCTCATATGTTCACGCAGTACACAAAACACCCGTTGTGTAACACCATCCGTTGGTGCATTTCCAAATCCTAAAATTTTTTCTCACATTTAAATTAATTGAAAGCGCGTCGGACCAACTAACTCTTGCTTTTGACAATGTTTTTAGTCCCAATAATGATCCCAATATCTCGCACGTGATTGAAAACTTTCTTTCTTATTTGAAAAGATTTTCAAAATTTTGATCTTTCTTAAATATAATTTTCCTCTCAGACCTGATGAAAAAAATTAAGCGCTCGCTAAGCCGAATTTTTATGAGAGAAGTTCGGGGAACAACCTGTTAACGAATAACCGACAATCAAATTAAAAAGGTGACTACTTATGATTTTTTCCAATCTCGGTCAATATTTTTTATAGGATGCTCTTAAATGCATTATTTTACAAATTCAGGTCAGTATTTGTAGCCTGTAGAAAACTATTTTGGTTTTCTGCTTTTATGGGAATTTAAGATGAGTCGAGACGATGGTTACCGTTTATTAACACGTTGTTTCTGCAGAGAAGAAATATTGAACCAATTAAGTTTGATGCGAAAAGTACAAATGCAGTTAATTTTACATAACTAAACGAAGGTTCATGTTACATTAAGGTCGATATTCTACATAACTGAAAACTAAACACATTTATTTTAGTACAGTTAAAATCTTAAACGCTAAAGATGCTTCTTACCGAATCATCGGAAGACCTAGGCTGTTTACTTGTCGACATTCTATTCTCGTATGCATGGGCTAAGAATTTCAGGCGCGATTGCAGCGTTAATCGTACAGTACGGTACTAAGAAAATGTTACTGAGGCAAGTCTTCTACATAGCCCAAATAGCCGAAAAAGTTTTTTTTATGATATTGAATGAATGAAGATGTATTATAGTTAGTTAGTAATGAAATTTTTATACATTTATGAAGTTCTTCTGGCTTAGTGCAAACTGCACGTATTTGTTAGCAATGTATAAGCTCTGGTTCAAACCCAAGTTTGTCACTAGAACTTCCTCTATAATGACATATTACTTCAGTTGAGAAATGACAGCAAAACTTCCAACAATTTCCAATGACTGTTGCCACTAACAAGAACCACCGTTTTTTAGCTGGCTTTTTGCACGTTGTTTCGAGCCATCTTACCGCTTAGGGTCGGAGGAGAGGCTGTAGTAGATGTCGTGGTTTGAGTTTCGATGTTGCAAGCTGGTGAGGGTCTGATGTACCAAAATATATTTCCATAAGTGTGGTTTATTACAAACTTTTGGAATGAGTCTGGCTTCTGAAAACAACTGCGCCTAGTTCTGGTCATGACCAAGTAGGTGATTGTCATCGACCAACACCTTAGCCGACCCCAAGGTGAGGAATTCGACGTTTTGACTTCAAACATCAAATGGTGCCAAATACTTGTATCATTCAGTTCGAGCTCACTTGACGTCACAAAAAATACTTTAGATGCAGTGTTATTGTCTCCTCTTTGAAATATTAGTTCGATCCGCATAGTGAATAGCAATGATTCTGCAAAAACCTGCAGTGCTTTTGTCTTATTTAAACTTTCCTGCGTTTCATTTTGGGTGGACGAGACTAAGGCTTCAGGAGGTAAGCATGGAATCTGAGCCTCAAAATTACGTCTTCGTCTCCTGCCAAACTCTGGGCTAGAGTTTCTTTGCGTACCCGGTGGTGGAATTGGAATTTTTGCACTCTCATCATGAGGCCTAAAAAACCAATTCCGATATTTAGGCGCTCTGGAGTTTGAAGCAAACACATCTGACCGATGGGTAAGTATGTGAGAGCTGCTTGTTTCGTAAGGAGAAGAGACATGAGCTTCAATTTGAACAAGTGCTCCTGTCAACGAACACAGCACAATCTCCAAAATTACCCGAAGGAACATTTCATAAGCTCTTCACATACAGTTAGAAAGTTTTTCAAGATGCACAAAATATCCTTACAGTCTTTATACGGTTTATGAGAGGTTCAAGCCATACAGTTGATGCCTACGAAGTATCTCTACATTTACATGGAGAGGACAGGCAAGTTGCGGTGTCAGCTCGTACGGAGCTCAATGCCACATCAGCCCACGGTCACTGCGCACCGACACACTAAATTCAGAACACTTGAGCCCTATGGTTAACGGCAAAACTCTCTTTGTTTCGAGTACGTGTACAACTGAACGGAAATGACAGACGTCGCCAGCGGCGTTTTCTTATCGCTGGTTAGACACGAATTCTACTTTATTGTTCTCTTTGTTCTTATATGTCAATAATTTACCCCAGTGAGCCAAAGTGAGAAGCTTGCGACAAAAAATTCATGCATGAAACTTTCTAAAGAAATGAGATATTCTCAATTTTAACAACGGACAGAAAATAAAGCAGTACCTCATAAATCCATCAGTTTGTCTCTCCAGCCTTTACTTTCTATCACAAGAACTAGGGAAGAAAGACACAGCTGCGTGGTCTTGCATGGCATTACTTTAATTTCTTCGAATAATTAAAGAAAGGACAAATATTCAGTTTTTTATTCTCAAGAAAAAGACTAAGAAGTATAGTTTAAACGCTCTCGAAGAGGAACTACATCGTCTTCACGAAATTATATTGCGCAGTAGACAGCTTTTAGTTTGCTTCACGAATTTATCTTACGAGTATTTCTGTGTACAATTGACGTTAGTATGGTGCCAAAATCTTACCAAAATTTATATAACAGCCAAATACTACTAACAAGTAGACTGCCAAGTAAATTTGCGACAAATATCACGTCCAATTTTTGTTGATGTAGTTTTCTTCTCATTCCATGCTGACACAATTTATTACAGTGGTCCGCAACCTTTCACTTATGGCGACTCATTTTGGAACAAATAATTCTTTTACGATCCCTCCCTCCCTCCCTCCATTTCTCTAAATAACTATACGTAGTTCTTTGTACATGGAAAACCCGTCCAGCTTGGAGCGGCTATTCCGTAAAGCACGACCTCACAATCATATTTGTGAAAGGTGAATTCATAAAATGTATTCATAACTTATGGTGCGGGAAAGTTCTAGGAACGTTTTAACCAAAGCTCCTGTATTGGTAGTTCACCACACCAAGATTTTGCTTCAAAACTATTTGCTGTATATAGATTAATTAACTCTCTACGCGGTATCGTGGACATAAGGGACATTGACGTTTAGTGGGTTGATCGTAAGGCAGAAAGATTTGCTACAATCATCAAGAAAATAGCCTCTCACTCCAATAATAAAATTATGCTAATGTTCTTTTGTAGAAGCCTGCATATCACCAAGCCCAAATATATTCGTCGCTTCTTCAATAGTTTGCGCAAGAGTTGGGAACTAGGGCATTTTTTCAAGTTGATTTATGTGATCCAGAGTTCTAGCTCATTTTCAAAGACGCTAACTTCTCATATAATGATATTATCGTACTCTCCTTTCCTTGTAATGATATTTTAAAGATATCAAATGTATCTACTAGCTACGCTAATTTGCACAGTATAGATTCTTTTCAAATAAAAATTCAAAGTCATTACATTTTGAGAATCGGAAAAATTTTTAGCTCACTTCTTAATTCAAAAAATCTGTTCGACGTTTTTCCTTTTCAGTGTTGAACAACAGAGCATCATATGAGGCTCCTAAATCTTCACCTAAAAATTTTGAAAAATCCCGTAGCAAGCGGCTTTGATTTTACAACCTTTTGTTTTAAATGCACGATCCAGCCCTACCTTGAAATGTAGAGGCAGCGTTTTTGTGGCTTATACTTGTGGTGCAAGAGTTCCAGTTACTTGTGGAGCCACTTTTTAACTGCAGGCTGGAAGCCACACTCACAGCCTAGCATTGCAGGGGCTCCATTGAAACAAACTCTACGAAATCTCTTCCATTGAATAGAAAATTCTGCAAAAAAATTAATAATTATATTGAAAATCTTGACAGGGCAGTAATAGTTTGCAGAAGCTTACAGGATACAAACTCGTCTTTCATTTTTCTCTTTCTTAAAATAATCATACAGAAAACGTAGTGAAAATTTGTCCCATCTGTAGTTTCATGAAGCGGTATGCTGAACTGGAATTTTTTTAGTTCATGTATAATGTGAGTTAAAATGTCATTAAATGTACCTTTCATTCATCATTTTGTTCTGTTATTTGAGACGGATAGATGTATAAACTTATTTACTGCGTCCGGACCGATCATGAGACGTACAATATCTTCGGTGCACAAAAAAAATAGCTATTATGTGTTGTTTTTAGCTTGTGCTATCTTCAATGCAACCGAATTAAAAGCTTCAATGACGGCTAATTTTTTTTCAAAAATGATATACTTACATCAAGCCGGCGGCGCTTAACATCATCAACTTTCGCCTAAAAAAAATCATTATCTATATCCTTTGAGTTGAAATACTTGGTTTGGAAATGTCGTTATAGTTTAGTTGGTTTCATAGACTCATGAGCAGTATTTCCAAACATACTACACACTGTGGCCTTCAAACGCCTGTAATAACTACCCTGGTAAAATCCCAATTCACAAAATCATCACAGTATTTCCTTTTCCTTACTCTCATTTCTTTGAAAGGGCTAAGTTGCTCTGAACAGCACTGTATGTCTTATCTTTGCACGTCCCTGTGGGCACGATACTGACGAGTTACGTGGACGAGTGGAGAGGCCAAAACGAAATGGAAACAAAACACGTTCTGACAGCTTTCGAAGTTCTGCTGAGTAACTCAGTTTGCTGATCTTATTATAGTTACCTGGTATGGTTCGACGCCATGATCAATTATATTTCAATGCATCTGCATGAAGTAAACGTGTTCGGCTGATAGCATATACTAGCTTAGAAAGTTTTGTCAGAATATGCCAGGCAACAGTATCCATCTGGCAACTCCTATTTGGCTGCAGTTAGATTTCCAAACTGATAGAGCTATTATTAAATGTATTTTAATTATTAAACTTACCTTTGCTATTATATTTTCTGACTATATTGTAAGTTCATTTATTATTCAGTTCAAGATGGACTGGCGACCCCATAACAATAATCTTGTGACCCACAAGTTGGGAATCTCTGATGTATTAATACCTCTTGTTACCATTTGTCTATGTTTGTGGGAAATATCATTTTAAATCTCTCTTCAAAAAAGCGACATACGTATTGGCATTATATTCAGTTTGATTCTTCCTTATCTCCATTCAATATAAAATGAATTAGATATTCTTAAACTATGAGTTTATGAAGATAAAGAGGGCACACAAAAATCCATTTAAATCGCACACTGGCGCGTAGTTCACGAAAGAATTCTTAGAACGTGATTTTCACTTGAAGAAAAGGCGATGCTTTTCTAAAGTTGTATAAAAGCGGGAGCAGGTGAAGTCATCGCCGACTGTCGTCACACTAAATACCGCCACTACTTGCACTGTACTAGCAGTCAGTGCAATTTAACCCACAAACGCAACTCTCCGATGCTCACTGGAAAGAATTACAGTTGTTTCTAAGACAGGAAAATGGATCCAGAGTGAGTTGTTTTTATTCTACATATCTGTAACTGTTTAAAAAATTTCAAATGTTTCAACACTGTGTAGTTCTACATAACGATGGTTCAAAAAGAATGGTCGTGTTATGGATTAGGGGATATGAAATGCTAAGTCCTGGATGATTTCAAAAATGGAATCCTGTAAGCCGCTCCAATAAATCCCATTTCTTGTCGCATTGGTAACACAATGAGTTCTTTGAAGTTCACGGCTGAGTGGCAGTTATTTCCTCATTGTGATATCGGTGCCAGCCTGGTGTCAGGGCCAATCTGATGACGATGGTTGTAATAATAGCTCATGAACTTATAATTCAGATGATGTGAGGTTAAGAAACGCTCATTCAATTGCTGCTAATATTTACAATAATTAATTTGGCAATTCAAGTGCCGTTCTCGAGTGAAGATCTCATAAGTCACCAGAAAGGGCATCATACCTGATTGAGATGCTTGTCTTCTCCCAGCTTGAATGACCGAAAAACTTCTACGAATATACCATCACTGGGAAAATCTTGGCTTCAATGTCTTTATTTTCATGTTTTATCCCCTTCGTAATTATCGCTCACTGAGTACAGACTATATAACTATGAGGATGGTCTTAAATTGACATTTTGAGGAAGGACAGTAAGGAAGTTACATTCGTGTCAGCAGCTGACATTGAACGATTTTTAGACCTTTAGGCTCTTTCAGCCCTGTTCCCCCGATTTTTTATTAGGAAAATTTGAGCGCTGTATCAGAGGGAGGAAAACTTACGAATGTACTAATGTAAATTGAAGTGAAAGCATGACGTTGGAGCAGTCAATCCTACTGCACACCATTCTAGTAGTGAATCGTTTCTAAAGTGGAAAATTTAGCCAGAATTTCAAGAGACAAGATCTATACATGTCAGATGTAAACATATGAATTATCAAGAACCTATTTTAACATATCCGTAGAGTAGTCAGAATTTCTGCTAGATATGTTTGTACTTTTTTACAATTTTTTACTCTTTAGCCTTAATCGTGTGAGAAAATTCTCACCGTTCCATTCAGGTTTTTTCCCCGAGAGTCATCAGATAATAATGGGTTGTATTCACGGGTTTTGGTAGGTTTGCTCAGGGTTAGCGGAGCGCTAGTAACACAGAACACTTTTAACGCCTGGTCGCTACGCACTGGCTGGAGTGCGCTCTCGCGAAGCTACGGAGATTCGGCAGTGGCTGGATAAGTTCTTTCCTTCCTGATGTTCTGTTTCCCTATATTTTTGTTTGTGTGTTTGTCGCGTGATTTTCGTTACTTCCAGTTGCCCTCTATCAATGCTTAATTATCATCTATAGTGCTTCAGGCTACTCAATTCAAACGATTAAAAAACTCAACCTAATCAATTGAAATTAAACGAGTTCCGCGCAGCTAAAACCGATCCGCTTTTAAACACGCTGATCTTGCGCTGAAACTCTTACTTTATCAGTGAACCTTAGGTTCCGTCAAATTAACTCTATTTTCTATTTTCTAAAATCAAATTAAACCTTCAATTATACTTTCTATTTTTCCAGCCTGGAGCACTTACCTTCGACTGATTTCCTTTAAATTTCTTAAATAAGACTTCTCCAAAAGTCTACACACACACACTGAGTGCACAATTATCTCAGATCAGTGGGTTTCCGTTGATAGATAAAACCTCAAAGTTTGTTATAGTGCGTAAATACAATAGTTTAATCTAAAATTCCATTTCTTTAACACTGTACTTCTGTTTTCATCAACAGTAATATTGTCGTTCCTACTGCTGCCACTCCGGCGTCTGTAGCGGGTGAAGTTTTTGGCCGTGCGACAGCCCTGACCGAGCTCCGGTTCTTTTGACGGTACCGACGTCATCGTTCAGTGCCAGCTTGAGCTACGCCTGGCCTTCCTTTCCGTTGCATCTGCATCGACGTGGAGCTAAATGAGACCTTGGTTCCAGCTTGGGTAGCGGCCCGGCCTAGGGAGCATCACGTTAAGTAGTCGTCTCTTCGAAGAGGATTGGAGACTGGAGATTGCTCCTTACTGGCGCTTCTCCTATTTTGCGTCTCTTATTTTAACAAATATTAATCCTTTCAATAAATTTACTAAGCCGTCTCTGACCTGTTGTCAGAGACAGCCTTATGTTATAAGTTTTTCCAAATTTATGCCGCTAATTTGATGCGGCAATTAGTTGAATGTCAAATTAAATTAAAAGTTGAAATTGTATTACCTATCAAGAAAACGATTGTGTGAAATAGTCACACAAGTTACTACCAAAACCCGTGAATACAACCAATTATTATCTCATGACTCTCGGGGAAAAAACCTGAATAGAACGGTGGGAATTTTCTCACAATCGCTCACATACAGTCGTCACATTTGCTCCTACAATGCACTACTAGAAAATACAAAGAAATTATATGCATTTATCTCCACACAGCATACAGAATTAGAAACGTACCATCAAGTAAGTAATAAAGTAGGAATTACTTAAACTAGGAATTACTCACTGCAAGGCCTTTGAGTTGGGGTGACTGTTACAGTCGTCGGGACATTTTCACGATTCGTTGCCACGGTTGTAGAGGTTGACGTCACTGTAATCGTCTTGTACGTTGTGAATGTGACTTCGATAGTCTTTGTTACGTTGATGAGAGTAAATTCGTTAACTTGTACGGTAGAGGATTGTCTGCAACACTCAGCACTCACTTGAGGTTCAGCATGCCAAAGTGCGCCTCCTTGCACATTTGCACGGATCTTGTCAACCGCTTCGCAGTTATTCATATAAAAGACTTGAGATTGATGATTAGCATCTCCAGTTACCGATAGCTGCCAGCCACTGTACGGAGACCGAGGGCTTGTACGATATACGCTAATGCATAGAGACTGCCAGCTCTTACTCGCTACAGGGATTTTTTCCTTGTTCAAGTCGAATCGTACATAATTCTGCGTCGTAATACATTTGAAAAAAATTTCAATTATTAGTTTAAAATTCCATAAGAAATAGATGTAAATCTGCGCTTTATCACCCAGTATCTCTTTAGTATTGGTCTCGGCAGTAAAAGCTAGCGGCACGCAGCCCTCGGAGGACCGCCTGCCGCGCACCGTGCCCCCGCTCGCGCTTGGCGCCGAGACCACTTCACCTGGAGACGCCCCCACCAGCGGCGCAGACGTTGAGTAACTCCTCAGAAGCGCGGTGAAGTCTTCACTGCTTGCAGGGTGCGGAGAGGTGGAGGGTGAGGAGAACTGCTTGCGAGGGCTTGTCAGCGGACGATCAACTCCACGAATATCGTCCTCCCGTGCGGCGCTGGGGAGGGAAGACTGTCCGACGGTGATGGCTTCGTGAGCGACTTTCTTATGCTGGCTTGAAGAACTTGCGGCGCTAGAAATACGACCAAGCTCCTTGGTTGGGACGAAATCGGTTTTAGTTTTCTCTTCCACCAATGAAGAACTCAAGAATATGCTTGTATTTAGTCTAACAGTGTCTGTTTTCTGAATTGAAGATGATTGAAGAAATCTTGAACACTCACCACTACGCCCAAGTAAAAGCGTTATATAAAACAAAAGATTAGTCCATTGAAAGCACTTCATTTTGTATGTTCTTGGAAAAATATTCCCTGTCAAAATCTCGTTCAGTTGAAAAGAACACAGTTTGAAATCAGATTTTGCAGATAATATACATAATTTGATTGAGATTCATTTCGCTGAATTCGTCCAAATACAATTGAATGCACGTTTGAAATAAGTAATTTAAATTTTCACAGAGAATGCCTTTGTTTATTTCTATCCTTCGTTTACCAAAGTTCAAGCAATGCATGGAAACCCAAATGGAAAGTACCTGAAAAATTTCTAAGTTGATTTAGTTTCCACTCATCTTACAGTTGTAATTCATCGGAAATGCTGGAAAACTAAACTTTGTTTTGGTGTCCTGTTCTCCCACAGATTTGAACTATTCCAAACTTCAAGACTCAAGCGTTTAGATTATTTCATAAAACTAGTTACATTTTAAATGGAAAGTTTGTTTGTCAAATATTTTTGGTCATATTTTACGAATGGAAAATTCTTAAGTACTCCGCTGTGAATTCCTCACTAAAATAACTTCACTGACTGATTGAATTTAAACTAAATACCAAAATTTGCACTTTTATGCAGCCATCGGGATTTTTTAACACGTTGACCTTGATGGGTTAAACTGAAGTTCAATTTCAAACTCAAATTTAAAGAAACTTGCAATAAGCAGTTTTAGAAATAGTGAAAATAAACACGTTTCGTGCGAAGGAATCAATTGGTGGTCACTCAGGATATTTCCGTAATGCTGCTCATAGATTTGCAGCCACTGACTCAATTTTTATATATAAGTTATGAAAACTAAATGAAATGAACTAAATTTAAATTTTCTAAATTGATCTCTGAAATTACCATTGATTTAAGTTGAATATTGAACTTCAGTTTAACTTTCAAAGTTAATATGTTAACTTGCTCGCGACTTTATTCAGCTTTCTTTAGGGATGTATGAAAATTGAGTTTGTGGCTACTGGTCGGTCAGCAGCATTATAAAAATTGCCTCCATGTACACCGGGGATTCACATCACGGTCAAAGTATTAAGCAAGAAATGAGGTGGAGTGAGCTTCTTTTAGTAGAACACAATATTACAATAGCTATCCCAACAAAAGATCTTAAACGATTTTGTTGCTAATCATTTTAAATAATACCACAAAATGTCATTTCTTATAAAGATATATAACGCAGAGAATTTCGAGCTTATTTACGAATGAACTTCTGATGGGGTCTCTAGGTACATGTATACGTTGGAGATATTTGGGCAAAATATTCAACGCGCGTTGTCCAGGTGTTGAGGTAGTAACTGTTAGCTACAATTCAAAATTTGGACGATTTCCTGGTTCTAAAGAGTATTTTCAGTACTGAATATATCTTTCGATTCCAAAATCTGAAGCATGTATAATTTTAATCATTATAGAGCTTTGCTTTGATACAAATTTTAAGGAATTTTGCAATCCACATTTATAAGGGATTGAAAAACGTACAGGCAAATTTATAGGTACCTCAATAGTTTGCATAATTCAAGTCATTCTGGAATTTATTGCAAGCTTAGCAATATCTTTCCGTTTCGAATTGCTAGAATTCAGAGTAAAGAGAGGGCGTTCTGATGTTGTTAGAGCTTTCGTGGGAGAGACTCCAAGTCTGGTGCTGAGTTGAAAAAAAACTTGAAATATTCTTACAAGATATCGGGTCTCATTCCAATCGTCGAGCATGAAAGCCTAGATGATACTGATGCAAAAACGCTAAAGCGTATTTTTTCCTCTCTTATTTAAGGGTGTTCTACCATTATACATTATTGGAGATGTCATCATTTCACCGAGTTCGGTTTTCTATATTGTCAGCAATATCACGGGACTACGCGCAACAATTTCAATTTACAAACAAAATCACTGTGCCGTGTTAGATCCATTTTACATTTTTAAAGACATTCACTAGCATGCCAGAACATCGAAACTAATTAAGGATTCCATGGTTAAATAAATTAATATAGTAGCATCTTTTATGGCTCATAAATTGAGGACTTCAGGATACCAGAAATTAAGGGCCTTATGGTTTCAACAATTAAGAACTCTAACTTTCCACAATTTCATGACTTCGGTACTACAGAAAGTTGCACAGTGTGCATAGAAGACAGGTTGAGTCATAACCTATATTCATACACACAACTCCTGCGAAATTCCGTACAAACTTCTCCATCTATTCACATAATGCATAGCCATCGCTCGCACATAATTGAGATAATTTTCACCAAGAAACTCGACGTATGAGTTCAAGGCTCACCAAAGTTAGGAAAATTTAGCGTCTTGGTAGACACACTTTATTTCGCTGACAAAAAGGGTACTCTTTTCGATGAGACGAGAAGGCTAAGAAGGCTAGAAGGCTAAATAAGGTCTATGATACAATGATACATGAGTTGCAGGGCTGTTGAATGGTACGCTGGCCTCACTCAGGGGAGAGAAAAAAGGTGGAGCATCGGAACATTTGGTATACTTGATACTTCGACGGCAACGGGCGCCACTGGTGGCTACGGAGGTAATTTTCGTAATGCTAACGACCAACCGATTGTCACAAACTCAATTTCCATAAGTGCTAAATGAAGGCATGATCCAGTTAATATTTGCTGTTTTCAGAATCGTTTTCTCCAATTGACTTCAAATTTGGGTTGAATATTGATCTTGAGTTTAACCGATCGCGGTCAACGAGTTAAACACCCAACCCTTGGGGCCCCAGACTCGCATCACAACGCCTGAAGTTCTCCAGAACACCCTGCCCGGGCACACAGCACAAGACGCACCGTCTCACTGAGGAGCAGATTGCAGCAAGCGTTCGGACGGGGCTGAGCTTCAGCAAGATAAGCTCGGCGTCCCTTTAGAAAACATTTCTTGTGTATTTGTTCACACTTTCATTTTACGTATGACAAACTACATACATTAGAGTTCCTGACAACTAAACACCTAACAAACGGGCTAACGTGAACACATGTAGGACACCTGGCAACCAGACTCACAAGACAACCGGACATGCAATGAATATTGTTAGCATTGTTTACCATGTTTTTTCAAAGAGGTAATGAACGATAATACAGATGAATAGTAGCAATTAATGTTAAATTACTCACTGTAAAATGAAGCTCATATTTATTACAATCGTAAAAACATTAATTTAACATGTGTTATCTAATTCTCCACAAAGCTGGCACGGTCTGATGCCCGCCTGAAACTTCAATCAAAAATTTCTTGTCGGCCTCCTTCTTCCCATATCTGGCGATCCTGTTTCCTCGGTAGTC
This sequence comes from Morinoia aosen, assembly GCA_030386875.1. Classification (NCBI taxonomy): domain Eukaryota; kingdom Metazoa; phylum Arthropoda; class Malacostraca; order Amphipoda; family Talitridae; genus Morinoia; species Morinoia aosen. Next base: position 39,245,324 of record CM059574.1, read on the forward strand.
ACCTGCAAACTAAAAAGTTCGATAAAAATTTTGACAGGAGCCCACACACGCACCAAAAATTTGACGGCTCGTCAAAAAATATCAAACGGATTTGAACCGTCAAAATTATAATTCAAATCATTTTTTGACGCTTTTTTGAACGTGTGTGGGCACACGACACCGTGGCAAAACTTCATTGCAAATTTCAGAAAACTGAAAATGTTGCAGACCAACGACGAAGTGGTCCAAGATGTACAGCCACCGATGAAGACAAAACAGCTACGATACTTGCAGCGCGTTCAATATAGAAGGTTTATTTTACCTTGTATGGGAACTTATGGTCCACCCTGTGGATCTTCTCGGCAAAATTAAACATGTCGTTATTAATATGAAGCTTTGTCGCCGAACAAGTATCATCGGTGTTAATCAGCATAATTAGAATATATGCATTGGTTTTCCTTTCATACTCTTTTGCTCTTTAAGGGAGAACGTTTCAGTCTTTCATTGGCTCAGCGTGTTCGCCAGCCAGCTCAGAAAAGCGCCGTCATCTCGAAGATACGAAAACGAAAAATAACTATATTGAATACAACCGGAATTGTTATGTATATAAGATGAATACATACCAGGAGGTTTGTGCTAACGATGACGCTAGAGTTGGTGAAAACTTGCCAATAGTCACATCCGAATAAGAAAGGCAGTCGTCCAGCACGACTGCGCAGATCACCGTAAGAAGTTGGTATGACGAACAAAATTCGGACAAGGGGCAACACTTTTGTTTCGAATAAATATTTCCGGATGTAAATATCACTAGCTATTTTGAGAGCCAGAAGTTTCTCCAACCACTGAAGACGAAGTTTTAGTTCAAAGCAATTCTGTAGTGCAGCACATTGGCTCTACTACATAGGAAAGTGCCTCTAAAAATACAATCAAGAACATACTTTAAAAATATTTCACGAGTTATTACGCGAAGATATTCAAAAAGTTTCGAGAGTATTCTTTTGTGTGAAAATATTTTTGAAAATTATACAATGATCAGCCCAAACCGCTCGTACACTAAAAGCGGCGGGTAAAAAATTCGCACTGTGAGTATTTTGTGGGTCTTAAGCTCATACTATTTCGTGCTCTTCATTGCATAGAACTGTAGTTCACTGACCGATCATCAAGATTTATTTTACATTATCAATCTGCGATGGCAGGCAGAAGTCATTCCAGGCAATTATAAAGCAAGTGTCCGACAGTCAGCTAAATCATTCGTTTGCATTGTAATTTCTCTGTTTTGATTTACATTCGATATCTCTCTCTTTTTAACGGCTAAAACTGAACTACAAGTTGCAGAATTTGAGGAAACAGATTGTGAATGTAAAAATTGAATTGACGGCTGTTAAACCTCAGGAAATGAAAAATAAGAAGGGCATCTCCAAAAACGTTTTCACTAGGTATATGACACAGTTTCTAAAAGCTACTTTATTTAAAAATTGTGTTAATGAAATCAGAAAACAATAAATTAGCCCTGACAACTAATACATACAGAGCTGAATTTTTTATGCGTCACTAGAAAAAACTTTCTAGGAAAATTAATCGAAATACAAATAAATAAAAATTGTATTGAAAACAGTCATATTCAACGTCCTCCCACACGCAAAGAACTTGATGATGGTAATTCATAGAAATTTCATTTTATGAGAAAAGATTACAAAGGTAAAACTGAAACTTATTGAATTTTGTTATTACTTTTTGATAAAAACTAAATATTCCATCTTGCGGGCATGAAACCTTTGAAAAATTTCAACATGAAATAAACATAAATGAAACATGTTCTACTAGCGAACGTAGCATTTGTGCTGCATCTAACTGTGTTCTTTTCATGTCTGGGCATAGTGTGATTCATTATTATAGAAAATATCAATTCGTATGCATTAAAAGCATCCTTTTTAGGCCGTCTAGTACTACGCATAATCAATTTAAAAACATTTTTCTTTTCAATAAAAAATTTATTCACTTGGAAAATTAACGAAGTTTACCGAAGTAACTACTCGAATCGATAAATATTTTTTTCTACTATGTCGAGAAAACGTCCAAAGAGAAGAATTTGTAGAAATGAAAGAAGAAATTCACTGTCTTGAATGCAATATGAAGTTTCATGACAGTCCCAAGAAGGAAGCGACTCCATAATTCGCAAATGTTTCCTAAATTCAACACTTAGCTGTAAAGTTATAGTCGTTAAAAGAGAGAGATATCGAATGCAAATCAAAACAGTCTCTTCGGACACTTGCTCTATAATTTCCTGGAATAACTTCTGCATGTCATCGCAGATTGATCAGATAAAATAGAGTTTGATGATTTGTCAGTGAACTACAGTTTATATACAATGAACAGCAACCAAATACTAGGAGCTCAAGACACAAAATAATCACAGCACGAATTTTTTCCATGCCGCTTTTCGTGTACTGGCGGGTCGGACTGATCACAGTATAATTTTCATAAATTTTTTCACACTGAAGAATTATCTCGAAACTTTCGGAATTTCTTCGCGCTAATACTGGTGAAATATATTTCTACGTGAGTTTTTGATTGTATTTTTAGTGGCACTCCACTAAGAACTAGAGCAAATGTGGTGCACTACAGAATTTCTTTGAACTGAAACTTAGTCTTTAGTCAGTTCTGTCTCATTTGTGCCTCAAAAATAGCTAGCATCATTTGCATCCGGAAATTTTTAATCGTAACAAAATTGTTGCCCCTTGTCCGAATTTTCTTTAGCAAACCAACTTCTTTCGGCGATCTGCGCAGTCGTGTTGGAAGACAGTTTTTCTTTTTCGTTTGTAACCATTGGCAAGTTTTCTCCATTTCTAGTTTCATCGTTAACACAAACCTCCTGGTGTGTATTCATCTTCTATACATAACACTTCAAGTTTTATTCAATATAGTTATTTCCCGTTTTTGTATCTTCGAGATGACGGCGCTTTTTTGAGCTGGCGTAGCAAGCTGAACTGAGGAAAGAACGCTTTTCTCTCGAAAAGCACACGAGTATGAAGATAAGACCAATATATAAATTCTAATTACGCTAATAAACACCAATGATACTTGTTTGGCGGTAACACTTATAATGATGAAGATGTGTCTAATTTTGTTGGAAAGATCTAATTTTCCTTGTAAAGTCGACCTTCGAGTTGAGAGAAATCTAACATGAACATCAACTTATATGAATAAATATAAGCTTCTGTTACTCAAATAATACGATGCTTAATACAATTTATCAACACCAGATAAGAATTAGTACCATTTTTTATTCCTATAAGTTGATATTTGCATTTGATGCTTAAACAGAGGAGATGCAGACGGAGGTTTGATGTATCTTACGAGCTCGAATCTCCGGCGATCTACAATCAGGGTTTAGCCTCTCTGTTTAGTTGCTCAGCTTAGGAACGTGAGAGTTACTTTAAAACAGCGTATTTTCATCAAGAACTTTGCTCCCTTGGCGTAGCATATCACGGTAGAACTGTCCGGTAACCGAAATGTGGTAATTTCCATAGCTAGTCTATTTATCAGTGCGACGGTAAATTGAAGCATGACATGTGCTGCAGTCACCAGGCGGTCATTAGAGTGAGAATACATACTACGTTGTTTGTCCTACGTAAAATAAAGCATGTGAACCAATACACAGGAAATGTTCTCAAAAGTGACGCCGGGCTTATCTTGCTGAAGCTCAGCCCTGTCCGGACGCTTGCTGCAATCTGCTCCTCAGTGAGACGGTGCGTCTTGTGCTGTGTGCCCGGGCAGGGTGTTCTGGAGAACTTCAGGCGTTGTGATGCGAGTCTGGGGCCCCACGGGTTGGGTGTTTAACTCGTTGACCGCGATGGTTTAAACTTGAGTTCAATATTCAACGCACATTTAAACTTTAGTTTAATATTCAATTCAAATTCAAACTCAAGTTCAATGTTCAATTCAAATTTGAACTCAATTGTAGTATGCAGTTTTGAAAATAACAAACATTAACACATTAACTGCGGAGGGTTGAACTGAAGTTTAACGTTCAATTTGAATTACTGTAGAGTTGATTTTAAAGATCAATTTTGAAAATAACATACATTAATTAAATGGTTCCTTCATTTATTTTTCATTAAGCATTTATAAAATTGAGATAGTGACTGCAGGTCGGTCAGCTGCATTTTGAACATCTTCTCTGCGATCCCCCGTGGGTATTTTTGCAGGAAACGTGTTATTAAAGTTATTATTAAAAGTTAAAGTTGTTAAAGTGTTGTTAAAGCGTTGTGATTCAAGGATTATGTGTTTAACTCTTTGACCGCGATGGGATAAACTCAAGCTCAATATTCAACGCAAATTTGAAGTCAATTGTAGAACGCAGTCTTGAAAATAGCAAACATTAACTGAATCGTGCTTTCATTTAGCTATGATTAAGTATGAGTTTATTAAAACTGAGTTTATGACTGCTGGTCAGTCAGCAGCATTATGAAAATTGCGGCTTACATCGCGTCGAATGTCTTAAAGCTAAGCAATTTCGTACAAAAGCATGCTTATTATAAAATATACTGAGAGATTTGGGAGCGGTGGGGCTTTGTTTTTATTGGGAAGTGTGTGATGTTCAATCAAAATTGTGGTACGAGCTGAACTACTGACTTCAACAAATGTGCGGATTTTGACTAATCATGCCAGAATTGCAAACTAATTATTTTTCTGAGTTAATTAGCATCCTCTGCGAAAAAATATATTTTGAAATTAAATGATCATTGAAATGTCAGAATCTTGCGGAATCTTTGGGGAACATGTGCTGTTCGAAGGATCCATGAGTTCATGAACTGTACGTAGTGAGGGAAGCTGATGGTGTCTGTCCTCGTCAGTGTACCCTAGGGACCCAGCGCTCTTCAGTAGTAAATAATCCCATTACAAAATTAACAAAATTCGCCGCAGTATGCTGTGGTGTGTGTTAAATTTTAAGAACATTCAATCAGTGTAATTCTTTTCTCAAGCTTAACAAAGTAAACTCAGGCATTCGTAAGTCCATGGGTTCAGATTTGAAGTTAATACTTTGGCCTCACCTGGTTAAACTGAAGTTCAATATTCAACTCAAATTTAAAATCAATTGGAGAAAGCAATTCTGAAAACAGCAAACATTAACTGGGTCATGCCGCCTCAGGGGGATACAACTATTGTATCTATGGAAATTAGCGCTCCCAGGGGGGACTATGTGAGGGCCCGAGCTAAAGGTTAGGTAGGCTTCTTTTTTGTTAGACTAGAATAGGTTTTCGTTTTGTTACGGACCATCTTTTTTCGGTTCACTGCTGTCCTGTTTTTCAGCACCTTCTACTTTCTTCTTCACCTTTTTCTTGTTTCATGAACTTCTTTTTTAGCTCACTGTTTCTGTGCACTTTGTGCATAGATTCCGCGTTCCCTCAACTCCATACTAAATAGTGCCTTCCTCCTTCCTCTCTTAGAACATCTTTGTCATGGTTAAGGGAGGCTAAAACTTTCTTGTATAATAATAATGATAATAATAATAATAATAATAACTGGGTCATGCCTTCATTTAGCTGCAATTATGTACTTATGATTGAGTTTGTGACCACTGGTCGGTCAGTAGCATTACGAAAATTACCTCCGTGGCCACCGGTGACCGCCCGTTGCGGTCAAAGTATCAAGTATACCGTATGTTACAATTCTCCACCTTTTTACCTCTCCCCTGAGTGTGGCCTTCGTACCATGCAACAGACCTGCAACTCAAGTATCATTGTATCATAGGTTTTATTTAGCCTTCTTGCCGCATCGAAAAGATTGCGCTTTTTTGCCTGGGAAATATGGTGTGTCTACCAAAACCCTAAATTTTCCTAACTTTGATGCGCCTTGAACTCATACTTAGAGTTTCTTGGTGAAAATTATTTCAATCTAACACGGGACAGTGATTTTGTACGTAATTTGAAATTGTTGTGCATAGTCTAGTGATATTGCTGGCAATGTAGAAAACCGAATACGGTGAAATGATGACATCACCATTAATGTCAAATGGTCGTACATCCCATGGTAAGAGACGAAAAAATTCGCTTTAGCGTTTTTGCATCAGTATCATATAGGCTTTAGTGCTCGATGATTGGAATTTGACCCGATATCTTGGCGGAATATTTCAACTCAGCTTGAGCTAAAGGTTACGTAGGCTTTATTTTTGTTAAAATAACATAGGTTTTTATTTTGTTACGGTCCATCTTTTTTCGGTTCACTGCTGTCCTGTTTTTTCAGCACCTACTACTTTCTTCCTCAACTTTGATCTTGTTTCATGAACTTCTTTCTCATCTTACTATTTCTATGCGCTTTCTGCATAGATTCCTCGTTCCCTTAACTCCATAGTAAATGGTGCCTTCTTCCTTCCTCTCTTTGAATTTCCTTTGTTGAGGATAGGGAGGTTAAACTAACTAATAATTTATAATCTAATCTTTCAACTCAGCTCACCGAACTTAGAAAGTCTCTCCCATAAACGCTCTAACAACATCAGAGCGCCCTTTCTTTACTCTGAATTCTTGCGATTCGAAACGAAAGATATTGCTAAGCTTGTAATATTTTCAGTCACTTGAATCCTGCAAACTTTTGCGGCATTGACATATTTTCGAGTGCATTTTTCGATCCCTTATAAATATGGATTGCAATGCTCCTTAAAATTTGTTTTAGAACGAAGCTCTATTCTGATTAAAATTATACATGCTTCAGATTTTGGAATCGAAAGATATATTCAGTACTGAAAATACTCTTTAGAACCAGGAAATCGTCCAAATTGTGAATTGTAGCTAACAGTTACTACCTCAACACCTGGAAAACGCGCGTTGAATATTTTGCCCAAATATCTCCAACGTATACATGTACCTGGAGAACCCATCAGAATTTCATTCGTAATTAAGCTCGAAATTCTCTGCGTTATATAAATCTCTAAGAAATGACATTTTGTGGTATTTTTTCAAATGATTAGCTACAAAATCGCTTAAGATCTTTTGTTAGGATAGCTATTGTAATATTGTGTTCTACTAAAATAAGCTCACTCCACCTCATTTCTTGCTTAATACTTTGACCATGATGTGAATCCCCGGTGTACATGGAGGCAATTTTTATAATGCTGCTCACCGACCAGTAGCCACAAACTCAATTTTCATACATCCCTGAAGAAAGCTGAATAAAGTCGCGAGCAAGTTAACATATTAACTTTGCAAGTTAAACTGACGTTCAAAATTCAACTCAAATCAAAGGTAATTTCATAAATCAATTTATAAAATTTAAATAGACTTAAATTATTTAGTTTTCATAACGTATTTATAAAAATTGAGTCAGTGACTGCAAATCCATCAGCAGTATTACGAAAGTATCCTGAGTGACCACCAGTGGGTTCCTTCGCACGAAACGTGTTTATGTTCGCTCTTTTTAAAATTGCTTTTAGAAATTTTCTTTGAATTTGAGTATGAAACTGAACTTCAGTTTAACCCATCGAGGTCAACGTGATGAAAAATCCCGATGGCTAGAAATAAGGTGCAAATTTCGGTACTCAGTTTAAATTCAATCAGTCAGTGAAAGTATTTTAGTGAGGAATCCACAGCCAATGTTCAACAAACTACTTAAGAATTTCACATTCTTAAAATATGACCATAAATATTTGACAAACAGATTTTCCCTCTAAAATGTAACAAGCTTTATGAAATAATCTCATCGTGGGAGTCTTGAAGTTAGGAACAGTTCAAATCTGTGGGAGAACAGGACACAAAAACAAAGTTTTAGTTTCCAGCATTTCTGACGAATCACTGCTAGAGGATGAGTGGACGCTAAATCAACTTAGAAACTTTTCAGGTATTTTCCATTTGGGTTTCCATTCATTGCTTCAACTTTGGTAAGCGAAGGAGAGAAATAAACGAAGTCGTGGGCTGTGAAAATTCAAAATACTTAATTCAAACGTGCATTCAATTGTATTCGGACGAATTCAGTGAAATGAATCTTAATCGAATTATTTATACTTAGTGTGTGCATATTTTCTGCTAAATCTGATTTCAAACTGTGTTCTTTTCAACGGAACGAGGTTTTTGCCGGGAATATTTTTTCGAGAACATACAAAATGAAGTGCTTTCAATGGACTAATGTTCTGATTTATATAACGCTTTTACTTGGGCGTAGTGGTGAGTGTTCAAGATTTTTTCCATTATCTTCAATTCAGAAAACAGCCTCTGCTAGACTAAATACAAGCATATTCTTGAGTTCTTCATTGGTGGAAGAGAAAATCAAAACTCATTTCGTCCCAACTAAGGAGCTTGGTCGCATTTCTAGCGCCTCAAATTCTTCAAGGGAGCACAAGAAAAGTGCTCACGAAGCCATCACCGTCGGACAGTCTTCCCTCTCCAGCGCCCCACGGGAGGAAGATATTCGTGGAGTTGATCGTCCGCTGACAAGCCCTCGCAAGCAGTTTTCTTCACCCTCCACCTCTCGGCACCCTGCAAGCAGTGAAGACTTGGCTGCGCTTCTGAGGAGTTACTCAACGTCTGCGCCGCTGGTGGGGGCGTTTCCAGGTGAAGTGGTCTCGGCGCCCAGCGAGAGCGGGGGAACGGTGCGCGGAAGGCGGTCCTCCGAGGGCTGCGTCCCGCTAGCTCCCACTCTCGGGGCCTATAGTAAAGATATATGGGGTGATAAAGCACAGATTCACATCATTTTCTTAGTGACTTTTGAACTAATAGTTGATATTTATTTTCGATGCGGTAACCAGCCTCGTTATGTTCCATTCGACTTGAAAAAAGAAGGAATCACCTTAGCGAGTGAGAGATTGCAGTCTCTTTGCATTAACGTATATTCAACAGTTGTTTGGCCTCAATCTACTGTCTGGAAGTTATCGGTAACTGGCGATGCAGATTATCTATCTCAAGTCTTTTATATGAATAAGTGCGACGCGGTTGACAAGATCCGTGTAAATGTCCAAGGATACGCACTTTGGCATGCTGAACCTCAAGTAAGTGCTCAGTGTTGCAGATCATCCTCTACGGTACAAGCTAACATCGTTACGGATACCGTGGTCACCAACACAACAGAGACTATTGAAGTCCCATATCCAACGTACGAGACGATTACAGTGACGTCAACCTCTACAATCGTGGCAACAAAATATGAAAATGTCACGGCGGCTGTTTCAGTTACTCCAACTCAAATGCCTTGCTGTGAGTGATTCTCAGTTTTTAATTCCTACTTAATTGTTTACTTATTGTTACGTTTATAATTCTGCATGCTGTGTGGAGATAAATGCACATCATTTCTATGTCTTTTATCTTAAAAGTATTCTAGGAGTAAATAGGACAACTGCATCTGAGGTATTGGACTTTGTTCAGGAGGCTTTACCAAAAAAACTAACAATTGTAAAAAAGTACAAACATATCTAGCACAAATTCTGACGACTCTCCGGAAGTATTAAAATAAATTCTTGATCATCCTTATTTTTCCATCAGCCATGCATAGATTTCAAGTCTGTTGATATTCTGGCCTAATTTTTCACTTTAGAAACGATAACCTCTAAAATGATGCGCAGTTAAATGGACTGCTACAACGTCATGCTATCATTTCAATTTCCATTAGTACATTAGGAAGTTTTCCTCCCTCTGACACTGCCTCGAAATTTTCCTGAAAAGAAATCGAGGGAACAGGACTGAAAAGGCCCAAAGGTCTAAAAATCGTTAAATATCGGCTGCTGACACGAATGAAACTTCCTTGCTGTCCTTACTCGAAATATTAATTTAAGACCATCCTCATAGTTCCATAGTTTGTAGTCAGTGAGCGGTAATTAAGAAGGGAATATACTACGAGAATAAAGACATTGAAGCCAGGGTGTTTCCAGTGACGATATGTTCGTAGAAGTTTTCGGTCAATCAAGCTGGGAGTAGACAAGCATCTCAATCAGGTATGATGCCCTTTCTGGTGACTTATGAAACCTTCACTCGAGAACGGCACTTAAATTGTCAAATTGATTATTCTAAATGTAAGCAGCAATTGAATGAACATTCCTTAAACCTCACATCATTTGAATTTTAAGTTCATGTGCTATTATTAAAACCATCGTCATTAGATTGGCACTGGCACCAGGCTGGCACCGATATCACAATGAGGAAATAACTGCCACTCAGCCGTGAACTTTGATGAGCACATTACGTTACCAATGCGACAAGAAATGTAATTTGTTGGAGCGGCTTTCAAAATTGGGTTTGAAATCCGTCAGGGCTTAGCATTTTATATCCCCTAATCCCTAACATGACCATTCTTTCTGAACTGTCGTTATGTGAGACTATCTTAGTCTTGAAAACTCAGACCAAATTATAAACAGTTTCAGAAATGTATTACAAGGATAACTCACTCTGGATCTATTTTCCTGTTTTAGAAACAACTCTAATTTTTCCAGTTAGCATCGGAGAGTCGCATTTGTGGGTTAACTCGTTCACTGCCGATTTACTATGAGGTAAATTGTTCATTTACGTATCAGTGTGAATGAACAATGTTTAAATTTATCCTACATCTTTTTTTGAGAGATTTAAGCATACAATATAAAATATCATCATGCTATTACATTTTCACAATTCTTAGGATAGGTACAATTTTTTTCGAGCTGTAAAGTCGTTTTTTAAACTCTGCAACCTACTACTTAACTTGTAAGCTGGACAGCATGAGTCCAGCGGATTGCATAGGGTTAAATTGCAGTTAAATTGCATTGAGTGCGTGTCGAGTGCAAGCAGTGGCGGTATGCACTGTGGCAACAGACGGCAGTGACTTTGCGAGCTTACGTTTTTGGCAACTTTAGAATAGCATCACCTTTCATACAAAGTGAAAATCACCTTCTCAGAAATATTTTCTTGTACTACGAGCCAGTGTGTGATTTGAATGAATTTTTGTGTGCCCATGAAACTTATAGTTAACGAATATCTAATTTATTTCATATGGAATGGACATAAGAAAGAATGAAATTAAATATAATGCTCATACGTATACCGCTTTTGTAAATCGGAAAATTGATATTGCCCACAAACATTGACAAATGTTAAGAGGTATTCCTAAATGAGTGATTCCCACCCTGTGGGTCGCATGACTATGGTCCTGGGGTTGAGTTCATTTTGAACAAACAAATTAATATACAGTATGGTCAAAAAATATGTGAGCAAAGGCAAGTAAATTATTTAAAATACACTTAATTCTTCAAATAGGACAATGGTATGTAGAAGATGTTCACGCTGCTCTATCAGTTTGCAAATCTAACTGCAGCCGAATAGCAGTCGACAAATATATGCTGTTGCCTAGCATATTCTGACAACACCTGCTAGCTATATATAGTATTTGCTAGTGGCCTTAGTACACGTTTATTTCACGTATATGTATTGAAATATAATCGACAATGGCGTCATATCATACCACGGATCTGAAATAATATCAGTCGAATGAGTTACTCAGAAGAACTTCCGACGTTGTCGGAACGTGTTTTGTTTCCATTACGTTTTGGCCTCTGCATTTGTGTAACTCGTCAGTATCGGGCCCACATGCAGTGACGTGCGATGATGAGACATACAGTGCTGTTCACAGCAACTTAGTCCTTTCAAAGAAATGAGAGTAAGGAAAAGGAAATGTGTCGTGTGATAATTTTGTAAATTTGGATTTCACTAGCACAATTATTGCAGCAGTTGAAAGGCCACAGTGTGTAGTATGTTTGGAAGTACTGCTCATGAGTCTATGAAACAAACTAAACTAAAATGACTTTCCCAAATCAAACATCCTTACTTAAAGGATGAAGAAAGTGATTTTTAAGCAAAAATTAACGGTACTGATGGTTTGATGCAAGCGGATCATTTCACAACAAAAACTTAGCCGCCGTTGAAGCTTTCAATACGGTATATTAAAAACATCTCACGGTAAAAACCGAACACAATAGCTAACAATCTTATTTTTCCATTTCCCAAAGATATAGTACGTCTCATGATCGGTCCTGACGCAGTAAATAAATTGTTGCATCTATCCGTGTCACGTACAATAAAACAATGAAACACGAAAGTTTAATTACATTTCATCTCACACTATGCACAAACTAAAAATTCAGCATACAGCTCCATGAAACGAAAGATGCGAAAAAAATTCCCAGCTTTCTGTGTATGACTGTTATTTTAAAGAAGAATAAATGAAAGACAAGTTCGTGTCTTGTAAGCTTCTGTAAACTATCACTACCGCTGCTGATATTTTAAATGTAATTAATAATTTCTTTGAAGAATACTCCATTGAATGGAAGAGATTGTGTCGAGATTGTATCAATGTAGCACCCGCAATGCTGGGCTGTGAATGTGGTTTCCAGCCTGTAGTTAAAAAGTAGCTCCACAAGTAACTGGAACTCATTGCATGATTCAGCGACAAGTTTTGGCTACAAAAACATCGCCTGTAGCATTCAAGAAAGAGCTGAATCGTATAATTAAAAACAGATAATGTTGAAAAATCAAAGCCGCTTGATACAAGATTTTTCAGATTTTCTACGTGAAGATTTGAGTTCCTCACATGATGTGCTGCTGTTCAACTCTGAAGCAAAATGGCTCTCGAAAGGAAAAACGTTAAACAGATTTTTTGAATTTAAAAGTGAACTGCAAATTTTTCCAGAATACTGAAAATATAATCTGAATAAAAAAATACCGAGCAAAAACGCAAAAAAAATTAATCCTTTCCTATTTTCTAGAATACCACACTTAACCGTTTAGGCAATATACACAGTACATACAGGCGTACATAACCATACACACCCAACACACTCATACACCTACGCATTTATATATATATATACATATGTCTATATATATACACACATACACACACTCACTACATACACACACACCAAGCACACCTCAGCATACCGAAAGTTAGGAAGTAGGGGCTACAAATAATTTTGTCGCGCTGAAATCGTTATTAAGTGAAGGTTTATTTGTGAGTATATAAAGCAATTCTAGAATACGGAGGTCTTGTTCATTAAATGCTTCGCATAGAATAGAAAAATAGAAACCATTGCAATAGTTCCAATCATCCTTTCAAAATATCTAATTTTTCTATTCTATGCGAAGCATTTAATGAACAAGACCTCCGTATTCTAGAATCTCTTTATATTTTCACAAATAAACCTTCACTTAATAACGATTTCAGCGCGACAAAATTATTTGTAGCCCCTACTTCCTAACTTTCGGTATGCTGAGGTGTGCTTGGTGTGTGTAGTGAGTGTTTGTATGTGTGTGTATATATATATATATACATATAAATGCGTAGGTGTATGAGTGTGTTGGGTGTGTATGGTTATGTACGCCTGTATGTACTGTGTATATTGCCTAAGCGCTTAAGTGTGGTTTTCTAGTCGTTAGGAAAAGATTTATTTTTATTTTTTGCGTTTTTGCTTGGTATTTTTATTCAGACCTTATCCGTCTTATGCATGACTGAAAATTACTTTTTTGAAAATACAATGAATTGGATTTTATATATAGAGAGAATTTATTTTATGCAACTTTGCGTACTTAGCAGATACATTTGATATCTTCAATAAAATGAATGTATTAGAAGGAGAGAAGAGTACGATAATAACATTATCAGAGAAGAAAGCATCTTTCAAAATTAAGCTAGAACTCTGGATCACAGAAATTGAGTAAACAGAAATTACACAAATTTCCAACTCTTGAACAGACTATTAGAGAGGAGACGAATATAGCTAATATTGATGAAATACTGGCTTTGATAAAATATCATTTGCAAATTTTATTGTTGGAATGAGACGCTGTTTTCTTAAAGGTTGTAGCAAATCTTTCTGCCTTACGGTCAACCCTTTCAGCGTCAATGTCCCTGACGTCCATGATACCGCGCAGGGAGTTAATTAATCTATGTACACAAAATAGCTTAGGAGTAAAATCTTGGTTTGGTGAACTACCAATACGGGAGCTTTGGTTAAAACGTTCCTAGGACTTTCCAGCACCATAAATTATGAATAAATTTTATGAGAATTCACCTTTCACAAATATAATTGTGAGGTCGTGCTTTACGGAATAGCCGCCCCAAACTAAACGGGTTTCCATAAACAAAGGACCACGTATAGTTATTTAGAGAAATGGAAAGAAGGGGGTAAGGATCGTAAAACGTTTAATTGTTCCGAAATGTGTCGCCATAAGTGAAAGGTCACGGACCACTGTAATAAATTATGTCAGCATGGAATGAGAAGAAAATTGCATCCACAAAAATTAGACATGACAATTGTCTCAAATTTACGTGGCAGTCTACCTTTTAGTAGTATTTGGATGTTATCTAAATCTTAGTAAGATTTTGGCTCCAAACAAACGTCCATTGTGCTCAGAAATACTCGTAAGATAAATTCGTGAAACAAACTAAAAGCTGTCTACTGCGCAGTCCAATTTCGTCTAGACGAGGTAGTTTCTCATTGAAATAGTTTATGCTATACTTCTTAGTCTTTTTCTTGTGAATGAAAAACTGAAAATTTGACCTTTCTTTGATGACTTCAAGAAATTAAAATATTACCATGTAAGACCAAGCAACTTTATCTTTCTTCCATAGTTCTTGTGATAGAAAGTAAAGGCTGGAGTGAGGCAAACAGATCGATGTATGAGAGACTGCTGTATTTTCGGTTCGTTATTAAAATTAAGAATATCTCATTAATTTAGAAAGTTTCATGCATGAATTTTTTGTAGCAAGATTTTTACTTTGGTTAACAGGGGTAAATTATTGCCAAAAAAGAACGAAACGAAGAATAAAGTAGAATTCGTGTCTAACCAGTGATAAGAAAAAGCCGCAGGCGACGTCTGTCATTTCCGCTCAGTTGTATACGAACTCGAAAGAGAGAGAGTTTTGCCGTTAACCATTGGGCTCATGTGTTCTGAATTTAGTGTGTCGGTGCGCAGTGACCGTGGGCTGATGTGGCATTGAGCTCCGTACGAGCTGAAGCCGCAACTTGTCTGTCCTCTCCGTGTAAATGTAGAGATACTACGTAAGCATCAACTGTACGGTTCGGAACAAGCAAGCTATAAATCCACGATAGAATTTCTGCTACATTTCGTAATTCTTCTTGCTTCCATAATCTGTATTAAGACTATAAGGATATTTTGTGCATCTTGAAAAACTTTCTAACTGTGTGTGAAGAGCTTCTGAAATGTTCCTTCTTGTAATTTTGGAGATTGTGCTGTGTTCGTTGACGGGAGTGCTTGTTCAAATTGAAGCTCATGTCTCGTCTCCGTGCGAAACCAGCAGCTCTCCCACACTTAACCATCTGTTTGATGTGTTTGCTTCAAACTCCAGAGCACCTAAATATCGTAATTGTTCTTTTTGGCCTAATGACGGGAGTGCAAAAATTAAAATTCGACCACTGGGTACGCAAAGAAACTCTAGCCCAGAGTTTGGCAGGAGACAAAGACGTAATTTTGAGTCTCAGATTCCATGCTTACCTCCTGAAGCCTTAGTCTCGTCCACCCAAAATGAAACGCGGGAAAGTTTAAATAATACTACAGCACTGCACGTTTTTGCAGAATCATTGCCGTTCAATCTCCGGATAAAAATGATGTTTCACAGAGAAGGCAATAAAAATGCATCTAAAGTATTTTTTGTGAAGTCAAGTGAGCTCGAAGTGAAAGGTGCAAGTATTTAGCACCAATTGATGATTGAAATCAAATCGTCGAACTCCTCACCTTGGGGTCAGCAAAAATGTTGGTCAATGACAATCACCTACTTGTTCATAAAAAGAACTAGGCCCCATTGCTTTAAGAAGCCAGCGTCATTCCAAAAAGTTGTAATAAGCAACATTTACGGGAACATATTTTGGTACATCGGACCCCCACCAGCTTGCAACATCGAGACTCAAACCACAACATCTACTGCATCATCTCCTTCCACCTTAAACGGTAAGATGGCTCAAAACAACGTGCGAAAAGCCAGCTAAAGTGTTGTTCTTGTTAGTGGCAACAGCCAAGGAGAGTTGTAGGGAGCATTTACTGTCATTTCTCAAATGAAGTAAAAATGTATGTTATTTTAGAG
This sequence comes from Morinoia aosen, assembly GCA_030386875.1. Taxonomy (NCBI): domain Eukaryota; kingdom Metazoa; phylum Arthropoda; class Malacostraca; order Amphipoda; family Talitridae; genus Morinoia; species Morinoia aosen. The sequence goes on from CM059574.1 coordinate 39,261,350, forward strand.
GTAGAACCAGAGCCTATAAATTGCTAACTAATACGTGCATCTTGCATTTAAGCATAAGAACTTCATAAATAATGAAGTATTTTCTTACTGCTACACAACAATAGAACGAGCAAAATTTCATTCCTTCAATATCATAAAAAAGACTAATTTCAGATATTTGGGCCACAAATACTAACCTGAATTTGTAGAATAAAGCATTTCAGAGCATCCTAAATAAAATATTGAACGAAATTGGAGAAATATTTCGCACGTAATTACATTTTTAATTTTATGGTCGGGCATTCGTTGACAAGTTGTTAACCGAACTTTTCTAATCAAAATTTCGGCGTAGCGTGCACTTAATTTTTTGCATCAGGTCTGAGATGAAATTTTATTTTATAAAAATAAAAATACTGAAAGATCTTTGCAAATAAAAAGGAACGTTTTTAATCATATGCGAGGTATTGGGATCATTGTTGGGACAAAACGCATTATCAAAAGCTCAAGTTAGTTGGCGGTCCGACGCCCTTTCAATTAGAAAAAGTGTGAGGAAAATATTTGTATCAGAAATTGCGCCAAAACGGATGGTGTTGCACAATGGGTTCCATGTATGATGCGTGAACATATGAGAGGTAACTCATTTTATTGGAGTTTTATTGATTTTTTTAGTATTTTTTAGTTCTGTGCATTTGTGTCTATGCTGCTCAACATAGTTCTAGGCATTCAGCATTAACGGGAACTTCATTCTGTTTTTGTGAGATGTAGCCAGTATCAATATCACAGCACAAATCAACATAGAAATAGGGTACAATTCAAACGTAAAGTGCCAATTTCTTTGAACGTTAAGACGTTCAACGGTCTCTTGCGCCACTGAACTGGCGGAGGAAGCTCACATCCTGAGGCGATGGCTCCTGTCGCCTCTGTTGTCGCTCGCGTTGCCTCCGTCGCTGAAATCTTGAGGTCAGTCGCGGGAGTGCGAGCGCCTGTGTTACGTGGGCGTGTGTCATGTGTAGGGTGCGGGTGTGCGGGCATGTGATGAGTCTCGAGTGCTGACTTATTTTACATCTGGAGCACGACTCTCGGGACGTTCGATATGTCTGAGGTGCCGACGTTTAATTCGTCTGAATTACCGACGTTCAATGCGGTAGAATTGCCGAGGACCGATACGTCTCACGCGCTGACTGCCGAAACGTGAGACGGACCAACCGACGCTAGATCCGTCTAAAGTGCCGATGTTCAAGAGGAATTTTTGCTAGCATTCATCAGGAATGAAATCAGAACTGATCTTACCCACATAAACTTATGGGCAGACTAAAGAGTTTTCTAAAAGCACACCCAAAATCCGTAAGAAGAAAAATTGTTCGATCTTAAACGAAACCAAGAGAACGCTTCAGTCATACGTGAATAACACAAGTTTCTCGATTAAACTTTGAAGTATCAGAAATACTAATTCATTAAACTCTACAGTTTCACCGCCAGTGGTTATGAAAATAATTCTATTACATTTACCCCGAGCCCATGTTTTAAGAACGTTTACGTCAGCTATTGAAAACATTCCTAAAGTCATTCCACTTGTGCTGAAGATGAAGGTCTTACTTCTCATGTTCTTATCGTGCGCACTCACAAAAGTTAGTTTCTCTGACGACCACTCTTTTACTGTCAATTTAGGCTCATTAGTTTCTAAGCCCATGAATAATGGGCCGAAAAATATCCCTCGACTACACGAGCTAACAAATAAGAAGGAAATTCCCATGTCTTCCATGCACAAATATGGATCACACAAATTAAAGAGTGAACAAAACCAGAGTCACGCTCCTCAAACGCTGAGCAGACAAGTTCGCCAGAGAAGACAAAATTCAGATAATCAGCAGACGTGCTTGCCACCTCAACATGCTACTGTGTGGAACAGCTCTGAGAGTGCACAGGCAACTGAAAGCAAAAGAGTTTCACTGAACATCTTCCCAAAATCATCATTTAAACTCCGCGTTGCACTGTACGTGTGTTGTGATACTTACAATAAATTAAAAGATTGGTATTTCTCTTATTGCTCAAGTACTCTAGGTATTCAGGAAGAAAATGTTTGGCATTCTCTATCGATTGCAACAGAAACTCGAAAATCTAGACGCGAGGGAAAACTGTGGTACGTTGATGTAACCTCTGATAACGAGAAAGTGACACGAGGAACTCGTCTCTATGAACCTCTCTCGTTCAGCAACTTCACAGTGGGCTTCGACTCCGGCGACGTCACGTGGTACTTTGGACCACCACCAAAATGCACACAAAAGACAACATCGACCATGTCCGTACCAGCTACTGAACCGAGCGCTGACGTCGAGACCGTCACTGAATCAGGTGCAATGATAGTCAAGTGCAGTTTAGCCAGTGTTGATACATTAACTTAAAACTAATTACCTGCACAGGTGTTCAACGTTTAAATAGAGAAAAGAGTCATTCGTTGGTTTTAAATTCTCTTTTTGAACGGGATCTTAAACTGGGCCACGTTAGAGGAAACAAGGTAATCATTTCTATAGGGGAAATATACATCTCCTCTCGTTCGGCCAGCCAATAGAACGGCTTATTTCAAACAAACTTTATGACGTCATCATTGCGGCATGTCGTCAGGCCGATAGTGGTGCCAGATTCGGGGCTAACAGTGTTGTCAGATGCAATATGAGCGGTGCTATCAGTTCGTTGCCATGACGTCAGCATTGCCACACGGTCAACGAAAAAAAGACTGGTTTGACCCTACCTTGTTTCTTCTACCGTGAGTTGAGCTCATAGGCAATGCCTCTAGCAATACCAATACGATTCTTTACAAGGTGTCACGAAAGTTGTTTCACATGGTTTTGATAGAACAACTTCGTCAAATCTTAATTAATTAGTTTGAAATGCTGTGTACATAATGTCATATCTTTGATACGTACAGCCCGAATATTATTCGATGATTGCAGTGTGTACCTTTATTATCCGTAGGTTTGGCAGGAACGACTTAACTCTTCATATTTTATGTGGGATGTTGAGAGACACGATCACGGAGGTTATTATTCGTGCGAAAATCCCAGCAATGGCGCGAACTAGTTAACTTAACCCTCGATCGACCAACTTTAGTTGTGAAGGACAATCGGAAGTCACTCACATCGTTTGTATACTGTAAATGTTTCGATGAAAAGTTCACATGTACTGGGTTTCACGTATTGTAATTTTAGGGAAATCACTGTAACATTTCGTTCAAGAAATTCAAAGGAATTTGATCGCTATAAAGTTAAATCCTACATCAAGTTACGGCAGCCGCTCATGGTTCCGCATCAGCTGTGTAATTTCGGAAGTCCGTTTTAACTGACAAAATGATGATGCCCATGCATTTTGTTTTCCTCAGTTTTCATTAATTTTCCTGCTCGAAATTTAGCCACAATAATAAAAATTATTAGTATGAATTGAGCAGTGATGGTGCTCTTATGGGCAGTATTTCATGGATGATTATAACACAATGAATTGTAGACATAAAGTGTTACTAGTGTAAAAAACGAACAAATGTGTGAGCAAAAATTTAGCACAAATACAAGTCAGTTAGTAGGTCGGAACTATGAAGCGCTCTTGATCTGAAAATTCTTAAAATGAAAAAATGGGAGTACGTAATTTTCCTGAATATGAAACTGAAATTGAAGTGAGATTCGCTGCAGAGTAAGATAATTACTCAAATGGATTTCATTCCTTTGTTGATGAATTTCTTATTTCATTTCCATTCGATTTTTTATTTACGCTTTTACTCTTCAATAGACCAGATGGCAAACACGAATTCGATGTGGCTGTTGTAGGCTCGATTCTGAATTTTTTGCTTCGCCGCTCTGATACAGACTTTCCGATACATTAACATTGCAAAATTTTGTATAACGAAAAAATATCATTCATGCGTAAATTTTCCGAGGTCTATATTCTATTTCTGTATTTTATTTATGTTAAGAAAACGACTTTCAGTATCTAGCACTGCGCTAATTTTTGCTGGGATGTGATGACTGTGAAAACTGACCAGGGTTTCTGATGGAAAAGTTCACAGATTCATTGCATTTCCTGACTGGTGAACATACATAGTGACTACCTACAACATGCAGAGCCTCCCCTACTTTAAATAGGGAAATGCATAACTTTAATTCTGCCGAATTTTGGTCTGTGCATTTCAGTAGTTTTCTGTGTTTGAGTAACTCTGTCTTCCACATTTTAGGAGAGAATTAGAATTTTTGATGCGTTTCCTACTGATTATGTGTTCAGATAATGAAAAATTTGGACGCGTATTTCAATAGTTATGAGCTTAAGTAACTAGTATTTGGACACACATTTCGATAGCAATGAAGTCAGCTAATCCGGGATTTGGACCAGTATTTAATAGTTATAACTCGAATATTTAGTATTTTGGACGTGTTGTCAAGATTTTTGATGTGTTTAGTTAAGAATCGTTATATCTCAAAATGTTTATTTTGTATTTCTGTACTTTTTTAGAGTCAACACTCATAATATTGGTCGAAGTGTTCAATCTATACTATAATAAGAGGGGTTTCCGTCTGCCCGAAGCCAGCCTGCAGTGTGTGATGAGCGTATCTGTGATACAATCTTCATCAACTCCACGATTTCCAGTGCATTAATCCATCAGATTCGAGTAGGAATTAATATCACGTGAATTGTTAGGAAATAGGAACGTGTGTCATGTGATTTGTCGAACATTAATATATATTTTTGACGGGCCGCGTGCACTCGGCCTCATCAACTATCGATATATTCAATTTTTTCATTTCTTGCGACCTTTCTTTCAATTTGCCTTCTTTCTTATTTCAAATAAAGGGGGATGGACAAGAAACTTTTATCTCAAAGACTCTAGAATCTGCTAAGAAGTTATTGAACTCCTTTGCTCTAGGTTTTGAAAGTGAGCGAAGTGCATTATTACACGACATTTCAATCCATGAACTGCGGGGAAAACTGTGAAACTAATTATTGAGTTTCATTTTTTCGACCTGATGTTGAGGATAACACCTTGATTGAAAGGGAAATACTATTTTTGTCATTTAGCTCTCCTGTTGGTCGATATCACGGTAGAGGAAACAAGGTAGGGTCATTTCTATGGGGGAAAATACACCTCCTCTTGTTCGGCCAGCCAATAGGAAGGCTTTATTTCAAACAAACTTTATGACGTCACCAAAACGCAATGTCTTTAGGCCAATAGTGGAGCCAGATTTGGGAGTAGCAGTGCTACCAGATGCAATATGAGCGCTGCTATTGGTTCGTTGCCGTGACGTCAGCAAAACCACACCTTCCAAGAAGAAAAGACTGGTTTGAACCTACCTTGTTTCCTCTACCGTGGTAGATATTGAGTTGCTAATTCTTCAGAAACCCTTGGTATTCTAAAAGATTTTGTTCATTCATTTCGTAAACTCTATTGATCATTGCTGATAAACTTGACTTCTTGCTTTTCTCTCCGCCTTCTCATGACCTTATTTCGTACTTAAAAATATTTTTATTTTCGAAAAATAGTTTTGTATCTTATTCTGAGAATTACATCTAGTGTACAATGATTGCAGAAAATAACTTATTATAGAGTTATAAGAAGTAATATTTCTGACTAGTCATTGTATTCTCATTCCCTTCATTTTCATTTGAACTCCATATTGCAATCACTCCCACACTATCAGGGTGTTTCACTCTTTTGTATACCATATACCAAACACCGAAACGGATGTGTAAACACTGGGATGACAAACGAACTTGTAGCTACTTCTGGCCAACCTTGAACGCAGTTCCGTTATTGAACATCGCGTTCTGCCGCTCCTCAGTTCATATATTTCCTGGAGAAATCAGGCCTTTTCATATTCACGGCCGTTGTAATAAGAAGCTTCTTCAAGGCAAGCCGAGATGGCTCCACCTGCACTTGTGGGTGATCCATTCTCACCAAGACTCTTTTAGTAAGAGCTGGATATTTTTCTCTTAAGACCAACGGCTGCCACGACTGGATTTATGATTACTTTTGATTCTTGGACCATTTTAGTGCCATTAGAAATACTCTTAGGGTCAAAGCATCAAGTTCTTCGTGGAGGAAAGGAGCTCAGCGACTGTTCTTGTCCTGTTGTGAATAACAATTCTTAGCACATTCAAGCAGCAAATTTGACTGACATTCTCTTCTATAATTAATTGTAAGCCTAATTTTCCTGTATCAAAAGTTTAGTACGGCCCATCCTGACCCATCGTAAGTGAGTTATAACGGCTAAAAATTGATGAAAAAGTGTTAAAATGAGCTGACGATCAACATTTAGAATATATCACTTCACCGAGCTAGCAGCTCACTGGAGCGGAATACGTTGATAAACAGCGGAGCGAGGATGGTTCTATAACATTTCGCCATTCCTTGCTCATCTAATCATCATGTGATGGAAATGAAATTGAAATATGTTTGAAAAATTTACTGCTTCTTTATTATCAAAAACGGAAAAAAATTCACGGCCACCGTTTATTTGTTTTGCTTCACTTCTCAGAGCTTGTGTCTCGCAATTCCTTTTGCATCCTGGCTGTAAAATAAAAGATCGCTTATTTCGTCGAGAATAGAGACTCCTAGAGTTAAAATTCACTCCATGAAGTAAGAACATCTCTGTAACATTGAAACATTAAATACCATTTCAAATATATTTGTGAATACATAGTATTTCAACTCGAGCAGTATACAACATAAAAAAATTATCTAGCTTTTTTCTTTCAAAAAGTTGTCAACAAAACTCAGAATGTGTTAGAATCAGCTTAGGGAATGCAAATTGCGTTTCGTCTGATGACTGCGTCTCGTAATTTGAATTCTGTAATGGCCTGGAGCAACTACCAGTCATTTCCGCATTTCTGTATTTAACTTCTGTATTTAATTTCTGTATTTAATTTCTGTATTTAATTTAACTTTTAATTGTAATTTAATTTCTGTATTGGCCTGGAGCAACTACCAGTCATTTCCGCATTTCGACCGGGTGATGCTCATCGCATGTTGTTCGCATAATTAGATTAGATTATAGGTTAGTTTAAGCCTTCCTTACCGCTACAAAAAAAACGTATCGAAGAGAGGAAGGAGGAAGGCACCATTTAGAATGGAGATAAGGGAATGCGTGTCACGAGAAAAGGTCCCGCCTCCTTACTAATTTACATTAGTAAGAAGATCAGGCTCTCGGAATTGAGGGATTGGCTCACCTCCATGGGATACATAGACAACACAAACAACTCATGGACAATAATCAACATTTCAGTACATATACTAAAAAAAACATACGGTACTCACCGATGACAGCTGACACTCACTTACACAGCGCATTTTCTAAGCGCACCCGTGATGTGGCGAGCTGTTACTTCTAGTGTTGGGGCATGATACACAGGGTAACATTCGCTCAATATTTATGATTTTGCGACCATACGTCATACGAACATAACCAAGCTTACATACAATGGACGTTATTAGAAATGGTACAAATTAAGTCATGGAATCTAAAACTGCATATGCCACATGGCTTACATTACAGAGCTATTCTGAATAATTCGATTCGCTTCGGCTGGCCAGCCTCCTAGTCTGTTGCTTACACACAGACATAACAAAAATAAGGTCTAAAATATCTTAGCGCTCCCAGCAGCACAGGATGTGGTCATTGCTTCAACCCACACATTCAGGAGCCAGTACAGCTTCAGTTCAAATCACTGTCTTATGCACATTTCTAAGAATGTCTGTTGCTAATTGCTAATCTCGTAGCTCCCGAGCATTCCTTTGCTTACGAACTTTTATCCACAGGCCTCCCACATGCAAGATCAATTTATAACTCGTTACTCCTGATTGCGCCAATTATGTTCCCTCAGAAATTTCTCAATTTTTTACATCACTGAATGACAATAAATTTCAACAATATTTATTTCAAAGAAAGAATATCTTTTTCCAGGAATCTGCATCTCTCTTACCCTCCCAGAGACGTGGCATCTAAATGTTTCACTACTGATTCCCACGTAGGTTGGGTTTTCCCAATTTCCTTCTCTGCAAGTAAGAACAAAAAATGTATAATTTTCTGGATAACATCATAGCGTGAAACTTTAGTGTCAATTTTTAATATAGCCACTTTTCCATTATCTCTTTAAGCCCGTTTGTTACTGCGGACACACACGCGTTTATTTCTTGTACTTCGCGTCACGGCGTCGACTGTTGAACTGCCTTTTGTTCATCACGATGCCTAGCGTATCTGTGAGGGTTGTCCTCTTTCTCATATCCGACCAATACGATTCTTCCAAACTTCTAAAGCGAGCGCCTACCTCTTTTTTTCTCTTTCTTGGCCTCACTGTTTCCCACGCCCAAGCTCCTTCGAAACCGTTGGTCTGCCGCCCTCTAGGCTTAAGTGTCGCGATCTATGCCCTTCAACAAGGCGGCGTTGTATGCGACTGAGTAGGCATTTTCTACCGTCTCGAGTGTCGAAGGGTTCGCCCTAGATCTCTCGAAGATTGCTTACACACCTAAAAAATTCCCTACTAATATAAACAGACACGTTCGAGCCATTACAGCTTATGGCCCAAATGTACACAAATGTTGAAGCGAGCCACCTGTACTGCTGGAACTTACTAAGATATTTCAACGGACAAATTTTTTAAGAAAGCACATAATTTGTTACACACAATTAAAAGATTTATTACACATAATTAAAAATTTTCCCTAAATCCTCAGTTTTAATTCGCAAAATTCATCATTCTTAACAGTGCGGAATCTATGCAGAAGGGCATAGAAACAGTGAGTTGAGAAAGAGGCTCATGAAACAAGATAAAAGTTGACGAAGAAAGTAGTAGGTGCTGAAAAACAGGACATTAGTGAACCGAAAAAAGGTGATCCTTAACATCATAAAAAAATATTTTATTTCAACAAAAAGAGGACCTACCTAACTCTCAGCTCGGGCCTTCACTCATTTTCCCCCTGGGAGCGCTAATTCCCATAGAAGCAATAGTTGTGTCCCCTGAGGGGTGTTGATCGCAAAGATCGCCGACATAGCGCTTTTATTTGCTACCTAAATACTTCGTTTCTGCTTTACTAATGGCCTGAAATTAAGAAGAATTTTGTGTCGTCATTTTTCTGCAGCGCAACGTAAGAATTTTATTCAATTTATAAAATATTAGTTTGTTTTCCCGCCATGGAGATCGATGCAGTCATACATCACGCATGTATATATAAGCGCAGTTTTTGTACTTTGTGGTTGATAAGGAAGAAGAGTTGAGATCTGATGCAGTCATCATCAACGTACTGTATTCCTGGAGCCCATCCCTCATAACCGATCCTTCGTAACCCATCCCTCGTATCCCATCCCTCGTAACCCATCCTTCGTAACCCAACCCTCGTAACCAATCCCTCGTAACCCATCCCTCGTAACCCATCCCTCGTAACCCATTCCTCGTAACCCATCCCTCGTAACCCATTCCTCGTAACCCATCCCTCGTAACCCATCCTTCGTAAACCAACCCTGGTAACCCGTCCCTCGTAACCCATCCCTCGTAACCCATCTCTCGTAACCCGTCCCTCGTAACCCCTTCCTCGTAACCCATCCTTCGTAACCCATCCCTCGTAACCCATCCCTCGTAACCCATTCCTCGTAACCCATCCCTCGTAACCCATCCTTCGTAACCCAACCCTCGTAACCAATCCCTCGTAACCCATCCCTCGTAACCCATCCCTCGTAACCCATTCCTCGTAACCCATCCCTCGTAACCCATTCCTCGTAACCAATCCCTCGTAACCCATCCCTCGTAACCCATTCCTCGTAACCCATCCCTGGTAACCCATTCCTCGTAACCCGTCCTTCGTAACCCATCCCTCGTAACCCGTCCCTCATAACCCATCCCTCGTAACCCAACCCCGGTAACCCATTCCTCGTAACCCATCCTTCGTAACCCATCCCTCGTAACCCGTTCCTCGTAACCCATCTCGTAACCCATCCCTCGTAACCCATCCCTCGTAACCCATCCCTCGTAACCCATTCCTCGTAACCCGTCCCTCGTAACCCATTCCTCGTAACCCATCCTTCGTAACCCATTCCTCGTAACCCGTCCCTCGTAACCCATCCTTCGTAACTCATCCCTCGTAACCCATCCCTCGTAACCCATCCCTCGTAACCCATCCCTCGTAACCCATTCCTCGTAACCCATCCTTCGTAACCCATCCCTCGTAACCCGTCCCTCGTAACCCATCCCTCGTAACCCATCCCTCGTAACCCATTCCTCGTAACCCATCCCTCGTAACCCATTCCTCGTAACCCATCCCTCGTAACCCATTCCTCGTAACCCGTCCCTCGTAACCCATCCTTCGTAAACCAACCCTGGTAACCCGTCCCTCGTAACCCATCCCTCGTAACCCATCTCTCGTAACCCGTCCCTCGTAACCCCTTCCTCGTAACCCATCCTTCGTAACCCATCCCTCGTAACCCATCCCTCGTAACCCATTCCTCGTAACCCATCCCTCGTAACCCATCCTTCGTAACCCAACCCTCGTAACCAATCCCTCGTAACCCATCCCTCGTAACCCATCCCTCGTAACCCATTCCTCGTAACCCATCCCTCGTAACCCATTCCTCGTAACCCATCTAGGCGTAACCCATCTAGGCGTAGCCCATATAGGCGTAGCCCATCTTTAAGAAACCCATCACTTCGCCGCAAGCTTAAGATCACAATCAAACATTACGTTCTGCCGAACGTGTGCCATCCCAGTTTTTGTGCTTTTTTACATTAATTAGAGTCAGCGTGACTCAGCCACCGGTGTCTCAGTGACTTCTTACAGGGCTGTCACACATTTCTTAGCTAGTTCCATTTTCCTAAAATATTATAGAAAAGATTATCAATTCAGCGTTTAATTTGCACTTTGGACTATTCTCAAACTTTTCACCGAAAATAGGATTGGAAGGTTCTCGAAGCTTCACTAGAAAATAGCATTGGAAGGTTGTGGAAGCTTCACTTGAAGATAGCATTGGAAGGTTGTTCAAGCTTTACTAGAAGTTGGTCTTGAACAACTCAAGTTGTTGACGTAACCTTGTGTAATAATACCGGACTTCCTGAGAAAAAAAAAACGAAAGCGCGACCGGGGCACTCACAATCTTGAGCTGCATGGTCTCTGCTGAAAACTTGAGGCTGGCTATCGAAGGACGGATGCTTTGCTATCGCTTGTGCAGGATATGAGGCAGAGTAACCATGTGAAGGAGAGAGTGAAATCAGTGCAACTTTACTGCTTGAAGCAGTGGTTCATCCTTTGAAAGTCGACCGTTAAGTTGATGAAAAACATATTTTGTGTTGGTTCTGATAGACGCAATAAGTGCGACGATGTGTTTCTGTACATTACTGGAGACAGTACCACTCACGCAACTGTGGAGGGTCGAAGTGCAACTCTTGATCAGACAAAACAAACAAACATCGGCATCTTTGGGATGCTTTATTTCCAATCAAGCCTGATACATATGATCTTAAGCATTGGTTTTTCAAATGCCTTATAGCTAACACTATATATAGGACACCATGACGGTTCCCCCGTAAAGCCGGTACCCATTTCCGACACCTGGGTTGAGTGGGGAATTGTGCTTGAGCTTTCCCTTATACCCAACGGGGAAAATTTCCGCGCCAGCGCCGGGATACGAACCCTCGTCTCCAACATAGAAGGCTGATCCCTTAACCACTGTGCCACGGAGAGCACATCAGACTAGACGCTCAGACTAGACGCTCTATTAAACTATCCTTGCGGTACCTCTTGGATTGCGCTAAAATTACTTACCTTTAGTCTTCTTGATGTGCTCCCTCTCAGATTTAGTCAGTGCAATTGTCTCATTTTGGCTACTCTAAAATTATGTCCCAATTGCCCACCGAGGATGGGTATCTCCATTTCTCTCGTTCACGCTTACCAATGTAGCACCGATGAACTCAGAGCATTTGTGTTATTACGTAAAGGCATAGCAATATTACTTAAACCAATATCTCTCAAAACGCTGATATAAAAGATTGAAATACTGATGGAAAAAATCATTGATATGATTGTTATCGTTACTTGTAAAGCACAATTCTTTCCATGTTCATTTTATATAAACTCCTATACGCTATAATCATTTTTGAATCTCTTCATTTTGGTTAATTTACATTTCATCGTGAAAGAAACCTAAGTCTTTGTTATTCTCATGTCATAAAAATGGCACGTGGCCTAATTTAAAAATTTACGCCGCCTTAGCAATAAAGCTCGCAGCGCAAATTGTTCTTGTATAAGTCGACGTGGCCCACGCTACCCGGAGCCGAGTTGACATTGAAGAACGCACGCTGTCCGCTGTGTCGATGTGACGAGGCTAATTCTTAGGAAATCCGGTCCATGTTTGTTAGAAAGCCATCACAAAATTCCCAAACCAGAGTCGTTCTTCGATCACAAAGCTCGAACAAAGTGATTCCATTTCAAAATTTGTGTAATGATAGTTTTCTACCGAATGGAAACCGTTTGTTGAACTACAAAACTTATGAGTTTCTAGGCTCAAAGTTATTTAAAAATCGATTGTTTTCTGTCAGCGCAGTTGCTTGCTCAATTTTAATTCTTAAAATCTAGCCATTTATGCTATTTTTTCTTCGATTTGCGTTAAAATATTTTGGAAGTGCGCTCCACGAGCCATGTGGCATAAAATTACGAATGATGCAGCGTATTTTGAAACTCTCCATTTTTTACAAAAGTGTACTTCCAAAAGGCCCAAATATTGGTGGAAAATAATGACATGCATTATTACCCAATGTTAACGCTATAAAATTTAACTTCTTGAATGCTACTGAATACTTCAAGTTTCACTATTTACCCCAACATTTTACAATGGCCATCAAATCACTCTAAAATAATATTCTCTGCCTGGTGTAGACCACAAGTTATCTTTCATCAGAAGGTCTTGTCAAGGCATAAAGATTCAACAGCTTCATAAACAACACCTCACAACGATATCTACAGTCATGCCGGGAAGTCTACCCTCCCATATTACTGAGTTTATTTCCATAGAGTAAGCATTTTTCCTAATGACAATCAGCTCTTAATTAAGTCAAGAGTTGGTTAACGTCCCAGACGGAGCGTACGCTCACGTGCGAGCATATTTCTCTTTTGCAAAAAGTATGGAAGCCATTTTTTGGGAACTATCAAACCACGTTGTTCATTAAAAACTTATCAGATCGTATAGAAATACGATGAAACAAAATAAAGCAGGAATAATTTCAAACACAGCATGAGTGTAATGCAGGCATTTTTAATGCCTGTTTCCAAACAGTAATGAAAGAAATTATTAACAATATTGTTGCAGAAGAATCGAATATTTGTCTGAAGTTTGTCCTCAAAAAATGAGCCTGCAGAATTATCAGCTGAACTTTGACTATCACAGAGACCAAAGAAACACCGGCGCTGCTATACTGTGAGGTCTACCACACTTTACGTAGAATATGCTCTAACTCTAGCTAGTACTATAGCGTGAAGTTAGGTTGGGTGAGGTTACTAATGGATGTTACTTATTTCCATACATTTAATTTAGCGACAAACACTTAATTTGTACATCTCAAATTGCACCTGGGCAGGCGATACATGGCGGTAGACCTCACGCTATAGTAGCACAGAAACAGCGGCATACGACCGGCGCGCCATTTTAGAGAACCCATCTAAGATCCTTCCCGAGTTTTCTCTATAAGCCTAATTTTGTGTGAGTCATAATTTCTAAAGTATTGCACCTAAAAATTTGAAATTAGTCTCATTTTAAGCGTCAATTCATTCTCCAAATGTGAGTGTATAATAAAAATCTCATACGCCCCTTGGGGGATGAAAATTACCCTTTTTGTTAGGGTAACTCGGGAAGGATCTTAGATGGGTTCTCTAAAATGGCGCGCCGGTGGCATACGTGAGCTCAAATAAAGCCATTTCCTTGCGCCCATTTCTTTGCGTTGTTTAACCCCATGTCTAGCCTTCTCTTGCCCCTTGTTTTTGCCCTGTGTGAGCTATGATAATTCGTGTTGATGCTGGTTGTGGTCCCTTCTTAGTCAAAAAAACTTACACCGTTGATAGCTCTGATGTGAATCGGCTAGGACTAAGTACATGGACGTGAATCGTATGCTGTGGATATTTCTGGCGCACACTATGGATAATTTAAGTAAGAAAAGTGTAAAAATGCTGTCTCAAACTATTACAAACATACAATCAGTTGATGATGCTAAATGGATTTGAACCATGAGCTAAATATCCCCAGTTTGTTATGCATGATATTAACAGCATGGAACATGGACCGATCAAAATGAGGCATAGAGATAGTGAGGCGTTCGAAATAAACCCTCTTCCATGCTTTTCCGCAGCGGCATGCACCTCTTTTGAATCTAACTAGAGTTTGGACGAAGCATTTCATATTAACAAGTTTCCCGCGATGGGTTAAACTGAAGTTCAATTCAAATTTAAATTCTATTGTAGTAAGCAATTGTGAAAATAGCAAATAATAACTCGATCGTGCCTTCATTCAACTTTTATTGAATATTTATGAAATTTGAGTTAATGATTGCAGGTCGGGCAGCAGCATTATGGAAATCCCCTCAGTGACCACCGGTGGGTCATTTCGCAGGAAACGTGTTAAATTGCCTTGTAAATTTGTAAGTTTACTTCTTGCGTAGCTTACTCCAGAATTTCTTCTATGCCATCTTTGATCGAAGGCGATTGAGTGACGAAGCGTTTTCTCACCGCGATGTCTTAATTTCATCGAGCACAGAGGTTCAGCTACAGTTATTTCCCATGACATGAAGATATCAACAGATATTAGAATTGCTTTAAAAATTTGATGTACGTCTTTTTTTTTTGTTCCGTTGTTGCTAGTTTACAGCAAGTGCAAGAATGTTTGCTACCTTGTGTCATTAATTACTTTTATTATATCGTACAATGATCCGCCTGATCACAGTTTGCCTGCTGGCTTGCAGTTGTATTTTCGGTCACCGTGTTGGTTATTCTGATACTTACTACGCCCGTCATGGACGGAACTTAAGTTTTCTTGAAGGAGCAAAACTTCCCGTCTTTCGGTCACAATTACCCAATTTTCATAAATTTAAACTAAATAAAATCTATATTCATGGACGCCGAAATCAAAATGAAGTGAAAGCTTTGGATCGGAGTACCAGAAATGCTGCTGACTATCCAAGAAGAATTAACCGACCAATTCGCCAAACTCAACCTCTAGAGGAAAAGTGTATATCTTGGCAAGAGCCTTTACTGAGTTCAGGTGATACGACGACTGGGAGAAATTGGCACACAACTCTGCATGTCTTCCCACAAATTTTACCGTTCACCGTAGAAGTTATTGCAATTTTCTGCTGCTTTTTAGGAAGTTTTTCCCGTGAGTTATCGCTGATATCTTATAATATCGGAATCTTTTCGATCAATGAATGGCACGAACTTGGAGTGCAAGTCACAGTTCGAAAAACAAATGTTAATCACCATTACACTATTCAAATTACAAACCACCATTC
The DNA here is from genome assembly GCA_030386875.1 of Morinoia aosen. NCBI lineage: Eukaryota > Metazoa > Arthropoda > Malacostraca > Amphipoda > Talitridae > Morinoia > Morinoia aosen. The sequence goes on from CM059574.1 coordinate 39,276,842, forward strand.
GTTGACTCGAAGGATGAAAACGATGAAATGGCTTGATTACTACAACCTGGTCTCACTCGACGTCACCATCACCGGAGGCGCAGTGAGATGGTACGAGGGGCGCAAGAAGCACGACTGTGCTCCGAACCACACTACCTCACCGAGCGCAGGTCCAGCCGTAGGGGATACGACAGCGCCCGTAGTCACGGCCGTCCGGACAACCACGGGTAAATGATGGCTGCGAAATGGCTGAAGATTGTTAACCTGTCAGTGTCCAGTTATTTGCCCTTGGTAGGTTGCATTTCACTGTCTCTGTCCACTGAATTAGCTCATACTAAGTGTTGCTCAATTGCAGCTGTGTGTATAAGTGGACGAATAGATTTTTATTTATCATTCGATACTGCCATTCAATATTTCGATACTTCTATTCGATATTTTAATAATGCTGTTCGATAATTCAATACTGCTGTTTGATATTTCCATAATGATATTCGATATTTCAATAATGCCAGTCGATATTTCGATGCTTCTATTTGATGATATTTCGACCCTGCTATTCGATATTTGGGCAAATCTGAAGGATATGACAGTTATCGATTTTGTAAATTTCGATGCCTAAACATAGTTACTGCTGTTCGATATTTTGAAAGCGCTATTCGATATTTCGATACTGCTATTCGATATTTCTGCACTGCTATTCGATATGTTGATTCGGCCGTTAAATATTTCAATACTGTTCTTTGATATTTTAATACTACTGTTCGATATTTAGATTCTTCTATTTGATATTTCGACACGGCTATTCGATATTTCGATACAGCTATTCGAAATTTCGATATTGCTTTTCGAAATTTCGTTTCGGCTATTCGATATTTCGATACTGCTATTTGATATTTCGATACGGCTATTCGATATTTCGATACGGCTATTCGATATTTCGATGCTGCTATTTGATATTTCCATACGGCAATTCGATATTTCGATACGGCTATTCGATATTTCGATACGGCTATTCGATATTTCGATACAGCTATTCGATATTGCGATGCTGCTATTTGATATTTCGATACGGCTATTCGATATTTCGATACTGCTATTTGATATTTCGATTCGGCTATTCGATATTTCGATGCTGCTATTTTATATTTCGATACGGCTATTCGATATTTCGATGCTGCTATTTGATATTTCGATACGGCAATTCGATATTTCGATACTGCTATTTGATATTTCGATACGGCTATTCGATATTTCGACATGGTTATTCGATATTTCGATACAGCTATTCGAAATTTCGATACTGCTTTTCTAAATTTCGATACGGCTATTCGATATTTCGATACTGCTATTTGATATTTCGATTCGGCTATTCGATATTTCGATGCTGCTATTTGATATTTCGATACGGTTATTCGATGTTTCGATACGGCTATTCGATATTTCGATACGGCTATTCGATATTTCGATACTACTATTCGGAATTCTGATATTAATATTCGATATTTCGATATTACTTTTCAATATTTCGATACTGCTATTAGCTATTTTAATACTGTAGTTCGATGTCCCAATTAAAGAGAGTGTGACGGTTAACAGGGTAAAGAAATTTAAGATTCCAGTTGAGAATGAGGTGCCTCTGGAAACTCGTGCCCGCAGACGCAATTGGTTGATGTCTGTGGTAAGATTAGGAAAGCATCGATGTTATGCACGCAAGTACACGTGCCCTAAAATTTAAAATTAACGAATCTGCTATTCCGTACGGGTGCATTCAACTTCATCTTTCGCCATAAACAGATGGTCTCAGTTTGTCAGTTAAATAAAAACATTTGGTGCTGTTTTACAAACAGTTTTGTTGCAAAATATGCACAAACGGCGCAACGCGCGAATATAACCGCACTCTGAGAATATCGGCCCATCAAGCTATTGCACTTCTATATCACGAGTCACTTGACATAAGTGGCGCACATGATCACTCAGTTGTATCTATAAGAACAACAAAGGATGTTCCTATAGTGTCCAGAACACTTAAGTGCCAAGGAAATTTCCACTCGGTGGAAAAAATCCGATCTATCGTGCAACAATTCATTTCAAAAAGAGATTGTTAACTCTACGTTAAGGAGAAATGGTGATAGAGTCAAGTAATTTTGTTGCAACTTCAAGAAAATTGCATTTGTTCCCGCAAGTTTACTGTCAAAAATCGTACTTCGAAGTTTCGGCTGAAAAACAAACATTGCCAGTAGAACAGTTTCTCACATTGGAGTGTAGTGAACGTAACTACGACTGTGGATTTCAATCAAAGACAAAATTTCATACCTTGGCATCAAGGTTTGCACATAATCGTAATGCGTAACGCAACCTTGCTAAATTTATAGATCTTAAGCAATTGGGCATACGTATACGTTAGTTTTCAATGAGACAGTGGTTGCAGTTTGCCATCAGGTCCTTGTTAATTGAGACCCATGTCAGCAGGTCCATGTTAATTGAGACCCATGTCAGCAGGTCCATGTTAATTGAGACCCATGTCAGCAGGTCCAGGTTAATTGAGACCCATGTCAGCAGGTCCATGTTAATTGAGACCCATGTCAGCAGGTCCATGTTAATTGAGACCCATGTCAGCAGGTTCATGTTAATTGAGACCCATGTCAGCAGGTCCATGTTAATTGAGACCCATGTCAGCAGGTCCATGTTAATTGAGACCCATGTCAGCAGGTCCATGTTAATTGAGACCCATGTCAGCAGGTCCATGTTAATTGAAACCCATGTCAGCAGGTCCATGTTAATTGAGACCATGTCAGCAGGTCCATGTTAATTAAGACCCATGTCAGCAGGTCCATGTTAATTGAGACCATGTCAGCAGGGCAATGTTAATTGAGACCATGTCAGCAGGTCCATGTTAATTGAGACCATGTCAGCAGGTCCATGTTAATTGAGACCCATGTCAGCAGGTCCATGTTAATTGAGACCTATTTCAGCAGGTCCATGGTCGACCTCGTCCAGAGATAAAAGGTTTTTAGTGACATGGAGTATTTGTGGCTTTGCCAATCTCGCTCTTTTTACGAATAACATAAGTGACTGAATTCGCCATTTTTTATCCACAAGTTTTATTTTTCCCTATGCTACTTTTTAAGCTAATACTTGAGCATTTATTTTATTAGAGAAACAAAAAAGTATTCTTTTGAATCTCTACTATGAATTTTTTCAGACACTGGCTGACCTTTAGTTTTAGTTGTCCAGCCAGATAACTAAAAGTTATCCGATTTTTTAGTTATCCGTTTCCTGGTAAAATTCCCGTGTCAGCGCTAAGCTTTAAAATTGAACACGGTTTTTTATAACGTGATGAAAACTTTCAAAAACTATTTGTAAGGTTTTTTATCCTCTATCAGTAGACTCAGTGAGAAGTGCGAGTATACAGGGATCTAACTGCTGCAATCACAATTCATAAAAAAATATAAACTTATTTCACGTGATGCGTTAGTTCTTCTCCTGATTTTTTACTCGAGGAAGACAGTTCTTCTCGTACTATTGGGATTAATGAGCTTAGGACAATCTTGAATATCGAAATCTGCCAACACCATAACGCAAATCGGTCTTTCTTCTTATGTTCTTTCTCAAAGCGTGTGCCTTTCCAAGACTTCATTTCCCATTATTACAACATTCTAATTTTTACTGATTTATTTTGTTACTTATACCAGTAAGGACGTACCATTTCAATGAAAATGCTACTCTGCTCCTCCTTTGTAAGTTCAAATCATTTGCCGGGCTGACAAATAAATTATAACTGAATGCGAGAAACAAGGCTCATGAAAGACGGATGTTTCTTATCACGTTTAGGGAGCGCCGGTCAACAGCATCGAGAGCTCAACGCATCGTGTTCTGTCCTGCCTGACCGTTCATTTGACTTGTCTCTCGCAACCATTCCTGAAAATATTGAAATTTAAGTGTTAGTTCATCACTATTTAATAGAATGGTGTGCATTAACGAATTGAAATTTAAGAAGTAGAGCATCATTATTCACTCGATATGCAGAAACAAAACATTTGATATTTCAATGAAAGCCAAATGTCGGAATCAGTGATTTTCATACCGATATGCTTCATTCAATCCGGACGCATCTTGACTTTAATTTTACGTGAAATTTGAATAAAATGTGTGTGGGAGCAAGGTGTACTTGAAAGAAAAGATTTCCCTCTGTTGTGTTTTTGTAATGGAAGCTGGGCGTCTTCGGCCTCACCGGTTTCCTGTAGATATTTGTGTATTTTTGATAAATGTTCTGTATTATTGTGTTAACGTTCGAATGCACTCAGGTTTTCAACATTGTGTTATTAACCTTCTTCAGCATGGGAAAGCATTAAATGCCATTTTATCAATAAAAATTATTTTGTTGTCTTTTAGCGAAAGCAAAACATGAAGTGTTATGAAAGATTCTTTTAGAATTAAATTACAGTTTTTGATGTCATTTCACACTTTATTGAACCCACAGGTTTACGCACAACTATATAGTAGAAGAATTAGCGTTAAAAGTTTAAAAAACAACATAAAATAACGGTGAATACAAGAACTATGTACCATAGAATAAAATTGTGAAAGCAAAGCGAGCGTGCGATATTCGACATATCTTGACTGTGCTTCAGTGAACATTCACTTTCAAACCAGTCAGCAAGAATAATGATCTTCCCTGAGATGATATTTTGTCTGCTGAGCCACACAAACTCCCTTCATCTTAACGGTGTTCGTTTGACTTCATTCCATCCGGCAAGGTATCGGCCTTCTGAGACACATGGAAATCGCTCCCTCAACTTCCCACCTCGGCATGAACTTCTCGGGGTTCACAATGAGCTTCAAATGTTACAACGTTCGCCAGAAAAGGATGCAAATAATATAAGTTTTTATGAGGGAACTCCAGCGACGGCATTCTCTCAAGAATAATTGAACACGCAGCTCCATTTCCCTGATCTAAGTGATTATTTTCGAAGGGGGGAATTTTGGAAAACTTCTCCTATATCGGCGCGCCTCCACAACAACAGCTTGAGTCGTCGCTTTTTTGGAATAGAAGCGGGTCTCTCCTAGCAAATATCACGCCAGCGCCTCGCCATGGTCATACTCGTCAGAAGAGGTCCGTCCCTCCGTGTCTGCCTCCTCAGCTGCCACTGCACACCTCGGGGGAGACGGAGACAACGACAGAACGAAGTATCGACGTGCATGTCTTCGCTCCCAGTTTGCCAATTACAGTTACAGCTGTGGCAGTCTTTTGCTGCTATTTTGGAGACACATATAACCTCAATTTATCAGTGCCGTCCGATGACATCGGTATCATGTCAACAAACCAGTGGCACGATATTGATGTGAAACTCCTGTACTCGCATTCTCTCTTCGACCCTCAAACACGCTTCAGATAACAAACGTACTTCAGAGCGGAACAAAAATGAAAGAAGCCACTTCTATAATAGACAATGACAAAATGGTCTGATTCAAAGTTTCCATCACTGGAGACGGAGTGCAATGGTACGAGGGCCCTATCATTTATGTACAAGTCTGTATGAAGAGCATTTCAATTATTTCAGGGTATTTTTCTAAATAAATTTGAGCATACGAGGTAAAGTATCATAGAGCTGGTACATTTTTCACACTTCTTAGAAAAGATAGAATCGTGTTGCAGCTGTCGAGCCGATTTTTCAGCTCAGCTTCCAGTAATCAACTTGACTAACCGTAGCAAACGTGCTAACGGAGTCATGGTGTTCAGGGCATATTTTGACACTTTTTTTGCCAGGGTATTTATACATTTTGACATTTTTTCCGTATAATCCGAAGCACCTCGGTTTTAACCAAATTTTAAACGTGAGAGAATGAACGCACTAGCCAAACGTATAAAAATTCAGGTTTGGGTTCACTTTTTGTTATACTTTTGCAAAGTTGAGCAACAGATCCTCGTAGCCGAACAATGGCTTAGTGAACGTATACATTTGTTTCGAGAGTTTCATTCAGAATTCAGCGGGCCGTCGAAAGTTCTCACCTTTTACGTTCGTATTACGCTTACGGAGGAATACATTTTATAATTTCTCCCTCCGTGTGGTATTTTCCCATCATATGTCATTCTAGAGTAAATATAATTATTCGAAAATGCTTTATAATAATTTAGACAGAAAATGCTCAGTATATTTATGCTCTCATGTTTTTTTTTACTCCGCAGGTGTACTTTTTACTGAATAGTAGTGACACAAGCATTTAAAGCGTTCAATGATGCTCGCTAAAATAACTGCGTGTACTTGAACTCCGTAGCATTAAATAGAAAACAAACAAGTGAACAAGTGAATAGAAATTTCATACCCTCTAACTTTTTATTAAAGGAGTAGCCTCAAGCTTGTCAACAGCAACAAAATGATTCTTCCAGTGATGATATTTTTCTTATTCTGCCGCACTAATTCCTATCATAATTCGAATAGCAGTGCGGCATTTCACGCTTCCTTTCATTTAGCCAAGCAACGACGTTCTGAAACATACGGAAATTACTCCTTTTACAGTGTACCTTGGCATGGTTCTCTGGAAACGTATAGTGAGTTAGACGCGGTGAAACTTTCAGAGGAAAGAATTGGAACTAAAAAATATATCTCTGAAGCTACTTCAGAAAAGAAATCATTTCACGAAGTTTTGTCCCCGCTGGTTGAGTCACCTTCCGTGAGCGGCCGCCCTCGCAGTATGGAACTGAAAGAATATTTCCCCTACAACATTAAGACGTCACAAAAACGGCAGCTGTCACCGTTTCTTTGGAATAAACAAAAATCCCATTCAACGAATGGTATTCAAACAACTCGCCATAATCAATCCCGGCAGAAAAGGTTCGCTCCTCCATGTTTGTCTCCAAAATTGCCTTTGCGCAACTCGGAAGAAACGGCGATCGTCTCAAAATCGGACATCACAGTGCACCTCTTCCCTCCCAGCCTGCCAGTTACAGTGACAGCGGTGGCGGTCTTCTGCTGCTATTGGAGAGCGACACATAACATCGAATTTTCAGTGTCGAGCTCTGATATCGGTATCACTCCTAACAACTGGCATGATCTCGATGTGAGACTCGTACATTCGCGTCCTACTTGGAAACAAACATACGAGCTTCAGATAACAAACCTGATCAACAACAGGAAAAAAGTGAAACAAGTTATTTGGGTGAACTATTACGATTTGATCCGACTCGACGTTTCCATCACCGGAGACGAAGTGCGATGGTACGAGGGTAAAAAGACACACGACTGCTCCAGTTACCCCACCACCACTCGACCTGCTCCAGCCACTACCACCAAAATTACCACACCCGTCGCCAAAGAGAACACAACGACGGTTGTGCCAGCCGTAGAAACGACCACCGCTGGTAAATGTCTGACATGACTTGCAACATTCTTTGTAATCGTTTTGCTAGCCATGCAAATTTCACGTGTGTGAGTATTTTTAACTCACACATTTAGTTTTTAACTTGCCTATAGTAAGTTATCATGATTTTAATTCAGCCATTCCAAACTATTGAACGGAGTTTTGAGCACCTAATATCTGGACGTTTTGATTGCTTCAGTTCGGGGAGTCACGTGGACATCATGTCTATTCTTATAAAGAATAAATAGAGCATAAAAATTTTAAGAAGATTGATGCCTTAAAGCTTGCGAATATTCGCATTGTTGTGAATTTCTCACTAATAAATACATATTAAATTAATACGTTAGCAAACATTTGAATCATATAAGAACTGCTAACATCTAGGTATCTGAATTTATTTTAATTTTTAATATGTGCGTATCTAACGAGCAGGACAAATTAAATTTTGACCAATGGCTAATAATAGAAGAGAAAAAAGGCCTAATAAATGCACACGGTAAAACAACAAGCGGTCCCGAGCGCCGGTGCATCAGACAATTTAATTTCCACGAAATTGAGCATGAATGCATGAAAACTCCCGTTGAGGGGCGCTACACCACAAGCTATGATGCGACAATTATATGATTATAAAATTACATGATTTTGACACTTATATGATTTTGGACTTCAGTGCGGGGAAATACGATACTTTCAGCATAGCACTCTTTAAATCATTCGAAACACTAATGGGATTAAGATCTAATTTTTTATGATTTTGGTTTCTTCTAATATGAATTTAATTATTATCGATGTACCCCTTAAACCACCGTCCGCGTGGCACGGCTCATCCCATTTGCTTTGCGGGGTACATCGAGAGAAGGCAAACTTCACCTGCATGGGATATTTGTAAATCCCATGGGTATTAGGGATACACAAATATCCCACGGATACACTCGAGAATTTCAAAACGTGTAAGTCTCCATAGGAGTGCGCTGTTGGGGATCTTCTCCTGCGCCTCGTGGGGAATTAGCGCCCCACGGGGTTGTGGAACTCCTGAGGTGCGCTCAGAGACTCACACTCACAGTGTTTGTCTTCGTCAGCGTTCGTATGGGAACTAGGGTTCTTCAGTGAGAGAGCATTGGCTGTCAACTACAAAATCAGCATCAATTTTTGCCGGAGTTTGTTTTGGAGGTAGGTCTATAGTGAGACCTGAGTCATGTTGCTACTCAATACCTTTTTCAATTATCGAATTTCCATTTACGAAAGAGTGATTAACTAAATAACTTCCTCAAAATGTCATTTTTTCTCTTATGGCAATTAGTAAAACAATGCAAAAAAGTACACGGAACGTCGCCCTACTTTTCTTGATTTGAATGCAAAGCGATGTCAGCTACTTCAAGTAAACCGGTCGTTCTCCATTTTTCTTAATGTTTTTGGACCAGCTGAGGTTGAATCGGGAAGACCACGAAAATGTTGACTCTGGGAGCACCTCACGTGTGTGGCAACTTATACTCTAGTTAATTAATCCAACGCCATAAATAATTTACCCATTATGATTCCCTTACTCAAGTCTTTTTATCTATTTCCGTACAAGATAATTTTTGGCCGCATTAGGTGTTGCTACTGAAGCACTAGTAACCCCTATATCAATTTTTTTCCATTCATATATTACTACTTATACGTAGTTGGTAGTTGTGCGACATCAAAGAAAATATACACCACTTTTAAAAAACAACAAATAAAACACGATGAAATGCTTACATCATGGCTCAGAAGGACTATTTCATCTTTTATAGCTTAGAGAACACAGCTCACCTAAGTCTAGTGCTCGGAGCGTTACGTTCAGTTGGTCTGAATTTTGACATGTTTTCGCATCCTCCAAAGCATCTCGGCTAAACCAAATTTCAATTGTAAACATGAGGGAATTAACGCAAAGAAAAGAAAAGAAAAGAAAGAAAGAAAACATTTATTTTCCAATAGAGTACAAACATGAAATGTCGATAAATTGGTTTTTAAAACACCTTAACATTAACATCCTTAACTGATTATAATACATTGGTATCGTAATACCCGTGTAGAAAGTTGAGACAAAAATGATTGACAGAAAAGTACAACAAAAATGAGTTCCTTTCCTTGCCTAATCTGATTTTGAACTAAGAGAACACAATCCTCGCGACGCTCATTTGAAAAACACTTTCATTAGTGCGAACAAGTATTGAGATATAAGCTAAAAATGCATTCAAATACATTAGCATAGAGACCCTTAATTGCTATTTATACATGGTTATCGTAATACCCATGTTAAGTGTTGAAACAAATGATTTAGATCCTTAATTGCTATTTATACATGGTTATCGTAATACACATGATAATTGTTGACACAGGATTTAGAGAGAAGCACAAGTTAATAAAAATAAGCAATAGTATGTATAAAAGGATCGTTTGTATTTGGGGTGCGGCGCTGAGTTTCAGTTTCTAAGTTTCAATTCCTGAAATTTTTGCTAGAAGTGAGAATTTATTTTATTTTACGTCTGCTAAGTCATTCTAATATTGGTCTTCCTTATTCCTGTCGACTAAAATGAGCATCACAACTGTTGGTTCAATGTAGCGGAATGAAGGTTGTTTTTCCACAATTAGTAGTTTTCATTCGTGGTGCCCGGAAGTGGAAATGGGGCTTAGTATTTTTCTAATAAATTATCGACTCCAAAATCCAAAAATTCCTTTCGCCCATCCGGCACCACTTCACTCCTTCTTCCGGTGATGCTCCGCATCCGGTCATGCCTCTACATTTGGTTATGCCTCACATCTGTTTATACCCTACATCCGGTGAAAACCCATATCCGGTCCTTCATCCCCATGTAAGGTGTCCCAACGATAATATTCGCTATAACAAAAAGAAGATGATTATGATATTTCTTACTTAAGCTAATAGTACTGGCGCAAAGAGTTCATCGGGGTCAAAGATATGAAAGGTATTGTTTTACATAGCCAGCTGTAATATTTTCAACATAGGTGGGACCGTACAAAAGTTAACTGTCTAAAATTAGTGTTGTCGTAGTGTATTCACTAAAATAAAAAGGTAAGAAGAGTTTACCACACAAAGCTTACGACAGCAATTTGAGACCAGAATTAGAAGATAAACATTCAAAGTTATGACATTCGTCGAAATCGAGGCCTTTTACAAATGTTCCAATAAGACCAAAAGTAGAGAAAGTAGTTACTAAAATATCCTCACATTTAACATCCTCTTTCTTTGCGGTAATTGATTTGGGTTTGGAACTGCAAACTGAAATGTGAGTCACTAAGAACACAAAATCCAAAAGAACACGAAATCACTAAGAACACAAAATCCCTGTGACACATAGCTGATAATACTCTTGTTTGGGTGTGCGTTATTGGATCACGAGTGAGTCCATAATATTTTTTACATATCTGGAACACCAATGCACACACGAGCGCAGGAAAGTAAGCCATTGCCAATGAACTACATCTCATGTTCAGAATGCTTCAATATGAGCGAAAAATGCTTTCGAATATCTTAAAATTAAGGCCATGACTTGATATCGAGTACATGATGATCGTAATATTTATATCGGTTAATCTTGAAACAAATGGTAGTGAGAAAAGTACGAAGAAAATGCATTCCCTCCATTGTGTTGATATCAAATACGTGAGGATCGTAATATTTATATCGGTTAAGTTTTGAAACAAATAATTGGAAGAAAAGTACGTAGAAAAATGCATTCTTTTAACACTGGATTTTATTTCAAGTGGTCAAGAAAACATCTTGCACGTGATGCGTTTCTAAAAACACTCTAGTTGGTGCACTCCAAATTGAAATCTGAGCTTACGAACGTTGGAACTTGTGAAATGAAAGATTAAGGTTGAAAGTAAAACGGGTAGATCCAAATTTATTTGCATCCTAGACTGCGAGGTTGATCTTAGAGGCAATTTTGCATTGTTTTGTACCAACTAGTAAGCTAAAATACCTGGTACGGACAAAATGAAAGATTTTACCAAAAAAAAATTAAATTTCGTGTGCTACTAGCTTTGGCACAGAAAAGTTCACCGGATTCTAAATAGATGAGAAGGATCGATGTGCAATGCCAACCGCAACATTATCAACATTGCTAGGGCAAAACGAGAAAGTCAAAACAACCTAAAATGGTGTGGCCGAAGCATACTAGAAGAGTGTAAGGGACGATACTGTGCTACACAAGATTAACATGAGCATTTTAGGAGGGGAATATGTTCTAAAACATGCAGACACGCACATACATACACATATATCCATACGCATATATACACATAGATGCACATACGTGCGCTGCATGTGCGCACATACATGTACTTAACACTCGTGTATTGGCAGTCATATTGCATGTGCATGTTATAAATCTGTCTCGATTGTTGTATAATGTAGCGAGAGAGAAGATAACCAGCAATAAAAGTTCCCGACTTCTTTTCCAGCACCTACTGCAGTTCACACTTGTTGTGTTGACGCAAGATAGTGACGCATTAGCCAAACGTATGAAAATTCATGTTTCGGTTTACTTTATGTCTACTTTTGCAAAGTTGAGCGACAGATCCTCTTAGTCAAAGAATGGCTTGGTGAACGTGTACATTTTTTTGTAGTTTTTTTACGAATTCGGGCGGTAGTTGAAAGTTCTCACCTTTTACGTTCGTATTGCGTTTACAGAGGAAAGAATTTTGTGATTTCTTCTTCCGTGTGTTACTTTCTTCGTATTTGTCATTCGCCCCTCATGGGGATACAACTATTGTATCTATGGGGATCAATACTCCAAGGGGGAAAAATGTGAGGGCCCCAGCTGAAAGAATTAAGTAGGTCTTCTTTTGGTTGAAATAAAATATTTTTTTGCTGTGTTTAGAACCACTTTTTTCGGTTCACTGCTATTCTGTTTTTCAGTACCTACTACTTTCTTATTCAAATTTTATCTTGTTTCATGAACTTCTTTCTCATCTTACCGTTTCTATGCCCCTTCTGCATAGGCTCTGCATTCCCTTATCTCCATACTAAATGGTGCCTTTCTCCTTTCTCTCTTAGATACGCTCTTTTTTGTAGCGGTTAGGGAGGCTTAAACTAACATATAATCTAATAATCTAATCTACATGATATTCTAGAGCAGTGATTCTTAGCCTTTTTCTCCAATTCCCCACCACAGCCTCTTCCTTTTACTTATCTGTGACATTCCTAACCCAGCAGTGTTGTCACTTTCACCCAAACACGACATACAATACCTCATTATGGTTGTGCTTGTTATTAAAACAGTCTGTAAATGGTTGTGATTTGTAAGGTAAGTCAACGTTTGGATGTTATGTATTAGATTTTGATATACAATTGATTTTTTGTGGGTGGAAACAAATGCAAGAAATTCCCCACCTGGCAACTCCGCCATACCCCACCAGTGGGGAATTCCCCACAGGTTAAGAACCGCTGTTCTAGAGTAAACATAAAATATCTAATCTATACTATAATAAGAGCTGCGTCCGTCCGTCGGTCGGTCAATCGGTCCGTCTGTCCGAAGCCAGCCTGCAGTGTGTGATGAGCGTATCTGTGATACAAGCTCCAGTCCTATATATTTTGACGGGCCGTGTTCACGCGGCCTTATCAACTCTCGAGAGATTGTATTTTTTAATTTCTTACGGCCTTTCTCTCATTTCACCCTCTTTTTTATTTCAAATAAAGGGGGGTGGACTAGTAATGCTATAAAATGGTTTAGACAGAAAATGCTTGGTTATTTTTGCTCTCACGCTTTTTTTTGACTCCGCAGGTGTACTTCTTCTGAATGGTAGGGACACGAGCATTCAAAGCGTTACATGATACTCGCTAAAATGCAGGCGTGTACCTGAATTTCATAGCATTAAATATAAAATAAACGAACATGAGAAAGAAAATTTAATGCCCTCCAATTATTGACTGAGCCTCAGCCTCAAGCTTGTCAACAGCAACAAAATGATCCTGCCAGTGATGATATTTTTCTTATTCTGTCACACAAATTCCTACCATAATTCGAATAGCAGTGCGGCATTTTACGCTTCTCCTCATTTAGCTAAGCATCGGCGTTCTGAAACTTATGGAAATTACTCACTCTATGGTGTATCTTGGCATGATTCTCTCGAAACTTATAATGAGTTAGACGCAGTTAAACTTCCGGCGGAAAATATGGGAACTGAAAAAGATATCTTTGAAGCAACTTCAGAAAAGAAATCATTACACGAAGTTTTGTCCCCGCTAGTTGGGTCACCTCACGTGAGCGGCCGCCCTCGCAGTGTGGAACTGAAGGAAAATTTCCCCTTCACCAGTAAACCGATACGAAAATGGCAGCTTGCACAGTTTCTTCAGAATAAACAAAAATCCCATGCAACGAATGTTATTCAAACAACTCGCCGTGAGCAATCCCGGCAGAAAAGGTTCGCTCCTCCGTGTGTGTCTCGACGACAGTCGTTGCGCAGCTCGGGCGGGACGGCGTCTGTGGAAAAATGGGACATCACCGTGCATCTCTTCCCTCCCAGGCTGCCAGTTACAGTTACGGCAGTGGCGATCGTCTGTTGCACTTGGGGAAAATTTACCATTAAATTTTCAGTGTCGACCTATGATATCGGTATCACTTCCAACAACTGGCATGATCTCGATGTGAGATTGTTACATTCGGGTTCTACTTCGAGACAAACGTACGAGCTTCAGATAACAAACCTGATCAATAACAGGAAAGAAGTGGAACAAATTAGATGGAACTATTATTACACTTTGGTCAGACTCGACGTTTCCATCACCGGAGGAGGAGTGCAATGGTACGAGGGCCCAAAGAAACACGACTGCTCCAGTTAATGACCACCACTCAACCTGCTCCAGCCACTACCACCAAAGGTACCACACCCGTCGCTAAAGAGGACACAACGACGGTTGCGCCAGCTGTAGAAACGACCACCGCTGGTAAATGTCGGACATTGTGACTTGCTACATTCTTTATAATTGTTTTGAAAATCAAGCAGATTTCACGTTTGTACATATTCGAATGATTTTCTAACATTTCTTTAGCAAGTTTTCAGGATTTTACTGTAATTCAGTCATTCAGTTGCTAATCGGTTAGTTTCGAGCGTTTAGTTTTGGTAGGATCTGGTTCAAGCCTAGCCTCATCTGGCTGTATCCAAGATACAAACTGATAGTGTGTGTTCTGAGTAGGGTATCTTGAATAGTTTTGAGTAGGGATATTACCGCACTGTAGTAAGGCGGAACCGGCGGGAGCTGTCGAGAAATACTGCAAAAGGTTTTTTTACTCTATCAGGCCAGAAATATGACTTGAGATCGATCAGTGCATTTATAATTGAGTGAATATTTTCTCACGAATTATATATTTCATGGGTCTTCTGACATAAGCAATAAAAATGGGGTATAATTTAGTTAGCATGAAGTGATTTGCGTTATTTTAAATGAAGTGTTTACACAAAATTTCATTCGTTGTAGTTATTATGCAGCCCATGTAAATGCTCTCAGCGTTTTCAAAAAACGTGATATTGATTTCAATTTGCGGACAATGTTCTTCAATTGATTTTAAACCCAAATAAAAATGCATACAATGTTACAATAACTTTCCTAATCATGCATTTATTATAAAGAATGTATAATCTTCTACACTTTTCAGGTAATTCACTGTTATTTAGCATGAACACCAAATTGAGTGATGAAATGGGCCGCTGGAGTTAAGAGTTATCGCGAAGGTAAGGCAAAATCTGTAGCCGTCAGTCTGAAGTCACCAAAAGCTACTGTTTACAGTGCGCTGGGTCGGGTCAAAGAACTTTTACCTACCGGAGATCGTCTGTGGTAATCTGTGCATCTGCGACGAACGCGATTTAATTAAAACAGCTCATTGCTTCTTTCTAGGCGTTTAACCATGCCTTAACCATGCATTTCTCACGAGGAGTGGCCGAATATTATAAGTCCTCTGAAGCTTACTAAATCCAGAACAAGAATGTTTATAGCACTGGCAATGTTATCAACTTCTAACCTGTTCCCAACTCCTCGTTCATCATATGTCTACAGTAAAAGCTGATATCAACAGTACCAGTTATAGTCAACTTCTGGTTTAGCAAGCACCTATCAGAACAGTTTGAATGGCTTCAAGTCCAATGATATCAATTAAACAGAACAACAGATTAAACGAAAGCAATGTTGTAAATTACCAGGAGCTATGTACTTGAATAAAATTGGAATAACCAAACATACCGGTGACCAAACCCAAAGTCAAGTGTCTGGGACACTTAAGGTTGAAATCCTTTGAAGATAATTCCTCGCGGATAGTCCCTGCTTTGGCGGTACATATACTGAAGTTGGAACGATTCAGAAAAAATAATAATTTGATCTGCCGCGAATCGCTGCAGAACTCTGTGTCCTCAGTCTTCACTTGTTTCTGAACTTACATGACCAAGTTCTTCCTCAGATATTTATTACGGAGAATTTGAGTGAATATGAAATGATACGAGTTACCCGCTACGAATAAAAACGTAAAATAGATATGCAAACTTCAAAAGTAAAAGAATGTGGTGCTGGACACTAAAGGGATTACTATACCGGGCCAAAAAAATGTCGCGCGAGCTGTCGTTTAATACAGAAAAATGTCGTTTTACACGGAAAATCAATTTCTTCTACAGTTTTTCTATTTTCTTCTCAGAAAATCGGTTGAGAATCAGTTTTATTAAATAGAGATTAATACGACATTAAATATTTATCAAGAAGCAGTTCATTGCAAAGTACGATTGGCATTTTCGAGTTTGAGTTAAGTCGGAAAATGAAAACCTTTGGAACAGACATTGCAGCTTTCAAAAAAGACTCATTTAACAGCTTAGTTCAAGTTGACAATCGATCCAGAGCGTCTGTACAGCAACACCTGTAAGTATGAGAACGATGGAAGGTATAAATGCAGGCTGGAAACAAAATAGCGAAGCCTGTTCATCGATATCGTGACAAGTGCGATAATACACAGCTTTCTTCACGAACAAAACTGCTTGCTTCAAGACGATGCTAAGAAAAAACGAAGGTTCGTTGGCGCAGCATCACACTGGAGAGTTTGGCTAGTCTTCTAAAATGATTTATACGATGACCAAGGGATGCGAGATGCAGAAAATAGGATAACACAGTTGTATATTCACAAATTATTTATGAGTGCACAATTCGGGTAGAAGTCCAATTGTTTGCTCGTGAATATCAAGACTGGACTTACGAAGGCTTGAAAAGTGGTGCATTTCTCGGAGAGACGTGGTTCAACCTCTTCTAGCACGATAAATTAAAGTGTGGCGATAACCTCTTGCAGCAATGGTGCTATGTTGCATGGCTCTGCTGCGGAAATGTTTGAAAGCAATGTATTGATTTGGGATTGTTTTACTGGAAAGGACTTGGACATTCGTTTCATAACAGTGTCATATTGAGGTCAGACTATTTTCCAACTCTTGATTACCAAATATATCCTTCAATTGAATTTCACTCCTCTGGCAGCTACAGAATGTTTCAAGACTGCAGTGCTCGAGTTCTCACAGTTAAATTGTTTAAGATTGACTTCCAAGGCATGAGAGATCGCTTAAACTCCAGCCGTGTTCTTCCCGCGTAGCCCGTGTTACCAATTGAGAGCGAGCTGCTCGTACGAATACCGAACGCCAAGCAACTCGAGCAGGTTAATAACATGCATTTTAAGTTGTCAGATTTGCAGCTTCATTTTCGGGGCGAGACCTTTATAAATAAAATTAATTAGCTACTGAGCAGCTTCACTCTTTGCACTCTACCTCTCACTCCAGACTCATCACTCAACTCAGCGACTGCACACGATACGGATCTTTTTCCTTGTTCGCGCTCTATTACTTTATTCAAAAGTCTCGAGCGCAGAGCAACAGCACTCTACCTCGTCCCTCCCTGACGACGTTATCAGCTTGCCTCGCCCTAGAAGCAGGGCATGCCCTTTGCGCTGTCTCCCTATGCCTTGGCCAGAGTAAACTCCCTCTCCGCTCTCTGCCTCGCAACCCCAATTCTAAAGTCTGAAGCATAGGCCTAGAGTGAGCAGGCAGGTTTTGCTAAGCCAGCATTGCGACAACTAAACGCTATCTCGCCCAGCGCTTCTTCGCTTCACCCCAAATGACTGGAACTGACAGCTCACGTATGCGCTCTCTGTGTCTTTTGTCTACGATATCCTGAACCGTGAATGAAGTATGTAAGTGTAGTCGTGTAGTCACCGCTCCGAGTTCGTACCGCACGACTAGTCACTCAGCCGAGGTCTCACCACCGACTGTTAGCGCGTTTGTACTGTTGTTTCCAGGCACAGGGTATAGGGGAGATACTGGAGATGGAGAATAGCGGAAGTCCCCCTCACGGCCATCGTGACTTTGGAGATTCGGCGACGCACAATAATTATTATTATTATTGTTGGGCTTCGCTGTTGGACAACTGAAAGCTTACTACACCGGCTCCTTCTAGTCATTATCGCTCTCACTTACTTTGATAAATTCTTGCAAAAAAATTGATTTTGAAAATTTCTCGCGAGAAATTCGCTAAGGTGTATTTGTTGGCAAGAAATTTGAGCTCGGAATGTTAAGAAGAAATTATCAGGGACAAAAATCAGAAATCCCAGCATTCGTGTGAAATTTAACGCTGCTGACGGTTCCCAAAAAGTTTGGGCTAAAGATAAACGCACCAATTCTTGAGGAGTGCGACTCAAAAATTCCTGTGCCCGTGCAGATACGAGCACCGCTACGGAGATGGCAAACTCAACAGGAACAGCTCTGAACACCGCCACGTCATCCAGCCTACATCTGCTGTGGCTGTTGCTGGTGGTGCTGCTGGTGGTGGTTATCGTTGCTGCTGTGGTGGTCAGCAAGAGAAGAGGTAAGTGAATCAGTTCCAGAGGTTTATAAGGGAATTTAGAGGCCATTGAAGAAAATCCAAAGTTTATGTAAGATCTACAGCTTAGTAAACAAGTTCTAGAGGTTCCTAGGGGAAATCTAGAGGCTATTGAAAGAGATCCAGAGGTAATTCAATAAATTATTGAACTTTTTAAACATGATCCACGGGTTCGTTAGGGAAATCCAGAGGCAATTGAAAGAGATCGAGAGGTAATTAAATTAATTATAGAACTTTGTAAATAAGATCCACGGGTTCGTAAGGGAAATCCAGAGGCTATTGAAGAAGATCCGGAGGTTACTAAATTATCTCCATAGCTTATTAAATGAGATAAACAGGTTTAGAATTGAACTCGAGAGGTTATTAAATAAGTTCTAGAGGCTAGCAAATGAAGTGCTAGAGAAGTATTTAAAATTTTTTTTTGCGGTGAATTTTTGAGGGTCCTATTATTTTCTGCAAAGTAAGAAAAATGTAAAAACCATTTAGATCTTATGAACATGTTAAGGCCATGGATCATAGTACATATTAAGGCATACTGTTAGGAGTAAAATTAGATTAGATATGAAAGTGAAATGTTAAAAATTATTTTACCCCTTCATTTAACTTAAATCAGCATTTTTTTTTGTTACGTGCATACCATGTTGCCAAATTCTACCCCTAAATTATTCTATATGATCTGTAATTAAAAACAGTAAAAACTACCCTAGGAGGGCGTTCTGAATAATTTTCAACTCTTCACGACAATCGTGAATGCGAAGTGGTAATGGCAAGAATGCTTTCTTTATTTAAGAAATAATTTCGTTTGTTTAATATTTTTGAAAATGCAATTAAAATAGTGATGTGAAATAATAACAGTGATAACCTAGAAATCAAATAATCGTGATAAAAATAATTAGGCACAAAAAGATAACAACTTGTGAACGGAATCAGAGCATCAACAATGAGGAAATAGGAAAAATGATTGACTTTAAAAAAATGTTCTCAAATACAATTGTCAATCTTATTTTGAAACGATTCTTATTTATTCATACTACATCAAAATCAAAATTAAGAAAATTTCTGGCCTTAAGAAAACCTAAGTGATGCTTTAGTTCTGCTAACTAAAGATAATTGCTGTAGTTGAAAAACAGACTAACAGTGAAAGGGGTTGAAAAAAGAATGATATATATTTTATGAAGTAAAAATATATTTACCTTACATATATTTCATTGCTGATTTCTATCGATTTTTTTCTCTACTGCAGCTCACATTCCTACAGTCTAGTTCTTCATCAGGTGGTTAGATGTTATTTACACGTTGTTCAAGTTATTATTCGTTTAAAATTGTCTCTAAACTATTCATGGCTTTAAGGACTCACTAAATAATTATGCTACGCAATTTTTCGATAGATAAAAGAGCTGTGCGTTGCGTCTCTTAGCATTGTAATGCATTTAATTAATTTTGCCATTTTCATAAATATTCTCTGAGCAATGTAATACGTTTAATTACTTTTACTTTTTTAATAAATTTCATATTGCAATGCATTTAATTAACATTGCCGTACCCATAATGATTCCAAAATTAGTGCATAAAAAGTACATGCAAAGTTCTTGCATAAAAAGTTAAATTTTATATACTCCTTTTCTCATCTATTTTAATTATAAATATTTCAGATAATATTTTAAATACCTTCGCTCAGTCCTCATTTATTAAATAGGTCAATATCTGTTATGTATATCGGGACATTTAATTTGCCTTAAAAGTTTCCTAACCGCTTTTTCGAGTCTAGGAATAAAAAAGTATTCGTTATCCTTCTTTGCACAGATTCTGGAAATGATTTTTTACAAGTTAAAGTGTCAGAGCGGTAAAAGAGTTTGCTTAAGTTCTATAAAAAAATTCTTTATAACCATCGATGTTCGCTTTGTTTACGCAAAACTCTTTAGTTCACAAAAAATCTGAATACTAAATTATCACCTGTTAAGGAACGTTTCATACTCCAGCACAACCACCGAATTTTCAATTGTTTTTTTTTTTTGAGAAACGTTACATGTTCTAGCAAAATCACCGAATTTCCAGCTGTTCTCATTAAGAAACGTTTCATGTTCTAACGAAACTCGAATTTCCAACTGTTCTCATTAAAAAACATTTCATATTTCATCAAAAGCCCCGAACTTTCACTCATTAAGAAACGTTTCACATTCCAGCAAAACCACCGAATTTTCCAGAGTTCCCATAAACAAACGCTTCCTGTTCCAGCAAAATCCCAGTCTCCAGTTCAAAAACCCACCTCATTTCGGCGGGAAAGCGTGAACTCGATGTATGGAGCCGCGCCAGAGGTCAGGAAGACGAGCATCAACAGCCTCTACGGCACGGACCTCAGCACGGACCCCAGCCACGTCTACGCTAACGCTGCGCAGCACAGCGCCGGCCACCGCGCTGCTAGCGGGAGGAACAAAGCTATTGTGACAGGATCCACTTCTTGGGTGGATCCAGATGCAGGAAATGCTTACTACGAAGCAAGTTCTCCCAATTACGAGCCTATTAGCCCAAACATTTACCATAATCAGTGTTGAGTTTGCATTTACCACCATAATCTGTGTTGAGGTTGCTTCTACCACCTTAACAAGTGTTGAGGTTGCATTTACCACCTTAACAAGTGTTGAGATTGCTTTTACCACCTTAACCAGTGTTGAAGTTGCTTATAGTACCATAACCAGTGATGAGGTTGCTTTTAGTACCATAACCAGTGATGAGGTTGCATTCACCATAACCACTATTAAAGCAAGACTCACTAGCGTTGAGTAAAGTTTGTGATCTATAGGCTTGCATTTTGCCCAAAAAATGCGTCAAAAATTTCAGCACAGAAAAATTACACACACCGAAATTGTGAATTTTACTATGAAAACATTTACTTCCATACGTTACTACATTTGAATTGTAGCTGGCTCCATAAATTGTAAGATTGCTTTTTATCTGTGCCTCAGCTTCATAGTAAAAGGAGTGAAGTTAGAGAGTCATGACACTCACTTATAATAAAAATGTTGGCTTAAGCTCTAGCAAAGTTTGTGCATTTCAATTCCTAACATTCTTTTTTGAGCAAACAAAGGATTGAAGATTTTCAGGTATTTGTGAAGTTAAGTTAAAATATTCACATGTTCTTCATTTACAATTTTCGGTGTTGACTCTTGATAAGTGTTCTGTGTGACTGGCATCAATACGTGAGAAAAATACATTCATGATAATTATATTTGAAAATTGTCATATTCACATTTACTCACACGTAGTATGAATATATATTTATATGCATCTATATTTAGCGTTCGTAGCTCGTTCAACATTGAGGTATTGTGACCCGACCTTATAATTCATAAAATACAGTTTTGAAGCATCGCGATACGCGTTTATTGCTAACATTTCTAATATCAATTTTTTAAAAATTTAAAGATTGCATCATCAATACGAAAAGCTCTTAGTTTTTTAGTTTGCCACCAATGATGAATCTTTCCCTTCCGTCTCATTTTAGTTTAGCACCGATTATAAATCGATGCATCCTGTTCTTTTATCATCAAATGTCACGATTATTTGAGGTACTCTTTTTTTATGCGAAGAAAAGAGATGCTCACGAATTAGACCACTGAGTGCTAAAATCTAAAGTAAATTAAGTGATTGTACTTGAACTTTGGAGAATAACTTTCACTGGATTATTGACTAAATATAAGAATAAGAGTAGAGTTTTGAATATGTCCTGTAAGACGCCTAATAATTTTAACCAATGACACGATTCCACCAGAAAAACCAAACCCAACTCTCCTGTGGCTCTAAATGTGGATGAGAAAATAGAAAGTGTAAGAAGATATTAAGATAATGGCGCCAATAATTAACATTCATGCGTTTCCGTACGAATTTTAGATAGCATTATCAAGTGATAAGATAGCACAGAAAGTCTTTTACCACTATGTATAAGTATAAGCATGTTTTTCTTTCTCTCGAATAAATATAAAATAATCAGGTATTAGGATCAGGAGTTCGTAAAATTTGGGTTTACGCAAGTTCAGGTATTGCAGTTTTTAAAAAGTAACCTGAATTAATTATCCAAATAAAAAGCCGATGGTGCTAAAGCTTACAAAATTAACTGTCTTATGATCTTGCACTTCAAGTTTAGTTAGTTTACAGATGAATTTTATAATTGCTGTGTTGGTAAATGGAAGGCAAATTTGCGTCCCAACCCACAAAACACGGAATTTTGGGACACTCAAGTTATAGGCGTGGTGTTCATCGCAGGGCAACCAAACTGGCTGTTCCTAGCTAAGTTACTAAGTAGGAACTGAACTAGGAACTAGGCCACTCTGCCTGAAAGACATCTACGCCGCTATGAGGTGAAATTATCACTTAGTCCACTCTGCCAGTTTTGACCTCTGGTTTGTGGGTTAGGACACTGCAAATTTGCCCTCCAAATATTCTGTACATGAAAACCTGAACAACGTCAAATGCTCGTGAACTTGATGCATGCAGGCCAGCAACTTTTTATTGAACTTGAAGTAATTCAACGACTTACTTTTGTTGCTTTTGTTTTTCTGAGCATGGAAAAATGATAAATGACCTGTAAGCGTCAACATCAAAGATAGAATTTTTCTGAGAATTTTGTGAGTTATTGGGGATTCTAAAGCACTGTTCAATTTTTCTTATGGATGTTATGTGAAACTTCCGTCAAGGCAATTGTAAGTGTTGGGTAGAGGGTGCGGAAACAGGCTATCTCAATGATTACTATTTGTGTCAAAAATTATGCTCCTACGAAAAATTGTGTGTCAGAATTTAAGGTACCGAATTATTTGACGAATAATTGTAACCACGTATTTAAAGTAAGGAGTTTAAATACCCGAATTTAAGGTACGAAAATATTTTTTTCGCCTTGGCAGTACAGCTGGGTTCCTTACGTGCACATATTGTAAATGATAAAAAACTGTAAACGACGCGTAGAGTAGCCAAGTTGACTGAGAATAACTTACGCTGCTGGATGTACCGCTACAACGACGTAAATTGCTTGCAAATTTATTGTGTGTATTTATTCATATTTATTTATGGCACAACACCAGTAAATTTATTTAAATTTGAGTATGGCTTATTACCAATATATTTAATGGAATGGTAGGTATGGTATAATACCAGTAAATTTAATTAAAATTAAGTATGGTATGGTACTAGTAAATGTATGTAAATTTAAGTATGGTATAATACCAGTAGATGTAATGAACTATGAATAACTGATGATACAAGTATATTTAATTCAACATAACTTTGGGATGATACCAGTAGACTCAAGTAAACAATGAAAGTTTCCACAGTTAAAACCACATCTTTTTCTACGACGTAGTATTAAAAACTTCTTGTTTTTCTCTTTATCATGCAAACCCTCGTATTAATGCCTTGCGGGCCTGAGAGTGCAGTGAAGTGCAGGAGGTTGGCTCCTGTCAGATGGAGCGAAGTAAAAATACAATCTTCCAGTGAGCAATTTACATCGCTTTGAAATAGTCTAATTTCCCGTACATTGGAGGAATAGCTCGTTCCACTGCTTTGATGTCTCTTGCTTTTTTTGTAATTATTGTCGGAAGGCTGTCATTGATGTCGCATGGCTGTATTTTGTGTTGCATGGCGGTATTTTGTGTTGCATGGCGGTATTTTGTGTTGCATCGCTGTATTTCGTGTTGCATGGCGGTATTTTGTGTTGCATGGCGGTATTTTGTGTTGCATGGCTGTATTTCGTGTTGCATGGCTGTATTTTGTGTTGCATGGCGGTATTTTGTGTTGCATGGCGGTATTTTGTGTTGCATCGCTGTATTTCGTGTTGCATGGCGGTATTTTGTGTTGCATGGCTGTATTTCGTGTTGCATGGCTGTATTTTGTGTTGCATGGCGGTATTTTGTGTTGCATGGCGGTATTTTGTGTTGCATCGCTGTATTTCGTGTTGCATGGCGGTATTTTGTGTTGCATGGCGGTATTTTGTGTTGCATGGCGGTATTTCGTGTTGCATGGCTGTATTTTGTGTTGCATGGCGGTATTTTGTGTTGCAAGGCGGTATTTTGTGTTGCATGACGGTATTTTGTGTTGCATGGCGGTATTTTGTGTTGCATGGCGGTATTTTGTGTTGCATCGCTGTATTTCGTGTTGCATGGCGGTATTTTGTGTTGCATGGCGGTATTTTGTGTTGCATGGCTGTATTTTGTGTTGCATGGCGGTATTTTGTGTTGCATGGCGGTATTTCGTGTTGCATGGCTGTATTTTGTGTTGCATGGCGGTATTTTGTGTTGCATGGCGGTATTTTGTGTTGCATGGTGGTATTTCGTGTTGCATGGCTGTATTTTGTGTTGCATGGCGGTATTTTGTGTTGCATGGCGGTATTTTGTGTTGCATGACGGTATTTTGTGTTGCATGGCGGTATTTTGTGTTGCATGGCTGTTATTGATGTTGGATGGCTTTGATTAATGTTGCAAAGCTGTAATTAATATAGCTTAGCTGTTTCAATGCTTCATGGCTCGCTATCCATGCTGGTTCAAGGCTTCTTCCGAGAGTTAGAGTCAAAGATTGTATGATTCAGGCGTTCTAAAGACTTTACTGATAATGGTTGTGATGCTGGCAATAATGATAGTATAAGTTGTTATTTAAAAAAAATTGAATGATATCTTTGCTGTATCCGTCGAAGCTGTTTTGAAAATTTGAACGATTTTTGTGATGGTATTTAGTCTCATTTTTTGCTACTGATAAAACCTAAAATCGCAATTTTTTTCTGTGCACGTTTTTTAATTTCGACCTATCCGTGCGAACCAACATTTCTTGTTTGTGTTTTTATTGTGTGCTAATATATTTCATTGCTTTAAGAGTGTCTTCCAAGTATTGTAACACAAATTTACAAACTATTTATTAAAATATTATTCTTCAATTGTTCGTTCCATTAACGAAGCCTCCATGAGATGGAATTTATTCATTGCAGTATAATATTTAAAAAAATGTAAAGTGTGCAGCGTTAGTCCCAAAATCTGACATTAAATGATCGTCGATGTATCGCTGATACACTCCTGCTTCGAATGTATCGGAAACAACATTGAAATAATTAATGAATTTCTGATACTTAATACAAGTGTTAGGGTTGTATAACCCACCTGATGAATCGTGAGTGATGCTTGGATTAAAATGGGTGACATCATTTTTTAAGACATCCATATTTTGGTTTTAGCTCACAGGATACAGAACACGGTAGAGGAAACAAGGTAGGGTCATTTCTATGGGAGAAAATACACCTTTTGTTCTGCTTGCCAATAGAAAGGCTTTATTTCAAACAATTTTTATGACGTCACTAAAATGTAATGTCATTAGGCCAATTGTGGAGCCAGATTTGGGAGTATCAGTGCTACCAGATGCAATATGAGCGCTGCTATTGGTTCGTTGCCGTGACGTCAGCAAAACCACACCGTCAACGAAAAAAAGACAGGTTTGAACCTACCTTGTTTCCTCTACCGTGATACAGAAGCAGAGGCACAAGTTTTGGAGTGTGTTGTAACAACAAAAATAATGCCATTCCTCCTATTTATACGAGCGTATGTTAAATAACTGCCGACTAAGGGGTCAGAAAAGTCAATCCTCATTAAATGTAAAGAATGAATATTTCTTCCTGAAGTTACATGTATTTTTATAATGTGTGCAAATAAACCTCATTCAGATATGAATACTTGATTGATCAGGATGAAATGACACGTTTTCGTCCGCCACTGCATGGTCAATGGGCAATTTTAAAAGGTATTAGGTACAAAGATAAATTTTATTACTTAATTGAACGCATATCTGATCTCATAAACCGTGAAATTTTCTCCAGAAATTATGAATATAAATCGACTTATTCCTTGTCGAAAATAAATATACCCAAGCTATGCAATGGAAAAAGCAGCTCCCAAAAAATATAAACTAGTTCGTGTTCAAGGGCAAAATGTCAATGTTGATTGCGGAATGGCACTATAAGTATTCGGTCAGCGCTATTCCAAATCTAAGCTCCAATACGAGCAACGTACGCCGTCCGTCGGTCGTGACAAAATTACAAGACTAGGTCCGTAGCAAAGATACACGATTTAACTACTTTGCACCCGCGCACTAGAGTCTAACGTGGCCCATAGACGATCAATTTAATTGTCAATATCATTGACTCAATATATTGATGAAATTTTTTTGCCTAAGTCAATTAATTGACGGTAGCCAATCAAGCCCATAGGCGATCAATTAAATTGTCAATATTCATTATTGACAATTATATTTACATTAATATTGATCGTCGATGGGCCGCTTAAGGTGCTTTTCCTCAGTTCATTCAAAAACAGTTTTCAAGGATGAATTTTGGCTGTAACCTAAAAATTGCTCTGCTATTTTTGATGAAACAACCGTCGTTTTTAAAGACGCGAATACAATAGTGATGCCTAAACAACAGGTGCGAGTGACGAAATATGATTGGTGTTCTACTTGATTATTCATTTCCTTACAATCAGGGTGACTGTAAGGATTATTTCAATAATGTAGTTAAAGCGGTGGAGGCAAAATATGTCATCACAAAAAATTAAGAGAAAGAACACTCGAAAATTTCTTTGAAAATATTAATCTTTGTGAGATATGGGCTTGCTGAACGAAACTAAGAGTTGCTGTAACGTCACGGATCATATGAAAACGATCAACGGTTTAGAACTGTCAAAAATAACAAGTTTTGCAATAGAAGAAGCTATAATGGAGTGTCGTAAAATAGTATAAAATGAAACCGATGATTCGATGAGATAAACATTAATATTTTTGAAGTGTCCGACAACTAATGTTTTGAAATTTTAATCAAATGATCCACATTTAGAGTTGAAAGTTCAACTCGGACACTAAAACTTCTTTTCTGGATACTCGGATCGTCCGGTCTTCTTCTTTTAGCATGAAAAGATCAAGAATCGAAAGCAGATGTGATCCTTTCTCCAAGTTCTGTGAAGTGTTAATTGAAGATACATTCGCTTCTGGTGTCACCTGCTAGCTATTACGCATTGAATTTTAATTTTCTCAGGGTTGCTGAAGTGCTAACACGTTAACGAGACGAACAAGTTTTGTCACGCTGTTGAGGTGGGTAAGAATTAAGGCACTAAATCAGCTGGGTTGCCAGACTTTCCTATTTTCTTGCTATGTTTTTCTTTTAAAAATGGTAATGAGGTTTTTCTTTGAAAAAAATAATGTGTTTTTTAAAGGTAATGAGGTTTTTTTAAATAGTCACTGATCCCGGCGGGAAAATGATAATGTCAATTTTTTTTAACAAACAAGAGTACGTGAATTTCACCACTCAGCAAATTACTAATTCGGTGTTCGTTGTGCCCAATCTGTGGTGAATATTGGAGGTTTTGGCTGAAATTTTCGAGTCCGAACACCCATGTTATATTCATACTGTAAAATAAATGAATAAATTCATGTTCAATCCCCAATAAATTAATATGCATGAAATTACAAATTAGAAAAAAATACATATTTTCGCTTTTGGGTTCACTTAACTAAACTTTCACCTTAATACATTGGAAGTTTAACTGAGGCAAACGTAAGAAATTAGACAGTCAGGGAAAAATATGGTAGGTACGAACAAACGCATAAACTTGACATAGCTATAAAGGCACGTTCTTTGAATCTCAAAACCATTTCAATGACTTTCCCGTAGATGAGTACCAGAATGAGTAGTTTTACCCTAAACTAACCGTATTTCACACCGTCGACTTTAGTGAGCAAAACCGCTTTTCAGTAAATTTTTTATGATTATTTACTTCATTCCTTTTGAACGCGATACATATATTAAAGCTGCTTTACTTTGTGCCAAATGTTTTTGACTCAAAATCAGTATTTTTTCATATTTCTCTCAAGAATTTTGATTTTCCGATGTCGTTTCGTCAAGATCCTGAGCTTCTTAAGTCTTATTTTGCCCTCGATTTGAAATCCTGTTTTTTACCATGAAAGCCATTTTGATTTCAGCAAAAATACTCATCGAATCTTAAATAATTTCAAGCTTAACTTCGAAACGTAGCTTGATATGGTCTTAAAACTCAGCTTGATTTTAATTATGAAATACTTTTTTGATTTCTTCAAGAAACATTTTTTTGATTTGACTACGAAATGCTAACTGATCCTAGCAGAAACACATCTTGGTTTGAGCACAAAAGGACACGTTGATTCGAGTAAATGATGCTCTTTGGTTCAAAAAGCAATGTGAAAAAATCTATCATGGATTTTTTACGTCATAGGGTTCTTTCTTCACACGTAGGAGTGAAGAGATGCGCGAACTGCAGAATCCACCAGGCGGTGACAACTATCGGACGCTAATGAGAGGTAATTATGTAGACAACTGTATCTCTTCATTGTTATATTCCATGCCTTTTTTCAACAATAGTTATTTACTTTACAGTGTTTCTATAACAGAGACTACAAAAATAGCACGTTCATTAAACATCATCATGAAATTTTGGTATGTACACCATAAATTAATGTTGTCAA
The DNA here is from genome assembly GCA_030386875.1 of Morinoia aosen. Taxonomy (NCBI): domain Eukaryota; kingdom Metazoa; phylum Arthropoda; class Malacostraca; order Amphipoda; family Talitridae; genus Morinoia; species Morinoia aosen. Next base: position 39,305,577 of record CM059574.1, read on the forward strand.
GTACGTGCATATTTATTTATCTATTTGTAAGAAATGTTTTTATGAGTAAGAACTTATATAGTGTGATTTGTTTGAAATTCCGCACATTCTAACTTCGGTGACTGTGGGTAGCTGAACGCAACATGACTGAAAATTTCTGCTTCTGAGCTTTCGAATATCAATTTCATTTTATTCAAATTCATTATGTCATCGTTCATTTCTACATAAAAACACTAAAAAATAAATGTACTTTATTAAATAGTATCGAATTCAATTACATTGACGGACCGCGTAAAGCAACTTATGCATTTCCTCGGGTACTCGAACGCACTTGGCGAATATAAGGTTAGATCCGCAGCACAGATAGGCTTTTCAACTTCAAAGAGCTTCAAAAAGACAAATATTTCTTGCTCCTACATACTGCAGTGTGACCCATAAAGAGGGTCACAACTCAATTTATTTTAATTGTGGTTGAAATTACAAATTTTCCTGTCCCATACATCACACGATCGAAAACGATGTAAAACGATGGCTGCATTAGAGAAACTGTAACGTTACCAAGCGGCGCAAAAAATTCATTCTTTGGCTTCGTTTTGTCGAGTTTTGCGGGTACAGCGAACAGGTATGCCATCAGGTGTCAGAGTGCATGGTGCAGAAAAGCTGGTGTAATCAGACAGTTATACCATTGTACAGTGTGTCCCCAAAAAATTATACCCAAATTTCAAGAGCTGTAATTTAGAAACTGTCATGCTTATAAAAAATTGAAAATTTACTTTTTGTTTCTTAACATTTATTCCATCTCTGTAGGAAATTTTAGAAGAATTAATCCAACCGTTTTCTTTAAGCAGTATTTTTAGTGACCGATACTGAAAACGGTTGGATCAATTCATCTTGTTTTTTGTAGAGAGAGGGAACAAATGTTAAATAACAAAATGTGAGGTGTCAACTTTTTTGTAAATTCAATAGTTTCTGAATTACAGCCCTTGAAATTTGGGTATCGTTTTTGTTGGACACCCTTTATGATTACGAATTCAATAGAATGGCTTGTGTGCTTAGGCAAAAATTTGTTTTGGAGTTAGATGCTGAGCAGTGCAAATTTGGTAACCCGCACCGGATTTAAAGGATGTTGTTTCCTTGTGGGTAGATTAATTGACAACAAGGGGCAGTCTCGGTATTTCACAGATGCCAGTATTCTTAACAGACCGATTACTCGTACAATGTTTTAATGGTGCTTTTGTTTTTTGCTACCACTTTTTGATAGCTGCAAATTTACGGACTAGAAAATTACAGCTTAGAGTTGAAAGATTCAGTAATCCATATACAAGAAGATTTGTTGATGGAATTAAAGATAATCCGGAATGGTAATTTTAATTCACCTCAACGAAAGATTAGTAACAATTTGTAACAAACGGTCGAACAAATCAATGGGCGAGGAGTAGAACCGAGCGGGCCTGAGTGCTACCAACGCAGCTCTAGCCACCCGCCACCGCCCACCGCTCCGCTCCTAAAGGAATAAGGCCAACTCCAACGTCCTGTAGGGGAGAACAAATACTTAGGAAGAACAGCAAGTACTCCCGGAACAACTTCAACTTCTACCGATGCAACCGATCAGAAATCAGCTGAGGTAAAGCGTTCACTTTTCAGTTATAAATTTACAGTTATAGCAGCGCTCATATTGTATTGGTAGCACTGCTACCCGCAAATCTGGCTTCACTATTGGCCTAACGACAATTACGTCACCAAAACGCCGTGTCGTTTTGGTGACCAAATGACCAAACCAAATGCAATATGAGCGCTGCTATTGGTTCGTTGCCGGCTAACCCATTGGTTAGCCGAACAAGAGGAGGTGTATTTTCTCCCATAGAAATGACCCTACCTAGTTTCCTCTACCGTGAGGTAACTTTCATCAAATCACGTGAGCCCCGCACTTAATCTAAGCCAGGGCAGTGGTAAGGGATTAAAAATAATCAGAACTTTTCAATCATATCGAAACAATCAAATGATCAAATTTCTCTTAGACAACTAACTGAAGGGAGTACCACAACGTCTCCTGCCGCAGGATTTATTGAGGTTTGTCAATATCGTTAATTTTTTTCAGAAGGAACTTCAGTTTTATTATAACAAAAGTCATTCAACAGAAGCTTTCAGATGAAGATGTCCTCAAGATGTCGTCCATGTCAATGGCGCCTTCCATGGGTCGAACAGCTGAATTTCTTGATCTTTCAGTAGCAGGAGACGAGGAAGCTTTTCCTGTGATTGCGAATTACATATAATGAACAAAACTGTAGGCACTGTCATTCCTCATTTCATCTGATGTCTCATTTATCCATCATGTTAACATGAAAATTTCAAATTTCATTGCAGATGTTACTCATATGTGCAGAAATTCTAATCAATGCGCAAGCAAGTTACAAATATGATGAGAGTTCCATAATCACACAAATTTACCTCTACGCCAGACTTGCTATTTGATTCATCTGACTGGGAGAGTAACTCATTTCATCTACCTCTTTAAGTATTACTTAGAGATACTTTAAAACATAAAATCGGGGAAAACTATGAAAATAGAAGGTCCCACCGGGAATTGAACCCGGGTTCTCAGATTTAGAGTCTGATGTGCTAACCACTACACCATGGGACCACGGTCTGAAGCGTTTGAGTGTTAGATAATATTATCAGTAATGTTAGGTGGCAAATAATTCTAGTGTGTACTGAATACTTTATACTTTGTGTTTACCCGTTCCTGTTTAGGAACACACCGATTAGATTCTCTAGACCTTACATTCTGGACAACTGTCACACACAATTTGCTATTTCTTCAGCGTGTGAAGGCTTAGACTTCGTCAGTCTCACATAAATCACAGAACGTCTCAACTTAAACTTCCAGAAAGGGATCATTTTCCTTGCACGCTGACCTCGTATGCAATGTAGGTCATCACACCGACTTATTCACCATCAATTTCTGCACAATTCCCCTCTGTTCAACACCTTCCATCTCAGATGCGCACTCCTTCAACTTCCGGAAGTAAATTCATTTCTATATTTTCCTCATCTGGACGAAATGAAACGACATTGAAATTATTCCTTTTTCCATTTTCAGTGTTGAATATGAAACTAGAATCTAGCTTAATTAGAAGTGTTGAATATGAAGCTATAATCTAGCTTAATTAGAAGTGTTGAATATGAAACTAGAATCTAGCTTAATTAGAAGTGTTGAATATGAAACTATAATCTAGCTTAATTAGAAGTGTTCAATATGAAACTAGAATCTAGCTTAATTAGTAGTGTTGAATATGAAACTAGAATCTAGCTTAATTAGAAGTGTTGAATATGAAACTATAATCTAGCTTAATTAGAAGTGTTGAATAGGAAACTATAATCTAGCTTAATTAGAAGTGTTGAATATGAAGCTATAATCTAGCTTGATTAGAAGTGTTGAATATGAAACTATAATCTAGCTTAATTAGAAGTGTTGAATATGAAACTAGAATCTAGCTTAATTAGAAGTGTTGAATATGAAACTATAATCTAGCTTAATTATAAGTGTTGAATATGAAACTATTATCTAGCTTAATTAGAAGTGTTGAATATGAAACTATAATCTAGCTTAATTAGAAGTGTTGAATATGAAACTATAATCTAGCTTAATTAGAAGTGTTGAATATGAAACTATAATCTAGCTTAATTAGAAATGTTGAATATGAAACTATAATCAAGCTTAATTAGAAGTGTTGAATATGAAACAATAATCTAGCTTAATTAGAAGTGTTGAATATGAAACTATAATCTAGCTTAATTAGAAGTGTTGAATATGAAACTATAATCTAGCTTAATTAGAAGTGTTGAATATGAAGCTATAATCTAGCTTGATTAGAAGTGTTGAATATGAAACTATAATCTAGCTTAATTAGAAGTGTTGAATATGAAACTATAATCTAGCTTAATTAGAAGTGTTGAATATGAAACTATAATCTAGCTTGATTAGAAGTGTTGAATAGGAAACTATAATCTAGCTTAATTAGAAGTGTTGAATATGAAACTATAATCTAGCTTAATTAGAAGTGTTGAATAGGAAACTATAATCTAGCTTAATTAGAAGTGTTGAATATGAAACTATAATCTAGCTTAATTAGAAGTGTTGAATAGGAAACTATAATCTAGCTTGATTAGAAGTGTTGAATATGAAACTATAATCTAGCTTAATTAGAAGTGTTGAATAGGAAACTATAATCTAGCTTGATTAGAAGTGTTGAATATGAAACTATAATCTAGCTTAATTAGAAGTGTTGAATAGGAAACTATAATCTAGCTTAGTTAGAAGTGTTGAATAGGAAACTATAATCTAGCTTGATTAGAAGTGTTGAATATGAAGCTATAATCTAGCTTAATTAGAAGTGTTGAATATGAAGCTATAATCTAGCTTAATTAGAAGTGTTGAATATGAAACTATAATCTAGCTTAATTAGAAGATCGAGCGTTGCACCAGCTCACCGCAGTCATACTGCCAAGCCCCAGCAGGATGAATGCTCTCAGGGAATAACATTCAGAATATTTAGACCAGGTAGAGGCTGCAAATGCACGTTTGACACACTAATGTTCCGAGATTTCCTCTTTGAGAATAGTTCCGTGAGAATCAAGTAACATAGAAACTGTAAATGACGGAGATGACAAGCTATGTAATTATCCTTAGAATTTTCATGCTAAATGAACAGTGCAATTTTATAGTAAAGCTTAAATATTCCCAGATGAGCTCTTCATGCTAAGCAATTATTGTAGTAAAGCTTTAATATTCCCAGACGAACTCTTCATGCTAAGCAAGTATTATTAATATTATAATAAAATTGAAATGCCAATCGAAACGATATATTTAGCCAATATGTAGTTGTGAAACGTCTACTTTAGAAAGCGTAACGTGTGTAGTACAACCAAATTACATACTCTATAAATTTCCGAGTTCATTTTAGCTTAGTCTCCTGATTTCCAATACTTTCTGAAGGTACAAAGCGTACAAGCGACCGAACAACGAACTGCATCAAATCTTGTTAAAATGCCGAAATAGTTTATTGATTTTGAAAAAAAAAACGAGCTAGTCCCTAGAGATTAGAACATTAAACTTTCGAGTTATCAACGCCCTTTGATAACCGTAAGACTTCGGGACCGTACAACGGTAGTACGCAGTCTTGGGTACCATGGATTTACTTACAACGATCTCCTTCAGTCACGGGCGAGTAGAAACCACTTAGTCTACGGACTTGACAACCAGCATTTAAGTTACTTCTCAAAAGGAGCTCATTTTCTTTCTTCCTTTCAGAGACATGTGAACTGTGTGGCTTTCAGCATTCACTACACGTGTTAACCTTTTGTTGATCATTCACTGCACATTTTAATCTTTTGTTCAGCATTTACTACACGTGTTAATCTTTTGTTGATCATTTACTACACGTCTTAATCTTTTGTTAAGCATTTACTACACGTGTTAATCTTTTGTTGATCATTTACTACACGTGTTAATCTTTTGTTAAGCATTTTCTACACATGCTAATTTTTTGTTCATCATTCACCATATATTGTGAGAACATATAAACAGAAAAATCCACGAGTATACCGTGTATAACTATACAGCGTATCCTGTATACACGTTTCCTTGATATGTTGGCGGTATACTGAGCAATTATTGTGGACGGGTCAATGCCAGCCAGCCGGTGTACTGATTAGCGCACACTTTTTTTGTTCTCCACATGACAATTTATCACATGACTAGTGTACACGGCGCGTCAAAAATTATGGGATTCAATATTTCCTTTTAATTAATTTTCCAGATATTGATGACAAGGAAATATATTCATCCCAATAGTACCCGCGATTAAAATATTCTTGTGCTTGTGCACTGGTGAAACTCGTATCACAGATACGGTCATTTATGAGTGTCACATAGTGACAGAAGCAGCGGACACCAATCAAAGACATCTTCTTACCTAATAAAACCCTTGGTGCATTTATTTATTTGTTAATTTGGTGTCAGCTTCCTATGAAACAGCTTCTTTGATTTGAAGGATGCCTAATGACCGTATCTGTGATACGAGTTTCACCAGTGCATATGCACAAGAATATTTTAATCGTGAGTACTATTAGGACGGATATATTTCTTTGTCATCCACATCTGCAAGATTTATATGAACAAAATATTGAATCCCGTCATATTTGACGGGCTGTGCACACTAGTAAATAAATAAACACACCATGGGGAATATTAGGTAAGGTTACTGTGACTCACAATCCGGCCATGCCTCCGTCAACAGTTCAAATGCACAGCTGACAAATGAGAGTCTTGTTACTCAGGTTACTTTTGTACAACCAAATGTGCCCGACATTCATAATTGCATTGGGTTTGTGCCCAAATATTCTGATGGAAATAATATATAACATTTCCAAAAATCAAAAATAATATTTGCTAATAATAATAAATAATAAGCAGATAGAAATAATGAATGAATAAATAAGTATGCGGTATAATAAGTAACGAGACCCATGTAATTGAAGGTGGCGATGAGGAAGTGTGAACAAGATGGCAATGTTCTTGAATGTTGAACATTAAGTGGTGAAGAGTTGTGTGGGCTGTAAAGGAATTTAAATGAAGGTATTGATGAGTTTAGACCCTTTAATTCATTTTATACCTTCCGAATACATTTGTAATATATATATAAAGTGTGCAAAAATCTAATTGCAGGGCGATATCTCACATCTTATACGTAAAAGAACACCTGAAGAGATTCGTCTTTCATGAATTCTTTGTTAAAATCGAGCCGGTGCCGCGGGGCCGCTAACCACTTGGTTACGGGACCTCACCTAATTCGGACGGAATAACAGATACTAATCATGCTCTAGTTTCGCACCTTGATTTGTATAATAAACTAGTCCACTCTCTTTTATTTGTATAGTAAACTAGTCCACTCTCTTTTATTTGTATAGTAAACTAGTCCACTCTCTTTTATTTGTATAGTAAACTAGTCCACTCCCTTTTATTTGTATAGTAAACTAGTCCACTCCCTTTTATTTGTATAGTAAACTAGTCCACTCCCTTTTATTTGTATAGTAAACTAGTCCACTCCCTTTTATTTGTATAGTAAACTAGTCCACTCCCTTTTATTTGTATAGTGAACTAGTCCACTCCCTTTTATTTTTATAGTAAACTAGTCCACTCCCTTTTATTTGTATAGTAAACTAGTCCACTCCCTTTTATTTGTATAGTAAACTAGTCCACTCCCTTTTATTTGTATAGTAAACTAGTCCACTCCCTTTTATTTGTATAGTAAACTAGTCCACTCCCTTTTATTTGTATAGTGAACTAGTTGTAATGTAGTAAGTACAATTTACCATAGAGGGCGTTACAAGTCATACGCAGTTGTGATCGGCAGGCGTTCGATCGCCATCTCTCTCTCTCTGTTTCGACGTAGCTCCCATGATACTAGGCCGTAGCACTGTCCTCTTGTGGCACTACGTCAAACGTGTGCCTGGTCATGTTCCTGGACCTAGTCAGTGTGCGGAGGAAACTACGTGGAGTGTGCGGTTAACTGTAATATTGTACTACAGTATTCTGATGGCAACTAAGGTGTTCCTGCTTAGTGGCCGGATTGTAACCTGCGTTTGTAAAAAGAAAATTAAAAGTTCCTGTTCTTTCTGTGTAAATAAAGACGTTCTCGTTTGTGAAGAGTTTGAAGTACCACCTGGATCCAGAACCCAAGACAATTCATTACAAATGGTGGCCAGTATGGATCCTTCAACAGTTCCGTGCACCTTCAACCTGTGATTTTCCTGCGTGGTTTCTTCTTCTCAAGCCAATCTTCATTTTTATTGTCGAAGGCTAGACTGCGAAAATGTCGGAAAGTGTCTTCATAACTGATGGACTGAAGCTGGGATACAAGGATCGCGAGCTTCAGGATTATGTCAAGCAGCGCCTTGAGCGATGCGAGAGGGCACTGGAACGGGAACGACTGAAGGAAAAGGAAGAGTTCGAATTGAAGAAGATTCAGGTTGGAAAGGAACTGGAACTGAGCCGTTTGGAGTTAGAGAAGGAACGACTTCGAGCATCGGATCCTACGAATGGAGATCGCACTTCAGCACACGGAAGAGCGAACATCAAACTGGCGCCGTATAAGGACGGAGACGATGTATCTGTGTACCTGAGAAACTTCGAGAAAGTGCGTAATGCCAACTCATGGTCTGAGAGTGAGGCAATGTCTGCTCTAATTAACGGGTTTGTAAACTCAAAAGTGAGTAGATTGCTAGATACCATTTCATCTGATATGTGTTACGATGACATTAAGCAGCTAATTATCCGCAGTTTTGGTTTGAATCTCTATGATTACCAGCATAGGTTTAGGTCTGCTAAGCAGTCTCGTGAAAGCATATCTGAATTGGTGCTGTACTTAGATGAAAAATTGTCCAAAATGTGTTCATTAGCCAACGTAGGATCAAATTTCTCGTTGTTGAAAGAGCTGATAATCAAAGATCAACTATTACGTTCTGTTGAAGAGCCGTTATCGGAGTATTTGAAAGAAAAAAATGTGTTTTTGTTATCTTTGTCAGATGTGATAGATGCAGCGACTAACTACCAAGCCATTCATGGGAAGAACGATTCTCAAAAGTGTACTCAGCCGTATTTTAAGCAAAAATTTATTTCAGCCGCTAACGATGCTCCTGAAACTAAGACAAGTTATAAGTATAATAACAATGAGAGTACGAAACTTTGTCACACCAATGATAGAGCTGCTGGTTACAATGCAGATGTGGTTGTTCGAGATTCTCAAAGTAGGACTGGTGACCGAAATCAATCGTTCATTACTTGCTTCAATTGTTCTGAAGTTGGTCACATCGCTCGGTTCTGTCCTAGACGAAAATTTAAAAAGCAAAGTGCAAGTTACAGGGCGGACGAGGTTGTTCAAGATGCTAAGGCGAAAAATACATCTCGGAAGGAAACTGTAGCAGTGTCATTTGCTCGTAATAATTTGAACCGCAGTAACATGCCAGTCGTGAAAGGAGTTTGTAATGGTAAAACTGTAAATGTACTCAGAGACACTGGTGCGACTTGTATTTTAATTAAGGAATCTATTCCTCACGCCAAATCTTCCAATAAGATGGTTAGCGTTAAATTTGCAGACGGTCATACTGTCTTGGCTCATAAGGCTTGCATTGATCTTGATTGCGATTACTTTAAAGGTAAAACTTCAGCTGTTTGCATCCCTAACTTACCATTCGATGTCTTGGTGGGCAACGTGCCGGGTTCGGTGTGCCCATGTCAAGCAATCGTTGGGAAATCTTTGCTATGCCAAGAAATTGACTCTGATTTTGGTGAGAACGAATTGATTGTAGAACAGTCTGTGTTGCTGGTAGAAACGCGAGCACAAACTAGAGAAGCTGATAAAGCCGAAGTAGAAACAATTCTATCTCGCAGTGCTCAGGCTTTGAACACGGCACAATTACAAAGTGGACGTATTAGTAAATTGCAGAACGATGACCCTAGCCTTAATTCTTGTTTCGTTAAGTCTAATGTTGTTACAAATTCATATCCTCGTTTTGTCAAGAAAAATAACGTTTTGGTGCGTTTGACATGTAGTAACAAATCAGCTCGGGACATAATCACGCAAATTGTTGTTCCCAAGTCTTTGCGTCAGAAGTTACTGTCTTGCTCACGTTACAATAATGTCAGGTCATCTGGGAATGGCTAAAACTAGAAATAGATTGTTGAATCATTTTTATTGGCCTGGAATTTTTGAGGATGTCAAACTGTACTGTCGTTCTTGTGAGCAATGTCAAAAATGTTCGGTTAAACCACCGAAAGCACCATTAGTGAATTTACCTGTAATTAGCAAACCTTTTAGTCGTGTCGCTCTGGATCTGATCGGTCCATTACCTAAATCTAATCGTGGTAACAGATTTGCTCTTGTTGCTGTAGACCTTGCTTCGAAGTATCCTGACGCAGTTCCACTGAAGAAGGTAGACAGTCAGTCGGTGGCTGAGGCCATGCTGGATATTTTTTCGCGGGTGGGATTACCTAACGAAATTTTAAACGATCAGGGTCCTCAATTTATGTCATCAGTCATGAAGAAATTCATTAGTCTATTACAAATTAAATCAATTAACACTACTCCATATCATCCTAGTTGTAATGGTTCTTGCGAGAATTTTAATAAATGTTTAAAATCGATGTTGAGAAAAATAGCCGATGATTCGCCAGAATGTTGGGATCGCTATTTACAGCCACTGCTTTTCGCCTATCGGGAAGTTCCCCAAACTTCCACGGGTTTTTCGCCATTTGAGTTGCTGTTCGGACATGATGTCAGAGGCCCTTTATTTTTAATTAAAGAGCAAATTTTGGACAATGCTGGTGATGCAGATGAAAAGCTGATCACAGAGTACGTATTAGAAATGAGAAATAAAGTACGAGATTTCATGAAGTTGTCAAATGAACGTGAAATGAAAAGCAAAATTAAAGAGAAAGTCTATTACGATAGAACAGCGCGGAAACGAAATTTTAGGTTAGGCGATAAAGTGCTGTTGTTGTTACCAACTTCTTCCAGCAAATTGTTAGCCGAATGGAAGGGTCCATATGAAGTTGTACGTAGACTAAATAAAGTTGATTGTTATTCGTGTGGGAGACAATGAGAAAACTTTCCATGTAAACATGCTGAAGCCGTTTTTTGAACGGAGATCTGTTAACGCTTCCCAATCTGAAAGTGCTAATGTAGTCGTGGATTCGTTGGAACCTAACGTGAATTTACAGTTGTCTCCTAAGGCCGACCATGCAGTCAGTGAAGTTGTATCGAGATTTGAACATGTTTTCAGTGAGAGTCCGGGGAAAATAAATTGTCCTCCGTACGAAATAAGGGTAGACGAATCAGTCAAACCAATTGCTAGTTTGCCGTACAAAATTCCTTTTGCACTGAAAGATAACGTAAAATTGGAATTGGAACGGTGGCTTAAATTAGGAATTATCAAACCCTCTAATAGTCCGTGGTGTTCTCCTGCGGTGATTGTGAAAAACAGCGATGGTAGCTTAAGAATTACTGTTGACTATAGGAAACTTAATGCTCATGTAAATGTTGACCTTTACCCTATGCCAAACAGAGATGCAGTTATAGACAAGTTGGTAGATGCGAAGTACATGTCTAAACTGGATTTAACCAAAGCATATTTTCAGCTTCCGTTAGCTGAATCTTCATCGGCTTATACGTCTTTTGTAACTGAATTTGGACAGTTTGAATTCACTGTTATACCATTTGGTATTAGATTCGCTTCAGGATTGTGTAACCGTATTATTAAGGATGTATTGAATGAATTTGATGATTTTGTAACTAGTTTTGTAGATGATATCGTTGTGTATTCTAATTCTTTGGATGAACATCTGAAACATCTCGAGTTAATTTTCGAAAAACTCTGTTCTAGAGGTATTACTTTGAACTTAAGTAAATGTTTGTTTGCGCATTCCTCTGTAAAATTTTTAGGCTTTGTTGTAGGACAGGGATACGTAAAACCTGACCCTGCTAAGATTGTTGCGTTGACTTCTTTCCCAAGGCCTATTCGAAAAAAACAGTTGCGTTCGTTTTTAGGTTTGTTGAATTTTTATCGTAAGTTCATTCCAAATCTTGCAGCTAGTATTTGTTCATTGACAAATTTACTAACGAAATTTTGTCCTGACAAAATAAATTGGACTGATGAAACCAACAAATGTTTTGACAATGCAATTAAGCTTGTGTCGGAAGAGGTAGCTTTAATTATTCCTCGACCTAACGTACCTTTCGTTCTCCAAACTGATGCCAGTACGGCAGGACTTGGAGCAGTCTTGGGTCAAATTATCGATGGAACTTTTAGACCTGTAAGTTTCATTAGTAGAAGTCTGTCGAAAGCGGAAGGTAATTATTCTGTCATTGAGCTGGAGTGTTTGTCAATAAAATGGGCAGTTCAGTATTTTCATGATTATTTGTATGGAAATAGATTTGTAATTCAAACTGATCATGCGCCTTTGACGTGGCTTAAGCAAAACAAAGATAGAAGTTCACGGTTAATGCGATGGGCATTATTGCTTCAATCGTATGACTTCCTAATCGAGTATATTAGAGGTAGTGACAATTTCCTTGCCGACTTGCTTTCTAGGTACCCTAACCCAGGAAGAAATTGTCTTGAGAGGAGGGATATTGTAATGTAGTAAGTACAATTTACCATAGAGGGCGTTACAAGTCATACGCAGTTGTGATCGGCAGGCGTTCGATCAACATCTCTCTCTCTCTGTTTCGACGTAGCTCCCATGATACTAGGCCGTAGCACTGTCCTCTTGTGGCACTACGTCAAACGTGTGCCTGGTCATGTTCCTGGACCTAGTCAGTGTGCGGAGAAAACTACGTGGAGTGTGTGGTTAACTGTAATATTGTACTACAGTATTCTGATGGCAACTAAGGTGTTCCTGCTTAGTGGCCGGATTGTAACCTGCGTTTGTAAAAAGAAAATTAAAAGTTCCTGTTCTTTCTGTGTAAATAAAGACGTTCTCGTTTGTGAAGAGTTTGAAGTACCACCTGGATCCAGAACCCAAGACAATTCATTACACTAGTCCACTCCCTTTTATTTGTATAGTAAACTAGTCCACTCCCTTTTATTTTTATAGTAAACTACACCTTTTTAGCTTCAAATTAAAATATGTGAAGTTCAATTTAAAATTTGTAAAGTTCAATTTAAAATATGTAAAATTCAATTTAAAATTTCTACAGTTCAATTTAAAATATGTAAAGTTCCAATTAAAACATGTAAAGTTCAAATTAAAATTTGTGAAGTTCAATTTGAAAATTATAAAATTCAAATTTAAAATAGATAAATTACCAACGATCCACAAGTGTTTACATAAACACTTGTGGATCGTTGGTATGGATAAAGTAGTTCCTTCATTTACTTGTATCTTCTGCTGTATTTCCTTCAAAGATATGAGTGGATCATTTTCAACATAAAGAATCATTTTTTCTCTTAAATTTTGATTTAATTTTGAATATCTGGCACCACCCCTCTTTTTGGGCAAAATATTTATCTCCGATCTTTTAATCCACCCGTACGCTGTAGCGATAGGCACTTCATTTGCAACTGCTACTGATCTCCAGTCGTCCAAGTTCTGTGCTGCTTTAATTACTCTGTCTTTTTCGTTAGAAATCCATTTGACATATTTCTTCCTTTTAGTGCCTGGTTTAACTCCTCGTTTCATTGGAGTCTCTTGGGTTTCCATTTCGCTGTCTTCTGAGAAATCCGAGTTGTCCGCAAAGTTGTTCATCTTGAAGGGGTCAATAACAAAGTGAATGAAAGTTGAAATATCAGTGTTTTATAAGGAAATGTATAGTATCCATGCTACAATAGTATAGGTAATTTATAACAGTGAAAGTTATGGGGACCATAATAAGGCTAAATACAGCGATTAATACTTCAAATTAGAGAACTTTAGAGGTTAGAGAGCTTAACAATTTCTAATTATTGGAAGTGTTTTGATTTGAATTTTACTAATTTTAATTTGAAATTTATCTATTTTAAATTTGAATTTTATAATTTTTAAATTGAACTCCACAAATTTTAATTTGAACTTTACATATTTTAATTGGAACTTTACATATTTTAAATTGAACTGTAGAAATTTTAAATTGAATTTTACATATTTTAAATTGAACTTTACAAATTTTAAATTGAACTTCACAAATTTTAATTTGAAGCTAAAAAGGTGTAGTCCACTCCCTTTTATTTGAAGTGATAAAATAGGCAAAACGAAAGAAAGGCCGTAAGAAATAAAAAAAATTCAGTCTCTCGAGAGTTGATGAGACCGCGCGCACACGGTCCGTCAAACATATACAATACCCTCAATGGTTAAAATAAAGGACGTCTTGGTCGTGAAGTTTCCATTTTTTTCAAAATTTTGGGATCAGCAAAGACAAATTTAATTTTTTGACCCAAGCTTTCGGCTAGATTAGCTCTAGCCGTCATCAGGGGAACGATGTATTTTTAAACAAAGCCCCTTATGGTATCTGCGTGTATCTAGTATACAAAACATCTTATTTAATTTTTTTTTAGATGCAAGCTGAAAATCATTGATCAAGGGCGACTGATGAGCATAGGAAGAAACTGCGGGGGGACATCAAGATGACGATTAATTTTGTTTGGTTCCTAAACACTGTACATTGCTTCGACAATTTTTCGAGCGTATTAATTTTTAACATTTTATAATATACATACATTTTCAAAATCAAAAGAATGGTTATCTTCTTCGGAATGCTAATAGACAAGGGATAACCTATTCTTCCTCTGCACATTCTTCGCATGCTCATCAATTCGTTGTTAAAGATTTCTACCCGTTCCCCAATGTAACATGCTTCACAATTTTTACATTATAATTTATATATAAGATTAATTAATGATTACTTAATTGCTTAATGTAAATATACAATAATGTTCGACAGACCACATGACACACGTTCCTATTTCCCAAGATTTCACGTGATATTCATTCCTACTCGAATCTGATGGGTCAATGCACTGGAAATTGTGGAGTTGATGAAGCTTGTATCACAGATACGCTCATCACACACTGCAGGCTGGCTTCGTACAGACCGACACACGCCCCTCTTATTATAGTATAGATTGTTTCTTTACAGTGAAAAGAGAATCAAAGAGTCTATCATCATAACCTTTATTTAAATTCCTTCTCACCACGCACACAACTCTTCACTTCATCCTTTGTTGCTTGAGCTTTTCCAGTCAGTTGTTCACCTTCCTGAAAACTCCTATGATGCGCAGCTGTCTATGTCTCTCTCTACCGAGGATGATTTTAGCTCATTAAGAACACCTGTGCCAAAATTGTCAACATTTCTTGCTTGATATATTCCTGGTTTTCTGAGTGACGGAAACATGAAATAATGTGATAAATGATAAGAGTTATGCAGTACGCGTCTCTGAAGAAGACAGACAAAAAGGTGTGCGTGGTTTGAAGAGCAACTTACATGCTGCTTGTCAAGTCCGTACACAACATGGCGTCATGTGCGTCGGTGACTGAAAAGATTTATTTTAAGAGTTAAATAGGACTATCATCTCATGCATTTTTGGTTTTGGAGTGCATTGAAGGAGTCCATTTCTGAGATGGAAGGCATTGGACAGTGAGGACTTGTGAAGAAATTAATGGGTTATAAATTGGGAAATTTGTTAGAAATTCTAGTTGGACGTTCGGTGACTTTTGTGAGACGAGTGAAGTCTAAGCCTTCACACGCTGGAGAAATTACAAACTGTGTAAGCGGCGATTGTCCAGAATGTAAGATTAAGAGGATCCATCTATGTGTCACTATTCAGATAACTTGTTAATACAAAGTATAAAGTTTTCAGTACTTAGTGTAATGATAATGCCATCTAACTTTTGTAATAGTACTATTTAACACTCAATTGTTGGTAAGCATGGTCCCATGGTGTAGTGGTTAGCACATCAGACTCTAAATCTGAGAACCCGGGTTCAATTCCCGGTGGGACCTTGTATTTTCATTTATATCCAAAAGTTAGGTTGTCAGGTATCCTCAAACAATACTTTAAAAGTTAAGTAAAACGATTGATTCTCATATTTAGTTACATAAAATGGCACATCAGGTACTTTTGAAAAATCTGTGTGGATAAAATATCATCAGCTTCATTTTTGTTGCGCTTACTTACCTTCATATCACTGCTTACACTCTTTCGATAAGAATATGAGGCAGAATTCAACATCCTTTATTGCAGAATAGCAAACGGGAAAATTACTCTGTTTTGGCTCGAAACATGAGGTAAATAATTATCTTCATAACGTAGATTATTCAGGCCTTCCCCTCAAACGTCAAGAAGCGAAATATTTACACTTGCGGTATTATTCCCATGAGTTGCATTGAGAATTTGACATGCTAATGTCAATTGTGAGCACTTAGCCGTGTATCTTTAACATTCATATTTAGGTTTTTGAATAGCTGTTAGTGATTCATTTCACTCTCGCATAGAGCGCAGTTGTTTTATAACGCCAGGTTATAACAACTATCACCGCAAACAACCTCCCACGCGTTGTCTGCCATTGGATAGGCTGCCAATAAATAAGGAAAGTTATTGCTTTTTTTACTTTTATACCTGCATTTATATATACACTTTATTCTGTAGGTTCTCGTTGAGTAATAGTGAAGCAATGAAACCAACTTACAGCTCAGAGGATTCATTTTAGTGATAGAAAGTCTACGGATTTAGCTCCGATGATTTAAGTACCTCCAGCAGGCCAGTGCGGCCAATAATCATGGCAGAAATTTGCGTGCAAATTCGCTTAGTGTTAAATTAATATCGAAACTATTCTCCTTAGAAAGATTGCCACGAGAATATAACTGTTGCTGACGAGCACGACTGGAGGTGCTGACGTCAGCTGCCTTTGGCTGGCGTCAGCGTTGCTGGAGGAAGGAGGGATGCCTGTGTGAAGACGTGATTGTTTATATTTGTTGGTTTGTGATGTGGTTGTCGTTATTTGTTGGTTTGTGACGTGATTGTTGTTATTTGGTGGTTTGTGACGTGATTGTTGTTATTTGGTGGTTTGTGACAAGATTGTAGTTATTTGGTGGTTTCTGAAGTGATTGTTGTTATTTGGTGGTTTGTGACGTGATTGTCGTTATTTGGCGTTGTGTGACGTGATTGTCGTTATTGGTTGGCTTGTGACGTGATTGTCGTTATTTACGTTATAGACTCACTCCAGTGAGTCGAAAACTCCACGAAACGAAACAAACATTCCCACCTTAAACTCAGAAAAAGAAAATCTGCTGATGCACGTCAACGCACATGGTACACCAAACCTTTCAAAATTGAGAGTGCCACCAAGCAGAGCTTTGAGCAACTCACCTACCCACAGCGTGAGGAACCTGAATGAACCTGAGCCTTTCCCCAATTCGGTCTCAGACCCCATAATGCAAGGACGAACAATAAATTTGCGCTTCTTGCAACAGACGCAAATAATGACGGTGACATGTCCTTTTCAATCAATCCTAAATTTTCTAATACAAACGCAGGAACAGGGGAAAGTCATGCAAATATTGATAGTCAAAACTCTCCAAATGAAAATCGAATAATTCAGAAAAATTAATTTTTCATCAAGGCTCTTTCCGTAAATCAAAATCCCGTGTGCAGTCGTGTGGGAAATCACTGCAATGGAAAACGGCCCCTGAAAAAATCTTCTGCCTCTGCAAGGCCCCAACGTACGACCAAGCCGATACTGATACCGCAAAATCAGCAGCGCACCAAATTTACACACGCGTTGCAGACATACTGGATGACTTGAAACAATCGCTCAAAATGGAGCCTGCTTACTCTTTAGCTGACGGGCGCTGTCTCGTCCACGCAGTAACGACACAGCTTGCATCACAACAAACCTCGCAATGGAACTATCTATCTCTGAAAAAAGTCATCAAAACTGAGAGGTCCAGAAGATCAATATGCAGAATTTGTTGACAAAAACAGTGGCAATTCCGAACTACTTATCGATAAGTACATCGATAGAAGAGTCTTCGATCACGCAGTTGGGGACCTCATACCCCAAATACTTTCTAATGTGACGAGAACACCAGTTCACTTATTTGATGAAAAAGACAATGGGATTTGGAAGACAACAATCTATACTATATCAAATGCTTTGATAAACTGTCCTCCGGTAAGCATACACCGGAAACAGGACCACTATAGCACCCACGTAAAAATGCGTGATGAAAATCGTGCTGCTCTCGCCCCCATTTTGTGACAAAATAACATTGATCAAATTGAATTTTCTCCTAAAACTGATATCACAGCCAGTGAACGAGGCAATAATGAACAAGAGGCTTATACCAAATTATTTGCTAGACCTAGCAAATAGCAAATGCAATGACTCAAATAAACATCTGCTTGTACAGATAAAGAATGTCAAAAAAATCAGTATAAATGCTCGCAGTCTCAACTATAAAATGGATGATGTAAGGATAATGTTGATTACTAGCGACATCGATACTTTATGCGTATCTGAAACATGGCTCGACTCACGAGTCGAGAGTTCATATTTCAATATAAGCGACAACCCATTATGCCGTTATGACGAAGCAAAGAATAGGAGAGGTAGCGGTTCGTGCATTTTCATTAAAGGTTTGATGAGCAATGAATTTTTCGGAATTATTTTGTTTTCTTTTGGATAGTTTTGAATATCGTTGTTTGTTTAACTTTCCAGTGTTCCTGCGTATGTATCAGAAAGTCGATGGTTGATTGAAAAGGAGGGAATGTCACTGTCACTACTTGTGTCTGTTGATAGGAACGCAAATTTATTATTCGTATTTATATTACACAGGTCTGAGATAGAATTGGGGAAAGGCTCAGGTTTGTTTACTTTCCTCACGCTGTGAATAGGTGAGCTGCTCAAAGCTCAGTTTGATCAAGCTCTTAATTTTGAAAGGTCTAGTTTACTATGTCCATTAACGTGCATTCGCAGATTTTCTTTTTTTGAATTTAAAGGAATAATATTTATTTCATTTCGTACAGTTTTCCATTCACTGAAGTGATCAACAACTCCCCCTATTGCATGGCATTTTTTGAAATAAGGACAACGTGGCACGGGGATCCGCAATGTCGATTTCATTGTGGGTTGATCTAGAAAACAGAAATTTTCTTCCTGGATGCAAGGCCAGTGAAAGTTTTTGAGGGCGTCAGTAGCATTAGCTTCTGTGTAAGTTTGAAGCTGAATCAAGTTTAACCCCAAAGTTTTTCAGAAATTTAACGTTTTAAAGATTCTTGCGCACTGCAAGCATTTGAAATTTAAATATAAGAAAATGCATACTTTCTTACAATAAGTTTTTTTATTTGAGCTAGGTTTGAGGGAGAATGATAGAGACCCATAAAAATTATAATATACATATTGAAGTTTGTATAATATCAAAAATTTGTGTAATGGGTAAAATATTTTATTCTCTCTGAAAGTTTTCATACTAGTTAATACGTAAAAATGAAAAATTGTCCCGAATGTAGACCTCAAAGTGTAAGACGCAAAATAATTTAAATCTACCGATTTTATTTTCAGCATTGATCCCTCGTATCACTATTTCCTATATTCGTATGCTCAAATTTTAATGCAAGTGCGCACCAACGAGAGTGTTTTCAATAATGCATCACTAGGACTCTGTTTTATTAGTCACTTGTCTTGAAATGCTTTATCAAAATCAGATAAACGTAACCAGTAGCGCAGTCTGGGGGGGGGGGGGAGCTACGGAGCCATACCACTGGGCAGGGCGCAACTCCGGATGGCAGAATAACTCCAGAGCACTCCTCGCTTATCTATTAAGCCGACCGAGACTTGGCCTGCAACAGTGCAGGGCGGTAAAAGTACCGGAGCGGCAAAAGTACCAGAGCGGTAGAAGTACTAGAGCGCAGAAAAACCAGAACAGTAGGAGTACAGCAGCTGCAGGAGTATAAGAGCGCACGTTTAAAGTGGAAGGATGCCCGAAGAGGAATCAGCAGTTGCAGGCTGTCCCTTGGCCTCAAGGTTGTTGAGGCTGACACGACAGAGCTTCGGCTGATGACTCTAGTGTCTCCCGGTTAGCCCTTGTTTGCGCTCTCTAAATGGAGGTCTTCCTGCCAACCCGTCATTCATAGTAAATGATATAGCTCCCAAACGATAATACAGGCAGTAACGTACGTATATAGCTTCTCAATTTATTTCACCACACGCATAATCATTATCATTTACACATAAATATTTTAATAGACCTATACATTCTTTTATATTGATCCCTCAACCTGCCTTTTATTCTTACCCTTACCGGATGACGCTGCTATGAATAAATCGCCCGTATAATATCCTTCTGTACTTTATAGTTCGGTTTTTACCCGTAAACATTAATGACTCTGTTCTGTAACAAAAAGCACAGGTTAGGGGAACAGGCAGATAGTACCATCTCATTTCCAAACACAGTTTAGGAGACTAGTGGACCATGCCATTACAACATCATCTAAAGAGTAAACACAACATAGTGAAGCCTGAAACTGTAGACACAGTTGCGTCAACTAGCAGCTGATGAAAAAGAATTCGTATTGGGACAAGACACCCTCATGCAAGGAAAAGCAGTAGTGAAAGTACTAAACCCAAACAAATTTAAATAACAAGTTTCTTTAAGGTACATCAAAGTACTCCGGAAGAATAAGTGACCAAGCTTGTAACAGCATGGTGGCGCGTCAAATACAGTTACAAAGGGTGAATTCATTAGAAAATCCTTCTCAGATAAAGGTTTTTGCTCCCTAAATCGACATATACTGTGATGGGCATGGGCAACAAATTACAATGGCAAAAATGTAAAATATAAGAAAATTCAGGTATCCACACTGAGAGAAATTTCGACACATCTGGGTGTGTCAAACGGTTATTTAGAAATATTTGGATACACATTGAATTATTTCCTATGACTACACATTAAAGCGGTTGAGAGACTTAAAGCACTTATTCACGTTTCAAATGGTTCAACATTATTTGTAGAAAACCGAACTTTGTTTCAATTTTGTGATTGGGGTACAATTCTCCCCAAAAAAACCTTCATATCTTCGCTATTTTTTCTTCTAATTCTTGGACATTGCATGTATATCAGTGTTTTTAGTTGCTAGTCCAAGAAAGTGAAATATTCATTTGAAGTAATATTGACTTACGTTAAGTATGTCATGGTTGACACACTTAAGTGTATCGTATAAGCCCATGACACACAAAAGTGTGTCAAAATACATAGGCTAATCATATCTATAAATGACACACTTTTGTGTGCCGGTTTTGCGACAACTTGACACACAAAAGTGTGCCGCTTTTGCGACAAAATTTTTCTCAGTGCAGTGAATTCCCGGGATTGTCTTCCTGAAACCCTGGATTCCGGGATATCCATTTTGTCCCGGGGTTGCAAACCCTAATAAGGGATTTGTGATTTGGCAACCATTCATTTCTGGGGACAGCCCCTAAACGGTCATTTTTATTCTGGTCGGACTATAGTTGATACGCAGAAGTGAAAATATAGTTTTGAATGTCAACCTCGTTGCCTGAGTAGCAGAATTATTTAAATCCGCCTGTTTTACTTGTACAAAATCCCTTATACCACTAGCCCCCGAGCTCATATTTTGACTTTAGTGTGTGTGGTCCCCAGAAACAAAGCTTATTGCTTTTCTGATAAATTACAATCTTTGAAAATTCTAAATTCCTATCGCCCATCCGGCAATATTTCATCCCACATCCGGTGATGCCCCGCATCCGGTAATGCCCCAAAATTTGGTTACGCCTCACATTTATCTACGCCCCACATCCGGTTAAAACCCGAATCAGGTCCTTCATTCCTATATCAGACGTTCCAACGACACTCGCAGCCTACTCAACCGCAGCTTCCTCCAGCTAAAGCATTTTTATTAAGTGTCCTACGCCGAAGTTGCCTGGGTATGTTATGTTCTTGCATACTACTCGTATTGAATTGTGTGATTAGGCAGAACTTGTAAATCTGTTCTTAAATATGCTGTGTAGATAAATGATGTTCATTGCCAGCAAGCTAAATTTCCGTATTGTAATTTCATGTCGATGAATATTCTTATTGTGTTAAATGTCATCAAATTAATTTTAATCTTACGGTGTGAGATTTGAATGTATTTTGGGACAAGACATGTTCAAGGAGCTATATCTATTTCACTAAATGATACTCAAGCTCGACATTTCCTTTTTATGTATCATGTGAAATCATAACTACTTTAGATTAAGTCTTGCTCATGATTGGCTTAAATGATCCTTGTCCTAAATATGGAGTCAGATGAGTTACTTCATTTTACCTTTTGTTCCTTCGATTAGTTCATTCAACTGGAGAGCCGTTATCCTCTGCATTAGTAGTATTGTCATCCATCAAACGTATTGCTTATGTTCTTGCTTCTCACCAGGTTTCACCTGTGTTTCTCCAAGATGTCACCTTTTTGGAACCTCCTGTTCCTTCTCTCGAAACCAATACTCTTTACCCCTATGAACTCCCAAATATACGCATGCAGATGCACAAACACCAATCATCCATAATGTCAGAACTATTTCAAGTAGGAGGTAGGAGACGAAGAAATCCCACCATTTCAGTAAAACACCAAATATAATCCGTCACCGTCCTCCTCCTTCCCCCCTCATATGTACCAAAAAGAGTGTTTTCAACAATGTATCGTCACTGAAATCATGTTTTCTTTTCTAAGTGTAATCACATATATTATCAAATCTAGATTAAGCAAAAATAGGAATGTATTGCCCTCAATCATTCGTTTCGACTAGTGACATGGGTATTACGATACTCATGTGTATTTATCAAGTAAGGATCCTTACTTTAAAATATTTAACGAAGAGAACGAATCTTTTCGTGCTTTTTTCTCCATCATATTTTGTTTTCACGAATGACGTGGGTATTATTATGATACTCATGTGTAAGTATCACCTAAGGATCTTAATGTTTAGATATTTAAAAACCCTTGTTGAACATTTCATCATTTTCACGTATCAACTTTGTTGGAAATACACGAATAAGTTCAGGATTTCCCTTGCTCTGAGCGGTCAGAAGACTGAAAGCACAGAGCAGAGAGAGAGAATAGACGAGCTCACTGAGGTAAGACCACGGTAGAGGAAACAAGGTAGATTCAAACCAGTCTTTTTTTCGTTGACGATATGGTTTTGCTGACGTCACGACAGTGAACCAATAGCAGTGCACATATTGCATCTGGTAGCACTGCTACCCTCAAATCTGGCTCCACTATTGGCCTAACGACATGGCGTTTTGGTGACGTCATAATGTTTTTTGAAATATAGCCTTTCTATTGGCTAGACGAGCAAGGGGAGGTGCATTTTCCTCCAACCTACCCTACATTGTTTCCTATACCGTGGGTAAGACTGAGGGAACAAAGACTTCTCAGACAGGCTCATCGTTTGAGACCGAGGCAAGCACAACGTTTTACACTTCTTGCCAGCACTGCTTGACGGCTTTGCATTTGATATTCACTGATATAAGCAGAATATTACAACAATTCTTTGGAAGAGACAACGTGATTATTATGATTAGTTTGGTTGTTTTTCCCTTGCTTTTTAAACAATTACTGTACCGTTGTTCCCTCACGTCCGACTATGACCTAGTCTCGACAAAAACTCAGCAGCCATTCACCTATATGTGCGCAAATACTTTAATCTACTTATTAATGCATTATTTATATTTGACAACTAGTATTTCAAAAACCAATGACTTCTCATTTAACCAAAAAGTTGCTAGCTCTAAGCCCGAAACATGTAGTATCCGCTGCGATGAATTACTACAGTACACTAAAGTATTTCATCCACTTTATAGTATTGCTCTGTTGAAACCAATAAATTCACAACTATTGTTCACAATGTGTTAATTACCTATAAGTAAAGATGGAAAAATATTCAAGACTCTCTTTCGTCAGGATGAAACTATACTACGTGTTGCAATGGTAGTTCTCATACGTTAATTCTAATTTCTAGCAGATTTTTCGTAAATTTTCGAAATTATCCAAATATCCTATTTTGGAATATTTCTCGAAGATCAAAATTATCAAGTTTTATTCAAGTTATCAACTTAAAACAATGAATTATTTTGAATAGTAACCGCATCTCTTATGCTTACAGAAGTATCATTTACTTCTGGGACCTAATTGCACAGCTGTAGAAGTTTGCGAAGTCTTGTAAGGTGTTGCAAAGACCTGTATAATTTTGATCGAAAACAAGCTATTCTCCAAGAAGAAAAAATTTGACATAGTGTTCAATTTAGATATATATCTATTGATATAATTTAGAGTTTTTTATATTTACTAAAGCTCTATAAGGGCAAGGCGGTTTGCACTTTAATAAATTGTAAGAGCTATTAATCCTCAATTACCTCATAATTACGGGATAATATCCTAATTAAAGGTTGCCGAGATGAATTTATTCTTTCATTGTTCATTTTTTATCTGTTTGTATTTCTTTCTGTAGTCAAAC
The DNA here is from genome assembly GCA_030386875.1 of Morinoia aosen. NCBI lineage: Eukaryota > Metazoa > Arthropoda > Malacostraca > Amphipoda > Talitridae > Morinoia > Morinoia aosen. The sequence goes on from CM059574.1 coordinate 39,329,602, forward strand.
TAATCTGATACGCGCTTGTGTGGGCCGCGTAGCTTGTATTGTGGCTATGTATTGCGTCTGTTTAGCACTATGTTGCTGGGGTTGATAGAAATATGAACGATCGATAGATATGACCGTTGCTGCATTGAATAATTTTCTATTTCATGATTGACATAATAACTGTCAATGTTTATTGATTTGGTGAACTACAGTCGAGAGGGTTTCCCAAAAGAAGCTGATTCTTCCTCAGTGATGTCCATATGGTTTATGTTCATAAAATAGGGTAATTCATCAAATATCGAACTGAACTGATTATCGAACAACTTTGGAAATATGCGCGTAATAAATTTAGTAAGCATCCAAACTTGCTCAGTGCCAGTGATCTTACATCTAAAACTCCTATTTTAGTGATAAAAACTCATTTCTGTGAGCTGCAAACTGCTACCAGCGGTTGCAAACGCATTTTCTGTACGACCCTTACAAATTGGTCGAATTTTTTCACTCGAAAAATCTTACGCACCTCGGGAAAATTGCGATGGTTTAATTGTTGTTGGGTCACCGTCAACCTCCCGTCATAACTAGAGAGTAGTGTTGTCATATGATCTGTTATGTATTTTTTTCTTTTCTGCCAAAAACTTGATAATTATTCCATGTTCGACATTCAGTTCCTTTTTCATGTCAGTATTAAATACTGAACAAAGGTGTTCGAATCAAAATTCCTTAAAAATCATGAATTTATGCCTCGAACAAGGCTTTTCGATTCTTAATTCTTTTAAATAACTGAATCGATCTATTGAACGCCTGTTTTATTTCATTAAAATATTGTATTAACGCTTGATAATAACATTGAATAGTTGAAGACGGGAATTCTGGTGAGGGGCTATCAATCAGCTGCTGGTGTTCCAAGGCCCTCAAGATCATCAATGATTCGTCAGGCTACATTTACTGGTGATCAATCCCTTGCCAAGAAAATTGATGCAAGCATCAATAATAATTCATTGACGAGTGCTTTACACTCTACTCCAAAAAAGGTCACACAGGTTGATGATCACAATGATCGACATTGACATCATATTCAAATTTTGATAACTCTCCATTCAAATGCATCTTGAAAATAAGTAATGAGACAGTTATTTCAAACAAACAAACAAAACCAACATCGGCATCTTTGGGATGCTTTATTTCCAATCAAGCCTGATACAAATGATCTTAAGCATTGGTTTTTCAAATGTCTTATAACTAACACTATATATAGGACACCATGACGGTTCCCCCGTAAAGCCGGTACCCATTTCCGACACCTGGGTCGAGAGGGGTATTGTGCTTGAGCTTTCCCTTATACCCAACGGGGAAAATCGCAGCGCCAGCGCCGGGATACGAACCCGCGACTCCAACATACAAGTCCGATCCCTTAACCGCTGTGCCACCGCGAGCATTTCCAAGAAAATCCAGTGCACCAAAGAAAAAAAAAAGAATGAAAGAAAAACGTTTATTTTCCAAGTAGCCACATGAGATACATGTCAACATATTGGGTTTTAAAAAGTTTCCTAATATAGGACGTCCTAAAACAAAAGTTCCATACGAGGAGTACTAATTGACAAACCATCAAAGGTGTACAAATAGAAAAGCCATATGAGGCATAATAATTGACAAACTATACGAGGTGTACTAATAGACAAACTATCAGAGGTGTACAAATAGAAAGACCATACAAGGCATATTAATGGACAAAATATATGAGGCGTACTAATAGACAAACCATACGTGGCGTGCTAATAGTCTAACAAATGTTCCATACGAGGAGAACTAATTGACAAACCATCCTGTTCGAATCAAAATTCTTGTTCGATTCATGTTCGATATTGATGAAATTATGTTATTTTAGAATTCGATTTTTAAAACAATAAATAAATTCCAACAATCTACGTTGTCTTTAAAGTGACATCACAGAACAAGAAAGCAACTGTTCAAGAATAATCTTGAGGCCCGCAACAGTTATTCAGAGCAAAAGTTACCGATTTATGAAGGTTGTTTCTAGACACACGTGGTTTCTGTTTGATATTTGATGAATTACCCTAGTACAAAATGATCCCTGAATAATTTCTTTGGTAAATGTGTAGCGTTTGTCAGTAATTGATTTTCCACTTTTTGGTATCTCATCGTAGTTAATTATATCAAAATAAACAAGTTTTCTTCTCTGCACTTTCCATTGTAAATGAATACTTTACAAGTTATAGCGGTAAATAATTTACCGCAAGTCTAGTGTTTGAAGCGGAAAGAAATTCATCAATCCCATGATAGGGCATCACTGTAATGAAGTCTCGCTTCCAGCGCGATCGTCATCAAAGACAAAAACAAACCTATTGCTATAACTTGTTAAATAAATACTTATTTGATGAAAAAAGTGTAAAGAAGAAAAGTTGTTCATTTTGATGTTATTACCATGATTCAAGCAACAAAAATAAAAAATCAATGAGTAGCTATTTATTCAAGCGCATTTGTTATCAAAGACAAAACTAAACCTAGCGCCATAACTTAACTCGTTAAATAATCATCTCCAACGGAAAGTGCATAGAAGAAAAATTGTTTATTTAGATCTAATTACCTATTTCTAGGCACCAAAAAGTAGAAAATAGATTCCTCACTAATGCTACACATTTACCATTTCTTGAGATCCTGTTGCATTTATATTGAAAGAAAGGTAAATGTTGAGGATTAACTGGGAATTGATTTTCCACTTTTCAAATTCTAAATGTAGTTAATTAGATCAAAATAAACAAGTTTTCTTCTATGCACTTTCCGTCGTAAATAAGTTCCTATTTTAACACGTTAAGTGCGGCGTGACTAACCGGTGGTCATTTAGGTGATTTTCATAATGCTGCTGGCCAACCAGCAGTCACTGACTAAATTTTTATAAATATTAAATGAAAGTTAAATGAAGGCATGATCCAGTCAATGTTTGCTATTCTCAAAATTTCTTACAACAATCGACTCTAAATTTGAGCTGGAAATTGAACTTCAATTTAACCCGCCGCACTTAACGTATTAAGAATTATATTGGTAGGTTTAGTTTCGTCTTTGATGACGAATGCGATTGAATAAACAGCTACTCATTGATTCTTTAATTTTTGTTGCTAGAATCATGCTAATAACATTGAAAAAAACCATTTTTCTTTGACATACTTTTTTTGTCAAATATTTTATGAGTTAGCGCGGTAGGTTTAGTTTCGTCTTTGATGATGATCACACCGGAAGAGAGACTCCATTACAGTGTTGCCATACCCCAGGCAAGATAAATTACTTCCCGCTTCAAACATTTGAGTTGCGGTAACTAATTTACTGCTATAACTCGTAAAATACTTATTTACGACGGAAAGTGCATAGATGAAAACTTGTTTATTTCAATCTAATTAACTACGGTTAGGCACCAAAAAATCGAATATCAATTCCCGGTTAATCCTCAACATTTACCAAAGGAAATAACAAGCATGATCCCTGAATAGTTTCTTCAGGTCCTGTTCTGTTTTACTGGGTATTTGTGAAGGAGAAGACTGCAATTGATTTTCCAATATATGCTGACAGTTAATTAGGTCAAAATAAATATAATTTTCTTCTATGCACTCTCTGGTGCAAATGAGTATTCAACGAGTTATAGCGGTAGCCTAGGTTAAGTTTTGTGTTCCATAGCAGTTCTAGTCATTCAAAAATCAGAAACCGTTGCACGCTTGAGCTGTGAGAATATATTTGGCTACTTTGTAATTTATTATTAGCCGGCACCACTAGTGATGCAAAAAAAACGGTTTTATTTGATTGCGTTTTTTTTGCAAAAAAAACCTGTTTTTTATGTGTTTTTTATGTTTTTTTTTGTTTTTTTTTTGGTTTTTTTTGCACACCTAAATTTTGTTAAGGATATGTCTGGGTTTTTTTATTGGACACCTGAAATATATTAATATCCATGTTTTTTAGTCATTTCATTGTTATAAAAACATCAAAAAGAAACCATACAGTAAAAGTGGTGGCAGATAACCCACAATTACCTAGAGGCGTCTAAGAGGAACAGCAGGAGCCACAGAACTTATATTGATGGAGTCAAAATTCAGAGCTTACTATCTCTACTATGCCTGATTTTATTTTTATGTGACCAAAAAAATCAGACTTTGCAGAAATAATAAGGGTAAATCTGAAGGATATGTCAGTTATCGATTTTGTAAATTTTGATGCCTAACCTAAGCATAGTTAATTAGATTGAAATAAACAAGTTTTCTTCTATGCACTTTCCGTCTCAAATGAGTATTTTATTAGTTATAACGGTAAATGACTTACCGCAACTCCTGTGATTGAAGTGGCAAGTAATTCAAGGAGCACGTCTCACAGCAACACTGCAATGCGCACTCGCTTCCAGCGCGATCGTCATCAAAGACGAAACCAAACCTACCGCTATACCTCGTTAAATACTCTTTTGACGAGAAAAGTGTATAGAAGAAAAGTTGTTTATTTTGATGTTATTACCATGATTCAAGCAACAAAAATTCGAAAATCGATGAGTAGCTGTTTATTCGAGCGCATTCGTCATCAAAGATGAAACTAAACTTATCGCTATAAATCGTAAAATACTCATTTGAGACGGAAGGTGCGTAGAAGAAAACTTGTTTATTTTGATTCAATTAATTAGGTTCAGGCACCAAAAAGTGGAAAATCGATAACTGACATATCCTTCAGATTTACCATAAGCTCTGAATTTTGACTCCATCAATATAAGTTCTGTGGCTCCTGCTGTACCTCTTAGACTCTAGGTAATTGTGGGTTATCTGCCACCACTTTTACTGTATGGTTTCTTTTTCATGTTTTCATTACAAAACAATGACTAAAAACCATAGATATTAATATATTTAAGGTGACCAAAAAAATATGCTGTTTTTTTAAAAACTTGTTTTTTTTTACAAAAAATTCTGGGTCAATGTGAAGTTTAATGCAATCAGAAAATAATAATTAGCGATCCCAGGAATCACTAAAGGAACCCATTTAAGAACGTTTTACACGAATGACATTCTGCTTGCTGATGCGTTATTTTCGAATAATTGAACTTTGAAGTTGGCCTTTGCACCAAAGGAAGGAAGCAAGCGCGTGAAATGGAATTTAATTAATAACGGAAGCTATTACAAGCGTAAAGAGGTTGGGTCAGGAGGGGGAGGCACAGTTCTCCTAATGAAAATTATAAATAAAGCTTCTAACCAACCCATTTGGGTGATGACCGCAATCTTGTTGACATCGGCTCTAAGATGGCAGCGCCCATGGCCCCTCAGGGGGATACAACTATTGTATCTATGGGAATTAGCGCTCCCAGGGGGACTATGTGAGGGCCTGAGCTGAGAGTTAGGTAGGCCTTCTTTTTGTTGCAATAAAATTTTTATTGTTATGTTAAGGACCACCTTTTTTTGGTTCACTGCTGTCCTGTTTTTCAGCACCTCTTACTTTCTTCTTCAACTTTTATCTTATTTCATGAACTTCTTTCTCATCTTACTGTTTCTATGCCCCTTCAGCATAGATTCCTCATTTTCTTATCTCCATACTAAATGGTGCCTTCCTCCTTCCTCTCTTCGATACGCTCTATTTTTGTAGCGGTTAGGGAGGCTTAAACTAACTTATAATCTGGTGGTCGCCATCTTAGAGCCGATGTAAACAAGATTGTGGTCGTCCTGTTAATGGGTGGGTTAGAAGCTTTATTTATAATTTTTGCTAGAAGAACTGTGCCTCCCCCTCACGACCCAACCTCTTTACATTTGTAACAGGGGGTTAGCTTCCGTTTTTAATTATATCATGCTCGCTTCCTTTGGCTCGGGAAGTCCAACTTCAAATTTCAATGATTCGAAAATAAAGCATCAGCGAGCAGAATTTCGTTCTTGTAAAATGTTCTTAAATGGGTTCCTTTAGTGATTGCTTGGAATATAATTATTAATTTCCATGATTGCATTAAACTTCACATTGACCAAATTCTGACTAATAAAAATGAATATTAATATATTCTCTGGTACCAAGTATAACCATGCTGTTTTTTTCAAAGAATCATGACTAAAAAAAAATATATTTATGTGACCTAAAAAGCCCCATGCAGTTTTTAAAAAAAACATGTTTCTTACTAAAATCATGACTGAAAAAACATGAATAATATATTTGAGACCAAAAAAATGTTTTTGTACTAAAAAATCATGACTAAAAAAACATGAATATATTTATGAGACCTTAAAAACCCCATGCTGTTTTTTATAAAATATGGTTTTTTACAAACAATGATGTATAAGAAAACCTGGATATGAATATATTTTATGCGACCAAAAAACATGCTGTTTTATTTTACGTATTTTTCATAAAAAATCGTGCCTTGAAATCATGGATATTAACATATTTTATGTTACCAAAACATCCTTGTGTTTTTAAACATGTTTTTTTATTAAAAAGTTAATATCATTCATTTTTTGGTCACGAATTCTTTGTAAAAAAACACCCCTCGGGGGGATACAATTATTGTATCTATGGGAACTAGCGCTCTCAGGGGGACAATGTAAGGGCCCAAGCTGAGAGTTAGGTAGGCCTTCTTTTTGTTGAAATGAAATGTTTTTGTGATGTTAAGGACCACCTTTTTTTTTGGTTCACTGCTGTCCTGTTTTTCAGCACCTACTACTGTCTTCTTCAACTTTGATCTTGTTTCATAATCTTCCTTCCTCTCTTTGGATCGCATTTGTTGCTGGGTAGGGAGGCTAAAACTAATGACTAATCTAATCTGTAAAGAAAACATGGATGTCGATTTATTTTATGTGACCAAAAAACCATGTTTTCTGAAAAAAAGGTTTTTCACAAAAAACATGAGTGTTATTAAATTTTATCTGACCAAAAAAAACATGACATTTTAAAAACCATGTTTTTTTCACCAAAAGTCATTAATATCCATGTTTTTTAGTCATGATTTTTTTGGTTAAGAAACCATGATTTAAAAAAACCAGCATGTTTTTTTGGGCACAAAAAATATATTAATATCCACATTTTTTAATCATGATTTTTCTGTAAAAAAAGATTTATATTTTAAAAAATACAGCATGGTTGTTTATGGTAAAATAAAGTATATTAATATCCGTGTCTAGTCATGACTTTTTTGTAACAAAAACATTCAAAAAACAGCATGGATTTTTTGGTCACATAAGATATATTAATATCCATTAGAACTGTCCTAGGTCTTAGAATAAAATATCCACAAAGAATCTATTCACTCTATAAAACCTTTCGGAGACTAACTCCATCCTCAGTAAGTCATTCAGTCAAATGTTTTTCAAAGGAACAGTGAAAATTCATTGTCCATTTCACCAAATTTTACAGAATGACTGAGGATGGAGTTGGTCTCCGAAAGGTTTTATGGAGTGAATAGATTCTATGTAGATATTTTATTCTAAGACCTAGTACAGTTCTAATAAACATGATTTCAATATTAACAGCATTCTTTGTTTATAAGTTTCTAAAGACAATTCGATTAAAGAAAACTAACTTTCCTGATATTTACATCCGTGTTTTTTTAGTCATGATTTTTTGAATGTTTATAAGAAAAACTTTTTTGGTCCAATAAAATATAATAGCCATGTTTTTTTAGTCAAGATTTTTCTGTTCAAAAACAATGTTTAAAAAAACAGCATTGGATTTTTAAGGTCACAAATATATTAATTTCTATATTTTTTAGTCATAATTTTTGTATAAATAATGTTTTTTTTAAAAAAAAACACATGGTTTTTTAGTCACATCTCTATCAATGACCATAAGTAAAGATATGTTATTATAACACACCATTTTGGGAGTTTAAGGTCATTCACATGTATTGTAAAATAAATGAAATATCAAAGCATGAAACCGCAGAAAATGGAAAAGTTCATAAAACCATAGAAAACCATCAATTAAGAAGTATGCTGTTTTATTTTGTAATTTGACATGAAAACAAATAATGTAATGTGGTTCTTTTTCTTGCTGAGTTATTTTCAGACAAAATATTAAAAAAAAACAAAATATCCACGTTTTTTTTGGCTATTGTTTTTTTTTGTAAAAAAAACGTGTTTTTTTTTAAAAAAAGGCATGGTTTTTTTTTTAGTCACATCTCTAGGCACCACAGAGCCTGAACTCACTTCTATGATCTTTTAGTTAATAACTAAATAAAGGTTATCACTCATAAATAATAGGTAATAGCGGTATGTTAAATTTTATCTTTGATGGCTGGAATGCGCTCGATCATTTGAGCGCGTCGGAAGGAAGAATCCATTGTAGTCTTTTTCTCCAAACAATTTCTTTTCACTTTGAACACTAGAGTTGCGATAATTTATTTACGGCTATAACTCGTTAAATACTCAGTTGTGCGGGAAAGTGGATAGGTGAAAAATTTTTTATTTAGACCTAATTAACTAAGTTTAGGCAGCAAAAAGGGGAAAATTTATTATTGTCCTCTCCTTCACATTTACCTTTTAGAGTGTTCATATTAGTAAAAAGAGCAAGTATGATCCCTGAGTAATTCCTGCAAATCCTGTTATGTTTATATGATAAGAAATTAGAGGCAGTTTTAAGGAGACCGAATGGGTTTTTTTCATGAAACTTCAAAAATTAATAAAAAATACTTCAGGAGCAAAATAAGCTCAGAGGGATTCACAACATGTTTAGAACATTCGAATGAACGTTCAGAGTCCTAAAATTTTTGGTCAATTGTGAAGTTTAATGCAACCACAGAAAATAAGAATTCCAATCTTAGGAATCACTAAAGGAACCCATTTAAGAACGTTTTACACAAATGACATTCTGCTCGCTGATGATTTATTTTCGAATTATTGAACTTTGAAGTTGGCCTTCCTGCGCCAAAGGAAGCGAGCGTAATTCAATTATAAACGGAAGCTAACCCCCTATTACAAACGTAAAGAGGTTGGGTCGTGAGGGGGAGGCACAGTTCTTCTAGTGAAAATTAAAAATAAAGCTTCTAACCCACCCATTTGGGTGACGACCGCAATCTTGTTTACATCGGGTCAAAGATGGCGACCACCATGGGCGCCGCCATCTTGGACCCGATGTCAACAAGATTGCGGTCGTCACCCTAATGGGTGGGTTGGAAGCTTTATTTATAATTTTTACTAGAAGAACTGTGCCTCCCCCTCACGACCCAACCTCTTCACGTTTGTAATAGCTTCCGTTATTAATTATATTCCGTTTCATGCGCTCGCTTCCTTTGGCGCAAAGGCCAACTTCAAAGTTCAATTATTCGAAAATAATGCATCAGCGAGCAGAATGTCATTCGTGTAAAACGTTCTTAAATGGGTTCCTTTAGTGATTCCTAAGATCGGAATTCTTATTTTCCGTGGTTGCATTAAACTCCACATTGACCAAATTTTTTGAATTTGCCCATACCCCCATCAAAAAACTGGTTCTAAAAAACTGGATATCGAAAAACTGGTTCTGAAATTTATAGACCAGTTCATTGTCAATCGAACACAAAAAAAACTAATCGTCTCTATGTACAAAATTGACTGAGAAATTAAGTTTTTTAGAAATTTCCCTTCGAGTGAAGGGGGGAAGGGGATATGGGCAAATTTGAAAAATTTTAGGACTCTGAACGTTCATTCAAATGTTCTAAACATGTTGTGAATCCCTCTGAGCTTATTTCGCTCCTGAAGTATTTTTTATTGATTTTTGAAGTTTCATGAAAAAAAACATTCAGTCTCCTTAAAGGCCCAATTGCTGTTTCTTGCAATTAAGTTTTAAGTTGAAGCAAGCTAAAGATCCTCACAATAAAAGTATTTGACTAATTATGCAACATATCTCAAATATCATAGCAAGAGATACATGCTAGCTTTGCAACCAAATTAACTATGGTAATACTGCTAGTATATAAAATGTCACAAGTTAAGGAGAAAAATATAATATCCAAAATCTAAAATGTTACTACATTTTTGATAAGTGTTTAAATGAATATCAGCTATTCTCTAAAAACTTTTAGTCATTTTCTCTGAAGTGTTGAAACCAGATAGGTAAGCAAAAATAGGTAAGCAACACCTTTATGTTATGTCAAGGACCTTCCTAGAACCAGTAAACCATCCAGATTGAAATTATATTTTGTACATTATAAACCAAATTTGTAGTTTAGCATGGTAAGTTATTTTTAATGTGTTATTAATTGCATTTCTCTATGCAAAAAAACTTCAAGTTTCCATATCATGCATAATATGTTGCTTTTGATTTGTTAACTTGTAGTGCTACTAAGAATTCATTTTGAATGTGTGAAAATGAAGTACTTTAAAGTTTAGGCAACACCTGAGTGGTATTAGAATCAGTTACAATAGTGCTAGAAATGTAGCTAAAAATTTTGAAATTCATGTTTTCAAAGATTTAAAAAAATTTTTGCTCGAGAATTTAACAAATCACACACTAACCTATAGTTTGTAATCTTCTTTAATTGAAAAAATTATTATATGTAAACCTACAATAAATACATACATACTTGGCTTCTTTATAATTTAGGTAGACCCTACATATGAGAAATATTATTTGAGATAGCTGACTAAATTTGCAAATGGGAAATTTTGAATTGTTATTCTTTTATTTTACCAGCTAGTTATTTTGTCTAGGCAATTTATAGGCTTGATTTAATGTTTGTAATAAATTTTATGATGACTTTTGTTAAGATGAGCAATTTTTAATTCAACTTTTGGTTTAAATACCATGCATTGAGATGACTTATTTAACTGGTTACATATTTTCAATTTGCAATACCAAGGTATTTACTTATTTCAAAACTGCCTATCAACTTCATCTTGTTTAAAACCTAATAGATACTGCTAACACTTAAATCCAATTCCTACCTTACTTTGACGTATCAATAGAAACAGCCAATGTTGCGATTTTAAATGACAATGTAGAAGAAGCCTACATCTGCAGTGCCTGATATGCAAAGCATGGGTGGAAATTGCCTAAAGTTTGTCTGCTCTCCATTATAAATTTGTACAGATATTGTCACTTTATCTTTTTCTCTATAAATTACTTGAGAAAAACTGTATCGTGAAAAATTTCAACATTAATATAAATTGATTGCTATTAAATATTGATAGTTTTTATTGACAGAAATTTAACCAATAAAGTATGTATAATTTTAACTTTACTTGTAAGAATATTCTTTAATTTACCAATAGTGCATGTTAAATATGTGTAGCCTAGTTTCAAGACCAGGAGCTTTAAGTATCTTGTTTGAAAAAATTCAAATTTGTGAGAATAAATAAATAAAAGTGTATTAAAGTTTGCCTTCATTCTTTATTATAAAATAGAATTGATTGTGTATAATGTAATGCATATATTAGCTTATTGAATGTTGAATAAATTAAAACTATAAAGAATTGATTCTCTCAAACTTATGAAAATAAATGTGAACAATATCTATAAAATATTTAGATTTTAGTGTTAAATAAAATGTTTAGCGGTGTTGATGAGAAAGTTGAAGTGAGTAAAAAATCTGTTTTTCAGTTGAGTATTGAAATTGAAAAATTTAAATTCTAATTGAACATTGTGCAATTTTGGCAAGTTGTTCTGAGTGCTATTTGAGTGGGAAAATTACAGGCCTTGTCACAAGTTTAAAAGCATGACAGCAACTTGGAATGATATAATTTTGTTGTGTTTAAAGCATAGATTTTGTTCTGTATTACTTTTTGTGTCTCTAATTCTTACTGCATATCAGAGCTTCATATCCAAGCATTCTTCTTGTCTAGGTAAGCTGTGATTTATAATTATATATGAATTAATTTATGTATAAGCTTACTTTACTAGTTTGGATCTTAGTTTAATGATGACTAAAAGAACCATGGTCACAACCAAAGCTTAATAATGTGAAAGTCTTGAGTCACTATTGATTAATCTTTTTGCTTGTGAAAGTTATTTAATATGAATGAGTAAAATTTACCTTGAAGGACCCTTCATACTAGGGTAAACAAAGTCCATTGGAATGTCTAAAGTTAAGTAGACACAACGAATGTTCTTCGTTGACTATGTGAATATTAGACTGATGAAGAATAAGCTGCCACAACCTGCAATTATCTTGTCCATATCAGTGTATTTGAAGTGTGCATTTAAATCAGACTATAATGAATTCAATACCTCCATATACTCCAATAAAGCTTTGGTAAAAATATTGTCTCATATTATTGAACATTACATTGAGAAAGTAATAATGATTACATTTTTGTGCAATACATCATAAGTATTCAAATATATTTTAAGATGAGGAAATTAACCAAACATTTATAGTTTTGAATATGAGGCTTCACACAACAGTTGGATCTTGATCTATACAAATGAGAAGTGCCCTGTGAATGTTCAACAAACTTTGTCTGTGCAGCACTGCTGTCGTTCAACAACCTTTGTCTCTTCAACTTGCTACGCATACTGAGCCACTTGATTGGGTTGTGGTCGGACTCCCAATTGCCAGACAGCCAATACAGCTATGGATTCATCAGGGTCAGGGTAAGTGTTACATACTTACCAGGCTATTGCCAGAGATGTCGACTAGTGCCCATGTCATTTAACAGGAAGGAAAATAATTCTCCTCGCAAATAACTGAGCTCGCGTATCACAGATACTTGCAAAACATACTTCAAAATTTCAATTAGCTAGATTTTTAAATTGGCTCAAAAACTTGGAAGCTTGTTTAGCTCATAGCTTGATTCATTTGGCTCAAATTTCAAAAGCTTGAAAAACAGCGCAATATTTCCAAAGGCTGAAAAACAGCTTGAAATCTTCAAAACTCTAACCAGATCGGACTCGGAAGGATACTGAAAAATATTCGCAACTTGAAAACTGTGAGCAAACCCCAACTTGATAAAATTAAGTCAGCAGAACCTGACTTTTCTCTCATCCCTGAGAAATCAGGAAGATTCCTCTGGAATAAAAAGCCTCTGAAATTACGGCCCTCAGAATCCCCAAGATAGAGACAACTATCAATGGTGGCTCCCAAGAAGGACCAGCCTAAATAATTATCAATCGTGCCAAACAGGACTTGCTTACCTAACTAATCTATCCACTGGCTCCCTAGAAGGACCAGCCTAAAAAATTATCAATTGAGCCAAACAGGACTCACCCTCCTAAATAACCAATCTCTGGTACCCAAGAGGATACGCCACCTAAAACAACTATTTAACAGTACTATTTATCATGTGAACTGTTGATCTTAGGTGAGTCTAATTTTATTTGATGTGTGCACATGTGCTGTGGTTTCTATTCTTTGTTTAATGCCTATATTGATACAAAGTTTCAAGTTTTAGTTTGGAGTTTAGCATCAAATTATTATGGTAAGCACATATAAAAAGGTTAGATTTTCAGTCATTTTGAACATCTGCTAGATTATTTCTTATTTGAAAAGAGTCAAGCAGAAGAGCATGACGGCATTTTTGTTGTAGAGATTTGCATTGAGGGTATTTTGATAAATCTGTCCGTATTTATTCATGCAATGATAACGGCTAGGTGATTTGAAAGAAAAAGAAATGTTGGAATTCAAATTATTTCTTGATAGCATTGTGAAGCACCAAATGTACCAAAATGTACCATTTATGTACCAAATGTCTTACATCATGCAAGGTTGATGTCAAAAGTTCTTATGCATATAAGTTTGGTGCATTTCACGATTGACCCAGTATTTTGTTAAGAAAAAGAACTACATCACAGAAGTACATATTTTTCTTCATGTAGTGTGGAATTAAACCGTACAAAAAACATCAGAAGCAATTACAGCTCCGAATGATTTCCCATTCAAGCATAGTGTGAAAAATGAAGGTATAGATACTTACTTGATCTAGCTTAGTATAAAACATATTGTGTACATTTATGGTGCTAAACTTTCAAAACAGTAGCTCTGTGTTTCATTTTTAGAAGCAATATTTCAGCAAAAACATTAGCATATAATACTTAGGTTGTACTCAATACAAAATTATGGAAATAAAAAAGTATCACCCCATAGAAGTTATAACAAACCCAACTGCTCTTAAAGCCTCTTTTAAGAAATTGTGTGCAATGGTTAACTGTTTTCATTATATTTTAAGTCAGTAGGAATTGCGGCTTTACACTTGGTCAAGAAGTTTTAAATGATAAATTAATTTTCCCCATAATAAGGTTCAAGCAATTTAAATTTTTAAATTAATTTGTGGCTTTTTGCAAATTGGTTTTGAATATATTTTATTCAAGTTATTTTCAACCCTGTCCAAGAATTTGCTCATGTGAACGATTCTCAAAAATAAGAGTAAAGGTATGAGATATGGCCAAGTGCACCAGTTTGAATGGAATTGCTTGTTATGCATTGCATGTTTCAACATAGGACATGTAAGAGCAGCATAAGAGATACAGTATTGGGTTGAAAAATTGCATTCATGTTAATGTGTTGTGGCTAGCCCTGGGTATGGAAGCAGCAATATTTTGTCCTGCAGAAATTACCAATTACATACTGAGACTGTTGCCATTGTTCAGCCACAAAACAGCAGTAACGTAAACAACAGAGCTGGTGCAAAAGAGTAAAGGACAGGCAAATGGCTTTGAAGAGCAGTTACAGGACACAAAGATTGTCCTGGAGTAATGGCATGAAGCAAGAAGGCACCAGTCAGCGCACAAATGTAATTAATAGCTTTTTAGCCTTCATTTTAAAATACTAACAGCTTGACTGCATCATGAGCCACAGGTGGTTACTAAAGAGATTTTCAAAATGCTGCTGAGCGATCATTTGTCATAAACTCAATTTTCTTAAATACTTGATGTAAACTAAATGCAGGCACAATCCAGTTAAGTTTTTTTTTACATTGCTTGCTACAGTTAACTCTAAATTTGAGTTGAAAATTAAACTTCAGTTATTCTTGCTGCAGTGAAAGTGTTGATAAAGGAAGCAAAATAAACAAATGTCTGTTCTATTTGTTCATGTCATGGTCAGTGAGGAATTGTCAACTATGTTCTCCTCTATGTCTGTACACAGAAAGTTTTCCTTCAATCATAATTTTCTTCTTATTTATGTAATGTTACACTGGCTGACCCTACTGCTTACCTATATGTCTTGTTCATACAGTTCTATTTGTATAGTTTCAGTAGAATTTACCCTTTTGAACCAATACACATTTTAATAAAGTTTAATCCTCTCAGGAGGATACATCTAATGTATCTATTAAAATTAGCACTTCCAGGAGGAATATATGCAATCCTAAGCTGAAGGTTAGGTAGGTCTTCCTTTCATTAAAAGAGAATAGGATTTTAGTTTTGTCATAGATCATCTATTTTTGGTTCCCTGCTGTTCTGTTTCCATCACGTCTTATTATTTTCTTCAACTTTTGTCTTCTTTTATAAACTTCTTTCATTCTTAGGGTGTGCAGGATGCAGGGACTCACCTTAGGTATAAATGCCTTCCCTTAATTTCATATTCCTCCTTTTGTCTTTGGAACACCTTTGTTGTGGTTAAGGAGGTCCAAAATAGCTTATTATCTGATGTAGTGCCTTATAATTTTCTTAGGCTGAATAATTTATTTTGAAAACATCATGAAATAGAATTTGGCTCATAATATTCGTGAATTAGGCCATAAGTAAAATTTTTAAGTGAAAGCTTCTAATAGTTATTTTGGCTTTGTTATGCAAGGCAGCATTTTATAGCACTGGCCCTAGTCCAATGTTGTTTACAAATTTTTGCTAGAGAGTCGCTTCGGTGAAATGCATTGATTGAGAGGGCCGCAGCTACTGCAAGTGAGCATATAATACATAAATTATGCATAAGTTAATTTATTTAAATATTTTTAAGACCCGTGAATTGATTCATCGCTAGCCGCACAATGAATTCCACTGCCCGAGTCACTAACATTTCAAAACTCTAAAGGGTTATGAATTTGTTTGCAATCAAAAATTTGACTTAAGGCTGCAATGTTAAAATATTCACAGTACTTGAAGGATTTGTGTGCTTCCATCCTACTTTATTATTAAAACTCTTACTGTACTTTCAAGTCCAGTATTTTGTGCCAAATTTGTTTACATTTATCATCTTAGCTGTACATTGCATACTGATTGATGTATCATGAGATCTCTGTTTTTCCCAGGTGGTGGCGGTGTTCAGCAGCCTCGTGCTCATGGCCCTGCTTGCCTGCTGCACGCTCAGAGGTATCCTCGTGTTCCTCTTGATCAGCAACAGGGATGTCCTCACCTCCTGCAGGTCTGACAAAATGGCATGATTTTGATGTCATTGTTTATGGGGTTCCATTGAATTTGCATTCTACAGTGGTGAGGTCCTGAGCTGAGAGTTAGGTAGGCCTTCTTTTTGTTGAAATAAAATGTTCTTTTCTTGATGTTAAGGTTAAGGATCTTTTTTTTTTGGTTAACTAATGTCCTGTTTTTCAGCACCAACTAATTTCTCCTAACATCTATCTTGTTTCATGAATTTCTTTCTCATCTTACTGTTTCTATGTCCCTTATGCTTAGATTCCACATTTCCTTATCTCCATAGTAAATGGTGCCTTCCTCCTTCCTTTCTTTGGAATGCTTTTGTTGTAATTATGGAGGCTTAAACTAACATCTAATCTATCTCTCATTTACAGGGTGTACCTGCTTGGTGGATAATTTGCAAACTTGGTAAAATTGCCTGGCTGTAACAGCCTTTTTGTTATGGGCTTGTTTAGATTTCAGCCTCCTGCACAACCTTCCATGCTGGTGGGGGCAAGTGTAAAACTATTTAATGGCTCTGACAACCTTTTTAGTAGCTTAAGGGATTTTAACCTTATATTGGAACCTGTTTACTTTGTGGAAGTTTAAAAAGTGTGGTGAAAAGTAGTACAGTTTTCGCAACCAGGTTTCTGCTTACTGGCTGTTCCAATGAGTTTGGATCTTGAGGAAATTGTGATTTATGGTAGTGTTGAGAATAGAGATAAATTGCGGGATTTTGACGGTGTTCCTGGTTTCGTAATTAAGTAAGTCCAATATCTAACAAAGATTTATCATTTTAAAATAAATTTACTTTTTATTTACCTTTAATAAGCACTGTTTTTGTTTGAACCAGTTTTTTTATTAGTTTTGTTAGTCCACTTATAGGTTACTAAAGATCCTTTTCATTTCTATGAAAAAATTCAGGAGGTTTTTTTTTTTTTTGCTTCAAAATTGAATGTGTTAAAATTACTATTGGGGGAAGTTACGGGTACAGGTCTATGGAGTGAGAGGAGTGGTGAATAATTCATCTGTATGCAAAATTGTGTATTTCCTTGGCACTCTTGTGGAATAGAGAATACTTGTCACAATGTTTGTGTTGTTACCACTTCCTCGTTGACTTGTTATTGTTGTCCTCTCCTATAGAATGAATTTCATTTAGCTTGAAAAATTTATTTTTAAATACTTCAGAACCAAGGTCACCAAATGTTTCCAGTGACCATGTGTGAACACGTTTTACTGCTTATTTTATGAGGCAAATTTTAATTGCTCAGAGATCTTCATAATTCCTTACTGAAGCGATGCACGTTTACAGCTCTGCAAGCAATGCATTCCTGCTGGGTCTGGAAGTGCTGGTGCTGACAGCCGTCATCTCAGGCACTATGTCCGCGTCTCCCATCGACTGTGTCGTGAGAGCGTCCGCCTCGACGGCTGCCAAGCAGCCTTTCTTCGCCTCCTTGTCCGCTATCTCCAAGACGCACCTTGGCAAAACTTGGCGCCTGAGGTGCGTTTTATTCCGTTTACCAAAACGCACCTTGGCAAAACTTGGCTCTCAAGGTGCATTATATTCTGTATTCTGATCTCCAAGACGCACCTCGGTAAAACTTAGCGCTCAAAGTACGTTTTTATTCCGATTATCAAGACACACCTCGGTAAAACTTGGCGCTCAGAGTACCTTTTTATTCTGATTATCAAGACGCACCTCGGTAAAACTTGGCGCTCGAGGTGCGTTTTATTCTGATTATCAAGGCGCACCTCGGTAATACTTGGCGCTCGAGGTGCGTTTTATTCTGATTATCAAGACGTACCTTGGCAAAACTTGGCGTTTGAAGTACGTTTTATTCAGTATTCTGATCTCCAAAACTCACCTCGGCAAAATCTAGCTCTTGATGTGCGTTTTATTCGGATCTCCAAAACGCACCTCGGCAAAACTTGGCAATCAAAGTGCATTTTATTCTGTATTCTGATCTCCAAAACGTACCTCTGCTAAACGTGGCGCTCGAGGCACGTTTTCATTTAGCATATTGACGAGTCATTTCACAGTTCTGCCGAAGTTCTTTTGATGCTCTGTAGAAATGCTGAATGTGAGACTATCTATGACGGCGTTGGCTGTGAACAACATGTTGAAAGCCGTTGGAGGCTGAAAATCAGTTAAAAACTGAGGCTGAAGCTCCAATTTCCGCGCACAGAGAATGAAAATCAACTTTCTAAAGTTCTGCCAGTTACAGGGCATCAGAAATTTATTAATTAATGGCAGATTTTGACAGTCAATTGTTTGTTTTCATATTGGGCTCTAGTATTTTTTGTATCTGTGGTATTTATTTCTTCTGTTGGCGTTAGAATTTTGAATACTGCATGCGATTTCTGTCAATTGTTTCTACGAGTGTTTGTAGCAACGTCCTGTGAGTTTTAAGGAAATTTCATTAATCAGTTATGTTGAAATTGAGAATTTCAGAGTAAAACTCATCTTACTTTCGTTTAATAAAAATGTTTGTGCTAAGTCAGTGTTTGAGAAACTATTTTTACCTTAAATTTTCTTTTGCAACGGAATGCCGTTGCTTGAATTTGATTGCAAATGAACCAATGATTTCATTATTTTCAATTTAAGATTGACTCTGAATAAATAATTTCATATGAGACTTGTTTCTGATGATTGTAGAAATTATGTCAAGTCACTCTTATAAAATCCACAATGATCCCAATAAGTATCCATTTGAAAAGTTCTGCAATAGAACGCTTCTCAGCTAAATTTTATGATATTCTGCACTATCACATTACTCAGTAACTGCTGCATCTAGAATATTTTTGCCAAACCTAAACGTGAAACCTTTCCAGCCCTATTACACTGGACAGTTATTGTCTTAGAATCATTTTCTTGTCGAATTTAAACCATAATGTGTTCTTAGATGTTCAGTCCCAGATAGCATTCCCTTCCAAATTTTGGTGTCATAAATAACATTACGCTAGTGTAGGTTTAAAGACCGGTGGTTATAAAAAAGTTAGTGAGATTAAATATTCAGACAATAACGAGTGAATTCTATAGCATATTTTACCAGCTACAAGTGTTCACTCCATAAGAATTATAACGTGTGTGTGGTCAGGTCAGGGACATGCGGCGTGTTGCAACATCAGCTGTGCCCTGTGCTGCTGCTCGTGCTCGGGTCCTGGCTGATGCTCGTCACGCACAGCGCCACTGCCTCCTTCCTATACAAGTTCGTGCACGCTCCTGTTCTAGGATTCAGACTGCATGTATCATTCTTTTGTATTTTGGTCGTATAAGCTAACCTTGAAGTCTGTCCCGTAAGTTGAGTGTTTTCTTAATACATGTTAACACTGGTGGTCACTTACTTGATTTTCATTGTGGATTCACTAACTCATTTTTTATTAATACTTAATGAAAGCTAAATGAAGACCTGATTCAGTTAATGTTTGCTTTTTTCAAAATTGATTACCACAATTGACTTTAAATTTGGATTGTACATTGAACTACAGTTTAACCCATCGCAGTTAATTTGTTAATCAAACCATCATTATATTGTTCATTTATTTGATAAAATGTAATTTTTTGTTATGGTGGGGCCGAGTCCTATCGTAGGACAAACGGTAATGCTAAATGGCTGTTTCTCTTTTTCTTGTCTTATTGCAATTCACGCAATAGTCGAGCTGAGAACTTTAGTGGAGGTTGTAACTGCAAAAATGCTTGTAATTGCGTAATAATTAAGAAATACTTGTGATTATAACTGCAACATTATAATTGAAATTAATATAATACCTTAAAGTGTAATTGTCATAATGCATTTGTAATGCACTGAAATTTTTTGTAGCGAATGAAAGATTGGTTGCACAATTAGTTATCATGGTGAGTGCAAACTTCAATGCCATCAGAACTGTAGTTAATTGCACCAATAATTATCATAGTGAATGCAAAATTCTGAGCAATCAGTGCTGCCACAAATTGCACAAACAATTGCTGTAGTGAGCGCAAGACTCCTTGCAATAGCAACAGTATGCGGTAGTTATGAGCCTTTACACGGCAGCTTGTTTGAGCAAGCGAGCACGAGCTCCTTCGTGCTGCTGCTGGACACCCTGACGGCCTTGTGCATCCTGCTGCTGGCCGCCTCCTACCTCTGGCAGCCCCTCCTGCTCTCCATCCGGGTCCTCATGCAGGTGTGTGTGTGTGTGTGTGTGTGTGTGTGTGTGTGTTGGGGAGAGAGGGTGTGTGGATTTAGGTGCGATTTTAAAAAGTGAAGTTGTGCAGATTTGGGGTCAGGTTTTGGGGTTGAGGTGGAGTTTTGAGAGTTCGGGAAGGAGTTGAAAAGTTGAGGTTGTGTAGATTAGGACTTCAATGGTTGAGGTAGGATTTTAAAGGTTGGGGTTGTGTGGAGATGAGGAGGGGTTTTTTGAGGGTTCAGGTAAAATTTTAAAGGCTGTGCAGTAGGGTGAAGCGGTTTTGAACTTTTTTTAGATTGAAGTTGGGCTACCTCTAAAAAAGTGTTATGGCAGGAGAAAATCATGTGTCAAATTTGAGTTTAATTTTTTGATATCTTTTACCTCCTCAGCCCACTTGAAAATTGATTTTTTAAGCTTAATTTTGATGAAATGCTCAGTTTATAGTTTTTTTATGTCGTCTCGCTCATTTAATCATAGGAAATAACTTAAATTATAATATTTTAGTTGAAAACATATGAAAATATTGTATCTTTTACCCCCTCATGCGACTTAAAATATGCATTTTTTATGTAAATAAATATGTGAAAAATTATTAAAAATATTACGCATCCAAATTTTGTTTCAGGCTAGTTAGTAATGACTTTATGTATTTATAGAAGTTACTCGAGAAATTTTGCAATGCTATGACATCTTCTACCTCCTCAACTACACTAGTGTTACTATAAAACTATATTCTTTGTAATTTGTGTGACCAATTTATTTTTCGAACAATTAGATTATTAATTACAGCTCTCTGCTTGTTTTTTACATATTTTCTGCTTAGTTCATCAATAATAGTAAAAAAATATGTAACGAATAAGCAGAGAGCTGCATGCAAAATTTCTTGGTTTATAGGTTTTTTAGATATAAAATATGTAACAAACTACCTCCCTTGCCGCATGCAAACCAACTGAAGGAAAACTGCCACTCAAATCAGCAGGGCATTTATTGCGTATTGCCGTACAATATTGCACTTCATTGTTGAATTCATAAAATTAATGTCTAGACAATGACTAATACCCAAAAAGAATAAAACATTCAGGACAAAAGAATAAGAGCTTTGACAAATACTCAAAAAGAGCAGAAGAATAAGATCACAAACCTACATTCAAAAAGAACCGAAGAGTAAGAGCATAAACTTGCATTCAAAACGAACAGAAAAGAGCATAACCTTACATTCAAAAAGAACAGAAGAAAAAGCGCATAAACTTGCATTCAAAAAGAACAGAAAAGTAGACCATTAACTAACATTCCAAACAAACGGCAGCGTAAGAGCATAAACTTGCACTCCAAAAGAAGAGCAGCATGTTCAGAGGAGAAGAGCCGTGCTAATACCCCGGTTACGGTACAGGCGGTGTCGGTGGGGAGCAGCAGCGCACTGCAGCACGGCCTGCACCGCGCTGCTACGCTGGACGGCGTGCTCGAGCTGCGCAGCACGCGCGTCTGGGCCCTCACGCCCCACTGCCTCAGGCCGCACTCTGCTCTCAGGTCAGATGTTCCTTTGGTACTAGGCAGACGAAACAGGTTTCTGCGCAGTCTTGGCGCAAGTTAAGGCGTGCCCGGAAACTTTCGGCTCAGTAGAGAATTTGTTTTCTGCATTTTATGTTCTGTAGAGTAGTATTTCATTTTAACTTGTCAAGTCAAAACGGTATTTAGAAAAGCGGAAAAACAAAAACACTTAAATGGCGATATTTTTTGTGTGCTTTTTTAGGGAGAGGTTTTTAGTGTCAACCCTGCTCAGTTTCTGGTGAGGAGTTGTTGTCTTGGTTCTTCCATTAAGTCTGTTCAGCAATTGTTGAGAAATGGCTCATTGTAACGTTGAATATACAGGGTATCCCAAAAGAATGTACTCATCCTTTGACTGACGTATGTGTAATAGGTTTCTGGCGCAATTATGTTTGTATATGCCGTTAAATTTTCTTGAATTTAATGTTCTTTTATTCAACTCATTGGACTTGTACCTATGACAAAAAACACGTCGAAATGAAATGCATCAGTACTGGGCAGTCGAAGTGTGAGTACTTTTTTTGTTACCTGCATTTAAACATCAGATCATTTGTATGGATGAATAGTTTTGGTTTGATTGGTTTGCGGTTCGGATATATGTACATGAATTTGTACATTTATGATTTCATCATCACGTTTATATAGTTTCCTAAAATTTAATGACAAATCACACCATATTTCACCATCTTAATCATGATTCCTCCGTGCCAGCGTTCATATTTATTCTAGTCATTCCAATACCGCATCATCTGTGTGAAATAGTTAGGTTAACAACACTCCTAGTTTGGTGACATAGTTTTTCGAAACGTGAGTTTTTGACCAGCAGCTCAAAAAGCGAGGCGCTGGTGTGTTGCGTCCTGGTGCGACTGCAGCGCGATGCTGACCCTCCGACGGTCGTGGGACAACTGAGAGAGTGTCTCCAGCACTGCGTGGTGCATCTCACCGTGCAGGTAGCTGCTTTGGCTGGCTAGTGCTGGCTGGTGGTTGTGCCCTGGCCACCTTCACCTCCAGATCTTTACCTGTATGATCTGACCTTGACTTATACGTACAGACTTTGACCTACGTCCAGACCTTGCCCTATGTGTCCAGACCTGGACCTATGTGTCCAGACCTGGACCTATGTGTCTATACCTTTTTCACTTCAAATTAATCTAAGTCAAGTTCAAATTAATCCAACACCTCAGTTGAGTTAAAAAATGACATAATAATTTGTTAATGAGGTTTTTGTTTTAAATATGTATCTATTGGCTGTGATGAGCAACACTTGTTTCGAGGATTTATTTACACTCATAGATATTTATATACATGAAATTCCACTTTACCACATATATGAAATCAAATACATGCAAGTACAAAATATTATCATTGGACGATATGTAGATTTAATCTTTAAAAGAAATATACAAGTGCTATTCACTGAGTACTAATGTGCGATTCCGTTTAATTATAATTCATATTTTTACATTACTACCCAGATACATTCTTGTATTAGCAATAAAAATGTTTCCTTCCATCCCAATTCCGTGTTAGTCAATGTGAAGAAATCTAGGATCCACTTACAATACACAATAATAATACGAGAAATAATGTTTCTAATTCACTACCGATTTTATTTTTGTGTGTTCACAATTCTATGTATAATGCTTTCAAGACAATAACTTTTATAATAATCATTTTATGAATATTTTAGTCTTGAAAGTACATGTATTGAATTGTGAACACACACAAATAAAATCAGTATTAAGTTAGAAACATTGTTTCTTGTATTATTATTGTGTATTGAAAGTGGATCCTACATTTCTTGACATTGACTAACACGGAATTAGAATGGATGGCAACAGTTTTATTGCTAATGCAAAAATGTATCTGGGTAGTAATGTACAAGTATAAATTGTAATCAAACAGAATCATACATTAGTACACAGTGAATCGCATTTGTATATTTCTTTTAAAGATTAAATCTACACATCGTTAAATGATAATCTTTTGTATTTGCATGTACATGATTTTATGTAGGTGATAACGTGGAATTTCCCGTATATAAATATCTGAGTGTAAATCAATCCTCGAAACCTGTCTTGCTTATAGCATCCAATAGATACATGTTTAACACAAAAAACTCAAATTAACCAATTATTTTGTCATTTTATAACTCAACTGAGGGTTGGATTAGTTTGAAATTGACTCGGATTAATTTGAACTTGACTTGGATTAATTTGAACTTGACTTGGATTAATTTGAACTTGACTTGGATTAAATTGAACTTGACTTGGATTAAGTTGAACTTGACTTGGATTAAATTGAACTTGACTTGGATTAAATTGAACTTGACTTGGATTAAATTGAACTTGACTTGGATTAAATTGAACTTGACTTGGATTAAATTGAACTTGACTTGGATTAAATTGAACTTGACTTGGATTAAATTGAACTTGACTTAGATTAATTTGAAGTGAAAAAGGTATAGACCTGGACCTGTGTGTTCAGACCTGGACTTATATGATCTGATTTTACCATATGCTTCTGGGATGCCTTTTTACGAACAAAATAGGGTCACCAGTGTAGAAGAATTTATGAGCTGCCATAATTTCTTAGGAGCAACTTGTAATCAGCAGAAATTTTTTGTTGTTTGAGTGCAGGTATAAATGGATAAATGGAGAACTAATTTCTTACATCGTAATTTTCAAATATGTGTATATTTCTAAGCACTTCTTCGTTAGATTTTTGCCGGTTTTCATTAATTTTTCCAGTGCTGGCTGAGTACTATATTCTCGGGAAATTTAAATTCGTCTTCAAATGTTGGGTCATTTGACATTGTAGTACAAAATGAGCCCCACCATGTTATCACTGTCAGGTTTTGCCGATATTTTATGATAAACTTGGTGGTATTAACCCACCCCATCGGAGCCATCTGCTCTTAAAATTTCCCTGACTAGAGTTGAAATTTCCTTCCACTCGCCGCTACTACCAGCGGCTTGTTGAATATCACAGCCCTGACAGCTTAACACGTTTCCTGCGATGGGTTAAACTAAAGTTCAACATTCAATTCAAGTTTAAAATCAAGTGCATAAGCAATTTTGAAAATAGCAGGCATTAACTGGATTATACTTTTTTTTGACAATCATTAAGCATTTAAATAGTTAGTGACCGTAGTTTGGTCAGGAGCATTATGAAAATCTCTAAGTGACCACCAGTGGGTCCCTTCTTAGGGAACGTGTTTAACACGGTCCTTGCGTATTGGGCCATATGTGTATCAACAGGCAAATTGCCCATTTACATACCAGCATAAATGGCATAGCATTTTATTTGTTCTGTGACCTTTTTAAAAGAATGACTTATCAATGGTGAAGTATTCTGCAATTTTATTTTCCATATTTCTTGGAAACAGTAAAAGAAATTTCGAGTGGTAAAGCCGATTTCCCTGTTTTGCTACTTACAACCTAACCAGACCAATCGTTAACATGCGCGGAAACGCAGTGAACGTGTTCAAAATGAATACTTTGGCTTTCCAGGTGTACAAAGACGAGTGGGTGCAAGCATCCTCCACGCCTGGACTGCCTCAACACGCAAGTCAGTTCCGACCTCCGCCTGGCCTCATGAACTCCAAGATCTCCACCCGCACAGCCACCAGTAGAGTGGGTAGCACACTTCCCCCGCCGTCTAGTCTGCCTTTGTCGGTACTACCGGTGGTTCCTTCTGCCGTTTCCAGCACCCACTCATCGCATGATCGTCCTGCTCTCTACGACCACGCCAAAATAAGGAACTTGTCCACTACTGTTTGCGAGCCTCCCCTCAAAGTCTACTACCAAGCCTTACCAACCCAGGCCACTTTCAGTTCAAATTCAGGGGCTTCCCAGAGTATTTCTTCAAGCCACAATAATTATGCGAGTGGCGAGCCCACCACTGTTGTACTGAACCCAAGTCCCACGCCTTGTCTTGCATCGCACAGCGTTTCATCCAAATCTTTCAGTTTCAAGAAAGGTGCTCCCTCTCCTCACTACGTCAACGTGAACCTGCCGCCCTGCGTCCAAGATACTCGAGGCGCGCAAAACAATTCTTCAAGGACACCCAGTGACTCTCCGTTGCAGTGCCAGACTAGGCTAGATACAAATTGCATGAGTATAAGTGTTGATCCGTATAAATCGGATTTCCATTCTGAGTCTTATGCTTCGCACAGCAACGTTTCAGATGACCAAAAATCCAACTTTACCTTCAGTAAAAGCGAAGGCTGTGGTGAACACCCCAGTGATGCGCTGCTAAACCCAAGTCCTGTGGTTAGTGTCGATACAAATTCTGTTTTGTTAAGAAATAGTAGCCAAAATTCAAGTATGGGTTCTTCTATGGGGCTTAATGCCAAATGGCCGTATGGCAGTCGACATGATCTGGATGAGCATGCATACGTTAATATTGAATTTACTGATAAGTCGTAGTATCTTTTTATACGTCTAGCTGTTGTTTGAATGGTACTTTGGGTAAGTGATTGTGTGATGGTTTAGGCGTAAGATTTATTGCTAGCTCATG
Source organism: Morinoia aosen (assembly GCA_030386875.1). Classification (NCBI taxonomy): domain Eukaryota; kingdom Metazoa; phylum Arthropoda; class Malacostraca; order Amphipoda; family Talitridae; genus Morinoia; species Morinoia aosen. Next base: position 39,356,023 of record CM059574.1, read on the forward strand.
TAAAAAAATTAGAGCCGGTAAGAATTGCATGTGATAAAGATATGGTGGTGGCCATTCAATGCGTATTATTTTGCTAGCTTTTGAGTAATTTTATTTCCATTTTAATATTGCTATCAGCCAAAGCTGCAGTTTATATTATATTAGACCACCTGTAACCTGTTGGGTTAGGTTGTTTTTGTAGCGAATTTTTGGGAAATGTTCGTGAAATGGTGAGGGGGAAGATGCCGAGCTGTAGGTTAGATGTGTCTTCCTTTTCCTGAAATAAAATAACTTTTATCTAGTTTCGGACCATTTTTTTCGGTTCACTGCTGCGTTTTTTTCAGCTTTTATTACTTTCTTCTTCAATTCTTATCTTCTTTTATAAAGCTGATCTCAATCTCGCTGTTCCTATGCAATGGGTATAGGAAGGCACTAGGTGCGTAGATTCCCCGTTCTTTTAATCCCATATTAAGTGATGCCTTCCTTCTTCTCTTTAGAGCATTCTTTTCATTTTTAAGGCGAATCCAACTGATTGTTAATCTGATCTTTCATACAAACGGTATTAGTAACAAATCTTATCCACAATACAGGTTGTGGAAATTTTAAATCATACCTAATGCTAATGCAATAAAAATGAAGGTGCTATTTTGCTCTATGTTTATTACTGAAAGCAGAGCGTAGATGGTGTCCAGCGAGCAAGAAAATTAACAAAATTATCAGAGCTTTGTAATTATATATATAGATTTTTATTGTTGCTGCTTAGCATCAAATGCGCTTGTACGTTAGGGTGCATTGAATAGGGCATTTACCAGCCTTGTTTTGATCCTATATGCTCTGATGTATGTGTGAAAAGTTCCTATTTTATCTTAATAATTATGGTGAATTCGTTAGAGCGAACTCATAGCGTGACAGTCATTTTTATCAGAAATTTTCATCCTGTGCGAGTTTCTCTGCAAGGTAACTAGATCTGCGGCAAAATATTAAGATTTCTGTAGCACATGTTTAAGCATGTCAGCCTGTAGCAGCAGCTGTTTGAAAATCACTGATCTTAAACAACCCACTGTTGTTTGAAGATCGCTGTCCTTTTGCTGTATGTAAATCTCTGGTCCTCTGCAGACCATCGCCGTTTCAGAATTGCTGGCGTAGGTATTTTATTTTATAATGACAGCATAATTTCTAGATCTCATTCCTCGTAGGGATACAACTAGAGTATATAGTATCAAACAGAATTAGTGCTTCCTGGGCAATAGGTGAGGTCCGGAGTTGATTATTAGGTTGGCCTTTTTGGTTGAAATAGGCCTTTCTGGGTTCACTGCTGTCCTGTTTTTCAACACCTGTTATTTTATTTTTCACAAATTAACTTACTTCATGAGCTTCTTTCTCAACTGACTGTTTCGATATGCAGAGGATCTTATGTGGGAACACACCTTGTGCTAAGATTCCGCGTTAACTCAATTCCATACCGAATGGTGCCTTCATCCTTCCCCTCTTTGAACTCCTTTATTGTAGTTGGGAGGTCTAATCTAACTTATATTCTAATCTAGAATCTAGACCTCGTTTTGTGAGTACGGGATTATCGGGTTTTGCCAATGTGTGGAAACTGGCAGTCTTCCATTAGAAAAACTTCTTTTCTCCAAGCCCTTGTTCTGCAACAATACCTTTATTTATACTCCCCTTTAATTGGTTACTCTTGACGTTTTTACCTTCATGCCGATATTTTCAGCCCCTTCTAGAACTCTCGTACGGTTACTGAGGATTGGGTAAAGTTGTTCTTCGCTTGTGCGGCGACGTCAAGGCTTGCCTAGAGGAGACCAAGCGCATGATATCAATAGTGCCAAACAATTCCGTCCCAGTTAGACTTGCTATGGATGGAAAAACGCAACAGGCTGATCAACAATAGGAAAAGGGTCGTGTGCAATAATTTACAAGTGAGCTCTCTTATAGTCATTATGTTGTACCTGTTTGTATATGTTGGCATGAGGGTATGAAATGATAAGCGAGCAACAACTACACGGTTCTCTTTTGAAGGGTTCATAAATTGCGAAACGTTTTATTTTCGTTGTAGGATGAACGAAATTGAAGGAAGTATTTTGAACATGTTTGGAGAGGTATTCCTTATTCTATTGTTTGAACATCACGTGCGAATGACAGAAACGTCATTTTGTATGATTGTAATAATGAAAATTTAAGTGTGAGCTATGCGATGCTGTTACTTGCCTGTCTTCATTTTCACATCGGATGTTCGTTTGAGTGTTCGTGTATCAAACTGTTCTCGTTATTTACCAATTTTTATTCTTAATTTAGGACAGCATGCTTTTCATTTTTAACATTTCCAAGGGGCTTCTTAGCACGGATATAAAAGTCTTCGTGCGTGGAAGACGACAATTCGTAGATTGTTGCCTCACATGAGCTCCAAGGAAAGATTTTGTTGGAAATTATTTTTTATTTATTGCAGCTTTAATTTATTTTTATTTATTTTTATTTATTTATTGCAGCTTGTAAAACGACTGGTGAATTGTTGGTTTTTACGTAAGCATAATGTATATAACATATCTTAATTGCCTGGATGTACATGGAATGTTGTAACTTCCGAGAAAGTAATTGCCTCGAGTGGGTCTGTCACGTACAGTTATGACGCACTTAGGAACTATTTTAGAGATTATTTATTGATTTGGGGACCCAGCGCTTTTTAGTGCTCACAGTAATTCTGTGCATCGCTAGAAGAATCTATAAATTTCGCGATCTGTCTGCTGAAGTATTTATAATTGAAACACTTTCAAGTTATATGATAAAGTTTATTAGTTTTTTAATTAGTTCATGGAGGAGGCCAAAGTATTGCAAGAGTCTGTGAATTTAAAAGAACTATTCGCGTTCTGTCTGCTTACGGAAATCATAATCGAAATTCTTGTTGCTTGTCGGGTGTGGAGTGCACCCAACCTTGTACGAGGGCACTTCGCTTGCCGGCGGCGTCTTTACCATTCGAGTCGCGGAGGACACACTCTCTGTCACACTTAACGCGTTAACTGCCATGTGGTAAACCAAAGTTCAATATTCAACTCAAATTTAGAGTGAATTGAAGTACGCAATTTTGAAAATAGCCAACATTAACTAGATTGTGCAAGCAATGAAATAAGCTGAAAATTTATATTTTCTCTCTGCAGGCAAAGGTAGTGGAGTTGTTTTCTCGACCAAGGATCTTGAGCTGCCAGCTGCATGCTTTTTGTAACGGACAGATTTCCTTTCAATTTCCTTCATAAAAACATCTATTTGGTTTACCAATGGCATAGAAACTTTTCTAGGTAAATATATCAGTTTTACCATGCTTTTTTAAATATAATAATGTTCGATTCAGATTATGATACATAGAGCGCTGTCCGAGTTGAACAAAAAAAGTTCAAATATTTGCTATGTTCCGTGTTAACACGTGTCTGCTATAGTAAAAAATTGTTTTTATTTTTACACTTGAGCTAGCAGCGCAAAAATATGATTGTAGATGACAAGTTAGTGTATATCAAAACCACCCGTGTTCCCGTGAAATCAGGTTGTTTTTATTGGTATAATCCGGGCAATTTTTTTGTAAAACATTAGCATCGAACCGTAACCACGTAATGTGAGGGAACATGACGTTTTACCCTTTTCACTAAAATGCTGTTAATTTATTCAACCTCATTGCTTGAAACGCAGGGGGGGGGGACAATCAAAGGAACCAGATTATCAGTTTCATAACAAAAAAAAACAATTTTTTTAGCGTGAACATTTAGATTTTAGCGAAAGCAATTTACGTCTCTATTGCTACTCTTGCTAATGTAATACATTATTTGTATGAATAACTATTGCCACTTAAGTACTTTTGGCGACAGCTAGGATATAAGAAGGGTAAATCAAAGAAGGCAGAGCAGCAGGGAATGTAATGGCACACAACTTAGCGGGGCACCGCAGGCAGAGTCAGCAGACAACAGAGCCGGCCTCCTATTGGCTAATAACACGAGTACTCGTTTTATGCACGTGTACTATTCCTCTATATTTTCTGCATGTGCTCCTCTAATATACATGTACTTGTACAAGAATACCTTGTGTTTGTGTGTACGTGTCGCACGGACGTGTACTTGTGTACAATGGTCAAATGTGTGTACATTCCCTTCCACAAAATAACCTCAACTTTGAACACAACCGAGAGGTCAGACGAATTCCAAGATCATATCTTGAACTTAAATAAATTGTCTTATTCTTGATATCGGGTGCTTGTTGCAAGCGCTCACAAATGACATTTTTCGCTGCATAGTTGGGCTAAATTATTCTTTGTTAATATATTCATTTAAAGTAAAGAACTGGCTTAAACGTTAGTGTGTTTCACTGACATGGCTTACCCTATCGCACAGCTGAACTAAATGTACATAGATGAAAACTACCTGCTCTCACGATTCGACAATAGTGAACAACTGAACTACCAGAGAAAATATTCTACGCAGATCTACGTACATATCATAATTGCCAAAAATCTCAGCATTGAACGGATCCCGAATATTGAAAATGACATTCACGACAAAAAAAAATACTTTATCTAATGCTGAAAGCTTGCGCATCGATTCTACCGGTACTGAGATGAGCATTGTGTAACAGAAAAAAAACTTCACTTGTGACAAAAGCCAGTACTTTCCTACCCTGCCCTGACAAACTCGCACATGAACAGACGACGTGACACCTAGGTATGCCCTTTTGAGTTGTCAGTGGCTTTTTAACTTGAAAAACTGGTTAAGCTACTGTGATTCTTAAGCATTTCCTAAGTGTTAGCTAATCTCATCTTCCAGTTCTAACGGTGGCTTTACCCTGCAAAACATCTCGAAAGTAATTTTATTTATCACAACAAAGAGAATCTTGTAAGATTTTAATAGTCCCACAAAAAGTAATGTCTTTCATTGGTTCTAATATGGAGCTTAGACTATTTCGCGCCAACAAAAAAAAATGCAGCGCACTAATGCCATTTCTAGCAAGCACAGCAGAGAGGAAAGCAATAACTCTTGATACAAATATAGTCTTAGAATAAAATTAACAAGGATAATTGTCTTCACTGTTTGACCCGAAAGTCAGAGATGCATACTCATTGCGTACAAACTATTGTTTAATGATCCTTCCCTATTGACCAAACCCAACTCATTAAATGATCCTCCCTTATTGACCAAAACCAACTCTTTAAATCAAATTCCTATTCAATTAAAAAGGCAGAAGCTACTGAAACTAATACTCAATTTTATTTCTCCACTGTACAAATTGATTCCCACAGAACTTATTTTTACCACAATTTTTGTTATCACACAAAGTAGAACCTTAAGCTTGAATATACTCGCCACGAATGCAAATTAACATCTAAAGAATTCGTTTCTAATACCATTCCTGTACTACTCAAAGTAGACTCTACTGAGCCTGTAACTTGATTTCGTTTGCCTAACACGAACCTGGAAGCTCAGCTATAACTTAATTTTACTCGCCTAACATGAAAAAAATGCTTTAACACACACTTGGAAGCTCAGCTGTAACTTGATTTCGTTTGCCTAGCATGAAAAAAAATGACACAAACCTGGAAGCTCAGCGCACAACTCGACTATCCCAGCGCGCCGAGTGAGGGAGGCGAATATCAGAGGAGTCAGTGAGAGCATGTCATGGTCAGACCGAGGCTTGGCACGGGTAGCAATCAGAGGTTGACACGTCACTCGATCTTGAGTTGCGTCACGTTGTCTTTTGTGATGAGCTGAACGAGGCTGCCTGATGTTGGCCGGCTCTCGTTCTTCACCCACCCCTCGAATGTTCTGCACGATACAATCCGCGAAACAATGTGGATGATTCTTGAGAATTTAAATGAAGAACAGGAGTGGCTTTTGAATGAAATTGACAGTAAACTTTTGAATAAAGTAGATAAAAAACAACAGAGTAAAATGGATAGACAAGAATTTTTGAGTTCAATAGATAAAACAACAGCTGAGTAACATAGACAAAAAACAGCCGCTGAATGGAAGGAATAAATAATCTGTAGCTGAATGACAGAAGAAAATCAGTTACTGGGTGAACCAGTATCCAAACTGACGTCAGTTTCAGTTGTTTGATCGATAGTTGAACATTGAGAGGATGAACTGACACACAGAACTCTTATTATTATATAAGAAAGTTTTGACCTCCCTTTACAACGACAAAGATGTTCCAAGAGAGGAAGGACGAAGGCACCATTTAGTATGCAGTTGAAGAAACGCGGAATCTATGCACAAGGTGCATAAAAACATTAAGCTAAGAAAGAAGTTCATGAAACAAGAAAAAAAGTTGAAGAAAGTTGTAGGTACTGAAAAACAGGACAGCAGTGAACCGAGAATAGATGGTCCGTAACTAAACAAAAACCTATTCTATTTCAACAAAAAGAAAGCCTACCTAACCCTTAGCTCAGGCCCTCACATGGTTCCCCTGGGAGCACTAATTCCCATAGATACAATAGTTGTACGCCCCCTGAGGGGACACACAGAATGAACTTAGTACAGGAAGTCATCAGCTCAAGCTTATCCAGACCACGTCCTAGATGGTAGAACATGCGTTGCATTAACTACGACGTAACATGGTATATCAAAACAAGTAAAGATTATCGATTATATGTTTGTTTAAGCCTTCATAACTGCTAAAAAAAGCGTTTCAAAGAGAGGAAAGCACCATTTAGTATACAGATAAGGGAACGCAGAATCTATGCAGAATTCTAATAGAAACAGTAAGTTGAGAAAGAAGATCATGAAACGAGATAAATGTTGAAGAAGAAAGTAGTAGGGGTGCTGAAAAACAAGACAGCAGAGAACTGAGAAAAGGTGGTCCTTAACATAACAAGAGCATTTTATTTCAACATAAAGAAGGCCTACCTAACTCTCAGCTCGGGCCCTCACACATTTTCCCCTGGGAGTGCTAATTCACATGGATACAATAGTTGTATCCCCCTGAGGGGTGAAATATTTGGTCAATGTCATCATTTACAGGCATAACACAAACCTGGAAGTTCATTTTAACTAGGCGGTCATTGCTACACCAGCAAACGACACAGTAATAAAATATAAAATGTTTCGATGATCATCACCTAAAAGTACTTAATAATGGCGGACAAGAGTAGCAAACGGCGGAGATGTGCTCAACAGAAACTATTTTCCACTCAACTGATAAGTGGTTTGCCGATTTGAACAGAATATAAACTCTGAAAAGAATAACTTCAAGTCCACAAGAAGCATCTGAACGTACATAACACTTAAAATCGTAGGCCCGTCACTGTACACATGTGAGTAAAGCTGTTGTGCCTCGCTTCATACATTCATCAGCCGAGCCGCGTAAAAGCGCTCGTCGTGTCTGAGCAATCGCATTTTGACTGAGCATTTCCCGCCGGTAGCACCTGACTAGCTAACTCCAATTACGAGTAAAACTGATCGAAACCTTCCAGCCTTTCCTTCCCTACCTGACGACAACGGTAGCTACAGTCTCGGGGCTTACACTGCCCGCCCAATCACCACCAACTCAAACCAAATCAAAAGCTCTAGGGAACTTCTGGTAATTTTTCCATAAATACAATGTAGTTCTTAACATTAAAATGACCATTGAATACAAAAATTCAAAGCACTGGCACAGAAAGCAAAAATCACTGCATTTGGTCTCCTAATATTCTGTCGTAGAAGTACTTACAGAGCCTTCTAAACTAAATTCTCAGTAAAAAGAATTTATTATGAATTTAGAGGACCTTATTCAGCAAAATTAACTTGGAAATATAGTTAAAAGGCAACAGAAGTAGTAGAAAAATAAATCAACTATCAAGAATCTAACAGATTTGATTATTAGTTTAAGCCTCCCTATCCGCTACAAAGGCTATCCAAAGAAAGGGAGGAAGGCACCATTGAGTATGGAGTTAAGGGAACGCAGAATCTATGTAGAAAAGGCAGGCATAGAAACAGTGAGTTGAGAAAGAATTTCAAGAAACAAGATGAAAGTTGAAGAAGAAAGTAGTAGATGCTGAAAAACAGGACAGTAATGAACCTAAAAAGATGGTCCGTAACAAAACAAAAAAAAATTGAATTTCAACATAGGAAGAGCCTACCTAATCATTAGCTCGGGATCTCACATATTTCCCCGGGAGCACTAATTCCCATAGATACAATAGTTGTATCACCCTGAGTGGATCAAGAAACTAAGAATATCTCGGAAAAACTAACTTTCCAACGAAGTCAAGAGATTACATAAGTAGTAGTTGAGTTCATCCAATATCAAAGAACTAAATTATTTCTCTGAGAACTAACTAGGCATCAAAGTCGAGAGGCAACAGAAGGAATGGTCAGTTCATCAGAAATCAGAAATAAATTATCACTCTGAGAACTAACATAGCACCAAAGCCAAGAGGCAACAGAAGTAGTAGCAAGTCTCAAATATCAAAGAACTGAATATCAATCATTGTGAGAACTAACATAGCACCAAAGCCAAGAGGCAACAGAAGTAGGAGCAAGTCTAAAATATCAAAGAACTGAATATCAATCATTGTGAGAACTAACCTAGCACCAAAGCCAAGAGGCAATGAAAGTAGTAGCAAGTCTATCAAAGAACTGAATATCAATCATTGTGAGAACTAACCTAGAACCAAAGCCAAGAGGCAACGAAAGTAGTAGCAAGTCCATCAAAGAACTGAATATCAATCATTGTGAGAACTAACCTAGAACCAAAGCCAAGAGGCAACAAAAGTAATAGCAAGTCTCAAATATCAAAGAACCGAATACCATTCTGAGAACTCACTTGGCAACAAAATCAAGGGGAGTCCACTTGCTGAAGTCAGCTTTGCTCATCCACTTCCTGTTCATGGGAGTGTCGAGAGTGACAGGCAATATGGCAACCGCAGTGACCCCCTCAGGCAGCCCTGACCCGGACCCAGCCAGCGACTTGGTGAGCTGATGCACTGCAGCCTTGGCCATGCCGTACCCCATCATGCCTGCCAACATTGCATTCTTAAATGACACAACTTGACACTTTGACTGCAACGTGAGCCACTTGGGATTTTTAATATGCTGTTAACCAACCAGTAGTCACCAACTAAAGTTTCATAAATACTTAATTTACGCTAAATAAAGTCATGATCCAGGTAATGTATGGCATTTTCAAAATTCCTCATTGCAATAGATTTTAAATTTGAGTTAAATATTAAACTTCAGTTAAACCCATTGCGGTCAAAGTGTTAACTAAATCAAGCAACTAACTAAGAATCTTAACCAGATGCAAGAACACCCTTCAACTAGGCTATTACATAAACTTCTTGCAATAATCCAAACAAGCAAACGGTAAAATTTATCACCCTTGATAAGAAAATGATTATTTTTGCCTGCCGCATTTGTGGGTTACTTGTAAGAATTAAGGCAGTATTTTGATTTAACAATACATATAACTATTTCTGTCTAAAATTTATTCTTGGCATTATTGAACGATTTGATCACGGACTTTCGAGTAACTTGACCATTCAACACTTGATGACCTCTAGAGTGGCCACTCATTCTGATGATCATTGATATAAAAAAGAAAATGTAATAGGGTTTTATGCCTGTGTACATATTTGAAATCAATAGCATAGACAATCTAAAGCCACCTAGAGGTTACAGTAATTTCTTCCATTCCAAATTAATCAAGAGGTTAGAAGTGACAGAAAGCACTAATTCAAAAAATTTACACTGGTGTTCATCTCATCAAAATTACTCTTATTATAAAATTGGTATGGTTTAACATTGCTAACGGTAGAAAATGACAAAGAAAACTAGCAGTCATGCATGAAGAGTTCAGTTTTCAGAAGTTTACACGCTACATTTAATTGAGTGTTTTAACTTTTGTGAATTCTGAAACAAAAACATGGCTCAGAACTAGCAGAAGATAGAAATTTACAGGTTTGAATTTGCCAGGAATAATGAATTGTCATGAAACAAGTTAGCTAAGTTGTCTTAACAGCACATTTTTGGAAAAACTTGTCATAGAAATATTATACAGTGAAATGTTACAAAACTTGACAATTCAATGCCACATTAATTAACACAAACATTTTATTATGATTTTTGCCATGACACTCCAATTCATATCAATTTGCGTGAATTTAAAAAGACTGGAAATAAATTCTAGTCACATGCTTTCAATTTCAGTGACAAATTTAGTATTATAGTATTGGTTTTCTGATGACTAAAAACGAAACGGCTTGAGAATCCTCAGGCAGGGTAAAAGAAATGTTCTTTAAAAAGAACAAAAATAAATCCCTAAAAAAACAAAATTCAGATTTCTCCTAGGTAAAAAAAATTGCAATCCATAGATGGGAACAAAATTGCAATCCATAGATAGGAACAAAATTGCAATCCATAGATGGGAACAAAATTGCAATCCATAGATGGGAACAAAATTGCAATCCATAGATGGGAACAAAATTGCAATCCATAGATGGGAACAAAATTGCAATCCATAGATGGGAACAAAATTGCAATTCATAGACGGGAACAAAATTAAGATTCCTCAAAGAGACCAAAACTGACACTGAAATTTAGGGGATAAGAAAATTAAGATTCCTCAAAGAGAACAAAATTGACACTGAAATTTAGGGGATAAGAAAATTAAGATTCCTCAAAGAGAACAAAACTGACACTGAAATTTAGGGGATAAGAAAATTAAGATTCCTCAAAGAGAACAAAACTGACACTGAAATTTAGGGGATAAGAAAATTAAGATTCCTCAAAGAGACCAAAACTGACACTGAAATTTAGGGGATAAGAAAATTAAGATTCCTCAAAGAGAACTCAACTGTTGAAGGCTGATGACCTCAGTTGGACCTCATTCCTATAAGTGTCATTATGGATCGTGTGCAGAAGAACGTCAGTTGAGAGGCCGCCAAAAAACTACCATTGACATACTGATTCACTTACATTGAATCACTTATAGTTCTCAAAAAGGAGGATACAAATGGAGTAACTAATCTATACTGTGATAAGAGCTGCTTACATCTGTCAAAAGCCAGCCTGCAGTGTGTGATGAGCGTATCTGTGATACAAGCTTCATCAACTCCACAATTTCCAGCGTATTCAGCCATCAGATTTGAGTAGGAATGAATTTCACGTGAATTCTTAGGAAATAGGAACGTGTGTCATGTGATTTATGGAACATTTTTATACACTTTTGACAGGCCATGTGCACTCGGCCGCATCAACTCTCAAGAGATTGAATTTATTTATTTCTTACGCCGTTTTTTCGTATTTCAAATAACGGGGATTGGACTAATGTGAATTAATACAGAAGCAAAAAATATTTCTTCATATGAACCAAATGGGAATAACTAACAGTGCACTAGAGTCTACACAAGTGAAAGACAACAAGACACCAGAAAATAAAATTCCACTGTCTGGAACTTTAGTATAAAAGCAAGAACCAAATCTAGAATACCATTAACATTCTAGCCATGAAGGACAACTAAACTGGCATGTCACTAAAAACCCTAACTTAGCACACCTCTCATAAGCACTGAAAAAATAAATCGCTTAAAAATCAAATAAAAATATCATACCAATCTAGTGCAACCAAAATTCCATCTGGTTCTCAAGAACACTAATTAACTTAGGACAGAAAAGTGACATTCAATATATCTGTGAAGAGCACAAAACAAAAAGAAAAAAGCTCCATTTCAATACATTCCTTAAGAGCATTAAACTAAAAAGAATCAAAAGACAAAACTAAATAAATCTAAATACAGAGAAAATAGAAAATTCAGCACATCTAAAGAAAGGCCCATGAAGCCCTCACCGGCAGTGCCCTCAAGAGCAGGCTGAGCCCCAGGCAGCACCACAAGGCCGCCCGGCTTGAGGAACTTGGCAGCCGCCTGTGCAGTGATCACCGACGACCACACCGACTGTTGCCACATCAGCACGCTGCTGCTGATCAGGCCTGACCAAATCCAATATAATTGTCACATACACACATTTATATGCATGACATTCCCCTATGCTACTTTAAATTAAATTATCTAGTAAAACTATACATATATATATATATTTGTAAGTATGCAACACATCCTACATATAATTTTAACAAGCAAAATTATTATGCTGAGCATTGATTAAAAATAAATATTTCATACTTAGCACAACCTTACGAACAATTCAACTTTGCTAGCATCTAAAACCATACTACGACCCTCAGCCAAAAAAAATATGCATATAATTAAGCATGAAATAGAATTGGCTGTAGCACCCTAAAGCCTCTGAATAATCTTAGACCAATTAAACACATCTCAAAATGAAAAATTATGTTTCATACAAATGGTCCAGTTAGCCCACTTTGTTCAGTACAATTATCTTCAACATATAAATTTTGGTTTGAAACCTCTCAAAATATAATTTTCCTTTGGCTAAGTCCAAAGTCATTTCAAACATCAGGGTAGGGAGGCAATTTGTAGTTTTTATCTCATCCCAAACAGGAACTAACACCAAACTAACATTGCGGAGTTTTGATTTCTCAACAATCAGATAACCTCATACTCTTAGCCGCAACGAGCACAAATACCCAGAAGCTCACCATCAGAAGCAGCATTGCCACCTGCCCAGCCTCCAGCCACGTTGATGAAAGCATCCACTTTGGAGCCATCAGCCAGTGCCTCAGTGAGCTGCTTCATGACAGTGGCAGCCTGGGTTGCACAGTCAGCATCCTTGTCCACTGTGATGTTGACTGATGCATCCTCACTGCTCACCAGGTCTATGCTGCCAACCCACTGTGTAGATTAGATCAACAAAAATGAAATGCATCCAAATAAAAAAAATATAATACTAATGACCTTGACAAAATGAAAGCATTGACAACTAAACCACTTTGAAAAATTAGCCATTAATTTATAAATATTTTTCAAATATTTCATGAGTTACAATAAAATATTTCAGCTTATAACTTTCACACAATGCAAATAAAATAAAAATGCAATTTCATATTGGTTTGCTGGATATGAAGAAGACTTGTGTATTACTTGGTATGCTGAGAAACTTAATATTTTCAATGCTGAAACATACTCACATAATTCAATGCCTTGAAGTGTTTGACCACAACACTGCCCAGAGCACCTCGGCCTCCATACACTACAATTTTCCCAGTCATATTTAATCAAGAATTACCTGGACAATGAAAAAAAATTATATTATTATTCTAGTTTTATATTGAGTATGGGACTGAGTAACAAGATTAGATTAGATTAGTTGTTAGTTTTAGCCTCCCTACCCAGCAACAAATGCGATCCAAAGAGAGGAAGGAGGAAGGCACCATTTAGTATGGAGTTAAGGAAACCCGGAATCTATGCAGAAAGGCATAGAAACAGTAAGTTGGGAAAGAAGATCATGAAACAAGACCAAAGTTGAAGAAGAGAGTAGTAGGTGTTGAAGAATAGGACAGAAGTAAACCGAAAAAAGGTGGTCTTTAACATAACAAAAACATTTTATTTCAACAAAAAGAAGGCCTACCTAACTCTCAGCTCGGGCCCTCACATTGTCCCCCTGGGAGCGCTAGTTCCATAGACACAATAATTGTATCCCCCTGAGGGGCTGAATAACAAGATCTAAACCCATGGCATATGGAATAATAAATCTTATTCAACATTAATCCTATGTATATGCTCATATTGACAAAGTTCTTTATGCTTTCCTATAATTCGACTTTATACAGTGGTAATACTATGAAGTTAAAACAAATTTATAGATGAGAGCTTCTATAGAGAAATTGGATCACTATTGACTGTATTCTAACCCAGATTTTGAATGACAAAACTCTATCAGATGTACTTTGAATCCAATTCAAGTAATTCAGCACTTATATTAAAACAACTGAATTTTCTCATCCTATTTGTAATACCATAAGAAATGGACACATAATGGGCTTCATCAACAAAGAGATTAAGCTTACATTATTGGATGGATTTTAAAATCTACATTACTAACAGCTTCAACACATTTTACCTTGTTGAATTTATTCTTTTTGAAGTTCATTACCCAAACTGAAGAACTCAAGCAGCAGTTAGCCAGTTTCTTTCTCTAAACTTCTACAGTCTGATGTTGGTGCAAGTGTCAAGCTAATAACAAAGTTTAAAATGAAAGCACAATGAAAATAAAGTTTCAGAGAATAAACCACAAAGGTGCTCTAGGGAAATAAAAAACATAACTAGAAACCCTAAGTCAAGCATTATAGTTCTGCTAAATGAATTTAATTAATAATGTGCTGATGTGGAGCTACAGTAGTGCAAATATAATAATGATAAAATTGTCTATGAAAATATATATACCATTGTTGAACTTTAAAGCAAGGGCTGACAACACTATGATAATTTATAATTAATTTTCTATTATACCTGTTATGCACCTTTGTTGAGACCTTTTGAGTTTAACCCTAGAATGTTAACCTGAAGGGATTTTCTTCCTAGTGAATTTAGGGGTGATGCAATTCTACCACAAGGGTTACCATTCCAGGGTTATGCCTGTGTATCAGCCTTACCTGAAATTTTTACTAGGTTAATTCGAGCAAAAGTGAACCACAGAGAATAAGCTTGTCATAAATGACCCTTGAACTTGATTGCACAGACTAACGGCAATTAAGTGAAACTTCTTTATTACCTGCAATACTTGAACACAAATGCTAGGGTAGTTGTTTTAAATTTTCTGCTTGTGTACCAGAATGGTTAAACACCTCCACTGCGATGGGTTAAACTAAAGTTCAGTATTCAATTTAAATTTAAAGTCAATTGTGGTAATCAACTTTGAAAATAGCAAACATTAACTAGATCGGGCGTTTATTTAGCTTTCATTAAGTATTAATAAAAAATTAGTTAGTGACTGCAGATGGGTCGGCAGCACCATGAAAATCACCTAAGTGACCACTGGTGGGTCACTTTGCAGGAAATGTGTTAAGGGAATCTCAAGGATCATCTTTAGTTTTTGTCTCCACCATCAACCATGAACCACCACAGTAAGAGCCTCCTTGTTATAGATAAATTTTCACGAGTTGCAGGTTATTCAAATCATCTCCAGGTGAACGATTGCTCCGTCAGTGTCTCTTCCCATTCCACACTTGTACTAGAAAACCATTCATTGCCTCAACACTAGACATGTGAAAGTAAGTATTTTTATTTAAATACGCTGTAATTTTGTGAATTCCTTGCCACTAGCATTCTTAATTCACTTCCTATGATTTACAGCTAAACAGGAAAATAAATAAATTGGAGCACTATTATTAAATTCAGCTAGTGATGTACCGATGCCATTTTTTTGGCTGATACCGATACCGATACCCATTTTTTGGCCGATACCGATACTCCGACACTTGAAAATATCGATACATTGACCGATACTACTACCGATACCGATACTTTTACAATTATAATAAAATAAAACTATTTCAAGCTCTACATGGGTGTTATAATAAAATTATATTTAAGAAACATAGGATGTCTGAGTTTGCAGTATCATGGATACCGAATTCCTCAGTATATTGAAAGATTGCCTTACGTGCATTGATATGTTTGACATTTTATCAGGATAGATTTGGTTAAAACATAATAGATAAGGATAGGTAAGTAATGTTGACAGAATTTTTACCACGGTAGAAGAAACAAGGTAGGTTCAAACCAGTCTGTTTTTTGATGACTGTGTGGGTTTGCTGACGTCACGGCAACGAATCAATAACAGCGCTCATATTGCATCTGGTACGACTGCTACCCCCAAATCCCTCACTACTATTGGCCAAACGATGACGTGGTTTGGTGACTTTATAAAGTTTGTTTGAAATAAAGCCTTTCTACTGGCTTGAGGAACAAGAAGAAGTTTATTTTCCTCGTAGATATGACCCTACCTTGTTTCCTCTACCATGGGGTCCACTTAGCTTTAACGATGACATTGTCAGTGGATTTTCCAGGGACCGGCTACTACCTTATAATACCCTTGGTTCATTTGTTTGGAGTCCTCTCCTTTTATTTTTCTGACGCGCTCATAAGGATAGTTATAATGACCGTATCTATGATACGAGTTTCACCAGTGCGTAAGTCCATGAATTTTTTTTTATTACGGGTACTGTTAGGATGGATATATTTGTTAGTCATCCACATATGAAAAATTTCTTCAAGAAAGGTATGGAATCCCGTCATTTATGGTGGGCCGTGCACACTAGTATCTAATAATATAACATTGAGAAAGTTTTTGATTGGGAATGATAAAACTGCTCTGGCTATGTTAACTATATCGTTTGATTCGTTTCCCGCACAAAGTTTTTTGATTTCGTCATCTTTCAGCTTTATTTAGTATGATACCATTATCAGCATGTATGAACAAACAAGTATTTACTGTTTAGCAATCTTTATTTGCCAAGTGAGGTTATTATCCAACTAAATTAATTGAAAATTATATTTTTCTCCATTTACAGACGTAAACTAGTAATATAATGTAGCATTTAGTCTCAGAAATAGCAGCGTGAACGCAAGTAGTATACAGTGGTAATAGTAGTACAGTAGTACATAATAGTAATAGTAGTACTAACACACAGTCTGCAGAAGCAAACACGGCTCTTTTCGGTTTGGGGGACTATTGAATTTTAATATTTTCTTTTCGCCAAAGTATGTATTTTGGTATGAAAAACATGGAAATGATAACCATTTTGTGGAGAAAATTATTTATTAAGCAAGAAATTTGCTTGTATTCATTAATATTTTATGAAAATACTGCGGTTTCTTGGTTCGTTTCCGCCATGCAAATTCACACAGATACGAGTCCATCATTTGTCGGAGAGTGCCTCCCCGACGTTTTTTTCATTTTTAGACAATGCTATGCACTCGCAATCATTTGAGCGTGTGCATCTGTTGCAGGGTCCACGAAGTTTTCACCATGATTAACAGTGAGGTGTTTGAAATTATACCCTTGGTTAGATTAGGTTAGTAACACTTAATGAATAATTTCTCCACAAAATGGATATCATTTTTATGTTTTTCACACCAAAATACATACTTTGGCAAGAAGAAAACATTAAAATTTGATCATCCCCAAAACCGAAAAGATCCGCAAATACTCAACCAACTATAAGATTGTTCGTGAATTTTTCAAACATCTTAAAATATAAGAAAAATGCAAAATTTTGGTAAATCTGAAGGATATGTCAGTTATCAATTTTCCACTTTTTGGTGCCTAAACCTAATTAATTGAATTAAAATAAACAAGTTTTTTCCATGCACTTTCCGTCACAAATGAGTATTTTATGATTTATAGCGGTAGGTTTAGTTTCGTCTTTGATGACGAATGCGCTCAAATAAACAGCTACTCATTGATTTTCGAATTTTTGTTGCTTGAATCATGGTAATAACATCGAAATAAACAACTTTTCTTCTATACACTTTTTTCATCAATTGAGTATTTAACGAGGTATAGCGGTAGGTTTGGTTTCGTCTTTGATGACGATCGCGCTGGAAGCGAGTGCGCATTGCAGCATTGCTGTCCGACGTGCTCCTTGAATCACTTGCCGCTGCAAACACTGGAGTTGCGGTCAGTCATTTACCGCTATAACTAATAAATTACTCATTTGAGACGAAGAAAACTTGTTTATTTTGATCTAATTAACTATGATTAGGCATTGAAATTTACAAAATCAATAACTGACATATCCTTCAGATTTACCAAAATTTTTAATGTACGGCGATTAACATGCTAAATTAAAATAGAATTTTTATATTTAAAAAAATTTAAAATGTGCCTTCAACTTAATTTATTTGGTTTGATTTTTCTTAGCCTGTCACATACGTTAAGAAACGGAAATTGGGTCCAACTATATAGGTTTAAGTAATGAAAGTATAATAATTTTATTTGGCTACTGTTCTTTTACTGTCTACTCATCATGCTACATAGCTTTCACTCACTGACCGTACGTGACTCATCGGGAGTTAAAAGTAGTAAATTCAAATAGCGGGCCTGATTAAACGGGGTAATTCAGCAGTTATCTAATTTACTAGGAATGAATAGGCTCTTCATGTGATTACTAGTATGCACGGCTTGCTAAAAATGCCGGGATTCAATACATTTCTTGAATAAATTTTCCAGACGAGGATGTCTAACAAATATATTTATCATTACAGTACCCGTGATAAAAAATATTATTGTACTTGCACACTGGTAAAACTCGTATCACAGATACCGTCATTATGGCTACATTTGTGAGCGTGACAGAGAAATGGAAGAAGCGGACTCCAAACAAATAAACCAAGGGTATTTTTAGGGAGTAGCAGGCCCCGTGGAAATTCCATGGGTAATGTCATCGTTAACCTAGGTGGACCCGTGAAAAATTCCATCAACATTACTCAACCTTTCCTGTCCTAACCTATCCCAACCGAAGCTATCCTGATAAAACACCAAACATATCAATGCATCTAAGGGCCATCTTTCAATGTTACACCGAGATGTTCGGTATCTATGATACCGCATACTCAGACATCCCATGTTTCTTAAGAAGTGGACACCAAACAAATGTATAAATAAATATATAAACATACAACGGGTATTATTAGGTTAGATACTTTTACTTTCACGATTTATGACCTTCATTTACATGATAGATAAATATGTATTATTGGAAAGTATCAGTAAAGTATCGGCCGATTTTGCCAATACCGATACCAGTAAAAATGACCGATACTGCCCAATACCGATACATCGGTGCATCACTAAATTCAGCGCAATAAATTTTAATGCTCAATATTTAATAAAAAAATGAGTTGGTTTTTAAAAAGAGCTTACAACTTGTTATTCCTAAAGATAATGATGATGAGACAAGAATGTTGAAGATTGGGATAGAAAATATTCACTTAATGTTTCTATTGAAATACTCCTAAGGCACCAAGATGAATTCAATCCTAATACCTAAAGCTGAAAATCATCAAATCCTGGCTGTTCAATAACCATATAATTAAAAAACATAAAACTTACACATATCAGTGACCCAAAATATTTATAAACAAGTGAACTTTTTTATCACAAAGAGATCTGATACGATTTCAGAGCAAATTGTATATGGGGAAAAGTGAACTATTTTATAATTGGTTGAAAAAATTCGGTAAATCTGAAGGAGATGACAGTTGTCGATTTTCCACTTTTTGGTGCCTGAACCTAATTAATGGAATCAAAATAAACAAGTTTTCTTCTATTCTTTTTTCGTCTCAAATGAGTATTTTACGATTTATAGCGGTAAGTTTAGCTTCGTCATTGATGACGAATGCGCTCGAATAAACAGCTACTCATCGATTTTCGAATTTTTGTTGCTTGAAACATGGTAATAACATCAAAATAAACAACTTTTATTCTAGTTATACACTTTTTTCATCAAATGAGTATTTAACAAGGTATAGCGGTAAGTTTGGTTTTGTCTTTCAAGACAGAGCGCTGGAAGCGAGACGCCATTGCAGTATTGCCATACAACTCGATCAAAAAATTTCTTTCCGCTTCAAAGACTGGAGTTGCGGTAAGTCATTTACCGCTATAACTAATAAAATACTCATTTGAGACAAAAAGTGCATAGAAGAAAACTTGTTTATTTCGATCTAATTAACTATGCTAAGGCATCGAAATTTACAAAATCAACAACTGTCATCTCCTTCAGATTTACCAAAAATTCTGAAACTTCTGGTCAATGTATAGTTTCCCTTCGGCAGGGAAATTTAAGATGTCGTTGCTGATAATCACTAAATGAGCACATTTAAAAACCTTTTACATGAATGGCATTATGCTCTCTGATGCGTTATTTCCGAATTATTTAACTTTGAAGTTGGCGCAGGCGCGCGCAGTAATTTAGTTAATAAGGGTAGTTAACCCGCCTATTACAAACGTAAAGAGGTTGGGTCGTGAGTGTTAGCCACAGTTCTTTCAGTGAAAATTATAAATAAAGGTTTCTAGTGACGTTTGTTTACATCGACTGGAAGGTGATGGGCACCGCCATCTTTGTGCCGATGTAAACAAGATTGCGATCGTCACCCTAAGGGGTGGGTTAGAAGCTTTATTTATACTTTTCACTAAAAGAACTGTGGCTAACCCTCACGACCCAACCTCTTTACGTTTGTAATAGGGGGTTAGCTTCCATTATTAATTAAATTACGCTTGGCGCGGTCACTTCCTGTGGCGCGCAACAGCCAATTTCAAAGTTAAATAATTCGGAAATAACACATCAGAGAGCATAATGCCATTCATGTAAAAGATTTTTAAATGTGCTCATTTAGTGATTATCAGCAACGACATCTTTAATTTCCCTGCCGAAGGGAAACTATACATTGACCAAACTTGTTTCTAATTTATATCCTCCAATTCTAAAATTCCTTCCTGAACAGAAGAACGCACTATAATCAACACATTCGCCAACCCAACAATCACACGCTATACTCACAGCCGGTCACAAAACCTTCAAATAATCATGAACATGATCATGAATGATTAAACTCCTCCATCACAAAGCAAACGTACACTAAAAAACGGACGATACAGTCAAATTACGGTAAATATAATTTTAAAGAGTTAAGGTCAGGAAGGTAAATTCAAACGGAGCCCAATTTGGGTGCCTAATTGGGTTTCCTGACCTTGAACGTGAGGGCCGACAGTCGGACAGTGTGGGAGCGCTTGTAACGCCTACAATACCTTCTTCAATTATCACAATATTCATGTAAGAATTCAGCGCCTGTGTACCAGACTTGTCCAAATCATAATCGATGCATTCGTAACATGAATCAGATGGGCGGCACCTATGGCACCATAATCTGATGAGTGACATGAACGTCCACATCCGTATTTCACCTTGTGCGTAAATCGTTTGATAAATAAACTTCCAAGCCTTTTTTCCTTCTTATCATCTTTGAAGATGAATCTTTACTGTTAAATTAATTTTGAAGGTCTCAAAAACAGTTCACTTTAAATTTCATTGTAAAACAATAGTGTTATTTTAATCAAAACAAATTTTAAATTACAAACATTTATTAGAGAAAATTGCACCTACTCGTATTAAAACTCGAGTGTTTCAGCCTGGAATTGCAGGAATTCTTCTCATCATGAAAAGAACCACAGGTTGCGACAATTTCCCATTCGATCAAGAAGTTTATGCGCTCGCCATAGCCGTGTGTCTATAGGCCCTGCCCGCCGTGCGGGAAACCCGGGTTCGACTCCCGGCGCTGGATGGCGATTTTCTCTGTTGGGTTTAGGAGAAAAATTCCAAGCACAATACCCTACTCTATCCAGGTGTCTGAAATGGGTACCGGTCTTGACCGGGGGAAAGCGTCATGGCGTCCTGGCGTTAGTTATAAGGCATTTGAAAATCCAATGTACAAGGTGATATGTATCAGGCTTGAAATTGGAAATAAAAGCATCCGTAGATGCCTTCATTATTATTATTATTATTATTATCATTATTATTATTGTCAACATATATACCACATGATCCAGTGTAGCTCTTATTGCATCCTGGCATGGGTGATAAAAAGTTATTCTACATTCAACGCAAGCTGGTAAATATCACCGCATTTATTGGTTTTTCAAAAGTCTAGTGAGTAACTCCTGGAAGCAATGGCAGATGTATTTGCCAGAGCTAGAATCTAGCTCAAATATATGGATCAAGCGGGAAATAATTGATAGTATTTTTCTTTTTTCCAAAATAAAAAAAGCCACGGGATCACTTGGGCCTAAACCCTTGACCTTCATCTGATAAAACACGCTTACCCTAACCTCAAAGCTATGGTGCCAACGTACTTCTGAAGCAATGCTGAAGATTCTTTTTGAGGAAATCGATACACTCAAAAATTCATATCTGGTAAAACTAGAGATTAAGTAGGATTGTTTGCTCTTTCAGTAAGATTCAAAAACAAGGATTGAAAAAATTAAATATTTTACCTGCAAGTACAATGTTCAACTGTATTACTACAAGCTAAAATTTATTATAGTAACGTAATTTATCTCGTTTAAGATTAAAAAAAAATACTTCGACGACCTAAAAATTTCAAAGAGATCGAGAACACGCACTCCAATAATTTGTGCCACAAAAAAAATACAATTTTCGATTTATTGCTTGATGTTTTGTCATAAGCATCTCTGTAAGCATATTTAACATCGGATTTTCTATGCATAAACTTCATTAAAAATACGTATTTTTGAAATCGTATTCCTGTGATTAGCGTAACCAAGTGGTTGAGAGCGCGCTTTCGATGACAGGATGGTTTTACCTCGGATGGTATTTTTATCAATGAAGGATCTTTACGATGAGAAATCTTTAAAAGTCCATGTGTTGTCATACATTTCATGTATCAACTTTTTGTAAATAAACTACTTTTCTTTTCTTCCTCCTGATTAATTAGAGGGAGCCGTAAAAGACTATCTCGAGCATTTGCCAAACAAAGACAATAGCCCAAAGGGACGAAAATTTGCATTTTAAGTGGGAAATTCTCATGCTGCTAAATGAGTTGTATGACACATTACCATCTTTATCACGGAGATAAGTATGGAAAATTTTCTAACGAAAAAATTGTATTCACTTCCACACATCTATTCTGCCATAAGCAAAGCTAGCGAACTAAAAATTTGGAACAATTTTGCTAAAAAAATTACACACCAGATTCAACATATTTGGCTGTAAGCGCATTTTTGCGCAAGGTTGTATGTAATAGAATGGACTTAAGTCTGCTTACGAAGCAGTTCACTTCAAGAAGTCTCAGTCGCGCTGAATTATCATTAAATATTTCACTTGTAAATATGAAGTACAACTTCAGCCCCAGGGAAAAGAATTGCATTCCACAAAAGCTTATCCAAATTTCAGGGACAGACCACAACCACAGCACCCACAGTGTCCTGCTCGACTTGAATAAGGTATAGAGCACGGTTCTCTTGGCAACACGAGTTCTGGGAGACTTGTTCTCCTAAACTCGTCCTAGCTAAACCGGTCGCTCAGTGGCCTTCGCTTTTTGTCATCGAGCTGGGAAGGTTTCATTAGCTTGAGCTCGGCTGAAATAAACTATAACAGGGTGGGTGGTTGGCGGTTTGCGACTTTACAGTGCCGATGAGAGTCTAGGAACTCCGTAAAAACTCTTTATAATTTCCTTTGAAAAGTAAACAGTGGATTAAAATTCAAACATTTCGTGCATTTGTCCGGCAAAAATTCTACAAAACATTGTATTTCTTCGGAGGAAATTGAAATTTATTGATAATGTTTTGCGCATTCGTTTATGAGCAGCAATGAAACATTCTATCATTTGTAAAAAATCATTAGTGAAAATTAAAAAAATATTCTCTTTTTAAAAACAATGGTTAACGTATAAAAACTGAGGTGATTAAATGAAATAGGTTTGAAATTGCAGGCGAATAAAAATGCTAAAATAGGTACTTCTGAAAAAATCCACCAATACGTTTTGCTTTCAAACAATTAGATATACATATATAGAAAAAGATATTTCTAGTGAATATACATAACGAACGAACCGTACAAGTCTGATGCTTTTATGAAGTCCTCCCAAATGGGGGAACTAATTGAATTTGGTTTTTAAAGGTTGAATATCGAGGAATTTATCAAGTGACAAGAAAGATGTTCTTTTGATGAAGGCGGGTCACCAGTGCTCGGGTAGAGCACATTTAATTGCAAAATGAATGAATTACGGCCACTGACTCAGAAGGAGTTAGGCGGTATTCGGACGCAATATTTCAAGCGTCTACAATCAACAACAAAATTACCACAAGCCAACACCGGGGGAAAATGAGAGAATAGTTTCACTCGCCGGTATGGGATTTATTGAGGAGAAGGTTGAACGCTGAAGTCCGAGGCTTGACTCTTGTTCGCGAGAGTCCTTGGGGAGAGTCCGAGGCGGTTGCAGGACTTCAGACGATTCGTTCAGCTCAGGCTTGTGAAGCGCGTGCTGGAGTGTGGAGTCGAGGATGGTGTAAGTGTGGGAGGTTCCGACACTAAGTGAGTAGTGAATTGAGTGCTGAGTATGGGATTTGTTACCGGTTGGGAAAACTCGGTAAGAATGGGACTCTCGACCCAATGGTAGTCACGACTGGAGGTTTTAGCGGCTTAGCTGCAGGGATGCAGGCCTTCCAGTTTCATAAGTTAAATAGGAAGGGAAACTTGGAGCATACACTCGGAGAGTGAGCCAGGAGGGTGAACCCGGAGGAGGTAAGCTCCTTAAATTAAGAGGTTAGGGTTTGGTTTCATACGTGTTTGTGAGTGCATGAATGTGTGGTCCAGTCGATCCTGTGAGGGAGCAGGTGACTTGGATTACTTTGCACGATAACGAGTCTATTCATACATATGTGCAAGACTGCTGCATCTGCTACTTACAGAGGAACAATGGAAGGGTCTAGTGCTAAAGTCAGTACCGCGGATCTAGCGCCCGAGTTGCAGCCTGAATCATCTTAACACCCAGAACCGGTGTTCAAGACCAACTGGTCAAAAACTCCACTGATATCACAAGCAGCAACACAACTGAGTTTATAATCGTTATGTCATTTGCTAATGGAATTTAATTATACTGGTTTGGCTTATAGGTATTCCAAAAATAGCCAGCCAACTGCTGTCAGTTGGCGGTTGTAACTTGAGTCAAAAGCAAACTACACTTACAACTCAGCATGAGACTGAAGATTTAAATTTCCCGTACAGGGAACTAATTTCTAAAGACAAAACATGACTGAGTATGAACTAACAACTAGAAGTAAAATAATGTCCATAAAATGGCGTGAGAAAAGGTGAGGACTCTTGTTCTCTATAATTTAGATGAGCAAGAATTGCAGCAAAATGACATAAAAAAAATAGTAGCATATAAAAAGACACGACAGTAAAAACAAACTAGAGATGGACAAAGTTACAGTGATTTACAAAGGCTCAATTAAATTCTTGGAAAAATATTGAAATATAAGAACACTGATTCTGTAATTATTTCAAACCCTACTTAATTGAAAATACAGCTGTGAAGATTAAAAATGATAATTGATGCAAGCCTAGCTGCATTAAGAAAAATACAGCTGTAAAGATTAAAAATGATAATTGATGCAAGCCTAGCTGCATTAAGAAAAATACACTTCTTACACAATGCCCGACAGTAAATGAAATAATCAAAATTCTAGCTACTGCAGTGTCAAAAGTTAATTGAATTATAATGCTAACTGAACTGGTAAAAATACCAGTGCGAATCCGTTAAATTAAACAAATTCCAATTGGGATCTGATGCTAAAGTAAATATGCAAGTTTGCACGGCTAAATTAATTCAGGGAAAAACACTGATGAAATGGCGCGGTGAACTTGAAGCTTGTGCCTAACTACACCGGCACAGATAAACACAGTGAATGTTCCTAAGACACAATAACGAGCGCTACCTAACACTGAACAAGTTAAGACACAACACAGGAAAGTTAAGACATAATACCACTTAACATTAACACTTGATACTTACAATTGCCCCTCTGGGGCCCAAGCACTGACACAGGAGAATTGAATAAGAGAATGACGCCTCTGCCTGAAAATGGCTATCTGAACTTGCGAAATGGTTCTCCGTACTGTTTCCAACGGAAGTGACGGGCGGAAACGTAGTCGGAAAATATTTTCGAAAGACTTTTTTTTGTAACATTTTGGGTTTTAACGAATAAATTCGGTCTTGTAAATTTATAAAAATAATTACATTTGTATAATTTAATTTTAGGATGTTAGTTTTTAATATTTTATGAAATTAGGCTGAAGTGCGGCTGAGGGTTCACTACACTTTCGTTAACTGATACAAACTTCGACAGAAGGTGTAGAAACACAAAATTACGACTTTTTCTTGAATCAGTATAAATCCAAACACTTGGATCGAGATTTAGGCTTGAAATTGTGGTAGATTTCTCGGACATTTTTTTACTCTGTGCATTATCTTAGGTACTCAGATAACGGTAAGATTTGCTTATTTTCATGGTCGTCTGCAGTCAAACGTAAAATAACTGCCGCAATTTGACTCAGTTTGAAAATTCGGAAAAAGTTGAAATAGAAGCTATCTTGTTCGAATGATGGTTGACGCTGCAGGACGTATTGTAGATGACCCACAAGCGATATCGTATCAGGGAATCGCTTCTGTGTAGGTATACCAAACTGCACCGACATAGAGAGTGGACGTTTTGAATACTTACTGTTATGCCAGTTTCAACACTCTGTCTACGTAGGTAAAACTGAAGTTTATTCAACTCAAATTTAAATTCAATTGCAGTTTGTGGCTCACGTCGCAGTCAAAGCGTTGATGACGTTCTGGAACCCACCAAGTTTCAGCCACCTACAACTTCGTGGACTGCTCCTACCGTAGAAAGACCCTATCTAACTTTGAAATTCGATACCTAGAAAACGTTTAAATTTTTACTTATCTATGAAAAAGCAATTAGTTCGAATTATTACGTCTACTGTTAGGGTTTGTGCCATTAGTTTTTAGGTTGTGCTAGAGGTTCTGCCGCCGTGCGGCTGAGACCCGGGTTCGAAACTCGGCGCTGGCGGTGGCGATTTTCTCTGTTGGGTATAGGAGAAAAATTCCAAGCACACTACCCCACTCTACCCAGGTGTCTGAAATGGGTACCGGTCATGACCGGGGGAAAGCGTCATGGCGTCCTGGCGTTAGTTATAAGGCATTTGAAAATCCAATGTACAAGGTGATATGTATCAGACTTGATTGGAAATAAAGCATTCGTAGATGCCTTCATTATTATTATGTATACTGTATGTACTGTATAAACACTCAGAAATATCGGGGGTAGGGGAAATGTTCATTCGTACACCATACAATTTTCAATTCATTACTTTGAATATGACGTGCGACACCGGTAACACTCGGAGGGAATTTTCATAATGCTGCTGACTGATCAGAAGTCACAAACTCAATTTTCAGAAGTACTTAATCAAAGCTAAATAATGGCACGATCCCATGAATATTTGTTCTTTTCAACACGGTTTTATTCATTTGGCTCTAAATTTGAGTTGAATGTGCAACTTCAGTTTTACTTGTCTCAGTCAAAGAGTTAGCATACCTTCAACAAGCCAAAACATAGACGCTTCTTCTAAGGTGATATTTTCCAACCTTTCAAAATCGCTCAAGTTATTCAAATTTTAAAATTTACAACACACTTAACATGTTGCTACGAAGACAAAACGATTTCAAGATTAAAATGCAGCAAATTGATGTCGCCACTGACCCCCTAGCTGACCTGTCTGAATTAGAACAAAAAAGAATATCGTATTAAAGATATTTAAGAAAATGTATGACGTAAATGAGACGCTAAGCAAACAGTTACCTCCAACACCGAATAGAAGACCAGAAATTCTGAAAATATAAAAGACAAAATACAAGCTAAATAAGACGCTAAGCAAACAGTAAGCCTCTAGGTTGACAGGGGAACTATATTTTTATTCCTCCGTGTAGACTAGTATTCCAATCAAGGGACTCGGAGAAAATGTCTTTTATTGCGCAACGAAATTGCGATATTTCCATGCAAATAATGTTGGCACAAAACAGTCTACATGAGTCAGAAATATGAAAATGATTATTCTACAACGACTACCAAGACATGCACAACGTAATTGGAGTGATACGTGAAAGTGACCACCAAGATAAAGTTGTCATAACATTCTTAAGAGCGTATAATGATTTGCATCACGCAAGACTAACAAGTATGTTTTTAGGACGTAAATAATAGAACACATTAGTGATCTATAGAGTTATCAAATTAGAAAAAGTTTCGTTATTTTCGAAACATGACGCAAATGTCTTTAATAGAAAAACACAAATAGGTGCCCCGATGGTCCAGTTTAATGCTTGTACAAAAACGGAAAGAAAAGGCATAAAAATGTATCCTATAGCTAGTTAATTGAAATTGAGTAGTGTTTGTTAATTCATGGAAACAGTAAAGATATGACCTGAGATAAATTGAAGATACAGTGTAACCGGATATCACTTACGAGTAGCAAATACCTACAACATTTTGGCAGAAACGCGTAAACAAACATATACTCAAAGTAATTAATTTTAAAAGGCCGAGACACAGATAATATTTCAGTTTTGAAAATTGAGAAAACATACCTATGAAAATCTCCAATTCAGCGCATACTTACTTAAAAACTGGGGAGTGATCAGGAGAAAAATTAAACATGAAAATGAATTAGTAAAATGTAATATAACTCTTAAAGAACCAAACAACATTCAAGGAATAACTTTAGAAATGAGGAGACATTTTCATTATTAATACATGGTTAGACATTGAAGTAAACAAAACTAAGAGATCAATTTGAAGTTCGTAAGTACTACATATTGCTGAACAAATCAACTAATGTTCCATTTATTAACATCAGAATGAGCTAATTGAATTTTCATTATCATTAGTGAAAACATAATCTGAAAACTAGAAGTCTTTATGTATCAGACCACAGCTTCAGCTTTTGGGAAAGACTAGTCATTATCAATGTATCATAACCTAAAGACTAGAAATATTTATGATCACTACATAACTTTAGGTTTCTGCAAAGACTAGTCATTATCAATCAATACATCACAGCATAACTAAAATAAAGGCTATAAAATATCGATAAAAGAAACCACCGATATAGAACATAGACACATCAAGAGCGTACAAAGTGACTACTCTCAATGTGGGTACAACGTATTGTATGAGCTGAGCTGTTGTGCAGGTATATGTATATTAATTGAAGGAGAAATGAACGAAACAGAAATAAATGCAATGAAATTGCAATGCTGTCAATTACTAATTCCGGTTTTTTAACTGCAAGAAATGCATTATTGCTCCAGTACGAAAATTATATTTAACACTCGAATGTATCTCACATATATGTTTCCGAACCCACAATGATTAAGTATCAATGACAGTATTAGGTAATAGGTATAAATACGCTGTTTCGAACTTCGAAAAAAATAATCAACATAAACATTGCGTATTTTTTAGCTTTCCAGTAAAGTATTTTAACTCTGTTTTGTTTAATTTTGGTATCATACAATTATATATAATTTTTAGTAAAATTTAGAATTGAATCCACAAAAAATAGCGACTTCAACCACGATTTCAACGCATCCGGATGAACGACTCCGACTCCACCACATTCAGAAAATCGACTGCGACTCCACCCTAAAACATGCGATTCCGACTCTGCAACCCAGTCGTATTGCCAGACGTTCTTCCGCCCACAAAATGCAAGAGTCTCAAGTCCTGTGGTTGTTCTATACCAGTTGGTCAAACTTTCCAAACAAACAAACAAACATCGGCATCTTTGGGATGCTTTATTTCCAATCAAGCCTGATACATATGATCTTAAGCTTTGTTTTTTTCAAATGTCTTATAACTAACCCTATGAATAGGACACCATGACGGTTCCCCCGTAAAGCCGGTACCCATTTCCGACACCTGGGTTGAGTGGGGTATTGCGCTTGAGCTTTCCCTTATACCCAACGGGGAAAATCTCCGCGCCAGAGCCGGGATACGAACCCTCGTCTCCAACATACAAGGCTGATCCCTTAACCACTGTGCCACGGAGAGCACAGACATGACCCTGGCCAAACTTCAGTTTTGATGAGTCCTGAGCCATCGAGAACTCGCTGGCCTTCCTGTGCGAATAAACCTTAGACGAATCCACAATTTTACTTTCCCCATTGCAATCTCAAACAACGTTATAAGTATATGTACCGTTGAAGCAGGTGATTTCTCATTATCAGGAAGAGACCATCACCCACATAACTTCACAGCCAGATAGACAGCAGCTTAACATAAACGGAGCCGGATTTGCTCGTTTTCTCACGCTTGGGATGCCGATCTGAGTCAATTAATGCTTTTTGTCTACCTCACATCAGAAAACCTTTTTTAACCCTTGGAGAAAGGAGAATAATTGAGACATTTTTTCCCTCTCGTAAAGAATCACGTTCAATTTATTTTGTCCAATGCACCATATATCACTTATTGCACGTAAATATTTCTCAATACTATTATATTAGAACTAATGAAATTGGAAACCAGTATAAAAATTTGGATTGTCGAGGTGTAGTTTAGAATAAATTATATCAAGGAGAGGATAAAGCTTTCAGAAAATTTCATTATTGAAAGAATAATCTTACTTCAGTAGCTGAATCATGGTTTAACAAAATGTACATATATATATATAGGTATGATATAAAATTGAATAGCAAATTCGTTGACATACAATTTGAGAGTGGCCTAAGATGTTTAGGTACAGTAGGTCATAAATAATACCGAAAAATAAAATTATATTCAAACAGGGTGTTGTAGAACAAAACTGCACTCTTGAATGTTTTTTTTTTTGTCGATCAACGCTCTGCCATGAACTTGAACTTGAACTTGAGGGCCGACAGCGTCGGGGCCTTTGTAACGGCCTACAATTCCCCCCACAATTTTCACACAGAGAGTTCAGCACCTGGTACCAGACTTGTCCACTAAACTACTCAAGATCTACCAATCCTTGTCACAAGCTGCCATTGGACGGTATCACAAGGATAACCAGTGTGTCAAAACTTCATCCCCAGGCATATTGGGTCATTACTGCTCATTCTACCTGACTGGCTCATTCCAGTCACTGTCTCTTACTTCAGGCACGCACAAGAAACATTTTTTAAGTTTGATAGTCTGGGTTTAACGGAATTATGAAGGGTTGTTAATTATCATTCCTGCTCAAACTCAAATACTGAGGAAGTGTTTTTAGAGTACCGTGCGAGAAGGACAATGAAGACACTGTAGTGTTCTCCCTCAGGCCGCTTTACACTCCGGGCAGACTTGTGAATATCTATTGACTTGTGAATATCGATAGACTTGTGAAATATCTTTGCCCGAAGTGAGTGCCTGAGGTGCAAACGAACCCGGCAAGGTGAGGAAAACACAACTGGAATAAACGCCGTATTATTATGAAGATCGCCGGCAATAATGGCACAAGGGAATATTACAGTCGAGTAATACAGTGGCAGATGACGTCTTGGCAGACCGACGGTTGCCGGGGAGACGCTGCTCGGTTGAAGGACGAGCGCAGACCGGTGAGGCTACTGCTGGCCGAGTGTCTCCGACCAAGGAGTACCAGAGGCGCTAGCAGGGAACTGGTGCGTCTAGCAAGCAACACGACGTGGCGGCTGGCAGTCGAGGCGGCGGTGAAAGCGACGGGTGAGGTGCTGGCGGAGCGTCGAGACTTAGTGTGAATATCAGGGACGCTGAGAGTGTACTTAGGCTGCGCTGGCTGCGCGGCTGTTTATATAGGCCTCGCTGGAGCCCAACTCTGGCCGTCCAGGTCTCCGATTGGTCAAGACGGGGGTGCCCGCTTTTCGCCGTCTAGGCTTGTGCTAAACTTACGGAGGTTTTTATCGACGTTGCCTGACTGTTCGAAGCAGGCTGCTTATAAAGCTCGGTTCGGCACCCCAGCGCCAAACTTTAGCTCTGATTATTGGCCGCTTAGTACTGGCGCTTTGAGGCTGTGAGGTGGCGCTTTTAAGCTTGTGTGGTGGTGTGTGTTCATACCACCACAACACTTTTGGACTCAGCTTATTGGTTTTTATTGGAGGAGCCGGGAGGATCGCCGAGTCTTGTTACTGCAGATCTTGGCTGGAGATATTTTGCAATCCTGGAGGTAGCTGATCCGGCAGGTTGACGGTGTGTAAGTGTAATGTCGTGCGCTAGCGGAATTGATCTTCGCTTCAGCACGCCATTGAACGGAACTCGGTAGGACGCCCAAAGGGAAAACGAGGTCTCTTCAGGTTTTTTATTTCTTATCCCCTGGTTCCGTGAATCTGCCCAGAAAGGTATGATTCAGAGTCGGACCACGAATTGCATGACAAGAGAAGCCTAATTCAAGATCATAGTCGAATGATTAACTGATGTACACAGCACCGCACAACAAGAAAGTAACTCACACCTCAAGGGTACACGAGAAATAGCTGAGTGGGACATAAGAGGCCATAGAATAGTAGCACATAAAAGAGAATTCGACGCCCTGCTAACGACGTAGCACAACAACAATTCGCATTACTATTACTGGTATTATCATAAGAAAGTTTTAGCCTCCCTTGACCGCGACAAAGGTGTCCCAAGAGAGGAAAGAGGAAGGCACCATCTAGCGTGTAGTTGGGGTAACGCGGAATCTACGCACAAGGTGCACAGGAGCAGTAGGCTGGGAGATAAGTTCACAAACAAGAAAGGTTTCCGTTGCATCAACAGGGAAGAAAAATAAGTCTCTAGTCGAGTAACACATTTATGATATACGCACACGAATATTGTAAACTCGTGTCACCAGTCAAAGGGAGTGATTGAGGGCAATGTACTCCTATAATCCTGCCCAATCTACATTCGATAATACGTGTAATGATAGCCATAAGAAACAGCGCAATTTCATGGACGATGCATTTCCCTTGTGAGGTGAGAACACTTTTGATAGTTTATATGTACATGACATAAACTTCGTAATCCTTGACGCCAAGCAATAATACATGAATCGCTTGTTTCGGCCAATGCTCAAAGTGTCCTTTTAAGGAAGCACAAAGTTATATACACGAATGTACATCCTTATCCAACAATCTTAACACAGCGGTCATTAGTCAATAAGCACTTTATTTGAACAAAGGTGGACGATCGCACAACAAGTTTATAGTTTTTACATGAATGCTTCACAATATAAAGGGATGACGAGTTAGGTAACATCACAAGTTGAAAAAGGATACTCTAAAATACTTACAGACGATGAGGAAAGGTCCCTCAGTTTAGACCTGTGACAGCTTATTTTAGTCTGCAAAATAAGTGCCTACTCTGGCTTTCTTTACCCTATCTGTGGAAAAGAGACAGCAAAAATTAGGTCTCTAAAGCAGGGGCAAGTCACTCAGGTCATCAATCAACCATTATCAATAAATTCTATTATAAACAAAATGAGAGAGGCAAGTACACGTTTGTCAACGTCGCTTTGAAAACACAAATCATATGAGCTAGTGGTCTCAAATTTCTGCGCCTATTCTCAGTCTACTGAATGCCGTAACTTTAGGCTTTCACCTTGCTGACTGGCGCAACTTGCCCAGCACAGCTCATAGGTAAGAAGCCAATCGACTAAATTTATTTTTGCTTGCTTCACGTCTCTCTATTAATGAATGTTATAAATAATACAAAGACAAGGAATAATACAAAGACAAGAAAAATCACGTTCCCAAGTTGGTACAAGTCCAGCACGACGGGCCATGAATTTTTCAATATCAACAACTGATGTCTAATCCATGAAGAATCACCATAGTTTTTATTTTCAGTACACAAATCTCTCAATAGTGAAGCAGTGGTTGGTTTGTATTATCAAATAAATATAAAGTTGTGCTATCTTATGTTAATCTATGAAATGTAGTAAACTTCAAGTAATCCTGTGTCAAACTAAAAAGCATTGATATGTCAGTCTCTCCATGTTGCATTTACTGCCCATGACACTGTTTACAATATTACATATGACAACATAGCTTACATGGCCTGGCTATTATGCAAATGTTGCTGAGCAAAAAAAAACATTTGGACATGAACACAAATTCACTTGGAGCAGTGAAACAGAGATAGGAAAGTTCATCAGTAAAATCACAGTGTTCAGCTAAAGTACCGCTGAACCAGAACCTGACTAATTCCCATCGTTACACTGCAGCTTACTGGCTACACCGAAAGAAAACACCAGGCCCTACCCAACTGTAACTGCTAGTCTGACTCAATGTAGGTGGGTTTGCCGGCCGCCGGGAGCATCCTCGAATGCTCCAGAAACCGGCCGTTCACCGCTATCGAACGCACGTCGTGTGAAAACACCCAAAAAATATAGCTAGCGAGGTAACACGTAAATCGAATGAGTTTCCCACTCAAGTTCACTTCCTAAACAACACAGAACTTAAGATTATCCGGGAACCTGTTCCTCCCACGCACTTCAAACAAATGAAACGTTGGCGTCATTCTTGCGGACGAAGCGCGGATCCGCAAAATGTTGCCGAAACCAAACTATCAAAATTATTCAAATTTCCTCACGTCTTGTACGACGTGACACTCCCCCCCCCCCCTTGGTGGCTCTGGCCACCAATAACTGCCATCGGGGGGGGGGGGGGGCGCTGGTTAAGGGCTGGTTCAGTGGCGGGGCGCCACCCACTACGTGCTCATCGCAGTCGTCTCGCCCCGCGGGACGCGTCGGTGTTGTCTTCAGCGACGTGTGGGCGGCCTTCCACCGGCTGCGCGGGCGTGACTCATAGAGGAGTCCTCTCTGCTTCCCCGAACAACGTCGAACTTTCCGTCGCTGGCGGGTGGTGGACCTCTGGAGGGGTCCGGGTGTTGTCTCCTGGTCTTTCTCGACGCTACCCGGCATCCCTCTTGCGTCGGCGAGTGCGTCATACTTGTCCCGATGCTTCGGATTCCGACGGCAGCTTGTCGCGTAGGCGGTACTGAGAGGCTGGTAAAGGGAAGATGGAGGTGGGTGCTCGGCGTTTCCTGGGGGGTCGGGAGCCGCGTGGCCGCCTCCCCCTTTGCTTGGCCCGTTCTTTCGAGCTCTCTTGTCAACAGATGTGCGCTCAGCATGGTGCGCGTCGTACTTTCTCTTCAGATCACCAGGGTACGGAAGCTCCCATTTCCGTTTCTTCTTGGACTTCGGTGATGCACTGTCTGGATCGCACTGAGCGTCCATTTCATCGTTTGTTGCTGAGTGGTTGATAAATCTCGTCGTTGGCGGGGCTTCCGCTTGATTGTCTTCCTCTGCCCTTGTGTTTTTCGTCTTTTCAGGGTCTCCGCGACCGTCGGGGGGCCGCGGATGAGGGGTTTCATCGCTGTGCTGCTGGGCGATAGCGTCTTCTCCTGAGAGCGGTTCAAGGCACGTCTCCGGGCCACAGGTTTTGAGAGCGGCTTCGGCTACGATCCTTGCGACCGTGTAAGAGTGCTCTCCTTCGGGGCTGACGTCGTCGTTCACCTTGCTGACCACTGCCCAGCCTAAGGCAGTGTGGTGGACGAACGGAGCCTTTCGGCGTTGTTTGTCGGAGTGACTGTAGAGTAGGTCTCCGCAGTCCGTCCCCAGGAGCACCGCGACTTCTGCGTGTTTGTCCAAGGGAAAGAAATGCTGAGCGAAGTGCGATATCTCCGGGGTTCTTGCGACGCGTTCGTAGGTCGCGACTGCTTTCTTTCTATCGGGGATGGAGTTGCATTCCAACATCGGTGGGAGCTCGAAGGTTTGGTCTTCGGACACTCCCTTTATTTTCAACCCTGACACGCGTCTGCCGTATCGAGCGGCGGATTGATCGGTCAGCGTTTCCAGCTCGTAGTGAGACTTGGGGGTTGTCACGCGGAGGGCGTTCAACAGCTTAGGAGAGCAGAAGGACGTGGTGCTTTGCTCATCTAAGATTACGTAGGCGCGGCACGACCGACCCGTGTTCTCGTCGATAACGTCTGC
Source organism: Morinoia aosen (assembly GCA_030386875.1). Classification (NCBI taxonomy): domain Eukaryota; kingdom Metazoa; phylum Arthropoda; class Malacostraca; order Amphipoda; family Talitridae; genus Morinoia; species Morinoia aosen. Next base: position 39,391,468 of record CM059574.1, read on the forward strand.
CAGAACAACTTTGCTGCATGCACCCTCCTCGGCTGTGGGTACGCGAGAGGCCAGGGCCACAGCTCTCAATCTCTCCCCGAGTTCGCTCTGAGCTCTGTCGTCGCTCGGTTCTCGACTGGGTCTCTCCTGACGAGTGGTTTCACTCGAATTTCCAGCTGCTCGCCAGTTGATGTGGGCGGCCGTGCTGTGACTGCTGGCTCCGCAGTCGTCGCACTTCACAACTTCATTGCAGTGCTTTGCCCAGTGAGGGCCTAGACAACGGTAACATAACTTATGCTCGCGTATGAAGTCCTTCTTCTTCCGAGATTCCATCTTTCTTACCGTTTGGCACGAGTTTGTCGCGTGCTGTGCACTCTGGTGGAGAACGCAGCTGCCGGTTTGATTCTCCGAGGACGTGTAGAGAACTTGCGAGGCTCTTGGATTGAGGCGAGCGGGGGCGGCCGTGTCGAGTCGATTGCTCACCCAGTTGAGGTTCGATGCCCCAAAACTATCACACTGGGTGTCTGACAGCGTTTTGATGAACTCGCAGAACCTAGCGAAATCGGGTAGCGATCCAAATAATCTTCTGTGCCTAGTTCGTTCGCTTCTCCAGGCGTCCAGAACGAAGAAGGGTAGCCTCTCAACGATGGGAGACAGCCCTACGTCGGTGTTCAGGAAGGCGAGGCCTTTGTTGTGCTGCATTGTGTGATGAATCGCTAGACAGGCGTCGCTGAACTTCCGCAGCTTGAGACCGACTGTGCGGTCGCCCTTCATGCCCTTTATATCCGAGGCTTGGGCGAGGCGTTCGAGCAGGCTATCGGCTACCCTGTCGTCAGAGGCGAAGCGAGTCTTCAATTGTTCGACGATGAGGGTGAGCAGGGGCGCTGTGTCCAGGTAGGTAGCTGCCAGGGTGTCGTCAATGAGGCTCCTTGGCTCGCCGCAGGTGTGGTTCGTGAGGATCTCGATGGCGTCGATGGGCTCCACGGCGAGCCTCTCCATCCTTCTCTTGATGGCATCGAACCATCTGTGGAACAGGTGAGCCTCTCCCGCGTAGGGTTGGCTTGGCGCCTTTTTTAGATCTTCGATCATTGAGAGCCTCATAGCTCCGTCGATCACTGGTGGCTTTGTTTCAAAGACCACGGCAGGTGAGCCGGTGGAAGCCCGGGGCTGAAATGCTGGTGCGGAGGGATTCATCGGAGGTGCGAGATCGGTGTCACGGGGCGAAGCATTCGCAACCGCCGTTGTGCCCCCTGCGGGTTCAATGACGTGATGCTGGAAGGCTTGGTCGACCCATGCTCCTGTGCGGTCCTCTTTGCACTCGGTATTCTGCTCACCGAAGTGCTGATCATTCTCCGTTCGGTTCCTGTTCCTCAATTTCGACCTCTCGATGGCGATTTGCGCCAACAGTACCGATGGCTCTTCAGTGATGTCAATAAGCATCTGCTTATTGTCTTGGCTAGGGGGCTCGCGGCGCTCGGATTCGCCGTCCTTGTGACGAGAGCTGGCACTGGGAAGGCTCTGGCTATGATCGCTCTCACTGTCTTGACTCTGGCTGTAATAGCTCGAACCTTGGTGACTCTGACGACGATGGCTGGGGCTGGCCTGGTCTCTGCCCCGACGGTTGGAACGGTGTCCGTTCCTGTTCTCAGCCAATGATGATTTTGGGGGCTTGTTCTGATGGGCAGCGCCTTGCGGCTGGTTCTTGGACGAGGTCCTCCTCGACCTCGAGCTCTTGCGCTGGGAAGGTTCCGTTGTCACACTCCGTGAGGAGCTCGCACCGAGCTCTTCGTTTCTGTGGTCCATTGAGTCCGCTAGTGCTTTCCTGCGAGCTCTAGCACTTGTCAATGAGCCTCGGATTACCGTCGCTTCTGCGGTGGCTCCTGAACCCTCGAGAGCTAGGACCAGCTGGTCTCCGATTCGCTTGACGGACTTAGCCTTTGCTCGGATTCCAGCGTGGACTTGATCCACCTCGCTGGGAGTCTTGAGATCTCGTGGTACTGCACCATTCAGGAGACTGTTCAAGGCTGCTAGCTCCGTACGGAATTGTTCTTCCAGCTGTGGAAGTCTAAGCTTGCTCTTTCTTCCGAGAGAGGTCATTTCTGTGGTCTCGGATGTTCGCCGCGGGCGGCTGAGAATCTGCTTTGGGCCTCCTCTTTGGAGGGCTTCTTCGTGGGAGGGCACCTTCCGCTGACGTCTATTCACTGTAATGTCGTGCGCTAGCGGAATTGATCTTCGCTTCAGCACGCCATTGAACGGAACTCGGTAGGACGCCCAAAGGGAAAACGAGGTCTCTTCAGGTTTTTTATTTCTTATCCCCTAGTTCCGTGAATCTGCCCAGAAAGGTATGATTCAGAGTCGGACCACGAATTGCATGACAAGAGAAGCCTAATTCAAGATCATAGTCGAATGATTAACTGATGTACACAGCACCGCACAACAAGAAAGTAACTCACACCTCAAGGGTACACGAGAAATAGCTGAGTGGGACATAAGAGGCCATAGAATAGTAGCACATAAAAGAGAATTCGACGCCCTGCTAACGACGTAGCACAACAACAATTCGCATTACTATTACTGGTATTATCATAAGAAAGTTTTAGCCTCCCTTGACCGCGACAAAGGTGTCCCAAGAGAGGAAAGAGGAAGGCACCATCTAGCGTGTAGTTGGGGGAACGCGGAATCTACGCACAAGGTGCACAGGAGCAGTAGGCTGGGAGATAAGTTCACAAACAAGAAAGGTTTCCGTTGCATCAACAGGGAAGAAAAATAAGTCTCTAGTCGAGTAACACATTTATGATATACGCACACGAATATTGTAAACTCGTGTCACCAGTCGAAGGAAGTGATTGAGGGCAATGTACTCCTAATCCTGCCCAATCTACATTCGATAATACGTGTAATGATAGCCATAAGAAACAGCGCAATTTCATGGACGATGCATTTCCATTGTGAGGTGAGAACACTTTTGATAGTTTATATGTACATGACATAAACTTCGTAATCCTTGACGCCAGGCAATAATACATGAATCGCTTGTTTCGGCCAATGCTCAAAGTGTCCTTTTAAGGAAGCACAAAGTTATATACACGAATGTACATCCTTATCCAACAATCTTAACACAGCGGTCATTAGTCAATAAGCACTTTATTTGAACAAAGGTGGACGATCGCACAACAAGTTTATAGTTTTTACATGAATGCTTCACAATATAAAGGGATGACGAGTTAGGTAACATCACAAGTTGAAAAAGGATACTCTAAAATACTTACAGACGATGAGGAAAGGTCCCTCAGTTTAGACCTGTGACAGCTTATTTTAGTCTGCAAAATAAGTGCCTACTCTGGCTTTCTTTACCCTATCTGTGGAAAAGAGACAGCAAAAATTAGGTCTCTAAAGCAGGGGCAAGTCCCTCAGGTCATCAATCAACCATTATCAATAAATTCTATTATAAACAAAATGAGAGAGGCAAGTACACGTTTGTCAACGTCGCTTTGAAAACACAAATCATATGAGCTAGTGGTCTCAAATTTCTGCGCCTATTCTCAGTCTACTGAATGCCGTAACTTTAGGCTTCCACCTTGCTGACTGGCGCAACTTGCCCAGCACAGCTCATAGGTAAGAAGCCAATCGACTAAATTTATTTTTGCTTGCTTCACGTCTCTCTATTAATGAATGTTATAAATAATACAAAGACAAGGAATAATACAAAGACAAGAAAAATCATGTTCCCAAGTTGGTACAAGTCCAGCACGACGTGCCATGAATTTTTCAATATCAACAACTGATGTCTAATCCATGAAGAATCACCATAGTTTTTATTTTCAGTACACAAATCTCTCAATAGTGAAGCAGTGGTTGGTTTGTATTATCAAATAAATATAAAGTTGTGCTATCTTGTGTTAATCTATGAAATGTAGTAAACTTCAAGGATTCCTGTGTCAAACTAAAAAGCATTGAAATGTCAGTCTCTCCATGTTGCATTTACTGCCCATGACACTGTTTACAATATTACATATGACAACATAGCTTGCATGGCCTGGCTATTATGCAAATGTTGCTGAGCAAAAAAAAACATTTGGACATTAACACAAATTCACTTGGAGCAGTGAAACAGAGATAGGAAAGTTCATCAGTAAAATCACAGTGTTCAGCTAAAGTACTGCTGAACCAGAACCTGACTAATTCCCATCGTTACACTGCAGCTTACTGGCTACACCGAAAGAAAACACCAGGCCCTACCCAACTGTAACTGCTAGTCTGACTCAATGTAGGTGGGTTTGCCGGCCGCCGGGAGCATCCTCGAATGCTCCAGAAACCGGCCGTTCACCGCTATCGAACGCACGTCGTGTGAAAACACCCAAAAAATATAGCTAGCGAGGTAACACGTAAATCTAATGAGTTTCCCACTCAAGTTCACTTCCTAAACAACACAGAACTTAAGATTATCCGGGAACCTGTTCCTCCCACGCACTTCAAACAAATGAAACGTTGGCGTCATTCTTGCGTACGAAGCGCGGATCCGCAAAATGTTGCCGAAACCAAACTATCAAAATTCTTCAAATTTCCTCACGTCTTGTACGACGTGACAGTAAGTGTAATGGTATTATGACATCCCGTTTAACTGACGAACAAATAACAAGGCACACAATCTGGTGCTTCGCTTATGTGGGCATGGCCCTGTTGATTTAATCAGGTCGGGTTCAAACTCACGAAACTCGTGTCTGATGAATTTATGGTGATTATTACCCCAAGAATCATTGGGTAGCTCAAGGCCCAGGTGAGTGTGTTTATGGTAAGTGTGGTGTGTGGCGGCGTTGGAGAATCTGGAAATATTCAAGGACGCTGGATGACTCAATCCAAGGAGAAAAAACAGAAGAAACCACAAGCAAAGTCCATCTAGTTCCAAGTTAACACCACTGGGAAACCCTAAGTTATTTTCCAATAAACAACCGTCAAGAGTTGTTCTTTTTGATGCTCAAACAAATGAATAAGGACAGACGAGTCATGCCGGCAAAGTATTCCTTATTACTCTACTAATTTCACTATAAAACTGGACAGGATAAGGGAAACTATTTTGCATCAAAGGCGTAAATGTTTAAACAGCTCAGGAGAATTTATATGAGATCGAGCACATAAATCTTAGCTCGGAATATCTCCTATCACTCTGGTGAATTTATAATACGTCACAAATGCTGCCATAGCCAGTATTTCTGGCACAAAAAATCTCAAAACATTCACAAGACTCAAATAAAGCAAAGACAACTGCATCTCTGTGCTGGCTTTTCAAGAATCCTGATCACACCACTAAACACGCCTACGCCACTAACGAGAACAGCCGGGTCGATTTTACGATCTTTCCATCCTACACTGTATGGGGAAAATGCTAAAAAACACATAAAAATACTTAAGAAACTACTAATGAACACAGGGAAATACTAGCAACACATTCACCATTGTGAGTTTTACAAAATTAACACTTATTTATACCTACGCGACGAGCTCTTTAAGACACAAGACCAAGACACGAAATGACACTAGGGGAATGGCATGCACTGGGATGTTGCCACAATGCCTTGGTCTACTCTAGCGGTTGTTTGGTATTATTTAATATTTGCGTGATTCACACAAAAACATTAGGATTAATAATTATAATTAAAAAATTATTAGTAATAATTTACAGTAAGATAGTTTATGCCAATAATTATGCTATTTAAATTTTAATGAGAATTTTAATGTTATGAGGAATTTTTGTAGCGACTGCAACACATTTTCATAGCTTCAACTATACTCAAATTACACTCCTGATCCAATCCAGCAAGACAGCTCATACCACAATCATCTTCAGCACATCTGGCCACTCATTCTCTCCATACAGCTCAAACACCCCATTCATGAAACTTTCTCTTTCTTGCTCATACTTACTACATTCCAGCACAAAATGATCAATTGTTTCCTCCACTCTACTATTACACTGCCGACATGATCTGTTATCATTCTCATTCCACCTCCATGTACGTCTGTTCACACTCAATGACTTACATCTCACAGCAAACCAGAGTTGACTTCCAAAACTACCACCATAAAACATCTCCATACTTGAACTTGAACTTGAATTTGAGGGCCGACAGCGTTGGGGCCTTTGTAACGGCCTACAATTCCCTCCAAAATTTTTACACAAAAAGTTCAGCGCCTGGTACCAGACTGGTCCACTAAACTACTCAGGATCTACCGAAACTTGTCACAGGCTGCCATTGGACGGCATCACTGGGATAACCAGTGTGTCAAAACCCCATTCCCAGGCATATTGGGTCATTACTGACCACTCTACCTGACTGGCTCATTCCAGTCACTGTCTCTTACTCCAAGCACGCACAAGAAACATTTTCATAGCTTCAATGATACTCAAATTACACTCCTGATCCAATCCAGCAAGACAGCTCATACCACAATCATCTTTAGCACATCTGGCATGCCACTCATTCTCTCCATAACGCTCAAGCACCATATTCATGAAACTTTCTCTCTCCTGCTCATACTTACTACATTCCAGCACAAAATACTCAATTGTTTCCTCCACTCCACTAATACACTGCGGACATAATTTGTCATTATTCTCATTCCACCTCCATGTACGTCTGTTCACACTCAATGACTCACATCTCACAGCAAACAAGAGTTGACTTCCAAAACTACCATCATAGAACATCTCAAACTTAGGTGCTTCTTTTTTTCATATACCAGTCAAGTGTATGCTTCCGCATCATGCTAAGCTTCCACTTATTCAATCCATACTCTTTTGTTTGCCTCTCAATCTCTTTCTTCCACCTCTTGCAGTCCCACTCAGGCCCCACACCTCCAGCATTTATTAAACTCCAGTCATCTACAGGTCTCCTAATTCTAACATGAATAATCTTTTGCATACTAAGTGTCAGGCCACACAGGGGTTGTCGAACCTTTTGTATTAGTTACCCATAATATTGAGTATTTTCTTTATGTGTCCAGCTCTCTGAACCCCGACTTGTCTGTTTCTCTGCGCTGATGTTGCGTCTGTGCATTTACTTTAGTTAGCCCCTAAATATCATTTGTCTCACATGTCGATATTCCAATGTTTCTTGTATTACCTAGCTAAATACGACTAATATTTTAAATGCAATTTTGAGTGTTGTACCCGGTTATGCAATAGCTCAAGTCTGTACGCACTATTTTTGGAATAGAAAATAAATCACAGTCTTTGTTAAAATATATCAGTGTATGTAATAGGGACTTCAAACAGATTCAGCACCAAAGATGTCAGACCTTAATGCAAAAAGAGTTTCCTTTCTCCTTGTTGACACAGGCTATAGTCTTGTACGACATCTCGTCCAATAAGGTGTGTAAGCAGCCACCTCGGAAAGACAAACTATTTCGCCTAGTTTGTCGTAAGGAAGACCCTGTCGCAATTCGGCACTAACAGAATTTACTTCTGTTGCCCTAGCGGACTTAATATGGCGTAGGTGGTACCCCCACAAACCTCACTCTAACGGTACTACCGTAGTTCGGCACTAGAAAGAAAGAAAGAAAAGAAAAAACTTTATTTCCAATAGAGATTGTACAATATTACAATCATTGGTTTTTAAATATCTTAAAATTAATACACTTAGATGATACACACACACACGAGTATTGAAAAACTCGTGTCACTAGTCGAAAATAAATGATTGAGGGCAATGTACTCCTAATCTTGCTTAATCTTCATTTGACAATACATGTAATGATAATTATAAGAGATAACGCAAATTCATGGACGATGCATTTTCATTGTGGGGTGAAAACACTTTTGACTGTTTCCATGTACATGACATAAAACTTCGCAATTATTGATGCCAGGAAATAATATATCAATCGCTTGTTTCGGCAAATGTTCAAAAGTGTCATTTTAAGGAAGCATGAATAAAAAATATAAATACAAATCCATATGCATATATATACGTACATATATATATACATACATACACACACACATACAGATATATATATATATATGTACGCATAAGCAGGAGGACCAAGAAGATTATAAGTTTTGTATTTCTAATTCAACAATTTTAACATACCGGTCGTTAGTTAATAAGCATTTTATTTAAATATAAATGGATGATCGTACAACAAATGTATAGTTTGTACATGAATGCTTTACAATAATAAAGAGATGACGAGTTAGGTAATGTTACAAGTTGAGAGTGAACAGAAAATGACCATTACCTCTAGTAAAATGCTAGTTGTCAGTTTAGTACACACATATGTGCACACATACATGTAAATATACACACATATATGTACACATAAGCATGAGGACCAAGAAGATTATAAGTTTTGTATTTCTGATTCAACAATTTTAACATACCGGTCATTAGTTAATAAGCATTTTATTTAAATATAAATGGATGATCGCAGAACAAATGTATAGTTTGTACATGAATGCTTTACAATAATAAAGAGATGACGAGTTAGGTAATGTTACAAGTTGAGAGTGCACAGAAAAAAAGACCATTTTCTCTAGTAAAATGCTAGTTGTCAGTTTAGTACACACATATGTGCACGTATACATGTAGATATATACACATACGCATGCACAAACATACCCACGCACATACTTACACCAAACTCGTAAGCATACACAAATGCATTTCTATGCATTGAGGCAATACATACGCATTCTACAGAGTGTCATACGCGTAGCGTGCACACGTACACATATATACAAGTAAGCATGTGTGCAAATATCAGCATAAACTAGCCATTATAAACCTAACAGAACTAACAGAATTTACTTCTGATGCCCTAGCGGACTTATTACGGCGTAGGTGGTACCCACACAAACCTCCCACCGCCGTAGTTCGGCACTAACAGAATTTACTTCTGTTGCCCTAGCGGACTTGTTACGGCGTAGGCGGTACCCACACGAACCTCAGGAAGGGCAGCTGCGAAGAAAAGCTAGCCCCCCGGAAAAAGGTAGCTGCACCGAAGACAGCCCCCTTTTTCCACGAACCCTCACGTCGACCGCACGACGATATCGACATTAAGTTTCCTTGCATGCCCCCAACACACTTTCTCCCAATAGCTTACACTCAGGGTATGGTATGAGCTTCTTCTACCATCCATGCTTCTTAAGCCCGCGGCATGCTCTGTGGCGATTGCAGTGTCTGTGTGTGTTACCTATCACTAGAACACTTGACTAAAATAACTTTATTTTTGTACTTGATATAGTGATGTAAGTTAGGTGCAAGCGTTTTGTGAAGAGTTTGATGTGAGATGGGGCCGGGTCCAGGTGAAAACTCCAAAGTTAGGAGTAGCTACTCAGCACAGACCAAACCTAAGAAGAAAAATGGCAACAACATTTCTTCATCAGCTCCTCCAACAAGCACCGTTAAAAAAGACCCCCAGATTCTGACTACATCCAGAAGTATACCAGGATATTCAACTAAGCGAAAAGCCGAAGACCAAAATTCTGAAGAACCTCCTGCAAAAAATCCTGCTCCTGCTGACACTGAAGAACCTGCAGATGAAGAACTACTTGAGGGTGTCTCCATTGGTTGTGGGATATTTTCAAGCTCTGACTCCGATGTTTCCCAAATTGGAACAACCCCTATGCAAGCAAATGCCCAGTCTACAAATGAGTCAGCAAGCATTAACCTAAACAAGGAATTTGATCTTGGAAACCTCCCAGAAAATTCAAGGCAAGTAATTATGCATAGTGCAACAGGTACCTACAACCTAGCAAGAGTGAGCCCAATAAAAATTGCAAAAGCAGTAGACTCGCTCTGCGGTGCTGTAGACAAAATTGACCATAAAAAATCAGGCTGTATCATCATTACTACGAAGACCCTGGCGCAAGTTAAAACACTTCTCAACACTAAATGTATTTCATTGAATAACGACAGTGTCTCAGTAACTAATGCAGTGGCATGGACAAACCAGCTATCATACGGAAAAATATGGGCCCCTGAGTTCATGGATGATTCACTTGAAGACTTACTGGAATACCTAAGGCCCCTTAAAGTTGTAGCAGTCAGAAAAATGTTGTCAGACCCCACAAAGTCTCATCTCCCACTATATGTTCTCACTTTTCTATGCCCTGCCCCTCCTGACCAAATCAAAATAGGATACAGCATCTACAAAGTAGATAAATTTATCCCTGCTCCTCTACACTGTGGCAAATGCTGCAAGTATGGCCACTCACGCGGAAAATGTACTAGCATTGCTGAAACTTGTGGGCACTGTAGCAAGAAAGGACATGCTTTCATAAACTGCCCATCCACCAACTCCATTCCAACATGTCCAAACTGCAAAGGCAACCACTCAGCGCTGTCAAAAGAATGCCCACATTATTTAGCTGAAAGTAAAGCATGTCAGCTTGTTGCTAAAGAAAATCTAACCTTTTCGGAAGCAAGAGCAAGAGTAAGATCTGATCCTCAACCCCCTACAACTTGTACTAACACAGCAGCAAGAACAGCAACAACAACATTAACTAACTTCAATTTATCAAGTGCACAAGACTTTCCATTGCTGCAACGTAGAGGTAACAACTCAAAGCCTTACAATGAAAGCCACAATAATCTGGAATCCCAGACATCTCTAGATTCAACCTGGCTTACCCAAGAACAGCCAACTCCTCAACCTGCATCTAAAAACAGTATGGAATGTTCATCATTTACTTTACCCTCTTTGTCTCAATTTGAAGACACTAGAGAAGAACCTGCCCAGTATGCATGCAATCAGAGAGACTACACAGACATCCTACGCAACAGTCGCACTCCCAACTCGGGTAATCCTAATATCTGTACTGTGCCTACTAAACCTATCTCTAACGTAATAATAGATGAGCTGAAGAATCTTCTCATGAAACTTCTTCCAATTTTTCTAAAGCTCTGCATGTCAAGCCAACTAACTGAAAAAGTAGAATGCTTATCTGAAATTGGCCGGAAACTTGGCATAGAAACATATATGAGCGAATTCATTAGCAATATATGCACTTCATCATTAGACTCTACCCAATGAATCTGAAAATAATACAGTGGAACCTTAGAAGCTTTACAACTCGTCAGCCCCACCTAAAGGTACTCCTACACGACAATTGCCCCAATATAGTATGCCTACAGGAGACTAATCTTAAACCTCAGACAGAAGCCCAACTACCAGGCTTTGGAAGCCCTGTGGTTCGCAAGGACAGAACAGACCGGTCGGGAGGTGGAGTAGCCATCTATGTCAGTACTGATACTCCACGACAACCATTGGTTTTGAATACATGCATGGAAGCATGTGCCACTCGTGTGCATTTTAATGGTATCTCCCTGACTATCTGCAATATATATATGCCCCCCAATTTAACAAACAATATTCTGGCTGCAGAGCTGCCTCAAGTACTAAGAGCACTTCCTGAACCTTTCATAATCTGCACTGATGCAAATGCACATCATCAAGCTTGGGGTTCTGAACAGACTGACAGTAGAGGAAACCTTATACAACAACTGATAGATAATAATTAGCTTGTTCTGTTGAACAGCCAAGAGCCAACTTTCCTAACCGGTAATGGTAAATAAAGTCACATAGACCTTACAATTTCTTCCCCCTCTATAGCATCAAAACTCAACTGGCGTCCTGAACCCGAGCCTTACACCAGCGATCATTTCCCTCTGATAATCTCCACATCTCCACAGGGCAACTTGGATAGGCGAACTTTCTGGAAAATCAAGTCAGCAGACTGGGAATCTTATCAACAGTCTGTACTGCTACCTGAAAAATTCAAATCTCTTACAGAAGCCTGTTCTGATATAGTTAGTAACCTCCTAAGGGCTGCTGATCTACACATCAAAACCTCCTCTGGAATAGAGCCCAAGAAGAGGTTACCTTGGTGGAATAAGGAGTGTGCAATTAAAAAACGGATCAAGAACAAAGCACTATCAAGATATCGAAACCACCTAGGAAATATGGAATACTGGATCTCATACAAAAAAGCTAGAGCACAGTTTAGGAAAGCTGTGACGGAAGCAAGGAAGGAGTCTTGGAATTCCTTTGTGGCCTCCATAAATGCCCATACCCCCTCTGCTAAAGTCTGGGGAAAAATAAGGTCTCTCTCAGGAGAAAATAATAGAAGAGCAATATTACTAATTAATAATAATGTGACTATAACTGATCCCACACAAGTAGCCAACATATTTGCTGAATATTTTGCCAACCAGAATGCCATGTCTAAAGATCACAACTTTTTATTGCACCAACAGTCAGTGGAAAAAAACTATACTTCATTTCCAAGATCATCTCAACCATGGTACAACTCTCATTTCACATATCAGGAACTCCAAGCTGCCTTGGGCTCATCGCGCTCACACTCTCCAGGCTTCGACAGCATTCCATTCATCTTTCTCCAGAACCTAAATTGTAAACAGAAAACATCTTTCCTTCATTTCTACAACTACCTATTTGTGAATGGCTTCCCAGAACAGTGGAAAGAGGGAATTATTGTCCCAATTCTAAAACCAAAGAAAACAGCTAACACCCAAGAATCCTACAGGCCAATTACATTAACTAACTGCATATGCAAAATAATGGAGAAAATGATTGTGAGGAGGCTACAGGCATTCTTAGAGCAAATTTCATTTTTTAACCCAACACAGAGTGGTTTCAGAGTAGACCACAATACCACCGATGCAATAATCAGGCTGGAAAGCTCTGCCAGGGAAAGCTTTCTAACAGGCAAATGCTGTGCAGCTGTGTTGTTGGATGTCTCAAAAGCTTTTGATAGTGTCTGGCACCATGGACTGCTACATAAGCTGAAAAAGTTGGGCCTCACAGGTAACCTTGCGGCATTTGTGGAGGACTTTCTGAAGGGAAGAATCATCCAAGTGCGAAATCTGCACAAGCTCTCTTGCCCAGTAAATATCTCGTGTGGCCTTCCCCAGGGTTCTGTGTTGAGCCCAATTCTTTTTACTATTTATATAAATGATTTGCTAGAAGACAAAATGGAAGGTATTCAGCACTCAATGTATGCAGATGACATAGCCATATGGACCACACAAGCCTCAATACATGACACCCATGCAGTTCTACAAGCTGCACTCTCCAAAATGGAAGCCTGGTCCCTCAAATGGGGTCTTATACTATCTCCAGCTAAAACTCAACCTATGATTTTTTCCAGGAAACTTAAAAAATTTCCTTCAACCCTTGTTACTATCAAATCAACCAATCCCTATGGCAGCGAAAGTGAAATTTCTCGGTATGGTGTTCGATCATGGTCTTCGTTGGTCCCATCATATAGATGCTCTAAGAGATCGCTGCCTGAGAGACATAAGCACAATGAGAGTCATTGCAGCCGAAAAATGGGGGCCTGATTTCACTTCTCTGAAGAGATTCTACAGTGCCCGAATATTGTCCAAACTAGACTACGGCTCCTTTTTATATGACACTGCAGCAGAAACCCACCTTCTCAAATTGGATCGCATAATTGGATCGCATCCAAGAATAATGCTTGGGGCCCTGAAATGTACACCCGTCTTCAAACTTGAAGCTGAAGCAAACCTGTGTCCTCTTTCCATCAGACGTCAACAACTCCTTACCACATATGCATACAGAGTCAGCAGCCTAACCCGTCATCCTGTACGTGAAATGATACAGAACTACTACCCATTTGCACTTTATAATATACTACCTCTCCCAAAACCAGCATCTGGTAGAATCTTAGAAGAGTTTGAAAACTTCAACATTGATAAGAATAGCCTTCCAACCATCTCAATGTCACTAAGATACAGAATCCCTGAATTACCTATCAAGCAGTCCCTAAAGATATGCAACAAAAATTCCTTCAGCCCTGATCAATGGTAAACCCTGTTTACAGATTGGATGGCTAATAGATATCAGTCTCATAAGCAGATTTACACAGATGGTTCTCTGACAGACGGAATAGCATCATGTGGAGTACATTCCAGCTCATTTCAAATTAAGGCAAAACTTCCTCAACATTCAAGCATATTCACTGCAGAGCTGTATGCAGTTTATATTGCTCTTCAGTATGTACTTCCACTTATAAATAATGATAAATACATCCTCTTCACAGACTCTCTCAGTGCTATCAAAGCCTTGTCCTCCTTTAACAGACAAAGTCACTACCTGATCCAATGGATTACTTGTGGTGCCTAGGAAAATTCTAAATATATTGTAATGAATTATATATTAAAACTAAAGTGTCGATGGCGACTCAAATTTTATTTTATTTCACAAGCGCCTCGCGCATCGAAATACTAAAGGCTATATGGCAACATTTTGCCAAGGCCGATCGCCAAGTGGTAGACACCAGCCCATTTCTTAACGAACGCCAGTTCGATGTAGTCGTACCGTGTCCTCCATAAAACCGTCTGGGTGAGTGTCTATTTTCTGCCAGTGTTCAATTATTGTGTTGATGAAATTAAGATAGTTGAAGAAACAATCAAGTGATTTTTTGAGTGTATATATTATGAAATGCCTAAGCCGCGCAATCAGTTGTTTTGAGTCGCCGGCTCTATATTTAGCCTAAGCCGTATCTTGTCACGAATAAGAAAAGGTATTGATGGTTAGATATTGATTTCTTGCAGTTCGGAACGATTTAGGATAAGTTAATAATTGTAATTGATCGTAAGATGCAAGGCCTCTTGTACGTTAGGCATTTCTGCGCTGAATTCAGATAAATCGTTGTCATTCAGATAAAATTTTTGTCATTCATTTATCGTAGTAGTTTAGTCTCTCGAAAGAAATAAACTAATTCTTTTAGTTTCTTTATGTAACTATGTATTGATGTTAGTTCATGTTTGCGTTGTTGGCGTTACTAACTCTTGTGTTTCTTCGTCAGATCGCCGCTACCCCCTTTTTGTTTACCCACTTACTTGCACCTTACTCGTGCCTGACCATACATTACAATGTCGTTATGTTAATGTGGCAACGTCTAATATCATCTTAATGTCCCGAGGCTCATCTCCTTTATTCCTTTTACCGATTGCCTAGTTTACTTCGTTTTATTCAAGTTACCCTTACGTTTACACTCTCTTAGTCACTCTATTTTACGTTCTCGTTACTTCTTGAGATTACTGGCCTCAGTAATCTAAACAATAAACCCATTTATCGGACCGATTTGTTACTATCCCTTACCGGGGCTTAAACCCCATGATAGACTCGAGGGAGGTGCTACAAAAAACTTAGCAACCTCCTACATACTCATCTACTGTGTCAATTTCCATCTGACTCAATAGTAATAGAATGGGTACCTAGCCACCGTGGAATTAAGGGAAATGAAACAGCAGACAAGCTGGCCAGGGAGGCTCTCAGTCTCCAGCAAACTTGCTTCATTCCCCTCAGCATAAGGGATAACAGAGTGAAGATAAGGACTCTCTACAAAGAGAAATGGGAAAGTACCTGGGAATACACTTCTCCAAACCTGCGTACCTTCAAACCCTCCTTGGGTGAATTAGTGCCCACAAACCTCTCACGGCTACTACAAGTAGCTGTAACCAGAGTTCGCCTCGAGACTACCAACCTAACGCATGGGCTTGAACTTGAACTTGAACTTGAAATTGAGGGCCGACAGCGTCGGGGCCTTTGTAACGGCCTACAATTCCTTCCACAGTTATCACACAAAGAGTTCAGCGCCTGGTACCAGACTTGTCCACTAAACTACTCAGGATCTACCAATCCTTGTCACAAGCTGCCATTGGATGGCGTCACTGGGATAGCTAGTGTGTCAAAACACCATCCCCAGGCATATTGGGTCATTACTGACCATTCTACCTGACTGGCTCATTCCAGTCACTGTCTCTTACTCCAGGCACGCACAAGAAACATTTTCATAGCGTCAATGATACTCAAATTACACTCCTGATCCAATCCAGCAAGACAGCTCATACCGCAATCATCTTCAGCACATCTGGCATACCACTCATTCTCTCCATACTGAAGCACCTCATTCATAAAACTTTCTCTCTCTTGCTCATACTTACTAAATTCCAGCACAAAATGCTCAATTGCTTCCTCCACTTCACTAATACATGTAGCAATCGCTACAAAAGCGTAAGAATTATAAATTTTCCCATTCGCACTTAAATAAATTAATTATTAGCATTAAAAATCTTACTCTAATTTATTATTAATTATTTTCTACTTCTAATTCGTAATCCTTAAAGTTTCGTGCAAAAAGCATAAAATTAAAGTCACGATTGACATGTTCGTGTTTCAAGCCTCTGAATCTGGCATCACTGTGCGTGGCGTCTCTTTGAAACACATTCTCTCGTGCATAACTAGCTCGTGCATACCGCGTTCGTGTAAGTGAAGATATTTAGTGTTTAAATAAGAAGAAGTAACCTGGTAATGTATACAAGTGTAAATTCCCTGTGTGCATGTTGATTAACTTAAGGATCTGTTCATCGTCGTGAATTAAGGATGAACTTAAAAATAGTGCTAAAGCTCTTAGACTGGCATGTGTATTTCGAATGCTACCTCAACGTGAAATAGCGTAAACATTTGCGTGTCATGTTGCATTTCTTGTCGAATTTTTATTATTACTATTATATTCAACTACGTTCACCTTTGCCTCACTAACAAAGTTCGACATTTTACGCTGCCATATTAATTCAAGACCCGTTTACGAATACGGTCGTTAGAGCACGACAGAGCTGCTGGCGTCTTTGTTCGCGGTGCCTTTGTTTTCCAAAAATGGCGAAGCACTGCTGCCGACTCATGTCATTTAAAATTCGTACTTTTTTGTACGCGGGATAGTATTTCTTTTTCACAACATAAAGTACAGTAGTTTTCTGAAGTGTGTTTAGCGTGAAATTATTAATTGGGAAATGTCTTTCAATAATTTCGTACGTTTATAAATTACGAAGATTATTCATGTATATGCCTGCTAAAGTTTTTAGTTTTCTTCATTTTTATAACTCCTTAAATCTTGCGTTTAATCGCATTTATTTCAATATAAATCACCATCATCAAATTAAAACCGAATCTCTCTTATTTTTGCGGCAGAAATACATATTAGCATCTGCCATCGTAACCGAGTACTTCTCGCATGAAAATACTTCGTGAACGCGCAAGGTTTATTGCAAATGGCGACGCTTGAAACCGCCGGGCTAGTCGTCGCACTGATTTTCATGCTTTCGTTTTTGCGCATATTTCCTTTCTGTGCAAGCAAAACGTTTAGTGTTTCCTTTCGCATTGTGGATATTATTCCTTAATTTTTTTATTATTGCAAATGATATTTATCAGTGATTTTCAGTAGGATTTATATCAATGAACTTTAGGATTTTTTCTCTGTTATGTCTTGTACAAGTATAGAGATGTTCTAGAGTACATAAAGAAGCATTAATTCTCATTCTATGCAATTCTTAATTGCTGTAATTCTTTTCTTCCGCTTCATGAACCATGTCTTGTTAAGTCATGTGTTTTCCATGGTTCCCGGGATTTGATCCCCGATGTTGCTCTTAGATAATCACAAAAAGTATTACTAAAAATTCTTAAATTTCATGCCTTGCATTTAAAGCAAGAGCAGTTGTATAAGAGTTTCTTAATTGATTCTATCCTATCTTATCTACTTTTGAGCTTGACGAAAAAGAGAACAAATGAAATTAACTAGAGTCGAATCTGTAGGATTTCTCGAATTCTACTGTGTGGGAGTTTATTATTTACGATGTTTGGGGACTGTCCGTGGTGGAAATTTCCTTGATGTCTCCTTGGACTGCTCATCCAGCGTTTGGACTCTTTGCAGGACTTCAACGTCATCGCCACACACCACACACACAGTCTCCCTGGGCCGCTTTTGGGACTTCTACTTGGATTAGTTTTGTGGGACTGTCGTACGATGCGACAGTTGTCGTACCATGACGTAACGCCCCGCATGGCAGCTGCTCGGTCGGCAGTGTACTCATGGCCGTTGTGAAGAGTAGTCGCGCGTGTTGGTTTCGCTCTTCGGTTTTTCGTCGTTCTGTGCCGGCGTGTTTCTTTCGTTACGTCTGTGAGCAAGGCGGGTGCCTTGCGATCGGAATTCCTCTGGTCCTACGAGGAAGGTCAACCAGCTGCGGCAGCTGCTTGGCGATTCTGCTGGCGGTGGAGGCACCGAGCAGAATTGACGGTAAGCCAACAAGCTATCTAGGCTTTTTGGCGGTGGTAGCCTTCTTGTGGGCAGCAAGATGGCGGCGGCTGGAACGGCTGCGTCAGCTGAGGTGGCTGACGCAGCTGGGAAGGCTGCGGCAGCCGGAGCTGGCGATGCGGCATCGCCAGTGCCGCCGGCGGGGAGCACGTCGGGTGTGCTTGTGGATGTTAGCCTGTTGGCTAACATTCTGACTCAGGCGCGTGGACCGATCCTCGACCGTTTGTCTAGGCAGTTGCCTAAGTTGACTGGCGATGGGTCGGTCGACGCGCTGGAGTGGCTGGAGAACCTGGAGAGGCTCTGCCAGCTGGAGCGGGTAGCTCCGACCGACGTCATCGGGTTCATGCTCGACGGCAACGCCGCTCGAGTGTTTCGCTCGATGACTGTCGGTGATGCGGCTCAGTGGTCGGTAGTTCGGTCTACGCTGGTTTTGCAATTTGCGTTGCCTATGCAGGAAGCGTATAGGCGGTTCACCGACCGTCGGCTTGGGGCCGGGGAGTCGGTGGACGTGTACCTGGATGACCTGGCGCGTCTGGGTGGGAGGGTGGGGTCGACTAAGAAGGATTTGATTTTTAGGGTCAAATTCTATGAAGGTCTCCCCACTACTCTGTATACGTGGGCAGTTTCGCGGGGGGACGCGTATACTGCGCAGTTCGACGATGTGGTGTCGAGAGTGCGGGAGAGAATGTCCGCACAGAGGGCTGCTGCCGGGCGTGGCCAGGAGGCCAGGCGCGGCGCAGACCTTGCTGCTTCGGGGAAGCAGGGCAGTGGTGGCAAAGGTGCTTGTTACCGCTGCGGCGGTGCACACCGCGTGCGGGTTTGCCCGCAGAAGCCAGGCGCGGCGGCGCCTGCTGGTAGGGGGGCCATGAAGGCTCCCGCCAAAAGGAAGTTTGCATGCTTTGCATGTGGGGAGGTCGGGCATTTTGCTTGCGACTGCCCGGCAGTAGGTAGGCCTGCGGTTGGTGGGTCGGGTTTCTCTGCGGAGGACGCCAGTCGGGGCGACGCGTCCTCCTCAATGGAATCCGCGTAAGCCAAGCTTACCGGAGGTCTCCTCCCCCCGAGGGAGGTGATGGCGCCCCCTCGGAGAGAGGGACCTTGAGCGGCACGGGTGTGTCGCTGGGTCGGGGCGATTTAAAATCGCTCGGAGCGACTGGCGTTACGACGGGGCGTCGGTTGCCAGTCGTTCGTGCCATCTTGAATGGGCGTTGTTCTTGGTGTCTGGTAGACTCCGGGAGCGAGCGGACGGTGGTTTGTCCGCGGGTGGTGGTGGGCCAATGCCCCCGGCCGGGGCGGCCGTTGCTAACGGCGGACGGCAGAACTTCCCATGCGGGGAAGCACTGTCGTGTGGTAGTCGGGTTGCAGGGGCATTGCTTTGGTGTCACTGCGCTCGTCATGCCGGAGTTGGGGAACCTTGGCGTGGACTGTCTCCTCGGGAGTGATGTTATCGATCACATGGGGGGCGTCACCGTTAGAAGGGGTCCTGACTCGAAGTATGCTGTTGACTGGGGGAGATCCCGGTCAGCTGGATGCTGTGGGGGGTCCAGCAATGGACTCGCCCGTGCCAAGCTGGGAGCCGGCCTGGTGACAGGGGCGGGGTCGGTGGGGTCGAGAGGTGCGCCAGCACCGATCGAGATCGTCGACCCTGACTTTGTTGCTAGGTTCGCTGACGGTCGATGGACCGTCAGTTGGCGGTGGTCCGAGAAGCCGCCCAAGGGGTTGCAGACTCGGGTCGCGGAGTACGGATGTACTCAGGCGCCTCACGTGCGGGAGCGCTATGAGGCGGAGATTCAGAGTTGGATCTCAAAGGGTTGGTTGAGGCGATGGCATGGCCCCATCCCGGGCGTCATTCCGTTGCTGGCCGTCGTGCAACCAACGAAGGACAAAGTCCGTCCGGTCATGGATTATCGTGAATTGAACGGCTTTGTCGAATGTCATACTGGTGATGACATGGTCGCTGTGTGTGGCGACAAGATTCGGAAGTGGCGGCAGCTGCGGGGCGAGCTTAAGGTCGTCGACCTTAAGTCCGCGTACCTGCAGATCCACGTTTCCGAGGATCTGTGGCGGTACCAGATCGTGAAGTTTAAGGGTGTGCCTTACGCTTTGACGCGATTGGGCTTCGGCCTCTCGTGTGCGCCTCGAATCATGACGGTGATTCTCGGCAAGGTTCTGTCGCTGACCGATCGCGTTCGTCGAGGGACGGACCACTATATCGATGATGTAGTGGTGTGTGAGTC
The DNA here is from genome assembly GCA_030386875.1 of Morinoia aosen. Taxonomy (NCBI): domain Eukaryota; kingdom Metazoa; phylum Arthropoda; class Malacostraca; order Amphipoda; family Talitridae; genus Morinoia; species Morinoia aosen. Next base: position 39,411,820 of record CM059574.1, read on the forward strand.
CATTCTCAGCGCGCAGGAGCTCCGGGAGCATTTGGCACGGTACGGACTTGTGTCGAAGGAGCCTGAGTGCCTGGATGGAGGCCGGCTGTTGGGCATATCTTTGCGGAAAGATGCCAACGGACATCTTCGAACGTCGCGGGGGACTGCTCTCTCCGAGTTTGGCTCGGTGAATGCCGGCCTGACGAAGAGAGGGCTGTTCTCCTTGTGCGGTCGGTTAGTCGGCCATTACCCCGTGGCGGGGTGGCTGCGTCCTTGTTGCAGTTTCTTGAAACGGCTGGGGTGCAGCGGCTCTTGGGACGACCCGGTTGACGGTTCTGTCAGCTCGTTGGCGGCGGAGCTGTTGGCGCGGGTTCGTCGGGACGACCCCGTTGGGGGCGTGTGGGGTGTCGACTCGCACGGCACGGTCACCGTGTGGGCTGACGCCAGCTCCCTCGGAGTGGGTGTGGCCCTTGAGGTCGATGGCCGCATTGTGGAGGATGCGTCCTGGCTCCGAAAAGAGTCGGACCACCTTCACATCAATGTGGCTGAGTTGGAAGCGGTGGCGCGGGGTATCAATTTGGCGATTGCGTGGGGTTTTGAGACCTTCACGGTCGCCAGCGATTCCCGGACAGTCGTCACATGGATGGACAACACTGTCGATGGTCGCAGTCGCGTTCGCACGAAGGGTGCGGCGGAGATGCTCGTGAAGCGACGTCTTGGGGTGATCCGTGAGACGATCGCCGAGCATGGTCTGGTCGTGTCTGTTCGCTTCGTCTCGACGATCGAGAACAAGGCCGACCAGCTGACCAGGGTACCTAAGAGGTGGCTTAGTTACCGCGATGGTGGGGAAGCCGGCGCAGAGGTGGCGGCCGTGCTTGCCACTGGAGAGAGTGTCGAGGATGCCATTTGGGCGGCTCATCTGCCGCATCATTTGGGCATCGATCGGACGCTCTACTTGGCGCGTCAGATCCGCAGTGATCTGTCGCGCGAACAGGTGAAGCGTGAGCTGGCTGGATGCGAGGCTTGCCAGCGGATCGATCCTGCGCTGCGGGGGGAAAATCTCGTGGAGCGGGGGGATCTGTCTGTGTAGGAGAGTCGGCGCCGGGTTGCGATTGATGTAACCCACTATGGCAATAAGCTCTACATGTCATTGGTTGACTGTGGTCCCTCGCGGTTCGCCATCTGGCGACGGCTGCTGAATGAGTCAGCAGCGAGTATTGTCGCTCACTTGCGTGAAATCGTAATTGAGCGAGGGCCGTGTGACGAGTTGCTCCTGGACAATTCGACGGCGTTTCGATCAGCGACTGTGGAACAGTTCGCTGATGCGTGGGGGATTTCGCTGCGATTCCGTGCCGCCTACGCCCCGAGCGGCAACGGGATCGTGGAGAGAAATCATCGGACGATCAAGAGGATCGCCGCCAGGGGAGGTATCACTCCTGAGGAGGCTACATTTTGGTATAATGTGACGCCCCGGAAGGACACTGAGGCGGGCTCAGTCCCTTCGAGCGGTATTTTTCGGTATCGCTGGCGAGTGCCGTTTGACGTCAATCTTCGGGTGATTGATGGCTGCACGAGCAACAGCTTTGCTGTCGGCGATGAGGTGTGGGTGAAGCCCCCACTGCCTTCATGCACGAAGCAGTGGACGTCAGGTGAGGTTACCAGCGTCGTGTCAAAGTACGTGGTCTGCGTAGACGGCATGCCCAGGCATGTGCGCGACGTCAGGAGACGGCGCATTGGTGGTGACCGGGGCCGTGTCACCGAGAATCATAGGGGCGCTGATGGCGCTGCGGTGCCCGACGCAGTTATCTTCGGCGGAGGTGGCGGCGGTGGCGCAGCTCCTCTTTCGTTGCCTGAGAGGGCGGTGGTGGACGCATTAAACGCGGCGCCAGTGGCGCCGGCGGCAGATAACGAGTTTAGTGAAGACTCCCTTGAGGAAGAGGGCGAGGAGCCTGCCGCTATCGATGGAGAGGCGGAGCAGCCCCAGGGGGAGCCGGGGCAATTGAGGCGGTCACGCCGTGAGCGACGGCGTCCCGCGTACCTAAGCGAGTACGAGTGCTAGGCACCCCGCCACACTAGTTTCCCGAGAAACTGGGGGAGATGTGGGACTGTCGTACGATGCGACAGTTGTCGTACCATGACGTAACGCCCCGCATGGCAGCTGCTCGGTCGGCAGTGTACTCATGGCCGTTGTGAAGAGTAGTCGCGCGTGTTGGTTTCGCTCTTCGGTTTTTCGTCGTTCTGTGCCGGCGTGTTTCTTTCGTTACGTCTGTGAGCAAGGCGGGTGCCTTGCGATCGGAATTCCTCTGGTCCTACGAGGAAGGTCAACCAGCTGCGGCAGCTGCTTGGCGATTCTGCTGGCGGTGGAGGCACCGAGCAGAATTGACGGTAAGCCAACAGTTTTGGTCCTTTGTTTTGGGCCTGATAGACCTCAGTTACCATCTATTCCCCTTGCAATTCACATGGGTTATTTTTGAAGCTAGTAAGCCTAAGATTCCATCCCCGGCTAACTAAACTACCTGCTTCGACCTTGATAACTCGCTTGTCCAGTTTGGGGATAGAGAACGCTGATACCTTAACGTGCCACCACCACACGTCACGAGTCATTCCAAAGTCTGATAAATTGGGCCGCTAAAATCAACTCCAAACACACACCCTCACTGTCGACGTCGTCACTAGCCGGTGCCTCTTCGCCTGCACGGACTGCGAACCTCGCCAGCCAAGTCGTCAGTAACTCAAGACTCGCCAGACCGCCGGGCGGTTCCTCTCCGGCTTCCTTCCAATATATACCAAAAGCTGAGTTCCAGAGTGCCTTATTATCCTTTCTCATGGCTTACTACAAATGCTTATCGAGGTTTGTTAAGGACTGGCTATACCCACGGCCACACAACAAACCTTACATACACTGCCGACAAAATCTGTTATTATTCTCATTCCACCTCCATGTACGTCTGTTCACACTCAATGACTTACATCTCACAGCTAACAAGAGTTGACTTCCAAAACTACCATCATAGAACATCTCAAACTTAGGTGCTTCTTTTTTCATATACCAGTCAATTGTAGGATTTCGCACCATGCTAAGCCTCCACTTACTCAATCCACACTCTTTTGTTTGCCTCTCAATCTCTTTCTTCCACCTCTTGCAGTCCCACTCAGGCCCTACACCTCCAGGATTTATTAAACTCCAGTCATCCACAGGTCTCCCAATTCTAACATGAATAATCTTTTGCATACCAAGCTTCCTTGCATGCCCCCAACACACTTTCTCCCAATAGCTTACACTCAGATTCCATTCAAAAATTCGCTTTACCCATCTGCTATTCTGCATTCTTTCAATTCTCACCTCATAATTCAGCACCGCTTTCATCATTCTTTTTGAAAAAATTTCTTCACCAATAGTTGGCTTCTTGAATTGTATCCGGACTTCACGCACCGTACCAGACTTTCAAACATTACGGATTGGAACAGTGAGAGTAAATTTCTTCACTCAGCTGAGCCTACAATCTGCACAAGTTCCAATGGAGCTAACTAACACTGGAAAAGAAAAACAGGAAAAAACCCCAAACAAATCAGCTAGCCTGGACCTGAACAGTGACCTAAATTTGGAAAATATTCCTGAAAATACAAGGCAGGTAATAATCCACTGTTCTTCCGGCTCACCCAACCTAGCCAGGATAAACCCCATCAAAATAGGCAAAGCAGTAGACCTCCTCTGTGGCCCAGTAGATAAAATTGAGCACAAAAAATCTGGAAGCCTAATAATAACAACTAAAACTCATAAACAAGTGCTAACACTACTGAAAGCCAAGTCCATCCCCATCAACCAAGATAATATACCAATCACCGCATCTGTTGCCTGGACCAGTCAACTCTCATATGGTAAGATATGGGCCCCTGAATTTGTGGAAGACACACTGGAAGACCTGCTTGTGTATCTAAAACCTCTAAAAGTAGTTGCTATTAGAAAAATGCTTGCAGACCCAAACAAAGCCCATTTACCTCTTTATGTGCTTACATTCTTGTGCCCAACTCCACCAGAAAAAATAAAAATTGGATACAGTAGCTATAAAATTGACAAGTTCATACCAAGCCCTCTCAGGTGCGGTAAGTGCTGCAGGTATGGCCACTCTCGGCAGAAATGTACCAGCACAAGTAGTACATGTGGGCACTGCGGGAAAAAAGGCCACACTTACTCTGAGTGCTCCTCAATAGAAGCCATGCCAACATGCCCAAATTGCAGAGGACCGCACTCAGCCATATCCAAAATATGCCCCCATTATTTAGCTGAAAACAAAGCATGTTTGCTTGTTGCAGAAGAAAACCTAAGTTTTTCTGAAGCCAGGGCAAGAGTTAGATCTGCAAACAATGCACCTAAAGAATCTAACTTGCCTGATCCTGCCACATCTGCAAAAAAAATAGACAAAGACAATCATCTGCAGCATAACTATGACAGTACATCGCCAACACAGTTTCCACCTCTTCCAAGAAGCAAAATGTGCCCAACCTTAATCAGAACCCCTAATGCAACCCCTCTGAATGATGTTCATTTCTCTCAAGAATCGACGTGGATCACCCAAGCCCAACAGACCTCTTGCCGCAGCAATGAGAGCAACACAGAAAGCATCTCTCTCTCTCTGCCCACACCTACTTTAGCAGAACTACGTAATCAGCCAGCTTACCATCATGAAGGTACAACTGCAACACAGATCAATTCTCTCCAATGCTCAAGTCAATGTGCACCTTGCTCTGAGACAAGACATGCCACCAATGCAAGATCAACTAACAACATTACCCCAACAAATAGTGAAGTAATCATGTATCTTACAAAACTGCTACCAACACTAATGAAACTATGCATGGCCACCCAACTGACTGAAAAGATTGAATGCTTTGTAGAAATTGGACAAGTACTGAACATTGAAACACTCATGAATGAATTCATACAGAATTTGAGTCTCTCATCTGCCAATACCTCACAATGAGCATCAAAATTATACAGTGGAATATCAGAAGTTATAAAACAAGAGTACTATTTTTAAAAACCCTCCTAAATGACTGTCAGGCTGATGTGATATGTCTACAAGAAACTTTTCTGAAACCCAACATGGAGGCCAGGATACCTGGATATGGATGCCCAGCAGTACGTAAAGACAGAGCTACCCAAAATGGAGGAGGGGTAACCATTCATGTCCGCACTAACATACCACACAACCCAATACAACTTCAAACCCCTCTAGAAGCATGTGCAACGCAGATATACCTACCTGGAATTAGTGTCACTATTTGCAACATTTACATACCTCCTAATTTATCAAATGACATCCTTATTGCAGAATTACCCTTGCTGGTAAGTAAGCTTCCTAAGCCATTCTTAATTTGCACTGATGCTGATGCCCACCATCCTTCATGGGGCTCTACCGAGGGGGATATGAGGGGGAACTTCATAAATCAATGGTTAGAGACATCAAATTTATGTCTACTTAATAATGGAGAGCCCACATTTCTGAACAGCAGTGGTAATTTTAGCCACCTAGATCTAACAATTGTCTCACCATCAATTGCACCTAAGTTTCACTGGTACCCAATGCCACACCCATACACCAGTGACCACTTCCCACTCATAACAACCGCTTCAGTAGACTGGAGCTCTGAAAGGCCACTACTCTGGAAAATAAAATCAGCAGACTGGGAAGCCTTCAGGAAGGCTATCCACATTCCTACAACGTTCAGTACTCCAAATAGAGCCTGCTCTTCAGTAATAGACGCATTCATTGAGGCAGCAAATGAACACGTCAAAACAACATCAAATACACCAAATAGAAGACATCTGCCCTGGTGGAATAAAGAATGTACAGCTGCCAAAAGAAATAAAAACAAGGCATTAACACAATACCGCAACCACCTAGGCAACATGGACCGCTGGATCCAATATAAGAAAATGAGAGCTCTGTTCAGAAAGGCGGTCCTGGAAGCAAAACGGGAATCATGGGCAGCATTCCTGACTTCAATTAATGCACAAACTCCAAGTGCAAAGGTATGGGATAGAATCCGCTCACTCTCTACTGGAAACAACAAAAGAGCAATCATAATTATTGAAAATAATGTAACTATAGCTGACCCAACAGAGATAGCCAATACATTTGCAAAGCACTTTTCAGAGCAAAATGCTATTTCAGATGATATAAACTTCATAACATTCCAAAGATCAACAGAACAGAATACCACGCCTTTTCAAAGATGCGGACAACCGTGGTACAACCAACCATTTACCATGACTGAATTACAGACAGCCATTAAAACATCCCACTTCAGCTGTCCTGGAGCTGACCGAATACCATTTATGTTCCTCAAACAACTGGAAACCCAACAACTACATGCCCTGCTTAATTTTTATAATTACATCTTCACAACAGGATTCCCAAAACACTGGCGTGAAGGGATAGTAATACCCATTCTGAAACCAGGGAAAGTTGCAACCTCCCTTGATTCTTATCGACCAATCACTTTGACTAACTGTTTATGCAAAATAGTTGAGAAAATGATTGCTAAACAACTGCAGGCCTACCTGGAATGAACTTCATTTTTTGATGCAGCACAGAGTGGATTCAGAGCAGGTCACAGTACCATGGATGCAATAACCAGACTGGAGAGCACCGTGAGAGAGAGTTTTCTCACAGGGCAGTCCTGTGCTGCAGTATTCCTCGACATATCCAGGGCATTTGACAGTGTCTGGCACCAGGGCCTACTGTGCAAACTGAAAGAAGCAGGCTTGTCTGGAAATATGGCTGCATTTATAGAAGACTTCATCAAAGACAGACAAATCACAGTGAGAATCAATAATAAATCCTCCACTCCAAAACCAGTAAAATATGGCTTGCCCCAAGGATCTGTGCTAAGTCCCATTCTATTTACCATCTACATAAATGATTTATTCAGCAACACCCAAACGGACGTCTCACACTCAATGTATGCAGACGACATTGCTATATGGACACGACAGCCTACATTGCCTGATTCCCAGGCAATATTGCAAGAGGTCATGTCTAGCATAGACACCTGGTCCCAAAAGTGGGGACTGACCTTTTCCGCCTCTAAATCACAAGTAATACTTTTTTCTAAAAGAAAAGCAAAGTTTGAACAGCCGTTGATTCTAGCAAACCAGCCCATCCAAACTGCATCAAAAACAAAATTCCTGGGAATGGTTATTGACCCTGCTCTAAACTGGTCCCATCATATTACATACCTTACAAATCGTTGCCAGAAAGACCTACGCATAATGAGAATTCTTGCAGCACATAAGTGGGGCGCAGACTATACAACCTTGTGCCGATTCTATAATGCAACTACCTTGTCAAAAATAGATTATGGCTGCTTCTTATATGATACTGCAGCAACAACAAACCTAAACAAGCTAAATAGAATACAGTATGCTGCTGCCAGGATAATGATTGGTGCTCTCAAATGCACCCCTACCTATAAGCTTGAAATAGAAGCCAACCTATGCCCCCTCAGCATCCGACGCAAAATGAAACTGGTATCCTATGCATACAGAACACTGAGCATTAAGGAGCATCCAATCCGGCAGATGGTGCTAAATTACTATCCATACTCACTGTACAACAGCCTACCTCTTCCTCTCCCAGTGGCAGGACGACTGTTGGAGGAATTCAAGAAAAACAATGTAAACCACAAAAATATTCCCACGGTCTCCATGTCTCTGCGCTACAGGAAACCAGCACTGCCAATAAAGCAAACACTGAGGACCTGCAACAAAAATCAAATGAACAATGGACAATGGCAAATGGTGTTCAGGGATCTGGTAGCATCTATATATGATGGCCACAAACAAGTATATACGGATGGGTCTGTGACCAGCGGTGCTGCCAGCTGTGGAGTCTACTCATGTAACTTCCAACTGAAAGCCAAGCTTCCAGAAAATTCCAGCATCTTCACAGCAGAATTATATGCCATCTACATTGCATTACAATATATATCCAAGCAACAAACAAAATACATCATCTTCACTGACTCCTTGAGTGCCATCCAAGCCCTAACCACACAGCAGAGCAAATCTCACTACCTGATCCAGTGGATCATTGCTTTGACTATGCAATTTCCTCCAGGCTCAATAGCAATTGAATGGGTTCCAAGCCACTGTGGTATCATGGGGAATGAAGCTGCTGATGCATTAGCAAGAGAGGCATTAGACCTGCGGCTCAGAGTCGACATTCCCCTAAGCAACAAGGATTTCCTAGAAAAAATTCAGACCTTCTACAGGAGAGAATGGGAAAATAATTGGACAAAGCTCTCATCACACCTACGCTGCTTCAAGCCTTATATTGGCAACACTATACCACTGAAGCTCTCAAGACCTCTCCAAGTGGCTGTTACAAGGATTCGGTTGGAGGTGTGCCTGCTAAGCCACGGGCACTATTATACAAAATCCTTGCCTGCTTCGTGCAGTAGATGCAATCAGACAGAGGATCTGCACCACCTATTTATGGAGTGTCCAGCATATGCAGCAGAAAGAAGATGCCTAATGGAAGCATGCCACAAAGAAGGACTGCCAGTCACCTGGGAAGCCATTATAAGCCCCAAGTTCCCAGCACAAGCGATTGCAACTTTCTTGGCAACCACGAACAAGATGTCCTGCGTTTGAGCTGCTGAAACCAAAGCGGTCGAGGGCGCCCGGGCCTCTACTGGTGGGACGCCATACTTCAACAAGTAACAAGTAAGTAACTCAGCTGAGTTATAGGTACAATTCAATTTATAGCTGTACAATTTTTACTATTTTTCTGCTAAACCCCACTTTTCTCAAAACTTCAAAGAGCCTAACCCGATCCACTCTGTCATACGCTTTTTCAATATCCAGGAATGCTAAATACACCTTCTTATCGTCCTTCCTCATTCGCTCAATTATTTCACTCACTACAAACAGATTACCTTCCCCACGTCTATCTTGCCTAAAACCATTCTGTTCTTCACCTAGGACTCCAAAATCCTCAACTAAATTTTTCATTCTCTCATTCAAAATACCACAAAATATCTTACATACAGTGTCACCCAGTGCAATTGGTCTGTAATTTTTAAGTTCTTTCATACTCTTATGTCCACCCTTATGCAACAGAACTACATTACACTTGTTCCAGTCATCCGGTACTCTTTCACTCTTCCATATCTCATCAAATAAACATTTCAACATACTGACTACACTCTCTCCTCCACATTCATAGAACTCATATGGGATCTTATCAGGGCCACATGCCTTTCCATTTTTCACTTTCTTCAAAAAACTTACAATCTCTTCACAAGTGATTTTGTCTTCCATTTGCAGTTCACGTTCATCAATCAGAAAATTTATGGGTGCATCATCTGTAACCTGCTCATTCATTCCACCAATGTCCTCCCAGTATTCCTCAACTGCTTTCACCATTTGCATCCTATCTTGCACACTGCAACCATTAACTACTAATTCATCAACTTGAACTTCACTACTTCTATCATTACCTTGTATAGACTTATACCAATCTTTTATTCCATCCGGACCTTTCTTTCTTAGATTTTCAACTTGGTGTCTCTCCTCTTTAACTCTAGCCTCATTAATCATTCTCCTTACTTTCTTCTGCTGGTCCTTGTACTCATTCCATACACTCTGCCATTCATCCTCAGTAATTCTGCGTCTTTCATACATTTTCCTCATACTGCGTTGTTTCTTGTTTAGAGTCTTTCTTCTCATTCGTTCTTCCTTTATCTCACTTGTAAACCCCCTGGCATTCCCTGTCCCTTTTCTACATTTAATTCTACCCATCTTTTGCTCTGCCACATCATACAAGGTTCTTGCAATCTCACTATTTAGGGCATTTACATTTCCATACCTGTTCCAGTTACATCTACTCAGTTCATTTCTAAATTCTTCCCAGTTTGCCATTTTTATACGCCAATTTTCTTTAACTCTGCTGGTCTTCTGCATTGACTTCTTTCCACCCCAATTATGTTCTAGCACAAGCATTCTATTGTCACTGTCAATATCTAAATCACCTTCATCTACAAACATTTTTTTGACACACGCTTTAGCTCTACTATTCACTATCATACAGTCAATTGCAGTTTTAAATTCCCTGCTTTGCCATGTATGCAAGCCATTTCCTATTGTGACATTCCGGTTCTCAAGTTCATTCTCATCACAGAAATCAATCAATTTTTGTCCATTTGCATTCACAGGCTTACCAAGTATACCAACATGGCCATTCATGTCACCCATCACAATCAGAGGGCATCTGCCATGTTCTTGCACAATTCTTGTTAATATTTCATACTTTTTCACATTCTCTTGATGAGCTAAAATCCCATCAGTTGTCATATAACATACAATCACAATGACGCATTCTCTGGCATGCATTCTTTCACACTTTATTACTAACATATCTTCATTCTCAGGTTCATTTCCAACAGGAAGTTCCTCTAATTTCCAATTCAGAGCATTCCTTATAATCAGACCAACTCCACCACCTCTTTTTTGCCAACTTACACGCCCTTTTCCTATCATATGGTACTTACTCTCCCTACATTTTAAACTGACTCTGTCACGCATTTGGGTCTCTACTACACCAACACAATCTAAATCTCCATTCTCAAATTCTGCTACAAGGTCATCTAACTTCCCTGCATTCCATCCACGCACATTTATACATCCGAACCTCACAACACTATTGGGAAATTCATGACATTTTTCATTTTTGCTCTGACGGCTTTTTATTCATCCTGTTCCACCTTCCATTGCAATATGAGTAGCCCCAATCCAATGGATGTATCTCCTAGAGAGTTTCATCTCACCTTCTTGTGTAAGGTGGACTCCATCTCTACAAAAACACCCACTCTGGATCACGCTCTCCATATCAAGGAAGCTGGAACCCAATTCACGCTTTCTCATACTCTCAGCCTTCATACTCACAATCCTTTCATGCACCTCCTTATTCACCTCCTTCCGCACCCTTTCATACTCTTCATTACAAGCTGGCCTTCTCAGAATGCTGGTCACAGCCACTCTGACATTCTTCTTACTCGCACCTTCGATCACTTTCATAATTGCATTCACCGTACGTTCTCTCCCACATTCAAGCAATCCATTGCCACTTCCTTGCAGTACAAACATACCTTTGTCCATTCCATCTATTATTCTCTCAGCATGCCTACAAATCTCCTCCACTCCTTTCCCTCTCATGCTCGTACATCCGCTACTGTCACTCATCTTGATAAACCTATCCAGATTCTCAACCATAATGTCTCCACATATTCTAATTGCAGGTCTTACTCTCCCTTTCATACTATTCTTACGTTCACTTCTTCCACTCATATCACTCTTTCCATCCATCTTCCTTTCATTCACTTCCACTGCAGGCACCTGCACCTCATGTGGCCCATCAACAGGTTGCTCGTCCACTCTCTTTCCATTTGTACTTCTTTCATCATGCTGGTTCATCCTTCTACTTTCATCTGTCACACATGCCCTATCATTTACTGCATTCACCCTCCTTGCACCATCGTTTGCCTTGTCATCCGCTGCATTTGCTCTCCTTGCACCATCATTTGCCTTATCATTCACTGCATTTGCACTTCTTACACCATTATGTGCCTCATCATCCACTGCATTTGCACTCCTTGCACTATCATTTACTGCATTTGCACTTCTTGCATCATTCTCATTCTTTCTTGCATTCAGCTTTCTTTCATCCTCTAGATCACACCTCAAGCCAACATTCAGAGCTTTCAGCCTTTCATTCTCTTCCTCTAACTTATTTTTCAAATCATTCAGGCATTTCCAGCACGTAAACACGAGATCATCCAACTTTCTCTGCCCCATCTCTCTCAAACCCTGGCATGTATCCATATCCACCCACTCTGAACAAGTGTTGCACTGAATCATCTCCTTCATCCCACTTGCACCTCCCGTCCTTTGACCACTCCTCCTTGTGTTTTTAGCCATTCTCAAACACAAACTTCTATTCCAACACAAACTTTACAGGCAGAGGGGCCTTCACTCAATGAGTCTACTAAGGATCCAGTTATCAAACAAAAGGAAACAAAAACGTCAACTACTCCCACAGTTATTATATACAAAGTCACTCACTATACTTCTATTCTATTCAAACCCACCGCGCGCTCGCTAAGCCCGTAATCATCGACTGGTCAAATGTGAACTTTTATTCTGTGAGGGCACTGTCGGCTGGTTTATACCATGTCACACTCTATACCATTTGTATGCAAAGAAAGCTTACCAGTCAAGACAACTCAGTCAAAAATTGCAAGTCACGACACCAATACTCTGTCTTAACTCTCACGCAACAAAAAGTACTACTCGCACAAGCACTCCATACAATGTCACCTACTACTCTCACAGTCACCCTATACCATACCAGCTTACCAGTCAAAACAACTCAGTCAAAAATTGCAAGTCATAACACCAATGCTCAGGCTTAACTCTCACGCAACAAAAGAACTACTCTCACGAGCACTCCATACAAAGTCACACACTGTACTCACGTGAATACACAACTATACCATTTTTTCAACAACTTCACTTTAATTCACCACAATTTTTGTCGGAGGAACAAAAACACACGTGCGCATGTAGCAGTCGCTACAAAGCGTACAAAGTCTGTATGAGAACACAAGCGCTATTTACAGGTTAGGAAATTTGGAAATGGGGCAAGTGAGGAGTGTTAGAGGAGTGAGACAGGGCTGTACTCTGTCTCCCCTGTTGTTTGGATTGTACACAGAAGAATTAGCAGTTCGACTGAGAAGGAGTGGCTTAGGACTGAAAGTTTGTAATGAGAGACTGAGCTGTTTGTTGTATGCTGATGATGTGGTTGTGGTTAGTGGATGTGGACATGAACTGCAAAGGATGCTTGACATTGTGAACGGATATAGTACAGATTTCAAGATGAACTTCGGTGCCGACAAAAGCAAGGTTATGGTTATAAATAGTGATGAGACTGATAGAGACAGACTGTGGAATATTGGAGAAATCAGAATAGGTAGAACAAATAAATACAAATATCTAGGTTGTATGATAAGTGAAGATGGATGCACTAGAACTAAGGGTGAGAAAGTGGCAAAAGCTATGCAGTGGAGTGGACGATTAAGTAGCATGGCCAGATACAGAGCAAACGAGTATGAATGTGTGAGAGGGATGTGGAAGTATGTTGCTGTACCTAGTGTCATGTATGGTATGAGTGCTCTTGCCTGGAATGGAAGTGATCTTGAAAAGCTGGATGTAATACAAAATAAGGTAGGACGGTTAGCATTGGGTGCTCCAAAATGGACAGCTACAGAAGCCATTAGAGGTGACCTTGGGTGGAGCCTATTTTCAGAAAGAATGATGAAAGCGGTGCTGAATTATAAGGTGAGAATTGAAAGAATGCAGAATAGCAGGTGGGTAAGGCGAATCTTTGAATGGAATCTGAGTGTAAGCTATTGGGAGAAAGTGTGTTGGGGGCATGCAAGGAAGCTTGGTATGCAAAAGATTATTCATGTTAGAATTGGGAGACCTGTGGATGACTGGAGTTTAATAAATCCTGGAGGTGTAGGGCCTGAGTGGGACTGCAAGAGGTGGAAGAAAGAGATTGAGAGGCAAACAAAAGAGTATGGATTGAATAAGTGGAATCTTAGCATGGTGCGGAAGCCTACACTTGACTGGTTTATGAAAAAAGAAGCACCTAAGTTTGAGATGTTCTATGATCGTAGTTTTGGAAGTCAACTCTTGTTTGCTGTGAGATGTAAGTCATTGAGTGTGAACAGACGTACATGGAGGTGGAATGAGAATAATAACAGATTTTGTCGGCAGTGTATTAGTGGAGTGGAGGAAACAATTGAGCATTTTATGCTGGAATGTAGTAAGTATGAGCAAGAGAGAGAAAGTTTTATGAATGTGGTGCTTGAGCAGTATGGAGAGAATGAGTGGTAAGCCAGATGTGCTGAAGATGATTGCGGTATGAGCTGTCTTGCTGGATTGGATCAGGAGTGTAATTTGAGTATCATTGAAGCTATGAAAATGTTTCTTTTGCGTGCCTGGAGTAAGAGACAGTGACTGGAATGAGCCAGTCAGGTAGAATGGTCAGTAATGACCCAATATGCCTGGGGATGGTGTTTTGACACACTGGCTATCCCAGTGACGCCATCCAATGGCAGCTTGTGACAAGGATTGGTAGATCCTAAGTAGTTTAGTGGACAAGTCTGGTACCAGGCGCTGAACTCTTTGTGTGATAACTGTGGAGGAAATTGTAGGCCGTTACAAAGGCCCCGACGCTGTCGGCCCTCAATTTCAAGTTCAAGTTCAGGGTTTATACAAATACAATTAAAGTGAAGTTGCTGGAAAATGGTATAGTTTGTATATTCACGTGAGTACAGTGTGTGACTTTGTATGGAGTGCTCGTGAGAGTAGTTTTTTTTGTTGCGTGAGAGTTGAGACTGAGCATTGGACTTTGGTGTGGTGACTTGCAATTTTTGACTGAGGTGTTTTGACTGGTAGGTAAGCTTTCTTTGCATATAAAGAGTATAGTGTGTGACATTGTAGAGAGTGACTGTGAATAGTAGGAAACGTTTTTGTTTCTTTTTGTTTGATAACTTGATTTTCAGTAGATTTGGTGAGTGAAGACTTCTGCCTGTGAAATTTGTACTGAGATAGAAGTCTGTGTTTGAGGATGGCAAGAAATAGGACTGGTCGTAGGAAGGAAGGTGCAAGTGGAATGGATGAGGAGATTGAGTGCATGGCTCGTAAAGAGTGGGCAGATATAGATGCATGCAAAGGTTTGAAAGAGATGAGTCGGAGGAAGTTGAATGATCTTGTGTTTACGTGCTGGAAATGTTTGAATGACGAGAGAAAGAAGTTGGAAGAGGAGGTTGAGAGATTGACAATTCTGATGGTTGCTTTAGAGGCTGACTTGAAGGATGAAAGGAAGTTGAATGAAGGAAAGAATGAGAATGGTGCAAATGCAGTGAATGAAGAGGTAAATGGTGGTAGTGCAAGGAGTGCAAATGAAGTGGATGATGGTGCAAGGAGTGTGAATGCAATAAATGAAGTGAATGGTGGTGCAAATGTGCCAGATGAGAGTAGAAGGATGAATGAGCATGATGAAAGAAGTACGAATGGGAAGAGAGTGAAGAAGCAACCTGTTGATATGCCACATGAGATGCAGGCGCCTGTAGTGGAAGTGAATGAAAGGAAGATTGATGGAAAGAGTGATGTGAGTGGAAGAGTTGAACACAAGAGTAGTATGAAAGGGAGAGTGAGACCTACGATTAGAATATGTGGTGACAGCATGGTGAAGAATGTGGATAGGTTTGTGAGAATGACTGACCGTAGTGGATGTACGAGCATGAGAGGAAAGGGAGTGAAAGAGATTTGTAGGCATGCTGAGGAAGTGATAGATGGAATGGATGAAGGGATGGTTGTACTGCAAGGAGGTGGCAATGGATTGCTTGAATGTGGGAGAGAGCATACGGTGAATGCAATTATGAATGTTGTTGAAATGGCGCGAAAGAAGAATGTAAGAGTGGCTGTGACCAGCCTGCTGAGAAGGCCTGCATGTGGTGAGGAGTATGAAAGGGTGCGAAAGGAGGTGAATAGGGAAGTGCATGAAAGGATTATGAGTATGAAAGCTGAGAGTATGAGAAAGCGTGAAATGGGTTCCAGCTCCTTGATATGGATAACTTGATCCAGAGTGGATGTTTTCGTGGAAATGGAGTCAACCTTACTCAAGAAGGTGAGATGAAACTCTCCAGGAGATACATCCAGTGGATTGGGTGCACTCATATTGTAATGGAAGGTGGAACTGGATTAATGGAAAGCTGTCAGAGCAAAAATGAAAAATGTCATGAATTGTCCAATAGTGTTGTAAGGTTTGGATGTATAAATGTGCGTGGTTGAAATGCAGGAAAGTTAAATGACCTTGTAGCAGAATTTGAGAATGGAGATTTGGATTGTGTTGGTGTAGTAGCAACCCAAATGCGTGATAGAGTCAGTTTAAAATGTAAGGAGAGTAAGTACTATATGATTGGAAAAGGGTGTGTAAGTTGGCAAAAAAAGAGGTGGTAGAGTTGGTCTCATTGTAAAAAATGCTCTAAATTGGAAATTAGAAGAAATTCCTGCTGGAAATGAACCTGAGAGTGAAGATCTGTTAGTAATAAAGTGTGAAAGAATGCATGCCAGAGAATGTATTATTGTGGTTGTATGCTATATGACAACTGATGGTATTTTAGCTCATCAAGAGAATGTAAAAAAGTATGAAATATTAACAAGAATTGTGCAAGAGCATTGCAGATGCCCTCTGATTGTGATGGGTGATATGAATGGCCATGTTGGTATACTTGGTGAGCCTGTGAATGCAAATGGACAAAAATTGATTGATTTCTGTGATGAGAATGAACTTGAGAACCTGAATGTAACAATAGGAAATGGCTTGCATACATGGCAAAGCCGGGAATGTAAAACTGCAATTGATTATATGATAGTGAATAGTAGAGCAAGAATATGTGTCAAAGAAATGTTTGTAGATGAAGATGATTTCGATATTGATAGTGACCATAAAATGCTTGTACTAGAATATAATTGGGGTGGGAAGGAGTCAATGCAGAAGGCCAGCAGAGTAAGAGAAAATTGGCGTATTAAAATGGCAAACTGGGAAGAATGTAGAAATGAATTGAGTAGACTCAATTGCTCCTTGGCACCTTGGCACCTGAGAAACAGGTGTGGAAATGTAAATGACCTAAATAAGGAGATTGCAAGAACCTTGTATGATGTGGCAGAGCAAAAGATCGGTAGAATGAAATGCAGGAAAAGTACAGGGAATGCTAGGTGGTTTACGAGTGAGATAAAGGAAGAACGAACGAGAGGGAAGACTTTAAATAAAAAACAACGCAGTATGAGGAAAATGTATGAAAGACGCAGAATTACTGAGGATGAATGGCAGAGTGTATGGAATGAGTACAAGGACCAGCAGAAGAAAGTAAAGAGAATGATCAATGAGGCTAGGGTTAAAGAAGAGAGACACCAAGTTGAAAATCTAAGAAAGAAAGGTCCAGATGGAATAAAAGATTGGTATAGGTTTATACAAGGTAATGATAGAGGTAGTGAAGTTCAAGTTGATGAATTAGTAGTCAATGGTTGCAGTGTGCAAGATAGGATGCAAATGGTGAAAGCAGTTGAAGAATACTGGGAGGACATTGGTGGAATGAATGAGCAGGTTACAGATGATGAACCAATAAATTTTCTGATAGATGAACGTGAACTGCAAATGGAAGACGAAATCACTTGTGAAGAGATTGTAAGTTTTTTGAAGAAAGTGAAAAATGGAAAGGCATGTGGCCCTGATAAGATACCATATGAGTTCTATAAATGTGGAGGAGAGAGTGTAGTCAGTATGTTGAAATGTTTATTTGATGAGATATGGAAGAGTGAAAGAGTACCGGATGACTGGAACAAGTGTAATGTAGTTCTGTTCAATAAGGGTGGACATAAGAGTATGAAAGAACTTAAAAATTACAGACCAATTGCACTGGGTGACACTGTATGTAAGATCTTTTGTGGTATTTTGAATGAGAGAATGAAAAACTTAGTTGAGGAATTAGGAGTCCTGGGAGAAGAACAGAATGGTTTTAGGCAAGATAGATGTGGGGAGGATAATTTGTTTGTAGTGAGTGAAATAATTGAGCGAATGAAGAAGGATAACAAGAAGGTATATTTTGCATTCCTGGATATTGAAAAGGCGTATGACAGAGTGGATCGGGTTAGGCTGTTTGAAATTTTGAGAAAAGTTGGTTTTAGCAGAAAATAGTGAACATTGTACAGAGTCTGTATGAGAACACAAGTGCTATCTACAAGTTAGGAAATTTGGAAACAGGGCAAGTGAGGAGTGTTAGAGGAGTGAGACAGGGCTGTACTCTGTCCCCCTTGTTGTTTGGATTGTACACAGAAGAATTAGCAGTTCGACTGTGAGGGAGTGGTTTAGGACTGAAAGTTGGTAATGAGAGACTGAGCTGTTTGTTGTATGCTGATGATGTGGTTGTGGTTAGTGAATGTGGTCATGAACTACAAAGGATGCTTGACATTGTGAATGGATATAGTACAGATTTCAAGATGAACTTTGGTGCAGATAAAAGTAAGGTCATGGTTATAAATAGTGATGAGACTGATAGAGACAGACTGTGGAATATTGGAGAAATCAGAATAGGTAGAACAAAAGAATACAAATATCTAGGTTGTATGATAAGTGAAGATGGATGCACTAGAACTAAAGGTGAGAAAATGGCTAAAGCAATGCAGTGGAGTGGACGGTTAGGTAGTGTGGCCAGAGACAGAGCAAACGAGTATGAATGTGTGAGAGGAATGTGGAAGTATGTTGCTGTACCTAGTGTGATGTATGGTATGAGTGCTCTTGCTTGGAATCGAAGTGATCTTGAAAAGCTGGATGTGAAACAAAACAAGGTAGGACATTTAGCAATGGGTGCGCCAAAATGGACGGTCAATATTGAATTTAATGTTGTCAACAATTTGAGTAATTTTGCTGCCACAGATCGGTAATATATAAGATTTTAGGACGTTTTACATGAATGACATTCTGCTCGCTGATGCGTTTTTTTTTCAAATTATTCAACTTTAAAGTTGGCTTTCGCGTGTTAAAGAAAGCGAGCGCGCCAAGCGGAATTTAATTAATAACGGAAGCTAACCCCCTATTACAAACGTAAAGAGGTTGGGTCGTGAAGGGGAGCTACAGTTCTTCTAGTAAAAATTATAAACAAAGGTTTCTAGTGACGTCCGTTTACATCCGCTCCAAGATGGCGGCTGCCATCTTGGGGACCGGATGGCCGCCATTGGAGATGATGTAAACGGACGTAACTAGAAACCTTCATTTATAATTTTCACTAGAAGAACTGTGGCTCGTTCTCACAACATAACCTCTTTACGTTTGTAATAGGACATTAGCTTCCGTTAATAATTAAATTACGCTTGGCGCGCTCGCTTCCCTGGCGTGCGAAAGCCAACTTCAAAGTTAAATATTTCAAAAATAATGCATCAGCAAGCAGAATGTCATTCATGTAAAAAAATTTTAAATGTGTTCCTTTATTGATTTCTTTATTGTGTTCCTTTATAAGCCTCTGGCAGTGCAGGGTTAAGAGGTCAACGAGGGAGGTGCGCTGCTCAATTTCTTCTGCGTAGACTGAACTCCATATATACAAAGTTTATCGTGTACTGTGCCTTTGGAACTCAAAAGATCCGAAGCAAAGTGACAGATTTTAAGTTTCAAAGCAATAGGACAAAGGAATAAAATTGAACTATACAAACTCATGCTTGTACTGCTTGTTTTTGTTATAAACCTCTCTCCATGACATTCTGGAGCAAACTAATCGTTTTTTGATGTGTGATAGATCTTGCCTGATATCTTTTTATCTTGCTTGCTTTCTCGCTTTCAGTCTTTTAGTGTGTAAGCATCCTAAGAGACAGTGACTGGAAGGAGCTAGTCATGTAGAGTAGGTTGTAGTGACCCTTCATGCCTGAGAGTGGTTTTTGACATACTGGTTATCCCAGTGATGCCATCCAAGGTAGCTTGTGACAAGAATTGATAAATCCTGAGTAGTCTATTGAATAAGTCTGGTACACAGGCACTGAATTCTGTATGTGAATATTGTGAGTATTTCGGAAGGAATTGTAGGCCGTTACAAAAACCCTGATGCTGTCGGCCCTCACATTCAAGTTTAAAAGTGCGTAGTCACTATGTAGTGCAACATTTAATTTACCAAACCTGCGCTCAGCCCCTCTCTGTGACTTTAAAAGAAGGAAGTTTTTTTTAATAACTCCTGGAGTAATGGAACTGAGAATATAATGCTGTTTACAGTGATTAAAAATTGTAGTGGAGAGGGTTAAAAGGGCCTGGGGATGCTTGGAAGACCAGTATACAGGGTGTTTCAAAAATACACGGCATAATTTCAGGTATGTATTTCCCACATGTAGACAATCAAAATAGTTCATTACAACATATGTCCGGAAATGCTTCATTTCCGAGTTATGGCCTTCACAACATTGAAATTCACCGGAACGTTTTTCTTTCCGCAGGTCGTTGCCATTACAGAAGATGTTCAAAATGACCACCTCCTGCTTGAATACAGACCTCACATCGATGTCTCATTGACCTGCGAACACGATCCCACACTCCAGGAATGTTGCGTATGTCCTCAGAGCGTGCCACAATTCGATTCCGAAGGGATTCCAAATCAGGCACCGGAGACGAATAAACCAATGATTTTAAATGGCCCCACAAGTAGAAATCGAGAGGGTTCAGATCAGGTGAGCGTGGAGGCCAAGCAATTGGGCCACCTCTACCTATCCATCGATCAGGAAATCTTCGATCCAAGTACCGGCGAGCCGTACGACTGAAGTGTGCAGGAGCGCCGTCATGCAAGAAGTGAGCGTGCTGACGATCGATCAGTGGAGTGTCGTCATAAACATCAGGTATGATGTTTTCCAGGAAGTTTGTGTACGCCTGCCCCGTAAGTCTGTTTACAAGTACATGGGGTCCAACTAACCGATCACCAATGATACCGGCCCACATGTTGAGGGAGAACCGCACCTGGTGATGAGATACAACAGTTGCATTTGGGTTTTCATACGCCCATACATGCTGATTGTGGAGATTTGTTATGCCATCTCGTGTGAACTGTGCTTCATCTGTAAATAATACTAAGGCAGGAAAGTTCGGATTTGCAGCACATTGCTGCAAGAACCACTGACAGTACCTAACTCGTGCAGGGTAATCTGCTAGTGACAGCGCCTGTACACGTTGCAAATGGTAAGGATACAATTGATACTCTTTCAGCAGTCTCCAGACAGTCGTATGGGGAACATTCACTTGCAACGCTAACCTTCGTGTGCTGATAGAAGGAGTTCTGTTCACAATCTCCAGAATCTCCTCCTGTTCTTCTGGAGTTGTAGATCTTGGTCGTCCCCTTCCCAATCCAGGAGAGTCAAATTTTCCATACTCGCACAGACGCTGATGGAGACTTACAAATGTCTTCCGATCTGGACATTGTCGCTGTGGGTACCTCTCCTGGTACAAACGACGAGCCAGCGCAGCATTGCCGTTTGCCTTACCGTAGATCAAGTGCATCTCTGCCAGCTCCTGATTTGTGTACATGACACACAGTCGAACGCCAAACACAACACTGAATTTAACCTTCGCCTAGGAATGATCTGTCAGAGTGCCCTCTTAATGTGTCCTTTGACGGCAACGACCTGCGGAAAGAAAAACGTTCCGGTGAATTTCAATGTTGTGAAGGCCATAACTCGGAAATGAAGCATTTCCGGACATATGTTGTAATGAACTATTTTGATTGTCTACATGTGGGAAATACATACCTGAAATTATGCCGTGTATTTTTGAAACACCCTGTATATTTCTGAGTAGTGAGGTAACTCTCAGTCAACTGAAGTTAGCCATATATATGAAAACCTATTTGTTTTTTCTAGTTTATTTTAGTCTTTATTTTGCTGTGTAACTTTCTATTGAATCCACTAACCTACCAGTTGAAGTAAACTAAATTGGCGGCCTACTTGTGTCAACCTTTTTGTTTAATTTATACAATTTAGGAGTATAAAGTTGGAATATTTTTCATAGATTTCTTCCAGAAATAATGAATTTTTGGGTTTCATTTGCTTGATCTTAGCATCATAAGTTCTATACAATTTTTCAAATATTACAGAAATTAATACACTGTTATCTGCCTATAGATAATTTATGTTCTTGATGAATATGTCCAAAAGCTAAGCAAGTTAAAGCTAAAGACTTGCAATAATATTATATGCTACTCACTGCAACTTGCTCCTATTGTCTTTTTACCAGTACCATGTCTACTGAAACCCACAAAACTACTGGCATATAGAACACACGACATTGTATCAACTTCCGTGATCTGTTGAAAAAATTTTTCTTAAGGGGATCATCTACACAAACTCGGGAATTTTTTTATTGCTCTATTCGACAGAGAAATGCTTAGTCCAC
This sequence comes from Morinoia aosen, assembly GCA_030386875.1. Classification (NCBI taxonomy): domain Eukaryota; kingdom Metazoa; phylum Arthropoda; class Malacostraca; order Amphipoda; family Talitridae; genus Morinoia; species Morinoia aosen. The sequence goes on from CM059574.1 coordinate 39,433,848, forward strand.
CGGCAGGCAAAGTTTCAGAATGATTTCTACCTCCTGCATGCCATAATGGACAATTATTTTTAAATTCGTAATACTTTTTTAGGGAAATTGAAAACTATGGAAAAGTATATGACTTTTTGAAACCAATATTTGAAATTTAAAAAAACTAAACTATTGCAAATTTCAAAACAATATTCTGTTACAGCATGCAGAAACTTATTGCGCATTCAATGACACCTAAATCATAACTCTGCAATAATAACTTTTGGAGAAGATAGCTCTTGATAATATCCTATTTTTTCATCCATTTTCCCCCATTATCTCCATAGTTATGGGAAAAAGTATATGATGCGACCCTTATTTAGTTAAAAAAATATGTATGTCAAATTTCATACATCTAGATCCCTAGAACAAACGTGGCAGCCATTTTCTCGATTCGTCCGAGACATCCTCCTTAAGCTCTAAAAATGTTATTTTGTACAAATATGGTAAGGTATATAGACATGTTGGGTGATAACTGTTGACCCGGTAAGGCCCCTATAGTAGGAGACTGGCAGGACTCGCTCTTCCACTTCTCAAGTGGAAGTAGCAAAAGAAAATACTAAAATGATGGGAGCCACAGGCAATGGGAGAGCTTAGACTGAATATGAGAAACTCAAGAGGGGGAATTCCAGACTAAACCATTCAGTGGGGTATAAATTGAACTTTCATGAACACAGAACATATACTGAAACAATCACAAATACAATGAATCCACTGGCTGTAACTGACAATTGGTTTGGTAAAAGTGGTTAGCATGGTTAGATAGGGAAGGAAAAATTACAGCCCAAAAGACAAACAGACTATACCTAAATACATATTTAAATACACAGATGCATGGGGCATAAGAGGTACGTAACAAGCTTGCACAATACAATTTCGAGGGAATCTATCTATTGAGTTCAAGAGGTGAACAAAATTAAACAAATAGTACATAAATCAATGAAGGGGTCTAAACTGGAAGGAGTCAAGTTTGCAAATAATGTCCCAAGAACTTTGCACTGCTACATAGAAGGGAATCAGACGGTGGAGGATCCAGTCACAAACTGCCGGTGGGTACATTACCCAATCTGGCTGCTCAACGTAGCTCTGAGTCAGGCCAGGGGCAAGAGTCCCAGACTTGCTGCTCTAAAAGGAAAAACACGGGACATAAGCATCTCAGCTAGCCACAAGAAGCAAAAGCTGCCGAGGAAAAATGGTGAGGGAACAGTATTTAACACAAAAGCAGAGTCGCAGGCAGGGGCAAAAGAACTGAAGCACACGCAAAAATGATAGATATTGAACAAAAAACTAATGATAGAGATATAACAAATAAAGCTGAAATATAGTATTAGCACTATATGCAGGTATTGGACAGTAAAGTAAGTGAACAAGAAGCACAAGGCACACTGAAATACATTTTAGCAATCCTAGTTCAATAAGGTCAAATAAGCAGGCATACTTAGACTTACCCTAAAGGAGCAACCAGGAGAGGAAGAACCAGGATTAAAATATGGCAGGATGAATCAAGGTAGTAAGTCAAGCAGTGGATCTTAAGATTAGCATCTCAAGCAGGTGCATAGAAAAAGGCAAAACATGACACTAGGAACAGAAGAGATTATAGGATTTAACAAATCTGAAACAAAAAGAAACAAGGGGTAACGAATATGGTGGCAGGCACATGTACAATACAGGAACATATCAGGCCAATCTTCCACAGACAGAGTTTTTAATAATTTGTATATTTACTGCATCATGCTTAGTAGGCATTCTGCAACATTTTTGATCCAAGACTGAAATCCTTGCTCTATTTCCCTTAAATTGATTTCTATGCTTCTTTGCCTGTCAAATGAACATTTTTCATTTTTTGTCACTTATTTCAAAAGTAAATCTTTTTTGTGAGTTACCTTGGAATGCTGCCAAGAAATTTCTTGGTAATGTCTGGTATTAATTAGAATGGCTTGAAAAAAATGAGGTTATTCAGATATACAAAGTTACATCTTGCTCCTAGTTGATTAGTGCATTTTTACTTTATAAAGTATCCTTCCAGCATAGTTATAGAAACATGTTTTAGTACAGAATGAGTTCATTTCACAATTTTATTGAATACGTTTTTGTATAAATGAAAAATAATGAATAAAATTGTTTAATGATAGCTTTGAAAAGTGGCAGCCATTTCAAAATTTGAGGTGTTCAATGCAACTGCGTTTTAGCAAATGTGTGAGTGATGTTTTGAGCTAAATCAGCATATACTGATCAAGAATCAGTGTTTTTATGAAAATGTTATGGATAGATTTTTTTTCCAATTATATAATTTACACTTACATTGTTTGTAAAATATACTTTTTAAATGCTTTACAAAAACCATAGATATGTTATGGCGCAAAACTTACAAAAACCTGATATATTTTTTATACCTTCTATTAAAGTTTTTATTGATATTTATACAATTTTACGGTGAGTGGATGCCTGCCTGTTCTGTAGGAAGCAATGGTTGACTACTATAAGAGACTAAGCCTTATCTCAACAAATCTAAAACAATTTTTGATATTAAGATCACATGTCATTCTCCAATACAGATGGTTTACTGGTCTTATTTTTCAGAAAGATTGTGCTGGAAAGTTTTGAATAAATAGTGGTTTTGGATTGATCCAACTATACACCTTAGTACTTCAGCTATGAAAATTAATGATAAAAATCTTGCTGCATTCAGTGTTTCACCAACTACAGTTCACAGAGATGGATATTTGCTGAAGCAAGGAGAGGTAACAGTATATTTGTGTTAGCGTAACAATTTGGACATGCTGGTACTCATTTTTATCTACCAGTGATGTAATTTTTGTCTTTAGTATCTTAATATATCAACTGCTGATCTGCAATGTTTTAGAGCTGTGGTTTTTAACCTTTCAAGCATGGCAACCCATTTTAGAACAAGCACAGGGAATTATGTGAGGGTCCAAGCTAAGGGTTAGGTATGCCTTCTCTTTTTTCAAATAGAATAGGTTTTTGTTTTGTTATGGACCATCTTTTTTCATTTCACTGCTGTCCTGTTTTTCAGCACCTACTACTGTCTTCTGCAACTTTTTCTTGTTTCATGAACTTCTTCCTTAGCTTACTGTTCCTATGCACCTTGTAAATAGATTCCCCATTCCCTCAATTCCATACAAAATGGTGCCTTCATCTTTCCTCTCTTGGAATATCTTTCTTATGGTAAAGGGAGGCAAAAAATTTCTTATATAATAATAATTTAGAACAAGCAATTGGGTTGTGTCCCAAAACCCTTAAATAATAAATATATACATTCAATTCAATTCTTGTAAAATCTTCGTATTCCATTCAAAATGAATGGGCAACCTTGATCCTTTCAAAATAAATTGGTGACCCCATGATAGTAGTGTTGGGACCACAAGGGTAGGAACCACTGGTTTAGAGAATCTGTTGCAGATGTTGATAATGTTTGGGCAATATAAATTTTGTATACCTATTGATAAGGTTATTAATGATTAATTATGATGCACTTAAATTCACTTCCTCCTTAGTTTTGTTACTAGTTTGTGTTTCAATTTGAGCCTTGGATTGAATGTATCTTGTTTCTTCAATTGCATTGAATGAAAATTAGAACTTGTGACAATGAGGGAATCTTTCAACTGTATTAAGATTAATTCCTAGTAAGATAGTTGGATTTTCATGCTCATTCTATAAGGCACTCACATGTTTTTTTGCAATATGGATAACTTTACTGACATTGTAGAAATACATCACTCAAAATTGAATCAAATGTATTCAAAAGAATTAGCACTCCTTGTTTCAAATAAATACCAGCAGTGACACAGTGCACTATTTAGCATCTGCTCAGTTTCAGAATGTGGTAACTATTTCTCCTCATTTTATATCTTTGATGGGATTTTGAATTTCAATTGCTACGGCATAAGTTTCTCAATAATTTTCTCGTAATTCTTCTTGAAATTTTTTTTATTTGAATGGGTTGCTCATGTTTTTCTGGTGATTGTTGCAGGGTTTTTAATTAATCCATAGTAACTGGGTACTCATGTTGATGGTATTCTTATTAATTCATTTCATTTAGTTGTTTAACACATCATGTAATACATTTTATGATTGTCATAATTAGCAAAAACTGTTGATTATGAATTTTCAGATCTTCAGAAGAAATGAGACTGAGGAAAATCATATAAAACAGATATAAATCTCTAAAATCATATAAATCTCTAAAAAGCATTGTAGAGATCAATATATTAAAACATAATTTTTATGAATTTGCATATACTCATCCAAGAAAAAAATAAAATCGTGTTATAAAAGGCAAACCTGACTGTTGAAAGGATGTAAAACTGTTTTTGCATTTTCAGTTTCAAATTCTTCCAGCATGAAGCCTTGTACTTCGATAGGTATTTTCAGTGCAGTAAGAGTAAGGTGGATTCAGTGGTTTAGTTTTAGGTGAATATGCCTGACATCATCAAACACTACAACTTCGCATAAATGTATTGTTCTTTCTGTTTCCTTAGACTAAAAAAATTGGATGCTCATTTGATGAGCTCATTGTTCATGGAAATTGTGAGATTATTTGTTATTCAATGATGAAATTATGTTTGGGTGTTTAGTTGAAATTGCCAAAGTAAAATTTTTCTCCCAAATTTGTCATGTTGTGATATTATTTAATACACCATAATTACATGCAAAAGTTGCTTTACCTATAACTAATTATTTCTTTCTTGTTTCAGAACAACCGAGCTTTCTTAAAAAGATGGTTTGTACTCAAGGGGAATCTCCTTTTCTACTTTGAGAAGAAAGGAGACAAGGAACCTATAGGTGTCATCATCATTGAAGGATGCACTGTTGGTAATAAAATTGATTTTCATTAAGTTTAGGTTACTATTTAGCTCATAGTTAAGGAGATCGTCCCACTTTTTCAACTTTTTTGGTCAGATTTGTTTGAAAATTGGCCAGTATATGTATTTTGTGAAAGTAAACCTTTTTTACTCATGTCACTTTTTCGATTTAGGGCTTAGTTTTTTTTTTCGAAAATTAGTTTTTGGTATATTTTATGGATATTTCAAGATGTATCTCCTCTTTCAGTTTTGATGCTAGAACAAAACCAAAGACAGTTTTAGAATCCTTGGAACATTCCTAACAAACTCAAATGGACTTTTTTTTCAAATTCAAATTTTTTCTATTTTTTTCAAATTTTTTAAAATTTCTTTAAACAACAGTAATTTGTTGGGTTTAGAGCTATATATTTTTTGGTAAAATTTGAATTTGGAAAAAAGCCCATTTGAGCTTGTTAGGAATGTTCTAAGGATTCTAAAACTGTCTTTTGGTTTTGTTCTAGGATCAAAACTCGATGGCTAGTCCCATTTTGAATGTTGAAAGTTAGAAGTGTTGGGTAAAAGCATAAAACGAAATTTTTTGTTGAAGTGTAATATAATGAACAATTTATGTAATTGAATGCAGTTTTAATTTTATTTCGATAATTTCCATACATAACTTCATATTCACACTGTGAATTGTGATTTCCAAACCCCCCAAAAAAATTTGTTTATTCTAAAATTTTAAATTTTTTATTTTCAGTCTGATTCTTATGAAATTTGACTATGATATGTAACTTCTTAAAAGAAACACAATTTATTCCATTCATTTTTTTTATTTAGGCCTTAGTTTTTGAAAAAAATTGACATATGGTTTTTAGGTATTGATATTTCACTGGTATTGATATTTCAAGCTGTATCTCCTCATTCAGTTTTGATGCTAGAACAAAAACAAAGACAGTTTTAGAATCCTAGGAACATTCCTAACAAACTTTAATGGTTTTTTTTCCATTTACCATTTGTTTTCTTTTTATATGGGGTTGAAATGGGTTCAAAGTTAAAGATTTTGGTCCCCTTACCCCTGGGGATCTATTGTCCGTAGCGCTATAAAATTTTAGGACTGAATAGTCCACCACCTAAGGGTTCTTTTCCAACAAAAACATGAAAAATGACCACCTGAGCAACAGGGGCCTGGAACGATCTCCTTAAGTCTATTTTCCTTCAGGGATTTTTTGAAAATGTAAACAAAAAAGTTAACAGCTTGATTTACTGTTCTGAACTGTTCTAAGTAGCTAAGAGATAATTTCATACTACTGAGCACTTGAATTTTCTGTGTTTATGCAAGTCTTTTTCTTAAAAATGTTCTGGAATCAAATTAACATGTTAAATTTTGTAAAAATGATCAATGAATTTTATTGAGTTTATTATCTTCCATTTAATAATGTTAGTAGACTAAGTTAATACGTATTATGTTTGCTACTTTTCCCTTGATATGGTAACTCAAGTACATACAAGTTCAATTGTTCAAAAGACTGACATGGTTCCAAAAAGTGGATGACAATAACTGTCTGATGACTTGTACTCATTGCAAAGATGTTACAGAACACAGGGCAGCAGTACACGAAACTGATCTCACAACATCTGTGATTGTCTCAGCTGTAAGTCTATACTGTAACAGTGTCCTGTGGATGTCCTTAGTGCATCTCCAGCAGCATGCAAGCACTTAAATTTTAGAAAGTTCACTTGATTTGATCCCGTTTGAAGAACATTGAAGTATCTGATATTTAAGGTGCCAGAAATTCAAATTTAAGTGTTATTAGTTGTTGACAAATTCAGCATTTTAGAAAACAATCACTTTCTGCTCAAGTTTTTAAAGAAGCTATACATTTAAATAAAGATGAAATAATGTGCATATCAGGTTTGCAATGCAAAAAAAGTCCCTGGGTAAAACAGTTGTCAAAATGTAGCACAGTAATTCTGGTCTAGTTGCTGGTAATTAGCAAATCTACTTCCAAATAGCTTCCCTCATCAGCATTTTAATGAAGATATTTGTGGTATTAAAATCTTGTTGGCATTGAAAATAAACTTGGGATGGTTTGCCTCTCCACACCTGCCTAAAGCGGCCCATAGACGATCAATTTAATTGTCAATATCGTTGACTCAATATATTGACGAGATTTTTTTCGCCCACTAAGTCAATTATTTGATGGTCGTCAATCAAGCCCACAGATAATCAATTTACACTTTGACTGCGACTACTGAATATTAGGTTCAACACCAAACTCAAATTTAATGGCAATTGTAGTAAGCTATTTGGAAAAAACCGAACATGAACTGGATTGTGCCTTCAGTGAGCTTTGATTAAACGTTTATGAAATTTGAGTTTGCGATTACTGGCCGGTCAGCAGCATTATGAAAATTATTTCCGTGTACCACCGGTGGCGCACGTCACAGTCAAAGTGTTAAATTGTCAATAATCATCATTGTCAATTATATTAACAATAAAATTGATCGTCTATTGGCCGCTTAACCCTTCAACGAACAAGTGGACTGTACGGTCCTCTTACAAAAATAACAATATATTGTATTTCTTATTCAATTTGTTCACTAATGTGTCCTTTGAACTTCACTGCCAAGTGGCAGTTCCTTCCACATCATGATAACAGTGACTACCTAATGCCAGTGTTGGTTTAGTGATAGTGGTTGTCATAACGGTAATATGAGTATAAAAATGTGGGCGTTAAAGGGTTAAAGCTGCCAGCAGACATGGCAATGTTCACCCATGATTTCTTGCTTCCAATTGAGCCAGTGAAGTCAATTCAATTCCTTCTTTTTAGTGAAGTGGTTGTTAAGGCTCCCTTATTAATAAGTAATTTTCCTTTAGTTTAAAAACTTTAATGGAATAACAATAGTAATTATTGGGTTTTAATCCTTTTGGTTCAATTTTGGCATATGGATGTGTGATTGCCATATGTATGTGAGCATTATGGAACACAGAAGTTATTTATTTGTACAAGTACCTCCATTGCTTACAGTTCAGTTACATCAAAGGTTTTGAGCTCCTTACGTAAAAACTGACAAGGTAACTAAAAGTATATTGGGTCTTTTCCATTTTTTTGCTGTAGCATATTAATAGTGTGGTGATTTTGTAATTTTTTTATGTGTTTTATTTTAGTGTCACTCAGCTGTGAAATTTTGCGACAGCTTTTGGGTACCATTATCTAATTTTGATATTGCTGTGCTTTTTTAAAATTTTAGTTTCTTTGCTAACATTTGTTGTTATTTCAAGATTGAAATGTGAACTGATGTATTTTTCAATTCACTTGTTAGGTAACCATTTCTTAGGGGAAAATCTTCCTTCCCTGATTTGTGGATTTTTTCTTAACCCTCTATGACCCACCGTTCTTGCTGAAGGACATTAGAAAAATCCCATTTATTTTCTTTCAAGAAAGCTTTTTCAAGCAGTACCGCATATTAGTGAAGAGCAGAGACGTTGTGCTTTAATAAATGAGCGCAGTGTGTCGTAATATTTTGCTCACTAAACTGTCACACGCTTTTTAGTTTGGTGGAGCGTGAAATGTCTGTAGGTGATCATACACTCCGTATATTTGTGTAAATTGATTTGCTTTTAGCGAACATAGAGCGCCACAATAATTCATTTGGTTAACATGTAAAAACCATTCAACATTCCTTTGAAAAAACTTTTCAATCAAATAACTTTGTTTTGTAGAATTATTGAGTGAGTTTTCTAATGTCCTTCATGTACGACATTGGGTCGTTACGCCAAATCTTTTGTACAACAATTGATCCACCCAGATTCTATACTACCTCTCCTACATGCCACATTGCAGAAGTTATTGCTAAAGAAACAAATGCTGATGCGATGTTGAAGATGCTTCTACGATAATTGAACAAGCTGAGTCTATTATAAAGTTTATTTATCGAAATATCAATACACATAAATAATTAGATGTGATACGTCAGCAGAAGGAACACCATGGAGAATTGTACCTGAAGAAATTCACTTATAAATGACAATTGAAACAGGTTCTAGACATGACCCATTAGATTTCACATGATTTAGGTATTGTTTCATTTCATTTTGATTGTCTTTTTCTCAATAAGTATTTCTGATACATATCTACAATTTTCCTTTTCATACAAAATTATATCAATATTTAAATATATATCCATTAATTACAATTTTTGGTGGGTAAAATATGCAATCCAAACCAAAAACTTGCACATTTCAACTGTATTTGCCATGGATTTAGCTGAGAGATATTTTTTGTCCCACTCTGATGAACTCCATTCGGCATGTCATAACGACCCAATGTCCTTCATATAGGACGTTAGAATAAAAATAAAACTATTTCAAGAGTTTGCTTTCCAGTCATTGAAATTACTCTAAGTAACCATAAATTACTCATCAGAAGTAAAAAAGAAAAAATTTTAATGGCGGAAATTAATTTGGGTTATAGAGGGTTAAGCAACCCTTTCACACTTATCTTTCACTTAGCTCAACTACACTATCTTCATCAGGTTTGCTCTCCACCAAGAATACTGATTTACCTCTGATAAATTATCAATTCATCTGTCAAGTATTCAAATCTTATGTAGGGACAACTTACTTCTCATTAAAGCTAATACTCGATTTTCATTTCATTTAAGTATGTTTTTAATAAATTACATGTGGTATTGTTATTGAAAGACATGTGCAAATAACTTAAATCACCGCTTGAAACCACTACCTACTCGATGTTTGTTAAACTAAGCTTTTTTTTCCATTATTTACTATGTTTTATTGAAAGATGTGTGCTGGTTACCCTCAGGGGGATTAAACTATGTAACTTTAGGAATTAGCAACCACAGGGAGAATGTGTGCGGTCTCTAGCTATAGAGTTGGTATGCCTTCCTTTTGTTGAAATAGAATAGTTTGTTTGTTTTGGTGCTGACCATTTTTTTTGGTTCTCTGCTGTTTTGTTTTTCAGCACCTACTACTTCTTCCTCAACTTTTATCTTGTTTAATAAATTTCTTTCTCAACTTATTGTTTCTATCCACCTTGTGCATAGATTTTACGTTCTTTCAAGTCAACACTGAATGGTACCTTCTTCTTATTGGAATGCCTTTGTTGCTTAAACTAACAAATGAAATGTGTGCTAATTACTTGTACCACCTCGTAAAAACAGAGGTCATTTTTTATTTATTTTAGGGGTTTTTCCAAGCATTTAAATTGTGATCTTGTTAATAAAAGATATGTTCTAAATGTTTGTATACTTTCAGAGCTTGCCGAGCATGAGGAACAGATTTGCTGCTTCAGGATCGTGTTTCCTGCCCGAGAGTACGTGCTGGCTGCAGATAATCAGGTCAGCTTGTTTGGCTAGGTGACCGCATCCGGGTTGTTTGGTTATGATATGACCGCGTCAGTGTTGTGTTTGGTTATGATTTGACCGCGTCAGTGTTGTGTTTGGTTATGATTTGACCGCGTCAGTGTTGTGTTTGGTTATGATTTGACCGCGTCAGTGTTGTGCTTGGTTATGATTTGACCGCGTCAGTGTTGTGCTTGGTTATGATTTGACCGCGTCAGTGTTGTGCTTGGTTATGATTTGACTGCGTCAGTGTTGTGTTTGGTTATGGTTTGACTGCGTCAGTGTTGTGTTTGGTTATGATGTGACTGCGTCAGTGTTGTGTTTGGTTATGATTTGACCGCGTCAGTGTTGTGTTTGGTTATGATTTGACCGCGTCAGTGTTGTGCTTGGTTATGATTTGACTGCGTCAGTGTTGTGTTTGGTTATGGTTTGTCTGCGTCAGTGTTGTGTTTGGTTATGATGTGACCGCGTCAGTGTTGTGTTTGGTTATGATTTGACTGCGTCAGTGTTGTGTTTGGTTATGATGTGACCGCGTCAGTGTTGTGTTTGGTTATGATTTGACTGCGTCAGTGTTGTGTTTGGTTATGATGTGACCGCGTCAGTGTTGTGTTTGGTTATGATGTGACCGCGTCAGTGTTGTGTTTGGTTATGATTTGACTGCGTCAGTGTTGTGTTTGGTTATGATGTGACCGCGTCAGTGTTGTGTTTGGTTATGATGTGACCGCGTCAGTGTTGCGTTTGGTTATGATTTGACTGCGTCAGTGTTGTGTTTGGTTATGATATGACCGCGTCAGTGTTGTGTTTGGTTATGATGTGACTGCGTCAGTGTTGTGTTTGGTTATGATGTGACTGCGTCAGTGTTGTGTTTGGTTATGATGTGACTGCGTCAGTGTTGTGTTTGGTTATGATGTGACTGCGTCAGTGTTGTGTTTGGTTATGATGTGACTGCGTCAGTGTTGTGTTTGGTTATGATGTGACTGCGTCAGTGTTGTGTTTGGTTATGATGTGACCGCGTCAGTGTTGTGTTTGGTTATGATGTGACCGCGTCAGTGTTGTGTTTGGTTATGATTTGACTGCGTCAGTGTTGTGTTTGGTTATGATGTGACCGCGTCAGTGTTGTGTTTGGTTATGATGTGACCGCGTCAGTGTTGCGTTTGGTTATGATTTGACTGCGTCAGTGTTGTGTTTGGTTATGATATGACCGCGTCAGTGTTGTGTTTGGTTATGATGTGACTGCGTCAGTGTTGTGTTTGGTTATGATGTGACTGCGTCAGTGTTGTGTTTGGTTATGATGTGACTGCGTCAGTGTTGTGTTTGGTTATGATGTGACTGCGTCAGTGTTGTTTGGTTATGATGTGACTGCGTCAGTGTTGTGTTTGGTTATGATGTGACTGCGTCAGTGTTGTGTTTGGTTATGATGTGACTGCGTCAGTGTTGTGTTTGGTTATGATGTGACTGCGTCAGTGTTGTGTTTGGTTATGATGTGACTGCGTCAGTGTTGTGTTTGGTTATGATGTGACTGCGTCAGTGTTGTGTTTGGTTATGATGTGACTGCGTCAGTGTTGTGTTTGGTTATGATGTGACTGCGTCAGTGTTGTGTTTGGTTATGATGTGACTGCGTCAGTGTTGTGTTTGGTTATGATGTGACTGCGTCAGTGTTGTGTTTGGTTATGATGTGACTGCGTCAGTGTTGTGTTTGGTTATGATTTGACTGCGTCAGTGTTGTGTTTGGTTATGATGTGACCGCGTCAGTGTTGTGTTTGGTTATGATGTGACTGCGTCAGTGTTGTGTTTGGTTATGATGTGACCGCGTCAGTGTTGTGTTTGGTTATGTGACTGCGTCAGTGTTGTGTTTGGTTATGATGTGACTGCGTCAGTGTTGTGTTTGGTTATGATGTGACCGCGTCAGTGTTGTTTGGTTATGATGTGACTGCGTCAGTGTTGTGTTTGGTTATGATGTGACTGCGTCAGTGTTGTGTTTGGTTATGATGTGACTGCGTCAGTGTTGTGTTTGGTTATGATGTGACCGCGTTAGTGTTGTGTTTGGTTATGATGTGACCGCGTCAGTGTTGTGTTTGGTTATGATTTGACTGCGTCAGTGTTGTGTTTGGTTATGATGTGACTGCGTCAGTGTTGTGTTTGGTTATGATGTGACCGCGTCAGTGTTGTGTTTGGTTATGATGTGACCGCGTCAGTGTTGTGTTTGGTTATGATTTGACTGCGTCAGTGTTGTGTTTGGTTATGATGTGACCGCGTCAGTGTTGTGTTTGGTTATGATGTGACCGCGTCAGTGTTGCGTTTGGTTATGATTTGACTGCGTCAGTGTTGTGTTTGGTTATGATATGACCGCGTCAGTGTTGTGTTTGGTTATGATGTGACTGCGTCAGTGTTGTGTTTGGTTATGATGTGACTGCGTCAGTGTTGTGTTTGGTTATGATGTGACTGCGTCAGTGTTGTGTTTGGTTATGATGTGACTGCGTCAGTGTTGTGTTTGGTTATGATGTGACTGCGTCAGTGTTGTGTTTGGTTATGATGTGACTGCGTCAGTGTTGTGTTTGGTTATGATGTGACTGCGTCAGTGTTGTGTTTGGTTATGATGTGACTGCGTCAGTGTTGTGTTTGGTTATGATGTGACTGCGTCAGTGTTGTGTTTGGTTATGATGTGACTGCGTCAGTGTTGTGTTTGGTTATGATGTGACTGCGTCAGTGTTGTGTTTGGTTATGATGTGACTGCGTCAGTGTTGTGTTTGGTTATGATGTGACTGCGTCAGTGTTGTGTTTGGTTATGATGTGACTGCGTCAGTGTTGTGTTTGGTTATGATGTGACTGCGTCAGTGTTGTGTTTGGTTATGATTTGACTGCGTCAGTGTTGTGTTTGGTTATGATGTGACCGCGTCAGTGTTGTGTTTGGTTATGATGTGACTGCGTCAGTGTTGTGTTTGGTTATGATGTGACCGCGTCAGTGTTGTGTTTGGTTATGTGACTGCGTCAGTGTTGTGTTTGGTTATGATGTGACTGCGTCAGTGTTGTGTTTGGTTATGATGTGACCGCGTCAGTGTTGTTTGGTTATGATGTGACTGCGTCAGTGTTGTGTTTGGTTATGATGTGACTGCGTCAGTGTTGTGTTTGGTTATGATGTGACTGCGTCAGTGTTGTGTTTGGTTATGATGTGACCGCGTTAGTGTTGTGTTTGGTTATGATGTGACCGCGTCAGTGTTGTGTTTGGTTATGATTTGACTGCGTCAGTGTTGTGTTTGGTTATGATGTGACTGCGTCAGTGTTGTGTTTGGTTATGGTGTGGCTGCGTCAGTGTTGTGTTTGGTTATGATGTGACTGCGTCAGTGTTGTGTTTGGTTATGATGTGACCGCGTCAGTGTTGTGTTTGGTTATGATGTGACCGCGTCAGTGTTGTGTTTGGTTATGATGTGACCGCGTCAGGTGTTGTGTTTGGTTATGATGTGACTGCGTCAGTGTTGTGTTTGGTTATGATGTGACTGCGTCAGTGTTGTGTTTGGTTATGATGTGACTGCGTCAGTGTTGTGTTTGGTTATGATGTGACCGCGTCAGTGTTGTGTTTGGTTATGATGTGACCGCGTCAGTGTTGTGTTTGGTTATGATGTGACTGCGTCAGTGTTGTGTTTGGTTATGATGTGACCGCGTCAGGTGTTGTGTTTGGTTATGATGTGACTGCGTCAGTGTTGTTTGGTTATGATGTGACTGCGTCAGGTGTTGTGTTTGGTTATGATGTGACCGTGTCAGTGTTGTGTTTGGTTATGATGTGACCGCGTCAGGTGTTGTGTTTGGTTATGATGTGACTGCGTCAGTTTTGTGTTTGGTTATGATGTGACTGCGTCAGTGTTGTGTTTGGTTATGATGTGACTGCGTCAGTGTTGTGTTTGGTTATGATGTGACTGCGTCAGTGTTGTGTTTGGTTATGATGTGACCGCGTCAGTGTTGTGTTTGGTTATGATGTGACTGCGTCAGTGTTGTGTTTGGTTATGATTTGACCGCGTCAGTGTTGTGTTTGGTTATGATGTGACTGCGTCAGTGTTGTGTTTGGTTATGATGTGACCGCGTCAGTGTTGTGTTTGGTTATGATGTGACTGCGTCAGTGTTGTGTTTGGTTATGATGTGACCGCGTCAGTGTTGTGTTTGGTTATGATGTGACTGCGTCAGTGTTGTGTTTGGTTATGATGTGACCGCGTCAGTGTTGTGTTTGGTTATGATGTGACTGCGTCAGTGTTGTGTTTGGTTATGATGTGACTGCGTCAGTGTTGTGTTTGGTTATGATGTGACTGCGTCAGTGTTGTGTTTGGTTATGATGTGACTGCGTCAGTGTTGTGTTTGGTTATGATGTGACTGCGTCAGTGTTGTGTTTGGTTATGATGTGACTGCGTCAGTGTTGTGTTTGGTTATGATGTGACCGCGTCAGTGTTGTTTGGTTATGATGTGACTGCGTCAGTGTTGTGTTTGGTTATGATGTGACCGTGTCAGTGTTGTGTTTGGTTATGATGTGACCGCGTCAGGTGTTGTGTTTGGTTATGGTGTGACTGCGTCAGTGTTGTGTTTGGTTATGATGTGACTGCGTCAGTGTTGTGTTTGGTTATAATGTGACTGCGTCAGTGTTGTGTTTGGTTATGATGTGACCGCGTCAGTGTTTGGTTATGATGTGACCGCGTCAGTGTTGTGTTTGGTTATGATGTGACTGCGTCAGTGTTGTTTGGTTATGATGTGACCGCGTCAGTGTTGTGTTTGGTTATGATGTGACTGCGTCAGTGTTGTGTTTGGTTATGATGTGACTGCGTCAGTGTTGTGTTTGGTTATGATGTGACTGCGTCAGTGTTGTGTTTGGTTATGATGTGACTGCGTCTGTGTTGTGTTTGGTTATGATGTGACTGCGTCAGGTGTTGTGTTTGGTTATGATGTGACTGCGTCAGGTGTTGTGTTTGGTTATGATGTGACCGCGTCAGTGTTGTGTTTGGTTATGATGTGACCGCGTCAGTGTTGTGTTTGGTTATGATGTGACCGCGTCAGTGTTGTGTTTGGTTATGATGTGACCGCGTCAGTGTTGTGTTTGGTTATGATGTGACTGCGTCAGTGTTGTGTTTGGTTATGATGTGACCGCGTCAGTGTTGTGTTTGGTTATGATGTGACCACGTCAGTGTTGTGTTTGGTTATGATGTGACCGCGTCAGTGTTGTGTTTGGTTATGATGTGACCGCGTCAGTGGTGTGTTTGGTTATGATGTGACCGCGTCAGTGTTGTGTTTGGTTATGATGTGACTGCGTCAGTGTTGTGTTTGGTTATGATATGACCGCGTCAGTGTTGTGTTTGGTTATGATGTGACCGCGTCAGTGTTGTGTTTGGTTATGATGTGACCGCGTCAGTGTTGTGTTTGGTTATGATGTGACTGCGTCAGGTGTTGTGTTTGGTTATGATGTGACCGCGTCAGTGTTGTGTTTGGTTATGATGTGACCGCGTCAGTGTTGTGTTTGGTTATGATGTGACCGCGTCAGTGTTGTGTTTGGTTATGATGTGACCGCGTCAGTGTTGTGTTTGGTTATGATGTGACTGCGTCAGTGTTGTGTTTGGTTATGATGTGACCGCGTCAGTGTTGTGTTTGGTTATGATGTGACCACGTCAGTGTTGTGTTTGGTTATGATGTGACCGCGTCAGTGTTGTGTTTGGTTATGATGTGACCGCGTCAGTGGTGTGTTTGGTTATGATGTGACCGCGTCAGTGTTGTGTTTGGTTATGATGTGACCGCGTCAGTGTTGTGTTTGGTTATGATATGACCGCGTCAGTGTTGTGTTTGGTTATGATGTGACCGCGTCAGTGTTGTGTTTGGTTATGATGTGACCGCGTCAGTGTTGTGTTTGGTTATGATGTGACCACGTCAGTGTTGTGTTTGGTTATGATGTGACTGCGTCAGTGTTGTGTTTGGTTATGATGTGACCGCGTCAGTGTTGTGTTTGGTTATGATGTGACTGCGTCAGTGTTGTGTTTGGTTATGATGTGACCGCGTCAGGTGTTGTGTTTGGTTATGATGTGACCGCGTCAGTGTTGTGTTTGGTTATGATGTGACTGCGTCAGTGTTGTGTTTGGTTATGATGTGACCGCGTCAGTGTTGTGTTTGGTTATGATATGACCGCGTCAGTGTTGTGTTTGGTTATGATGTGACCGCGTCAGTGTTGTGTTTGGTTATGATGTGACCGCGTCAGTGTTGTGTTTGGTTATGATGTGACCACGTCAGTGTTGTGTTTGGTTATGATGTGACTGCGTCAGTGTTGTGTTTGGTTATGATGTGACCGCGTCAGTGTTGTGTTTGGTTATGATGTGACTGCGTCAGTGTTGTGTTTGGTTATGATGTGACCGCGTCAGTGTTGTGTTTGGTTATGATATGACCGCGTCAGTGTTGTGTTTGGTTATGATGTGACCGCGTCAGTGTTGTGTTTGGTTATGATGTGACCGCGTCAGTGTTGTGTTTGGTTATGATGTGACCACGTCAGTGTTGTGTTTGGTTATGATGTGACTGCGTCAGTGTTGTGTTTGGTTATGATGTGACCGCGTCAGTGTTGTGTTTGGTTATGATGTGACTGCGTCAGTGTTGTGTTTGGTTATGATGTGACCGCGTCAGGTGTTGTGTTTGGTTATGATGTGACCGCGTCAGTGTTGTGTTTGGTTATGATGTGACTGCGTCAGTGTTGTGTTTGGTTATGATGTGACCGCGTCAGTGTTGTGTTTGGTTATGATATGACCGCGTCAGTGTTGTGTTTGGTTATGATGTGACCGCGTCAGTGTTGTGTTTGGTTATGATGTGACCGCGTCAGTGTTGTGTTTGGTTATGATGTGACCACGTCAGTGTTGTGTTTGGTTATGATGTGACTGCGTCAGTGTTGTGTTTGGTTATGATGTGACCGCGTCAGTGTTGTGTTTGGTTATGATGTGACTGCGTCAGTGTTGTGTTTGGTTATGATGTGACCGCGTCAGGTGTTGTGTTTGGTTATGATGTGACC
Source organism: Morinoia aosen (assembly GCA_030386875.1). Lineage (NCBI taxonomy): Eukaryota > Metazoa > Arthropoda > Malacostraca > Amphipoda > Talitridae > Morinoia > Morinoia aosen. The sequence continues at coordinate 39,451,053 of CM059574.1, forward strand.
GCGTCAGTGTTGTGTTTGGTTATGATGTGACTGCGTCAGTGTTGTGTTTGGTTATGATGTGACCGCGTCAGTGTTGTGTTTGGTTATGATGTGACTGCGTCAGTGTTGTGTTTGGTTATGATGTGACCGCGTCAGTGTTGTGTTTGGTTATGATGTGACTGCGTCAGTGTTGTGTTTGGTTATGATGTGACCGCGTCAGGTGTTGTGTTTGGTTATGATGTGACCGCGTCAGTGTTGTGTTTGGTTATGATGTGACTGCGTCAGTGTTGTGTTTGGTTATGATGTGACCGCGTCAGTGTTGTGTTTGGTTATGATGTGACTGCGTCAGTGTTGTGTTTGGTTATGATGTGACCGCGTCAGGTGTTGTGTTTGGTTATGATGTGACCGCGTCAGTGTTGTGTTTGGTTATGATGTGACTGCGTCAGTGTTGTGTTTGGTTATGATGTGACTGCGTCAGTGTTGTGTTTGGTTATGATGTGACCGCGTCAGTGTTGTGTTTGGTTATGAAGTGACTGCGTCAGTGTTGTGTTTGGTTATGATGTGACTGCGTCAGTGTTGTGTTTGGTTATGATGTGACTGCGTCAGTGTTGTGTTTGGTTATGATGTGACTGCGTCAGTGTTGTGTTTGGTTATGATGTGACTGTGTCAGTGTTGTGTTTGGTTATGATGTGACTGCGTCAGTGGTGTGTTTGGTTATGATGTGACCGCGTCAGGTGTTGTGTTTGGTTATGATGTGACTGCGTCAGTGTTGTGTTTGGTTATGAAGTGACTGCGTCTGTGTTGTGTTTGGTTATGAAGTGACTGCGTCAGTGTTGTGTTTGGTTATGATGTGACTGCGTCAGTGTTGTGTTTGGTTATGATGTGACTGCGTCAGTGTTGTGTTTGGTTATGATGTGACCGCGTCAGGTGTTGTGTTTGGTTATGATGTGACCGCGTCAGGTGTTGTGTTTGGTTATGATGTGACTGCGTCTGTGTTGTGTTTGGTTATGAAGTGACTGCGTCAGTGTTGTGTTTGGTTATGATGTGACTGCGTCAGTGTTGTGTTTGGTTATGATGTGACTGCGTCAGTGTTGTGTTTGGTTATGATGTGACTGCGTCAGTGTTGTGTTTGGTTATGATGTGACTGTGTCAGTGTTGTGTTTGGTTATGATGTGACCGCGTCAGTGTTGTGTTTGGTTATGATGTGACCGCGTCAGTGTTGTGTTTGGTTATGATGTGACCGCGTCAGTGTTGTGTTTGGTTATGATGTGACCGCGTCAGTGTTGTGTTTGGTTATGATGTGACCGCGTCAGGTGTTGTGTTTGGTTATGATGTGACCGCGTCAGTGTTGTGTTTGGTTATGATATGACTGCGTCAGGTGTTGTGTTTGGTTATGATGTGACTGCGTCAGTGTTGTGTTTGGTTATGATGTGACTGCGTCAGTGTTGTGTTTGGTTATGATGTGACCACGTCCGTATTGCTCAATGGGACGTGAAGTGGTATTTGAGACTTAAGAGTAATAAATTTTTTTTACTTGAAGTGTTGTTAAGGGATGCCATTCCCTGAAATAGTTATTTCACTATAAACCCCCTCAGGGGTATACTACTATAGTATCTATTGGAATTAGCATTCCCAGGGGAAATGTGCGAGGGCCTAAGGTGAAAGTTAGGTAGGCCTTCTGTTTGTTTAAAAAAATTGTTTTGTGATGTTCGGTTCACTGCTGTCCCGTTTTTTTTTTAGCGGTTAGGGAGGCTTAAACTAACATCTAATCTAACCTTTCACTCTAAATTTCTTCAAAGCGTTTGCTACCTTAATTAATCTCTATTATGATAAGGGATTTTATATCCTACAGTAATGCTGCAGTTTCAATTGTAGGTTACATAATATTGCTTTGTTGTGTAGCATTTACTGTATGATGGTGACTCCTAGAGAAAAATAACAGCAATGAATTGTGAACTATGAGGGGCATCCCTTCAAATCACAAGCTACTCTTGTTTATCCTCTTGATCGATGGATCTAAAAATGTAGCTATGATATTTCTTGCTGTTTTTTCCTTAACTTCTATGACTACATTGGGGCCATTGAATATAAAGGTGCAGTTGAAGTGCACATTTGTGGATTCATTACAGTTTTCCAGCCATGGTAAACTGAGTTAACTCTTATAATTGCTTTTACTATTATCTCCAAATAAATGCAAATTTCCATTGCAGGAGAACTTGGAGAAATGGATGAAGTCCCTGGCCAGGTCTTCCTATTCGTACCTGAAGCTCATGGTCGCCGAGCTGGAAGTGCAGCTCAAGGAACTGGATGGTAAAGCGCTGTGTTCTCTTTCTGAATTACTTGCCAGGGTGGTGCTGTGTTCAGAGGCATGCCACTTCCTCCATTGTGTGGAAACGTTCATGCGTTTGTAGTAAATTGATGAAATGTCCTCTGCACTTTCTGCATTTTTAGGGCACTGCGTTTGCAGTAAACTGATGAAATGACCTCTGCACTTTCTTTATTTTTAGGGCATTGCGTTTGCAGTAAACTCGTGAAATGACCTCTGCACTTTCTGCATTTTTAGGGCATTGCGTTTGCAGTAAACTGATGAAATGACCTCTGCACTTTCTGCATTTTTAGGGCATTGCGTTTGCAGTAAACTGATGAAATGACCTCTGCACTTTCTGCATTTTTAGGGCATTGCGTTTGCAGTAAACTGTTGAAATGACCTCTGCACTTTCTGCATTTTTAGGGCATTGCGTTTGCAGTACACTGATGAAATGACCTCTGCACTTTCTTTATTTTTAGGGCATTCCGTTTGCAGTGAACTGATGAAATATCCTGTGTAACCCAAACTTTCTGTCTGACTAATGTGGTACTGAATTCATATTTTTTTCTAAGGTTTGGAAATGTGTAGATCACAGAATGACCGGTTAAGTTACCACGTTCCCTGCGTATTGGGCCATATGTGTATCAACAGGTAAATTGCTCTTGTGAGTGCCGGTTTAAATGAACGACATTTGATGTTTCCCAACATTTTTTTTTAAATAATTGAAATCATACGAGGTAAAATGTTATCATGCAATGGTATTTATCCTAATCATTAGGATAAATTAAAATATATTCAAGCTGAAAAATCAATATCAATATTTTGAAACTTAAAACCGAACCCAAAAAACCGTTAAAGCCTCGGAAACGCAGGGAACGTGTTAAGGGTAGCAATTATGGACTATAAAATAATAAATATTGCAGAACAAAACTCGAGGGTTAAGTCAAATTGTTGTTGAAAACGAAGAAAAGACTAAATTATACGCTCCTGTGGAGCACACAGAGAATGCAAGTTATCAGGTTGGTGCGGAGGTTTTTGCCTATTTGTAAGCTCAATTTTGAGAATGGAAAGCTGGAGAATTTAGAATTTATTCATAACAATAACATCCTTGGGCTTCTGTGACCTGATTCTACCTGTCAACGAGTTTATATATGCCTCGTTTGTAAAATTCTTAAGGTTTTGATGCAAAATATGAATCTAACATATTTTTAATCCCCTCCCGTGATGCCAACGTAAGGTCATTTAAATAGTTCTGTAATCGTCGAAATAAGTGATAATCAGAAGGGGCGAGCCCCTCATGGGGATACAAATATTGTATCTATGGGAATTAGCGCTCCCAGGGGGACTATGTGAGGGCCTGAGCTAAAGGTTAGGTAGGCTTTCTTTTTGTTGAAATAGAATAGGTTTTTGTTTTGTTACGGACCATTTTTTTTCGGTTCACTGCTGTCCTGTTTTTCATCACCTACTATCTTCTTCAACATTGATCTTGTTTCATGAACTTCTTTCTCATCTTACTGTATCTGTGCCCTTTCTGCATAGATTCCACATTCCCTTGACTCCAAACTAAATGGTGCCTTCTTCCTTCCTCTCTTTGGATCGCCTTTGTTGCGGATAGGGAGGCTTAAACTAACTAATAATCTAATCTAATCAGAAGGGACAAGGTCGAGAGAATGTGATGGATGGGTAAAACCTCCCATTCAGGTTCTTCTAGGAGAGCTTTGATCTATCGCTCTGGCGACCACACTTTTGGGCGACCATCTCTAACCTCGTCTTTGAAGTTGAAATTCCCTTCACGGAAACGGGACAAACCTTCATCTGCAAGTTCTCTCCTTCACAGCATCATTTCCATATGCACGTTTAACGTTTTGTGCTGCAGCACTTGCATTGAAACCTCTATGAAACTCGTAGAGTAAAGCATGTCTGATATTTTCATCAATTTCATCAATTGGGTTGAACACAGGTGCAAATGATGCAGCTAAATATAACTGATTCCTTAATAGTCTGAAAAAAAGAGGTGGAAATTCTTCATGATATTATAAGTCTGCTATAGAAATGGACATAATATCAATTTAGATAAATTTGAGTATACTTCTCTTATAAATGGGCTACAACTTTATCACCAACGTGATATTTAGGGTTCAAAACAAAGTTTATCCAGCTTGAGTATCGAAATTGAATTGAAAATGCTTGGCAACTCAATAAAGTATCTATCAAAAAACAAAAATGAAAATAAACAGTATTAAATAAATAAACATATAACAATTGATCAATGTGTTCACTTGAATTTTGGCAGTGTGCGAATAGGAGAAAACTATCAGCAGGACATGAGTCTGGTGAAATTCTGAGAGAGTGAAATTCACCACAACTGAACAGAAGAGGCCGTATAAACACTTGACTAGAAAACAATGTCTCTCTTTTAGTCTTGGTCTAACTTGGTGTCATAACTTGGTAGTCTAATATCAAAGGGAATGAATTCATGTGCAAAAAATGTCAATTTGTGTGAAAATGAATTCAAATTATTACTCATGCATTAAAGCCACTTGCAATGTGCACAAAAAATTTGTCCAGTGAAAAGATTGAGTCACAAAAAAAATAGATGATGAAATAAATAAAATTCTACTGAACATCACTTGTAAAATTACTACAATCGTATCAGTCAAGAAAAGTTATTATCTAGTGGGGTAGAAAGTTTCATGTAGTTTGATTTGTTTACCGATTTAATTTAACTAATTGTTACACCGGGGCCCTCTCGTTGACTGGTTTTGTTTTTAGACTCACAAGAAGCGTAGTTTGATAACAGCACATTCCACGTAATAGCACGGTCATTTTATCTGACATGTATTCAAAAAGTAGACAAAAGTTAACGAAAAAAGTGCCAGAACCATAGACCCGCCTAGAATGAATCACCTGAAATTGATAAGAAATTTTCACGCCCAGGTGCGCTGGCCGCTAGTAACGAGAAGGAAAGCACCTCTCCCAGCACAACCACCACCACGACCACGACTGTCAGCAGCACAGCGAACCACGCTCGCCAAAGACTCAACCCCTTCAACACAGCTGAAGAAAACGAAGCTATCGTCATGGCAATGGTGGGTTTATTTGAAATGTCTTGAAAATAATTCAGGATGGGCCAGAGATAACATTTCACGAGACCAGTTTATTGCAACAGTTTCTACAGGAGGTGGTGCTTTGTTCTTGCGTTTTTGTTGACTTCTCGAGTGTGACCTTTGTGGTGGTTTGTATCATGTATACGCTGTATCTGAGCATTGATGTGTCAAGAGCAACGTTAATCTTTGTGTTGGTTTGTATCATGTATACGCTGTATCTGAGCATTGATGTGTCAAGAGCAACGTTAATCTTTGTGTTGGTTTGTATCATGTATACGCTGTATCTGAGCATTGGTGTGTCAGGAGCAACGTTAATCTTTGTGTTGGTTTGTATCATGTATACGCTGTATCTGAGCATTGATGTGTCAAGAGCAACGTTAATCTTTGTGTTGGTTTGTATCATGTATACGCTGTATCTGAGCATTGGTGTGTCAGGAGCAACGTTAATCTTTGTGTTGGTTTGTATCATGTATACGCTGTATCTGAGCATTGGTGTGTCAAGAGCAACGTTAATCTTTGTGTTGGTTTGTATCATGTATACGCTGTATCTGAGCATTGGTGTGTCAGGAGCAACGTTAATCTTTGTGTTGGTTTGTATCATGTATACGCTGTATCTGAGCATTAGTGTGTCAGGAGCAACGTTAATCTTTGTGTTGGTTTGTATCATGTATACGCTGTATCTGAGCATTGGTGTGTCAGGAGCAACGTTAATCTTTGTGTTGGTTTGTATCATGTATACGCTGTATCTGAGCATTGGTGTGTCAAGAGCAATGTTTATGAACAATTGATGTGGTCCTAGCAGTGGAGAGGGCAGCATTTGTGTGTTAGTGGATTTGGCTTTGCTTCGCGCTTTGTTTTCAGCCTTAGTGCTTTAAGTTAAGTTTTTTCGTATATAATTTGAAGGTTTGAACCTCGAAAAACAGTGCTTAGCATAGCCAAAGAAACAGAACCACGTATGCAAGCAGCTCCTGCGACGACAAAAATTGTAAGAAAACTCAACCTCTGGTTTATTTTTTTATGGAAATTGTATTTATTTTGTTATCACGTGTTTTTTTTATCACTACTAAAGGATTTTGTATTGAGTTAACGGGGACCACAGTGGCTTTCCTTTTTCTTTTTATGTTATTTACTGACCCTGAAGTTTTCAAGAGAACAATTATCTTCTGGTAGTATTGTGCTACAAGAGGTCTCCTTTATTTGCATATACGTGTACAGGAATGAACCAGTATTTAATTGGCGTTTTTTTCTGTTACTTGTTCTGTGGGTGGCTGAAAAGGAACGTGAAGAATTGACGTCCGGCGCTGCTGCCTGAGGATTAGCTGCTTTGCTCCTTGCCTGAGGTGCGCGACAAAACGCGTTTCATTTGGCGCGACTAGTACTCTCTACTCTGCCTGGGTCCTCCGCATCTAGTAGTTCGCTGTCTCTATTCTGCCTGAATCCTCCGCATCTAGCTGCTCCTTAGTTCCTATGTTATTTCCTGTGGTTTCCTCATTGCATGCTCCCACCTAAGGTATGGATCTCTTTCAGGCCTTCATTTGCTCGGGGGTTTTGTACAGTAGTATTGGGTCAGCATCCACGCATGACGTGCTTAACTGCAGGTAGCATGTTCGCTCTCTCTCGCACGCACTCCTCAGTTCTCTAATGCGCACTCGAGACAAATTCAGGTTTTTTAAGGTATCATTGAGACGGAAAGATTTTGATAGATTCTGATAGACTGTGATAGGTAGATTATGAGAAATTCATTGTGATAGATTGTGATAGATTCTTCGTGATAGATAGATTGTGATAGATTCATCGTGATAGATAGATTGTGATAAATTCATCGTGATAGATCGATTGTGATAGATTCTTTGTTATAGATAGATTGTAATTGATTCGGAGTCTGCCACACTTCACCACAAGTTTGTCTTGTGTCATCTATGCAAACTCTGTTAGTAAAAAGGTAGATAAATTCATAACTTGCTGTTTATGAACAAGTTTCAGCTTTTGAAGCTGTTTCACTTCTGCAAATTGTCTTGGCATTGCGAGTAGATTGCACTCTAAAGTTTTATTGCAGCCATCATTATTGTATCTGAGACGCTCAAATTTAGTTCTTTTTAGTAAAAATAAAGGTTGAACGTTGAAATTGATTTTCATAATCTACAAAAAATGGAATTACTTATTGAGTCTCTTTGACTCCTGGAGTCAAACCGGTCAATTTTAATTATCAATTTTTTTAAATAACTCGATGCTCACATTCAAATGCCTGTTCTTTGCACCATCATTTATTGTTTGAACTTTGTGAGAAAACCAGGGACGTTCTTCTTTTTAATTCGGGTTTTGTACATAGGTACGAACTCGCCTGGTGATTGAGAACCGCACACAGGTTACAAAATTTCACATTGTTTACGTGTGTCGCGTCTCAGAGGGCTTGCACTTGATTTTTTTTTTTTTTTTATTCTTGAGGACGTAGCGCTCTTAGCGATTCCTGCAAGCTGCTTGTGATTCGCTATTGGTATCGAGCATGCCTGTTCATTATCTCTCTCTTGTAAGGGTCAATATGAGCGAATTGTTTAAAAGCTCATTCTGCCACTAATGAAATAGTTCCAGAGCATAAGTGTTAAAATACCTGACATTTGTAGATGTGTCATTCACTGATATTGAAACAGCAGTGTGTTGGAAGCCTCAAACTTTTAATTTGACGCTACTAAACTCACGTCAACGCTATGATAGCTGCTGTGCTGCCTCTCAAATTCAGAAGCTACGATGTTATGTATTGAAGACATTGTCAGTTAAAGTGTATTGAACCAATTTTTTACAAGCAAATTGTCAGGAAAAAGCTTGCTAAATAATAACCTCAAGATGCGAGCACTAATTGCTCACCAGGTACGCAGACATCGTCAAGCTGGCTATGGGGACATGGAAATTGTTGGCATATCCTTATTCTGGTCTGAGCTTCAGGGTCCCCAGTGATTTGGATCTTTGAGGCCACTGTGGCCTGGTGGTTAGCGTTCAACCCTTTTGAGTAGAAGGTTGAGAGTTGGAACTTCGAAATGCGAGCACGGTGTTTCTTCCCGCTGGGAAACTTGTTTGGTATTCACCACTCGGCTAGGTGTCCTAAATGGGGGCCGTCTTAACCATGGTGTCCTGATGTTAATCCTGAGGTATTTGAAAACTCAACATCTGAAATATATTTACTGTGTGGGACTGAAACATCCTCTGCCTTACTTAGCATCTTTCGAAATGCTTTAGTAACACGTTTCCCTTTGCTTAAGCTAACTTTAGTTTCTGTTACTTATAGATGTGAGAGTTACGGTATACTTCCAGGTCTAGCAGCGCATGGAGTGAAATTATAGGCATGGCTTTTACTTCAGTTTGATTTTAATTTAGGTTTTTCTTCAGTTATATTTTACCTTACTTTTTATTACTTCAGTTTGATTTTAACTTAGCTTATACTTCAGTTATACACTCGCGAGCAAAAGTTTGGAATCACTTTCTTGAAATTGGTTCCGCGCGATTTTGAGCACTAAATATTTTTTCAATGACCAAAAAAATTACATCATTTTAAAGGTTCAACTCTTAACTTTGAATTGATACAAAATTTATTCAAATCAAGCCAGTATTTCTGGAGCTATCCCGGATCAAGTGAAGGCGTAACGGAAAAGACGTGCTTCAATTCTTAGATACGTCGCGAGTAGCGACCTATTGACCCCCTATAAAAGCACCTGTTACCGGATTTGATTTCTCAGTCCACCTTCACACGTTGATCGGTACACATCTCCGGTACTTTTGACCCTTTCCTTGAGCGACAATGGAAACAACTCCTACAGAAGCAGCACAAATCGTAGCCCTATTGCAAGAAGGGCTCAGCCAGCGAGTTGTCGCTCGTCGGCTCCACAAAAGCCAGTCATGAGTTTCGAAAGTTTACAAACGCTTTCGGGAGACTGGTGGCTTTATCCCGAGACCAAGATCTGGACGACGCCGGTGCACCTCGGAGAGGGATGACCGTTTTATCGTATCAACCTCTCTCCGAAATCGGCATTTGACTGGTGTCGACGTTCAACAGGAGCTCCGAGATGTTCGTGGGGTAGCTGCCAGCGAGTGGACAGTTTCGTCAACGACTCAAGCTAGCAAACTTGACTCCAAAAAGGCCTGCCACAGGCCCGAAACTCACGGCAGCTCACCGACAAGCACGCCTTCAATTTGCTCGCACCCATCTTGATTGGGAGGTTGAGCAATGGAGTCAAGTTCTGTTCTCCGACGAGTGCAGGATGTGTTTGCACGGTAGCGACCGAAGAGGTCGGGTCTACAGGCGGCCTGGGGAGCGATTTGCGCAGTGCTGTTTCGCTGAAACAGTGGCTTATGGGGGTGGTTCATGTATGATGTGGGCCGGCATTTCCTTCGACGGTAAAACGGAGATTGTATTCGTGCCTGGCGGGGGACGAGGAGGCGGTCTAACTTCGGACCGGTACATTTCCGATATTCTGCTGGAACATGTCGTTCCCTATGCGGGATATATCGGTGATGACTTCCTCCTTATGCACGATAACGCTCGTTGTCACACTGCCCGTGGCACAACTGAATACCTCGAAGAATTCGATATCGCCACATTGGACTGGCCAGCGCTCAGCCCTGACTTGAATCCCATTGAGCACGTGTGGGATGAACTGAAGATGAAGGTTCGTTCCAGAACTCCTGCTCCTTCATGTCTGAATGAGCTGAAATCGGCTTTAATTGAGGAGTGGGAAGGTATCCCACACGAATCAATTCAGAACTTGATCAGGTCGATGAAAAATCGTCTTCGAGCAGTTATTAGGGCAACGGGAGCAAACACAAAGTATTGACACTTAATTTTAAGGCTAAATAAATTTTTTATTGAATATTTTTTGTTGTTTTATTCATTCCCATATTTCCTTGTTTTCCTACCTCCTTGATTTAATCCGGGATAGCTCCCGAAATACTGGCTTGATTTGAATGAATTTGGTATCAATTTAAAGTTAAGAGTTGAACCTTTAAAATGATGTAATTTTTATGGTTATTGAAAAAATATTAAGTGCTCAAAATCGCGCAGAACCAATTTCAAGAAAGTGATTCCAAACTTTTGCTCGCGAGTGTATTTTACCTTACTTTTTATTACTTCAGTTTGATTTTACCTTAGCTTTTACTTCAGTTTGGTTTTAACTTAGCTTTTACTTCAGTTTGGTTTTAACTTAGCTTTTACTTCAGTTTGGTTTTAACTTAGCTTTTACTTCAGTTTGGTTTTAACTTAGCTTTTACTTCAGTTTGGTTTTAACTTAGCTTTTACTTCAGTTTGGTTTTAACTTAGCTTTTACTTCAGTTTGGTTTTAACTTAGCTTTTACTTCAGTTTGGTTTTAACTTAGCTTTTACTTCAGTTTGGTTTTAACTTAGCTTTTACTTCAGTTTTGTTTTAACTTGACTTTAACTTCGTTCTTGGCGGTATTGACCAATTTCAAGAGTTCTTATCTCGTTGTTTCCAAACTGGCGCGTGTAAGGTTTTGTTCCGATCGATATTTGACTCAATGACTTCTCGCAACTAATACTTAACATTGTTAAGTTTTCCTCATCTTAACATATAAATTTATTTATTACATTAAGTGTCTCTACGCTCCCGTACTTCTTCCGTAGCTCTGACAGCATGAACAAAAGATGAATTTCTCCTTTATAACCAGACTCACGATCATCATTTGAGCAACTGTCTTCAATTTTCCTGGTTTTTGAGTTTGAAATGCTTGGGCCTTAAATTATCTCGCTAACTAAACTCATTGCTATGTAAGGAATTCCTCCATATTGTGTTAATTTCAACTGTACTGTTAAAGATTCATGCTGGAAACCGCACCTAGCTCCCTATTTAAGCATTTTTCATCATTTTTAATTCCGTTTTTTTGTCTCGGGTCGCTGGGAGGCTCAATATATTCTACTTTGTCTGGGTGCGTTTTTCGTCTTCATTTGCTGAGGCGTTGGTATTGTGCAACCTCTCAGGGGGATACAACTGTTGTATCTATGGAAATTAGCGCTCCCAGGGGGACTATGTGAGGGCCCGAGCTGAGAGTTAGGTAGGCCTCCTTTTTGTTGAAATGAAATGTTTTTGTTATGTTAACGACCACCTTTTCTCGGTTCACTGCTGTCCTGTTTTTTCAGCACCTACTACTTCTTCAACTTTGGTCTTGTTTCATAATCTTCTTTCACAACTTACTGTTTCTATGCCCTTTCTGCGTAGATTCTGCGTTTGCTTACCTCCATACTAAATGGTGCCTTCCTCTCTTTGGATCGTAATTGTTGCTGCGGGTAGGGAGGCTAAAACTAACGACTAATCTAATCCGCTCAGGCCTCAGTGATTTGGTACTCTTGTAGACACATACTTCGCATCTTGCCCTGCCTTCATTTAATGCAATCTTGGTGAGAAAATTGTTGATTGCTTCATTTTAACTAAAATGTTGTTTTATGTGCAGATATAGTAAATTTTAGTGCGTCCCTTTAGGAGAAGAGTGAAATGCATGCTCATTGAGTAGGAAGGTTTTCTCTATACATGTTTTTGAATCTTGTAGAACGGCTTCCTCGGGCAAGTGTAGCGCGCAGATGCAGAATCAAACCAAGCGTATCTCACTCTTATTGAAACGCTTTGCTTTTCATCGATGAAAAAAGCTCTGAATTAATTCTAGCGCAATTCTTTAACACGTTTGAGTTCACCTCTCATTTGGTCAAAAATTGATCGTTTTTTTCTTTGACACGTTTGCTGCGAAGGCCCAAACAGGCGGTCACTGAGGGGATTTCCATAATGCTGCTGACCGACCTGCAGTCAAACACTCAATTTAAAAAAATACTTTTGAAAGTAAAATGGAGGCACGATCCAATTAATGCTTGCTATTTGTGAAATTGCTTATTACAATTGACTTCAAATTTGAATTGAATATTGAGCTTCAGTTTACCCCATCGCAGTTAAGGTGTTCACGTCTAATTGAGTGATGTTCCAGGTTATCACGCAACTCACTTTGTTCACTTGTCGTCACCTGCATGTCCTCATTACTTCCTGTTGTATGTTGGTTCTTTGACTACTTCAATTCGTGATCCTGTCAACTCAACAAAAAAAACTTTATAGTTGCTCACCGTGGTAGTTCATTTCACTTTATTTCGATTTTACCTGTGTGAACAATGCTGCCCTTTCCCTTGTAGTTGGTATTGCGTCCTCTTTCCCAACTGTGGCCTCATACCGTGTGAAATTTTTTGTTATGGTACCGTTACTACGTCACTGTCGTTAGGCTAGCGCTAACGTCGGTTGTCACCGACATCAGAATGGGAAAGAAACTGCCATTCAGCAGTGAACTTCAAAGAACATGTTACGGTACAAATTCCACGAGAAGTAACATGCAATAGAGCTGTTGGAAGGAGGGGATTTTTAAATCTACGTGGACGGTAAAGGGTTGAAATTATGATCCCTGTACAAATTATGATTCATTTTTTTAATTATGATACTTGCGTAATTCATTCAAGTTCATTAGCATTTGTAAAAAAATGTCATACGCCCAAGACCCCTTGCAACCCTGTTACAGCATACCATTTTGTTTTCCCTGTCGTCACTTCGCTCTGTCTCTCTCTTGGATGTTGTTCATGCTTTGATGGACGTCAGTATGGAAATAACCTGTCTTTTAAGTTTATTCTAAATACCTGCTTCTTATTAATGTTCTAAATGCCAGTTTTTACTTGCTGATTCTTTCGTGGCTTTGTTTAAAAATTGATATTGTCATTGTGGTAATGTTCGAGGATTATATCGCGCATTATATTCTGAACAGAATTCATATTTTTTCGCAAATTCTGATGAAAAATTTTCCTAAATTTGAAAATTTTATCAAGATACGAGACCAACTACCGTGCTACGCGCCGTGAGTGGCTAACGATGCGTACTGTATCTCCGATACAGAAAAATTTTCTCTTTATGAGACAAATCAAGTCATTGAGAGGCCTTCCCTAGAGCTCTTGTCGCTTACGACTCTCTACTCTACGTAAGCTTGAGTTTATTTGATGCATGCTTTCAAATTCAAATCTAAACGTTTGAATTTGTGATAGATCAAGTATTAAACTTCAAAGTGGAAATTTTGTTCTGGAGATACATTTTTAAAACTCATCTTGACAACGGATTTTTGCCAAAGATTCAATCAATTTCTTGCGTTTTCATCAATGCGAATATCTCTAAACTTGCGGATTATTTGCCCTGATATAACCCAGAGACGGGTTGAAAGCTTGCCAAGATAAGAAATCTGTTGTCTGTCTAGTAGAGTTTAGAAAGTCTATGTTCATTATGAAGTATGGACTATTTATTGTGTTAAATTTTATTTCGCGTATGTAAGAGACTTAGCTATCTTATCGGGATGGTTAACTCTTACGGCGGCCATGTTGTCTTGCATAGCTAGCGTCCTTAGGAATTGGTGCATTAGGACGTTGACAATTGTAAACAGCGCTGCTTGCAGCAGTTGTATCAGCAAAGCCTTAAATTCAAATGTCAGTTTCGCAAACCACTGTGACGGCCGTACGTCACTTCACGTAGCGACCATTGCGGCGCTACCAACGCACTAAAGAGCTGGCCCATAAGATCGCCTACAACCGAGCGAGGGCTCGAGCGCAACTAGTAAAGGATGTAGCGCGTAAGACATCGTGGCAGAAGTATGTCTCCGGCCTGAATACCGACACCCCTATGGCCAAGGTATGGCAGAGAGTGAACAAAATGAAGGGAAATTATGGACACAGGTCACTGTGTTTGGAAATTGATGGCTCTCTCACGACAGATCCGGATCGCGTAGCAGAAGCTTTGGCTCGGAGCTTCTGTCGTGTCAGCAGCGGGTATCCCTCCTTGGCTCTCAGACGTCAACAAGAGCGGCAACCACTTGATTTTTTGACTAATTCCACCTACTCTTACAACGATCCCCTCACAATGGTAGAGCTTTATTGTGCCTTAAAAAAGTGCAAAAACACAGCCCCCGGGCCTGATGGTGTTTACTATCAAATGATGAAAAATGTGGATCATACGGCAATATCATTCCTTCTCTCTATATATACAACAAAATCTGGAGCACACACACATATCCGCAGCAATGGCGAACAGCAACAATCATGGCTTTTGCTAAGCCCAACAAGCCTGCCTCTAACCCAGATAACTATCGACCTATTGCCCTGACTAGCTGCCTTGGTAAGCTGCTGGAAAAGATGGTAAATGTACGGCTCACGCGATGGCTGGAGGCCGAAGAACTGTTAAATCCCGTACAGTTTGGTTTCCGACAACACCGCGGAACCATAGATGCTCTGCTCCGTCTACAGAACTACCTGGTAACTAACCTCGCAGAACGCCGACAGACTGTATGCGTTTTCTTCGACCTGCACAAGGCCTATGATACTGCATGGAGATATGGGATCCTCAAATCATTGCATGGATATGGACTCCGTGGTAATATGGCCTTGTATATCCAGGAGTTTCTTGGTGAGAGAACCTTCCGTGTTAGAGTGGGTGGTACTTTCTCCTCACTGCAGCTTCAGCGTGAAGGCCTGCCTCAAGGCAGCGTCATGAGTTGCTCGCTATTTAATGTCGCCTTGAACGGTATTACTTCGGTCCTCCCCCCTGGCATTTTAGCCTCTCTGTATGTGGACGATTTTATGCTGTACTCCTCATCTGCATTATTGCCTGCAGTGACTCGCAGAATGCAGAGAGCCATCAACAAAGTGAACAACTGGGCTCTTGAACATGGCTTCACCTTTTCTACTGAGAAGACTGTAGGCCTTCATTTCCAGGGACGTGGCCGATGTGATCCCCCTCGACTGGTGCTGGGGGAGGGACGGGTGGCTTTTGCGCACAGCGTCAAGTTTTTGGGGATGACTGTGGATGATAAGCTCACCTGGAAACCTCACTTGGCAGCCCTCAAGGTTGAGTGTGCTCGGAGAATGAATCTCCTTAAGTGTTTATCCGGAGTAGCGTGGGGAGCAGACCGAATGACGCTGTTGCGACTATATAGAACTCTTATCAGGAGTAAAATAGACTACGGCTGCATAGTATATCAATATGCAAAAGAATCGACTCTGGCTAAACTGAACCCAGTGCACCATGCAGCTATCAGGCTAAGCACTGGTGCTTTTCGATCCTCACCCTCTTACAGCCTGTGCGTGGAGGGCGGAGAGCCTCCTCTGTGGCTTCGACGTGTGCAACTAACCTTGCAGTACCTAGCCAGGCTGGAACAAGTCCCGTTGTCTCCTGCATGGGTTAGTGTGCACGCGCCCCTTGGACGACACCTGCCTTTTCCTTATTTCATACCTTCGTCTGTGGACTACCCTGTGATTACAGCTGCTATGCAATTGAGACCCATGCAAATACTTCCAGTACTCTTAGAAAATACTGCGACGTGGCGCGTCCCTATAGATAGTTTTTGCCCCGGATGCCGGATGCCCAAGAAGGAATCCGTGCCGGACTACATCCTGAAGGGAATTTTTATGGACCATGTAATGGAAAAGCACGCTAAGTCTGTAAAGTTCTACACTGATGGATCTAAAACGGGAGATGCTGTAGGATGTGCTGCTGTGTCTGGGGAAAGGGTCAGTGCAAGGAAGCTGCTCCCAGAGTCATCAATTTTCACAGCAGAATTGTACGGTGTGATGGAGGCGCTGAAGCTGATTGAGGAGTATCCATGTGGGCCCTTCACTATTTTCGTTGACTCAAAAAGTGTAATTGATGCCATACAGATGTATAATAGTACGCACCCGCTCATTGCTGAAATTGTCGTGATGCTAATTAACTTTGCAAGTAGACGCAAGAGTGTCATGCTGTGCTGGGTGCCCGGACATGTGGGAGTATCGGGCAATGAGCGAGCTGACCATGAGGCTAAACGGGCTGCGGAGACAAACGAGGAGACGCTGAACTCGATGGTCCCTTTCCGAGACTACTACCCACGGATAAAGGCTGCAGTGAGAAGCTTGTGGCAACAGGAGTGGGATAGAACAATTAACAATAAATTAAGAATTATAAAACCCACCGTACGTGAGTGGACATCGTCTAGTTGTCGCCCTCGTCGGATGGAGGTGATACTCTGCCGCCTTCGTATTGGCCATACTCGTTTGACGCACGGGCACTTGATGGAGCGACAGCCGCAGCCTCGATGTGAGCGGTGCCACGTTCCTCTGACTGTCAAACACTTTCTTGTTGAGTGCCCCCGGTATGCTGCTGCCAGGAGTGTGTGCTTCCCGAGACTGCGAGGTCCTGATGAGGATGTAATGACCGGAATGCTCAAGGAAATCGAGCGTTCAGCTTTCAGTGTGACGGCGCTGAAAATGTTTCTAGAGAAGTGCAACTTGATGTCTCAAATTTAGCCAGGAAAGGGACAGCGTAATCAAGGAACTTTTCACGTCTGAGATGTGGATGACTAAACTACAATATGGCCGGGTGCGCTGCGTAGATGCCTCTGGGGATTTCAGCGTGGGTAAGGCGCCCGGTCATAAATGGGTGGGCAGCTGAAATCCCCTACGGGGTTTTTGGCTGTCCTGTGTTTCGCGGATTGTGCGTCGCTCTGTAGATGATCTCTTCAAAGATCAACTAGGACTCTTATAAAATGACAATGATGTGGGTGGCAATTGAAGCGGTCTTTATGATGGCTGCTGTTGTGTTTCCATGATGGTTATTGTGACAAACTTTGAACAACATTTATATAGTGTGCTTTTGTGTAACGATGTGAATCCAGTATTTTAAACTGTGAGATCTACGGCGCGATATAGTACGAATTACTGAAGCGCTAGCAAATCAATGCTAATACTACTACTACTACTACTTCACGTAGAACGTTTTGTTTGTTTTTTGTAGAGTTGAATACTGTTTTTTTTTGTTTTCTTATATTTTTTTTGCGGATTCATACGCCCCTATGTAACCTGATGTCCGACTTCGGAGGAAAATCTACCATTGCAAATTTTTATCTAGATCTCGCTTCATCTCGCATTTTTTTCTTTCCTTTTTCTTTCCTTTTTTTCTTTCCTTTTTAACTTAATTTTTTTCTTTCCTTTTTTCTTTCCTTTTTTTCTTTCCTTTTTTCTTTCCTTTTTTTCTTTCCTTTTTTTCTTTCCTTTTTTTCTTTCCTTTTTTTCTTTCCTTTTTTTCTTTCCTTTTTTTTTCTTTTTTTTTCTTTCCTTTTTTTTCTTTCCTTTTTTTTCTTTCCTTTTTTTTCTTTCCTTTTTTTTCTTTCCTTTTTTCTTTCCTTTTTTGTGTCTTTTTTCCGCTTCGTTAATTATCTTCGTTAAGTTGTACATTACACTGCGTAATGTAACGATAGAATACGTGCATTTCTTTATCTCCACTGGCCAATCAACGTGTTTAACTCGTTGATTGCGTACTACGTGCAGTTGCTACAGCTGATTAAATTAGATTGTGGGTAGAAGAATTCAAAAGCCGACTTTAATGCTGGAATACATTTTTTTCTTTTCAAAAAGTGTGAAAATTGTAATTGCATAATTTTTACCTCGTACACTAAAATCTAGTTTGAAAAAGATAGTGGAATATTTTAAACCTACGCATTTATTCCGGTACGTAACTGAGCAATATACCTAGTGGTGCATATGCCCACTATGACGTAATTAACATGTTAAATTTGTCGTAACGAATTTTTTTTACGTTTTTAGGAAAGGCGACTTATCGTGCTTTCCAGAACGTCTGCGTGATCATTTTTAATTTTATAAAAATGAAGCGCATGAGACATCAGCTCAGGTCCTTCCTTAGCGACCAGATTGAGGAACGCATTGACAAACATTCTTCAACATGTTGAACACGATTGGCCCCCCTCAGGGGGATACAACTATCGTATGTATGGGAATTAGCGCTCACAGGGGGATTATGTGAGGGCCTCAGCTGAGAGTTAGGTATGCCTTCTTTTTGTTGGAATGTAATGTTCTTGTTATGTTAAGGGCCATCTTTTTTTTTTCGTTCACTGCTGTCCTGTTTTTTCATCACCTACTACTTTCTTCTTCGACTCTGATCTTGTTTCATAATCTTATTTCTCAACTAACTGTTTCTATGCTCTTTCTGCTTAATTTCGCGTTCCCTTAACTCCATACTAAATGGCGTTTTCCTCCTTCCTCTCTTTGGATCGTCCTTGTGGCGGATAGAAAGACTTAAAACTAACCAATAATCTAATCTAATCTGACTGTGATTGGTTAAACTGAAGCTCAGTATTCAACTCAAATTTGAAGTCAAAAGTTATTAGCAATTTTATGAATACCAAGCATTTATTTGTGACCCATAAATGCTATTAATTTTAAAAGACATTTAATTTTTTTCAAACTAACCATTGATAAACTCCCCATTAAGAGCAGGAAGAACTTAAGCACAACCCATGGATGGGTCGTACCGCAAGCAACTTGTTAAATTTAGACAGTATTTTAATTATTTATCGTGAAAATTCCTTTCCTTCATTTCATCTTTCTTGTGATCCGACTTGAGTCCCGCAGTTTTTTTAAGTTTTTTGCTAGCATCTCTTATGTACTTGCTTGGTCCTCCTCCTTCTCCCCTGCAGCAATACACCGCTCTAATTATAATTATAATCACCTAAATTTTGCTATGTTTTAGATCCTGGTCTAACTTTTTCGCCGTAGCGTCTATAATTTTAGCCGCCATGTGTAGAAATTTAGCCACCCTATGCAGAATTTTAGCTGCCCTATGCAGAATTTTAGCCGCCCTTGGATGGCTGAAATCATACATATGTAGATGCCAGAGCGATAAAGTTAGACCGGGATCTTGCAATAACATTTCCTCACCAACAGCAACCCCATCACTTGGCTTGTAAATAAATGCGTTATTTTATTCTTTTATCATTACATGTTTGAATATTTTTCCATCAATGATTTAACACGTTGCTTGCTATACGACCCATCGATGAGTTGTGAGATAAATTTGAACAGTCTTTTAAAATTAGTGTTTTTTTAATAGACCCAGTTAATGTCTGTCATTTAAAACATTGCTAATAATTTTCTACCTGATATTTGAGTTGTTGTTGAACTATAGTTCAACCCATCGCAGTCAACGTGTTGAAACCTTGAAAAACTATATCAATTGTCCGTTTGAATCATATAAAGAATTCGAGGTATATTCCGATGGGGAATCTAAGCAGGACGTAATTTAAAAACTGCTCAAATGCCAGGAATGTGACGCCTCAGGACGCGTGAGCCAGAGCAAGACCGCTGCCGCGTCCACCCAGCCATCAGAGCCTCACAAAGCGCCGTCTCCTGCCCGACCAGTGCCTCCCAAACGCCACAAGAAATCATCTCGCCTCACCGCCTCATCGAGCTTGTCTTCTAAGAAATCCTCCTCTCATTCTGACATTTCCGGCGACTCCAAGAGTCACTGTCACTGTAAAGACCTGGGCGCCACTTCTTGTGCCTGCTGTCGAGAATATTTGCTGTTCCATCAACTCCATCTCGATTATGGCGCTGCTATCCTCCGGGACAGGGAAATTCACAGGCTCCTCTCCTCTAAAAGTAGCTTATAACTGCACGTTTTTAGGACGATTGTAACTTTTGAATGTATATCGGAAATCGTTCATGTATACGTTGCTCCATAAGATACCGAGGAAGTATTTTCGTTTATGTTAGTGTTATATAAATTGTGTACTGAAGTGCTGAAACAAAGTTTCAGTTGACGATATGTCCTTTGCCGTGCTTGCAGTACATTTATTTTGTTTAATTTTGAGGTAAGTAGTCGTTGCACACGCATTATTTGCTCAAGTAATTTTTCTTTTGAGATTTTAGTCCTTTTCTTGGTTTAGGGAATTTCAGTGACTGAAAAAATTTCAATTTGATAGGTAATTATTGTTTATCATTGCATAATCGTACAATATAAAAGCAGTACAGCGTGTCCTAGTCAAGTACGAAGCTTACAAATATCTTGCTTGTAGCACGTGTAATATGCTAAGTTCACGGGAAATTTGCGTTTGCAAATGTTTCTTTGTTCAAGAAGGAAATAACGTTTCGCTCACTTGCAAATTGTCTTATTTTAGGTGTCGATCTTACACATTGACGTAAGGACTGACTGTCTTTCACCGACGATTTTCTTCTGTTAGTCTTTTGGTTAAGTTTTTCTTTTCTTCCTAAGGCTTTTAGCAAAGTATAGGGATTACTAGCAGAGTCTTCTTAAGGGGATTGATGACATCCATAAGAGGCAAGAAAAATTAAATTTTCTGGAGTGTTCCTAAATGGATGTAAATCTGATTCACGGGGCTCTAGTGAAATACGACAAAATCTGTTTCTTATGATTTAAGTTTGTCGATCTCCTTGACCAATTACCGTCTGTGCTAGGCAATGTTCAGCAAAATTAGAGTGGAATTTTACCTTTATGCATTCATATTCTATTGAATTCTATCATTTTCGGTATCCATACCTTACAACTAAAAAGAATAATTACAGAGATCTGCAAAATGTTTAACTCTGTAGAACTAGTAAGAATGTACAATATGTATTAGCTTTCACTTCACCTCTGACTGGTCATTCAAAACAAAAGGAACTAGTTACTGAAATTGGTTTGTAGGATGCGCAGTGGGTATAAGTTGAAAAAAAATTATAACTGTTAGTCATGCAGACAAGTGTCTAAATCTGAAAACATCAAGGAAGTGAATTTGGGAGCGGAGAGACAATGAGGAATAATGTAGCTGTTACTTATTAAGTTGTATGGTATGGTGTGAGGATGCAGGCAGTGAATTTGAATAATAGGTGAAACCCGCAAGGGCGATTTAACTATTTTGTCCATGGGAATTGGCGCTCTCAAAGGGGAAAAGTGAGGTCCCTAGCTAAAGGTTAGGTCGGCCTTCCTTTTATTGAAATAGAATAGGTTTTTTGTTTTGTTACGGGTAATCATTTCCTGGTACACTGCTGTCCTGTTCTTCTACACCTCTACTTTCTTCTTCAACTTTCATCTCGTTTCATGAACTTCTTTCTCAACTTACTGTTTCTATGGACCTTGTGCATGGATTCCGCGTTCCCTTAAACTCCATACTACATACATAATTGATGCTTTCCTCCGTTCTTTTGTTGAAACGCTTTTTTTTTTGCGGTTAGGGAAAGGCTTGAATTAACATCTAATCTAACAAAATATGTGAGTGAGTACACGACACGGGGAAATGACGACAATTAAAGTATCTATGTAGAAGAGTATAATGAAGCTTTGTAAATTTATTTCTAGTTAAATTGAATATCGCAGAAATTCAAGCCGTACGTGTATGAGTGGGACTGATAGGTTATGTTAAGTTGACTGATGTATGTGAATCAGGGACATAGAGAGCCTGGAGTGTCATTCTAGTGAATACTTTCATTAAAATGAGTTACTGGAGAAATTTGATGATTGAAACAGAAGTCGATGTTATAAAAAATGTGTAAAGCAAAAAATGAGTCGTGAATTTTTGAGAAATTTGTGAAGGCTAACTTAAGAACTGTGTTAGGCTAGATGGAGGTTTGTATACCTGTATGACATGTACCGTTATGTCTTAAGTTTGCGAAAACGAGCGCACGAGACCAAAGTTCGTAGTGAGTGGGGCCAGTATTTTGCGGGCCGATGAAACGTGGCTTTCTCTTTTGAATTGTCAGATGGGAGAAATTACCGCTTGTGATCGGAGGTAAGTTTGGTATGGGGTTTTGTGCATATTTCCCACCTCTTTCTGATGAGGACAGATATGTTATTTGTGGATTTGGAATGTATACCTCTCGATAAACGTACATTATAAATGCAACATCCTAAGTACATCCTCCGTGACGCAAACTTGCGTTTAGTTTTCGTTTCAGGGCATTTCGCGCATAGTCTGTGTTCGATGTGCGGGATGCGGCAGTCAATCCTGCATTTCCAAGAAGGCTTTGGAAGCCTCAAAATGCATGATTCACTGCCGCACCCTGTATTTTATGTTTTAGGGTGTTCCGTACAATTACTGCTTCTCATTTCATGTGTCACTCGGAAGCGCGCTCGTTTGTGGCGCTCTGCCCTGTCTGGTTAACTCGGTACCGTCGCCTTGTTGTCAATAACCAGCGGTTGTCTTTGTCTGCTCTGAATGTTATTGCAGGCATGAGCTACTGACCATGTGTGTCAAAATGTTCGCAACTTTTGTACCTAAAGAAACTAGCGTTTCCTGAGCCGTGAAATGGGTTCCCTTTTTTCAAAGTAGAAGAGGATTTTTGTTCCGGTCTTTTTTCGTTTCGCTGCTGTCTTTTTTTAAACCCATTCCTTTTTTCAATTTGAGCTTCGTTAACAGCTATCAATTTTACCTTACCTATTGTTTGCGCAGGATCTGGGGACATGCCTTGTGCACTACTTCCCGTCCCCTTAATTCCTTACTAAATGGTGCCTTTCTCCTTCCTCTTTAAGGAACCCCTCAGTTGTGGTCAGGTAGACTCAAACTGACCATCATCTGATCGTTCGAATCTCATGGAGCTCAAAAAAATGCCGACACTCGCACAATTGTTTGTTGCTTGTGCATTTTACGCGATTCGAAGAGGGACTTCCAGATTATTGTAGAATTATACGATTTTTAAAACAGGGCGTTTCAGTGATAGAGAGTTTTAGTTTCTATTAATGTGTGTAAATATTATATGTTTAATGCTGTATGTTGCAATGCCGCTACTTTTTGTTAGAAAATCAAAAAAGACCAACACTTGATGTTCAAATAAGGTGTGAGTGTGTGTACATTCATCTATGTAAGGTGTAACGTTTCAATATTTTTAAGAATATATTATCTTATTAATTTTACTGACGTGGCCTAGTATTGCTGAAGTGTAATAGAGTTGTATAGTTAATAATGAATACGTCAGTGTTACCAGGTTTGAGCAGCAGTTACTGACTTGTTGACTTGGAATCAAAATGATACGCAAGCTTCGGTTATTTAATTTTAGTTTATAGTCACTTCATATGTGAGAAATAAGCGTAACATATATTTTTTCAGGTGCTTGAGAATCTTAAGTTATCTGGTTTAGGTTTAGCTGAAACTGTTATGAAGATCTGCTGAAGGCCTAAATTTTGTTGTTGAGTAGGTTAATTAATGTCTGACGGGGAAGTTTGCCGAAGTGTCATTTTAGCGAACTCTGTTCTGTTTTACCTGCATTTTTACTAAAGAGGCTGAAGATCTTCCGTTGCGCCATCGCGCTCTAAGACGACCGGTATCCAAAAATGATCGGCTTATATTGCCTCTAACAATATCGGTGTCTGAGTGATCTATTATAAAATGTTAATTAATTCTGTGTGGTTCCGTGGTTAAATGTGTAACAAAATCAAATATTTTACAGCACTAGGTAGCACAAAATAATAATCATTTTAGAAGAGCTTGGCTACTTTTTTGGGAAATACAGCCCTTTGCTTTACCATTCCACTACCTTTTCTTTAGGAAGGCATTCTTTTTCGGTAAGGTACAGTTATTGTATCTGAACAATAGAGTTCTCTAGGGAGAAATGAGAGGCCTCCAGCTCAAGATTAGAACTTCTCTTTCATTAATTATTCTTTTCAACCGAACTATATTTTACGGTTAACTACTGTATTTTCTTAGCGATTATTTTCTTCAAGTTTTATCTGTTTTCGTTAATTGTTTCTATGATCAGGGAATTTTGTGCGAGATACTTCTTACATAGATTCCCCCTCGATACCAAGTGGTGTCTTCTCTTCGAAACACCTGAAGCTCAACACTTCAACTGCGATGCAACCCACCAGTGGTCATTCTGAGTGCTGCTGACCGACCAGTAGGCACAAGCTCAATTTTCAGGAATGGTCTTTCAAATTGACTATTATTTGAATTACATATATCGAGGATTATGTTACACTTGTTACCACATAACTTATATCACTCTCTGCTTTTCTTTGATGCACAACCGCCCTAGTTGCCCTCATATTGTTATTTTTGAAGTCGTGCACCCCTCGAAAGAGAACATTTCATTCGTGCAACTTGTGCTATTATAACTCCCTTCTTATTCGGCAAGTTTCTCTTTTATATCACGCGACGTCACAGTAAGATTGTTATGTTAATTCGAGGATTTTATGCAAATAAACTTCGTTATGCCGCCCGTCATATGCACTTGAGTGTTCTTTCTCTCCCCACCTGCTAAGGAAATCTTGCAAGACTTTAGTACCCCACCCCAACACCACGAAGTTTACTATCTACGTCGTTTTATGAAACTTGGTCTTGATTACGTGCAGTTATCAGATTTGTATCAACATACACATCACTTTATTTCAATCATCATCTCAACCAAAATGAGCGATTTTTGTGAGAAAACAGTCAATAGATACGAAGAAATATCAATCACAATGAAACAGGTTTCCCTGAATATTATTGAAAACCGTATTTACGCTAGAAGAAAGTTGAATTCATCACAACTCTTCAGTAAAACTTCATCATTGCCAATCATTCCTCAATATCCTGACAGGCAACAGGCAATATTCATGGAACCGACTAGCATAGGTTTGAAAATGGACTCAAGCCATTATTTGTTCAGGAGCTAAGATGCGAATAATTCGCAGTTTTCCAGGACTACAGACGGAAGTTGCAGCTCGGCGTCCACGATTTGAACCGATCGGAACAAGAAATTCACACCAGGTCAATCAAAGACTGTAACATTCAGAATCTAGTTAAACATAGCTACGTGATACAAATGAATTCCTCTCAATGCAGTTACAAATGAATTCGCCAAATGCAAACCCGTACATCCTCGTACTAGAAAAAAAAGTTCAGGATACGTGAGACTCATAAATGTGGGGAATGAATAAATAAATAAATACTTTTAAAATACTTTAGAAACAAAGCTAAACAGATTTGATCAACAATTTTCTGAGCTGATTTGTAAAAACACGAGTCCGTCACAAAATTCGATAAAACTCCGAAGAGATTGAGCAGTTAGTTAGGACGACGAAAGGGAATTTCCACGATGAAAGTAGGTAAGCTGGGAAACCTGACTTCAAATAAAGGAGAGTACTAAATATCCGGTAAATAACAAAGTGTAAGCTCTCACACATCAGCTAACAGTGTTTTCAGCACCTCTGGCCGATTATATCAGATAATCAACGTCGTCTAAGCAGCACACCCGGTAGCAAAAGTTTTTTTTGTTGGTCTGGCAATTCTGCGTGCCATTTTCTATTCTAGCCCAAAAACTCTCTCGTTTAAGCCTTAACAGTATTTTAGCTGAAAACTTTGAGGATTTGGACCAGAAAAAAACACAATGTATACAAGCCAAAAAAGAACAGCTTCCGATGTTCGCTGCACCGCCACGACGACATAAATGAATAAACTATTTCTCACAGTTAGTTCAGTGGCTAGACTTACACTCGGTAATTCCCTGGTCGACAGCTAAAAAAGGAACAAAAAGAGAACAAAATTCACAAAAAAACACTTATGATACGTGAGGACCAAACTACGAACTTGAAACCAACACATGAGGCCTACATGCCGATACAGTCATGTTTAGGTAACAATGACCCGACTCACCCCACACACACACACAGTTCCCCTATCCCCCATTTAGCAGCACATTCTGAATTCAAAATTTCGGTCATTAGTACAACACTGGGATAATTTGCAGACATTTCACAGGGAGAAAAGTTCAATTTACGTGCAAAGTAAAATTGACTGAAAATAACAATCGAAATTTCAGGCAACTGGATGGTGAGAAGACGACTTAGCAGCGTCGTCACACAGCTAACACGCAATGCTAATAAATGAACACGACACCAGCGCGAAATTCAAAATAGAGAGAACTGCAACGTGTTGCTAACAGTACAAGATACCAGATAGTAATAATAAAGATTACGACAAACATTGGACGTAAATAATGATGAGAACGGCTAACACGGTTTGCTGACAGTAAGAAACACGGAATACAAATAATGAAGAATACGGTTAACATGGGACACTGATACAGAAAAACACGGCGATCACGAAATGCTGAGGACACAAACCCGGTAGAGCAGCACTGAACACAACGAACACCGCGTTAAACCAATTCAACTGGCTATGGAAAATCATTAGGGTTATATGGCTAATATATGACCTTAAATGTAAGCCTACAGCAGAGTAAGTAAAACGCTAAGCAACAAAACATGGTCCAATGATATAGAAAATATATTTAGTTTACTATTAGTGAACACTAAAACTTAGTACCGAGATGTAGAACAAACGAAACGCATGGGTGGCAGCAAAAACATTTCATAGTTAAAAATGTCCACATTTAAATGAGTGAAGCTCATGTTTAAGATGACGCATGCTTGAATTCCAATCCTACTTCAATGAGTGAACTTCGCCCCACGTTGAAACTGACGTCCACTGGGGCAGTGCTCTAATTTCGCCAACGCAGTCGACTTTAACGTCTTAAACAAAGGAACTGGAGGCACACAAACGCGCTGCACACCACGAGAATATAAATATTATCCAAAGTTCCATACGGAAATTTTGAATTCGTAACTTGAATTATTCCTGGTCTAATGACTGATGGTCGCACATAATTCCTGACCACCACATTCGTAAAATCTCAACACTCATTCATTGGCAAAAAGGGTCACACTCCACTAACGACACATGTATAGTTTTTCTGTCTCCAATTTATTACAGATACCAAAATGAAGTTGGCTGTAAAATGCATCGTAGTTTAATATGCTTACACACAGCAAGTCTTAATTACTGCAAAACAAAACCAAATGGACGTGGCTTCTATGCACGACGGCCACACAGAAACTATATACCGGGAACATTGTACATCAAAGAATAATCCCTCAAGCATGACCAGCATTCGATGCCAGCAGGACTCACACCTTGAACAAGGCGAATGCCATTTTATCCTCCATACGCTACACGACCAAACAAATCAAACATCTTATTTCGAAAAATTAACTCAGAAACTGACGAGAATCCATTGCGAGGAGTCATCTTTTCACAAGCTTTCAAGTTCAGCCGCCATCACGAGCAACACGCTACATTGTGACTCCAACACCCCTAGAGCTAAACCCAGATAGATCCGCGAGGCTGCAGCTGCAATGAAAACAACACAAAATTGAATTTAGACCCGCCCGTAAACATCACGCAATCGCCCACCACATCCCACCTTTCTGAGTTCACAATTCCGTGAAGCGGCTGGAAAACAACAAGTTAAAATTAAGTTCGCCAGTAGATATCCCGAGAGGGAGACTTGGTGGCAAACGCCATCTTTTGAGCGACGTCGCGCCAGTTGGTGACTTTGCCAGGCGGCAGGCCGGCGGCCACAGGGTCGCCGCCCGTCACCATGTTGAAGGGACAATACTTGAGCGTGTGAGCCGCGTCTCCAGACGCAGCGCACAGCGGGCACACGTACGTCCGCAGCACAGGGCACGTGCAGCAGCCTCTTTCGTCCTGGCGCAGAGGATATGGTTTTAACACGTTAACTGCGATGGGTTGAACTAAAGTTCTATATTCAATTCAAATTTAACACTTTGACCGCGACGTGCACTACCGGTGGTACACGGAGGTAATTTTCATAATGCTGCTGACTGACCAGTAGTCACAAACTCAATTTTCATATATGATATACCTAATCACAGCTAAATGAAAGCACGATCCAGTTCATGTTTGGTATTTTCAAAAGTTTGCTTCAATTGACTATAATTGGGTGCATCACGTTTGCGTAGCAACTTTAAAAGGAATGATAGAGCAAAGAAGTATTTTAAAAATACTTAGTTCGAACGTTTCGAGCACTAGGCTCATTCTCAACAAAATCTGCAAATACAAAGACACAACTTAAGCACAGTTCACAAATAAAATTCATATATTGACAGGCAAAAGTAGAATAGCAAAATGGACAGCAATGAAATAGGAAGGCGGTGAACAAGGTTTCTAACACTTACTACGCTGACGCTATTCAGAAACACGGACAAAAGTTAGCGGTTTACAATTTTTAGTTGATATGAGCTCTGCATGTCCTTTAAGGAGATCGTCCCAGGCCCCCGTCGCTCAGGTGATCATTTTTCATGTTTTTCTTGGAAAAGAACCCTTATGTGGTGGACTATTCGATCCTAAAATTTTATGGCGCTACGGCCAATAGATCCCCCCCCCCCAGGGGGAGGTAAGGGGACCAAAATCTTCAACTTCGAGCCCATTTCAACCCCATATAAAAAGAGAACAAATGGGAAATGGAAAAAAGCCCATTTGAGTTTGTTAGGAATGTTCCAAGGATTCTAAAACTGTCTTTGTTTTTGTTCTAGCATCAAAACTGAATGAGGAGATAATCTTGAAATATCAATACCAGTGAAATATCAATACCTAAAAACCAATATGTCAATTTTTTTCAAAAACTCAGGCCTAAATCAAAAAAATGAATGGAATAAATTGTGTTTCTTTTCAGAAGTTACATATCATATTCAAATTTCATAAGACTCAGACTGAAAATGAAAAATTTCATATTTTTGAAGAAATAATTTTTTGGGGGGTTTGGAAATCACAATTCACAGTGTGAATATGAAGTTATGTATGGAAATTCTCGAAATAAAATTAAAACTGCATTCAATTACATAAATTGTTCATTATATTACACTTCAACAAAAAATTTCATTTTATGCTTATACCCAACACTTATAACTTTCAACATTCAAAATGGGACTAGTCATCGAGTTTTGATGCTAGAACAAAACCAAAGACAGTTTTAGAATCCTTGGAACATTCCTTACAAACTGAAAGGGGATTTTTTCCATATTCAAATTTTTCGAAAAAATATATAGCTCTAAACCCAAAAAAATACTGTTTTTAAAATTTTAAAAAATTAAAAAAAAATAGAAAAAATTTGAATTTGAAAAATGCCCATTTGAGTTTGTTAGGAATGTTCCAATGATTCTAAAACTGTCTGTGGTTTTGTTCTAGCATCAAAACTGAATGAGGAGATACATATTGATATAGCCATAAAATATACCAAAACACTAATTTTTCGAGAAAAAAAAATAAGCCCTAAATCGAAAAAGTGACACGAGTTAAAAAGGTTTACTTTCACAAAATACATATACTGGCCAATATTCAAACGAATCGGACGAAAAAAGTTGAAAAAGTGGGACGATCTCCTTAACGGAGGTTTTAATTTGTGTATATACAATGGTCTAATATTCGGAGGTCAAAACTAGCTTAACATGAATCCAGTATTTTAAATTGATCACCGTTAATGACTTGATCACATGAGGCATTGCAGTGCTCCCTTATGCTAGAATGAGACGGAGAACCTAATATCCGACCAGTACGATGACTCCGTCCAGCATACTCAGCTATCCATACATACAGTGCTTGCTGGGTTGAACCAACGTACTGAGATTCGCAATGCGCACAACGGAAATCATAGACGACGGAAGATCGCATGCTTCTACGAAGTACATCTTTAAATCGAAAAAATGAACTAATTGTACGTTTATTAACCAATGTAAAGCGTAAGGAAACTTCAGGAAAATATTTAGAAATGGGATTAGTGCTATCTAGTTTTAATTTTTCTGACTGATGACCGAAGTATGGAAAAACACAATAGACTTGAGAAGCAGTTTGATTAGAACATGGTGACTACTGATATTTCATTTCCAAATTTTACTACTTTTCACTACCTTCAATGGCAAAAAATTCCTACCTTTTTTTTACACAATGATTGTTGTCCAAATGTCTAGAGGTAAGTAATTGGCCTATAATGAGTAATTTGAGTCAATAATATACGCAATGCCAAAAATTAAAAAAAAAGCTCCAAGTTTCTTAATACTTAAAATGCTTTAATACTAAATGGAGCAACCGAAGCTTTACGGCAAAAAAGTTACCTACATTTTTAAGGTACCCCAACCTAAATGGACTCCAACAAAAGTTCATCATATGGAAAAAATGAACTGACTGGAAACTAGTAGACACTAGGGGAGTGTCAGATCTCTTTACAGCAGGGTAGAATATCAAGGAATTTCATTATGACCAATCACTATGGCACTTCGGAAATATGAGTTTGTAAACTATTTCTATCGTACCTCAAAATCTAAATCGGCATCCTAATTGCGATCAATAATAACAAATAGGTTATGAACATGTTATACTACAGAACCAAAACGAAAATACAAATTTCCTGTAGCTTTCCTATATACATTTAGTAGAAGAATGAACTTTGATTACATGGAGCATCTCCATGCTATGACATCCTGGAGGAAACTGAATTGCCATGACTGCGAAAAGGAACTTCAAAGGAACTAAACTCTCGTTCAAAAGATGACACATTGTATTAAAAGATAATTTTATAGCATAATTCTTTCTGTATTTGGACATAAATTAACATCACTGGAAAAAAAAACTTTCAGCTTTACAAAGAGGTCATTTTTTTCAAAAATAAAAAAACATTTATAGTTTCAGTGAATCGTTGTTTCCCCAAATCGAAGTGGACAGAATAAACTCGTCTTTTCACAGGAAGATAATACTGCTCACAATCAAGCTCAGGTCCAAAAAAACTTTCTGGATTTAAATGAACTGCGAAGAAGTTCCTTTGACGTCATTGTAATGTTTCTATCCTGCCCCAACAACTTGGAGTGTGAGTATATTTCTCTTGGAATAAGAATTGGAAGGCTACATCAAGTTTATGATAATCAAGACCTTACCAGCCAACTATATGACTTTGAATTAAACATTACTCATTAGTAGGAATTGAAATGTAATAAGTTTGATTCACGACTTGCTCATCTGAGATTGCAGCGGGACTCTAAAATCTAATTGAGAATAATTTTATTTCTGTGCTTACGTTTGTGAATAAAATATTTTAATTTTTGAGTATCAAGTGCACAAAGATTAGATTAGTCACTAGTTTTAGCCTCCCTACCCAGCAACAAATGCGATCCAAAGAGAGGAAAGGGGAAGGCACCGTTTAGTTTGCAGTTAAGGAAATGCGGAATCTACGCAGAAAGGGCATAGAAACAGTACGTTATGAAAGAAGATTATGAAACAAGAGCAAAGTTGAAGAAGAAAGTAGTAGGAGCTGAAGAACAGAACAGCAGTGAACCGAAAAAAGGTGGTCCTTGATATAACAAAAGCATTTTATTTCAACCAAAAGAAGGCCTACCTAACTCTCAGCTCAGGCCCTCATATTCTCACTCTGGGAGCGCTAATTCCCATAGAAACAATAGTTGTATCCCCCTGAGGGGAACAAGTGCACAAAAAGAACAATTATGCCAACTATGCTATATGTATATCTTACGGGCAACTGCATCCACTAAAGATGAAATGCAATAAAATGTAATGGTCATTTAGTGATAAGTACAACTACCTATTTGAAAATTTTGGCTAGTTGTTAGTATTTATTCATAAAATTTAAAAGAAAAAGTTCACAAGATGTTTTACATTTAAAAGAATCGTAATTTGCAATAAAATATAAATTTTTTACTTGACAAACATATTTCAATCAAAGCTACTTGATATGCTTCCACAAGAAAATATGTAGCTATGCTATTCCATTTTTCCCTGAGATCGTATAATGCATATTTGATACGTAAGAATAAAAGATGTTAAATGTCGACCTCATAATCATAAATATACAATTTTTAAATCCTTACTTTATTTTCAATACTAATCCCTGATATCACACATTCCTAAGCTTGTATCTCAATGTAAATGCGCACTAATAGAAGTATTTTCAACAATGCATCGCCACTGGTATTACATTTTTAAATTTACATTTATACGATTTATGAAACCTCGATTACCGCATCAAAGCAAAAGCCGTTTTGTTGTTTTCTCAATAATTTGTTAATAACAAAATGGCTCAAATAAACCTTCTATCATAAAACTACTAGATAACTTTCAGATCAAACGGAACGAGTAGAAAAAGTGAAGTGTTTTTACTATTGTTCGCAAAAATTTTGTAACTTTTTTCTATTTTTTGTGCTCCAATCCTAAAATTACACCCCACCTGTACAGGAATATTTCCCATAAATCCAGGCAAATTTATGATTTGGGGAAAAATAAATTTTAAAAAATCTTCATACTCTATATAAATATGTAACATTACTTTAAATTTTCAGAGAATTATTCCACCCAACAATTTTTTTACTACCCTGAGGCAAATTTTACTACTTTTTTACTTTTTTACTACTTTACTACCTAGTAGACAACCTGTAGAAGCAGGAGAAGGGTCATAAACATTCGATAGGAATATACCGATTGATCGGGAGATAAGATTAGATGGAAACCCATTTGAAATGAAATAGGATTGGAGAAACATAAATTCATGATGAAGATCGTCAAAGTTGGAACATACTTTATAAGCGAGTGACACAAGTGTTGATAAGCTATTGAACAGAAACTAAAAAAACTTGAGCCCAGACCAGTGAAAGTTTGCTTCCGATACATAGAAGTACAAAAGTTGTTATTGGTGTGGTATACACAGACATCAAGAAAATTTAGACGGTTTTCGCGTTCAGATTCAAAGGTAAATTTAATATTAGGATGTTGAGCATTTAGGTAATGGAGGAACAATTGCATGTCAGATGCTTGTAAAAACTTGGACGGAAACTCGGTGGACAGTTTTCTAGCCAAATAGTTTCGTAAAAACACATGAATATATCAGCAAATGTGGAACCAAAGGGTAAGCCCATTCCTAGACCTTCTATTTGTTTGTAGAGAGATTCGTTAAAAACAAAAAACGATTGCTATTCTATGATATAGGATTTGCTATTCTACTTTTGCCTGTCAATATATTATTATTATTATTATTATTATTATTATTATTATTATTATTCGTGAACTGTGCTTAAGTTGTGTCTTTGTACTTTCAGATTTCGTTGAGAATGAGCCTAGTGCTCGAAACGTTCGAACTAAATGTTTTTAAAATACTTCTTTGCTGTATAATTGACTGTAAATTCGAGTTCGGTGTTGAACTTAACATTTAGTTGCGGCAGTCAAAGAGCTGAAGTCAATTGTGGTAATCAACTTTGAAAATAGCAAATCTCAACTGGATCGGGATTTCATTTAGCTTTCATTAGGTATTTATAAAAAATGAGTTAGTGACTGTAGGTGGGTCAGCAGCACTATGAAAATCACCTAAGTGACCACCGGTGGGTCACTTCGCAGGGAATGTGTTAATAACTTTGCACGTCTTATCTGTTTATATTTAATTACAATTATGAATGCAAAATCATCGTTGAGGGATGCGTAAATTCAATTTGAACTTTGATATAGCGTTTTCTCCCCCCACAAATGAAGACAGCAACTTTACTCACTGTCTTCATATTAACACGTTTTCCGTATGTTGGGCCATATGTTGAAAGGACAGGGTTTTTTAAGGTAAATTGCTAATTCACGTACCTGTATGAATGAATGATTTTCCATGTTTCGCGACCTTTTTATAAAAACTATTGTCAAGCGAGAAGAAATGTTATCCTACAATTGTATTTTTTCATATTTCTTAGGGATGAAAATGTATTTGAGCAGTAAAGTCGATTTCCCTACTCCATTACTTGTAACCTAACCAAACCAACCGTTAACAACCGTGAAAACACGGTGAGCGTGTTAAGGACACCGTCTAGGTAAAAAAAAAGTCTGTTATTTATAGATGGATTTCTCTGAAATTTTCACAGTAGGTGTGAAATGATCCAAATATCATTTGTTATTTCGACAAAATTTTTGTACCTGCACTGGATTTTTTTTTTATTTTCGAAAAAATATGATAAAATAAGGGTTTTTTTAAAATCCTACTACTTCTACAATTTTGAAGTTACAGAACCAGTACTTCGTTTTTAGATTGCTTAGATGTCTATATAACCACTCGCAATAGGGAATTTCGATAACTTTTTTTTTGTGGATTTTGGGAAAAAAAGAAAAAAAATGAACTTTTTTTCATTTTTTTTCATCTCGTGTAATTTTCAAAGTAATAATTTTATCAAAAAATGCTATTGCGAGAGGATACACCTTGCTGAGCCCTATCGAATGGTATATAAACCATTCTCGTAGCTCTAAAATTGTGGAAGTAGTAGCATTTGAGAAACCAATTATCAAGTTTCCATAAAAACGAGTTTTTTCACAAAAAAAAATGTTTTTATTTTTTTCTTTTGAACTACAGGGTTTTCTACAATGAACTCTTGAGCGTTTGTAGCTCTTTTCAAGCCCTTTCGATTGATATAATTTACATTGCTGTAGCTCTGTAACTCAGAGAAAAAATATACAACAAAAGAGAATAGGTGTAATTCATGAAAGCAATTAATTTTTTTAATTTTTCATTTTTTTCGACCAAAATACGTTTTGTCAAGTCAACTCCTTTGTTTTATAGCTCTTTTCAAGCCCTTTGGATTGGTGTGCTCGCCATAGCTGTAGCTATGATACTGCAGCTGTTATCGAGCTATGAATGAAAGTTGCGGTATCATGGATACGGCAGGACAACTAAATTCTGAAATTGTCAAAAATTATGAAAAAAATGGTTATTCAGCGTTAGAATGTTTTGTTTGAATAATGGAAGCACTTTGAGTAGCCCATTAACGAACTATAATGCCATTCCCGCAGAGAAACGCTCAATTGACTCCCAATAATGAGGGGGGAGGGTTCAAGGTCACTCCACCCCCATCGCTTTCCCCCCCTCTGGTGGGCGCACTATTCGGAGTAGACGAAAAAGAAAAGTACCAATGGAAGCGCAAGAAAATTCTCTATAAGATGCATATATAAACAGAAAATCAACACATAACCTGATTTCTACCTAGACGGTGTCCTTAAAAGAGAACGTCGTATCTATGCAACGTCATACCAATGGCAAAGGGACAACGCTTTTCAGGCGCTGTAAATTCGTAAACCCAAGAAATCAACATTATATACCAATACGGTACAAATAGTACGACAATAAACCTGACACCTTTATTATCATTTAATTTCTTTCCTAAGACTAGACAAGAAAACGAAAATAGACCTGACATTTTTAAAATAATTTATTTTATTTTCTAGGACTGGACATGCAACATGCAACTTTAGCCCAAGCTCTCGGTTGGACTCGCTGTAACCGCCACCAAAAGAGGCACTTGTATTTTGGAAAAAAACGGACCTTCGTCTGCTAGTGAAGGATCAAGCGGAGCGAATCGAACCAAAAAGTAAAGCATAAATGAAATCCTTCAGTAGCGTCTAAAAAAGAGAAAGCAATCGGAATGAATACTTCAAATCGTCTTCTAGTTTTACGACAAAAAATCAGGCCTCGTCTCAACAACGAAAAACGCGCGTCTGAAGAAACGAGCCATCATTCAGATATGATACCTAGAAAAAATAAAATATTAAACTGCAATGTAACATACAAATCTGATCAGTATGTTACATTTTGATTAGATTCTGGCATTCTAAATTCTGATTCTGATTAGATTGTACAATGACAATTTCCACATGCACTGCTAGCCGAGACTCGACCTAATTTTCATGCATATGCATAGTTTTTAACGCGCAAGTTGCGGTATTTCTCGATTTTTTTGGATGATTTTCGTTTAATATTATATCATTATTAGCTATTAGACGAAAGGCTATTCAAACGTATTACTGTTGCGATTATTGGAAAACATGAGGAAATTAAGACTAAATAATTTTTCACTTTGATTAAAACATGCTTCAGTAATCAAAATCATTTACTTAATCCTGAAGCGTTACGTTGATATTTTAGTGTGCTTGATTTTATAACATTTGACTATTAAAATTATTCGCCGAAAAACGGTGAGGAATTAGATTGCAAGGATTCAAAAATTCACGCATCAGTTCACAAGTTTGGTGCAATCACTCTTGCCAAGTTGATAAAAACACAACCATGAGAATACAAGAATGATCAACCACTAATTCAACCAACCGCCACAAAACATCAGTTCGTTCTCTGAACTGAATATGCATACAGTAGCTAGGACTCAAAAAAAAGGAGTTTGGAACACGTACAA
This sequence comes from Morinoia aosen, assembly GCA_030386875.1. Taxonomy (NCBI): domain Eukaryota; kingdom Metazoa; phylum Arthropoda; class Malacostraca; order Amphipoda; family Talitridae; genus Morinoia; species Morinoia aosen. Next base: position 39,487,316 of record CM059574.1, read on the forward strand.
ACTTACTGAGCTTCCAGCAGCAGACCAGAATCCCAGTGTATTATTTCTCTTGTTTACGCAGCCAGCAGGATTTTACGCAATTGAGACACGATATATCCACCGAAAGACAAAATTTAAGCTCCAGCGGAAGTTGTAATTCGCGTTTCAGCTTATAATATTAATGAGATGAAGCCCGGAATGCTTCGAACATTAATCCCAACGCAACCATTTTAAAGAATACAGCCTTACTTTACCACATCCACATTCACCAGAAGATTTCATATTTCCATGATGAAATATGTTGGTCAAACTTTCCATATTCTGGTAATAACAAATTCATGGCAATGGACACTCCAACTAAAAGCAGAGGTGCAACGACACGGCCAATAAGACAAACAGAAGGGTCACTCACTTTGAGCGCGTGGGACTTGTAAAACGTGGAATGGTAGCCATTATTTTTACAGAAGACGCATCCCTTGTTGGGAGAGAGCGGATCGTCAACGGACGACGATGGGCGACCAGGACTACCCTGCGCGCGAACTTGGGCAGATTCGCTTGAAGCCTCGAGTTGGTGCACCAAAGCCAGCTCTTGCATCAGCGACACCAGCTCTGTTCAAGCACATAAGTGACTAAGCATGGCACACAACACTCTGAGTCCAGGCTTGTTTCTCAAACTAGTGAAGCAACTTGAACCCTGGTAATGAGAAATATGGTAAGAACCTGTTCCAAGACATATCTTTCCAGCATTTGAATAGCTACTAAATAACCCAGAAGACCAACTTGAATCTTTCGCTTGCAGGCTGTACTTTTTTCCTCCCTACTAATTTAATTATATGCGTATGTATTCCTGAAGGAATGGCATATCATGAACAGCAAGTTCCTACGCATGAATTCTTAACACAGCGTGGGTCCGGAGGAAAGATACTTTCCTAAACTCGGAGATTTCGCTTTTTAAAAAGAGCCAAAAGTTAATGCGCCACAAGGACGTATCTGAGTCGTATGTGAATTGCTCGAAGCAGAACTCCCGATAAACAGCTACACTTTCAATGACCATTTTTAAACTAAAGGAACAAATGCATAGGCGATGATCCCAGGTAATGCACAATAACTTGAACCTATTCTTTTCGACAGCTAAGTTATCTAAAAAAAATTGATAGTACTTCAACTGATGCTAAACCTACAATCTATTTGTGTTGATAATCCGAAATAGACTTCAAATTTGAAGCCAGGTTGGTAGAAATTTACTTTAAATTTAAGTTGAACATTGAGTTTCAGTTTAACCTATATCTGTCAACGTGTTAAGAGCGCAACAAAGCAAAATATCAAGAGCAGCAAACCTGCGTTTGTTCCCCGGCCTGAGAACTGTAGGTCGGCAGACGGCAGGGTGTCCACAGCACGGGACATGAAGATGGCTTGGGTTTGCCCGCCCACCACGATGTTCGGCACGAAATTCTCTCCGTAGTGCACACGGCCACCTGAAGAATTGCCCATAGCAAAGCAAGGCGGAGCAAATCCATGAGGATTTACAGAAGAATTTGGCTGAAGGCTTGGCACCGCGTTAGGGGGATTCAGGAAAGTGTTCACATTGCAAGCGACACTTTCATCGTGAGCATTGTTCGGTGTTGCAGCGTTAGTTCCCTTAAACGCCGAGTCAGATGATCCCTTTTTTTGCATGCATGAATTTGTACTACTCGCAAGGGGAAAAGGGTTGCGCCAGATGTCGTTATGATCGTTCATAAAATTTACAGACGCGTTTTTAGCGGTTTCGTTAGAAGGGGCACAGTTTTCTTTCAGCATAGTGTAACTCTTGAAACACTTTGGTGTGCCACGTTCGGGCTTTGATCCGTTGCTATCCGGGGTGTTGCTCCTGTCTTTGAGAGGAGTGCCGTTGTTTGACCAGGGCTTACTAGAACTACCCGGCGCCATGGCCTGTGAAGCGCTAGAGTCGACATTCGGAGCACATGAAGAGAACTGGCTACCCAAGTTTCGGCAAGCGAATCTTGGCTTAGCAATCACTTTCTCGCTCGAGCCCAGAACGCTACCGGGCGTTTCTGGTCGAAGTGAAGCATACGAAGGACTTCCGACAGCCCTCCAGTTACCTACAGCACAATTTGGCCGAGCTATGTCTCTTCCATTGAAATTACTGGTAGAGAATTTACCACAAGGAGGAGTTCCTCCTACACAGTTCATGTTTGTCCCACGGGTAGGAGCATTCGCGCAGGGACTGAATGAATCACCTAATTGACCTTTCGAATTAGACTCACCATTTGCACACGGGGAGGTTCCTAACTTTGAAACAGCGCTGTATTTGCCAGCATTAGACGCATTGAGTCCATTAGAGTCAGAGTGGAAAGATAAGTTAGGAGATCCGACCTCAAACTGAGTCGCGGCATCGGCAGACCATTTGTTGTTCAGCTCTGGCATAACAGGGATGGGTTGAGGAGTAGATTGCGTTACAGGGCTGAAATCAGTCGCCATTCTCCCATTGGCGCTGTTCAAAAACGGCCCGACTTGAGCACGGTCAAATATTCCGCTTTCTCCGCCGTTCAACAGTGCGTTCTGTCCTGACATGTCAGAAACGCTGGCTATTTTCACAGCCAGGTTGAAGAGATCAGGAAGTGCATCCCCAGGCATAACTGGAGGAGTGTCCCAAACAGAGTTGAGCGTCTCTGAGACTTGGTTGGCGCTACCTGGAAGAACTTCCAACGCAGCTTCGTTGTTCACGCTAGGCAAGCTCCCACCCGAATTTGCCAGGTGTTGCACGTCATTCTGCCAGTAGGAATAGGTCATTTGGTCGCCACTGGACCACGTGCCGTACTTCTCGAACTCACGCTGGAAGGTTGGCAAGTCAACACTTATCGACTGCGAGCTTGGAAGGGAGGCTCGGGAGTCCATGGTCGTTGCAGGGTATGAGGAAGTGCGCAAGTGGAACGTCCAAGGACTAGTGTCTGTGTCCTGTCTAACACACACTAGTCTTTACTATAACTAGTTGGGGGTAAGTTGCTCACACCCCAAATCTGCCGTGAAAGAAACGGAAAACAAAATTAATCAAGGCAAAAGCGGGTTGATGAAGCATTAAACAAAGCAAAAATTTTCATGGTTATGTAAATAACTAAAATGTACATTCAACATGAATTAGAATGCAAAATTTCAGAAACGTGTTGAATACAGACAGCAAATAACAAATATGAATCCAGAGAAAATTTTAAAGTAGAGCTAACAATGAGAATAACGATTCGGCATTTTCTTCAGGTATAGAATTAGTAACAAACGTAGAGTAAATTGTAAGCTAATTTAAATCTGATTAATAACAAGAAAAGAGGAAGACGTCATGAGAAGAAGAAGGAAAGCATCACTAAGCACAGACATCTGAAAACGGGAAATACATGCACAAGGTGTGTCCACCGCAACCTTCGAATAGAAACAACAAGATTAGAAAAAATTATAAAACAAGATAACAGCTGAAGAAGAAAGTAACGCGTGATGAGAAAAGGAAAGTTGTGAAGCGCCGAAGATTTTCCATGGGGGAAAAAGTTGGTTCTGCTTCACCAAAAATAAGGTCTATTTAACCTCAAGTTCAGGACATCACATCTTCCCTTTGAGAGCACCAATTCCCTCAGATGCATTCCCTTGAAGGATCAATGATTAAGGCAAAGCTTAATTTAGGACAAAATATCAACACCAAAAACTGGAAAAATAAACATAAAAAATAAGAAGACTAATTCTGGGAAGAACAAGATCCATCATTTGAAAATAATAGATGTAGAAAAAGTTACAAATGAGAATGAAGAGAAGTGACAGGTGTTGTTGAGGATAGTACAACACAATGACAAAAAACAGGCTCATTTAAAAAAATGTTTAGATGAATTGCAGGAGAACCAATTTTGCTTTTGAATGTGTATGATAAGATGTGAGAAAGATTTGTTATGAGTTTTTCCAGCCTCTTTCACCACAACAATACAACGAAGATGTTCAAAGAGAGGAAGGATGAAGGCACCATTTGATATAAAGTTAAGGGAATGGCAAATCTATGCACACTGTGTGCTCCCAAACAAGATCCCCTACTCATAGAAATATTAAGTTAAAAAGGAAGACTGTGAAACAAGATAAAAATTGAAGAAGAAGTTAGAGCTACTGAAAACACGACAGTGATGAACTAAAAAAAAAGATGGTCCTCAACAAAATAAAATTTATTTTATTTCAACAACAAAAAAAAAGGGTATCCAACTCTGAGCATGGGATCTCACATTTTCCTTTAGGAGTGCTAATTCCAATAGATAAAACAGTTGTAACCCACATGAGGGGAGTTGTGAACAAGACAAATAATATTCTTAAGGAACAAAACTAAAACATCAGTAGGTTGAACAGCATGTGTATATCAAAGGCATGAAATATTTGCAAATATTACTAAAAAAAAAACTAAGAGTCTTGAAGAAAAAGACAGTAAGTACCTCCTTCTAACCAATTTAAAACATAGGAAAAACTTGACTAACATTTCATTTTTTAACAGTGAGAGTTAATTCTTCAATTATTCACGGCCAGAAAACTAGGTACAAACACAGATGGAAGGTATATTATCATGTACACTCCCACACTTCTGTTTAGAACGGGTGCAACAGCCACTGTTAAGTTCAGCCTTAACTAATAAACTGTGATCAGAAACAAAGCAACTCTACAAATGTTATTTGATGTTCAACTCCTAAAACACCCAATCAAATGCTGAAAAGTTCACCCAATGCAGTGCAATGAGTAAGGAATTCTCAAGAATACAAGGGGTCATATACTTTAAAACATATAGACTATGCTGCAATTTCGTTTAATTTTTTACACCAACTCAAATTTGCAATTATTCACTGAATCAGATTCATTTTTGTATCAGAGTAAAGACATTCAATGCACCACAAGAGAGAGAAATCTGATGTAAGTTGAAAAAATAAAATCATATCAGAGAAGACAGCACATTAAGCACAAAAATGCAGGGCAAAGATCAGGCCAACAATCAATATTCACTCAATTGCATGCTCTGAGTCCCACAGCATACCTACCTATATTAACATCATTGCAAGTTAGAGCTACAGTTCATTTCTGGAACTAATTTTAATGAACATATTAAAATAATGCAATATGTCATGTTTTGGTATCTAGTTTCCAAGGTGGTATAGTCAAAAATAAAAATAAGGAAATTATTTTTTATACAACAAATTGGAATTTTGAATGAATACTTAAGTAACATTTTTGTATAATAGAAACCCTTCATATGGCTTTTGGCTGAGATAAAGTTAAAGAAATAATATGAACTTGCATAATAAAAAGACTTGTAAAGTCATAATCTAGGAGGAAATTTCAACATATTAAAAAAAATCTAAGCAACACAAGAAATCTTGATATATAGTCCATCATATCAAATGACCATAAATATTATTCAGAACCATTCATAATTTACCTCATAAATCCAATTTTAAGGTAAGCTCATAACACCACACTTAAATATATGTATATGTTGGGCAATTGTGTACAATTAGATCACGCGAATAACAATTTTTTTCTTCAAGTTATAGAATAGTCTTTACAAACGATACCTAATAGGGAATACCACAGCAAAACATTCAAGATCCTCTAGCTAGAGCAGAAAATAAGCTTAACCTCATCTACAACAAACAGTATTAAAATCAAGATCAAGAATAATTAATATTCTTTAAATGGTAAATCTCAAAGATATGTCCTGTTATCGATTTTCCACTTTTTGGTGCCTGAACCCAATTAATTGAATCAAAGTAAACAAGTTTTCTTCTCTGCACTTTCCGTCTCAAACGAGTATTTTACTCATCGATTTTCGAATTTTTATTGCTTGAATCATGGTAGTAACATCGAAATAAACAACTTTTCTTTTATACACTTTTTTTGTCAAATGAGTATTTAACGAGGTATAGCGGTAGGTTTGGTTTCGTCTTTGATGACAATCGCGCTGGAAGCGAGAGAGCAGTGCAGTGTTGCTGTTCAACATGCTCCTTGAATTACTTGCCGCTTCTAACACTGAAGTTGCGGTAAGTCATTTACCGCTATAACTAACAAAATACTCATTTGAGACGGCAAGTGCATAGAAGAAAACTTTGTTCATTTCGATCTAATTAACTATGCTTAGGCATCGAAATTTACAAAATCGATAACTGACATATCCTTCAGATTTACCCTTTAAATTTACTAGCATATGGAATTTACTGATAATAGCTGAGAATAAGCAACCAAATTTGTAGGAACTGCTCCAGAAAATTGCACTTTTACATTCAAAAAGTGGCCCAAAAAATAAAAGAATGTAAAGTGTCACATTCTAAGACCATTTTGGATATTCATTTCAGATCAGAAGCTTATGAAAATTGCAGTACTTGTGGGTTATCTGTGACACCTTGTTTAGGCAAAAATGTGTAAATTTTAATTGTTTCTAATATTAATTGATGTTCTGGACGGTATAAATAAATTTTTGGTCAATGTGAAGTTTAATGCAATTACAGAAAATAATAATTGCAATCCCAGGAATCACTAAAGAAACCCATTTAAGAACGTTTTACATGAATGACATTCTGCTCGCTGATGCGTTTTTTTCAAATAATTGAACTTTGAAGTTGGCCTTTGCGCCAAAGGAAGCGAGCGCATGAAACGGAATTTAATTAATAACAGGAGCTATTACAAGAGATTGGGTCGTGAGGGGGAGGCACAGTTCTTCTAGTGAAAATTATAAATAAAGCTTCTAACCCACCCATTAGGGTGACGACCGCAATCTTGTTTACATCGGGTCTAAGATGGCGGCGTCCATGGTGGTCGCCATCTTAGAGCCGATGTAAACAAGATTGCGGTCGTCACATTAATGGGTGGGTTAGAAGCTTTATTTATAATTTTTGCTAGAAGAACTGTGCCTACCCCTCACAACCCAACCTCTTTACGTTTGTAATAGGGGGTTAGCTTCCGTTTTTAATTAAATTACGCTCGCTTCCTTTGGCACGGGAAGGCCAACTTCTAAGTTCAATAATTCGAAAATAAAGCATCAGCGAGCAGAATGTCGTTCCTGTAAAACGTTTTTAAATGGGTTCCTTTAGTGATTGTTTGGAATATAATTATTAATTTCCGTGATTGCATTAAACTTCACATTGACCAAATTTTTCATGTGTGAAGGTTTTCTTGTAGATTTATATTTATTTCTAGTGTATTTTATCTACTTTCTAAGTATGTATATATACATATATTGAATATCTTGGACCTTCATCTCCAGTTCTTGGAAAGTCCCAGAACCTATTTTGATAAGAAACAAAACAAAAATCGAAAAAAATATAAATTAATTATAATTATATTAAACTAACTTAACTTGAACATCAACAGGAAACCATAAATTAGAAGTGATGACAGATAATCCCCAAGTACCAAAATTGCAATTAATTTGTTTAGAAAGTTCAACTACTCTGATTAGATGAACAAGTAAATGCAATAGCAAAATACAGGAGATGTCACATTAGGTGTAATAATTTTGATTAATATTGAATTTAACGCATCAATGGATTTCAGAAATATTTTGGCGGCGCCCATGGGCGCCGCCATCTTTGGGCCGGCCGATGTAAACAAGATTGCGGTCGCCACCCTAATGGGTCGGTTAGAAGCTTTATTTATAATTTTCACTAAAAGAACTGTGCCTCCCCCTCACGACCCAACCTCTTTACGTTTGTAATAGGGGGTTAGCTTCCGTTATTAATTAAATTCAGCATGGCGCGATCGCTTCCTTGGCGCCCGCTTCAAAGTTTAATAATTCGAAAATAACGCATCAGCGGAAAAATGTCATTCATGTAAAACGTTCTTAAATGGGCTTCTTAAGTGATTATGTGAAACGGAATGCTTAATTTCCCCACATCATCTAAACTCAATATTGACCCAAGAACTATAACTAACATTTTGAAAGAAAACAAGCACAACAGTTCAGTCGAACATAATGAGCACGGCATAGATAATTTAAAATAATAATATTAACCATGCACCTCGAGTAAATACATTTCGTCAAGTAAATACAAAATGGCCGAGCCCTCACCACTTACTTGAGAAGTCAGGGAAGTTCAAAACTTCAAATTCAGAAAAGTTAAAGATAAACTTCTCGAAAAATATCTTTCATTATCTTAACCTGTATAACAGAAAAAAAATATCAATACCTGAAAAATTAAAAGAAAAGAACGCGTCATTTTATACTAAATTGTAAAGAGAATACTCACTCCTCAGGATGAAGATTTTAGGCGGGATTTTGGGTTATAAATGCAATGACGATGCACCTGTCGAGACTACCTAGAAAGTCAATATTAGCAATAGGAAAAATGAACAAAATATAACGATTATAACATTATATAGCGATTTTAAAACAAAAACGATGAATATTCACTTTGAAAACAATTACGAAAATTCCAGATTACAAAAAGGCTTGTTTCTCAGAATGATGTACGTTATTTATTAGAAGTAATTTTTTTCTAACATTTAAGGTTCAACAAAAATATATATTCTGCCAACTCATAGATGCTTTGCAACGATGGTTTCTGTCATATTGGTAAACTTTGTGCCCTAAAATTTTTGGATGCACATTTTACATTTTATATTCCTAAAACTGGCTCTTCATTATTGTTGTTAATTCTACAGAATGTTGTTTTATGACCACTGCTAGGACCAATCACACAACCATTTATTTTTCCTAAATTTTTAAAGTGACTGAGAAACCATTTCAGGTATAACCTTCGAATAAGTCGCAACATGAAACTCTAAAAAATTTACCTGCGTCTTCATATGAAACTAGTTTTACGTGCTTCCGAGAATAAAGAAACAAAAATAGCTCTTCTACAATCGCTTGCAATCGATATTCCAAAAAAAAAATATTCATATGATCACGCTCCAACTTCTTATTTGGTACTTTTGAAAACTTGAAAAATATTCTTGATTGATATTTTGGCTCATGTTGTGCATTTTAGTTTTAAGACTAATTTTCTTTCTCCAAGTAGAATGGGAGCAAAGCTAATTTTACCACCCCTGCATATAATCGTTTCTCTTCCCCTTAAAAATTAAAAAAAAAAACATTTTACCCATGCTCTCACTCCCGAATTATTATTTGAATCTTTAAATTAGCTATTATTGACAGCTCAGAATATTTCATATATCACCATATATATTTTTCTTACATTCTTGAGAGGGTAAGTGAAGCTCCCTTTATTCTGCCCTAACATTGTCAGTTTTCTGAGCAAGAATTATGGTGAAACATATCTTATAGTTTTGTGAACTATTGCACGCATTAATTTTGAACTCGTTTAAATAATGGAGCATGGAAATACACTTTATTCATGGAATTATGATACACCCGTGGACTTATAACGCACTTATACACGTGCAACACAAGAGGCCATCAAGCGTATCTTTGCCTCAAGCTCTGTCACATAAGGCACATCAAGCGTATCAGACATCTAACACACCAGAAATCTAACATACCAGACAAACGAGGCACTCTGGACACCTACGACACTAACACTCGTAACAGCATAAATAAGACACTGCACACATTTAGCCCTCAAAACGCACGTGCGATACCAAACACGTTTGGCATAACGGTAAACCCAAAAATACATGTGACTAGACCCGTATGATTTACCAAACACACATGCAGCACCCCAAAATCAGGGCACACAATAAACATTAAAAGCTCACTAGATGTGTGAAAATCTTAATGCAGATTTGAAGCTTCAAAGTCACATAAAACATCTTTCTATGAATAAGAGCATCTTTGTGCTCTCCGTGGCACAGCGGTTAAGGGATCGGACTTGTATGCTGGAAGTCGCGGGTTCGTTCCCAGCGCTGGCGCGGAGATTTTCCCCGTTGGGTATAAGGGAAAGCTCAAGCACAATACCCCACTCAACCCAGGTGTCGGAAATGGGTACCGGCATTACGGGGGAACCGTCATGGTGTCCTATATATAGGCTTAGTTATAAGACATTTGAAAAACCAATGCTAAGATCATATTTATCAGGCTTGATTGGAAATAAAGCATCCCAAAGATGCCGATATTAACCTTTATAGATTACTTCGTGATCACAATCGAATTCTACAATTGATTTTTCATCTTCTTAGCCTGAGGAGAGCGAATGAATTAGTGAAGTGCAGCTTAATGAGTAGAAGAGTTCTTCTCTAGCCTCTTTCACTCATCTTCTCTGTTGGCAACTTTCACCAGAGTGACTGCACAAGTTCTGGTGGAAATATCATGAAAGCCAGACTGAGACCAAACCATGAGACTGAGATCAGGGTGTAACACCGGAAAATGTTATTTAAAATTTTGCTCCTCAAAGCATTCGTTTTCGATGTCTCGAAGACTCTATTTAGCGATCGATAGCGCGGTCGATAGCGTGCTAGCGCGGTGATTTGAAGTCCTGAGTTCGAGTCTCCGAACTCTTCGTACATATATTTCATTTGAAAAACCTTGTGGAAGCAGTAGCTTCCCGTACCAGATTCATTATCTGTTTCTGGGGGTGACTTGACTTTGAACTCTCGATACATAAGGCTAACCATTTTTTGTTGAAGGCTGCGAGACAAATTTTCGATTAAAAATTAAAATAGCGTTTTTTACATTGTTTTAGCGAGTGATACCAACATTTATAATAATGGAATAATAGGAATTTGTTAATTCATATACCCACCCCTTACATTTGAATGTCATTTCCTATAATGTAGTTTGGCATCGTGCCAACGTGTCTGAAACAATGTCATTTACGCTATCGAAAGTTTGCATTACAAAACATGTTTTACTACTCCAGGAGTCAAGTCCTTTTAACAAGATCATTGATTCCTTCACATATTGTTCATCACCCTTATCAGTTATTGACTCTATAAGGTAGACAATCAGGTGTAGAGGTCCCATATCATTCCCGTATCAAACTTTTTATTAAATAGGGTAACGATAATCTCGGTCATAGCTGTGATGGAAATAGCAAAAGGAAAGAATCTGGGTGGCCAGATTGGCCATTTCATGGCCAATTTACACAAAATTGGCCATTTTTGAACTCTGTGGCCATGAGAAATTCACTTGGCCATTTTGAAAAAAATTTCGCACTATTCAAGATACAGGAAACCCACAACATCTCGAGGACGTTTTCTCGTCATGAAATTTTCGAAGTGAGTAAAAATTTCATTGGTATAGTGATTTTTCAACAAAAAAATGCCCAGATATTTTGAAGTTACCATTTTGGTCATCGTTTTTCGTAAAATGTGGCCATAAGCTGACTAATTTATCTAGCAACTCTGGATAAAATTATCGAAGAGTTTGGTGCCGAACGTTCTACGGAGCACTCAGCGACGCTGTGCTCCATATTTCAACGAGCAGGTTTAGATGAGAGGAATACCTTCCTGGTAGAGTTTCGAAGCGTGTTTTTTCTTGTTGAGTGCCGCTCATCTTAACTTAAAAATTACAGGTTGTATTTTCGATTGCGACACGATATCGTATTGTGGCTTCGTGGAAAAGAAGGAAAAACGACTATTTTCTTCCTACATTTACAGAAGTGATAATTATAATTTTGAGACAATGTACCTTATGTAACGTGCAGGATTTAACGACGAAGTGTAATTCACGACAAGAATTCAGTTCACGACATTTCTTGATGTATGAAAGTTCTTACACATGTTGAGTCCTGAATTCGTTTACCCCATTTGAAGGGTAAGATTTTCTGTAAATTTATGTCTGAATACCATTCACAGTGTCCATGCGATTAGGTGGTCAACTTTGGGAATTATTAAAAAAGGAGAAATCGCAAACATGACATAAAAATGAAGGTTTTAAAAGGGCTCAAGAAACTACATAGCTTTCAATCCGTAAATTTCTGAAGCGTAATGAGTATTTTCAATTAATTTGAGATCGTTTGTTTCCATAGTGTTGCGATCGAAATTAAGAGTATCAGCTACACAATGATAATAATTCTGTACCTTCGTCATATAAACGCTGTGGTGTATTTATTTATAGTCGTGTTCATCTTCAGTGTTTATTTACTTGATTTAAAGTACCAATTGGGGATTTCTAAAGTAAAATTCAATGGAACGCTTCACGACAGTAAACACTTTGATTGTTCTAATATTATTACACGTAACTAAAGAATTAAACTTCATATAACGGCTGCAATTTTTTCATTATTCGTAAGTTATTTCCGTTAAATTCAGCGTTAACTGAATAGTAAATAAGTAAGAGCGTAGGAAACCGCATTAGACAAGCACAGAGCGCCCTCATTGCTAAGACCGTAATGAAGCGTATCAGTTATACAGCGGGGAGTGGCGCAGAGTTGACACTGTTGTGAGAGGTGTAACGTGCCGTGTGTGTGTGCGTGTGTAGGTCGGCCCCCGTTACGAGCTCAAGCGTCACTCGTGCAGAAGGCAAGAGAAACCGGTGAAATTAAGAAAGCGGTCGTCTAACTGATTGGAAAACGGCATAGAAAACTGTTTGCGGGTCATTCGTATACCGTGGTAGTTAGCATGAAAAAAAACGCATCGATGTGACATGCTCTGGCTTGGGTGCATTCTGGGGCGGGGGTGCGCATGCGTGAACGTGTGTTGCTTCACAGCGGTCGGCGGTCATGTTTAAGTAGTGCACGTTAGATGCACCGATTAAACAACTATGCGGAAGAATTTTGACGACTTCAAATTATGCAAAGGGGTTTATAAACTGGAACTAGGACATGGAAAGTAACATGAAAAAACGAGATGAGGACTCTAAATTATGGATTGGGGCTTATCTAGAGCATGAAGTTTAGTTCCATAAAAAAAACAGAAGTCGAACAAAATACTTTTGAAAAACACAACTTTGTGGAGTAAGCGTTGCAATTGGAAATGATGGCATGGAATAGGTATTTCGTTTCGTATAATTGTAGTACCGTTTTGTTTCAATTGTTTAGATACAAGTGAGACAATCTCAAATAGAAATATATGCAATGCAACGGTCACTAGCGAATAAGTTTCCCCCTTGACAAATTTAAAAATAATTTCACCGTCAAGAAACTTAATTTTAAGAGAATCAGACAAGATTTACCCTATTCCAAATTCCTTAGAAATTACTTGTTGGATATAAATTGGGCGATGTTTCACCTCCATGTAAATTTGAACTAAAAATGAAGGAGAGGAGAACGTTGGTTTTATAATTTGTCCATTTATTTTCACTCTTCACTCCCTAATTTTATACCTTAAATATAACAGGATCAACCAGAGCAACTGTAATTTTATTTGAATAGATTCGTGTACATACTAGTAATTAGACTAGATGTGGTAGTAATTAAATTCGTGTGGCAGTAATTAGACTCGTGTAGCAGTAATTAGACTAACTCTGGCAGTAATTAGACACTTGTAGCAATAATTAAAACACGTGTCGTAATAATTCAAGTAGTAGTAATACACTTCCAATTGACCCAAATTTTACTCCAACACATGACTGAGCAGCATTCACAACACCCGGTCCATTGATGTATCAGAGGTAAACAAACGAAACCAACGGAATATTTGGAACAGTCACACCAGGCTTCGGTTCTGCGTAAAACTATTTTTGTGTATCAGGCCATGCAGCTGTGGCGTAGTTGTTGTATCTCAGCTGTGGCGTAGTTGTTGTATCTCAGCTGTGGCGTAGTTGTTGTATCTCAGCTGTGGCGTAGTTGTTGTATCTCAGCTGTGGTGTAGTTGTTGTATCTCAGCTGTGGCGTAGTTGTTGTATCCCAGCTGTGGTGTAGTTGTTGTATCTCAGCTGTGGTGTAGTTGTTGTATCTCAGCTGTGGTGTAGTTGTTGTATCTCAGCTGTGGTGTAGTTGTTGTATCTCAGCTGTGGTGTAGTTGTTGTATCTCAGCTGTGGCGTAGTTGTTGTATCTCAGCTGTGGTGTAGTTGTTGTATCTCAGCTGTGGTGTAGTTGTTGTATCTCAGCTGTGGTGTAGTTGTTGTATCTCAGCTGTGGCGTGGTTGTTGTATCTCAGCTGTGGTGTAGTTGTTGTATCTCAGCTGTGGTGTAGTTGTTGTATCTCAGCTGTGGCGTAGTTGTTGTATCTCAGCTGTGGCGTAGTTGTTGTACCTCAGCTGTGGTGTAGTTGTTGTATCTCAGCTGTGGCGTAGTTGTTGTATCTCAGCTGTGGTGTAGTTGTTGTATCTCAGCTGTGGTGTAGTTGTTGTATCTCAGCTGTGGTGTAGTTGTTGTATCTCAGCTGTGGTGTAGTTGTTGTATCTCAGCTGTGGTGTAGTTGTTGTATCTCAGCTGTGGCGTAGTTGTTGTATCTCAGCTGTGGCGTAGTTGTTGTATCTCAGCTGTGGTGTAGTTGTTGTATCTCAGCTGTGGTGTAGTTGTTGTATCTCAGCTGTGGCGTAGTTGTTGTATCTCAGCTGTGGCGTAGTTGTTGTATCTCAGCTGTGGCGTAGTTGTTGTATCTCAGCTGTGGCGTGGTTGTTGTATCTCAGCTGTGGTGTAGTTGTTGTATCTCAGCTGTGGTGTAGTTGTTGTACCTCAGCTGTGGCGTAGTTGTTGTATCTCAGCTGTGGCGTAGTTGTTGTATCTCAGCTGTGGCGTGGTTGTTGTATCTCAGCTGTGGTGTAGTTGTTGTATCTCAGCTGTGGCGTGGTTGTTGTATCTCAGCTGTGGTGTAGTTGTTGTATCTCAGCTGTGGCGTGGTTGTTGTACCTCAGCTGTGGTGTAGTTGTTGTATCTCAGCTGTGGCGTAGTTGTTGTATCTCAGCTGTGGCGTGGTTGTTGTATCTCAGCTGTGGTGTAGTTGTTGTATCTCAGCTGTGGCGTAGTTGTTGTATCTCAGCTGTGGTGTAATTGTTATATCTCAGCTGTGGTGTAGTTGTTGTATCTCAGCTGTGGTGTAGTTGTTGTATCTCAGCTGTGGTGTAGTTGTTGCATCTCAGCTGTGGCGTGGTTGTTGTATCTCAGCTGTGGTGTAGTTGTTGTATCTCAGCTGTGGCGTAGTTGTTTTACCTCAGCTGTGGTGTAGTTGTTGTATCTCAGCTGTGGCGTGGTTGTTTTACCTCAGCTGTGGCGTAGTTGTTTTACCTCAGCTGTGGTGTAGTTGTTGTACCTCAGCTGTGGTGTAGTTGTTGTATCTCAGCTGTGGGGTAGTTGTTGTACCTCAGCTGTGGTGTAGTTGTTGTACCTCAGCTGTGGTGTAGTTGTTGTACCTCAGCTGTGGCGTGGTTGTTTTACCTCAGCTGTGGCGTAGTTGTTGTACCTCAGCTGTGGTGTAGTTGTTGTACCTCAGCTGTGGCGTGGTTGTTTTACCTCAGCTGTGGTGTAGTTGTTTTACCTCAGCTGTGGTGTAGTTGTTGTACCTCAGCTGTGGTGTAGTTGTTGTATCTCAGCTGTGGGGTAGTTGTTGTACCTCAGCTGTGGTGTAGTTGTTGTACCTCAGCTGTGGTGTAGTTGTTGTACCTCAGCTATGGGGTAGTTGTTGTATCTCAGCTGTGGCGTAGTTGTTGTATCTCAGCTGTGGCGTAGTTGTTGTATCTCAGCTGTGGCGTAGTTGTTGTATCTCAGCTGTGGCGTAGTTGTTGTATCTCAGCTGTGGCGTAGTTGTTGTACCTCAGCTGTGGTGTAGTTGTTGTACCTCAGCTGTGGGGTAGTTGTTGTATCTCAGCTGTGGCGTAGTTGTTGTATCTCAGCTGTGGTGTAATTGTTGTATCTCAGCTGTGGTGTAGTTGTTGTATCTCAGCTGTGGTGTAGTTGTTGTACCTCAGCTGTGGGGTAGTTGTTGTATCTCAGCTGTGGTGTAGTTGTTGTATCTCAGCTGTGGTGTAGTTGTTGTACCTCAGCTGTGGGGTAGTTGTTGTATCTCAGCTGTGGTGTAGTTGTTGTATCTCAGCTGTGGTGTAATTGTTGTATCTCAGCTGTGGTGTAGTTGTTGTATCTCAGCTGTGGTGTAGTTGTTGTATCTCAGCTGTGGCGTAGTTGTTGTATCTCAGCTGTGGGGTAGTTGTTGTATCTCAGCTGTGGTGTAGTTGTTGTATCTCAGCTGTGGCGTAGTTGTTGTATCTCAGCTGTGGTGTAATTGTTGTATCTCAGCTGTGGTGTAGTTGTTGTATCTCAGCTGTGGTGTAGTTGTTGTATCTCAGCTGTGGGGTAGTTGTTGTACCTCAGCTGTGGGGTAGTTGTTGTACCTCAGCTGTGGTGTAGTTGTTGTATCTCAGCTGTGTCGTGGTTGTTTTACCTCAGCTGTGGCGTAGTTGTTTTACCTCAGCTGTGGTGTAGTTGTTGTACCTCAGCTGTGGCGTAGTTGTTTTACCTCAGCTGTGGCGTAGTTGTTTTACCTCAGCTGTGGTGTAGTTGTTGTACCTCAGCTGTGGTGTAGTTGTTGTATCTCAGCTGTGGGGTAGTTGTTGTACCTCAGCTGTGGTGTAGTTGTTGTACCTCAGCTGTGGTGTAGTTGTTGTATCTCAGCTGTGGTGTAGTTGTTGTATCTCAGCTGTGGCGTGGTTGTTGTATCTCAGCTGTGGTGTAGTTGTTGTATCTCAGCTGTGGCGTAGTTGTTTTACCTCAGCTGTGGGGTAGTTGTTGTACCACAGCTGTGGTGTAGTTGTTGTATCTCAGGTGTGGTGTAGTTGTTGTATCTCAGCTGTGGCGTAGTTGTTGTACCTCAGCTGTGGTGTAGTTGTTGTATCTCAGCTGTGGTGTAGTTGTTGTATCTCAGCTGTGGCGTGGTTGTTGTATCTCAGCTCTGGTGTAGTTGTTGTATCTCAGCTGTGGCGTAGTTGTTTTACCTCAGCTGTGGTGTAGTTGTTGTACCTCAGCTGTGGTGTAGTTGTTGTATCTCAGCTGTGGTGTAGTTGTTGTACCTCAGCTGTGGTGTAGTTGTTGTATCTCAGCTGTGGTGTAGTTGTTTTACCTCAGCTGTGGTGTAGTTGTTGTACCTCAGCTGTGGTGTAGTTGTTGTACCTCAGCTGTGGTGTAGTTGTTGTATCTCAGCTGTGGTGTAGTTGTTGTACCTCAGCTGTGGTGTAGTTGTTGTATCTCAGCTGTGGCGTGGTTGTTGTATCTCAGCTGTGGTGTAGTTGTTGTACCTCAGCTGTGGTGTAGTTGTTGTATCTCAGCTGTGGCGTGGTTGTTGTATCTCAGCTGTGGTGTAGTTGTTGTATCTCAGCTGTGGCGTAGTTGTTTTACCTCAGCTGTGGTGTAGTTGTTGTACCTCAGCTGTGGTGTAGTTGTTGTATCTCAGCTGTGGTGTAGTTGTTGTACCTCAGCTGTGGTGTAGTTGTTGTATCTCAGCTGTGGTGTAGTTGTTGTACCTCAGCTGTGGTGTAGTTGTTGTATCTCAGCTGTGGTGTAGTTGTTGTACCTCAGCTGTGGTGTAGTTGTTGTATCTCAGCTGTGGCGTGGTTGTTGTATCTCAGCTGTGGTGTAGTTGTTGTATCTCAGCTGTGGCATAGTTGTTTTACCTCAGCTGTGGTGTAGTTGTTGTACCTCAGCTGTGGTGTAGTTGTTGTATCTCAGCTGTGGTGTAGTTGTTGTACCTCAGCTGTGGTGTAGTTGTTGTATCTCAGCTGTGGCGTGGTTGTTGTATCTCAGCTGTGGTGTAGTTGTTGTACCTCAGCTGTGGTGTAGTTGTTGTATCTCAGCTGTGGCGTGGTTGTTGTATCTCAGCTGTGGTGTAGTTGTTGTATCTCAGCTGTGGCGTAGTTGTTTTACCTCAGCTGTGGTGTAGTTGTTGTACCTCAGCTGTGGTGTAGTTGTTGTATCTCAGCTCTGGCGTGGTTGTTGTATCTCAGCTGTGGTGTAGTTGTTGTACCTCAGCTGTGGTGTAGTTGTTGTATCTCAGCTGTGGCGTGGTTGTTGTATCTCAGCTGTGGTGTAGTTGTTGTATCTCAGCTGTGGCGTAGTTGTTGTATCTCAGCTGTGGTGTAGTTGTTGTACCTCAGCTGTGGGGTAGTTGTTGTATCTCAGCTGTGGCGTAGTTGTTGTATCTCAGCTGTGGTGTAGTTGTTGTATCTCAGCTGTGGGGTAGTTGTTGTACCTCAGCTGTGGTGTAGTTGTTGAACCTCAGCTGTGGTGTAGTTGTTGTATCTCAGCTGTGGTGTAGTTGTTGTATCTCAGCTGTGGTGTAGTTGTTGTATCTCAGCTGTGGTGTAGTTGTTGTATCTCAGCTGTGGCGTAGTTGTTGTATCTCAGCTGTGGTGTAGTTGTTGTATCTCAGCTGTGGTGTAGTTGTTGTATCTCAGCTGTGGTGTAGTTGTTGTATCTCAGCTGTGGTGTAGTTGTTGTATCTCAGCTGTGGTGTAGTTGTTGTATCTCAGCTGTGGCGTAGTTGTTGTATCTCAGCTGTGGTGTAGTTGTTGTATCTCAGCTGTGGCGTAGTTGTTGTATCTCAGCTGTGGTGTAGTTGTTTTACCCCAGCTGTGGTGTAGTTGTTGTACCTCAGCTGTGGTGTACTTGTTGTATCTCAGCTGTGGTGTAGTTGTTGTATCTCAGCTGTGGTGTAGTTGTTGTATCTCAGCTGTGGTGTAGTTGTTGTATCTCAGCTGTGGCGTAGTTGTTGTATCTCAGCTGTGGTGTAGTTGTTGTATCTCAGCTGTGGCGTAGTTGTTGTTCCTCAGCTGTGACGTAGTTGTTGTACCTCAGCTGTGGGGTAGTTGTTGTACCTCAGCTGTGGTGTAGTTGTTGTACCTCAGCTGTGGTGTAGTTGTTGTACCTCAGCTGTGGGGTAGTTGTTGTACCTCAGCTGTGGTGTAGTTGTTGTATCTCAGCTGTGGCGTGGTTGTGTCCTGTCCCACAAACTTAAGTTGTGGATGACCTCATTATGGCCCACAGACCAGAACACAAGTTAATTGAGGGGATCATCCCGATTTGTCACCTCTTTTTTCGATTCGTTCGAAAATTGGCCAGTATATGTATTTGTTGAAAGTAAACCTTTTTTAATCAAGCCACTTTTTCGATTTAGGCCTTATTTTTTACGAAAAATTCGTTTTTTGGGACATATTTACATACATTTCAAGCCGTATCAACTCATTGAGTTTTGTTGCTAGAACAAAACCAAAAACAGTTTTAGAATCCTTGGAACATTTCTAACAAACGTAGGTTGCGTTTTTTTTTAATTTCAAATTTTTTCTATTTTCTCAAAATTTCTAAACCCTACAATAATTTTTTGGGTTTAGAGTTTTTTTTTGTTTAATTTGAATTTGAAAAAAAGAGAACCTACGTTTGTCAGAAATGTTCCAAGGATTCTAAAACTGTTTTTGGTTTTGTTCTAGCAACAAAACTCAATGAGTTGATACGGCATGAATGGTAAAAATGGTAATTTTTCACTAGCGCCAAAAAACAATGTATGTCCATTGAATTGGAATATCATGAAAATTTCAGTACATGACTGCAATTTCCATGATCTATTTCTATGTACGAATAATGAGCAACTTTTTCCTATTGAATTTCAATGAAACATAAGAAATATCGTCCATAAAATTATATAGAAATATTACATTTCATTTGAGTACTCAGTCATATTGAGTTCTCACCAACTTTTTTCGTCCGATTCGTTTGAAAATAGGCCAGTATATGCATTTTTTGAAAGTAAACCTTTTTTACTTTGTTCAATTTTTCGATTCAGGCCTTAGTTTTTTATTATTTTTCGAAAAATTCGTGTTTTGGAACATTTTTACGTACATTTCAAACCGTATCAACTCCTTGAGTTTTGATGCTAGAACGAAACTAAATACAGTTTTAGAATCCTTGAAACATTTCTAACAAACTCAAATATGCTTTTTTCCAATCAAATTTTTTAAAAATTGTATCATTTTTTGAAAATCAAGGTTCCAAAAATGATGTTTATCGGTCCCCTTTGGACCCCCCGTGGGGGGGTTTCTAGCGTCCGTAGCGCCATAAAATTTCATGGCACAATTAATAACCCAACCCCTAAGGATCCTTTTTCAACAACAACAAAATTTTCAGTGGGGGGAGCCGCCGGGGCCCAACTTGGGTCGGGATGATCCCCTTAAAAGAAATATTTTCGATCGCTTTATTTTAAAACAGCATTTATTGGCAAAGGCCGCATTTTTCCAGCTTCTCACTTTGACAGGGGTGACCGTGTTACGCACGATTAAAATATTCTTGTGCTTGTGAGCTGGTGAAATTTGTATCACAGATACGGTCATTAAGAATTCATTCAGGAGCGTGAAAGAGAGATGGGCCAGTTAATTTGATGTGTTCAGTGAGATTCCCATTGTAATAACATGGGAGAAATTACACAGAAAAAAACATTTATAAATTTATATATTCATCTGCAAACTTTAGGAGACACCTGACGTTGTATAACATACTATTTATATATTTATTTTTTAAATGGAAGTTTTAATGATGACTTATAGTAATACTTTTCCGACGATGCTCACCGAAAAAGATCTCTGCATGCTTTCTGTTTTCTATTTATAGAGTTTTTTTCAAATTATACAAGTAGTAAGGATGTAACCGTGCACAACTGATGAGGGTGGGTTGGAATTTCAAAAGTCACGTAATTTCACAGAAGTAAACATCACTGTGCTAGCACCATGCTGTTATAAATAATAAACAGCGATATAGAATTTCATTGATTGATTGTTTTAGTATACAGTATGTCCTACAAAAACCCGAAACAAGTATTTATTTACCCGTATCAGTAATACCATCATAAGAATACCATAAGCATTTGATTTCTCTCAAAATTAACCTACAAAAAAGGTAAAACTGATTGTGATGGTATTACTGATACGGGAAAATAAATACTCGGTTCGGATTTTTGTGGGGCATACTGTATATGATGAGCAATTTTCTTCGTCTTTTGACGTGTGATGAACTGGAAAAATTCGGCAAGGTTGAGAGGAGTCCATCATAGTCAGGGTAGAGGAAACAAGGGTCAAACCAGCCTTTTTTTCGACTACTGGGTGGGTTTGCTGACGTCACGGCAACGAACCAATGGCTGCGCTCATATTGCATCTGGTAGCACTGCTACCCCTAATCCGTCTCCACTATTGGCCTAACGACATGTCGTTTTGGTGACGTTATAAAGTTTGTTTGAAATAAAGCCTTTCTATTGGCTAGTTGAATAAGAAGTGTATTTTTCCCCATAGAAATGACCCTACCTTGTTTCCTCCACCGTGATCATAGTGCAGCGCCACACCGTGTGCTAGAGCTGAACACTGCCTATTTACTTTAGGTCTATTTTACACAGATCATTAATATAACGCATAAAGTACTTATTACGATTTTCCAGTATAGAAAAACAACTAGGCTGACTATAAGGAGCTAGTATTTTAGAACTAATACTGTTTTTTTTCTCATGATTTAAAAATATCCACCCTGAGTTGTGGGAGCTGATAACATCACGATGAAATAATTCTCTTGAATTTTTTTACGCTATGAGGACTTCTTCAAAAATTAAAAATATTCATTACAATTCTGAGCGAAGATTTTCACAGGTTTATCCTCATAGTATCGAGGTACAACAAATTGAGAGGCGTATTGAGAGAAGAGTAACTTTAGCATCAGCTCTATCTCAGCTGTTTATGCCCTGGGGTAGATTATTATGTTCAAAACCAGAATAAACGACCGATTAAAGTGAGTGTGTTGTGTTTAAGTTAGAGCCGTAATTTAAATCAAAATAAATTTTTTAACCACGCGTCCCCTGTTTTTCATAATTCCTCTATGCTGCTGGTGGAAAATATTTTGAAAGCATTTTAATCAGTGTGAAATAAGCATCAATTTTAATATTTAATTTTCATTCATAATGTAGTGTTCATGTTTTTTGCATGCATGTTTTTCGCCGCCTAAGCGATTTAATCGCTTAAATCGCTTAGGCGGCGAAAAACATGCATGCGGGCAGCGAAAAATTAAGACTGGGTAGGACCAAACCTATTTTTTTTTGTCGACTGTGTGGCAATGCTGACGTCATGGCAGCGAACTAATAGCAGCGCTCATGTCGCATCTGGCAACAGTGCTACCCTCAAATCTGCCTCCACTATTGGCCTAAGGACATGTTGCAATGGTGACGTCGTAAGTTAATTTGAAATAAAGCCATTTTATTGGCTAGTCAAACAAGAGGCGGAGTATTTTCCCCCATAGAAATGACTCTACCTTGTTTCCTCTACCGTTCTGTCGGACAGACCAACACGCCATGCAAGATGTAGCCTTTGCTTGCTGGTTTGGCTTGTTCGTCCGTCTCCCGCTCTGTAAATTGGATGACTTATACCTGAAGTTAAAACTAAAGTGTTAGGCAATTTCAATTTCAGATATGTAATCTACGCCATAATAGGAGTCGCGTCTAGCTGTACGTCCGTCTGTCCGTCCCGTCTGTCCGTCACACCCTCCAGCCTGCAGTGTGTGATGAGCGTATCTGTGATACAAGCTTAATCAACTCCTCCATTTCCAGTGCATATTGATCCATCAGACTCGAGTAGGAATGAATATCACGTGAATTATTCATAGGAAATAGGAACGTGTGTCATGTGGTTTGTCGAACATTATTATACATTTTTGACGGCCGTGTGCACTCGGCCTCATCAACTTTAGAGAACTTGAAATTTTTTATTTCTTCCAGCTTTTATTTCATTTTGCCTTCTGTCTTATTTCAAAGAAAGGAGGTGGACTCGTTAACTATAATTTCTATCTGTACGTCTACTTTCAGTATAGCAGCTGCGCCCCGCATTGCTGCAAAAGCTTTAGAGAAACAAACGACGTTGAAGAAACAGACAATAACAGGTCCCTTGAATATCATCAATTTATCAACGCTAAGGAGCACTTTTAAGACAGCTTTGATTCACCTACGCGTTGTACCCCAAGGAAACACCAAATCCTAAGTTTTGGAAGTTCCTAACATAGTTTTGGTTAGTGAGATCTAATGATGTCGTATTGCAGTCACGCACACCGGAACATCTCTTTTGGAACGCTGGGGAGATAGAGCGTTGTGAGACCGCATTCGGTTCTTGTATGCATATGTTCAAAGATCTTTTGAGAGGATTTTAACATGAATGAAAAATTTTCAATTTCAAAATTTTATTTTCATTCATCGTATAGTGTTCAGGTCTCAAATCCAGATTTCGGCACCAATAGAAGCAAAAAAAAACAGATCCGTGAGTTATAAGTTATAAAAACAGATCCGTGAGTGCTCACCATGGCCATGTGGCTAGAGGTTCTGCCGCCGTGCAGCAGACCCGGGTTCGAAACTCGGCGCTGGAGGTGGCGATTTTCTCTGTTGGGTATAGGAGAAAAATTCCAAGCACAATACCCCACTCTACCCAGGTGTCTGAAATGGGTACCGGTCTTGACCGGGGGAAAGCGTCATGGCGTCCTGGCGTTAGTTCTAAGGCATTTGAAAATCCAGTGTACAAGATGATATGTATCAGGCTTGATTGGAAATAAAGCATCCGTAGATGCCTTCATTATAAAGTCGGGCGTGTTCAACCAACGCATGCAAAGCACCACCTCATAACTGCCAGAACATAAATTTATATGAAAAATACCCACCTTGTGTGCAATACATTTTGAGTGTACACCAATATACAGGTTAATAGAAGTGAGGGTGGTGCAAAGTTTTTAATGAATTAAATTTTGGCTAACGTTGTCTCGCTATTCCAAAATCATTCTCGAAGATGTTTTCAGTCGGTTTCGGCTGAGCTGGGGGGAGGGGTAATTAAAGCATTTCATTTATTCTTTTTATATTTTTCCGTGCGTTCAGCGCACACTAGCACTGAACTTTGAAATCGAAAAAACTCTAAATTTCCGTAATTAAAATTATCACTTTGGACCATTGTTTAATCTACCTATATGTGCCAAATTTTGTAAATATTCGCCACTCAGATGTGATATCCGGCCACAATGTTACTCCATTGTATCCCATGTACACATGTCCGTATAATGCTGAAGAGTTGTGTTGTTTCCTGACTGTAACCTGAGTTTTCTTAACAATTTCTATGAAGAAATTAAAAAACAGTTCATTTTTAACGTTTTTCGAAGCCTTCTTTTCCTTTTAGCTATTTCTTTCAGAATAATTTTTTAGGGTTACAGTGAGCTCGACTGTCGTTTTCGATGTAGTAGATGGTAGGTTTTTCTATCTTTTTATTTTATGTTTTTACTTTTTTCTCTTATATTAATTTTCAATAAGTATATATATTAATATGTGTGTGTACGTATGTAGGTGTGTACGTATGGTGTGTACGTATATATGTAGGTGTGTAGGTACATATGTATATATATACATATGTGTAGGTGTGTACGTATATATATATATATATATATATATATATATATATATATATATATATATACATAAATAGATATACATGTTTCTATTTCATTTCTTTACTCGAAA
Organism: Morinoia aosen; assembly: GCA_030386875.1. Classification (NCBI taxonomy): domain Eukaryota; kingdom Metazoa; phylum Arthropoda; class Malacostraca; order Amphipoda; family Talitridae; genus Morinoia; species Morinoia aosen. The sequence goes on from CM059574.1 coordinate 39,511,629, forward strand.
ACCATCCTGTTAATAGATTTTATTGCACTAGCGAAATGACTCAAAAATAGATCTATCACTTCCCCAGAGGGCGTCTCTGTGAATCGGATTAATAACAAATACAATTCATGAAATAAAGCGCAATTGGAGCATATGAATCGTGGTAAAATTATCTTTCTGTCCGTATGTTGTACAACCTACGAATTTTGATGTTGAGCATATGTTTGTTAACGCATTTCTGCCAAAATTTTGTAGATATTTGTCAAGCATTAGTGGTAACCGGCTTACGAGTACACTGTATCTCTATTTTATCCCGTGTACCCATGGCCGCATGATGTTGCAGAGAATATCGAGAAGATATGAATTATGTTTTTTTTGTTGTTGTTGTTCCTCGACGGTAACTTGAGTTTTCTTTAAATTTCTTTTAGGAAATTGAAAAACCATATCATTTATCCGTTTTTCGAAGTCCTTTTTCTATTCCTTATTTTTCCTTAGGTTATTTCTTACGATTACACAAAGCTTTGGCTGTCATTTTAAATGTAGAAAGAGCAAGATTATTTTTTATGTTTGTTAGTATTTTTCTTATATTCATTTTCAATACGTATAGATATGAATTTGTGTGTGTAAGTGTGTGCATGTGTGTGTATGTGTGCGTACGCAAATATGAATGTCTATGTATCTGTGTGCACATGCACACGTTCGCACATATATATATACACACATGTGCATGTATATGTTTCTATTTCTATTATTTGCATAAACGCAAAACCTCATGACACATTACATTTTACCTAAAGCTCTGCGATCAGTTAACACTAAACCAAATTCCAGAAATAAACAAATTGATTGCGCTTGCTTAATGATTCATAAATCGATCTGTCACGGCCCCGATGAGCATTTCAGTGAATAGAAAAAATTAAAAGTTTAAACAGACAAATGAAATAAAGCGCTCGTCCAAAAATTATCTCTATATTTGTATGCCGAACAAGCCATGCATTTCATTTTGAGTGTAAGTTTGTTTATGCATTTCTAGATGTGCGAGCTGTGTTGCGCGATGTTCTTTATAAATTCCTTCGTGACTAACCTTTTCTCAATACTTGATTGTCATTTACGATGGTGTTTCAATCTGCTCCGGTATAGAGTTTTTGTCTTTTTCTTACTTCGATAATTTCAACTAATAACTAGGAAGTTCCGAAGAATTCTTAAGTACTATTCGAATTATTTATAAGTTGTTAGCCATCTCTTGGAATGTAAAATATCCAAGAGATGATATTTTTCATTTCTTATTTAACTACCGCTTGACAGAGTTAGACTATTAGCACGCCACGTATTGTTTGTCTATTAGTACGCCTCGTATATTTTGTCTATTAATATGCCTCGTATGGACTATCTATTTGTACACCTCTGATGGTTTGTCTATTAGTACACCTCGTATAGTTTGTGTATTATTATGCTTCGTATGGTTTATCTATTTGTACACCTCGGATGGTTTGTCTATTAGTACACCTCGTATAGTTTGTGTATTATTATGCCTCGTATGGCTTATCTATTTGAACACCTCGGATGGTTTGTCTATTAGTACACCTCGTATAGTTTGTGTATTATTATGCTTCGTATGGCTTATCTATTTGTACACCTCGGATAGTTTGTCTATTAGTACACCTCGTATAGTTTGTGTATTATTATGCTTCGTATGGCTTATCTATTTGTACACCTCGGATGGTTTGTCTATTATTACTCCTCGTATGGAAATTTTGTTTTAGGACGTCTTATATTAAGAAATTTTTAAAAGCCAATATGTTGGCATGTATCTCATGTGGCAACTTGGAAATAAACGTTTTTCTTCTTTTTTTCTTTTTCGTTGCTGTAGCTACCGCACAAAGGCACCTTCTCGTGTACTTACGGAGCTACAAGTGTACGCACATCTTGGGGGGAAATTTGCGTGAGGAGGCAACATGATGATGAAGTTAAGGAGGAGAAATGACGACGAAGTTAAGGAGGAGAAATGACGATGAAGTTAAGGAGGAGAAATGATGATGAAGTTAAGGAGGAGAAATGATGATGAAGTTAAGGAGGAGAAATGACGACGAAGTTAAGGAGGAGAAATGACGACGAAGTTAAGGAGGAGAAATGATGATGAAGTTAAGGAGGAGAAATGATGATGAAGTTAAGGAGGAGAAATGACGACGAAGTTAAGGAGGAGAAATGATGATGAAGTTAAGGAGGAGAAATGACGATGAAGTTAAGGAGGAGAAATGACGACGAAGTTAAGGAGGAGAAATGACGATGAAGTTAAGGAGGAGAAATGATGATGAAGTTAAGGAGGAGAAATGACGACGAAGTTAAGGAGGAGAAATGACGATGAAGTTAAGGAGGAGAAATGATGATGAAGTTAAGGAGGAGAAATGATGATGAAGTTAAGGAGGAGAAATGACGACGAAGTTAAGGAGGAGAAATGACGATGAAGTTAAGGAGGAGAAATGATGATGAAGTTAAGGAGGAGAAATGATGATGAAGTTAAGGAGGAGAAATGACGACGAAGTTAAGGAGGAGAAATGACGACGAAGTTAAGGAGGAGAAATGATGATGAAGTTAAGGAGGAGAAATGATGATGAAGTTAAGGAGGAGAAATGACGACGAAGTTAAGGAGGAGAAATGATGATGAAGTTAAGGAGGAGAAATGACGATGAAGTTAAGGAGGAGAAATGACGACGAAGTTAAGGAGGAGAAATGACGATGAAGCTAAGGAGGAGAAATGATGATGAAGTTAAGGAGGAGAAATGACGACGAAGTTAAGGAGGAGAAATGACGATGAAGTTAAGGAGGAGAAATGATGATGAAGTTAAGGAGGAGAAATGATGATGAAGTTAAGGAGGAGAAATGACGACGAAGTTAAGGAGGAGAAATGACGATGAAGTTAAGGAGGAGAAATGATGATGAAGTTAAGGAGGAGAAATGATGATGAAGTTAAGGAGGAGAAATGATGATGAAGTTAAGGAGGAGAAATGATGATGAAGTTAAGGAGGAGAAATGATGATGAAGTTAAGGAGGAGAAATGATGATGAAGTTAAGGAGGAGAAATGATGATGAAGTTAAGGAGGAGAAATGATGATGAAGTTAAGGAGGAGAAATGATGATGAAGTTAAGGAGGAGAAATGATGATGAAGTTAAGGAGGAGAAATGACGACGAAGTTAAGGAGGAGAAATGACGATGAAGTTAAGGAGGAGAAATGATGATGAAGTTAAGGAGGAGAAATGATGATGAAGTTAAGGAGGAGAAATGATGACGAAGTTAAGGAGGAGAAATGATGATGAAGTTAAGGAGGAGAAATGATGATGAAGTTAAGGAGGAGAAATAATGATGAAGTTAAGGAGGAGAAATGATGATGAAGTTAAGGAGGAGAAATGATGATGAAGTTAAGGAGGAGAAATGATGATGAAGTTAAGGAGGAGAAATGATGATGAAGTTAAGGAGGAGAAATGATGACGAAGTTAAGGAGGAGAAATGATGATGAAGTTAAGGAGGAGAAATGATGATGAAGTTAAGGAGGAGAAATGATGATGAAGTTAAGGAGGAGAAATGATGACGAAGTTAAGGAGGAGAAATGATGATGAAGTTAAGGAGGAGAAATGATGATGAAGTTAAGGAGGAGAAATAATGATGAAGTTAAGGAGGAGAAATGATGATGAAGTTAAGGAGGAGAAATGATGATGAAGTTAAGGAGGAGAAATGATGATGAAGTTAAGGAGGAGAAATGATGATGAAGTTAAGGAGGAGAAATGATGACGAAGTTAAGGAGGAGAAATGATGATGAAGTTAAGGAGGAGAAATGATGATGAAGTTAAGGAGGAGAAATGATGATGAAGTTAAGGAGGAGAAATGATGATGAAGTTAAGGAGGAGAAATGATGACGAAGTTAAGGAGGAGAAATGATGATGAAGTTAAGGAGGAGAAATGATGATGAAGTTAAGGAGGAGAAATAATGATGAAGTTAAGGAGGAGAAATGATGATGAAGTTAAGGAGGAGAAATGATGATGAAGTTAAGGAGGAGAAATGATGATGAAGTTAAGGAGGAGAAATGATGACGAAGTTAAGGAGGAGAAATGATGATGAAGTTAAGGAGGAGAAATGATGATGAAGTTAAGGAGGAGAAATGATGATGAAGTTAAGGAGGAGAAATGATGATGAAGTTAAGGAGGAGAAATGATGACGAAGTTAAGGAGGAGAAATGATGATGAAGTTAAGGAGGAGAAATGATGATGAAGTTAAGGAGGAGAAATGATGACGAAGTTAAGGAGGAGAAATGATGATGAAGTTAAGGAGGAGAAATAATGATGAAGTTAAGGAGGAGAAATGATGATGAAGTTAAGGAGGAGAAATGACGAAGTTAAGGAGGAGAAATAACGAAGTTAAGGAGGAGAAATAGTTAATGAGGAGAAATGATAATGAAGTTAAGGAGGAGAAATGACGAACTTAAGGAGGAGAAATGATGATGAAGTTATGGAGGAGAAATGATGATGAAGTTAAGGAGGAGAAATGACGAAGTTAAGGAGGAGGAATAACGAATTAAGGAGGAGAAACGAAGCTAAGGAGGTAGGCCCCACAAGCGAAGCTAAGGAGGTACGCCCCACAAACGAAGCTAAGGAGGTAGGCCCCACAAACGAAGCTAAGGAGGTACGCCCCACAAACGAAGCTAAGGAGGTACGCCCCACAAACGAAGCTAAGGAGGTAGGCCCCACAAACGAAGCTAAGGAGGTACGCCCCACAAGCGAAGCTAAGGAGGTACGCCCCACAAACGAAGCTAAGGAGGTAGGCCCCACAAACGAAGCTAAGGAGGTACGCCCCACAAACGAAGCTAAGGAGGTACGCCCCACAAACGAAGCTAAGGAGGTACGCCCCACAAACGAAGCTAAGGAGGTACGCCCCACAAACGAAGCTAAGGAGGTACGCCCCACAAACGAAGCTAAGGAGGTACGCCCCACAAACGAAGCTAAGGAGGTACGCCCTACAAACGAAGCTAAGGAGGTACGCCCCACAAACGAAGCTAAGGAGGTACGCCCCACAAACGAAGCTAAGGAGGTACGCCCCACAAACGAAGCTAAGGAGGTACGCCCCACAAACGAAGCTAAGGAGGTACGCCCCACAAACGAAGCTAAGGAGGTACGCCCCACAAACGAAGCTAAGGAGGTACGCCCCACAAACGAAGCTAAGGAGGTACGCCCTACAAACGAAGCTAAGGAGGTACGCCCCACAAACGAAGCTAAGGAGGTACGCCCCACAAACGAAGCTAAGGAGGTACGCCCCACAAACGAAGCTAAGGAGGTACGCCCCACAAACGAAGCTAAGGAGGTACGCCTCACAAACGAAGCTAAGGAGGTACGCCCCACAAACGAAGCTAAGGAGGTACGCCCCACAAACGAAGCTAAGGAGGTACGCCCCACAAACGAAGCTAAGGAGGTACGCCCCACAAACGAAGCTAAGGAGGTACGCCCCACAAACGAAGCTAAGGAGGTACGCCCCACAAACGAAGCTAAGGAGGTACGCCTCACAAACGAAGCTAAGGAGGTACGCCCCACAAACGAAGCTAAGGAGGTACGCCCCACAAACGAAGCTAAGGAGGTACGCCCCACAAACGAAGCTAAGGAGGTACGCCCCACAAACGAAGCTAAGGAGGTACGCCCCACAAACGAAGCTAAGGAGGTACGCCCCACAAACGAAGCTAAGGAGGTACGCCCCACAAACGAAGCTAAGGAGGTACGCCCCACAAACGAAGCTAAGGAGGTACGCCCCACAAACGAAGCTAAGGAGGTACGCCCCACAAACGAAGCTAAGGAGGTACGCCCCACAAACGAAGCTAAGGAGGTACGCATCACAAACGATGGCACCACAGCAGCACGCGACAGTTAGGCGCTGCTTCGGCCGCTAGAAAGCGTTTTCTGCGCTCCGGTCTGGCCCGTATTGGTAGCACTCACACTCTGTGTGTGTGTGTGTGTGTGGTTCACGCTAGTGCGCGTGTGGTATTTGAGTGCGTATGTTTTTGTTTGTCTGTCTGCTTATTTGTGGTCAGGTTTTTGTGTGTGTGTGTGTTTGTTCTAGTGTGTGTGTGCGTGTTTGTATTATTGTGTAAGCGTGTTTGTGTTAGTGTGTGTCCGTGTTTGTGTTAGTGTGTGTGCGTGTTTGTATTAATGTGTAAGCGTGTTTGTGTTAGTGTGTGTCCGTGTTTGTGTTAGTGTGTGTGCGTGTTTGTGTTAGTGTTTGTGCGTGTCTGTGTTAGCGTGTGCGCATGTTGTGTGTATGAGGGACCGTGTTTGTGTTTGTATGATTGTCAATGTAGGATTACGGGTATGTGTTGAGTGTGTTGTGCACTGCCTCACTGGAAAATATCCCTTTGTGTCTCGGTGTCACTCTATTACTACACACATTTCAAAAAAGTTCATAACCCAAATGAAAAATTACAAATTTTACATGCTTATTTTAAAGAAAACTGAGAACCTTTCTGGATTTCCTGCTACATTCGTAAAAGTGAATTCATGCAGCAGAGCATGTGTGTTTTTCAGAGACAATGAGCCAATGACATTCTTATACAACAAAAATCCCTAGCTCGTTCAGTCAAAACAGTCTGCTAAGTAAAGTCACTATGTTTCAATGCAGCCCGATATGCTTTCGTCAGACAGGGCAATTCTCACATTAAGGCAATATGCTTTGTTGTTTTATTGACGTTGTAATGTCAACCCTTCAAATTTTAGCCAACAATGACTGTTTTTATACTAACCATGGTCGTTTTAACGAATAATGAACGTTTGATTAGCAGCCATTAATGTTTTAACGAACATTAGATATTTCAACACCAGCCATTAATGTTTTAACGAGCAATGGACGTTTTGATAACAATCTGGGTCCTTTTAACGAGCAATGGACGTTCTGATAACAATCAGGTTCTTTTTAACGAGCAATGGGCGTTTTGATAACAATCTGGGTCCTTTTAACGCGCAATGGACGTTTTGATAACAATCTGGGTCCTTTTAACGAACAAAGGACGTTCTGATAACAATCAGGTTCTTTTTAACGAGCAATGGACGTTTTGATAACAATCTGGGTCCTTTTAACGAGCAATTGACGTTCTGATAACAATCAGGTTCTTTTTAACGAGCAATGGACGTTTTGATAACAATCTGGGTCCTTTTAACGAGCAATGGACGTTTTGATAGCAACCTGGGTCCTTTTAACGAGCAATGGACGTTCTGATAACAATCAGGTTCTTTTTAACGAGCAATGAACGTTTTGATAACAATCTGGGTCCTTTTAACGAGCAATGGACGTTTTGATAGCAACCTGGGTCCTTTTAACGAGCAATGGACGTTCTGATAACAATCAGGTTCTTTTTAACGAGCAATGAACGTTTTGATAACAATCTTGGTCCTTTTAACGAGCAATGGACGTTTTGATAGCAACCTGGGTCCTTTTAACGAGCAATGGACGTTTTGATAACAATCTTGGTCCTTTTAACGAGCAATGGACGTTTTGATAGCAACCTGGGTCCTTTTAACGAGCAATGGACGTTTTGATAGCAACCTGGGTCCTTTTAACGAGCAATGGACGTTTTGATAGCAATCTGGGTCCTTTTAACGAGCAATGGACGTTTTGATAGCAACCTGGGTCCTTTTAACGAGCAATGGACGTTTTGATAACAATCTTGGTCCTTTTAACGAGCAATGGACGTTTTGATAACAATCTTGGTCCTTTTAACGAGCAATGGACGTTTTGATAGCAATCTGGGTCCTTTTAACGAGCAATGAACGTTTTGATAACAATCTTGGTCCTTTTAACGAGCAATGGACGTTTTGATAACAATCTTGGTCCTTTTAACGAGCAATGGACGTTTTGATAGCAACCTGGGTCCTTTTAACGAGCAATTGACGTTCTGATAACAATCAGGTTCTTTTTAACGAGCAATGGACGTTTTGATAACAATCTGGGTCCTTTTAACGAGCAATGGACGTTTTGATAGCAACCTGGGTCCTTTTAACGAGCAATGGACGTTCTGATAACAATCAGGTTCTTTTTAACGAGCAATAGACGTTTTGATAACAATCTGGGCCGTTCTAACGAACAAATAACGCGTTAATACCAATCAGGGTCGTTTTAACGAACAAAGAACGCGATAATACCAATCTGGGCCGCTTTAACGAAAAACGGACGCTCTGGTATAACTTAACTAAGTACTTGGATGACAAAATCGAATCTTTGCTAATTTACTTATCAGGGCCCACAGCTCGCATTTGACACAGATGTGCTGGGGTGATCCGATAGTGTAACTCTCTTGCAGGTCAACTTCGTAAGGCCACTTGAGTTTTGGTTTTAAAACTGTTCCATAGAGCTTTTTGTGTACGTCCTTTGCGAGGAGGGCCACTTCAGTTTTGATTTTAAAACTGTTCCATAGAGCTTTTTGTGCATGTCCTTTGCGAGGAGGGCCACTTCAGTTTTGATTTTAAAACTGTTCCATAGAGCTTTTTAATTGTGCATGTCCTTTGCGAGGAGGGCCACTTCAGTTTTGATTTTAAACTGTTCCATAGAGCTTTTTGTGCATGTCCTTTGCGAGGAGGGCCACTTCAGTTTTGATTTTAAAACTGTTCCATAGAGCTTTTTGTGCATGTCCTTTGCGAGGAGGGCCACTTCAGTTTTGATTTTAAAACTGTTCCATAGAGCTTTTTGTGCATGTCCTTTGCGAGGAGGGCCACTTCAGTTTTGATTTTAAAACTGTTCCATAGAGCTTTTTGTGCATGTCCTTTGCGAGGAGGGCCACTTCAGTTTTGATTTTAAAACTGTTCCATAGAGCTTTTTGTGCATGTCCTTTGCGAGGAGGGCCACTTCAGTTTTGATTTTAAAACTGTTCCATAGAGCTTTTTGTGCATGTCCTTTGCGAGGAGGGCCACTTCAGTTTTGATTTTAAAACTGTTCCATAGAGCTTTTTGTGCATGTCCTTTGCGAGGAGGGCCACTTCAGTTTTGATTTTAAAACTGTTCCATAGAGCTTTTTGTGCATGTCCTTTGCGAGGAGGGCCACTTCAGTTTTGATTTTAAAACTGTTCCATAGAGCTTTTTGTGTATGTCCTTTGCGAGGAGGGCCACTTCAGTTTTGATTTTAAAACTGTTCCATAGAGCTTTTTGTGCATGTCCTTTAAGGGCGACTTGAGTTCTGAGTTTAGAACTGTTCCATAGAGCGTTTTGTGCATGTCCTTTGAGGGCGAGTTGAGTTCTGAGTTTAGAACTGTTCCATATAGCGTTTTGTGCATGTCCTTTGAGGGCGAGTTGAGTTCTGAGTTTAAAACTGTTCCATAGAGCGTTTTGTGCATGTCCTTTAAGGGCGACTTGAGCTCTAAGTTTAGAACTGTTCCATAGAGCGTTTTGTGCATGTCCTTTGAGGGCGAGTTGAGTTCTGAGTTTAGAACTGTTCCTTAGACCGTTTTGTGCATTAAAACTGTTTTGTGTATTAAAACTCAAGCTGAGTGGCAGTTGATGGTTACTTTAACTGAAATTCAAGCATAAAAATCACCCGGAATATGGTGACCCTATCAGATGGTCTAAATTCTGCTTGCAAAAATAATACCCAAAGTGTGGCCACCACGCAAGTCGACTTGGAAAACTTACTGCCAAACAACAAGCGTTGTTTGAAAATCCGACCGCTGGTGCTCTCTTGAAGCTCGTTCCGAACGAAGTAAAGCCCTCGAAACTGTTCAAGCTTCGTGTTTCTGAATTAAAATCAATCGTTTACTTGAAGCTCTGTTCACTGAAGGTCAAGCCCCCACCGGGAAGCCAAACCGAATTGTAGTCACCCATGCAATGGTTATTTCCTGGAAAGAAAGAAATAGACATTGGTTTCATATTTATTGGCAGGACATCCAGAGTTCGAGATCACTCTGAAGTATTCATATTAATAGCTTCAATAGCTTTATAATTCCGATCTCGTTGTACAACGGTTATTCTGTTTTTTTATTCAAGAGAATGGAGTAAAGTGCAAGCATAATGAGCTGAATACTTTCTTCCGTAAGTAACTCTTCCCTCATCAGTTTTTTAAGTGTTCTATAATCACCAGAGAAGCTGATTTTCTCCGGTAAAAATGTCTTACGGGACTGGACTTGAACCAAGGTCTTTCATGCCCACAGTGTATTGTTCTTCTTTCGTGCTACGGTCCTGCTTACTATATAAGAGGCCAAAATAAATTACAGTCGTGAACGATTGCAAAAATGACACCCGTTGACGTCCATGAAGGCGTGGAACCTTCTTTTGTTGGCATGTATTTTATGTGGCAACTTGGAAATAAACGGTTTCTTTTCTTTTTCATTCCAAAACACCGTCCTCGATTTCTCGCCTGGAGTATACCCTTAACTGAGGGAACGCTGTTAAAACAGAGCCCTTAGACTCCTAGGCAAACCCTGCAATTGGAACATTGCGCCGGAATTGTTACACACGAATAAATAATGATTTGTACTTTTACGAACTGATGATGGAGCTGGACTCCGAATCGTTTTCCTAGTAAATATGATTAAGTTCTTTGGAATATTCCTCGTTTTTAAATTCCTCATTGTTACACAGTAACAGCAGTAGCAATGAGCGACAAATCAACAAACCGCGCGCGACAGAGACGCGTCGCGTAAAGCTTGCGTATGATTCATGCTCCCGATAGCGAGGCGTCTTACATTTCATGAGTTTGCCATGCCTATTGTACAGGTGTCTTAATGACCTTTATCTGAGTGATCCAAATTGGCTCCAAATGAACTGTGTCGACCGTTCATCTCCTTGTAATGTTGGCTTTAAAGTGTAAGGAAAATTTCTTCACGAATTGGTCTGAGTCTCACAGCAGCTGCCACTACAGTAATACCTGAGTCTCACGGCAGCTGCCACTACAGTAATACCTGAGTCTCACTGCAGCTGCCACTACAGTAATACCTGAGTCTCACTGCAGTCGCCACTACAGTAATACCCGAGTCTCACTGCAGCTGCCACTACAGTAATACCTGAGTCTCACTGCAGTCGCCACTACAGTAATACCCGAGTCTCACTGCAGCTGCCACTACAGTAATACCTGAGTCTCACTGCAGTCGCCACTACAGTAATACCTGAGTCTCACTGCAGTCGCCACTACAGTAATACCTGAGTCTCACTGCAGCTGCCACTACAGTAATACCTGAGTCTCACTGCAGTCGCCACTACAGTAATACCTGAGTCTCACTGCAGCTGCCACTACAGTAATACCTGAGTCTCACTGCAGTCGCCACTACAGTAATACCCGAGTCTCACTGCAGCTGCCACTACAGTAATACCTGAGTCTCACTGCAATCGCCACTACAGTAATACCCGAGTCTCACTGCAGCTGCCACTACAGTAATACCTGAGTCTCACTGCAGTCGCCACTACAGTAATACCTGAGTCTCACTGCAGTCGCCACTACAGTAATACCCGAGTCTCACTGCAGCTGCCACTACAGTAATACCTGAGTCTCACTGCAGTCGCCACTACAGTAATACCTGAGTCTCACTGCAGTCGCCACTACAGTAATACCTGAGTCTCCCTGCAGTCGCCACTACAGTAATACCCGAGTCTCACTGCAGCTGCCACTACAGTAATACCTGAGTCTCACTGCAGTCGCCACTACAGTAATACCTGAGTCTCACTGCAGTCGCCACTACAGTAATACCCGAGTCTCACTGCAGCTGCCACTACAGTAATACCTGAGTCTCACTGCAGTCGCCTCTACAGTAATACCTGAGTCTCACTGCAGTCGCCACTACAGTAATACCTGAGTCTCACTGCAGCTGCCACTACAGTAATACCTGAGTCTCCCTGCAGCCGCCACTACAGTAATACCTGAGTCTCACTGCAGTCGCCACTACAGTAATACCTGAGTCTCAGTGCAGCTGCCACTACAGTAATACCTGAGTCTCCCTGCAGCCGCCACTACAGTAATACCTGAGTCTCACTGCAGCTGCCCCCACAGTAATATCTGAGTCTCACTGCAGCCGCCACTACAGTAATACCTGAGTCTCCCTGCAGCTGCCCCCACAGTAATATCTGAGTCTGACTGCAGCTGCCACCACAGCATACCGCTACACCGGCCCCAGAACGTGAGGATCGCAGGGAAGCGGTCTTTCATCAGTCAGGTGTTTTTATCAATTGAAGCATGTTGAGGTGGCCGTCCAGTTCCCAAGTGAACTTGATTTTTCATGTGCTCACCGCCGGAACTTGGACTGATTACCGCGGGCCTCATAGCGACTCTGGTTCTCTAGGGCTCTTCGAATCCTGCTTCATTTTGCGGGATCGTCACATTGGATGTTTGTGTGAGCCTGGTTTTCATAAATTATTATGAATTTCATGGTTATTGACTTCAAATTGGATTTTCATTTTACCCTACGATTTAATTCTCTGGTCTAAAATAAGTTTCCCCATTTTTTTTTTTTGAGCGGACGAAGTCACTGAAAGCAAAAATGAACCTTTCCGCCGGAACAAAGCTCGTCAGGTTGAAAGAAAAACAGGGACGGGTAATAGTCCCACGAACACCATCCCTACTATCATGCATGGACGAGGCAGTACCTTAGTGTGGGCTATTTTTTTACTGTCCATGGTGTTTTGGAATTCACGTTATTGATGGACTAAATAGATTATTTCAATCACAAGGAGATACTGGGCAGGAGCTGCCTCCGAGTACAAGAAAATTCTACAGCCGGCGCCAGTGGACCTTCCAGCAAGACAGCGGCCCCAAGCACACAGTGAAATTATCAGTATAGTGGATCACAAAAATAAAAGTAAATGTCTTTCCGTGGCCTAGCCGATTAACAAAAGTTCAAAACTGCTTCATACGAAAGGAGTCCAAGGACACTATCTGATTTGAGGTTCGACTGAATGCAAGAATGCAACAAGATACCACAAACGTTGGGTCAAAAGTTAATTTACAATTACAATCGTCTCAATGTCGTTATAGAAAAAAAGGCCATGCCTCTATGTACAAGACTTTTTTTCCTCTTGGCCAAATATTTTTGCTCCGTACATCTCTTTGTTTATTTAATTTTGTGATCGTCATCAAGTTTTGTTCCCTTTTGTTTACATATTCTGGTAAATATATGTCCCCTAAACTACCTGTTCTGTTTATCCAGAGCCGGATGTCAAAATGTTTTAAAATACGATAGAAAAAGAGCTGTGCAAATGCGAATGTTACTGTGCAGACGCTGCAAATTAACTAATTTGGTGACTAAGTCTAACGTTAAGATCACACAAACTTGAGTATACTTTCGTTCCCCGCCTTATAAGAAATAATAATAATAAATTAAAGACTTTAACACTCAACCGACAGATAAAGTCTTACCGAAGAACTCTTCAAATTTTCGTAAGTCTTGTTGGCTTCGTTCCATAAGAAATCAACGATACAAAACAAATGAACAAGATTTCCAAGCATCATGTGTACCTGCTAGAGAAGGCCGCATTAGTTTGACTGCCGCGAGTACGCTTCCATCTCTGATCTCCATACGTGTATTCTTCACATGCAAAAGCAATCGAAACTCGTCAAGGTTTCAAGGCTAAATATAGGGTATTGATCTGAAACATTGCCATGACACAGGCTGCGCAAGGACGTCGAAATCAAAAGGCGAAGTTGATGCCAAGGATTCTGTTTTTATTTCCCTTTTTTTGCTTCTTTTTTGTGCTGCATAACTGACCGTAATGGGCTCAACCAGACGCCATCTGGCGGTTAATAAGTTGTTTGGAGATTGTAGACGATTTTCCGTACGATTTTTTCTCATTTTCCCTCAATATTAGAAGATTAACACGGTTCAGGCGAAGGGACCCACCGGTGTTCCCTGAGGGGATTTTCATAATGCTGCTGACCGACCTGCAGGCACTAAATTTTTGTAAATATTTAATGAAAGCACGATCCAGTTTATGTTTGTTACTTTCAAAATTGCTAACTACAATTGACTTTGAATTGTACGTAAATAATTAATTTCAGTTTAACCCATCGCAATTAACATGCTAAATACTGTTCATGTTAATAGGCTCCTACACAAATTCAGATAGACACGCACTCAGAACAAAAATACAATATTTATAATCGGGTTAATTATCGCAAATTGGAAGAAACTAAACGAAATATATAGACAGTATTCTACAAATTTGTTAAATTTCAACAAATTTCGGTAATTTTTGCGCAGTGTCCACATTCGCGGTAATTGATCAGATTCGTTTCACAAGGTGTGGCCTATTGTTGTCGGGAGCAAGTCGCAATCGCTGGGGAATATCACTGCACTGCTTAGAAATCTTCCGGAATAGAGTGGTCAAAAAGAAAGAAAAGAAAGAAAACCATTTTATTTCATATAAAGTATAACATGAAATGAAGATACATTGGTTTTCAAAACACCTTAACATTAACATCCTTAACTGATAAAAACACATTGGTATCGTAATACCCGCGTAAAATGTTGAAACCAAAAATGATTGACAGAAAAGCACAACAAAAATGAGTTCCTTTCTTTGTAGTATCTGAAATGGTCATTTTATCGTAAAAATAACGAGACTAAGCCGATCATAAGCCCGGGAAAATATAATCGGTGAAATCTACAATCTAAATCTAAATCTAAATATTGATTACAATTTATCGTCTGACCGACGATAATTTTCTTCTGAATGTACCGTTAATTGTAGTATTTTACTTCCTGTACACCAACGATATATCGTCGGTTTATCGGAAGAAACAGACTATAATTACCGGTGAATTAAGACGAAAACTATCGTCGGTCAAACGATAAAGTGCAGACTGAGATGTGTGTGATCGCATCAGATGAGATGCCTGTTCTTAATATTCTGATGAGGCGAAATTTCCGTTCTTTTATTCTAGCTTGTGTAGGTAAGCTTGCTTTCTCAAGAACCCTTTAGTTCGAATTTTTTTGGGCAAATCAACGAATAATTAAAAGCTTGTGAGTGCTAGCCGTGGCCTGCCACGGCTGTGGTGGAGCTGCTGGCTCCCTTTGCTGGGGACCTGGGGCTCCGTCGCTGCGGGGAGGTTGGCGGCGTCGTGAGGCGGCGACTCATCGTGGCCTGGAGCTGTGCTCCAAACTACATCTCAGGAATCTCAGGCTAGATAATGTTTATTTTGGACAAATTTTATGCTTTTAATTTCTATGGCATAATTTTATACACAAAATAAATACACACATCCACAAAACACATATCCACACAACACACATCCACACAACACGTGCACTAACACAACGGACTCATCTCCGTCAACTGAGGACTTGACTGACTTGATCCGCTACTGAACCTGCCTCAGCGAGTTAGGGCCCTTTACTGATATGACAGAGGCCCGTTACTGATATGACAGAGGCCCGTTACTGATATGACAGAGGCCCGTTACTGACATGAGATGTGCTCGTTACTGACATGAGATGTGCTCGTTACTGACATGACAGAGGCCCGTTACTGACATGAGATGCGCTCGTTACTGACATGAGATGTGCTCGTTACTGACATGAGATGTGCTCGTTACTGACATGACAGAGGCCCGTTACTGACATTACAGAGGCCCGTTACTGACATGACAGAGGCCCGTAACTGACATGACAGAGACCCGTTACTGACATGACAGAGGCCCGTTACTGACATGACAGGGGCCCGTTACTGACATGACAGAGGCCCGTTACTGGCATGACAAAGGCCCGTTACTGACATGACAGAGGCCCGTTACTGAAATGAGATGTGATCGTTACTGACATGAGATGTGCTCGTTACTGACATGACAGAGGCCCGTTACTGACATAACAGAGACCCGTTGCTGACATGACAAGTTTTTGGAGTTGAATTGAGCGGTAGAAGCCAGAATGCTTGTGGGATTATCATCAGATGAGGCACGGACATCCTATTGCAAGCAACATCACCGAGAGCAAGAAGTGTAACTTCTACGTGGTGCAGCATCATTTGGTGGCATCTACACTTTTTGCCTTGCGATTACTTTACAAAAAATGCGTGTTTGGCTTAGATATTAAATATGTTATACCGTACTTCATCTGCTCCAAAACAGCAGCAGAGTATGAGAAAAACACCTGTCATCCAAATAATGCTCATTGATATTTGTGAAGAAAATCAGCCTCTCTTTATATCATTGACACCAGTTTAGGTCTCGTGAAATACGTCGTGAATATTCTTCTCTTAACAGCTTTTTAACGTATTATCTTGCACTATCGTTCGTCAATTTTCATCGCGAAATACCTGCTTATATCTGCCTTTAATTTCAATAGTGAGTTTAACGGAAAAAAGTAAATGGATATAGAAAGGAGAGACGAGAGATAATCATGAAGCATTATTGACTGAGCTAAACGAGCTGAATAAATATTTACCTTAAAAGTGCAG
Source organism: Morinoia aosen (assembly GCA_030386875.1). Taxonomy (NCBI): domain Eukaryota; kingdom Metazoa; phylum Arthropoda; class Malacostraca; order Amphipoda; family Talitridae; genus Morinoia; species Morinoia aosen. The sequence goes on from CM059574.1 coordinate 39,528,001, forward strand.
TAATAATGACTCACTCAACACACTTGCCAAAGTGAATCATCCGATTATGTCTCACGAAGTGAATTAAGTATATCATTGCATTAATGAACGTTGTTTCAAGTCGGAAACTGGTGGCAGCGTGTACTAAATATTCCACCGAAATGATTTATAAAAAAATAAAAAAATAAAAAAAAAATTCGAGGCGCTTGAAATGAGTCACGTATAACGCTGGATGCTGCATCGGTGGGATACTAAAGATTACTTCAACACGTTGCCTAGGATAGAATTAACTAAAGTTCAATATTCAACACAAATACATCAATCGCAGTATACAATTTTGAGAGTAGCTAGTGCTTTCGTTTAGCTTCAATCAAGCGATTGTGAAAATCGAGTTTGTGACTATAGTACTGGTCGGTGAGCAGCATTGTGAAATTCCCTCCGAGTACGTCGTGGCTGACATCGCGACCAATGCGCTATTTAAGAATGCACTTGGCAAATTGAGTAATGAGAATAACAGAACCAGAACAGGAAAATTATAACAGAGTGCTGCCCTCAGCGAGAGTCCATGTGACTAGTTCTCTCATTGAAACAATACATGTAGATTTTAAGCAATTTTATATCCCACAAGCGGTACAGAATTACATTGTTTCTTAAGTCTATAGTACAATGGACACAATTGAGTATTGCTACTTGTGGGTCCAAGTAAGTTGGTTATTATTTAACATATCATTATCATCGTGAACGATGGACACCGTCTCTTTTTTCTCGTATATACAGTCCAGTATTTCACAGACTAGACTTGCTGTCGGTCAAGAGGGAGCAGTTTTCGAGTAAAGTTACTATGTTATTCAAATTCCCAGTGCAAGTTTCAGGAAGTTGGGAACGCTTCGTAATCTTTCTTAATTAAACGTACGTCCCTAGTAATTTACGAGCGAACTGAAGAGAATTAGAATAAAGCTTCGTGTAGGGACGCGGACTTGCAAATGATGCTTGCGGAAACGTGAAGCTGAAATTTGTTAATATACTTTTCTCCCTACTCTATTACGTGGTTACTATTATTATTATTATTATCATTATTATTGTATTGTTAAAGTCATCCCCTCTCGATTCTGAGGTTATTTCTATTTTATTGTCTTTAAAAGGTATCTTTTTAAGTTTTTAAATTAGGTTTGCGTACATTTAGATCACAAAAGTACCGTCAAGACAAGCCTTGAAGCAAATAATTTCAAGTCCAATCGTCACTTCGCTAATATCTTAAATTTCCACAATATAAATTTCTTTTAAATTTCGAGCACATTTTCTCTGTCAGTGAACTTGAGAGGGAAATAATTCACACAAATTTTACACGCAGCACTGAGCAATTTTAAACATGGCACGACAATCCGTATATTAAAGGAATTTTGTTTCAGAAGAAGAGGTAATTCAGAGCTCTCGCTTCTGAGATATTGCTGCCAAATCACGCTGATGTACATGCGCTTCACATGTGAATTTTTCCCATGTGCAATTTTACCTGCTGAAGGTAGGGGCTGTTTCACCTGGGCGGCTAAAAACATAGATGCTCCGGAGAAAAGATGAACCGGGGTGAATGTCACAATCTAGTGTTTTCAGTCAACTGACTGACCTGTCACAAATCCTGTACGCTTACACATCAATTTACATCTATTTACTTTGCAGTACCTTACCAGCATCTTCATCTACTGCCACTGAAGACGATTAAAATACGAGTGTAGTGGTCACCGTAGCCTAGTCATTGAGTGCACTTCGATTAAATCAACATTGATCGTTCAGTGCAGCTGTCTTTTGCGCGACACCTCGTTCACTCGATACTTCACGTTGCAGGTTCACTATTTCTTCCCTTACAATATATAGAGAAAAGGAAAAACTACGAAGAAGGACTTAGTGGAAATGAAGAACAAAGAAGAGAAAGAAAAAACGCCGGGAAAATGAAAAAAGGAACCAGGTGTATGAAATGGGTACTGGCTTGACTGTTGGTAACCATCATTCCGTCCTGAGATCAACAAGTTGACCGCTATGAGTTAAACGATTGTAGTAAGCAATTTTGAAAATTGCAGACATTAACTGGATCGTACTATCATTTAGCTATTATTAAGTATTTATGAAAATTGAGTTTTTGACTACTGGTCGGTCAGCAGCATGATGAAAATCTCCTCCGTGGCCACCGGTGGCACACGTTGCGGTCAAAGTGTAGTGTTAATTATAAGGCATTTGAAACCCCAATGTAAGAAATTATATGAACTATTCAAGAATGTACTGAAAACTACATTTTGGACAAATTTAATTCTTTTAATTTCTGTGGCATAATTTTAGACACAAAATAAATACACGCATCCACACAACACCTGCACCAACTCAACGGACTCATCTCAGTCAACAGATCTCCAGATGTATCTCCAGATACATCTGGAGATTCAACATAACAGATGTATCTCAAAGCAATAAGTTTTAAACACAGAGATCGAAGATACCTAAATAAAATTATATCGGGCACTTAAACATGACAGAGGTGAGCAGGTGAGCAGTACAACTCCATAACTCTGATTGCGGTTGTGCCCGGTACGAGCGCTGCATGGTGCAAGCCTGTCACCAGTATACGGTAAATCAACGACAGCGAATGAAGCCAATAAAAGCTAAGTTCACTATTGCGACCTCAAAGTTCGGTGACGTGCCAAGGATTGGTTCATCTTCCCAGTTTAACTTTTTCGCCACCTGCTTGCATGCCTTTCGCCGCCCAAGTAATTAAATTGCTTAGGCGGCGAAAAACATGCATGCTCAGGCGAGAAAGTTTGACTGGTTTCTGTGACCAATCGTTCTCCTATGGGAAGATATAGAAACGAGTTAGTTATTTATTGGTTGATAATCGTTGTACCTTATAATACCCTAATTTTCTTCCATTTCCGTTCTATATGTTTCAATAACTTTATTCATCATTACTTAAAAATTGTATGATGAAAATTGTTTCTCATTATATGTATATTATTAATCAACTTCAAAATATTGTTTCGGTAACTTGAGAGTAACTTTTTTGGTTTTCACGTGGCGTTCTACGTTCATTTCTCTGGAGACACGGAGATAAACGATGAAGTCGACCACAATTGGACAGCACACAATGCACAGCGATGTAATATAAAAGAGCCACAGCGAACAAAACGAACGCAGCGCGCACCCAGTTGCGTGTTGCGACTGTCACAGACAAAAGTGAACGCGACGATTAAATGTAATCTTGCGAAAACAGTTGATGCTTAACAAGAAACAGCATCGCATGCTAACGCAAACAAATTTGCGCACTGCAACTGAGATTCAAACAAAGGGTGAGGGACGGAAAGAAAGGTTAAAGGGAATATTAGGTTAAAGAAATCTGGGTTCAGAATAACGTATATATGTATAAATATTCCGCTCGTACTGGCGCACACACTGCGTTGTAGTCATGACGTGCGTGATGCTCGGGAGATGAATCATTTTGTTGGAGGAAAGAGTGGCACGAAAGAAATAAAAGCAATTTACTTGTCATTAAACTGCTACTGGAAATTTATTCCAATACATTAATTTTAAAAGTATTTCAACATGAGATGTCCTTATTTGGGAAACATACCGCAATTAATCCAATGCTGGGAGTATTAGCTCAATAAATTTTTGTACCAAGAAAATTATGAGCTCTAGTTTGGGATAAAGAGAATTTGATCAGAAACGTATATTTATCAAAATATTTAAACAGAACAGAGTTTGAAATATGTAGAGACTTCAATCTGCCCAGAGCCAGAGCGCTCGAGGATGGATGGGCATGTACATCGTACACTTTTGAGGTAGCGATGCTCTGGTTCTGAGCTAATATAGTAAGCTTTGACATGGCTTTGTGTTGCACTATATGTCGCGCAAGGTGATGATTTAACTCACGACAACGCGCACATACAGAGGGAAAGAACTGGAGTTACAAATAGTTCACATCTGACAAAAAACGGTTACCAGGTAGATAGGTTGATTCTTAAAGCCCATCTACATGCATCCCTCCACACTGAACTCCTCTGCGTTCTGCAAACACATGTGAAAAACCGTTTAACGTTGGCCAAAAACCATTTTGACGAATGAATTGAGCTTTGAAAAATTGTCGTATGGTTCTATGAAAGCAAAATTGAACTTTTCACCTTTTAATGAAACGAAGCCCGTCATGTTTAGAGGAAAACAGGAACCGCCTATAATCCCACGAACAATATTCTTACTGCCATACATGTAGGAGGGTTATTGTTGTAGAGCTGTTTCCCTGTCCATGGTGTTGGTTGGGAAATTCACATCATTGATGGAGCAGTAGAAGGATAATGCACCAGTAGATACTGGAACAGAAGCTGATTCAGAGTGTAAGAAAATTTTCCAATCGGTTCTAGTGGACCTTCCAGCAAGACAATGGCCCCAACACACAGTGAAATTATCAAATAGTTGATCACAAATCTAAAAGTAAATGTCCTTCCGTGGCCTAGCTTATCGACCGACCTCAATCGCAATGAAAAATTGTAACGAACATACAAGACTGCTCCATACAAAACGAATCCAAAGAACCTATCTGATTCAATGGAACAAGACACTCGCTCCATACAAAGATATCTTATTCCATTCTGCATGCAAGAATGGAACATGATACCACAAACGTTGCGTCAAAAGTTAATTTCCAGTTACAATAATCTTCTCCTAGATGTTACTTCAAGTGAAGGTCACGCCACGAAATACCGTAATTTTTTTTTAGTTTTAGGCAAATATTTTTGCGACGTACATTTCTTTGTTTTTATTGATTTCCTGGTCCCAAAAATTTTTGTTCTTTTCTGTTTAGATACTCTGGTAAATGTGTGTCCCCTGAACTGCCTGTGCTGCACATCCCAAGCCAGTGGCCAAAATTCCAAAAATTGCATCTAGAAATGATTTGTGCATCGTCAAGGCTCTACATCTTAATTGCCATGGCAATGGCCTAAGAAATCATTGAGAGATGATTTAAAAGCACTGCTTAAAGCGTCAGGTATTGCTCACGGTTGTCATAGCAAATCTTTCTGGTCCTGACAATAAATAAAATTAGAATTAATACAGTGTTTCAAATTTTTAAATTCACAGAGTTGAATTATAATTTCCTTTGCGTGCTTACCGTTTATTGTAACCGCTAACTTTTGCAATAACAAAGCCGCAGCCACTGACTAGGCGTCAATAGCAGTCCGATTAGATACGCCTTTGAGAAAACCAAGGCTGAATATGCACATTGTTCCCAGAGGGATATTCGCCACGTATAGTGCATGGTTTTTCCTCAATTCACTCCCCAGTTAATATGCACGATATGGTGGATTAAAATCGATTAAAAAGTGAACAAATTGCTTAGTGACATTTATTAATACAGTTACAAATATAATAAGTAGTTTCTGCCAGTTATTGAAATAATTGAAGTTCACAAGCATGAGCAGCTTCTGAAACACGTACTCTATACGATATAGAGCAGACAACATCGCTGCGTCCCGCTGCTGATCTAACATAATACTAAACCGACAAAAACTTTCATCATGAGGAGCATATTTCTGAATGCCAAAACATTACCTCCAACTTGGGCGAAATGGCATGTTTAGGAGACAGCTTCAAGAAAAAACTTCCCATCGACACTGTAAGTTTGGGCAAAGAATATTAACCAGCCCAACTCAGGGTTTTGAAGGACAAAGGAAGAAAGACGCAACACGTTACTGGCACGCTATATGCTCGAAAATGAGCGTATCTTCGAACTGATGCTGTTTCAAGAATACTCATGCGAGAAAGTTGGACTAAAGTGACTTAAAAAAATCGTGAGTGTGCGTGCGTCTACAAAAAGAATATCAAAATGAATCAACAGATATTATGGCTGTAACGATTCGAACACGAGAATTGCAGGACTGTTGTGGGTATTCATGCTCATCAAAACACTGATTTGAAGAAAAGATGATACATTGATTCTAACAAGACATTTTAAAAACCACAGTAATGCATTTTATGTACCAACTCTATTAGAAATGAACTGATTTCAATTCATCTTTCTTTTTATTTGTGTTCTTTTTCGTATCGATGAGCTACAGTCTCACCCAATCGGAGTACAGCGATCTGAGAAATTGGTCATCATTTCTGCACTCAACAATGTTGGAGGAGTTCCTCTACCGTCACTAGTTCCAAACATTTCGGTGGTGAGTTCACGGCACTTTAAGTCGGTATTGACTTCCTACTACCTGAAGACTGAGAGATGACTTCTCGTTGCCTTGTTTCTGCGTTTATTTTTATTTTTCGCTTCAAAAGTTTTAATTTAATTCAGAAGTTTTATTTTAAAGAGTCGCGACTGTAGTCGCGATTCCATTGTATAGTTACTGGGGTTCACAGGCGAGGCCTTTGAAAGCGAGTGAGCTCATCTGATGGTCGACCGGAACCAGTTCACCCCGTCTGGCCACCTTTCTTTTATTCTTACCCTAAAAGCGAGGTCGCTTTCTTCCGAGCTGGTGAGATCTCTTCCCTGCCATGCTTTTAGGATACCGGTCTCCTTCCAACGCTCGTCTTTTCTGGAGAATCGAGGTCGTGTTATTTGGCTACGATGGAGGGAAGGTTGGCAGGTAATCTTAAGAGTTATTGAAGTCCATGAATCAACATCTACGGTAACCTGCGAGGTTGAATGTTGTCGCTATCGTTTTTAACAGAAACATTTTCACCGAAAATTTGTTTTTCAGTCACCGTTCAACGTTACGATATTTTACCTCATTTCTACTCATTACGAGTATTTTTTCAGAATCAACTCTCCATCCTGTAGAAAATTTCCCTGTTTATGACAAGTCATGATTTTTTTCTGAAATACCGCCGCTTATTAGCATCCATCCTACAAAAGAATTCCCTGTTTGCGGCCCGGCATTAATATTGTCAGAAATACCATCGCTTGTTGTCACCTTTCCCCTAGCGGCCACGTGCCACGGGCGTTTTCTCCCCCAATTTAGAGCCAGTTTGGAGGCACGCCGGTGGCCGCTCTCAGGTTTGAGGTCGAGGGACCGGGCCAGATTTCACAAGGAGAGCTCGCCCGGCGCTGTTCCAGAACCAGGCTGGTTCCAGGATGCGCGCCCCCGCACGCTGGCGCACCTGTGTGTGGGTCTGGAAATCCGGCGGGAGCAATACGAGGTGAGGAATACGACGAAATGTAGGTTGGTCATTTGAGTTCTTCGAGTTCCGAAAATGTAGGTTGGTCATTTGAGTTTCTTGAGTTTTGAAAATGTAGGTTGGTCATTTGAGTTCTTCGAGTTCCGAAAATGTAGGTTGGTCATTTGAGTTTCTTGAGTTTTGAAAATGTAGGTTGGTCATTAGAGTTCTTCGAGTTCCGAAAATGTAGGTTGGTCATTTGAGTTCTTCGAGTTCCGAAAATGTAGGTTGGTCATTTGAGTTTCTTGAGTTTTGAAAATGTAGGTTGGTCATTTGAGTTCTTCGAGTTCCGAAAATGTAGGTTGGTCATTTGAGTTCTTCGAGTTCCGAAAATGTAGGTTGGTCATTTGAGTTCTTCGAGTTCCGAAAATGTAGGCTGGTCATTTGAGTTCTTCGAGTTCCGAAAATGTAGGTTGGTCATTTGAGTTTCTTGAGTTTTGAAAATGTAGGTTGGTCATTTGAGTTCTTCGAGTTCCGAAAATGTAGGTTGGTCATTTGAGTTTCTTCAGTTTTGAAAATGTAGGTTGGTCATTTGAGTTCTTCGAGTTCCGAAAATGTAGGTTGGTCATTTGAGTTTTTCGAGTTCCGAAAATGTAGGTTGGTCATTTGAGTTCTTCGAGTTCCGAAAATGTAGGTTGGTCATTTGAGTTCTTCGAGTTCCGAAAATGTAGGTTGGTCATTTGAGTTCTTCGAGTTCCGAAAATGTAGGTTGGTCATTTGAGTTCTTCGAGTTCCGAAAATGTAGGCTGGTCATTTGAGTTCTTCGAGTTCCGAAAATGTAGGTTGGTCATTTGAGTTCTTCGAGCTCCGAAAATGTAGGTTGGTCATTTGAGTTCTTCGAGTTCCGAAAATGTAGGCTGGTCATTTGAGTTCTTCGAGTTCCGAAAATGTAGGTTGGTCATTTGAGTTCTTCGAGTTCCGAAAATGTAGGTTGGTCATTTGAGTTCCTCGAGTTCCGAAAATTTAGGTTGGTCATTTGAGTTTCTTGAGTTTTGAAAATGTAGGTTGGTCATTTGAGTTCTTCGAGTTCCGAAAATATAGGTTGGTCATTTGAGTTCTTTGTTGTCAAAATTGAAGTTGGAAATTTGGTCCCCTGGATCTCTTCCAGCGGTATGTCTCGCTGCAAAAATTCTTTTATTCGCTAGCCCACGTTACCTGCCGCTTTTTCAGGCCAAAATATTCATGATGGAAATTTTTTAACAAGTTCATGCCGTAGTAGAGGAATAACTAACTGCGAAAATTGTTGAATTGGCTTGGTCACACTTTTGGTCTGGATAAATTCCTGAGCATTTTAACTTTTTCAACAAAATTCGAGTACTGAGCTCGAGATATCAGTTGAGCTTTGAGCATCCAGAAATTCCAGGAGTTTAAAAACTAATTTTATTCGAAAACTCTAATTTGGAGATTTGATCACGAAAAACAGCTTGTAGTGTAGCCTAGTCACTAGAATAATTTCTGCAGACAGCTGTATCGGTACAATTTAACACTTCAACTACGGCAGCTAAAACTGAAGTTTAATATTCAACGCAGATTTGAAGTCAAATGTAGTGAGCAATGTTGAGAATATCGACCAATAACTGGATCGTGCCTTCGTATAGTTTTGATCAAGTATTTCTGAAAATTAAGTTTATGGCGACTGGTCAATGAACAGTTCAATCAAAATTCTATCCGTGTTCGCAATCAAAATTCCCTCCGTGTACGCCGGTGGCTCAATTCGTAGTCAAAGTTTTAACACGTTAACAGTGCTGGGTTAAACAATATTCAATTCAAATTCAAAGTCAAAAGTTCTAAAAAATTTCATAAATAGCAAACAACAACTGGTTATATTAAACAGAAATAATTTAAAAACAGTGCTAAAAAACTTCCCAAATACCCACCGATGGGTAGTACCGCTGTCTAAGTGTTAAAACGGAAGTAAGCACCTGCTTATGCAGAAAAAAAACATACTAGGGCAATTTTGTTGATATTTCAGGGTAATGACTGCAATTACTTTAGACAATTTTTTTCTTTTCAATTAGGGAAGGAAAAGTTTAAACTGTTGGCCTCGGAAAGTTCTGCAAGGATCTCCGCTCCGGCATTTCTGCGAGCGATGTTGTGGTTATTTGTGACGGCACTTACACGGCAACTGCCGCGGGTTAAACCTAAGTTCAGTATTCAACTCAAATTAAAGTTAATTCTAGAGATCAATTTTGAAGATGACGAACATTAAATACATCGTTCTTTGAAATAGAAGGTAAATTTTTCCTGAGCAAGCAACTTCAATAAAAATTTAATTCTAAAAACCGAAGAAGTCCACATTATTGAAAACAATGTCCACATTGTTTAACAATGTTGACTTCTTTAGTTTTTGCCCTTAACTTTTTAGATCGTTCATTCATTTACTTTTCATTAGGTATTGATGAAAATTGAGTTTGTGACTGCTGGTCGGTGAGCAGCATCAAGAAAATCCCCTTCGTGTACACCGGTGGGTCACGTCGCAGTCAAAGCGTTAATGATTTAAGCAACGAATTAATCTTATGTCAATTTTGTTGCGCATTTTGTTTCAATAAATTCTATGGCGACTTATTTAAATTTTTATTCGTTACAATTTAGCGCCTGGGTTACTTATTTGGTTTGAATATGAAGCTCCTGGAAATACGATTGACTGAATTTATGTAATGACGGTCCTCACGGGAAGTTTGTATAGCCTATTTATTTAGAAATTTAAACTTAGCTAATTTCAGACAAATAAATTGTATCCCAGCAGAAATGAGTTATTAAAAAAAACCCTAATGATAAACAATTCTGGTATAAAAATTTGAAAATTTGTCAGTGTCTAATGATATCTGTTGTTTTAGGATTTCAGCTTCTCTCAAGGTTTTTCATGAATGTATTTACCTTCGAAGTCTGGTAATATTTTCATTGTACTTGCAAATGAAACGCAGCCAAGAAAGTAGGCGGAGAGGTTTCGGTAAATTCCAAGAACTGGCATCAGCCTTCCAAGAAAAGAAAAGATTTCACCGAAAATCTAAGAAAATTTCAAGATAAAACGACGTCATGACGCCAGTTTTCAGCATCTAAGACGCATGTATCACTAGAGCAATAATAGGAACTGCCATGGAACAAGTTCACTTCCATTTCTAAGTATATACAAGAACACCCAGTCAGTGAAGACGATACCATGGGAGAAATTATGAATTGCATGCTGCTTATACTGAAATGCTCCTCGAAAATCAAATGGATATCGTTTAAAAACAGAGTTATTTTTTGAATAGAAGTTTCTCAGCAATAATGAAATGAAAAAGGAATGTGTAAAGATCAAGGTCACGATCTCCTTCACCGGAGATCATGAATGTTGGTTCTATCGGAAATTTGTTTTCAAAATTGATAATGTTAAAGGATACGACGGTCAGAGACCGATGAATGTTAAAGGATACGACGGTCAGAGACCGATGAATGTTAAAGGATACGACGGTCAGAGACCGATGAATGTTAAAGGATACGACTGCCAGAGACCGGTGAATGTTGAAGGATACGACAGCCAGATACCGGTGAATGTTGAAGGATACGACTGCCAGATACCGGTGAATGTTAAAGGATACGACTGCCAGATACCGGTGAATGTTAAAGGATACGACTGCCAGATACCGGTGAATGTTTAAGGATACGACTGCCAGATACCGGTGAATGTTTAAGGATACGACTGCCAGATACCGGTGAATGTTAGAGGATACGACTGCCAGATACCGGTGAATGCTTAAGGATACGACTGCCAGATACCGGTGAATGTTTAAGGATACGACTGCCAGATACCGGTGAATGTTAAAGGATACGACTGTCAGAGACCGATGAATGTTAAAGGATGCCAGAGACCGATGAATGTTAAAGTATGTCAGCGACCGATGAATATGTTAGACGCTAGACATTGCACGTTTTGAACTCAGGTGAGAGCAACTGTAGTGTAAGAAGTCGCTCAATTTGGGAGCAAATGAGATTTTCGCGTTATGGAGCAGTTGAGGACGCTGGATGTTAGAAGATATGGACGGCCAAAGGACAATAGATATTTCAAGATACGGAACTCTAGATGACGTTCAATAATAAAAGGTATAGAACATTAGAAGATGACGCGTAATACATAGAAGATAAGGAACGTTAGAGGGCAAAAGACTATAGAAAATATAGAACAACAGGGCGATAGATATCACAAAAGATGGAACATGGCTATAAACATCAGAAAACATGGAACTTCAAAGAGTGATATATATCAGAGAACATGGGTGTCAAAAGGCGATGATCGAAGTATGATAATCACAATGTTCGAGGCTAGTGACCATTTAATGTGTATATGTCAAAAAAAAAAAACATACAAGAGCTATCTAACTTGGCAGTAAAATGTTTGAACTGTTAACGTTAGAGCGGAGTGAGCGTGAAAACCAATTGCTTTGATAGAACAAATTTTTGATGGAACAAATTGCTGAAATACAACAAATATTTGATAAAGCAAATAAAACAAATTGTTTTGATAGATTTCCGTTGTGGGTAAATTTGCAGGAACAACATTTGAGTTGCAGGAACTACACCGCACGCAAAGTGATGGTAAAACATTGTGATACTTATTGATACAACAAGACACGCACACAGTAAGACACAAAAACGAGGGTAAAAATATGAGAATGCTTGTTGAAGATTGAGCGAAGGAAGACTCGGGAATGAAACTCAAAGGTCAGTTGATCCAGCTAAAGAGTCGAGTTGTGATGTTAGACATGAGTGATTGATGTCAGAGTCTGATGAAAATTTAATATATTGGTTTTCACTGAAACAAAAATTTTAGTTCATGTTCTCGAACGAAATTCGATGTCCACAAGACGTGCATTTCAAATAAATCATGACGAAAAAATAGGACTTGAAAAAAAATGTTTGGCCTCGAAACAGTTGACGGCTCGCCGAAGAATAGAACAAATTGCTTTGATAGATTGCCAATGTTGCAGAATTGATATGCATGAGAAGCAGAAGCTGTGAGACCGGCCTAACGTGGCACAAATCTGCAGATAAGCCTGTCGTTCAGAAGGCTCTCACGCAGGCACGGTTTGAGCGAATGGTAATTGTATCTCCGTGAAGGTCTTTAAGAATTGTTCCTATTTTTAAACAATGAGAGCCTTCCAGTGCACAAAGACGGAGGTCATCGTTTTGTTCGACCATGCGCGGCCTCCAAATCGCCTTTTGCCTTCATCGATTACGTCTTTTTAGCTCATCTCCGGACATTCGAGGTCAGACCTTCATGCATTTTGAAAGAAATTTCGATTCTGATTGACTCTAGAGGACTGCTCGTGGGAGTCGTGCTTTTTTCCTTGCTTCTGGAAGGTCTGAAACGCTTGCAAGTTCTTCCCCAATCGATACCGTTAGTGAATGTGAGTAATTTACAGTCACAGTTCGGAATTCACGGGAGGTGGAGAAGAGATATTTAGTGGGCATCTACCTTCATATTGAAGAATTACTCTGCTAGCTAAAATATACTAACTTGTATATTACTAAAACTCTAATTGAAAAAGGGATGCAAAAAATTAATACACCATCAGGACATATATATTTCCATGAATTACAACAGGTCTTGACGAAAAGAAATACATAATCCTCCGTCGAGTTCACAACGGGGCTGCGTTTTCTCAAAATACCGACTAGAGATGCGAAGATGCGATACTTCGTATTCACGCAGTATTTACACACCAATAAGCTTGAAGAGCATTCCAAGTTTAACATTCTATATTTCGTGACCACAGACTGCACAAGGTTGTAATGGGATGGAATTTTGTGGGCATCTCGTTGATTTGGCTCATCCAAGTCTTGACTATTTCTTCCTTGTCAAGACAAGGGATAGGGCTGACCTATTCTTCTAGTTAGAATTCCTAGTTAGAATTCATAACTGTAAAACCGAACCTGTAGTGTACCGAGTTAAGGGGACAGTCTTGCATCGCTCATCGATATTTAAAACTGAATATTTCTTCCATTTAGGATGTGTGCTCACCTCATACTGTGTGGGCTTCATATTTATTACAGTTTTTTGTGTCTTTATTTTCGTCGCACTCATACATGATTTGTTCGTGGTACGTGTTTATCTTTTGTTGTTTGCTGATATTGGCTATGATTTTGTTGACTTTAAATGCGATGTTTGCTGATATTCGCTTTGAATTTGTTGACTTTCAATGTGATGTTTGCTTATATTCGCTATGAATTTGTTGACTTTAAATGCGATGTTTGCTTATATTCGCTATGAATTTGTTGACTTTCAATGTGATGTTTGCTGATATTCGCTATGAATTTGTTGACTTTAAATGTGATGTTTGCTTATATTCGCTATGAATTTGTTGACTTTCAATGTGATGTTTGCTTATATTCGCTATGAATTTGTTGACTTTCAATGTGATGTTTGCTGATATTCGCTATGAATTTGTTGACTTTAAATGTGATGTTTGCTTATATTCGCTATGAATTTTTTGACTTTAAATGTGATGTTTGCTTATATTCGCTATGAATTTGTTGACTTTCAATGTGATGTTTGCTTATATTCGCTATGAATTTGTTGACTTTCAATGTGATGTTTGCTTATATTCGCTATGAATTTGTTGACTTTCAATGCGATGTTTGCTTATATTCGCTATAAATTTTGTTGACTTTCAATGTGACGCGCGCTGATATCAACATAGCTGACTTTGATCGCTTTATCTACTTTTGTTGATGTTGGCTGATTTTACATAAAACATTTTTCACGCTGAAGTACATTTTGATGCTTGCAGATGTTAACTATGATGCTCGTCAATGTTGCCAGAGATTTTGAAGGTTGTTGACGTTGATTATGATGGTCGTTGATGTTGACTTTGATCTTACACATATCAAAAAATACGCTCATACACAAATGCATTATTCATGAATCCAGTAAAAATTTGGCATCCACACGTAAAACACTTCCATAAATCTGCTCGGACTTAGATTTTCCGAGTGACTTTGAGATAAAAAATTTAATGTTAAGAAAAATGGCAGGCGTAACAGTTTCCCACCTGGGTGACCCAAATCACCCCACACTGCTAAATCCCCCCACACTGCTCATATCACCCCACACTGCTCCGATCACCCCACACTGCTCAAATCACCCCACACTGCTCAAATCACCCCGCACTGCTCAAATCACCCCGCACTGCTCGAATCACCTCACACTGCTCAAATCACCCCACACTGTTCAAATCACCCCACACTGCTCAAATCACCCCACACTGCTCAAATCACCCCACACTGCTCAAATCACCCCGCACTGCTCTAATCACCCCACATTGCTCAAATCACCCCCCACTGCTCAAATCACCCCACATTGCTCAAACCACCCCACACTGCTCAAATCACCCCACACTGCTCAAATCACCCCACACTGCTCAAATCACCCCGCACTGCTCTAATCACCCCACATTGCTCAAATCACCCCCCACTGCTCAAATCACCCCACATTGCTCAAACCACCTCACACTGCTCAAATCACCCCACACTGCTCAAATCACCCCACACTGCTCAAATCACCCCACTCTGCTCAAATCACCCCACACTGCTCAAATCACCCCACTCTGCTCAAATCACCACACACTGCTCAAATCACCCCACACTGCTCAAATCAACCCCGACTGCTCAAATCACTGCTCAAATCACCCCACACTGCTCAAATCACCCCGCACTGCTCAAATCACCTCACACTGCTCAAATCACCCCACACTGCTCAAATCACCTCACACTGCTCCGATCACCCCACACTGCTCAAATCACCCCACACTGCTCAAATCACCCCACACTGCTCAAATCACCCCACACTGCTCAAATCACCCCACACTGCTCAAATCACCTCACACTGCTCCGATCACCCCACACTGCTCAAATCACCTCACACTGCTCCGATCACCCCACACTGCTCAAATCACCCCACACTGCTCAAATCACCTCACACTGCTCAAATCACCCCACACTGCTCAAATCACCCCACACTGCTCAAATCACCTCACACTGCTCCGATCACCCCACACTGCTCAAATCACCTCACACTGCTCCGATCACCCCACACTGCTCAAATCACCCCACACTGCTCAAATCACCTCACACTGCTCAAATCACCCCACACTGCTCAAATCACCCCACTCTACTCAAATCACCTCACACTGCTCCAATCACCAAACACCAACATCATGCACAAGCAGGCTGCCTCACCCCAATTTATTGAATTGCAAAGCTTAACGATAATACAATGTCAAGATATTATTGTATTTTGATATTAAGGTATTATAATAGTAGGATATTATTAGCAAGATATTATGATATAAGGATATTATATTTTAAAAATATTATTAATATTTTTATTAAGATATTATGAGGATCTATCTTTCTACGTAAAATTGCCATTAAATCCATTTTTATTCTTACCACCATTACTGCTTCTACAACTACTACTCTTATTACTCCCACTACTGCAGCCTGCTGCCTACACTACTGCTACTCTTATTACTCCCACTACTGCAGCCTGCTGCTTACACTACTGCTACTCTTGTTGCTCCCACTACTGCAGCCTGCTGCCTACACTACTGCTACTCTTGTTGCTCCCACTACTGCAGCCTGCTGCCTACACTACTGCAGCCTGCTGCCTACACTACTGCAGCCTGCTGCCTACACTACTGCTACTCTTGTTGCTCCCACTACTGCAGCCTGCTGCCTACACTACTGCTACTCTTGTTACTCCCACTACTGCAGCCTACTGCCTACACTACTGCTACTCTTGTTGCTCCCACTACTGCAGCCTGCTGCCTACACTACTGCTACTCTTATTACTCCCACTACTGCAGCCTGCTGCTTACACTACTGCAGCCTGCTGCCTACACTACTGCAGCCTGCTGCCTACACTACTGCTACTCTTGTTGCTCCCACTAATGCAGCCTGCTGCCTACACTACTGCAGCCTGCTGCCTACACTACTGCAGCCTGCTGCCTACACTACTGCTACTCTTGTTGCTCCCACTACTGCAGCCTGCTGCTTACACTACTGCTACTCTTGTTGCTCCCACTACTGCAGCCTGCTGCCTACACTACTGCTACTCTTGTTACTCCCACTACTGCAGCCTACTGCCTACACTACTGCTACTCTTGTTGCTCCCACTACTGCAGCCTGCTGCCTACACTACTGCTACTCTTATTACTCCCACTACTGCAGCCTGCTGCTTACACTACTGCAGCCTGCTGCCTACACTACTGCAGCCTGCTGCCTACACTACTGCTACTCTTGTTGCTCCCACTAATGCAGCCTGCTGCCTACACTACTGCAGCCTGCTGCCTACACTACTGCAGCCTGCTGCCTACACTACTGCTACTCTTGTTGCTCCCACTACTGCAGCCTGCTGCTTACACTACTGCAGCCTGCTGCCTACACTACTGCAGCCTGCTGCCTACACTACTGCTACTCTTGTTGCTCCCACTACTGCAGCCTGCTGCCTACACTACTGCTACTCTTATTACTCCCACTACTGCAGCCTGCTGCTTACACTACTGCAGCCTGCTGCCTACACTACTGCAGCCTGCTGCCTACACTACTGCTACTCTTGTTACTCCCACTACTGCAGCCTGCTGCCTACACTACTGCAGCCTGCTGCTTACACTACTGCTACTCTTGTTACTCCCACTACTGCAGCCTGCTGCCTACACTACTGCAGCCTGCTGCCTACACTACTGCTACTCTTGTTACTCCCACTACTGCAGCCTGCTGCTTACACTACTGCTACTCATATTACTCCCACTACTGCAGCCTGCTGCCTACACTACTGCTACTCTTGTTACTCCCACTACTGCAGCCTGCTGCTTACACTACTGCAGCCTGCTGCCTACACTACTGCTACTCTTGTTACTCCCACTACTGCAGCCTGCTGCCTACACTACTGCTACTCTTGTTACTCCCACTACTGCAGCCTGCTGCCTACACTACTGCTACTCATATTACTCCCACTACTGCAGCCTGCTGCCTACACTACTGCTACTCTTGTTACTCCCACTACTGCAGCCTGCTGCCTACACTACTGCAGCCTGCTGCCTACACTACTGCTACTCTTGTTACCCCCACTACTGCAGCCTGCTGCCTACACTACTGCTACTCTTGTTACTCCCACTACTGCAGCCTGCTGCCTACACTACTGCTACTCATATTACTCCCACTACTGCAGCCTGCTGCCTACACTACTGCTACTCTTGTTACTCCCACTACTGCAGCCTGCTGCCTACACTACTGCAGCCTGCTGCCTACACTACTGCTACTCTTGTTACCCCCACTACTGCAGCCTGCTGCTTACACTACTGCTACTCTTGTTGCTCCCACTACTGCAGCCTGCTGCCTACACTACTGCTATTCTTGTTGCTCCCACTACTGCAGCCTGCTGCCTACACTACTGCTACTCTTGTTACTCCCACTACTGCAGCCAGCTGCCTACACTACTGCTACTCTTGTTACTCCCACTACTGCAGCCTGCTGCTTACACTACTGCAGCCTGCTGCCTACACTACTGCAGCCTGCTGCCTACACTACTGCTACTCTTGTTACTCCCATGACTGCAGCCTGCTGCTTACACTACTGCAGCCTGCTGCCTACACTACTGCTACTCTTGTTGCTCCCACTACTGCAGCCTGCTGCCTACACTACTGCTACTCTTGTTACTCCCACTACTGCAGCCTGCTGCCTACACTATTGCTACTCTTGTTGCTCCCACTACTGCAGCCTGCTGCCTACACTACTGCTACTCTTGTTACTCCCACTACTGCAGCCTGCTGCCTACACTACTGCTACTCTTGTTACTCCCACTACTGCAGCCTGCTGCCTACACTATTGCTACTCTTGTTGCTCCCACTACTGCAGCCTGCTGCCTACACTACTGCTACTCTTGTTACTCCCACTACTGCAGCCTGCTGCCTACACTACTGCTACTCTTGTTACTCCCACTACTGCAGCCTGCTGCCTACACTACTGCTACTCTTGTTACTCCCACTACTGCAGCCTGCTGCTTACACTACTGCAGCCTGCTGCCTACACTACTGCAGCCTGCTGCCTACACTACTGCTACTCTTGTTACTCCCATTACTGCAGCCTGCTGCTTACACTACTGCAGCCTGCTGCCTACACTACTGCTACTCTTGTTGCTCCCACTACTGCAGCCTGCTGCCTACACTACTGCAGCCTGCTGCCTACACTACTGCAGCCTGCTGCCTACACTACTGCTACTCTTGTTACTCCCACTACTGCAGACTGCTGCCTACACTACTGCTACTCTTGTTACTCCCACTACTGCAGCCTGCTGCCTACACTACTGCTACTCTTGTTTCTCCCACTACTGCAGCCTGCTGCCTACACTACTGCTACTCTTGTTGCTCCCACTACTGCAGCCTGCTGCCTACACTACTGCTACTCTTATTACTCCCACTACTGCAGCCTGCTGCCTACACTACTGCTACTCTTGTTGCTCCCACTACTGCAGCCTGCTGCCTACACTACTGCAGCCTACTGCTTACACTACTGCAGCCTGCTGCCTGCACTACTGCTACTCTTGTTACTCCCATTACTGTAGCCTGCTGCTTACACTACTGCAGCCTGCTGCCTACACTACTGCAGCCTGCTGCCTACACTACTGCTACTCTTGTTGCTCCCACTACTGCAGCCTGCTGCTTACACTACTGCTACTCTTGTTGCTCCCACTACTGCAGCCTGCTGCCTACACTACTGCAGCCTGCTGCTTACACTACTGCAGCCTGCTGCCTACACTACTGCTACTCTTGTTACTCCCATTACTGCAGCCTGCTGCCTACACTACTGCAGCCTGCTGCCTACACTACTGCAGCCTGATGACTACACTACTGCAGCCTGATGACTACACTACTGCAGCCTGCTGCCTACACTACTGCAGCCTGATGACTACACTACTGCAGCCTGATGACTACACTACTGCAGCCTGCTGCCTACACTACTGCAGCCTGATGACTACACTACTGCAACCTGATGACTACACTACTGCAGCCTGCTGCATACACTACTGCAGCCTGATGACTACACTACTGCAGCCTGATGACTACACTACTGCAGCCTGATGACTACACTACTGCAGCCTGATGACTACACTACTGCAGCCTGATGACTACACTACTGCAGCCTGATGACTACACTACTGCAGCCTGATGACTACACTACTGCTACGTACGAGTACTATTTATGTCTTGATATACACGACTGCGGGGTAGTTTGAGGTGAGGGAGCAGACTTGCAGGTGCAGGAAGGCAGGCAGGTGCAGGAAGGCAGACAGGTGCAGGAAGGCAGGCAGGTGCAGGGAGGCAGGCAGGTGCAGGAAGGCAGGCAGGTGCAGGAAAGCAGGCAGGTGCAGGGAAGCAGGCATGTGCAGGAAGGCAGGCAGGTGCAGGAAGGCAGGCAGGTGCAGGAATGCAGGCAGGTGCAGGAAGGCAGGCAGGTGCAGGAAGGCAGGCAGGTGCAGGAATGCAGGCAGGGGCAGGAAGGCAGGCAGGTGCAGGAAGGCAGGCAGGTGCAGGAAGGCAGGCAGGTGCAGGAAGGTAGGCAGGTGAGGAAGGCAGGCAGGTGCAGGAAGGCAGGCAGGTGCAGGAAGGCAGGCAGGTGCAGGAAGGCAGGCACGTGCAGGAAGGCAGGCAGGCACAGGAAGGCAGGCAGGTGCAGGAAGGCAGGAAGGCAGGCAGGTGCTGCAACAGGAAGAAGTTCATCACAGATAGTCGTCTATAAGTTAACTACCAACACAAAGCACTAGGTTATCTGAGCTTTACGACCATATAAATTATAGCCATGAGCATCATTAACTGCATGAGCATCATTAACTGCATAAGCATAGTTAACTGCATGAGCATAATTAACTGCAGAAGCATAATTAACTGCATAGGCATAGTTAACTGCATGAGCATTATTAACTGCATAAGCATAGTTAACTGCATAAGCATAATTAACTGCATGAGCATAATTAACTGCATAAGCATAGTTAACTGCATGAGCATAATTCGTTAAACTACACCAAAGTTGCACATAAATGATATGAACTCACACTCAAACGTTACTCTAGTCCCATGGGTTACTCCCATCACTAACAACAACAACATTGGGCTGGAGGTGATGGCAGCACCGAGAGCGCATAGCGATCCCGACGTTTTCGATTCTATTTTAGTTTGATTTCTGCCGACCACGTACAGGTTTTGTCTCTGACCGAGTGAAGAGTTTTTACTCGTAAAGTAGAAATTGTATTTTTTGTGAGACTATACGATGAAATGAAATTTATTTATTTTTGACTATGCCATCAATATGTCATTTGAAAAATTTGCTGGGAGGAAGGGCTGCTGGGAAACAAGGGCTGCTGGGAGACAGGGGCTGCTGGGAGACAGGGGCTGCTGGGAAACAAGGGCTGCTGGGAGACAGGGGCTGCTGGGAAACAAGGGCTGCTGGGAGACAGGGGCTGCTGGGAGACAGGGGCTGCTGGGAAACAAGGGCTGCTGGGAGACAGGGGCTGCTGGGAGGCAGGGCTGCTGGGAGACAGGGGCTGCTGGGAGACAGGGGCTGCTGGGAGGCAGGGCTGCTGGGAGACAGGGGCTGCTGGGAGACAAGGGCTGCTGGGAGACAGGGGCTGCTGGGAGGCAGGGCTGCTGGGAGACAGGGGCTGCTGGGAGACAAGGGCTGCTGGGAGACAGGAGCTGCTGGGAGGCAGGGCTGCTGGGAGACAGGGGCTGCTGGGAGGCAGGGCTGCTGGGAGACAGGGGCTGCTGGGAGACAAGGGCTGCTGGGAGACAAGGGCTGCTGGGAGACAGGGGCTGCTGGGAGGCAGGGCTGCTGGGAGACAGGGGCTGCTGGGAGGCAGGGCTGCTGGGAGGCAGGGGCTGCTGGGAGACAGGGGCTGCTGGGAGGCAGGGCTGCTGGGAGACAGGGGCTGCTGGGAGACAAGGGCTGCTGGGAGACAGGGGCTGCTGGGAGGCAGGGCTGCTGGGAGGCAGGGCTGCTGGGAGACAGGGGCTGCTGGGAGACAAGGGCTGCTGGGAGACAAGGGCTGCTGGGAGACAGGGGCTGCTGGGAGGCAGGGCTGCTGGGAGACAGTGGCTGCTGGGAGACAAGGGCTGCTGGGAGACAAGGGCTGCTGGGAGACAGGGGCTGCTGGGAGGCAGGGCTGCTGGGAGACAGGGGCTGCTGGGAGGCAGGGCTGCTGGGAGACAGGGGCTGCTGGGAGACAGAGGCTGCTGGGAGACAGGGGCTGCTGGGAGGCAGGGCTGCTGGGAGACAGGGGCTGCTGGGAGACAGGGGCTGCTGGGAGGTAGGGGCTGCTGGGATACCGGGGCTGCTTGGAGACAGGGGCTGCTGGGAGACAGGGGCTGCTGGGAGACAAGGGCTGCTGGGAGACAGGGGCTGCTGGGAGACAGGGGCTGCTGGGAGGCAGGGCTGCTGAGAGACAGGGGCTGCTGGGAGACAGGGGCTGCTGGGAGACAGGGGCTGCTGGGAGGTAGGGGCTGCTGGGATACCGGGGCTGCTGGGAGACAGGGGCTGCTGGGAGACAAAGGCTGCTGGGAGACAAGGGCTGCTGGGAGACAGGGGCTGCTGGGAGACAGGGGCTGCTGGGAGGTAGGGGCTGCTGGGATACCGGGGCTGCTGGGAGACAGGGGCTGCTGGGAGACAGGGGCTGCTGGGAGACATGGGCTGCTGGGAGACAGAGGCTGCTGGGAGACATGGTCTGCTGGGATACCGGGACTGCTGGGAGACAAGGCTGCTGGGAGACAGGGGCTGCTGGGAGACAGGGGCTGCTGGGAGACAGGGCTGCTGGGAGGCAGGGGCATGCCGGTTGCCCCCAAGTTCAAGGTCTCAGGCTAGGAGTTGTCCTAGCTGCCCAAGTTCACTCAGCAGCTGCGTGGCGTCAAACAGCTGATCAGTGCACGCTGTACAGCAGCAACACAGCACCACAGCAGCACCACTGTATGCAGCTGATCAACAGATCAAAGCAGCAACAGTGCATTCGCACAGCAGTGCACACTGCAGCAATTTAACCACACACAGCGCAACACTGCAACAAAAATACAACTGTGCTGCCTATCACAGTGCAACACAGTGCAACACAACTGCTACAGTTGACCAAACCTCTCCATGCCGGCTGCGTGCACCGAACGTTAGGTATTTTTTACAGGCAGGGCTGGTGTTAGGCCTGGTGTGTTCGTGTTAGGCCTGGTGTGTTCGTATAAATATAGTAATTTCATTCTGTGTACATCTATTCTTATAAATTTTACTCAACTATGTTGTTCTAAATACATGATATCATCAATTGTCATTCATATTCGGGTCACACGTTCACACCGAGTGCATAGTGACAAAATATCAACTTTACTTACAGGCCGTAACCAACTGAGGGCCATTTTTAACACGCAAAATGAAGTGAAGCATTCAGCGAAGAATGCTCGCCACCGAGGGACAATCGGGATAAAGTTTCACCGACTTTTAGAAACGCGAATAACTCACCTGAAGTACTGAAAACTTGCGTTAGAGGCAACTTGCGTAAGATAACAAAAGTGGTTTAGCGGTTGACACTCTGACTGCGACGTGACACCGGCGGCCACTGAGGTAATTTTCATCATGCTGCTGAACGACTCATTTCCCAAACTCAATTTTATAAATACTTAATGATAACTAAATGAAGGCACGATCTGTTTACTGTTCATTGTTTTCAAGATAGATTTTTTAAATTAACTCTAATTTGAGTTGAATGTTGAACTTCAGTTTAGCCCGCCGCAATTAACGTGTTAAGAACCTGCGCCTTTATCGTGAAAGGTCGCCGGTTCGATTCCTGGCATTGCCAGCCAGATGATTCCTCCCGTTGGGAAAAGGGATCACTTGGCCATAACTCCCCACTCCGCTCAAATGTCGGAAATAGGTACCGGCACTACCAGGGGTAACCGTCATAGTGTTCTGGTGATAGTTATAAGGCATTTGTAAACCCAATATACATACATCCCAGTCTGGTTTGTTTTACAGGATCATTTCTTATTATAGCCGCCCAAGGATAGCCTCTGTTCTAGCTACAATCATAAATACTCGGTCGAAAAAGTTGAACGATTGAAGGGATGTGAAATCATTGAGAAAAGCGTTTTCACAAAATCGTCACACTGAAGTGTGTCATCGATATGGAACATAAATCGATTTGTTGGGACAAACTTTAGTGTGTCACGGACTGATACAGCACGCAGTGCGTCAGTAGTGACACACTTCGTGTACGTCAATACTACTTCCCACAAATGTTTCACTTTCTCAGACTTGCGTGGGACTGACCATATATAAGAATTGAAGAAAGAATAGCAAAAATTCATAGGCTTGTAGAGAGAAATACGTTTCAATCACTAACTCCAAAGACTTCTTTTTAAATTAGAGACATTTCATTTTATGAAACGTGCATATGTGATTCAACTTTCCCGATCGCCTGCATGGACAAGTGGCCAAAGGTGATAAATCAAGATGTAGTGTAGCAAGTTTTATCTTAATAACCGTTTGACTTGCGCAAGTGTATTAAAATTTATCTTAGTATGTGTGAACAAATTAACATTTTACTCCCAAAAAATGAATTAGATTAAAAAAACATGCAACCAGTTAATTTTCTAGAATTTGGTATCTTGGTGCTGGAATTTCCAGGTGATGCAAGCGTGAGCGTAGTTATTTTGCGGAAAATTTAGAAAAACACAGAATTTAAGAGACAACAAAAAAAACACTAGGTATACGAAAAAGCTATCCGTTATGGGTACAAAAACTACCGAAATTAACACAACAACATCTCGAATACGCTGGAACGAAAACCTGCTTACTAGCAAACGCAGTGTAGCTTTCTCAACGGCATTTGTGATTTTGGCAGTCCAGCCACAGCCCCTACACTGCGCCGCTAAAACCATAAATGTTTCGGAGACAAAATTTAACTCGGGAGACGACATGTGTCGAACGTGGCAACAACAAATAACACATCCTGCATAATTCTCACAGCTTTACCCTCTATAACTGTCACCATGCATTTCTAATGTTTTTTTTTTTCGAGGAATGTGCGCAAAGAGATCTGTAGTTGAACTTTCCTAGCAAATTCCCAACCTTGTCCATGCACCGGACTGGTCTCGAAAGCAAATATTGGATTGTGACATTTAATTTGTTCGAGATGAAAAACAAAACAAAAAATTATTTTCACCGGGGACTTTTGTTGCAACTTTGTCTCCTTCGTGTCCTTGAAGCTTGAACTAATTCAAGCCCCTGAAAACGAAGACAAAAACAAGCTCAAAATTTTTCATAATCGAGCGATTCAGAATTGTTTTTTAATCTACTTATAATGGGCAAAAAGTCTTCCGTTGAAAACAAAAACGCAGAGCAAGTTGATATTTTAATAGTTTAACAATTATAATAAAACTTTCATAAATCTTCCATTCGCAGTTGGAAAGTTTTCTTTCGAAAAAAAATGAAGTGTGGAACTTTCGTTCGAAGAAATCAAAATCCAAGGCTTTCACTCCAGTACGTCTTAGAATTCATTTGTTTAGGACAGCATGGAACAAGAAGGGATTTTTGATCTATGGTAAATCCACTCTTTTCAGTTTTTGCTCATGTCTGGTACATATAAAGCAATGATTTTTTTTATGAATCCTAACATTTCATTTCTAACTTATAAGTCGCTTCTATCAAGAAATGATTTTTGATGAACTTTAAAGCTAACGAATGTTCATTACTCTGCTAGCGCAGATGTTATAAAGATGAAACTCGCTAACGCAGATGTTATAAAGATGAAACTCGCTAACGCAGATGTTATAAAGATGAAATTCGCTAACGCAGATGTTATAAAGATGAAACTCGCTAACGCAGATGTTACAAAGATGAAACTCGCTAACGCAGATGTTATAAAGATGAAACTCGCTAACGCAGATGTTATAAAGATGAAACTCGCTAACGCAGATGTTATAAAGATGAAACTCGCTAACGCAGATGTTATAAAGATGAAACTCGCTAACGCAGATGTTATAAAGATGAAACTCGCTAACGCAGATGTTATAAAGCGGAAACTCGCTAACGCAGATGTTATAAAGATGAAACTCGCTAACGCAGATGTTACAAAGATGAAACTCGCTAACGCAGATGTTATAAAGATGAAACTCGCTAACGCAGATGTTATAAAGATGAAACTCGCTAACGCAGATGTTATAAAGATGAAACTCGCTAACGCAGATGTTATAAAGATGAAACTCGCTAACGCAGATGTTATAAAGATGAAACTCGCTAACGCAGATGTTATAAAGATGAAACTCGCTAACGCAGATGTTATAAAGATGAAACTCGCTAACGCAGATGTTATAAAGCGGAAACTCGCTAACGCAGGTGTTATAAAGATGAAACTCGCTAACGCAGATGTTACAAAGATGAAACTCGCTAACGCAGATGTTATAAAGATGAAACTCGCTAACGCAGATGTTATAAAGATGAAACTCGCTAACGCAGATGTTATAAAGATGAAACTCGCTAACGCAGATGTTACAAAGATGAAACTCGCTAACGCAGATGTTATAAAGATGAAACTCGCTAACGCAGATGTTATAAAGATGAAACTCGCTAACGCAGATGTTATAAAGATGAAACTCGCAAACGCACATGTTATAAAGATGAAACTCGCTAACGCAGATGTTATAAAGATGAAACTCGCTAACGCAGATGTTATAAAGATGAAACTCGCTAACGCAGATGTTATAAAGATGAAACTCGCTAACGCAGATGTTATAAAGATGAAACTCGCAAACGCACATGTTATAAAGATGAAACTCGCTAACGCAGATGTTATAAAGATGAAACTCGCTAACGCAGATGTTATAAAGATGAAACTCGCTAACGCAGATGTTACAAAGATGAAACTCGCTAACGCAGATGTTACAAAGATGAAACTCGCTAACGCAGATGTTATAAAGATGAAGCTCGCTAACGCAGATGTTATAAAGATGAAACTCGCAAACGCACATGTTATAAAGATGAAACTCGCTAACGCAGATGTTATAAAGATGAAACTCGCTAACGCAGATGTTATAAAGATGAAACTCGCTAACGCAGATGTTATAAAGATGAAACTCGCTAACGCACATGTTATAAAGATGAAACTCGCTAACGCAGATGTTATAAAGATGAAACTCGCTAACGCAGATGTTATAAAGATGAAACTCGCTAACGCAGATGTTATAAAGATGAAACTCGCTAACGCAGATGTTATAAAGATGAAACTCGCAAACGCACATGTTATAAAGATGAAACTCGCTAACGCACATGTTATAAAGATGAAACTCGCTAACGCAGATGTTATAAAGATGAAACTCGCCAACGCAGATGTTATAAAAATGAAACTCGCTAACGCAGATGTTATAAAAATGAAAATCGCTAACGCAGATGTTATAAAAATGAAACTCGCTAACGCAGATGTTATAAAGATGAAAATCGCTAACGCAGATGTTATAAAAATGAAACTCGCTAACGCAGATGTTATAAAGATGAAACTCGCAAACGCACATGTTATAAAGATGAAACTCGCTAACGCAGATGTTATAAAGATGAAACTCGCTAACGCAGATGTTATAAAGATGAAACTCGCTAACGCAGATGTTACAAAGATGAAACTCGCTAACGCAGATGTTACAAAGATGAAACTCGCTAACGCAGATGTTATAAAGATGAAGCTCGCTAACGCAGATGTTATAAAGATGAAACTCGCAAACGCACATGTTATAAAGATGAAACTCGCTAACGCAGATGTTATAAAGATGAAACTCGCTAACGCAGATGTTATAAAGATGAAACTCGCTAACGCAGATGTTATAAAGATGAAACTCGCTAACGCACATGTTATAAAGATGAAACTCGCTAACGCAGATGTTATAAAGATGAAACTCGCTAACGCAGATGTTATAAAGATGAAACTCGCTAACGCAGATGTTATAAAGATGAAACTCGCTAACGCAGATGTTATAAAGATGAAACTCGCTAACGCAGATGTTATAAAGATGAAACTCGCTAACGCAGATGTTATAAAGCGGAAACTCGCTAACGCAGGTGTTATAAAGATGAAACTCGCTAACGCAGATGTTACAAAGATGAAACTCGCTAACGCAGATGTTATAAAGATGAAACTCGCTAACGCAGATGTTATAAAGATGAAACTCGCTAACGCAGATGTTATAAAGATGAAACTCGCTAACGCAGATGTTACAAAGATGAAACTCGCTAACGCAGATGTTATAAAGATGAAACTCGCTAACGCAGATGTTATAAAGATGAAACTCGCTAACGCAGATGTTATAAAGATGAAACTCGCAAACGCACATGTTATAAAGATGAAACTCGCTAACGCAGATGTTATAAAGATGAAACTCGCTAACGCAGATGTTATAAAGATGAAACTCGCTAACGCAGATGTTATAAAGATGAAACTCGCTAACGCAGATGTTATAAAGATGAAACTCGCAAACGCACATGTTATAAAGATGAAACTCGCTAACGCAGATGTTATAAAGATGAAACTCGCTAACGCAGATGTTATAAAGATGAAACTCGCTAACGCAGATGTTATAAAGATGAAACTCGCAAACGCACATGTTATAAAGATGAAACTCGCTAACGCACATGTTATAAAGATGAAACTCGCTAACGCAGATGTTATAAAGATGAAACTCGCCAACGCAGATGTTATAAAAATGAAACTCGCTAACGCAGATGTTATAAAAATGAAAATCGCTAACGCAGATGTTATAAAAATGAAACTCGCTAACGCAGATGTTATAAAGATGAAAATCGCTAACGCAGATGTTATAAAAATGAAACTCGCTAACGCAGATGTTATAAAGATGAAACTCGCTAACGCAGATGTTATAATGATAAATAAGGCTTACGCAAATATTTAAAAAATGAAAATTACAATCACAGCTATTAAAAAGATGAAAATGGCCACAAAAAGTAAAAATTGCTAACGCAGCTGTTATAAAATTGAAACTGGCTTACGTAACTGTTATAGAGTTTAAAATGTTTAAAACAAATGTTATGGAAAATACAGATAATTGTTAACGTAGCTGCTAAGGAGAGTGCTGAAAGCAGCGTACATAAATGGATAAATTCCAAACAGGGAAGGCCACGCAGTGTCCGTGAACGCTGCCGCGATTGACCACACGCGCACTGCCTCGCGGTTCCGGTTTTTTGGACGTCCGGGACTACGGTACCGCTCCGCACATCTGCTGGGCCATAATACAACATTGAATTTAATGAAATTTAAAAGATGAAGTTACGAACTTATCATTCTAGATTATGATTTGTTTTTTTAAGGATTGAACTTGGAATTCGAATTAATATCCTATCTTTTTTCTGTTTTTGAGTTTCGCATTTTTCCAGCAACAAACTTTTAATTCAAAATTAAATTCAACCATTTCATTTTTAGCATGAGTATCGTACAAGTTATGTGATGCACTTGCTCATTTCTAGCTTTAATACCGTACACGATACGTGAAGCACTTGCTCATTTCTAGCGCACTTGCTAATACCGCACACGATACGTGAAGCACTTGCTCATTTCTAGCGCACTTGCTAATACCGTCCACGATACGTGACGCACTTGCATCAATCGCACCCCAGGACGCTGAGGAGGAGTGTGCCACCTACAAAGAATCGACGTAATTACACCAGGTCGGAAGGCGCATTTATAGCAACTATTCAGAACGACAGTCAACAGGCGACGACATGCAATTTTGAAATCCAAATTTGAAGGGAATTGAGCCTTTGATTTCTGAAGCGGCTCTCGCACTGCCTGATGCAGCGATTGCCGTTCTTCTGTGATGTGTAGAATGAATTCTGGCTTGGTAAACGTTGGTCGCATTGAAGAGGCTGTGTCGAAGCAGACATCAAAGCTGATACCGTTGGTGTTGCGTCAATACACAGCCGAGGAAGTTACATTTTTCGGAAGGTCATATGACGTTCTCTCGTCGAGCAAAGATGGGAACACGGATAGAATAGATCAAATAGTATAATCCATGCGGCAGGGTGTATGCTACATTCAGGTTGTAGGAGAGCATCAGCCTGTATCCCAAGTTAAATTTCCAGTCCTCAGCAATGCATTATTTTCAGTGATGAATTTTTAGAAATTTGAAATTCGTCAAAGATTGGCGAAATCAGTTGCTGTGATTGTACTAATTTAAATTTTAGCAGTTCTCAGAAGGTAATTAAAATGATGATGGCTTCACACGCTGAAGGCTCTTGTCGCCTTACACACTCGATTGCGGGCTATTTTAATCATTTATTTGTAGGAAATCTTGGACTGACTCGAGAACATTTCCTTAGAAGGCTTCTTCTCTCCAATGCTTGGGCGGGAGCTGCGCAGAACTTATATTCAATATAGTTTTGTTAGCTAACTCCATTTCCAGCTATTTAATTCGTAGAGAAGGTAGCACTTCTCAGGCAAACTTCATGAGGGAATATGCCTCCCAGGATCGAAAGAAGAAAAGTAGGACTGTGAGCGTAGGAAAGAAGGTCTAGATAAAAAAAGGACTGCGTTTGCAACGGACGGTCCATAACGACAGAAATCAACCAACATGTATGAGTTGCACGGATGTGCCAGTATGATACTAATCAACCTCTTCACAACAGGCCTACGCACAAACTTCCTAAAAGAAACAAAAGCCTTCGATATTCTCGCAGAAACACTCTTCATATTGCATATACGGAATACCCTCCGTCAGAACGGCAATTAAATTGCTGGCTAAAAGTTATTAAATTTTCGATTGCGTTTGCTTTGTAGGCAGTGCAGTACGAGGCTGCTCAGGATATATATGAACCATATTTCTTCCAGTGTTTGCAGTTGAAGTAAGTCATCATCAGTCATTGATTCAAGAACACTAAGTAACTTTACACTTTAATTTGTGTTTATGTACCTCCTGAATGAATTTTTCTTTTTTTTCTGTCAAATATCGGAACAATTTAGAATTTTCTTTAATCTTTTACCCAGTCGAAGGGCGGGCGCATCGTCGTGCATGATCAGCCTTGGACTTAAAAGCAAAGGCCGCGAAGGCAGTCAGGTCCTTTGTTACGGCATGCATCGTCCCTTTAAATACACACCACGGTAGAGGAAACAAGGTAGGTTCAAACCAGTCTTTTTTTCGTCGGCTGCGTGGGTTTGCTGACGTCTCGGCAACGAACCAAAGGCATCGCTTATGTTGCTTCTGGTAGCACTGCTACCACCAAATCCGTCTCCACTATTGGCCTAACGATATCGCAGTTTGATGACGTCATAAAGTTTGTTTGAAATGAAGCCGTTCTATTGGCTAGCCGAACAAGAGGAGGTGTTTTTTATCCAATAGAAATGACCCTACCTTGTTTCCTCTACCGTGATACGAGTACACACACACGCAGCAGGAGGGCTCTTACACAGGTACCCGATTCGTCAGTAAGACGTGGTAGAGAAAAAGTGCCTCACGAAACTTGAGTCCAATTTGTCGATTGGGCGGCTGCAAGCCTAACCCAAGTTTCGACTCCATGTAAGCTTTCCTACAACCAGCCTCCGCGTACTTGTTTGGTTATGTTCTACCAGTTATGAACCGGAGCAAGAGAGGTCGTTTTAATTGTCGTGAGGGTTTCGCTACTCCAAGTGTTTCCTAATTTTTTGCCATTGAAAGTGATACCATCTTTGGTTACCGATCGAACTAGTTTTAGAGAGCATCGTAATATGAATCTTCAGCAAGCGAGGTAGTTATATGCAGACAAAGTAGTGACTTAAATAGACCTGGTTACCCAGGCTACGCAATGTTTATAAGCCTACCTTAATTTAATAACTGCAAGTTTTACTTGACAAATGGTAATATTTCAGTTTCCTTTTTAATTGCACAACCTGGTAGAATTTTTTTATTTCATAGCCTGTTAAAACGAGAAGCAAATTTCTCATCAAATTTGCCAAAACACTCAAATCAGAGAACTTCAAATCATGATGAAACTTCTTCGCGTGCTGATGTAAGGAAATTTTGGTGTTCTTGTTTGAGTGCTGCTTTCAATTCATTCTTCAAAATTATCTTCTGCTGAAATATGCAAAACAGGAAGTTTTTTCCTGAAGTCATGGGTCAACGTTTTTATTTTGAGCACGACATGCTTCACTTCTACACCAGATGGAATTCTGATGGAATTTTACTACGTGATGCTGTCAAAAAAAAATCTACCTGAAGACGCTACGCGTTGTATCAGATTTGGGTTGTTACACATTCCATTTGAGGTGAAGACCACTCAGTCCTGACAGCACTTCAGGGTTGCCCTGACATTGTCGACTGTAGACATCGTGAATTTTATAAAAAACGCAATAGGTTATCCGCATTGTTCAACTCATAGACTACGTATTAGCCTATTTGGACATAAGTGTTTCGCTATATATATATATATATATATATATATATACGTAAATTGCTCATTTACGGACCGGTATCAATGAATAGCATTTCAATTATTTCACTAACTTTTTTAGGATATATTTCAGCGTACGAGGTAAAACACTTCTCAGAAAGGATAGAAATGTATTCGATCAGTAAAATAATTTTTTCCAACTCTGCTACTTACGAGCAGATGCAGTCAACGAGTTACCATGACATGGAAATTTTCATGTGTCACGCGGCCGAAATGCAAGTTTATAAGCGTGCTGGTGTCAATGACTTGTTCCTAGAACTGACTTACCAGAGAATGTCGCTTTACCAGATACCTCATTTTTTCTTATCGCGCTCAACTTACTCGTGGGAGACTTCAGTTCGAGCGAAGTGTTGGGAAAGATTTAATTTTGGAAATTTAACTAATTTATGTCCTTTTTTTGTAATTGTGTGTTATAAATTTTGGTGCTCACTCAATGCTTACCTAAAATTTTGTTCGGTAAAATGTCTTTGCAAATCCCAGCGGCACAGAAGGGGTCTCTTCACCAAATGTTTGGTTAAAATAAATGTTAGGGGTAGGCGACCATTAGATGTGTGTTGTTTCAGGCGAGGTGGGTAGATTACGCTATCAAGAATTTGACGGTGTAAGCAGTCCTCTAGGCCTCGGCAGAACCGCCTGTTGTGAGGGTTAATTGCACAGGCCTCGAAACTACAAACACAGTGGTCGACAGATTTAAGGGTCCAAACACTTGAGCATGAGAACCCTTAGAGCGATACAGTTTCCACGAGAAGTGTTGTCAAAAAAAAAAAAATACAGGGGAAAGATGTAGAAGGGCCAACGGCTCTCAGCGAGAATCCCGGGAAACCTCATAAGGGCGGAGTCAGAAGTTCACGCCGAAAGACTCTAAGCCAATACAAACGACCCTGAATACCCTTTCAAAAGTCGATTGGTCGATACGGAAAAGGAGAGAACCGCGCTCTTGAGCACAGCGTCATTACTGAGGGAGTGAATTCAGTCTGCGTCGACGAGCGTCGTGAGAAGTGCGTTTCTTTTATCAAGTGCAATACTGGAAATATAATTTTAAAAAAATGAGCAATACGTAGTTAATTTGGTAAAATCGTTTTTGGGGAATTTGCTAATCCAAAATTTTCTCTTTCTATTTTGCAGAGAAGAAATCTCACACAAGACCACTGTGGATGAGATGTAGAAAGTTATAAGAAAGTTTAAACGTCGATGGGCCGGGTAAGACTCATGTTACTCATTCGCGATAAATGCTGTTAAAAGGATGTATACATATGATGATAAATTTGCGCCGTTCAATTAAATATGGCAAGAAAACATTGTGAATATGAGTGAGGTAGATGTAATACAAAATTAATGCCCCTTTATTGAATGTAAGATGAATATATTTGAGGAAACGTGATTGACGCTATAATGAGTAACAAGTCATAATTCAAATTTCAGGTGGGAAGGTAAACCTGGATTAACTGGATTAACTGGATAAAACGTACTACAAGGCGAGAAGATTCTCGGGAGTGCCGGGATCAGCATTTCGCAACAGACTTTCTGTGTACTGTGCACAAGACAGAATTTTGAACTGAAGCTGTTTGTAAAAGAACAATTCTGTGGTTTGAAGTGAGACCACCTTCTGTGCTGCGGGAACGCAAATGTTGGCAGGCCTCATTTGTGGCATTTTATGTAGGAGCAATATATGGGGAAGCTGGCCAGCGGTAGCACTTATTGTCATTCTGTTATGTAAGCTGTTAACACATGAAATTTCTAGAATTCCGTTACTCAATCTACACCAGTTCTAATGCCGTACATTGCGTGTGCTTCTCGGTATTCTGTATGATGTATTGCCGTAAATTATAAATTAAGTGAATTTTCACGTGTATAAAATTCCCCCCAAATTTAGTAGCAAGCAGCCCTCATCATAATTGATGCGCTCTGGAAAACGCGCATTGAGTAAGTCGAGTTCCACGTACATCGGTGAGTACTGCCCAATTTTAGTATACACATTTTGTAGTAGTGTTGATTTGTTTGGGCTTGCCCATAAATTTTCCTTGTGTTTCCTGTGCATTTCATTGAGGTATGCCAACCCCTCAAGCGAGCATTGGTCTTCTCATTAGTGTAAATTAATGAGAGACGAGGCAGACAGCCTTCTCGTGACAGAAGAATGAAATCATCAAAGCAAAACACGATATTGTGGGACTCTCAGAACTCACACTACGGTAACATTTCATCTTGCCTTTTTAGATTATTTCAAATGTCATGTTTGAGAATCGGTGAACTCTCAGGATATACGCATTTCGTGAAGTCATTTGACATTCAACAAGATACAAGCTCTCACACCGCTGGTACATCATGCTTATATTATGGTCATGCTGCACTGAGTGCGAGCTCTCAGAATGCAAGCATTTCACAGCTTATCTATTGGCATCTATACCAGTGGTGTAATCTCCCCATCTGTGAACAACCACAACAAATAAATTCCATTCGCGCGCAACAAGTTCGGTCAAAGTTCGGTGCAGCAAGCACTCACTCCAAGCCAAAGTTCCGTCAAAGTTTGCTGCAGCAAGCACTCACTCCAAGCCAAAGTTCCGTCAAAGTTTGCTGCAACAAGCACTCACTCCAGACCAAAGTTCCGCCAAAGTTTGCTGCAGCAAGCACTCACACCAGACCAAAGTTCGGTCAAAGTTTGCTGTAGCAAGCACTAACTCCAAGTTCAGCAAAGTTCGATGCATGAGGCAGTGCGAGGCGCCACCTGGCGATGCGGGGAGAGGCCGAGCAGCAGCCGCCTCGCCCCACACGCCGCCTCCCAGCGCCGGCTCGAGTCGATGAACCAACTCCGAGATTCGGGGATCCAAGGTCGCGCTGTGCCTTCCCAGAGCGTTGCTCTCGCGCCGTCCGGCCCTCCTCTTTTCTGCCGCCGCCGCTGCAGCTGTAGCAGTTGTAGTAGTAGAAGTAGTAGTAGCAGCAGTAGCAACAGCTGCAGCAGCAATAGCAGTAATAGCAATAACAGTAACAGCAACAAAAGTAACAACCACAACAACACCACCAGCAACAGCAGCAACAGTCCCAGCACCAGCAACAACACCAGCAAAATCAGCAGCAACAACAACCACAGCAGCAACACAAGCAGCAGCAGTAACAACAGCAGGCCATTTTTTGACTGAAATACGCGACCGTCGCAGTATCAGTGCAGAAAGTCGAATTGTAAAGCACGAAATGAAGATTTACCAAAGCTGAGTTTGAGAATAGAATGGCTTTCATGTTACACGGTTCAGTGTATCCAAATTTCCCGTTGTATATTTCTATTTAAAGTACTTAAATGAGCTCCGTCAACATCAAAAGCACAGCGATATTAGCGTTCAGGGCCGCAGTTCATTTTGCTGCCTGAAGCTCTGTTCAATTTCACGAGACTTGATCCAAAATTTGCGATTGTGTTGGGAATTTTTGCCTGCCAGATAAACGACCCGGCATTACTTTATCGTGAGGTTAACGCAAGTGTCTGAGTTTTGTCGAGGAATTTTGGTTGAGTATGTGAAAATAAACGGAAATGATCGGCCGTCGAGGTATAAAA
The DNA here is from genome assembly GCA_030386875.1 of Morinoia aosen. NCBI lineage: Eukaryota > Metazoa > Arthropoda > Malacostraca > Amphipoda > Talitridae > Morinoia > Morinoia aosen. Next base: position 39,563,192 of record CM059574.1, read on the forward strand.
TCTGTATTGTGAGAACAATAATTGTATCAGAAACATGCATCAAATTATTTTATGTATCAGAAACATGCATAAAATTATTTTATGTATCAGAAACATGCAGTAGCAGCTGCAGAAGCACGAGACAATCTGCCAACCCAAGCCAAAAGCTCAGCTCAACCGAAGGATTATAAAATGACTTCAGTTTTGCAAGTTCTCTGAGAGAGCGGAACGAGTAAATTCTGCCGCCCAGTCTAGAGGTCTGACGGTCTCAAAACACTCGATCCCGCTACAATCTCTAAAAATCAACTTTCTCTTATTACTCCGGTTGACTTGTCCCCAGTAAAGCACATTGATAGCTCGTTTTCAAACTTACATTTTTTTCTGTAAAACATTCTTGTTTCCAAACTTCATGAATTTTTTTTAACGTTCAGAGTGCACTCAGAAATAAACCGCACTCCTGCATGCGAAATTACTTGACTGGGTGAGTTGAATTTGCCCACCTGGGCGTGACAGTAATAAGCCACAAAAGGGATTACTGGCCTTAGAAAAGACCCCCATGGTTGCACAAGATTTATATGTATAAGACTTACACCAATTTTATAAGACGTTTAATAATTATATAAAAAAATGAAAGAATTCAAACAAAAAAAAATTTAATAATTATTTAAGAAAATTAAATTTAAAAAAGTTATACTAAACAAATTTTCTACAACAATTATTCGACCACGTGGTAGTTCAAAACGGCCATCAGTTCAAGTGACCGCGTCCTGTTCAGCCTGTCGTGTGCGTTTCGAGGAATAACGGGTGTTCTATTGAACACACATAAAAAATCTTTAAATAGATGAACCCCATAAACTTCAAATCAAACGCCTATATAAAAATTACTTGTTTCCCTGATGTCGACCTTCGTTAAGGATGAATTCCCTGAACAAGTAAGTACGTACTCAGGAGAACATGCACAGTTGTTTCAAAGTTTGATGAACCTGTTGAAATCATTTTGGTGATACCACCGCACACAAACTTCAAAATATAAAGCTTTTATTGATAAGCTCGAAAACAATTCAATAATTTCACTGCATCAAATCACAGGAATTTAGCTCTTTCGTTGAAGCCAATGTTCATATCTTCGGAATTTGAGGGCAATATTGCCTCAGTAAAACAAAATTCTGCAAGTTGATACCGCGGTATCCGCCCTAGAAGTATAATTTTGGCCCGAATTAAGGGGCTCGAATTTGGAGCACCTGTGGTGGACTGATACATAAATTAACTTATTGATCGCGCAAGTGTACAATTGATTCGGTTTAGAATTACAATGGCATTTCATACTTTAATTTTATTTTATTTCCTTTTAACCATGTTTCATATACCTTGTTTCACGTCTTCATTTTAGTTACTTCCATTTTAACCATGGCGTTGTAACGGCGAGGTTTTTCAGCTTTTTACCCTAAGGGTGATGAAGAGGGGTGCAAACTTATTGAATAGAAGAGCTTCGAAGTGAACATGTCAAGAAAAGCTCGGCTTAAACACAGAAAAATTGAAGGCCGCATTCAAAATTGATTTTCAAGCCATGCTTCTCAATAATTCTTAGCTGAATATATTGGATACGCCACTGAAGTTTTTTGAAAAGTTCAAGAGATCTTCGAGTCTTTTAAAATATGAATGAAGGTTTCTAACATTCCTTAGAAGGACAAACTCGATATATATAAAATTTGTAATTAGGATCCTTTAAGAGGTTCAAGTTTTTTCGAAGCTTCTGCATTTATTCTCATTAATTTTTGCTGGTAATGGAGATGATAGTCATGAAGAATAGGACACAAAGAGCATTTGAGATAATAATGCGGAAGCGAAACCAAAGTAATTTAGAAATGGAAGTATAACTGAATGAGGCAGATTATGAAAATATTTCAACGAGAAGTAAAGTAAAAGAAAGATCGGGAACTCATTAATTTTAGATGTAAAATATTTCAAGAATTGAATTTTTACATAGTGTAGCTACTGCAGAGATGCACCTGGATTCAGTAACTGAAATGCTTGGTTGCTTTTGTACCATTAAACATTTACTATTATTTTCTTTCTGATTTTCTGTCAACTTACTACGAGCGTCAACAACTTGTTTTTGACTTCAGTAATTTATTTCTAACTTTCACAATTTTTTAATAAATTCTGCAGCTTTTAAGTAAATTTAAAAACTATTTTTCATTTTAATGTCTGATTATAAACTTTAAAAAATTGGTGAAAAAATAGTCATAAGCTATCAACATTAGCACTATCTTATCTAGTTTCAAAATGGACTATCAACTCTAACAACATTTTATTACCTTCAAACGTTTATTTCAACATTAAAACTGTTATACCAGTTAGGGCACTGTTAACAATGAAAACTTGTTCAAAACTCATAAAGCATTATTCTATTATTATTATTTCTTTTCTAATTTCTCATCTTTTCGAAACAGTTGAAGTTCATCACGTGATAAAGTTCGAAGAAATTCACTCAACATTTTATTGTAACACTGTCAATCGTTAAAAAGTACTACCTATGAAGTCTATTAAACGCAACGTGTTTTGATTGAAGCTATGTTTTGATTGAAGCATCTCATGGTACTTGTCATAGATCAGTTTACGTTAAGCAATCTAATGCAGGTGAAACTATAAATTATGACTGGGATGCTCCACAAATGTACAAAGAGGGTGTCATACACACTTCAATAAATAGAGCGTATAACGTGTGTAGCAGCTGGTCAAATTTTCATTCAGAAGTGCTTAGAATTAAGCGGTTGCTGGTTAACAACAATTTTCCTAATACTCTCATTGATAAACCATTGGTAATTCTTTGAACCGAACTTTGGGCAGTAAAAATAATCCTGAACTTATTTCTCGCAATGTTAATATCTTTTATGAAAACCAAATGCACAAGAATTACAAAATTGATGAACGAGTCTTTAAGAACATTGTTAAAACTTTTGTTAAGCCAACAGATCCGGAAATGTCAATTAAAGTCTGTGTATATTATAAAAACCGCAAAATCAGTGACCTCTTAGTGAAAAATAATATGTCAGCATCTAGGGTTATCGATCTGGACAGGGCCAATGTAATTTACCAATTTATGTGTGACAGAAGAGAATGTAAGTCTCTTAATAAATGTTACATTGGCTTGACCAGGATGACCCTGAGGCAAAGGTTAACCGCCCATAAATACCAAGGTTCTATTTTCAACCATTTTCGCATTGACCATAGTTGCAAACCATCAAATGAAGATCTATTCCCTAACACAAAAATCTGATATAACGTGACTAAAAAAACATATTCAAATTATAGAAGCGTTACACATCCATAAACTTAAACCTGTCCTCAACGAAAACACTAATGACTTTTTTGCTCTAAAATTATTTACTAAAACTGCATCTTAGTAGTCCGAGGCAACTGCTAGTCCGGTCATTTCGCCCCTATCGCTAGTCCAGTGAACATCTATAGTGTGCAATATATATACTATTACTGTACCTGATTTCGTGTATACATATTTTTGCAGTACAAACTTTATATCAAGTCACTTGTAAAATATTTTTGTGCTGTAATTTCATCTTTCATTCTAGTCTCATATAGCTTAAGAATTAGATTTGCATTTTACCAATGGGACTGATCAATTTTTCTGTACATTTTCAGCCTGATGATGATGTTTGTACATCGAAACGTTGCGTTTTATAGACTTCATAGGTAGTACTTTTTAACGATTGACAGTCTTCCAATAAAATGTTGAGTGAATTTCTTCGAACTTTATCACGTGATGAACTTCAACTATTATTAGTATTATTATATATTATTATAAAGCAATAATTCCAACATGTTCTCAATTCGAATAACAATTCAAAACTTACTATACTCTATTCCCAACTTCTTATTATTTATTTAAAAACTGATTTAAAACCTTGATTATTAGTAATCAACTTCAACGCTTTGTATACAACGTCATCAACTAGCCAACAAATACAAACGACTCATAATCAAAATTACTCAACCCTTTTGATCTGCTCAACCGAAATCTTGCATTTAGCATTCATTTATTCCTGCAACTTAGAGCTCCATTGGTTTTGAACCCCCGGCAAGGTCTTCAGGAGCAAATGTTAGAAGCATAGGCCGCTGGCATAAATTTTTAATCGAGGCCACCTCTCACAAAAACAAGCCAATAACTTTATTTAAGCACCAGCTCAGTTATGAACACCATTATCTCTCAATTATGAAGCTGACGATCCTTAAAAATGTTCCTTTATGCTTCACTGCTCCGAGCGACGAAGCTGTACGTGGACATGCTACAATCTATACTATAATAAGAGCCGAGTCCGTCTGTCGCTCGGTCTGTCCGAAGCCAGCCTGCAGTGTGATACCATGAGCGTATCTGTGATACAAGCTCCAGCCCTATATATTTTGACGGGCCGTGTACACGCGGCCTCATCAACTCTCGAGAGAGTGTATTTTTTAATTTCTTACGGCCTTTCTCTCATTTCGCCCTCTTTTTTATTTCAAATACAGGGGGTGGACTAGTCTATACTATAATAAGAGCCGCGTCCGTCTGTCTGTCCGAAGACAGCCGAAAGTGTGCTATGAGCGTATCTGTGATACAAGCGCGGCCTCATCAACTCTCGAGAGGTTGAACTTCTTTTATTTCTTACGGTCTCTCTTTTATTTCGCCTTCTTTTCTATCTTAAATAAAGGAAGGTGGATTAGTGGGTATTGAATTAGCCCTAAAGGTTCTACTACTTGTTTTAACCACTCCGTTTTGGGGTAAGTAACTTTTTACATTAATTTCATCAATTAGATGACTCGTAGACTGGAACTCAATAGTACGCTATCATCGCTGAAACATCTTCCGCACACAAATAAATTCAAGTATTTCCATCAAGATCCTGCAAATAGTTAAATTGTAAGCGCTATTCTAAACACCTATACAACACAGTTAACAATGACCCCAAAATATAGAGTTCCTATGCAATAAATGCTAATATTCCTGAAGTCGTTTAGCATTTGGAGAAGCGCGACATGATGGTGGACCGTCTACGCACTTCTACTTCGTCCTAAACACGTTAACCGCCACGTGAGTCACCTGTGGTGCACGGAAAGAATTTTCATAATTCTGTTGACCGGGCAGTAATCACAAACGCAATTTTCATAAATACTGAAATGCGTATGCAATAAACGTAATGTTCGTTTTTGCTCTGTTTCTTCTTTTTATTCTATTTCATGAATACTTAATGAAGACTAAATAAAGGCACGATCCAGTTCATGTTTGCTGTTTTCCAAACTGATCACTACAATAATATTATTGACTTCAAATTCCAGCTAAATATTGAACTTCAGTCACCTGGCTGTTAACGTGCTAAAGAGTTTCCTTCTCCGAGACGGCATGAGTTATAGAACCGAGCTGTGCTTTCACCTTGTAAGTATGTATGTGTATTTGGGGAGGAGGGTGTAGGTGCAGCATTCCCCCTCCCCCCCCTGACACCCGATCCAGCCGAGAGAAGTGACTTCCTGTGCAGGATGCAGCAACAAAGGACATTCTTCCATTACCTCCAGCCTCCTAACCAATAATTTGGAGCTCTTTTTTATTCGCTTGCAAAAAAATCGTTTGGGACCTTCCTTTGCGTTACCGCCGAGCTAAAGCAAACCGTGATGACGAGCTGCGGCCGCGCCAAATGGAAGCGGGCTGAAATCCTTAGGAAACGCAAAAAATTATCATGAATTATCAAGTTATTTTATAAATAAGATAATTATAAACTGCATTATTATCATCAAATCTTAGTTACGAATGTTTTGGAAATTATTTCCCGTGTGTTTAACTGCTGATCTAGATTCGATTGCTGCAAGGCGAGTGATATGGTGAGGTAATTATTAATTAGTAAGTAGTAATGAGTAATTAGGTAATTAGTACTATCGTGAGGTAATTATTAATTAGTAAGTAGTGATAAGTAATAATTAATTAGGCAATTAGTATTATCGTGAGGTAATTATTAATTAGTAAGTAGTGATAAGTAATAATTAATTAGGAAATTAGTATTATCGTGAGGTAATAACAGTTAAAACGATCGATTAATTTTGTTCAATTTTAAGTTTTCATGCCTTAATATAAGAAGTGATTACAAAAAATGTTGGACCAAAAGTTTAGCTATTAAAAATATCTGAACACCGAACTTCTGAAATACTTGTATATCGAATACCGGTTATTTGAATAGCTAGAGTATTTGAATATTAGAGCATCTGAAAGTTTTGAATATCTCTTTACTTCGAGGTATGAAACAGCACACGTGACAGTCTGAACTTATACCTTCGGAACTCGGTTTCCGGAAACGGTTCAAATTTAGGGAGTACAGTAGCGACTGGTGCACTGAACAGACGTTTGTAAGAAATCCACGCATTGAATTATTTGCTCGAACAAGGATTGTCATCAAGGAAAGTAAATTCAATACCTTCATACTTCGGACACTACGAATCAGTCAAGAAGACATTAATACAAGGCCATTTAATTTCAGACTCTACGCAGCCGTCAAGAGGGTAAATAAATTCGAAAGCCTCCCATTTAGACGCTGCACAACTGGCAAGAGTCAGATAAATTGAGAAGCCCCCATCTTAGACTATACACAACTGGCAAAAAGGTAGATAAATTCAAAAGCCTCCCAATTTAGACAATGTCCAACTGGCAAGAAGGCATATAAATTGAAAATGATCCCACTTTAGGCACTGCACAAGTGACACTACATATAAATTGAAAACCATCCCACTTCAGACACTACATTAATGGTAAATCAATACCTTCAAACCTGATCCGACACCGAAGAAATGGAATACAGCGTTCGCCACAACTGCAGCGCGCGAGGCCCCTGTGCGGCGTCTCGTCTAGGCCCGCCGTAACCTTGCGATGAACGAGCCCCAAGGTTACAAATAATTGTCGCTTCCTTTGCACATCCACGCTTGCCCACAATCTGCTGAATTTTACCCGTTTGTTGAATGTTAGTCGAGCTCATTACTGGCCTTGCCGTGCTTGGCAATTTCGATTTCTTTGTACTACTCTGCTCAAAATGATTATAACTGTATTCTTCTGCACTGCTCTTACGTTATATCATACCACTACCTCAAAAATAACATAGCCTTACCAAACTTATCTAGTTTTTAAATGAGTGATTTTTTACGGCGTACAATGGCCTTTTACTTGATAATAGGAGCAGTGTCTTTATAAAGGTACACTCTGTATTACAAATATAGCGAATGTAACTTATTCTAACTGAATGTAACTTTTTCTAGTGTAACTTATTCAAACTATTATCTGACAGATCAATGATTTTTAGATGGAGACGTTGAGGGTTGATGGGATAATTATTTACAACTATGCTAATAAATAACTAATGATTGTGCATTTGAAATTTTGTAAACTGAAACATTTTAAGGATTAATGAACTAAAAAGTGGTCTTTTACAAACTATCAGCTAGAAGAGTACCGTTACAAGTAAAAGAATGCTTCGAAAATTTTCAAAGCAACGCGAGTTCTGTTACTTCGAACAAATTAAGTGAGAGCTTACGGGTAAGAACTAAGTGACCTGGAGTCATTCTGATCACACGTATCTGATGGCGTAAAATACTCTGAAACATAAGAGCCGAACAAAAATGATATTAAACGTGACTAAAATGCAAAGTTGAAGTACGTAATGTGAATTATTACGCACTGGTAAAGAACACAAAAATATAGTGTCTTTAAGACCACCGCGTTTCATGATAGCGAGACATCAAGAGATTTGATACGCTGGTCAATTTCTCAAGTTGGGTTGCATGAAACAAAGATTTGACTGAGCGGTATACAAGACCCAAAGAGCCATGTCCCTTGAGAGAGGGCTGATGCTGCCATAACTGAACGCCAAGTTCTCCGTTTGGTGCCAAGGTCTGGGTATAGCTCGTATGTTTACTCAATAACATTGCTCGTACGTTGACTCTATAACATTGCTCGTATGTTGACACAATAACATAGCTCGCATGTTGACACAATAACATTGCTCGTGCGATCACTGAATAACATTGTTCGTAAGTTGACTGAATCACATTGTGGATGACGTACTCCAATGTTGACGAGCAGTTAACATTGAGTAGTCGAACATTTAATCGTTTTTGGACTGGTCGACGTAAAGCGTATCACAAGAAAGTAAATAAAGTTGTTTCAGCCGAATGGGTAATTAATGAAGATGGTTGCATTCAAAATCGCAAATTTCCGAAGTTGCCTTTAACCTCATTTCTCAGTACAATCACATTTGAAATATTTTCAATGCCTATTTTTAGAGCCTCGATAAAAACATTGACTTTACACCTAAAATATACTCAAATGTGTCATTGAAATAGACTTAAAAAAACAACCTACCGTATCGCTTAATTGTGATAAATGAATGGTTTCAGAATTCATTCATTCCTCCAGATAAACGGCATAGGAGCCTCGTAGCTTGCATGAACCACAACATTAATGATGACGACTTTTCTAATTTTCAAGTTTATCTTTGGGTCTCACGAGTACTTCTAACAATGTACAATTATAAGCTAGTGGTAAATGAATCTTCAAACTTTCCATCAACATTTACCAGGATAACAAAACTTGACAAAAATTCACATCGGAGATCTCTCACCGCTACGAAATTATATTTTGTGAGGTTTTAAGTCTTAGCTCTTTGGTATTACATTAGTGGTACGCTAAATTGTAAATAAATTATGGCGGACAGTGTATTCTGCAGGACAGCACATTGTGACGGATAGTGTATTGTGGCGGACAGCACATTGTGGCGGACAGTGTATTGTGGCGGACAGTGTATTGTGGCAGACAGCGTATTGTGGCGGATAGCGTATAGTGGCGGACAGTGTAATGTGGCGGGCACGATCAACGTTTGCATCATTTAAACGTGCTTTATATGAAGGCAGACCGCTGGGCTAAACTGAGGTTCATTCAATGTTGCAGCTTTATTTCTGCGGGTTGTCTGATAGCCACGAATGCACCAACGTTTTCTGTGAGGTAGCTGTTGCACATTACTGTCCATCTCCTAGTTGTGCAACATCACCGCATGTGAACCCCTACTTATAATAAGAAATACGAATCCGTCCGTCCAGTTATTCCTCCTTATACATGACTTCAATCAAGCATAGTGATGCTCGAATATCTGGATGAGTAGATATTTACATAAGATGATGTTGTATAATTACTAGAATATCTGGGACTATTTTTCAATCAGGATGAGTCGAGGTTTGTATAAGATAATGTTGCATAATTGGAGGATTAACTGCAAGTAGAGTCGACTTTGAAAGCAGGTGCTGATTGGTTACTGCGACCTGCAGCGTCCAGTAATGTCCTACAAAACTTGGCTGGTGCAAGTTTTTCGCGTCGCATCATTTGTGTGGCCGCACGGCCCAGCAGATGTGCGGAGCGGTACCATGCATATATAGTCCCGGACTTCCAAAAAACCGGAACCGGAGGCAGTGCGCGGGTGGTCAATCGAGGCAGCGTTCGCGGACACTGCATGGCCTTCCCTGTAGAGAATTTATCCCTTTATGTCAACTGCTTTCAACTTTCTGCTAGGCAGCTACCCTAAAAATTATTGGTATTTTCCATAAAAGTTGTGTAAAACATTTTAAACTCTATAACAGTTCCGTAAGCCATTTTCAATTTGATAACAGCTGCGTTAGCACTTTTTCCTTCATTACAGCATTGGGCAGCCATGTTCAATTCTAAAACAGCTGTGATAGCCATTCTCAACTTCCTATAAAACAGCTGCATTAGCTATTTCCAACATTCCTTGCGACCGCAGGGCTATGCCACACTTGTCCGAAATGACTACATTTAATCGATATCCCTGTTGTAAACGTGGCGCATAATGCGTATGTTCTTCAGCACCATGAATGTGATCATTAGATCGCTCAACTTTTCCTACTTCCGCCCTGACGCTCTAAATATCATACATATTATAACGAGCGTTGCTGAACTGACATTCATGACATCCATAGTAGTGCTTTTGTTGAGTTCCGTCCGTCACTGGTGCATGAAGAGCTCGCGTAGAGCAGGCAAAGCGACCCAGAACACCTGCTTGGAGGGCTGCACTTGAGGTTGGTGATGGCGGTATTCGATAACATCGAACCCGGTATTCTCGGGATCAAGGAGGCATTTGAGTACTGTGGGAAAAGACTCTAACTTGACTTCTGACGTCAAACTTGAAGCTTTTGTTCTGTGCGTCTACGCTGGATTAATTCGACATGATTCCATGCGTCACTAAAATGCGTCCATATTTCGTGGTAACTTTTATGCCATCTCGAGAATTTTTATCTGAAAGTCTCCTAGGACTGTTAACTTTAAGTATCTGAAGCTGTGAGCTTCTGTAGCGTTTCTTAAGAGTTTCACTTGTTAGGATGAATTGTTGTAGTTCACGGAATCTTGTTCATTTTCCAGAGTACGATGAGTCTCCGAGATTCTCATTCAAGCACTTCACTTGGTAAATTTAAGCGTGAATTGAAGACTTATGGACTTTAGATGCTAAGGGTAACAACTTAGAAGTTGGTTTCAACCTTCGATTTGCAGCCCGCAGTTTTCTATGCTGCTTTTACCAAGTGAAGGTAAAAATAATAAGATAAAAACGGTCAAGTTAATTATGGAGTTTGTTAATCGTTGATTCGAATGTTTCTGCGAGTAAAATTTTTTCGGCTTGATCATATCGAGTAATGTGGTGACCGAAGGTGTATCTACAAAACAATTTAAAATCTGCGCCCTAATTTGGAAAATATAAATGCTCTCCCAAGCTTCACAGCAGAGTCACATTCGCTCATTATCACGTGACATTTGCGAGTCCGATTCAGCGTTTGTTCATTTCTTTGACAAATTTCGTACAACGGCTGCGTATTAAAAAACCAAAACTAAAATCGTAACTCAGTTGAGGCTTTGTGATACGTTTCCATGTGGTGGAGCAGAGATATTTTGACATTCGTATGGTCAAGATATGTGTTAAGTGCCGTAAAGGTCGAATCGCATTAATTAATCCCTACTTCTTTAAAGAGAGAAAAGTGTTGTGATGCGCGTATCTGTGATACAGGCATCTCTACCTTTCCAATTTCACTTATATTAATCTTTCAAATGAAGGAACGAAGCAAATAATTCAGCATAAATTAGTGTGCATTTCAAAAACAGAAATTTGCATTCGGTGTGCCGTGTAAAGGCATTTTTTGAACAGTAAATGCTATTGTTAAGGCAATCGAGATATAGTCTTTATGGAACACACATTTAATATTTATTACATGACGCAAGTAATTTACTGCTTTGGGGAACGGTCAGGGAAGAAAGACATACTGTGCAAGCAAAAATGAAAGCACACAAGCCATGAAGTTCACATTCTTGCATAAAGTGATTTCCAATATTGTCATGTTCGTTGAAAAAGTTAAACACCATTCTGTAACGACCTGATACAGTACCGAAAGTTGAATGTCATTCCGTAAAGACTTGCTACAGTAACAAAAGTTGAACACCATTCCATAACGACTCACTACAGTAACGACAGTTGAACATCATTCCGTAACAACGTGCTATAGTAACGAAATCCGTAACAACCTGCTACGGTAACGAAAGTCGAACACCTTTCCATTACAACCAGCTACACTAACGAAAGCCAAACACCCTTCCGTAACAACCTGCTACAGTAACGAAATCCGCAACGACCTGATACGGTAACAAAAGTCGAACTCCATTCCGTACCGACGCGTAACGACCAACACACACAGCGGCTGTAGGCGTTACCGACGTAGAGGAGACAAAGTCCTGTAGTGCTTTGACCCTGCGCACTGCACAGCTCTCAGAGAAATGATCGATGTAGCGTCCCCTGACGAAAAAAAGCATAGATGAAACCGCAAACCCACGGTCCTGAAACATGTTTAGGGTTGTTGCTGCTGCTTCTTTTACAGTGACCGTATATTTCTTCTATGTATGTGGGAGAAAATTGCTCCATGATCTAGTATGGAGACGCTGCGCACATGTTATCGCTTTCAGTGTGTGTGAAACGCATGATGTCTTTTAAATCCGATTGGGTAGTGGTTTAGACAGGTAATCCTACTAGTATTCCTTAACAATTATTATTTTAAGTTGAATGAATAAAAGGCTTGTGATATCAGATAGGGAACAAATTACATCGTGGGAAAAAGTGTTGGTGTTATTTTTGTCGAGAAAAAGGAAAAAGGGAGGAAAATGAATAGCATTTTACGGTATCGTCTCTAAATTAGTGCAGAACTTCTGGCAAAAATTAATTAAGTTGTTCATAAAATATAAATATTTATTAAACAATTTCCTATTATACGGACCTCATAAAAATTTGTCTGAAACATCGCAAAAAAATCAAACCAGTACAAAGTTTAGGCCATTTTACAACTGATAACTAATAAATTTGCCACCAATTACTAATGAAAGCGATTGAAACAGTTATAAGCGTTTAGATTAACAGCAGGCTTGTTTGGTAGAAAAAACATGAACTTTAAAATAAACTTACAGTCGACTGAATAAATTGCATCGATTCAACAAAAATTTATGTTTCAGAAATTTGTATGCAACAACTCAAGAAAATGTTGAACATTCATTTTGCATCTCAAAGAGCAACATAGAATTAACGTTGAAACTGATTACTTGGCAACAACAACACAAATCTACGGTGATTTATTTAAGTAAATTCAGTAATTATTAATCTTCTGATATAATTCACTTCGCTGTAAGTTTCAATGTGAGTAAAAATCATAGTCATATCTATTTCGAATTGGCCCAGTTCCAACTGAGTGATTGTGTTATTCATTTATGAAACGTAACATAAAAGTGACATCCCAAAATGAATTTCGTTTAATCCACTTCAATACTATTTAATGATTCTAAATCCCCCTTAATTTCATTGGATTACCTTTGAATCACATTTGAAACCACTCGAAATGGATCACTTTAGCATGAGGTAATCACTTCTTTGAGCTCCTCACAGATTCCTCAGTTCGAACGGCAATTTTGACACCCGTTGCAACGGTTGCAGCAGTTGACACTGGATGCGCCAGAAAGGCTGCGAAAGAAGCCGCAATGTTGTTGCACCGAGCAGCAGTCACAGTTCGACGACGTCTCATCTCTCAAGTTTAATGCGTCATGCTTGTCTCTGAATTGAGTACAAGAAGAGAGCGAGGGCGGCGGTAATTATAACTAGCGATGACACTTCAAAACTGACGATGTACGGTGGCGAAAATTGCGGGCTGGCAGAGGCGCTAGGTCAACATTCAGCTCCAAGCCAAGACTGGTGGCACTGGAGCTGCCGTGATGTAGACGCTCGTGGGAGGGAGGTGTTGAATGTATCGCACGAATTCGATTACGAAGAATTGTATTGGTTGCAAGTTCGGCGTGCAGACATGAGTGGATAGTCTCGATTAATGCATTTTGTGTATGTGTAAGAAGTTGGACAAGTAATGCAGAGTTTCGATTTCTGGAGAATGATTGTTTCTGTGCGTTCTTATAAAATTAACAGAGCCTGTCCCAAAGCATATTTTGTTGGCTGGACAGACCATAATATTGCAACTATATCTACTATAGATCTGTAATAATTGCAATCGCTAGTAGAAAAACAATTGAAAATATGTGTTTTTCACTGATCAACCAATATGAATTTCAAAAATTATGTTTAGCAACTTTCAGTTAAAGACGTTAAACTATGAACGTAATTTTTTCGCAGGATTAACTGTGCCCACAAGCGTCTACTGCATTTGTTTTCAAAAAGTATCATAAAAATCTGATTTATAAACATATTATTATTGCTAGTCAGCAACAATCAAATAGCAAATTTATTTTTACGGACATGGCTCCATATAAATTAAGAATTTAAACTCATCAATACACAAACTTCGATTCAAATGAATGTCAAGCGAGTTACCGGCCAACGTTGCATTATTATTTTTCATTTAATCTTACATCTTCGGCAACACAATTTTCAATTATCAATTAAAATATTGCTTCAACATACCACTTTACCCCCAGTAAAGGCGTAATTGCTCAGCCTTTGTACTCAGTAAATCCTTTGTACTCAGTAAAGCCAAAAACTATTACTTCGTACGTCTGTGAAGGTAATTTCTCGATCTAATAAAGGATGAATTTGAGCAAGTTTCCTACATCGGTGAAATTAATTTTTCGATCTCAAAAAAGGGTAAATTCGAGAACATTTCCTTTGTATGAAGGTAATTATTCGATCTAAAAAAGACAAAATTTGGGAACATTTTTTACGTCTGTGAAGGTAATTTTTCTTTCTAAAAAGCCTAAATTTGAGCAAATTTCTTACGTCTGTAAAGGTAATTTTTCGATCTCAAAATGGCTAAATTTGAGCAAATTTACAAGTACGCTCTCGCGGTATCATGCAATAATTATTAATCCTCTTCGGCCTCCAAGCTCCGCCCCGCAGCCGATACGAGTTGGGCAGCGGCGAGCGGTTGCCTGCATGCAGGCCCACGTGTTGTTGCGGCCGCGTTACGTAAGAGGCGTTGACCTGCCCAGTGCCGTTCTTGTTTCGCTAAATGAGTTTGTCCAACGCAATACAGTGTGTTTTGCTTAGATAATGACATCAAAATTTAGGTAGGTAATATTTTTTGCTCTATTACAGCTTTTTATGTTTTGCGTAGGAAATTACATCCTCACTTCGGTATAGATGATATTTTCTGCTATAGTACAGCTTTTCATGTTTTGCTTAGGAAATTACATCCTCACTTCGGTATAGATGATATTTTCTGATGTACTACAGCTTTTTGTGTTTTGCTAAGGAAATTACAACCTCACTTCGGTAAATGATATTTTCTGCTCTATTACAGCTTTTTATGATTTACTTAGGAAATTACATCCACAGTGGAGAGATATTTTCTGCTGTATAACAGCTTTTTGTGTTTTGCTTAGAAAATTACAATCACACTTTGAAATTTGTGATTTTCTGTCGTATAACAGCTTTGCAATGCGGTGTATTTTGCTTAGAAAATTACATCCACACTTCGGTAAATAATTTTTCTTCTGTAACAGCTTTTTGCATCAATCATTTGCAGTTTTATAGGCGTTGACCTGCCAAGTGCCGCTCTTATTTCGCTACATTAATAAGTTTCATCAATTGCAAAAAGTGTGTTTTGCTTAAAAAATGACCTCTATATTTCGAAACTTGTAAATTTTTGCTGTACAGGCACTTTTTGCATCTATCATTTGCAGTGTTATATAGGCGTTGACCTGCCAAGTGCTGTTCGTATTTTGCTAAAATTAGTTTACCTAATTGAAATAAACAATCACTTTTTCCAGAATGACATTCAGGCATATCGAAACTAGCAGTTACCAGCCGTATAGCAGCTCACCGCACCACCCATTTGCAGCGTGAGAGGCGTTGACCTGCTGGATGTTGTTTCTATTATGAATACGACGAACGGTACACGTGCATCATGAGCATTTGTTATTGTAATGGGTGGATCAGTCATCAACGTCGCATGCGTAAAGACTGCTGGGGAACATTTCTGACATCCCGTTACTTCATTTTTGCCTGTCACATCCTTCCCATTATCTAAGTCCAAACTCCAGTTCATAATTGAACATTATAGTATACATCACTAGCTTCTTGAGTGATAGATGTTCGCACTAAAATTGCCTAATTTAGCACAGTGGCTTTTTATTGCGCTTAGTTCGCATTTTCAACATCAGAAGTGTTAGAGAATTTACGAATGCATTTTGATTAGGGTGTCAAAAGTGAAGTGATGCGAAAAAAACCAGCTTCGTTCTCGTTCTTCTGGCTCCTAATGAAATGAGCATCATCGTTTCTAGCTTCTATTGTTTATGCGGAGCACCTTGAGATATTTTTAAGGCACGTTTCGGTGAGTTTTGATTCGTTTGCTGTTGCAAGGCATGGCGTTTGATGTTCGTCTCTGCGTGTGTTGTCTTACGAGAAAAATTCTCGCGGTGCTGCCATCGGTTCTAAATTCAAAACCAAACATCAACGTTTGTTTATACTCTTATCCGGGTTCCGCTTAATTAATTAACGAAATCATGAAAATAACTACACCAACGAGAAATATGATGAAATTTTTCCATTGCAGAATTAGGCCCATGAAAGATGTTTATTTATTCGTTTAAATGCTTTTTTACTTATATACAATTTAAGTTTTCATTTTTTGAGGATGTAAAAGCGTTTCGAGAAATGAAGAATCGAGAACAGGTATCTTGATCGAGTTTTTGCATTTTTGACTAAACGGAACATTGGAAGCTGCTAAAAATTAATTTGTTGTGAGGCCGTAGCCCTTTCCTTGCAGCTAGCTGGAAGGGCAGATTCTCAATCAATGTTGAATCAAAATGCGCAACTTCAATCAACACAAATTCAACAGTTTTAGTTCTCTGCGGTCGACAAAGGCTTAAGTCTGCAGCGCATACCTCGTGAGGCTGGCATACCAACTACAGCTTCGCAACTAACAGAGAAGCGGAGTCAAGTTATGCTCGATCAGAGGGCTTGACAGGCGATCTATTGTTTCGTGCTGATGACCGAACTCTGCAAAGTTATGTTTGAGAGAAACGGCCGTAACGTGGAGTAACGAGTGATTCATTATATTGTGGGAATTGGTGAAACCAAAATGATGCAATTGACTTCGTGTGGAACGTGATTTCAAAATTGTGATAAAAATGATGAGTTATGATAGATTTGTTAAAAGTTCTGTTGTATCGTAGCTATACTTCCATCTGATAAACGCCTCAAAGATAAGATGAACATGAGCACATCAGTTCCCTCTTCAAATCTGCTGAATTGCTACTGATGAGTTCAAAAGCTGGCAGCCATTGGATATTTGTTTTATTTTAGTCCGTCTTCAATCTTTGTTAGCCCCATAAGCACTCCCAAACCTCAATAATTTCACAATAATTTGGTACAGATTTAAGACGAGGTTAACGAACTGCTGGCAAACGCATGACGCACTGATGCTAATCCTGGAAAATGACTTTCTTAAAACCATTTCTTCGCGTGGATGTTATTCCTGTATACCTCATTACCGATAGGCCACTTCAATCGCATATCCTTGATACATCAGGTCGGTCACAACGCAGTTTACAGTGGGCGACAAAATCCCGATCTCTCATATCAAATAGTGACAACGCAGTAATTAATTTCACTAGATTTGCGCAGTTTCTATTATTGGAAAGAGGTGTGTGTATCAGTGATACAACAGTTACCATTTAAAATCAGCGACTGGGTTTTGTTACTCGCCGTGTACAGGCAGGCTCGGCTTGCGACCGGTGACCCAGCGCTGACAAAATTCATATGAGCGCATGCATGATCTCAGAGGCCACCTTTGAAAACGTTGGGGCGACCGGCCGAGGTAGCGGTCACCACCTCTCCCTCCCCAGGCCTCCTCCCCTCCAAAGGGATGCTGACACCACCGCCCCACGCTGCCCAAGATGGCGGTCCTCCGGTCGTGAACGGTTTTGCCTGGCTCCTCGTTACGAGCAACTCCCTGCGTCAGTGAGGGGCAGATTTGCAACTCAGGTCATGCACAAGCCCTGGCTGCCGCTCCTCTACAACAGGACTTGGCCTCCGCTCGTGACGGAACATGCCCAGGAAGATGGTTTGACCGTTACGCCTTTTTTCTCCGCGGCCAAATTTTTACCCTAGATTGTTTTTTGAGAGACCATGGAGCTTCTGGTCTCTAGCTTGCTCTCATATGGAAGGTGAAGTTAAGATTTAGAGTAGCTCGCATGAAATCGGTTATGTTGATTAAAAATTATGTTTGGCTTGTTTGATTGGCCAATCGTTTATGTTAAAATATCTTGAAATTTAAAAATTATGTTTATTATGTGTTTATTAAGCTTGCTGAATTGCCTCAATGTTTGAAAAGTTGTATGGAATTTAAATGAATACCAAATTCCTAATGACGGATTTGAAAGTAAGCTTTAATTGCTGTGTAAAGCATCACGTATACATTTTTGGAGTTATAGAGCGAAACCAGCTAGCGGGCGATGCTTGCGGTTTGTTGAATTATCTCTGCTTTCATGCTCAAAGTATGTTTTTTCTAGGTTTTGGTTTTCTGTTGGTTTTTTTGGTTTGGTCTTGAAGAGTTTTTCTGTGAAATATGTAACTCCCATCTTCGCTTACTTTTTTTTAGCTTCCGGGGCTCCCATAGGAGATCACGAGAGCCCATGCATGGCTCAGGTATTTTTCATAGAAGAGGAAACATCGTAGATATTAGCTAAGTTTATCAATCTGAGCGTTTATTAATTTATAATTTTGATGCATCTAAACAATCTAAATTAAGATGTAGCCAGCGGGTTACAACTGACGTTACAGTAACTTTCATTTTTACTTTCATCGTCTCCGACAGGCCTACGCTCACCGCTCACCTCACATGGCAGAAACTGTTCACTTGAGGAAACGTGAAGTATTCAACTCATTGTTGTTCCCTGAGAGTTAAATTTTGTTCTCATCATCTCAGGTTTGTCCTATGAATGAATAAAAGTACGCAGAAGTTAAGGAGTGAAAAGATTGATTATCTCTTTACTTAACGCTGTAGAGTCTAAGGCTTGACAAATATTTTCCCAATTTTTTTCAGTCTTTTTTAAATTAAATATATCATTCTACAGACTAGAAGTAAAAGATTTGCGGAGATGAACGATCGTGGAAGAACTTAAACAAAAGCAGCTAACACCCTCCAAAAAAAAAATACTCGAACCAAAATGTGTATTAGTCCTGATTTTAAGACTTGATGATCTGTTGAATAACAATATTTTGCTCTGAAATTCATTCTCTGGTGGTGACAAGAAGCATCATTTCATCATTTCCTTTAGGAATGCCAGCTCTTTATGTTACCTGCCTGAAACAGCTTTACGAATGCTCTACCGAACGCTCATTTCACCATACTTGCAGTACGGAATAGAAGCATGGCACGGAACTGATAAAAATAAAACCAATATAATTTTTACTCTGCAAAAAAGAGCAATCAGAGCGGTAAAGAATCTAGAATATAATGCTCACACAAATGATTCATTCAAAAATTTACAAATACTTAAACTTCCAGATCTCTATAAAATCTCCATTTGTAATTTCATTTACAAAACATTAAGAAATGATGGCGACAATAGCCTGAAACTATTATTAAGTGCGCAAACTGGTCATCACGACCATTTAACCCGAAATAGAAGTAAATTCATGCTTCCTTATTATTCAAAGGCCCGGTCGCAACACAGTATCCTCTTCGTTGGAACTAAAACTTGGAACTCAATACCTGCGGAGATCCGTGATAGTAATTCTTACAAGTTATTCAAAAGAAATCTCGAGACTCACTTCCTATCGGAATATTATAGTCATGTAAGATCACCAAGTCAAATCTTGTCTCCAACATGACTGTTTCCAATAATGAAATTTGCCATGGGTAATATGTAATTCGCCTTCAGTCTGCTGTTAAATCTTTTATCGAATGTACTGTTAAATATAGTCCACATAACCTATATTGTAAAATGAAATATCTGATATCGATTGAATTATCTCACTGATCAGTCTAATGTGAAACTAGGTTAAGTGATTTAGGTTAAACATTAATGTACACCTTAGAATAATGTTGATGGTAGGATGCCCCAGAAGTCGTTGAACTTATTCGGGCCCACAGGTAGCTATATTCAATTAAACTTGTCCATTGTACTAGACTTAAGGAACATTCTACCTCTGTATCTCCTGTGGTAAATAAATTGTTTAAAAATTGTTTAAATTGTTTACCCTTTTGTCTGGCATTGGAGCTTAAACATTAGCTGTCTAAGTATACAAGTAACGCACAAGTTTTAATAAATCACCTCTTCTAGTAATAACAGTATGATATATTATAATATAATATTATATCATATAATTTAATATTTTGTAATATTCTATATTATATATATTTTATTATATTATAATATAATATAATGTAATATAGTATAATATAAATTAATATTTCCAAACATACACATTGAAATAATAATAGTAATAATAATTATATTTAATAATTACTATTATAAAAGTAGCCGCGTCCGTCCGTCCGTGTGACTCCCTCTTCTAATCGATAGCTTTGATAGCAACAAGGATAAAGCTTAGGAAATACAAGAAATCTTTCTATTGCATTAATTTCTGTGGCGATTCAATTCCCTTTCACTTGGATTATGGTATCCAGAATGTGCAATCGGCTTATTTTTACAATTATAAATTTTCTTTGGAGATCTCTCGATTAAAATTCATTATGGTATTTTGATATTTTTAATTGATAATGTAAAAGTAATGTTTTAAATTCGTTCGACCAGTAACCTGGCTACCACTTAGTATAAAGCCCAAGATTTTGGAACTTGAGTTATCGTTTTCGAAATTGTGGTTTTCTTGAAAAGCTCCGAAGGAGATAATAGACGACCTTTCAGAATAAAATTCCGGCAAAAGAGGCCACCATGGATAGAAATGTACGTGTCCAACCGCAAGAGAGCAGTAGCAAGACTTCGACAGCAAGAAAAACGCCGAAGACGATCGGATGAACAACGCGAAATGGCAAGACGAAGCAATGCTGCTCGCCAACGAGAAGCTAGAGCTAAATTGACCCTTGAACGGCGTTTGGAAATTCTACGGAATAATGCAGAGCAACACCGAGTAGCTAGAGAGAGCTTAACAAATGAAAGAAGCGAGGAAATTCTTCGGCATAACGCTGGACAACATCGAGTGGCACAAGAGAATTTAACTCAAGAAAAAAGGGATGAATTTCTTCAGATTAATGCCGACTAGCACGTGTGCACTAGTATCGATAATAACTTTAAATTTTTTATTAAATTTGTTCTTTTTATAGACTAAATGTTATCGAAACCGGGCTGAGGTTAGAAGAAACGTTTGTGTGGACTAAACTTGGCACCTTTAAAACTTGGCATCTTCTTTGTGGTGACATCCATGCTGGAGACAACGGTTTCTATATTTCATGCCAGTTAAAATTCACGCTCTTGATTTTTCTGTCAACTAGCATCATTGCTTCATTTATAGCAACGTTCATTGCCGTGTAAAAGACAGAAATAGACCATTTTCCCCCATACGATTCAACCAATTTCTTCTGTATCTCCAGGCCAGCTCGTATAGAAATCTTGATGTCACACAAGTGGTCAAAGATCTCGCGTCATTTTTGATGGATCGAAAGCGCAAAATTTAGTTAGCTCCAATCTATATCGCTGATTACACATGCATAGCACGGAGCAAATTCTGCAGTCTTTGAAAAATCTTTAAGGACGTTCAGTGATACTTTTCCTGGTGAATAAGCTCTTAAAAACAGTTTTCTACAATATTTGTAATACGACGCAAAATAAGAGAGTGGTAGAGTTTGACTTCAGGAAAATCATAATTCTTCAGACGGATGTTCATCAGGAACTTGAAAACGAAGAACACAGCACGTAGTGAAATCATTTTAATTTTACTTCTTTCTTTACGCACCTAATCTA
Organism: Morinoia aosen; assembly: GCA_030386875.1. NCBI lineage: Eukaryota > Metazoa > Arthropoda > Malacostraca > Amphipoda > Talitridae > Morinoia > Morinoia aosen. Next base: position 39,584,658 of record CM059574.1, read on the forward strand.
TAAAAGTGAAGAAACTAAAAACTAGTAGTCCTATTTTCTTAAACGTTTCGGAGTCCAGCTCCATCATCAGTAAGTCATATCTGAAATTTACAATGAGAATGGTTAAAAATGCAATGATATTTACAAGTTTTTTTTTTATCTCATACCCTACAAGTAATTAAACTAAATATAAATTTGCAAAGGGAACGAACTGGTGGCATTATTAAGGACCGGTTTGTCTTTTGCTATGTACAAAGATTCTAAAATTCTCAAATCCAAATCATTAGAAGCAGAACATAAAATTTTGAAATCATCTTCAGACACACGGGCACTGCACTGCTCCGCATGAAGGCGGACAGAAGAATGACCGGGCTGCGTAAGTCGATTCCCCGTTCTAAAGCTCACACCACGATGCTGGGCAATCCTCACGTAAAATGGCAATGTCGTCATTCCGACATAGCCCGATGTACATTGTACACAACTAAACTTGTACACAAGGGACGCCCGCATTCGCTTAGGTATAACATCTTTGTAACGAAAAAACGAACCAATTTTATGAGAATTAACAAATATAAGGCGAAGATGTGCTGCCGAAAAATAGCGTTTGAAGAGCACTTCCAGTTCTCGTGACATTTTATCAGAAAAGCAACCCAAGTAAGGAAAAACGCAATAAAGAGGTTCTAATGGATCAGCGGTGGAAATGGAATCTAAATATTTCTTGTCTAAAAATCTTCTGATATGACTGTTGACAATAGCCGAGGGATAACCATTATTTGAGAAGAAAGACTGCAGCTTAGTAAATTCGACATGCAGGTCATTAAAATTTGAACAGATATTGTATGCGCGGTGTAATAAGGTTTTAATTGCATTAATTTTGAATTTGTAACTACAGAAGCTAAAAAAACTCAAGCCCAGACCAGTAAATGTTTCTTTACGATAAACTGATGACTTGAAACTATTATCCATTTTAGTGATCTTAGAATCCAAAAAAGCCAAACTATTATATCTCTCCACTTCACTGGTAAATTTCTAACGAAAAATAACTATACGCTTGAAAATTCGTCTCATTTTGTAAAGGACATTACTTCTATTCAAAACTCTGATAAATACGTTATGGCCTCATTTGACGTGGAAAATTTATTCACTAATATACCATTGGCTGAAACCATCAATATTATTCTAAATGCCTTGTTCCAAAAGTCTAGTGATGTAATTTTAGGACTAGGTAAAAATTACTTTAAGACTCTGCTGGAACTGTCTGTGATGAATTCGATTTTTATTTTTGCCGGAAAATTGTACAAGCAGGTTGAGGGGTTGGGTATGGGACTCCCCTTGGGACCAACGTTTGCAAACATTTTCATGTGCTACTGGGAGGAGATATGGCTCAGAGATTGCCCTTTGCATTTTAAACCTCACTTTTATCGACGTTATGTAGATGACACTTTTCTTTTGTTCCGTGACCCTAGCCATGTTCCTTTATTTCTTAAGTACTTGAATTCTAAACATCCCGCTATTAAATTTACCAGTGAAGTGGAGAGATATAATAGTTTGGCTTTTTTGGATTCTAAGATCACTAAAATGGATAATAGTTTCAAGTCATCAGTTTATCGTAAAGAAACATTTACTGGTCTGGGCTTGAGTTTTTTTAGCTTCTGTAGTTACAAATTCAAAATTAATGCAATTAAAACCTTATTACACCGCGCATACAATATCTGTTCAAATTTTAATGACCTGCATGTCGAATTTACTAAGCTGCAGTCTTTCTTCTCAAATAATGGTTATCCCTCGGCTATTGTCAACAGTCATATCAGAAGATTTTTAGACAAGAAATATTTAGATTCCATTTCCACCGCTGATCCATTAGAACCTCTTTATTGCGTTTTTCCTTACTTGGGTTGCTTTTCTGATAAAATGTCACGAGAACTGGAAGTGCTCTTCAAACGCTATTTTTCGGCAGCACATCTTCGCCTTATATTTGTTAATTCTCATAAAATTGGTTCGTTTTTTCGTTACAAAGATGTTATACCTAAGCGAATGCGGGCGTCCCTTGTGTACAAGTTTAGTTGTGTACAATGTACATCGGGCTATGTCGGAATGACGACATTGCCATTTTACGTGAGGATTGCCCAGCATCGTGGTGTGAGCTTTAGAACGGGGAATCGACTTACGCAGCCCGGTCATTCTTCTGTCCGCCTTCATGCGGAGCAGTGCAGTGCCCGTGTGTCTGAAGATGATTTCAAAATTTTATGTTCTGCTTCTAATGATTTGGATTTGAGAATTTTAGAATCTTTGTACATAGCAAAAGACAAACCGGTCCTTAATAATGCCACCAGTTCGTTCCCTTTGCAAATTTATATTTAGTTTAATTACTTGTAGGGTATGAGATAAAAAAAAAACTTGTAAATATCATTGCATTTTTAACCATTTTCATTGTAAATTTCAGATATGACTTACTGATGATGGAGCTGGACTCCGAAACGTTTAAGAAAATAGGACTACTAGTTTTTAGTTTCTTCACTTTTATAGATTAGGTGCGTAAAGAAAGAAGTAAAATTAAAATGATTTCACTACGTGCTGTGTTCTTCGTTTTCAAGTTTGACTTCAGTTTAGACAATTTAAACGAAGAATGATGTTTCCTTTGTTGGAGTTAAGGGTAGGAGTTTTTCATTTTCTTGCTGAAGCATAACAGCTACACAAGTTAAGGCTCCTTCTCACAATTTTCCTGTCCAAATTGATCCTTCATAACGCGAGATCGACAAAAATCGTCAGATAAAACAAAAACTTGACTAGTTCAACAACGAAACGGAAAAACACTCAAAATTGAACACGATGATCCAAACTCGATTCTTAATTATGCAACATAAAATGACATCACACTACAATGGCACCAATTTTAAAGAAACCGAATGGAAGTTAATGAGTGGCTCCGTTAATTTCCATCAAGATTTTTGTAGTCTTGCGAGTGAAAAAATTTCAAGCGTAAAGAGTAAAGGTATGTAGGTTCCTAATATATACTTATTACTTTTGTATTTCCTGACGTAAATGAACATTGAAGAAGGAAACCACATCTGAAGTTATAGAGCGCTAGAAAGGTTGAGGCTGTTGCCCAGGCAGATGCTAGGAACTGTGTTCAATTTTGAGCGTTTACTCATTAGATTGTTGAGCTGTACTAAACTTTTATTTTAAGATATGATTTTCAGCTAACTTGTGTTAAATATTAGATCAAAAGGAGAAGGAAAATGATGTGAAGAAGCACTACCTAGCTTATATGAGTCATGGGCTGTTATATATAGATAAAAATCCAGACTCTATCATATTGACATTTGAAGAAAATATATGAGCACAATATTTCCTTAGTTTAAAGATCCTAATTTTCAGGCTCACACAAATGCCGAGTCCAGACAAGCTCGACTATACTCTTATATTCAGTCGTAACACCAATAGTAGTAAAAAATAATTGTTCTACTCACTCACTAAACAGTAAAAATATCATTGCATATCTTATTGTATTTCAAAAGCCTAGTCAGTCCTGTTTTATGAGGCAACCTCGATACATTGAAGCTAACTTTAATTTCGCCACTTCGATTCTCCAAAAATGACTAAAAATCTCGTAGGTACCACTATTGTGATGTCATGGAATTTCTGCAAAGCTATGTAACTATAGCATTGGCTGGACCCTCTAAGTTCCAAGTAGATCCAATAACAGGAAATGTGTTCTCTGTATTTCAATGACGAGATATCTCGAAGCTTACGTGACTGCACGTATCATGCAGATGCTAAAATAGCAGCGTTTGGATCAGAGTTCAGTAATGACAGTTGTGGCAACGCTCACATGAGCGCAACCTTCGATGGAGAAATTGCATTAATGCACGGGTGCTCCAATGTGAAGTTGTATGAGTGGTGCATTTATATGAATTAATATCATTAGATATAACTAAAATTATATTAATATAATTAATATTAATAATGTAATAACATTTCCATTTCTGTGAGTTATATTATAACTCGGTCACAGAAATGTTATTACCATCTTATTTGTGTAATTCATTCGAGAAAACTAGTATATCAAAATCATACGCCTATCTTTTCTTTTTCCAAATAATGCATTTTCGGTTTAGGATTGCATGGGAATATACATATTTTCATTTAAGTAATCTGAAATCAAAAGTTGTGTCTCAAAAATAACCACACTTGCAGTCTTTATTTAATATTCAGGTATCCAATTTACGGGCCCAGAATAGGAATATTTAAACCAAACGGGCCAGCAAGTGAGCTAAAAGGCAACAAACTTTGTATCGTGTTTCATATTGTTCTGGACGAAAAATGATAGCACTTAGTGATGTTCGATAAAGCAAGTACATAAATTATTAATTATTCCTATCATCCGAGTAGTGGTTGAACAATACATCACTACATAGAGTCTGATTCATTGAAAAACTGAAAGTATATGATGAGTGTACCTATGAGAGAGAGCATGTTTACTACATGTAAATTTCTCGTAGATTCCTAATACATTAATCCTTCAGAATTGGACACCCTAACAACAACTCCATCTAAGAAATAGTCTTGAAATATTTAATTTTTCGCCAGTACGGCGGCAAAACTCCGTATCACAGATACGTTCGTCAAGCACATCCAGCTGTTGAAAAGATATTCGACTGGTGCAGAACAAAATATGGGCATGAATAATGTATATTGCGCACAATATATTATAAATGTCTTTAGGTATATGTCAACGACGGTAATAATTATTCTTAATAGTATTGATTTAGGGATTTATGGCCGAACGAATTTCAATCTGTATAACATAAATTACTCATCAGAAACAGAACTGTGCCGTCGTCATTTTGTGTTCAATTAAGTCTCCAGTGTACAGGGTGGGAGTAAAACGGACAGACCAAACACGTACGCACCAAACTCTGTATTTTTATTATATATACTAGTCCACCCTCCTTTATTTGAAACAAGGAAAAAGGCGAAATAAAAGAAAGGCCGTGAAATTAAAAAAAATCAATCTCTCGAGGGTTGAAGCCAAGTGCACACGGCCCGTATTACAGATACGATAATCACACACTTTCAGGTGGCTTCGGACAGACAGACGGACGGACGGACCACGGGACGGACGGACGAGGCTCTTATCATAGCATAGACAGGAGGAAAAGTTCTATTCAAACCAAAAACCTGATGCAAGAAATAAGAGAAACGTGTTCAGTGTGTAATGAAAAATAAGATTACCATTTGTCCAAAAAGAGAAGCGAAATGAGCGGAAATCTTTACGCTATGTAAATAAATTCACGCTCTCATGCTACATACAGTCAGACTACATTTTTCCTATCATTCACACAGGCAAGATTATACATTAGTGCAATGTTTCTTACGCTTGCATCGACTTGACAGCGTGCTTTATTTATTAACTTTATCCTCTTGTTTACCTCGAGCAAATACGCGCAATGTAAAAATAAATAGAAGAAAGAAAAATCACTTTTTCATCAGATTTTATTAGGTAAGCTTCCTTTTAGGAATAAAACTTACCAATGACAATCATGACGTTACAACATATAGATTACTTGAGATATTTTATGACAATCAGAACAGGTACGCTATATACCACGGTAGAGGAAACAAGGTAGGATCATTTCTATGGGAAAAAATACACCTCCTCTTGTTCGGCTAGCCAATAGAAAGGCTTTATTTCAAACAAACTTTATGACGTCACCAAAATGCCAAATCGTCAAGCCAATAGTGGAGCCAGATTTTGAGGTAGCAGTGCTGCCAGATGCAATATGAGCGATCCTATTGGTTCGTTGCCTTGACGTCAGCAAAACCCTACCGTCAACGAAAAAAAAGACTGGTTTGAACCTACCTTGTTTCCTCTACCGTGGTTTTCAATGGCGTTCTCTTTCTTCCGTATCCAGACTACGCATCACTTGAACGTAAGCGTTGAAGCAAAATAATTTCCCTGCAGCAAGCAATCTAAGTCCGACCCGATTTACTCTCACACGCATTAAGCCCGTGTTGCTGCTCCCTTTCAGTTTGCTCTTTTCTAAAACACTTTTGAAGGAAACGAATTTAAATTTTATTACCATTTTCTCAATGATGAGTTTTACCTGAGCAAGTAAAGATAACAATTTCAAAACAATACTCTTCAGAAACTCAGCATTACCAATTTATTATGCTATCATATTCTTTACTTGAAGTTCAGTTTAAAGTATCACCAATGGATCTCCCTCAGGCAAAAAATTTCAAAATGTAACGACCAAGGTGCTAGATGTCGTCATTATTTCGAGTGCACATCGTCTCCAGATGAATGGCTGCCGCCAGAAGTTTTGTGGAGTCTCAAGTTTTGAGTCGCAAGAATTTTCGGACTCTGATGACGGTGGCGGAGCGGCTCTCCAGCTGACCGCAGTCCCGCTAGCGCCGCGCCGAGACGCAGCGGACCCGTAAAAGTTTTTTTTTCGATTGACCTGACCACAGCAGGGTCGAAAGAATGGTCTTTTCAGGCCAAAATAAGTTTTCATGACCTTTTTTCAAATGAAACGACGCATTGGATATATTTAATAGCCAATTTGCCAACCATGCGACAGAGTTTACCATACACGACCTTATTTCAAATCATGTACATTAAAAAAACTTATTAAATAAATTTGATAAACAACTTGGCAACCATGAGACAGAGTTTACTATTGATAAACTAAATCGCTATATCATTGTAAGACTGTCATAACTCAAAAATTTTAAGTACAGAGTTACAATGTTATTTTAAGAATGCTGAATTAATTCTGCATTTTTCTTTGTTTATTTAACGCATTTATTTTGTTTATTTACCTAATCACGATGGTAAGTTTTGTTGATTTGCGTAAAATTATTAAAGTTATATGTCTTAGATACTTTAAAACGCTTTTCTTGAAAAATCAGGAAATTTGGGTTATGACAGTCTTGCAACGATGTAGCGAAATAATCTGAAAAAAATAAACCAACATTGAAAGTTAGTCAGGTGGTTTCTTTTGTTCCGGCCTAACCACAACTTACAAACAGTCAACTGGATGATTTGAATGATATGATAAAAACTCCATAATTTTACCAGTAGGGAGAAGAAATGAAACACGTTGTGAAGATGCGAAGCAAGGCTCTCATTCCATAAAATTTTAGAATTTAACCGAATAAGCGTGAATGTTGTTGTACTTACCATCAGGGAGAGCTGAACTTTACGATATTATAAACACCAAGTACTGACACCGGAGAGGTTGCATCAACGCTTAACTATGGCCACGACGGAAATATCAATCAAGGCTGCAGTTAACAAGGTGTTCTGATCTCCAAGTGATATAAATTGCACAAGCGAGGTGCATTGTCTGCGATGACTCCCGGGTTGTCTTTCGGTCTGTCTGTCTATCTGTCCGTTTGACGAAAATTACGCAAACGGAAAAGGTCATTACTGCCTAAAGCAGTTGTATTCATTGCGGGGCTCTCGAGAAATGTATAAATTAATTAATTAATGTAAAATTTACATAATACACGCTAACTTGCAGTTGCTGCGGCTCTCTTATAATCAGTGCGTTTAACCAAAGTGTCTCTTTTGCAAAAATTAGTGAATAACACTGGTCTAAAATGTTCCCAAACTCGCCAGTGAAGCCACGAAATCAGGATTTTTACGAAGATGACAGCAAGGATGTTTACCGTGTGTAAAGCGAGGGACGCGTGTCCGAATCTCACTGAAACCAGATCTTGGGTTCAGAGGCCGTATTTTGAAATCATTAACGAAGTTGCAGCGGTACAGCTGGCGGTGCGAGGTCTCGACTTAGCTATTCCACGTGCTGAACTTGTTGAAACATGCCCCCTGGCAGTAGCAGAGCGAGTCCTCTCTACAAGATCACTCTACCGAGATCCGCAAGGAAAGTGCAGCAAAATATCCAGCGTACGGTTAACGAAAAGAAATATGGTTTGAAAAAAAATTTAAGAGAAATATGGTAGGAAAGAAAAGTTGAGATAAATATGGTAGGAAAGTAAAGTTAAAAGAAATATGGTAGGAAAGAAAAGTGAAGAGAAATATGGTAGGCAAGAAAAGTTAAGAGAAATATGGTAGGCAAGAAAGTTAATGTAAATGTGGTATAGGAAAGAAAAGTTTTAACAATGTGAGGAAAGAAAAGTGAAGAGAAATATGATTGAGCTCAAAATAGTGCTAAATCATTATTACGTGAAAAAATCAGTTCTATGAAACAGAGTAATGACAGACTTCGATGCTAATCGATAAAATTTACATTCGCCGAGAAATGGGAAAATGGAGTGACTCCAAATTATATACACTTGAATTTCCGAATACTAAAGTCGGAGGAAAAAGGAGAAAAATATATCGCACGATAAAAATATCGCACGATGTTACTTTAAAATTCAAATTCAGATATGCTTTAACAAATTAGGGTTACAATTACCCTCATATGAGCCGTCAGAATACTAATCAAAGCACAAAGTGAGGCTTCTTACTTTGCTTTGAACAAGACTTCTTTTCCAATCTCAATATTTTGACTTTTAATTTGATTAATTTATCATTTACCTGATTAATTTATCATTTACCTGATTAGTTTATCATTTACCTGATTAATTTATCATTTACCTGATTAATTTATCATTTCAGAAAGTTTTGCCTCGGTTTTTTCCTCGGTCATTCACAATATTTCAAGTCGTCCCCATAAGCGCGATCTACTAGAAATAGGATGCCGAGCAGGCGCGCGGTCGCAGGTGTTTGCTCAAAAGACCATTGTCTGCAGGGTTCAGAAGTGCGACCTGCCCAGGAGAGCGACCGGACAGGCGAGCGAGACTCCGGGCCGGAATGTCCGGGGTTTAGGGCACGGTGATACCGTAGCATCTGGGGTCACAGGCAGCACTGCCAGACCGGCTTGTTCCTAGACAAATTGATAAAATTTTGAGTATCTTAAGGTGAGATTTGACAACGAAGGCCAAATCTGGCGAGCTTTGGATAGAATATACAAGAGAAAATAGTTTGATGGTTTCTCTCAATAACATAATTAACCCCTGACACGGCTATTGTACACTTCGTATGGTTTATCTATCAATTAAGGACTTTTCTATTAAAATTTTTTAAATTCAATGTCTTGTATTACATTTCATGAACAAATTTTTTTTTAAATAAATGGTTTTTCTTTCTTTTTTCTTTTCTTACAGGATTGTAGAAAAAAGGCCTACAGGTTCAAAAAAGCCTAATCTGGCCTTTGTAATCGCAGTTGCTTGCTCTGACACTCCCAAGCGTCAGTTCAGTGACTGCTTGTGCTGCTGCTGCTAGTCTGTATGCCCTTAAATTAGTTGATGGAGAAGTGAAATCGCGCAATAATAGACAATCAGTCACAGTAGTGATGCCAGCACGCTGTACTTAATAATGGAATATCTGTCTTATTGGTCGCGCCAAAATATTGAATGATTACAGCACTTTAATGGGGAAGCTAAGTCACTTAATGTTACCTGATCCAAGTGATGAAGTCGACCCGTTCCATGGCAGAGAATGATGATGTATGTGCGGTGCCTTTTGAGGTTTGTCCTCCAACGGATCTTACCCACACTCATTTTTTGTGCATTGCACTAGGGTATTTATTTAAATTAAGTGCGGGAGATGAGACCAGTGTTTCCCATCATCATCAGTTTCCTCGAGGCGCCATTCGATGCGCCAACCGCAATTTTAACAGAGCTGATAATTAAATCAAGTTGAACAAAAACGATCGTCTTGTTGCCATTTTTTCCTCCTAAGCTAAATTTTTGCATCTGTTCATTCTAACTTTACCCGAATCTATAGGAGGTGTATATCGAAACTAGCTTTAACTTTAAACTTTTTGAAAGCCTTACTTGCATTACTAGAGAATCATTCCGTGAATATACATGGTATCGAATGCTCATTTACTCAGACGAATTTCTGAAAAATACTAATCTTTTCCAACGAATGCTAAAGCAAGAAACACGGCTTTTTTGATAATCATAAATTCAAACCTTTTTCAATTATGAGTTTAATTGCTGTATATTCGCAGTACAACATTTTTCTCGTATTTTAAGCGCACGTCTTCATCGAGAATGTAAGTACAGGGAAATGTTGACATGCTTTATCCTTTTCACATATCTAATTTCGATGTGTGTATGCAGTGAAATTTCCACATAAGTCGATAAATAATGCCCAAATGTGCGAAAAACGTTTCAATTTTTATTGAAAATTTATTTTCTAAATCTATTTTCTCAATGATGAGTTTTGAATGAACAAATAATGATAACAGTTTCGAAGCAATAGCCTTAAGAAATTCACTATTGTCAATTTATTACATCCTCATATTCTTCACTTGAAGTTCAATAAAGCTTAACCAATTGGTTAACGGTTTGAAACGCAGCAGGATTTGTTATTCCAATGATGCCGGAAGCTCACCTTCAAGAAAATTTTTAAATATTTTATAATTGAGTTAAAAATGACAAATGATTGCGATAAATATGAATTAAGTTAACGATAACTCATATCTCCAAGCGCAGTAATGGAATCAGACCGTGGGAATTTGCCATCATCACGACCTTTCGACCATGATGAACACACCCACACCTCATTCACATCCAGTTCAGTTGATTACATATTCTATAGAATCCAGTGATCACTCTGCCAGTACAGGTCAGTTCGATCCAACCACGAGTTCGGCAGCGGCAGTTTTTATCCCGGCATAGAAATTTTGGATCGGTCGCTAACCGTATCCAGGCAACAGGCTCCGTAGGAATAAGCCTGCGAGCTCGTTTTGACGGACCGCTGCATGCGAGCTTTTGCAGCTCGTGTGGTCGATATCCGCGATGTGGCGGCCTGCTAGCGGTAGCGGCGGGGAGGGAGGGCGTGCGCAGCACAGGATGTTCACCTGAGTGGACACTGCGGTGCGCAGAGGCGGCCTTTGCGGAAAACAGCGCAGTGAGCGGCCCCAAAAATGATAAGGAAGGCCGAATAATTACTGGAAGAGCCATGAGAGCATGACGGAAGTACCCGCGTTGTTATCATCGTGCGGTGAGTGAAGTGAAGCCCGAGGGAAATTCAATTGTTGTCTTCTCGAAGATTGAGGAACAAATTTTGGGGATTTTGAGTTTGTTGAGAATTGAAACCATTTTCGGGAAAATTAAATAATAACTGGTTTTAAATGATTGTGAGAGTGAAATATTTTATCAACAGAAGGTATAAAAACTAAAAGGGTTAAAAAAAGTATTTTGATGAAGGTGAGAGGGATGGACAGTGAAAAAGCTTCACTGTTCAAGAACTGTGCCGAAAATTTTGTTGATGTGATGTTAAAAAAAGAAAATAAATAACAGTTGAAAAGAATTCTGTGATTATTAGGTATAAGGAAAAATGTATACCTTGCGTTACAAAATTTACAATGAAATATTGAGAAATGAAGGTCACACGCGTAGAGGGTAAAATTAATGACGCGAGGAAGGTGGCTGTGCAGTGGACAAACGCTAACACAAAGTATAGAAATAAGAAACATTTAACACAGTACAATACAATTTACTTAACTAAGGAATTTAGTAATTAATTTAGTGCAATACAATCTACTTAACTAAGGAATTTAGTAATTAATTTAGTACAATACAATCTACTTAACTAAGGAATTTAGTAATTAATTTAGTACAATACAATCTACTTAACTAAGGAATTTAGTAATTAATTTAGTACAATACAATCTACTTAACTAAGGAATTTAGTAATTAATTTAGTGCAATACAATCAACATGATTAAGGAAAGAACGAAACTGTGTTTAATGCGTATCGGCTGGAGGTAGGAATGTAAAAAAGAAGGAAAGGTATGTTTTAGGTGAAAATGGGCACGTTTTCCGTAGGGGACACATTAGGTAAGATTAGAGGGGCACATAAAATAGAAATATAAAGATATTTTAGGCCTAGGGGACATGTTGGGTAAAAAGAGGACATTGTGGGCAAAAATATAGATAAAAAGAGGATGAAAATACCCTAGATATTTTTTAAACAATGGTTGTGAAAGGAAGGTGTACTTAATCCGAAAACTAGAAAAAACAACGTTCAATGAAATTACGATTTTGAATAGCGAAACATTTCTGCGGGAATGCACCAGTATGAAAATATACGTACGTTGGCTGTTATAGCGAAGATACCTGTACTTCAAGACAAAAAGTGAGATGTTCGTATACGACAGATCTACTTTGCATTAATAAATGCAAAAAAATTAAATAAGGGAAAACACTCTGCAATACTTCAGTGAATGGAGGGAGAATGTGGAGAAAAACGTAAACTTTGGTGGGTTGATGAATAGCACCAATAGAAAGAGCACAAGAAATTACAAAACGAACGAACGTCAGCAGAGAAAAAGAGAGATTTTAAAAGAGCTTAATAGCGCAATAGATGGCTTACAAAAATGAAAGTCAGATGTAGAGCATAGTGGACAGCGCATAACAATGAAAGGGAGATGTGAAAGAGCTCAGTAACGCAAGAAAGACACACAGGAATGGAAAGGAGATGCAAAAGAGCTAAATAACGCCAGGGTGAAGAGGAGATGCAAAAGAGCTCAATAATGCAATAATGCAAGGGAGGTACATAAGAGCTCAATAACGCAAAGAAGACACCCAACAATGAAAGGGAGGTGCAAAAGAGCTCAATAACGCAAAGATGACACCCAACAGTGCACCAACACAGGGAAGGGAGCTGGGGAGAGGCCGGGTGGGAGAGCGGAAGATATCTAGCGGTAGACGGAGTGAGAGCAAAGCCCTGGCGTCGGCTTCAAGGGTGAACTGTAGCCCAATGAAGGACACATTAGAACAGGGCGCATGCGAGCATCGAGGGTCACAGCAGCCCAGTTTGGGCGCTGTGGGCTTGTCCGTCACAACAATTGACTGTGTAAACACCGTTGGTCCTTAGCGCTGTCTTTTGAGAAACTCAACTTGTTCCGATGAAAAATTTGTTCTAGGTGAGTGTAACTTGAGTTAGGTGAATATCTGGACCTAATTTTTGCCAGCATAAGTTGAGGCTTGCATAAAATGTAATGTGTTCGGGGATTGACTATATTGCTTTCTGTCACCCTTAATGATTTAGATCAAGACATTGTCTCATTTCACCGACCCACCAAATATTTCACAGTTGATTCATGTCTCATTCCTAATGCTTGCAAACATGTGTTTTTCCCGACCCTGAAGATACGTGGCGTTTTTTTAAAAGCTTTATGATATTAATATTGACCACTCTTTGGAATGTGTTTTTTATGCATCGCATCTTGATAATGTTGTACATATGTCTAGTTACCCTTGGCAAGCCACTGTAATTTACTTTCCTTGAGCACATTTCAACTTAACGCTTTGATTGCGGGCAGGTAAAACTGAAGCTCAATATTTAACTTAATTGTAGTGAGCAAGGTTGAAAATAGCAAACATTAACTGGATCGTGCCTTCATTTAGTTTTGATTTAATATTTGTGAAAATTGAATTTGTGACTACTGGTTGGTCAGGAGCATTGTGATAACTCCCCATGCAGTGGCCGTCGGTGGCTCACGTCGCAGTCAAAGTGTTAATATCACACCTCAGCGTAGCCCTGCTTGTCGTCTGCTAGAGACATGCTCTAATACGTTGGCTGCGATGGGTAATTAAAAGGTAAAAAGAACAATTAAAATACTATCATTCGGTATTTGAAATTCCGCAAGTTTTGAGCGAATCACTGTGATTAAAATGAGTATATTTATTTTTCCGTAGCGCACCACAAATGGCACACATCGCTGAACTGAGGAGTCTCTCATGTACATACATGGTGCACATCACGGCCAACGGGTTCATTGTTAGCATCACACATGGCCACTGTGTGCTCTTTTGCTTTTGTATAACTTAGAGGAGACGTGATATAATTTCTTTCTTAAATCGTTTATAATGTGAAAAATCAATATGCGTCTCTTTATGAGTAGTTTTCATAATGTTAACTGATTGATGTCATATTTTATTCATTTCCGAGTTACTCGTGGGAACACTTCCGTTCAGAGAACATGAAAGGAATGAGACACCTTCCAACGAAGTGCACTCAAGTATACGGAGCAGTTTGGTGCCTGCCGGAGTACCAAAGAAGAGAAAGTAAGCTGCGAAAGTTAACCACATACTACTAACCACATAGACATGCTCTCAAATAGATTCTTAACGCCGAAATTTGAAGTAAAACTACAAAAAATTCAAAAATTAATTCAACACTCAAGTGCTACAGAATTACAGTAGGTCACAGTCAACGTTGGCAAGTCTCTACTCTCTCTTCTCGGTTGCAGAATTTCGTTTCAAATGGAAAATCTCAGCAAGGCTTTCTAGATCACGGGATCGTTTGCTGACAAAAACCATGCACTCAGAAGCGACGTGGAAACTTTCCCAATTTTGCCGTGCGTCGGATGATCTCTAAGATCAGTAGTTTCAAATGCTGCAATAGACAATGAAACAGACGTATTTTGAATTAATTTAACTTCAGCACAACGTTCTTTTTAATCAGCAGCCCTCTGTACCCCGTGTGCAGTACAATAATGGACAGTTTTTACTCTTATCTTGAACGAAAGATGCTTATAGAAAAGACGGAAAAAGAGTTTGATACAGAGTATGTCGGGAAGAGAAGAGGTAAAACGGAAAAGGATAGATAGGAAACTGATAGAGATGCGCTTTGCGCAAATGATGCTAGTGTTGGAGGGTTTTTTGTAAGTAGTTTGAGTGTGGTAAATTTTTTCTTGCTTACTTGCTCGGCCAATTTATTGCCGCTCCTGTCCTGTAGACTGGATACCTGAACGTCACTTGAGAACTGTAAACTTCCGATGGCACAGAAATAAAAATTGGAATAGAAAAGAAACGAATTCAAACCCGTTAGTTAAATGCAGTTTTCGTGTACAAACTGTGGCTTTACCTTTGAAGAATATACGCTGATCAATTTTGGCAGTGATGTACACTGCTAACATTTAATGCGACCAAGTGTTCCCAAATTAATTTACATTTGTGTCTACTTTTTTGACTCATTTTTAAATTTTGAACCATTTTAGCCCCAGGAAATCTTCATCGAATATTCTAGTTTCTCATTTTTGAAATCGGTAACCTGAAATTAGTGATTTAGTAGAAACGATGTCTACCGTAGGAATAATTCTAAGCCACGTATTATGAAGGTGACATTCGACTTTTTCTACGTACTCCACTCAGCTCAGGTATCAGCAAATTTAACTTGAGGTTTTTTGTAAAGAAATCCACGATTAAACAATATTCCAATTTAATCCTGTACTTTCACGGCGAAAATCCCACGTGCGTTTGTGTGCGAGCTCTCTTTCACTTGGAGATCCTATAGCGTTGGACAAAAGATTTACTTCTCTGCTTAAAGGTGCTTTGAAATTGGAACACAATTAATTAATCCACTGGTTTCAGGCAAGTTACTTTCTCGATCTCAACAAGCAACGGCTATGTTCTGAGAGTCTTTCCGCATCCACGATACGACTTCAAACTTGAAAAAGTGAGAATATAATGAGCTCGTGTTTCTTCAGACCAGGCAAGCGAAAAATTTGGAGATTACGTGCAAATTAGAAAGAAAGGATGTGGCGTTTCTGATGTAATAAAAAGCCTTGTTCCATAGTTGTCATATGTTTACTTTTACTTCTCAAATCGTCATTTCGACGATTTGAGAATATGAAACTGGTATGAATAAAAAAAAAGAATTTTGCGTCATTCTACGCTCAAAGGATCAAGATATCGAGATGAAATTAATAGAAATTACTTCTAGCACCAGAGCTAGAAAGCGCATGCTTTAGCTGCATGGCTGCGTGCGAAAGAGCCAATTATTGACAGCGCAAAACTAACTTCCGATGCATATGCTCTTGGTGCACAGATGCGCTGTGACAAAATTGCTGGCATTCAGCACTTATCTATTCACTTCAACTTTTGAACGAAACAAAATGAGAGATTCGAAATCAACATAAATAAAAAAGATGAATAGAAAAATCAGTTCAGTTTCAAAAATCCTACCCATCATGTTGTACGCGTTAGCATATTTTTAGACTGTATACCGTGACATGTGTGTGTTTTGCATTGACCATGAATGTGCACAGGTGCAAACATCATTATTTGCATGCTTAACAGTGCTTGTGTACAAACAAGTATGGAGACAGTTGCAATATGAGTATATGTATGTTTTCAGATCCACAAATTTTACTCAAGGGCCAGTGTACTCTTGAGCTATCTAACCGATGCTTAATCTTCCTCACCTGTGTGTATAACTTTATAGAAAAATTTCAAGACAGTTCTTATATTTCTACAATTTTTAATGGGCATAAAATAAATTCTAATTTTCACACTTTCCCAATTTTCCCACAATAACAGAGTCGGTCCTGGGATCTGATTTATCATGTGCAGATTCGTTCAATCTTTAGGAGTTTCTCAGTCGTTTTAATTTCCCTGACCTAAATTAACAGTACATGAAACTTTCGCTTCATATTGAGGAAACAAATTAACGATGATTTAGAACTTTTATTTTGTGTCACCTAGCTTGGTCTTTGCCTGCGAGACTAATAAATCTATGTGTTCATATCATTATCTTTAATCGTAAAGTAACTTCAATTTTATCATATTATTAAGTGCACGCACTCTCCTCCAAGTGAATCATACATCGGCTACACTTCTTGTTTGGGCAATCGTGCCTGTAGTCAAAAGTTATTCACTTATCTAGCGTGAATAAGTCACCCTCTTGTAAATTCATTTCTTTGATCAGGATTAACTCAAAACCTAAACTTTCGTTATATGCTAAGAGGACAACCGTAAATTTCATTTGATGCTAGGGCAACAAATAAACCGTGTACTAGTCTCGTATTTTGCCATGGGCAACCACTGAATTAGATAAGATGAATGAGAATAAGATGGATTTAGACACATATCTTTTAAGGGGAATAACACATCGTATTATAACGTTTATTTTGATCTAAGGGAACAATTTACCCGCAAGTGGGACTTTGATACTACGCTAGAGGAACAAATTAACTGTTAATTAGACTTTGATTTTCCGTTAGGCGGGGAAATTAACCTTGAATTTAACTTTAATTTTAACTTGAGGGCACCATTCGTAGCTAGTTACAGTAATTCGTGCCGGAGCAAGCACAGGAGAACTGTTATGGATGGAATTTTATGTAAACCATTCAGGTTCCCAAAATGAACCTCAAAATAAACTGAACATTTTCTCCTTATACCTTCATTCAACTGCAGCTTCCAAACCTAGATATTAATTGTACGAGTGCGCACAACCAGTCAAACATTGTATAACAATGTTCGACAAATCATGTGACACACGTTCTTATTTATTAACAATACACGTGATATTCATTCCGACTCCAAATCTGCTGGGTTAAAGGCACCGAAAATTGTGGAGTTGATGAAGCTTGTTTCACAGATACGCTCATCTCACACTGAAGGCTGGTGGGTGTGACACACGGACGGACGGACGGACGGACGGACGGACGCAGCTCTTAATATAGAATAGATTATGTAATTTTGCAATTCACCAGAAAATCAAGTTCATGATTCTAAGATTTTTATAAAATCAAGTTAAAAGTTCGAGTAATTGATTTCAAATCAAGTTCATAATTCTAACATTTGTGTTGAAATCCAGTTCATAATTCTAAGAGCTGAGCTGTGTTACAAATGTACGGCGCTGTTGCATGCAACGCGGAGAGGGCCACACAAATTTCCGAACATTAAAACTGGGCTTCAGTAATCACACAAATACTTGGCAACTAGGTCACTTTACTTTCACTTCTGCAAACACAAATTTCAGTAATCACACAAATACTTGGCAACTAGGTCACTTCACTTTTACTTCTGCAAACACAAATTTCAGTAATCACACAAATACTTGGCAACTAGGTCACTTTACTTTTACTTCTGCAAACACAAATTTCAGTAATCACACAAATACTTGGCAACTAGGTCACTTTACTTTTACTTCTGCAAACACAAATTTCAGTAATCACACAAATACTTGGCAACTAGGTCACTTTACTTTCACTTCTGCAAACACAAATTTCAGTAATCACACAAATACTTGGCAACTAGGTCACTTTACTTTTACTTCTGCAAACACAAATTTCAGTAATCACACAAATACTTGGCAACTAGGTCACTTTACTTTTACTTCTGCAAACACAAATTTCAGTAATCACACAAATACTTGGCAACTAGGTCCCTTTACTTTCACTTCTGCAAACACAAATTTCAGTAATCACACAAATACTTGGCAACTAGGTCACTTTACTTTCACTTCTGCAAACACAAATTTCAGTAATCACACAAATACTTGGCAACTAGGTCACTTTACTTTTACTTCTGCAAACACAAATTTCAGTAATCACACAAATACTTGGCAACTAGGTCACTTTACTTTCACTTCTGCAAACACAAATTTCAGTAATCACACAAATACTTGGCAACTAGGTCACTTTACTTTTACTTCTGCAAACACAAATTTCAGTAATCACACAAATACTTGGCAACTAGGTCACTTTACTTTCACTTCTGCAAACACAAATTTCAGTAATCACACAAATACTTGGCAACTAGGTCACTTTACTTTTACTTCTGCAAACACAAATTTCAGTAATCACACAAATACTTGGCAACTAGGTCACTTTACTTTCACTTCTGCAAACACAAATTTCAGTAATCACACAAATACTTGGCAACTAGGTCACTTTACTTTCACTTCTGCAAACACAAATTTCAGTAATCACACAAATACTTGGCAACTAGGTCACTTTACTTTTACTTCTGCAAACACAAATTTCAGTAATCACACAAATACTTGGCAACTAGGTCACTTTAATTTCACTTCTGCAAACACAAATTTCAGTAATCACACAAATACTTGGCAACTAGGTCACTTTACTTTCACTTCTGCAAACACAAATTTCAGTAATCACACAAATACTTGGCAACTAGGTCACTTTACTTTCACTTCTGCAAACACAAATTTCAGTAATCACACAAATACTTGGCAACTAGGTCATTTTACTTTCACTTCTGCAAACCCAAATTTCAGTAATCACACAAATACTTGGCAACTAGGTCATTTTACTTTTACTTCTGCAAACACAAATTTCAGTAATCACACAAACACTTGGCAACTAGGTCACTTTACTTTCACTTCTGCAAACACAAATTTCATTAATCACACAAATACTTGGCAACTAGGTCATTTTACTTTTACTTCTGCAAACACAAATTTCAGTAATCACACAAATACTTGGCAACTAGGTCATTTTACTTTTACTTCTGCAAACACAAATTTCAGTAATCACACAAATACTTGGCAACTAGGTCACTTTACTTTCACTTCTGCAAACACAAATTTCATTAATCACACAAATGCTTGGCAACTAGGTCATTTTACTTTTACTTCTGCAAACACAAATTTCAGTAATCACACAAATACTTGGCAACTAGGTCATTTTACTTTTACTTCTGCAAACACAAATTTCAGTAATCACACAAATACTTGGCAACTAGGTCACTTCACTTTTACTTCTGCAAACACAAATTTCAGTAATCACTGAAAAGACTTGTATAATGAATCTAAACGGACGAAAGATGCTGTATTAAATGTAAAAGGAAAAAATATCAACACCTAGTGATGAATGAATTTTAAAGTAGTTAACAGAGGCTATAAAATGAGTCTTGCTCTTAGCTGACTCAATAAATACCATAGATATTAGAATAATTATTGTGGTTTTCCCCCAATTAGGAATAAGGACTATTGAATCAAGTCGGTTCTAAAACAAATCTGTTGAATTTTCGAATCAAATTAGCGTACATTCTGTTATTCTCTTTTTTCTTGCAAGGATTTCTTATAGATTTTCCTTCAAGCGATGCATTGAAATTGACCTTCATTTCTACAAAATGACCTCGATATCATTTCTTTTCAAGGGCCCTTCAACTGAACCTTATCCATTAGCTTTTACCCATAGCTATTTGAAGGATTCTTGGCTGACTGGATTTATTATAAACGTGAGAAGAAGAGAAGGAAATGTTGGCTTCCCAAGCGGCTCCATAAAAATAGTGTTTTTGACGCATATGTGAATGTATGTATTTATGTTACGATGCATTAGAAGTTTAGATTAAACGCCAAACCAAACGTATGAATACTGAGTTACATATAAATTCAAGCCAAAAAACGCAAAGATGTTCAATGTTTTAATTCGTAGAGTTTATTAGTAAAAACACGTACCTTTAGGAAACTGGTGTCGATTTTCTCTAGCCTGAGTATTGCTAATGAGTGGATCCTCGAATGATAAGACAGCAACTGGAGCGAATCTTATGTCATAGAAGTAGAAATTAGTCCCAATAATTTCCAATTATTCATAAATTGGTCGCAGGATCGCGCCAGTTAAATAACTAGGGCTAATTTTTATCAACGTTAGTTTAGGTTCGAGTCAGATGACGTCGCATAACTCGAGCATCGACTAAACTAACATGATTACAGATCCACTATAAAAATTTTGGTTACTAGCCTTTCAGT
Organism: Morinoia aosen; assembly: GCA_030386875.1. Lineage (NCBI taxonomy): Eukaryota > Metazoa > Arthropoda > Malacostraca > Amphipoda > Talitridae > Morinoia > Morinoia aosen. The sequence continues at coordinate 39,605,173 of CM059574.1, forward strand.
CTTCAGTGTTGTCGCGTCTTCACTACTGCAGTTTAGTCTGGGAAGAGATACCTCAATTTCTTTAAAAATACTTACAAAAATGTACGAATTTCGCTACCAAAGTTGTGTGTCAACTTAAATTCAGGATAGTTGGTCATGCAACCCCTCTCTTGGATAAACTAGGCTGGATCTCTATTCTAGAAAAGTTTCTCACTCATATCTGGAGCTCAATTTGCGTTCTTCAGTTTATACCTCCCTTATAGTAATACTGATATACATAGTATAACGCTTTCCACCCACTGTAATGAGCCAGAAGCCAAATCGGAGAAATAGTGTTTTAGTGAGTTAATTTTAATCTAAGGGAACAAATTAAGCACTAATTGGACTGTAATTTTACGTTTGGGAAACAAATTACCCGTAAATTAGACTTTCATTTCACGCTAGGGGAACGAATTAACCGTAATCCAACATTCGAGAAATACTCTGTCAAAATCACGCGCCTTGCTGTGGAACACGCTTCCTTAAAGTATGAAAATCCCCTCACCAATGAAGTAACACAAGGCCCGAATAGTACGTGATTTTCCTTCTCTGCCCTATAGGTGTGTGCTGCAATATGTACTGGATAGATGACTTACAAAGTATTTCCTCTTATTACTCTACATTGTTTAATTTTCGGTTGAAAGTTTTGCTAGTATGCGAACAAGATGCGATGTCTTGTGCGCTAGTACATATTATTGCCTCATGTATAGGAGTTTGTGTCAAGTTTCTAAGCTAATGACTTCTATTTTTACTCAAATTGAATTTTAGAGTGAAAAATTTTACCTTATCTTACGTATCACCAAACTATTTTTTGCTTTAAAAATATCCTCATATTGCTATTACAAGCTCGTGCATCAATTTCTGTAAAAATTTTAAAATAAAAATTAATGAAAAATGTACGAAAAATTCATAGAGACTTTTACCTGTACAACCAATTTCTCATTATTGAAGGCTTTCGAAACTCACTCGACTTCAAGTTTCATCGTTCACATTCCCGGTCTTTCAAACGCCACGGCCATCGTCCATTTATGAAGTCAAATGCAATGTTCATTTCACTACAAAGTATTTTTGCACATTGACGTTTTAAAATTAGAAAACATTAAATTGTTTATCAATAACATCAGTGCATAATAAATACCGTTCAGAAATTAGATAATCGGTTTCACTGTATATCTTAGTGTTCAATTCGTATTGTAAAATGCTTTTGTTAGCCTTTTGCGCCAACCTAATTTTTGACTTTCGTGAATCTTTTATGCCAATATTATTTAATTTGAAAATTAAGTAAATTAGTTGTGCGGTCAAGTACGTTCTCCGAAACAGACACCAGGCACTTGCTGATTTGTTTAAAGAAAATGCAAGTTTTTAATTTCTGAAGAGTCGTCCTTTTATTTTCAAGCACTAGTCAAAAAAATAACTCATATCTCCATACACATTTACTTCTAATCATTAAATGTACATTCAAAGGTATCAACTATAGCCTAGAAGGGTAAGATTATCAACGAATTGCAGGCTGTTCTCCAAGCGGTATCATCAATGAGTCACTGTCTTCTTTTTTTCTTGCAATCATTTATACGCTTTCTCAAACTTAAAATAGTTGAACCAAGGCAATACATCTGTTTATTTTTCCTCAATTTTCCCTTCAATTACTGACATGATTTTTACGACACCTATTATGAAAAATTCACCCAAAGATGATATTTAAAGATATTTTCAAGAACCATCGTTGCACATTTCCGTAACAGCTTTATTGGCGCCAAACTTTTTTCTTTCTTCTCTTTTGAGTAATAAAGAAGCTCGATGGCCGTAGTAGGCGTTAATTCGTCCAACCTACACGCCAATGTCTCCGTCATTGCAGCCTCGGCAATGTCAAAGTGGGCAAAGTAAAGTATTCCCGAAGTGCGGAGTGGTGCGGGTGTTGCTGGCCGAGCTGTCCTCAGGGCTGCCTTCCCTGCATTCTTGCATCTTCACAATGATGCTCGCATGAAGGCCTTATTCTTCTCCGGAGAGCTGAGCCCCTTATTCCCTGGCGCAATTTGCATGCACACCACAATCAAGTAAAGTGGATTGATGCAGGAATTCAAACGTGTCCTGACGTATCATTTCAAAAATATTACTCTAGAGTAACTCGTGGCACATATCAATTTAGGAGAGAAATATTTGACTTCTCACTGCGTGAAGGGTTACATTAATACATAGTTACGTAAGAAACTTTTCTGCTTGCGTTTCTCACAGTATCTTTATTTATCTTCGATTGTGTGTCAACTCTGAGGTCACTGAGCAGTTGTACAGTAGAATGAGCAGGTGCTGCATCAGAAGCGTTGTGTCGTTCTGTTACTCGCAGTGAGATAGTAGTAGTAAGCTGCTGTTGAACGGGTCACTTTACTCAAATCGCCCGTGTACTAATAATATACAGGAAAAAAATACGCTAATAAATTACACATTTTACTAAAAAAATTTTGAAGATCAAATTCATCATCATCAATTTCGTAGTAGACAACGTATGGTTAGCAGTACGAATGCAAGAAAACATGAATGAAATTAAATTTAAAACTTTTAAGTGCACATATTTTTATCTACATATAGGTTCTAACCCCACATGTAGGTGTGTGGTTAATAAGTCTCCATTTTTCCTAAAGGAAACGTTTGTAACTTGGGGAAAAGGTAACAATTGCTTTATTCAAAGTATGTGCCATCGCAAGCAATACATTTTTCCGATCCGTCTATCTTATTTTTGAATACTCCTCAACGAAAATCGTTCCTATTTTGAGATGATATTTTGAGATGACTTTTTTCGATCTTGGTAACTGTTAAAATGTTCCTGGCAATGTTCTTTTCGAATGACAATTGTTAAAGTTCTAAAGCGCTTACGATACACAACGCACTCATGATCCCAGCTAATGCACTGGATGGATTGTCTTCCTGTCAAAGCGACTCGGTTTAACCTTCGATGTGGCTGGTTGTTCTATATTAACCTACGAATTTTTTTGCGTTTTGGGTACTCGAAGCAGACCCATTTTTAGTACTAGTAAAACTTTCTTCCATGCCGGCAAAGTTGCACTTAACGCTGTGACACACAGTCAAAAGAGGAAGACAAACACGGATTACTTCCAATCAAGTTGGCCCATCTAATGTATAAAAAATATTTTTTAAGGTTTTAAATCAAATATTTCTAATTGGCTTAACTATTATAGGTATCATAATGGTAGTATCAATGAATGAAAATGTATTGAGGGATTTTTTGATATGTATTCTCTAGATTGAGTTCTTCAAAGTTTGAGAAATACTGCTAAGGAAAAAAATACAGCGGCACAGTAATGAAGAACGGCACGGAGGACAGTTTCCCCTCACATTACCACGTGAGCTTAGGCTAGGATTCATAGGCAGCCATTGATAATGTAAAAATAAATGCGAAAGTAAATGATTTTAAATGTAATGCCAAAACATGCTCAAGATTTTCATATGTAGCTTTTAAATCATAAATTTTAAAAAGTACTTTATACCTAGCTCGAATAACTTCTTCTACCCTTTAATAAATTTATGAAAAACTTTACCCGAATAATGTTAATGCAAAAATTTTCGAGAGGGCGTAGCGAGTAAGCATTATCGCACAAGGCTGACAAAAACATTTCACAAAACCGATGGAACAATGAACTAAACCATCAGGCAGACCAGCCAATGTAACAATTCCATTCACTAAACACTGAATTACAATAAATTTCTTTCTAATTGTACACCGTTCCGTGAGATAATTCTAGTAGCCGAATTGTGAAAAAAATACGCATACAAAAACGGAAAGTTTCATTGAGTTTTATAGATAGATGATCGTTGACGCATTTGAGAGACGGATTGTACACCAAGAAAATTAACAAGAAAGTACGGCAAATATTGACGGAGACTGACAAGAAGCTAGCTATTTAAAGTTGATTAAGTTTGCAAAGCGTTCGTGATTGAGAAATTGGTGATTCAGGTCTCATTGTACCTTTAGTATAAAGTTTCTCATTTACCTTTTACTTTTTGAATATTTACCCTCACTCGCAACGACAAATAATGAAATGATGCTTGAAGTAACATTTTGCTGGTTGATACAAAATATACGGCATGCAGATTAAACATTTCAGCCACTGCCTTAGCAATTTTGCGCCAACCCACTAACCCTTGTTAGTGGGTAGCGATGGCGGTGCTCGCCGTAGCCAAGTTGTTAAGAACTCGCCCTACCGAGAAGGTGTCGAGGATTCGAATCCTGGCGCTGCGCGGCGAATTTCCCCTTTTGGTATAAGGGAAAACTCAAGCACAATACCCCACTCTACCCAGGTGTCTGAAATGGGTACCGGCTTTACGGGGGAAACTGTCATGGCATCCTTGTGTTAGTTATAAGGCATTTGGAAAAACAATAGACAAGTTGATATGTATCAGGCTTGTTTGGAATAAAGCAATTTTGAACGCGTACACATAAACGTTCTGGCGTGCATGGGATCTTATCACGGACGCAAACTGACGAACCCTTGGATCGATAAATAATCAACGGAGAGTGATAAGAGAAAGTATTTTATAACTACTTTTTCAGGCTGCATTGTAGCGTCCAGTTATTGTTGATAATACAAAGAGGCATAATACAATGAGGCATAATACAATGAGGCATAATACAATTTGGCTTTAAGTTTGTTCACTGATTGAATTATTTTCATACTCAAGGGAAGTTTGTAGTACATTCACGCACCTGATACAGACCTAGCTTTCGCCTAATGTTGGATGAACAGTATTTTACTAAGCCATCATTTTTCCGACTTGGCTTTAGGTTTATTGTAAAGGATAAATAGAGTTTAACTATATTACCACTGGATACGAAAGGTGAATATAAAGGATATAAAAAGGGGAATACACATTGGGTTTTATGAGTGAGGAACCTTCCTTTAACGAGGCTCCTGCCAAGTATATTTAAAAGAGAGGTTGCTGGGTTCCTCTTGTTGAATTTACCTTTGCATGCAAATTTCGCTGCAAAATTCTTTCATTTTGAAGATGTTGAGGTATGCCTCCCCAAGCTAGACTGCAATAGTCAAGACACGAAAGCACTGAACATTAAATGGCTATTAACCTGGATTTTCATCGAGCATACTTTTTATACGCCTTAAAAACATCACCGTAAAATTCAGCTCAGTTCAGAGTTTCCTCCATGTGAGATCTAGAGTGTATATATCCATCGAATTAAATGCTTGAATTTTCCACCGTTTGTTTTAGATCAATTTGATCATTTCACAGTGTCATTCAGTTTTTTTAATAATTAGCGTCTTTGGGTCCGAAAGCATTGCGTTATGTCTTGTTCGCAAAAGGTTCTAGATCATTTGATTCCACCATGAGTTCAATTTAAACAATTTATTTACCGCTGGTGATACAGAGGTAGAATGTTTCTCAAGTCTAGTACAATGGTTAAATTTGAGTATAGCTACCTGTGGGCCCGAACAAGTTCAGCGACTTCTAGGGCATCCTATCATCACGTTATTCTAAGGTGTACAATAATGTTTAACCTAGTTTCGCATTAGACTGATCATTGAGATAATTTACTCGATATTTTATGCTGTATTTTACAATATAGGTCAAATCGGCTATATTTAACAGTATGTTCAGACTGCTTAAAAAGCGTACTGCTGTTATTTACACTAGTCCACCCCCCCCCCCCTTTATTTGAAATAAAAAAGAGGGCGAAATGAGAGAAAGGCTGTAAAAATAAAAAATACAACCTCTCGAGAGTTGATGAGGCCGCGTGAACACGGCCCGTCAAAATATATAGGGCTGGAGCTTGTATCACAGATACGCTCATCACACACTGCAGGCTGGCTTCGGACAGACCGACCGACGGACGGACGGACGCGGCTCTTATCATAGTATAGATTTTTTATAAATAATTCACAAAACTTGGCATGATAATTTAGACATCATCTGAGGACATAGAAATTCTATATTTGGAGACGTGGAAGGAAATCATTATTGGATATAGCAAATATGCTTTTCACTGGTTTAAAACTAGACATGTTTACAATACAACCCTAGCCCAACTTTTTAATCGGAAAATCCGATAATGCTTACAGCCCTATGCAAAAGCTTTACTATATATAATAGGGTGACTAAATTATTGATGTCCGGCAAAAAAATAGACTGGGAACTCAACAACAAGGTACCCTAACTCTGTTACCGCACATCCACCTTTTTTGGACAGGTGCTGCCTGCCTCAACCCTACCAGACGCTGTTCCAATTTTTCTGTAATATTCGGATCTGCCACAATACAGCTGTGTTTAATTTTCAGTACTTGACCCAGTACGTAAAAAAATGCTTCACACACTAAAAATAACCAAACTCGTGGTCAAATCTCATGGTTAGTCATTGCACATGTCTGGCTCCGTTTGAATTGACTTTGAGGGGTTAATGATGAAGGAATAGGTTCAAGGCATCACATGTGGTAGGGTTAACTACCCCGACATTAAAGTTGAGACTCTGAATCAACCCTTGCTTCCAAAGCCCTCTTACGTATATATTATGAATTATTTACCGGTAAACCTGGAGGAAGTTAGGAATTTAATTTTATTACTGTTTTCTTCCTTCCGGATCGTTTACAACAATTTGTTTCGACAACGGAATTGCTCCCAAAGTGTCATTTATTGCTATTATCGTTGTTATTTATTACAGTTACCGTTTTTATTTACTGAGATTACCGTTTTTTTTTAGTATATTTATCATAGTTACTTCTTGAAATTGCGATTGCTATTTTTTGATTTTACCACTCTTATTTATTAAAATTTCCAATTTTATTTCTTGTAATTACTATTGCTATTTAGTACAATTACCGCTGTTATTTATTGAAATTATAATTATTCGAAGAATTCTCTTTGCTCTTAAATTCTTGGAAATTGTAGTTTGTTCTGACGAGCGTCCTTACGTTCAATGTGTATTGGCTACCCTGCGGGAATGTTGAAGTCACATTTCTCATTTACAACAGCTATGGTGAGAAATAACATTGCAAAAAACAGCACTAAACACCTAAAATGAAACAAGGACGCCGAAACGTAAAAGCTAGGATTATGCTTCGGATTACCAATATATTATATGCTTATTATGATAATAAAGTTATCGCTATTTTTGTAATTTTCACTGCACTCTGGCCAAGTTTTCCTGTGATAAGCTTCCATTTTAAAAAATTCAGAGCCATATTTAATTCACCATCAACAAGAATTACGAATTTTCTGCTCGAGCTTCAGTTCTTAAAGATAGTTGACAGATACATTTCGAAGACCATCATTCACAGCTGTTTCTACGAATCATTCGGTAAGGATGTTAGCATTCCCTGTAATTTTTACCATTCATTCGGTAGATGCGGAAATCTACAAGTCACAGTAGTATCTACTAGAAGTTAAGTAGGCATGGAAGACTGGCATTGACGGTTATCTCTTCGAGTCATTCAGTAAATATGGAGAACTGATATGTTTTTCTACGAGTCATTCGATAAGCATGGAACACTGACATACACTCTTATTTCTACGATTAAGTCGGTAGGGGTGGCAGACTAGTATTTAGCATTACAGGTCGGTGGCATTACATCTACGAGTCATTTGGTGGCTTTGGTAGAGTGTCTTTCAGAGTTACTTTTTCTTGTCACGTTTTTCGCTATCAAAGCTCTTGATTTCTAGACGTCCACTTTTTTACTTACTTCTTTTCATTTATGAATAAGATTACCCCTTTCGATTTTTCTATCATGAATTAGGACGTAGTTTCATTTGTGATGCTGCTGACACAAAAATATAAAACGAGGTCATGTTCATAATTCTCTTCGCGGTGAACTACGTTAATGATACCGCTTTCTCGAATGACACGTTTTTTGCTCCTCGCAAGGCATTCTTATCTTTAAAAAATTAAGTAGAACAAAAATCACTATCCAAATTTCAAATCCTTACGTTTTCACATCACTGTGTCTTACGTATCTCTTTTTGGTTGCAGCAGAATTTAATTTTCCACGTTGAGAATGATGTGCTCCTTTTTTGCAGGAATGCTGTTATCTATGACTGAATGGAAATCGTCATTGCTGCACTTCAATTGACAAAAAAAATATGAATGAAAAATTAGAGTTCTCTCCGTTTGTAACAACACTCGCTCTAGGGGTGACTAGGGGTGACCTGAGTTAAAATATTGTTGAAGTGTTATCTGATTTCAAAGTACAAATTCAAATGCTAATAATAAAAACCCTTAATATGTGAGTTCAAAAATTTTAAAGTGATATGCCCTTACTTGATATGAAGCAAACAACAAAACAAAAATTAATCTTCACAGTGAGTATTTCTGATATATAGTAGTGAAATAGACCACACAATAAATAACTCATGTTTGAAAGAACCTACACAAAAGAATGAAGCAACAAGACCATTTGATTGAAATTTATTTCAATGAAACCAAATTATTGACTCCGCCCTAGTTTCCATTATTAGCACGGAAAACCTACAACATGTGAATAACAGCACCACCAAAAGACTATGTTATATCTACGTTGATATAAACCAGTCATCGTTCGTAAACATCTAGGAGGCTTACAAATGTGCAGAAAGTGTTAACCTCGATAGCGCAGGTGGCTGGCCAGCCATCAGAACGGGCCGTCAGTGCGCGGCGGTATGTGGAGTAGGTTGCGTGCTCGATATGAGTGCGGACGGTGGGCAGGTCTTCTCATCAATGCATTTTACTACATATTTTGTGTTGCTAAGAGCCGTCTTCGAATGAAATTAAATTGTATTATGGGGAAATGTCTAGAATTTGTAGATGATGTCTTAACTAACAGGGCTAAAATGAATGGGGGCTTGATTAGTGAGGCTATCGTGAATTAGGGCTTGACTAATAGGGCTACAGAGAATTAGGGCTTGGCTAGTGGGGCTACAGAGAATTATTGCTTGACTAGAAGGGATACAGAGAATTAGGGCTTGACTAGAAGGGCTACAGAGAATTAGCCCTTGACTAGTAGGGCTACAGAGAATTAGGGCTTGACTAGTAGGGCTACAGAGAATTAGGGCTTGGCTAGTAGGGCTACAGAGAATTAGGACTTGACTAGTAGGGCTACAGAGAATTAGGGCTTGACTTGTAGGGCTAAAGAGAATTAGGCCTTGACTAGTAGGGCTACAGAGAATTAGGGCTTGACTAGTAGGGCTAGAGAGAATTAGGGCTTGACTAGTAGGGCTAAAGAGAATTAGGCCTTGACTAGTAGGGCTACAGAGAATTAGGGCTTGACTAGTAGGGCTAAAGATAATTAGGCCTTGACTAGTAGGGCTACAGAGAATTAGGGCTTGACTAGAAGGGCTACGGAGAATTAGGGCTTGGCTAGTAGGGCTACAGAGAATTAGGGCTTGACTAGTAGGGCTACAGAGAATTAGGGCTTGACTAGTAGGGCTAAAGAGAATTAGGGCTTGACTAGTAGGGCTACAGAGAATTAGGGCTTGACTAGAAGGGCTACAGAGAATTAGGGCTTGACTAGTAGGGCTAAAGAGAATTAGGGCTTGACTAGAAGGGCTACGGAGAATTAGGGCTTGGCTAGTAGGGCTACAGAGAATTAGGGCTTGACTAGTAGGGCTACAGAGAATTAGGGCTTGACTAGTAGGGCTAAAGAGAATTAGGGCTTGACTAGTAGGGCTACAGAGAATTAGGGCTTGACTAGTAGGGCTACAGAGAATTAGGGCTTGACTAGTAGGGCTAAAGAGAATTAGGGCTTGACTAGTAGGGCTACAGAGAATTAGGGCTTGACTAGAAGGGCTACAGAGAATTAGGGCTTGACTAGTAGGGCTAAAAAGAATTATGGCTTGACTAGTAGGGCTACAGAGAATTAGGGTCGACTATTAGGGCTGCCGCGAATTAGGGCGTTTAGGGCTTACACAAAGTGAGGTAGCAGGCGCAAGAGAAAGCTCTGTTTCAATATTTAGCAAAGCATATTCACAGAAGTACATCCCGACCTTGTTTGTCCACAAGTTTCTAAATGCTTTGAAATGCTAAAATTATTTTCAAAAGTTTTAAATACTTTGCAACGGTGAAATTCTCTTCAATATTTGCGATTGTTCTCTTTTTTCTCCTCTTGAGGTCCATGCTGTAAAAATTAAAACTAATCAAATCTTGCACAACCGGCAAAGCAAGGCAAAAATCCCTCGATTAGAGGGTCATTTCATAAGAGGAAGGTAGAACTATTTCATATTTTACTAGCGTTTAAAATGATGGCATGTTTTATTTCTTTTCAGGAGCATGTAGTCTTGTTTGATCATGGGAATATGATGGAAAAATATTTTTGAAATTATTTAAGTATGAATTTTCTCATAAATGCTGTGCATTTTCCGTAGAAATTTTCTTCCCATCTGACATTGTGCAGCTTTTCCTCTCGCACGATTTGCGCCTCCCCTGTTGGTGCACCACCAAAAGTGTCGTTGTTTTTTGGAGTATAAGGATCTCTGAAAGTGCTATATTGTTCGAAAAAGTTTTCACATGAGAACTAAGGCATTTTTAACTGTTATCGTATTCTTATACGATACAGACGAGATTTCCCCCCCCCCCCTTTCCCCCCTTCCCCCCTAGATTTCTGACCGAAAGTGGTACACTGTTTAAAAAAGTTTTCACGTAAGGACTAAGGAATTTTTAACTGGTATCGTATTCCTATCGATACAGACGAAATTCCTGCTTTTCCCCCTTTCCCCTAACGTCCCCCCCCCCCAACGTTTCCCCCCCCCCCCCCAGTAACGAAATTCCCCCTTTTGCCCCTTTCCTCGTTCCCCCCAACGTCCCCCTCCCCCCCGAACTTTCCGACAGCCCTCCCCCCTCAGTCCCACACCTGACCTACGCCTACCGCACAGCGCGCAGGTGTGCGACACGGCAGAGTGAGGAGGAATATCATCTTGCCAAACGCCACAAGGTCGTATCATTTCTCCATTAATTCTGGAAAAATTGAGCCTCTCTACGTGCCGTACACGGCTCTCACATGAACAATTCACAATAATTATGTCACATCAGGCGAGAAATACGAATGTGACGGTAAAAACAACACAAACGCTGGTTTGGAGCAATCTTCGCACGAGAAATACGGGTGTCAAAAAGTAAAAAAAAAACCCTGATCCTAAATTTGGAGCAATTTCATTGACGAAAGAAACCTGTAATGACGGGTCTACTCAGCAAAACCAGAGGCTGTCAAGGGAAAAATAATACGTTAAATAACGCGGAGTTGATATGAGAAGCTCGCTTGTTATATTTTCCAACTGACTTGCACGCCATATGTGCATATACTTGGTCTCTTGAACAGTTTTATCCAAGCAATTTCCACTATTCAACACCGCGATAGAATTCGTTGAAATATTCGCAACACAAGGGACGATTACGTGGTAGAATGTCCCAGAACGATTATAGTAAAAATAATAAAACTAAAGTTTGTTTTTCTTTCCTAAACTGGGAAACATTGAACGTCTATTTTACCTAAAGGTAATCTACGAAAAAAAATGAATTGTAAATAAGGAGGTATAACGTAGATAGTCAGAGAGGACACATATTTTGCATCACAAAAACGTTCCTTGAAGACCGGTTTTCCACGTGTAACTCTGATGTATTTTTTCATTTCTTTATCCTATCAGCGAAAAAAATTATCAGACGTCTGAGTTTTGCATGACCAAACCATCATAATGCGTTATCAGCATTCGATATCACGGGTTGAACTACATGTCGTTACCAATGCTGATCTTGTATCAACTTCATTTGAAATGAACGTTTTTTCCTTCTTTTTTTAAAATCTGACTTGCTGTTCTTTGAAGGCAAGTGAAAGGCATTATTAGCGCAGGAAATAACCGTGAGCACTTCCATGTAGGACATTTGCCAGCACGAGTTCTTTTAATCGACGAAAATGCGTAACACAGCGATATAACTTTGCATTTTTACCTCAAGTGCTGAGGTAAATTTCATTAAGCTCTAACCCAGAAGTTGTTTTGATTAAGTCACACTTTATTCTACGCTGTCTGGAGAGCTCTTACATGAGACATTATTCAATTCCTCTACAACTTTTCAAAGACTAGAATATCACACGTCAATTGTTTGTTCATTAAGCTTAAATTGACTCTTTTAGAATTTCTGACTATCCAGCTTTCGCCTATATAAATATGTAGCTAAAAATCGAGCCATTATTCTTGGGGTAGTGGTAGTAACAAAAGTTTGTTAACGCTTCAATAGCTCACACTACATGGCGGCGTTGAAGGTCTCCCTACATTATCGATTTAAACAGCGTTAAAAGCAGGTATTCGTTTGGACCGTTATGTGGTTGGTACAAACGAATAGCGATGGGCGTAATTATTAGCACGTAAATGTAAACCACAGGTGAACGGCATTAGGGGATTAATAAATCACATGTTGTTTGGATGTTCATACTAGACATGTTGACATATAAAAGCAATAATCTCGCGAATTCTCGAGGCCATTGTAAGATTTTTTAATCTTTGTTACGAGAAGAAAATAATATATAAGGTAAAAAATTTGCAAGGATTATTTGACAGTCAATCTTAGGTCTTTTGAAAGTAAAAATTTGAGGCAATTTTACATAATTCTTCACCAGTCTAATACATTCCACAATCCTCAAATTCTTCCATTCTTCCAATCAGAACGTTTCCAAATGTTTGAGATTTCTAAATTTTCTTTCCTTTACATTTAGCTTTAATGTTTTTTATAAACTCTCTATTACATTGAGGTCTGGATCCTGTGATGGGCATTCTAATATTTATTTAGCTTTTATTCAATAATTTCTTTGCTAATTTGGAACTATGCATGGGTTATTGTCTTGTACAAAGCTCCAACGGACTCCTACATTGAACTTTCTAGCTGAGCTCTTTCGTTTGTCGTTCACAATATCGCCATTTTCTTCCTTTTCATAATTCCTTCAACCTTAGCAAGTCATCCAAGTCTAGACTCACTAAAACACTGTCTAGACACTGTTGTGTTCTTTGGAAAATGTGATTCACAGATTTCCAGTTCACATATGATATGTTGTAATAGATAAAGATTTTACGTAAGTTTCATCCGACTATTAAACATGTTTTCAGAGAGTACACTCTTTCTAATCCCAGTAATGTTTGGCCAATTAAAGCCTTGCTTTGAAATGCGTTGGCTTCAGAAACGGCGTTTTTCTCGGACGACATGCCTTCCGACCTCATCATTTTCATCGATGAAGAGTTGCGTTACAAAATTTCAATGGGAATTCCATGTTACTCTAAACCTACTGTGGCTTCTAGCCTCTGGATGTAATTTGTTTGCAATTAAGAGAGAAGAAGCATCGTGAAAACGATGGGGTATTAAACTAACAAAAACAAAAAACATGTTGGCATGTATCTCATGTGGTAACGTCGTTGGAAATAATCAGTTTTTGTTTGTTCTAGCCTCTGGGTGTAATTTGTTTACAATTAAGAAAGAAGATGCGCCATAAAAACGATGTGGGTATTTAAAAAATGTCGTTATAATGGTAAAGCAATTTCTCCTAGCTAGTTACAAGGAGTGCCCTTGTTGGGTGATGTGTAAGCTTGAAAGCCAAAGAACAAAGTCAAACGTCGAATATAGAGAAAAATAAATAAAATAAATAGCAAGTATCTATAAAAACTTTGATCATAATCCTTATTCAAACACGAGTAGCTAATTCTTCTCTAACGCACGAAACAATCTTAAAGTTGGATCTCTATAGCAAATAAATATTATACTTAAAATACGTCGATTCTTTGGGAATCTGCTCACCCGTCAGATGATAAGGAGAACCAATGTTAAAATGCACATTTTTAATATTTTATGTAGCAAACGTTTCGGAATATTAAAATTCCATCTACAGTGCTGAAAGATAAAAACAAAAAAAAGTCAAACTGGGAACATAGCGATAAAATCTGTAAAATATACTACAAACATCTCAAAAAACATTTTTTAATGAGCATTAGGATCTAAGTTTTTAGAGATGTTTGCTTTGCATTCAACAGATTTTATCTTTATATTCTCAGTTTGACTTTTTTCTTTGTTTTTATGTTCCGTCACTAAAGATGGAATAATAACATTCCGAAACATTTGCTGTATAAAATATTAAAAACGTACATTTTAACATTAGTTCTCCTTTCCATCCCACGCATGAAAACCAAATACCAAATTTTTGAAATGTCGATTTCACAGTTTTAGATGCATTCGCATTTACTTCCATCCTATACATTTCGAACAATAACGACTGCTGCATCACTTCCATCCATTGTATTTCCAACAATAACGACTGTCGCATCACTTCCATCCATTGTATTTCCAACAATAACGACTGCTGCATCACTTCCATCCATTGTATTTCCAACAATAACGACTGTCGCATCACTTCCATCCATTGTATTTCCAACAATAACGACTGCTGCATCACTTCCATCCATTGTATTTCCAACAATAACGACTGTCGCATCACTTCCATCCATTGTATTTCCAACAATAACGACTGCTGCATCACTTCCATCCATTGTATTTCCAACAATAACGACTGCCGCATCACTTCCATCCATTATATTTCCAACAATAACGACTGCCGCATCACTTCCATCCATTGTATTTCCAACAATAACGACTGTCGCATCACTTCCATCCATTGTATTTCCAACAATAACGACTGCCGCATCACTTCCATCCATTATATTTCCAACAATAACGACTGCTGCATCACTTCCATCCATTATATTTCCAACAATAACGACTGCCGCATCACTTCCATCCATTATATTTCCAACAATAACGACTGCCGCATCACTTCCATCCATTGTATTTCCAACAATAACGACTGCCGCATCACTTCCATCCATTATATTTCCAACAATAACAACTGCCGCATCACTTCCATCCATTATATTTCCAACAATAACGACTGCCGCATCACTTCCATCCATTGTATTTCCAACAATAACGACTGCCGCATCACTTCCATCCATTATATTTCCAACAATAACGACTGCCGCATCACTTCCATCCATTATATTTCCAACAATAACGACCGCCGCATCACTTCCATCCATTGTATTTCCAACAATAACGACTGCCGCATCACTTCCATCCATTATATTTCCAACAATAACGACTGCCGCATCACTTCCATCCATTGTATTTCCAACAATAACGACTGCCGCATCACTTCCATCCATTATATTTCCAATAATAACGACCGCCGCATCACTTCCATCCATTGTATTTCCAACAATAACGACTGCCGCATCACTTCCATCCATTATATTTCCAACAATAACGACTGCCGCATCACTTCCATCCATTATATTTCCAACAATAACGACCGCCGCATCACTTCCATCCATTATATTTCCAACAATAACGACTGCCGCATCACTTCCATCCATTATATTTCCAACAATAACGACCGCCGCATAGAAGCCACATTCATAGAAGCCTTAGCTTGTGTGAACACGTAAAAAGAGACTATCCTCCATGGTACGATATTCTTCAGTAGTGTTTATAGGCCTCCAGTCGTGCTGTGAGTAAAATATCTAACAGAATAGATTTTATCCAATTGGTTTGTAACGCACTTCATGTATCGTATTTATCGAAAATAAATGGAATTTCTGTATTAAAAACAACTTATTTCAAGGCTGGGCTTGTTGCAGTTTGCTCTGACGTCATTGCGGCTGCCGGTAGCCTGACGCTGACATGCAGGAACATAATTAATACAGAAGAGGGTGAGGCCGGAAGCTTCTCCAGCTGTGCAAGAAGGTGACAGCAGCCTGACGGACGAAAATGTGCTAACACGAGAACACCCAAGTTGATTTACCATGTTATCCGCGTTCAAAAACTAAAAAAAAATTGTAATGTAGACGTAATCAGTGCTTACATTTCGCAGCACAACTATTTTTAGTCATCACATTTTACCGTATGTTCAAATGTTTTAACACGTATGTTCGTACTCCGTATGTTCAATACCATTAATTCTTTAGGATTTAACTAAGAGGATCTCAAACTCATTCTAACAAATTAATTACAGGAAAGTAATTTCAAACCCGCTTTTCAGAGCCACGAATTATTTTGTTAAATAAAAATTAATTCCAGTAATAAAATAAATCAATAAAAAATTCGTACACATAGGACAGGTACATGCAACATAATATTACAACATACAAGTTCAGAGCAACTATTTTCATAATTTTTAATAAATTTCAACGCTTTGATGCCGCCAATCATTTCATTCTTCAATGGCTACGTGACTAAATTTTTGCATAGTTTTTAAAGCCCAATGATCTTTCAATTTTTTCTTTGATTCTTGACGTAGATTTTCAAGTAGGTTCACGTCAAGATTCATCGGACGCCCCCAAAAACTGTAATTTTATTTCCACGAGCATGCAGGCACAAATTTAGGCGTGTGTTTAGGGACATGACCGTGCTGCTATTGACACCGCCATGGTGTGTGGGCATATCAGCAAGTGCGTACCGTACACCTAGCTAAGGAGAAGTTGCTTCAACACATAACGAATTTTATTTTAAATACCCTCATCGTTTTCATGTTGCTTCTTCCCTCTTAGTTGCAAACAAATAGAAATTTCACCCAAAAGCTAGAAGCCACAGTAGGTTATGAGTAACTTGGAATTCTCTTTGAAATTTTGTTAACTCTACTCCTAACCTACGATTTTGGGTTGATAACTTGAGGTTCTCATTCAGTATCTTGATATAGTCATCACATATAATTTCTTTTCTGATGGTTGTTATATTATCAGCACTATTTGAGATGAAACAACCTAAATAAATTATGCAACCGCCTCCATGTTCTACTGATGGGCCAGTTTTCCAGGGGAGAAAAGCCAGATCTTGTCCGTGCCAAATTGTGTTATTTTATCCATATAACTCAAGTTTTGTTATACTATTCATAACTCAATGTTCTCATTTAAAGCCTTAATTTTTCCCATATCTTTCGTTTTTGATCTTTACAGAAAAGCAAATCGCAAAATCCTTCAACTTGCATTTTGTTATTTCATAAAACTTATTCTCAAGGACAATATAAATTTCTAATCACACTATACATAGCCACTCATTTACATTTTTTCGATTCCGTAGAATACTGGTGCAATTGTTATGATTACTTGTGTGATGAAATGACCATGCTGCCAAATCTAAGTCTGGAGATGCTCACTACAGGATGCAACAGTCAATCCTGCCTTTTTCGAAATGGTTTTAGAAGCCTAAAAATGCAGGATTGACCGTCGCACCCTGTACTGAGCTATCTCTGGATCGACCGAGCAATGTGACATCAAGTTACTCAGAGTTTAACCTATGCTTTTCACATTCATCCTGCATTAAACCAATGTTTCTACTAAAAATACAGGATTGACTTCTGCGAACTGTATTTTGAAATAGCTCCGTAACTATTGCTGGACTCGAGGAAGTAAAAAATTTTGTCAAATGAATGGTGAATTCTTCTTTTCCGTAACCATCATCCTGTCAAGGTAAGCATGACGCTGTTGCGTATCATATCACGGTGTGCTCGTTATTTGAATTTTCTAAAATATTTTTATGCAAAATTTTCATAAAATATTTTCAAACTAAGAAAACAATTAATTTATTGCATCCGCAATTTTTCTTCAAACAGAGCTTGCAGGCAGTACGATGCATCTTGATAGCTCAGAATTCTTTGTCTACCATTGCGCACGTGTCGCTATTCTCCAGGTAAGTTTAGCAGAACCATCACTCTAGTTATCACTCTAGAATTGTGCAACAGTGACGTTACATAATATGGAGTGACGTTACACTGTGTGTGGTAGTGACATTACAATATATGAAGTGACGTTATACTATATGAAGTGACGTTACATTATATGAAGTGACGTCACATTATATGAAGTGACGCTATACTATATGAAGTGAGATTACATTATATGAAGTGACGTTATACTATATGAAGTGACGTTACAATATATGAAATGACGTTATACTATATGAAGTGAGATTACATTATATGAAGTGACGTTATACTATATGAAGTGACGTTACAATATATGAAGTGACGTTATACTATATGAAGTGAGATTACACTATATGAAGTGACGTTACAATATATGAAGTGACGTTATGCTATATGAAGTGACGTTACAATATATGAAGTGACGTTATACTATATGAAGTGACGTTATACTATATGAAGTGACGTTATACTATATGAAGTGACGTTATACTATATGAAGTGAGATTACATTATATGAAGTGACGTTATACTATATGAAGTGACTAACAATATATGAAGTGACGTTATACTATATGAAGTGACGTTATACTATATGAAGTGACGTTATACTATATGAAGTGACGTTATACTATATGAAGTGACGTTACAATATATGAAGTGACGTTATACTATATGAAGTGACGTTATACTATATGAAGTGACGTTATACTATATGAAGTGACGTCACAATATATGAAGTGACGTTATACTATATGAAGTGACGTTACAATATATGAAGTGACGTTATACTATATGAAGTGACGTTATACTATATGAATTGACGTTATACTATATGAAGTGACGTTATACTATATGAAGTGAGATTACATTATATGAAGTGACGTTATACTATATGAAGTGACGTTATACTATATAAAGTGACGTTACAATATAAAGTGACGTTATACTATATGAAGTGACGTTATACTATATGAAGTGACGTTATACTATATGAAGTGACGTTATACTATATGAAGTGAGATTACATTATATGAACTGACGTTATACTATATGAAGTGACGTTATACTATATGAAGTGACGTTATACTATATGAAGTGACGTTATACTATATGAACTGACGTTATACTATATGAAGTGACGTTACAATATATGAAGGGACGTTATTCTATATGAAGTGAGATTACATTATATGAAGTGACGTTATACTATATGAAGTGACGTTATACTATATGAAGTGACGTTATACTATATGAAGTGAGATTACATTATATGAAGTGACGTTATACTATATGAAGTGACGTTACAATATATGAAGTGACGTTATGCTATATGAAGTGACTTTATACTATATAAAGTGACGTTACAATATATGAAGTGACGTTATACTATATGAAGTGACGTTACAATATATGAAGTGACGTTATACTATATGAAGTGACGTTATACTATATGAAGTGAGATTACATTATATGAAGTGACGTTATACTATATGAAGTGACGTTACAATATATGAAGTGACGTTATACTATATGAAGTGACGTTATACTATATGAAGTGACGTTATACTATATGAAGTGAGATTACATTATATGAAGTGACGTTATACTATATGAAGGGACGTTATGCTATATGAAGTGACGTTATGCTATATGAAGTGACGTTATACTATATGAAGTGACGTTATACTATATGAAGGGACGTTATGCTATATGAAGTGACGTTATGCTATATGAAGTGACGTTATACTATATAAAGTGACGTTATACTATATGAAGTGAGATTACATTATATGAAGTGACGTTACAATATATGAAGTGACGTTATGCTATATCAAGTGACGTTATACTATATGAAGTGACGTTATACTATATGAAGTGACGTTACAATATATGAAGTGACGTTATACTATATGAAGTGACGTTATACTATAGGAAGTGAGATTACATTATATGAAGTGACGTTATACTATATGAAGTGAGATTACATTATATGAAGTGACGTTATACTATATGAAGTGAAGTTACAATATATGAAGTGACGTTATACTATATGAAGTGAGATTACATTATATGAAGTGACGTTATACTATATGAAGTGACGTTACAATATATGAAGTGACGTTACAATATATGAAGTAACGTTATACTATATGAAGTGAGATTACATTATATGAAGTGAAGTTACAATATATGAAGTGACGTTACACAATATGAAGTGACGTTATACCATATGAAGTGACGTTACAATATATGAAGTGACGTTATACTATATGAAGTGACGTTATACTATATGAAGTGACGTTACAATATATGAAGTGACGTTATACTATATGAAGTGACGTTACATTATATGAAGTGACATTAAAATATATGAAGAGACGTTATACTATATGAAGTGACGTTACATTATATGAAGTGACGTTACATTATATGAAGTGACGTTATACTATATGAAGTGGCGTTACATTATATGAAGTGACGTTACATTATATGAAGTGACGTTGCACTATATGAAGTGACGTTATACTATATGAAGTGACGTTATACTATATGAAGTGACGTTACATTATATGAAGTGACGTTAAAATATATGAAGAGACGTTATACTATATGAAGTGACGTTACATTATATGAAGTGACGTTAAAATATATGAAGAGACGTTATACTATATGAAGTGACGTTACATTATATGAAGTGACGTTACATTATATGAAGTGACGTTATACTATATGAAGTGGCGTTACATTATGTGAAGTGACGTTACATTATATGAAGTGACGTTACATTATATGAAGTGACGTTATACTATATGAAGTGGCGTTACATTATATGAAGTGACGTTACATTATATGAAGTGACGTTACATTATATGAAGTGGCGTTATACTATATGAAATGAGGTTACATTATATGAAGTGGCGTTACATTATATGAAGTGACGCTACATTATATGAAGTGGCGTTACATTATATGAAGTGACGTTACATTATATGAAGTGACGTTATACTATATGAAGTGACGTTACATTATATGAAGTGACGTTATACTATATGAAATGAGGTTACATTATATGAAGTGGCGTTAAATTATATGAAGTGACGTTATACTATATGAAATGAGGTTACATTATATGAAGTGGCGTTACATTATATGAAGTGACGCTGCATTATATGAAGTGGCGTTACATTATATGAAGTGACGTTACATTATATGAAGTGACGTTATACTATATGAAGTGACGTTATACTATATGAAATGAGGTTACATTATATGAAGTGATGTTATACTATATGAAGTGACGGTACATTATATGAAGTGGCGTTACATTATATGAAGTGACGCTACATTATATGAAGTGGCGTTACATTATATGAAGTGACGTTACATTATATGAAGTGACGTTATACTATATGAAGTGACGTTATACTATATGAAATGAGGTTACATTATATGAAGTGACGTTATACTATATGAAGTGACGTTACATTATATGAAGTGGCGTTACATTATATGAAGTGACGTTACATTATATGAAGTGGCGCTACATTATATGAAGTGACGTTACATTATATGAAGTGGCGTTACATTATATGAAGTGACGTTACATTATATGAAGTGGCGTTACATTATATGAAGTGACGTTATACTATATGAAGTGACGTTACATTATATGAAGTGGCGTTACATTATATGAAGTGACGTTACATTATATGAAGTGGCGCTACATTATATGAAGTGACGCTACATTATATGAAATGAGGTTACATTATATGAAGTGATGTTACACAGTGTGTGGCAGTGACGTTACATTTTATGCAGGTGTGCTGGAGGTCATTGACACATACAGTAATTATTTTCAAACTTGTCAGCAGAAATAAAAACTGTAAGTGAAGCTAACACTTGAATGAAATACTGTCTAATATTTATCTTCCTCACACATGTAGGGAACTTTAGAGTGGTGACACAAACGAGTTTCTATGATCCACGTTAGAAATCGTAGTTTTCGGAAGTAAAAATACAAACAGAGTAAAAGTGTGAATTCAAATTAATTCCATGAGTGGATATCATTCAAATGTAATTTCATTTTTAGTACAGTTTTTATACCTCCTAATTTTTTGCAGATATTTTTTCTAGGTTCAGTACTTAAAAATTGTCATCGTGAATCTTAGGTTTTTATTGTTTCATGTGCTGGATAATGCTGAATAAAACCAACAGGGGTTAGAATTATTCCAGCGGATAATTTTGAGTAGAGATTTCTAACAAATACATGATTTCATCGCTACCGGTACCTCTTAGTACAGAGTGGCAAATAAAATTCTAGTCCTTATGTTGCGAATCTTCTTTAAAAATAGCTGGTATTTAAGAGCTCCTGAGTTAGAACTCCATAACGTTGACTAGTTTTTCATGTTTCACTGTGTACAAGAGTATCTGGCAGCTTCAGACTTCACACATTTTCAGGGTAAAGGGCCGTTTACACTAGGGGACATTTTGGCCGTGAGGCGCGACACGTGTATACGAGGCTCAGAACTGAACTTCATATTTGTGTGCGTTCATAAGAAGTTCCCTATTCGCCACGGTAGTTACGAGGCTCTTGAGTGTCGTGCATTACGAATTCGATCATAGCGAATAGGAAACTTCGTATAAACACACATAAATATGAAACTCAGTGGTGAGCCTCGTATACACGTGACGCGCCTCACGGCCGAAATGTCCCCCAAGTGTAAACGGCCCTTAAGTTTCACTCTCCTCATGCACTCGACTTAGTCTCTAAAATATTATAACGTAGCATACTTAACGGTGAGCCTTCCCGCTTATTCGATTAAGATAGTTGCTGAAACGTTGTACTTTTAACGGTTAGTTTTCCCACCTATTCGATTGAGATAGTTGCTGAAACTTTGTATTCTTAACGGTCAGTCTTCCACCTATTCGATTAAGATGGTTTCTGAAACTTTGTATATTTAACGGTTAGTCTTCCCACCAATTCGAATTGGATAAATGCAAAAGTGTAATATACTCGACGGCTAGCCTTCTTCCCAATTCGACTTAGACAGTTGTAAACACGCTGTATTTTTAACGGTTAGGCTTCCCACCAATTCGACTTGGACAGTTGCAAAAACGTAGCATATTTAACGGCTAGCCTCCTCACCAATTCGAAAAGTTGGTAAAACATTGTACACTCAATGGTTAACCTTCAAATCAGTTCGACTTGGACAGTTGCTAAAATGCATTAATCTCAGCTGTTGGCCTTCTGGACAATAAGTGGGACATTTATAAGTGGGACTTGTCCTCTGCGTGCCCGAGCTGAAGCTCACACTCTGCACGATGGAGATGCTTCTGCTTTCACATCGCAACTTTCGTCCAGAATTTCTCCATGCGAGCGCACTCCTGCTCTCGACTAACTTGGTCAGCCTGTCGACTCTGCCGTTACCTTGTCTTCTCAACTCGAGCGACGTCTTATAAAATTTTCGACGAGTGTAGACGTGAACGACGAAAGAAGGGTTATTGGGTTCCTTCATAGGTACCAATGGAATGAAAGAATTAATAATATATTTCCGAATTCTCATTCTTTTTGATATCTTCCTGCGTGGTTTCTGTTCTCGCTGTTCAGTGTTTCATCTACTTGTATCCTGAAAATATCACCCCTTTTCTAAGTGCTTCGGTTACTCAAGGATTTTTTGTTGCCATTTTCCGCATGAAAGATTAGCTTAGGGCTTCTCTCTCATTTTTTTGACCCAAATAAATTATTGTCATACTCATTCGCTTGCGTACTTATCTTTCATGAGGCTTTTTCACAAGATTTGACTCCATTTATTTTGAGAAAATGCAGTGCTTATTTTTATAATTATTTTACACGTATAAGAGTATAAAGTTGCCTGTACAAATGAAATTAACGAAATTAAATTACACTTACTCACCTCATTGGTGAGGCTCATTGCCAGGGCGTGAAAAGTTTTACTATTTTCTTCTTTGAAGGTCATTTTTTTTTTGTTAACTTAAATTTTTGGTGTCTGTTTCCATTCATGTCCACTCACCTCATAAAGGTGAAGCCTGTGAAAAATCTCTGTCACGAAGTGGGGCAAAAATACAGACTCACAGATTATTACATCGGCAGAAAAATTACAGATTTTCCTTTGAAATCCAATTCGCACTGATGATTCATCATTAGAGAACGGCTGACATCAAACATCTCTCCTCTACTGAGCTCTCTCCGTCGCAGTGAACACCAATGCCCAAGTTCAGGTGACCCACATTGCCCTTGCATCCAAAACTAACATTCCCGCTGGTCAGGGTTGTAGGTCGTATTTTAATTATGGTGTACAGAGCACCATTTTTCGTGTCCACGACGATGTTTTCCGCGTCAGTGGCAGAACAGTAATCGATATGGCATTGAATGCAACCTGCCGTTTGAATGGCGCGCTCATTCACATCGAGGTCATGCTCCAGTGAAATAGGTCGACACTAGATTATAGCGTAGATAATCCTTCCCAAGTTCGTTTAATAAACTACCGATAAAACGGAAGTGAATTTCCTTAAAGCTGAGCTTCGCTCCGTTCTTTTAGCGAGTCGAACTGTGAGTAACTTCGTTTATTAATTTAAGCAGATCTGACCTGTAATACACTAAAATACGCACGTCAGTGTGCTCTTAACTCGTGTGGTCAAACGTACTCGGCTTACGAGACATAAATAAGACTGCTGTATGGAAGACAATTAATAGTGTAGAACAGCTATGTAGCCTAGACACGTAAAGACCTTGGACAACATGAATGCAAAGTATTGAGACCCAAAAAATAAAATAAAAACATTCAGCCTCATGGCCAGTAATGTGAATTCTGGTTACCAGTCTTGTACTCACTGAAAACTAATGAAAGAAAAAAAATGTCTAACTGTACAATGTTATTCCGGAAACGTTGTGTCTCCCTTGCCGGTTAAGGGAAACAGTTGAATGCATCGCTTTAATGAAACAGGTGAGAGATAAAAATCGGTAAAACCAGGAAAAAATATTCACCATATATGGGCAAACATGAAGACGTATTTCAAAACTTAGGTTAATCTTGAAACGTAATAACAAGTGTTTGAGCGCTTGAAAATCCCAACTGTGATGCAGAGTGTCTACGCCTGTAAATCCTCCACTGATACGAGGATAGCTCCTTTTCTGGTGTGAGAGCACCTACATTACAGAATGAGGGAAGTGAGCAACTCGAGTGCTGGAGTTGCTGGTTTCGAGTATTTTAGCTGGCAAAATGAATTTGCCAATATTAGTACATTAATTTTACAACTGCGGTCTGCAAATCTCGCAAAAAGATACTGCGCAGTCAAACCAATGAACAAAATGCATGGAACATTGATGTATGGTTTTTACCGAGATATAATTTTTCTTCATCATAATGCGCGAGAAATTTTTTGGATCGTTGCCGTACGATTTTATATACGTGATGAGAAGTATGTATACATATGGATAGATAGAAGCACTTTTGCATCATTATTTTACGAACATGTCCACTTTGACAACAATAATGAAGAACTACCTCATTGGAGCTCACCTCACATAAGGCGCTGCAATATAGGAGCATGGCCCACGTGTTTGCACTGGTATAAAGGCGCCTATAAAACGCTCGTGTCCTATATAAAACACTCAATTTATTCAGCACATAGCAGATAAACGTGAGCAAAACTCCTCGTTCGGAAAAAATTAGTGGAAGGCAACTTCAACTTCTGAAAATATTTAAAGGATGCATAGAATTACTGGCGATGTCGCGCATAATTTCTCTTTGGGTAACCGGCTTACTCTATGTACATCTGAACAGAGGCTATATTTGCGCAAAATTTTTCAGATCCTTTAGATCAGGGCTTTTCAACCTCTCTGTTGTCGTCTACCCCCCTAGGCTTAATGGTGTATCTTCATGTACCCCCAGCACAGAAAAAGGTTTAAGAAACTATAAAAATACACATAATGATTAATAATCACATATATTTAGACGGTTGTATGTAAATATCTATTGTACATTTTAACAAATGAAGTATGTTGAACGTACCCCTAGCGGTACATGCACTTCCGGTTGAGAAGCCCTGCTTTAGATGAATGACCGTTTTTTCGAGTGCAGTTGAAGTTTGCATTTTCATGAGGGACATGGGTCATTTCGAATATTTTTTGAACAACTGTTTTGACTCACGCAACAATTTAAAAAGGCTAGTGTGAAACTTGGCAGCTGTGCTGGTAATTATTATAGCTCATTGCATTTACCAGCTAATTTTTTAAAGAAAGTGTTTCCTACATGGAACTTTGACGCTTGAGCGATACGTATTTGAAATAAATGAATCCGGGAATAATTTACAAACCACGTGTGTGCTTTCTATTCTTGGAAGTTTGCAAGCTGTTTATTTTAAAACTTATTCTATATTGCGATGCCCTCATACTTGTAACAATAATTGAGTACGGTGAGCATCATCGTGCGTTATTGTTATATTTGGTATAAAGCAATCTTCAATGCTCAGAAAGTAAAACACTCTGACATAATGTTTTATTTTTGAGCATTGAAAATTACTTGATACCAAATATAACATTAACCCACGATGATGCTCACCGTACTCGTGTGTTAATGTTATATTTGGTATCAAGCGATCTTCAATGCTCAAAAAACAACGCACTCCAACCGAATTTTCACACTGTTTATGGGGTAGGAATCCTTCCTCCTTCAGCTATCCTTCATGAAGTTTCCTTTCAGCAATCCTTAACGGTGCCGAATAGTAACCACGAATTTTCCTACATCACTTGAAATAATGGTGTTCTTAAATTTTCGAATATATGTACATCTTCGGAAACGAACACACTTTTTTTTACCATACATTAACGAAAAAATAACGCAGTTGAAAGCTTATGTCGTTTACGATTTGACGGTGTCACAAATGTTCACCAGAACTGATAATGAAGTTGTCCTCTAAAACGATTTCCGGGAAAAGTCAAAAAATTCGTTGCATGATAAAAAAAATTTTCAACCTCACTCGATTTGAAATTGTATAACGCGAGGCGGAATTATCCCAAGATTCAAGAATTTTTGTTCCCAGTCTTGCTTAAAATAATTACCATCCCTTTCACAGTTAAAACACTTTTGATTCACGTGTCAGCGCTTCCAATGTTAAAAAAGGCATGGGATCTCGATGCTGATTTTAGACAGGTTATCTGTATGTAGATTGGAAGTTAACGATCGGTGTGAAGCGTTGAGCAGGTGCTGGGCAGTGCTGGAGCAGGTGTGGACGAGACGCATTGAGAGCACTGGCTCAAGGGCGCTCGAACACACAGCATATTTCTGAGTTCGGCTCGTATTGAACAGCATCTGAATAACTGCGACGTCTCTGTGGCAGCCTTAGGGTTAGAAGCTCACGCAAGGCTGACCTTCTTCAACACGTGGGCTTCCAACGCAAGTGTTCGTCATGGGAGACGAAAGGTGTTGGTTTCCGTGGTAGGTGTGAGCAAAGAGGCCTCCTCGATATCCTGGAAGGAACAACTGAGAAGTTGTTGCATTCGCTGCACCTGCGCTCGCCCGTTCCAGTATGACTTCCAGAGCTGCTAAGGTGACGTCCTGGGATCTATGTAGATGGATGAAGAAAAAGGAAAATTATTACCGGGGCAACTTTTGGTTAAAGTTTTTATGGTGATGAAGCACTATCAGTTCAAATCCAGTCTTTCATTGCCTGGTTCATATAATCAATTATTGAGATCAAAGACTGGATTTGAAAAGATGTGATATGGATTAACGAGTAATTCCATGGCGTGAAAGACTGGACACAGTGATAAAAATCTCACTATGAAAATGCTTCAAGAATTACAGTGAGGAGGCATAAAATATTACAGCCTACCTACTTTATTTTTACTTTCTGTTGTGCATAGATTCAAATACATGCTTGAAAAAGAGGGGCATCGAAAGATCGGAATACGCAACAGAAAAGGCGAGGGGGTTGTCTTATGTGTGTAATGGTGTCTCTTCGAGAAGAAGTCTGTTTTCACGCTAAACATTATAAAAATGGAATAATTCTAATGAATTTATCTATTGTGGAGGCTTGAAGCAGGGTTGAAATGATCAAATGTGCAAAGTTGGGGGTGTTGAGAACTGTTGACGAAGTCGCACCATTCAATCAAATGATGTGTAGCAAAGAAAACACGATGAGGATGTAAGCGAGATTAAACCTGCTCTGTTTGTGTGACATTTTGCAATTTAAAATCTCTGATTCCACGAAGTATACGTGCATTTTAAAATTGTTGTAAGCATAATTTTTTCCTAAAATTTTATGTACAGTGAATTAAAGTTCTACATGTTTAGCAGTTTGGCTTGTATAAGTAGCTTTTAAAAAACAAGTACAGAGCATATTGCACAAATTACACAGTACTCATTATGGCTCAGAGCAAACGTTCATAATTACGAATCACCGAACCCTTCATTATAGCTCTCATTGCACATAAATTTTTGCATTGATTACAGCGTCGACGATTATCCATGTGAACACTATTATTATGCGTGTAATATTCACACTATACATTATACATGTGAACACTATTATTATGCGTGTAATATTTACACGGTTATCCTTATATCACTCATTTCTTAAAGTTTTTATTAAATTGTAAGATATGAGCGCATTTTTAACATCAAAAGGGCAATGAATTCTGTGTTATGAATATAAACTGTAAAGGAAACGATAAAGATAACAGGGAAATCAGGGGTTTTTAAAAACAATAAACTTCCTATTTCTGACATGAAGCTAATGCAAGTATGAGTCATTTAAATATTTTTGAATTAGTTAAGGTGTGAAATATTAACCCTTTTTAATTTTTTATCACGTGAGGCTTTAAAACTGAATTCGAAACCTTGATTTACATATACAGGGTGTATATACCGGGTGTCTATTTACATATACCGGGTCTCCCACAAAAATGTCCCCGACTGTTTAATTGATTATATTTCCGCTTTAAATTAACATACTTTAATTGCCTTTTTTTCGCAAAGTAGTAAATTTTATTTTCTTTTTGAATAATTTAAGTTTTTGAAAATCGGTTGAATAACCACTTTAAAATGACCGATTTACTGAAAGGGGTAGAAAAACTAATTGTTCAAATGAAAAGTTTTTAAAACAATATTGATATTCTTCCTTATTTTGTACTTTCCTAAAAACCGAACAAACAAAAGTTCAAAAGATTAACAAATCATTATTCTAAATAACGTTTAAATAAATTACGTAACTTTTCATCCTTCGACATACCCTCCATTTCTCTCAAGGCAGGTATTGCTTCTAGCCACCATTGAACGAAGAGTTTTGCGGATTATTTAACCGTTTTCTTTCAGTTCTTGAAACACTTCTTCAATTCGTTGTCGAAGAATTATTAGTGATGGAGTTGAAACATACTTGGTGGTATGTAGGATACATCATTGTGAAATTAATTATTAGTGAAGTTGAAACATACTTGGTGGTATGTAGGATACATCATTGTGAAATTAATTATTAGTGAAGTTGAAACATACTTGGTGGTATGTAGGATACATCATTGTGAAATTATTTTCAATAGTAGCTATTGAGAAATGAATAAGGACACAAGTGTTGGTTTTAAAACTTATTCTTTTAACAATCAGCTTTTCGACCATTTTAAGTAAATCGATCATTGTAAAGTGTTTTTTCAACCGATTTTCAAAAACTTACATTATTCGAAAAGGAAACAAAATTAACTGCATTGTGAAAAACAAACAATTCATATATGTCAATTTAAAACGGAGATATAAATAATTAAAAAGTTGGGGACATTTTTGCGAGACACTCGGTATATAGTTTAACGAAAGCCTCACATACATTTCAAAAACCTGAGGGGTACTTCGTAAAACTTACGTCCCCGTAGTGATGTAGATGCCAGTGTAAATTCTTCTAGATCAATCTACAACTGATGATGCAATCTACACCATCTTTTCAGGTTACTCGTGTAGCAATCTAAGCCATCTATTGCGTCATTTCTTGAAGCGATTTAAAGCATTTATTAAAGTAACTTTCGCAATAACCTAGATTCAATAGAAGCAATCCATTCAGATAAGGCAGTTTATGTGGCAGTCTGTACCTGTTCACACAATCCTCGTGGCAATCTGCACCGTCTTCTTACGAAATCCATGAAACAATTCATGCCATTATTTAAATAGGCAATTTTTTTAGCAGTCAAAAGCGCAAGTCGCGGCAAATCTTATAGCTACCATCACAGTCTGTTAAAACAATCACTTAATGCAGCCTTTTGAACAATCCATGGAGTTTTTTAAAACACTAGACAAGTTTTCGGGGCAATCGAAGCCAATTCAAACAACTTGAACAATTAATTTACCACAAGCGATTCAGTAGTAGAGTATTTCTTAAGTCTAATAGAATGGCCACATTTCAGTAAAGCTAACTGTGGGTCTCAAGTTAGCTTTCCTAATGGAAGAGCCCTCAAGATTCTTGCGACGCACGGGAGACGTCGAGGAAACAACGTTGCCTGCAACAGAGAAATGAGGGCAATTTGTTGGTGCTGCGAGCCCCCCTTGAGTGAACCACAGGGATACTCGTGAATGATGGCTGATGAGCTCTCCTCTCTGAAGTCAAGAGAGTGTGATTAGGATGCGGCACGCTGTAGAAAAACACGAACTGTCTTGAACTTCAATCTTTAGATGAAGGGAGTTTTCTCTCTGTGATAGATACAAGAAAGTGTTTTTGGAATGGGACGCGGCTCTGGGGAAACTGTAACTGTCTTAAACTTCAGAGAAAAGTAGTTTCCTCTGTGAAGCCAACTTTGTGCACCGTAACTAAACCGTTTTTAAAACCGTAACTGCCCAAAAAACCTGTATCTTTCCAGGAATACTGCAACTGTCCAGGAAAATTGCAACTGTCCAGGAAAACTGCAACTGTCCAGGAAAACCGTAATTATCAAGGGAAACCGTAACTGTCCAAGAAAACTGACCAAAACTGTCCAGGAAAATCGTAACTGTGCAGGAAGACCTAACTGTCCACGAAGACCGTAACTGTGCAGAAAAACGGTAACTGTCTTCCTCTGCTGCGTACAGTATACTCATAATGGGCCTGGGCTCCATGATAACTGAACTCTGGCTTAAATTTCAAATACAAATGATTTCCTCCGTGATGACAACTAAGTTCATTTCGTGAGGGAAAGGACTCCTGAAAAACCATACCTAGCTTAAACTTCTGGTAAAAAGATTTTTCTGTGAAATCAGCTACGTCTATGTAATGTAGAAATTTAAAATTTGCTCTAAGAAATTTTCAGCGTAAAATATTTTAACGTTACTGCACTCATCAAGTCACGTAATGTCCATAAGCAGGGCGGTATAGCAGTTCAAATTAGGCACGCACATCGGACAACAATGGTCAGTTCAGTGATATTGAGGGTAAATTCGATATTCTAAATGGCATAACGTTCGTTGAAACCAAAGAACTCGAGCAAATTTCACAGAAACCATCATGCTGTGAGTTAGAACTCGAGCAA
Source organism: Morinoia aosen (assembly GCA_030386875.1). Lineage (NCBI taxonomy): Eukaryota > Metazoa > Arthropoda > Malacostraca > Amphipoda > Talitridae > Morinoia > Morinoia aosen. Next base: position 39,636,406 of record CM059574.1, read on the forward strand.
AACTAACAAAAACTATGTCCACCCCGGTAACTGATTTCAGATATTACCCATGCAAATGATGCCCAAAAACATATCACATGCATATGATCGAGTAATACAAGATCCCGCAGGCCTAAAATTACCCAGAAAAAACTAGTCGCAGCTCATTAGCTGATGTGATCTTTCACTCAAATTTTGAATTACTGCAGACCAATTTTTATCCGCGCATGTTGAGGTTCACGTAAGAAAAAGTATAACTCGAATATGAGCTTTACTACGTTGCTCTACGTTTGACAACGAGCCTAAAAAGACATTTATAGCTGCGCTGAATTTGTCCATGAATTTCACGCGGTACGTTTTCAATTCCTCTTTGGAACAGTGGAGATGCGCGGGCTTGACCTCGGTGTAGGGAATGAATAGAAATGATGTGTGTGTTACAGTGAGGCACGCAGGCCGAGCTCTGCACCCTTGAAACTACTGTTATGCCGCCTCCAGCAGGTGATGACGCTCTCCTGCCAACACTGTAGGCATTTCCGTGTACGCCTCCCGAAATACAAAAGGTAGGGATACCTACGCGAAGGCCAGACTTGACTCGACCGTGTCGCATCTGTACTTTATAATTCTGTCTACGCCTGTTGACGTGAAGTCAGGCTCCGTTTGTCCGTCTCCAAGCTTCAAGTTTCCGGCCACGTACGCTTCTTGACATGCGAAAAGCAGGACGCGAAGGCCGCAGAAGCCAGACTCTACTCCTCAGCATCCACGTTGCAAGGCTAAACTTAGCGAATTATCTTGGAATGAGGAAAATGGTCCTGTATTCAACATGGATTGCTATTTCATGCACATAGGGTTTTTAGATCTTAGTGATTGTGAAAATTGTCGGTGAAACGAACAAACAAAATTTGCATTATTAATGTTGTAGAACTAGTATTGATCGACAACCCACATCATTACGATTAAGTCTGGCATTTCAGATGCTTACTTTATTTAAATACTTCAAAATTGACCTCAACTGTTGCCAAAAATTCCTTGAAATGTAGTTGCAAAAAATTCCACCGAACATTTCGAGAACATTCTATGATAATGGAGCTCTAATAAACGTCTTTAAATCATTGTCTACCAGGATTGATAGTCAGTCCCGCATTATAGATACGAATAGCTCCCGAACCTGAGCTGCAATATTCTGTTTATTAATTTGCGGTTACGGTGTATTATTTCTACTCTACTTTTTTCTTAATCAATGTATAATGGCGCACAGTTTACCCGTAAAATGCCTTGAAAACAAGCATTATATCTCATTTTCAACAAAATATCACGTAGTAATGAGTCTCAAAATGTCATTTTACAGCAATCCTTATATCACATTTGTTGCGCAGAAAATTCCAATACACATTTAATTATAATAATTTCACTTTTATATGAGAAAAAATTATTTAATTCTTCATATTGCATGGCGCGTATGAAGACTTGAAGAATGGTGTGTATGACATGGTACGGTAGACTTTAGTATTCCCAATTACAATGAAGTAATTGGGAAGTAATGAATAATCATCGTAATTCATTGGGAGTTACAATGAAATAATTAGGAAGTAATGAAGTGATCATTGTAATTCATTGCTGCCTACAATGAAGTAATTGGGAAGTAATGAAGTGATAATTGTAATTCAATGCTACTCACAATGAAGTATTTGGGAATTAAATGAAGAGTTCCCTATTTTGCCAGTTCCAGTTCCGGTATTTTTCTAGTTCCGGTATTTTTTATGTAGTTCTCGTGAAGAGTTCCGGTTCCTATTGTCTAGCCTCTCTTGATATGCACATGCACCTGTCTGGGTCATCATTTAGTGTCTCTAGTTCTGCAGGAATCCAAAGTAGCCCCTAAGAAGACCATGATGTTCTCCTTATAATTGACAATGTTCACCAGTATCCGCTTCCCATATAAAATGCAGACGATCATCGAGTAATACGAGGTAGCGCAAAACTCAAATTACCCAGAAAAAAAACCTCGCAGAGTGTAAGGATGTCTAGGTGGCCAAAGTTGAGTCGCTCTCAGGAATCGAGCATCGCAATCTTTTGACGTACAGTGGGGGTAAAATAATTCAACACGTTGATTAAATCGCTGGATTCCCCACTTCTAAGCCACATACAATTAAGAAAATTGAACCATGTATATAAATAATAGTTTAAAAAAGTTAATAATAAAATATCTTAAGCCCGCAAATATTTAATAAGCAAAATTTATAGGAACGTGTATAATACATACGTGGATAAAAGTTTACAATACCCGACTTTTTTCTCAAAATTATACATTAAAATTATTATAGGGATACTCCAGAATGTTCTAATATATTTTACTATTTAGCAAACGAACTTCCGTCAGCATTCTTCTCCAATAAAGTGTCATTGTACAGCAGCTCTCGTTCTGAAAGGGCGTGAGCATGGGTAAGAAAAAGGACATCAGCCAAGACCTTCGCAAACGTAGTGTGGAGTTCCATAATGGTTTAAGATATCGGAAGATATGCGCACCACTGTGTGTTCCTGTAGCCTCGGCTGGAACCATAATACATGAGTGGAAATGCCGGGATACGACTCTCAGTAAGTCTCGAACTGGCCGTCCACGGAAAATTAACGGCCTTGCTGTTCGAAAATTGGTCCGAACAGGAGTGCAGAGGCCTTAATTAAACTACTCGTGAAGAATTGAAGGAAGATCTTAAGGCATCTGGAATCGAAGCCAGCTAACACACGATCAGCAGGGCACTACACTGTGAAGGTTTTCGCTCCCGCACTGCTCGTAGGACACTTCTTCGTCAGAAACGTCACGTGAAGGCCAGGCTGAAGCATGCCAGCGAAAATTTGAACAAGCCAGCAGTGTTTTGGAACCCAGTACTTTGGTCAGATGAAGCTAAAATCAAACCATTTGGAAGAAACAGTACAAACCATGTGTGGAGGCAACAAAACCAAGAGTATAAACCAAAGTGTATACCACCGTATACCCAAGAGTATACCCACTCTCAAGTTTAGAGGTGGCTCAACAATAGTGTGGTGATGTTTCAGTTCATCTGGAGTAGATAAATTTCACATCATGAAAGGAACCATGAATGGCAGGTTATATCGTGCAATATTAGAAGAGGAACTCATTACTTCAGCTCGTTTGTTAAAATTGAAACATGGATGGATCTTCCAACAATACAACGCTCCAAAGCATACTGCAAACGAAACCAAGGAATGGCTGAGGCTGAAGAAGATAAAACATTTTAGATTGACCAAGTCAATCCCCCGTGGACATGAATCCGATCGAAAACTTGTGGAGGGTATGGAAATTGAAGACTCAGAAGAGAGGTCCCAATAACATCACTGAACTCAAACAAATTAGCATTGAAGAATGAAATAAGAGTGCACCCGAAACTTCTAAAAGGCTGGTAGTGAACTACTTTAAGCGTCTAGAAGCCATAATTTATAATAACGGCTATGCAACGTAGTATTAATGTATGTATATCTTGAAATGTGTTGTAAACTTTTATTCACATAGTTATTTCACATGTTCCTACATATTTTTCTATTATATATTTATGGGTTCTAAAGATATGAATTACATTTTCATACTGTTGTTTGTATATAGTTCATTTTTGTAATTATATGTGGCTTAGGAATGTGGAATCTAACGATTTAACCAACGTGTTGTATTATTTTGCACCACTGTTGATCATCACGGGCCTGATTTTTAAGGAATTCATTTCGTCGTAGCGGTGTGGCTTTCAACATAGTTCTCTTATGGAGGCTTAACAAAGTTTTGTGCAATAGTACGGAATGTTTCCAAGTCGATTAGAAGCTGCGTAGCGTAGCCGAGTTCAATAAGAATTTGCGATTCCAAATCTAGCGTTACGACGACTTAAATCGTTTGCAGAGCAGATCTATTTCTGTGGCTCCTCTCGAGGCTCTGCCAGATGAGTTTGACCGTCATGTTAGTTCCCTCCTATCGTATCAGGGGTGGGATGTTTTATTTAAAAACTCTGTTCCAAGGCTCGTCGCGGCATTGAAAGAATCCTTGTGACAATCAATACCGTCTGTTGGAGTATACCAAGAATCAATCCATAATACACTCTCTGGAACAATATCTGTTACAATTTACCGCGTAAAATGAGGTCATTTTAAGGTAGGCTTTGTAAAAATCATTTTACCAAAGATTTGTGTGCATTAGATATTCGTTTCATCATTTATGAGCAACCGAAACTACGATTTTGCAGGAGATTCCGCAGATGATGGGTTCATTTCATACATCTGGATGGGTAAAAAGGTTCTTATTTTGGCCTGTATCTTTTAACTTTGATTTTGATGTATTCTTTGATTTTTTAGAGAGAAAGAAAAAAGTCATTTTCAAAGAAGTTGACACATGAGAGACATGCCTGCATATTGGCTTTTAAAACATTTCTTAATATGAGACGTCCTTAGACAAACGTACCATACGAGGAGTACTAATAGACAAACTATACGTGGTCTACTAATAGACAAATGATACGAGGTGCACTAATAGACAAACCATACGAGGTGTACTAATAGACAAATAATACAAGGTGTACTAATAGACAAACCATACGAGGTGTACTAACAGACAAACTATGAATATATATAAATATATATGAATATGTATATGTGCACCCACTCACACACACATATTCATATATATACTTATTGAAAATGAATATAAGATAAATAATAATTAACATAAAAAGTTATCTTGCTCTTGCTACATATAAAATGATAGTCAAGCTTAGTGTAATCGTACGAAATAACCTGAAGAAAAAATAAATGTAAAAGGAAAAAAGACTTCGAAAAACATAAAAATTAAATAGTTTTGGAGGGAAATTGTATCAACTTTTGTCATTTTCCCGAAAATGGTCAACGTGAGGGGATGTTTTTACGTGATTTGAATAATAACGTAATGAATCGCTCGAGAGGAAGTTCATTTTGAAATGCCACGTAATGTTATTCAACGATGTTACGTGTTGCTTTCAGTATTCTTTATGAATTACATATTGATTTTCTGGCATTCTCCCGAAGACCTAAGTTCGTTTATTACTATGCGTAGTATTTTTACGCACTGTCTACGAAGTCGGATGACGTGACACATTGTCCACACATTGTTCAAATGTTCATGCTATCGTGTGACTCCAAAGATTGTACAGTACATCAGCAATAAATATTAGCAAGAAATATTGTATTTGGTTATAAATAAGTTAATCATTTAAGATAGTCAAATGAACGAAACATTTAAATTCAACTTACTTCTTATCGTGTATTAGTCTTTTATGAACTTGAAGTTGAGGGCCGACAGCGTCGGGGCCTTTGTAACACCTACAATTCTCTCCGCAATACTCACAATATTCACACTAAACAGTTCAGCGCCTGTGTACCAGACTTGTCCAACAAACTACTCAGGATCCACCAATCCTTGTCAAAAGCTGTCATTGGACGGCATCACTGGGACAACCAGTACGTCAAGACACCATCCCCAGGCATGGTGGGTCACTACAGTCCACTCTACAAGACTGACTCATTCAAGTCACTGTCTTTTACTCCACACAAGTACTAGAAAAATTTTCATAGCTTCAATGACTCTCAAAATTTTTTCCTGATGAAAGAAGGGCGACTTTTTTTATTGAGTGTCATATCGCACTCAGCGCTGGCAATTTTTAATGCCAGAAAATCATAAAAATACAAAAAGATCTCATAAACTTAGATGGTAGAGAGCTTAAACTCCTATATTCAAGTTTAAAGTAATCATTGTTGCCTCATATTGTTGGTTGCATGCCTCATTTTGGCAGTAATGAGTAAATCTAAATAAATAAATCATGGCAAATGATAGTTTTTACACAATTGAATACAATATTTGCATTGATCAGTGGTACTATTTTGAAGAAGAATATTTGGCTTAATATATACATATATTTAGTGTAAACATGCTGACACTAACTTTCTGTGGTGGTAACTATGTAGTTAGTAAGGTTTGAAATCGAACATATGTTCGACCTCCATTTTTAGCGCAACTTTAGAAATTGTAGGGTAAAATTTTAGGTTGTAGAGATGTACAGCCAGTGCTTCCACTTTAGGGTAAAATACCCCATTTTAGGGTAATCAGACACTGTCTAGGGTAGAGTTTAGGGTAACGCAAAATTTTATGACTTTTAGGGTAGTTCGACTTCAGTCAGGGTAGCACAGCAAAATTATTAGGTATTGCCGGTTTTCATTACCAATATCAAGTTTGCTCTCCTAAGTACCTTATAAGGTACTTTGTGGAAGTACTCTACCGGACCGTTAATGAAAATGTTCAATAAGAGTCAAATTTGGAACACGCGCAAAGCTCAACCAAACTTGCTTTCAATTTATTCTTTATTGCACCCTACGATAAGGCTCAAATTGCTGTGCACATCGCTGCAAATCTCCCAGCTGGCAGCTGTGATCTCTCCTTAGTATAATGTTGCCAGATTTGCTCAAATAAATAATACCTTGGTTTATTAAAATTACAGTAATTAAAGTGGTAGGCAACTTGATATAGTGTTTAGAAATCGATATTTGATAGCCTCACGTCAACTAACTCGTAAATGCGTCAAGATTTACACCAATACATCGGTCATCGTCGTTTAGTGGAATTGAACAACTATATAACGTGTAAACAACGACACCGCTAGAGCCGAGCCGACTTCGAGGGCAGAATTCAGGGTTGCCAGATTGGCCATTTCATAACCAATTTATTCAAAATTGGTCATTTTTTAAACGCCGTGGCAATGAGAAAAATCACTTGGCCATTTTTACCAATTTTGCCATTTTTTTTACCTTGTGACCATGAAATATTCCATTTAATCATGTTTTCCAAAAAGGAGCGATGAACGAACCAAGATACTGCAACGTAATATGAATTATCGAAGCTCGAACGAATCTTGTTCAATCTTCGATTAGGCGCGTTTGTAACGCAGCAGTTGCAGCCCTGCATGGCAATTCGCAGATAGTTTTGTTTCAGTCGAGAGCAATTAACTGTGCAAGGTGCATCACATGCAGTAGTGCATTGTAACATAAGATTTGGTTACTTGCGTTGCATTAAAATGGATTCTCCGTCCGATCAAGCTGCTACACCACCAAGGAAGAAAAACAAAATTTCCTCGTCTGTTAAGCCCTACACACAAAAATGGAAAGAAGGATGGAGAAGCGAACCACTGTTTCGAGGCTGGTTAGAAAAATCTCAGTGTTCTACCTCAACTAAAGATATGCCATACTGTACCATATGCTCATCTACCATTACGTGTGGTAAATCGGAGATTACGCGTCATGCAAACAGTCAACGCCATCAAAATCTCTCAATGCAGAGAAGGAAAACTCAAACTTTAACTTCCTTCATCTTCTCAAACGATCCAATTGACAAGTCAGCCAGAAAAATTGAATTGCGGATATGTGCATGTCTTTCTGAGCATAATTTGCCTATTTCGTTAAGTGACTCATTGCTGCAACTGCTGAAACAAATGTTACCAGATAATGAAGCATTAAAAAAGGAAGCTTAGGGAAACAAAGAGCTTCGAACATTATTAGACAATGTTTCGGTAAACATCTACTAAGTGATCTTGTCGTTGTCCTTAATGAACGTTTATTTTCTGTAATAATTTATGAAACAACTGATCGCAGAACCGCTAAACAGCTCAGAGTCATCGTGCAATATTGGAGTGAGGGTGCAATCAAGAGCTCCTTTGTTGATCTTGTTGAAATACAGGATAGCACAGCCACTGGATGGTTTACTACACTCAAAAAATGTTTCAGTGATAAAAGTATTAAATTGAGCAACATTGTAGGGTTTTGTTCTGACCCGACTAACGTAATGATGGGATCCAAACATTCTGTTGCTTCTTTATTAAAAAAAGAATTGCCAAATGTACATGTTGTAAAATGTTCGTGCCATTTAATTCATTTATGTGCACGCTTGTCTAAAATTACCTAAATCTATCGAGGATCTTTTCCGTAATGTGTTTAACCATTTCCATCTAAGCTCGAAAAGATAGATTTCATTTCAAGAATTTCAAACATTTGTCGGAATAGAACCACATAAAATTTTGGCGCCTGGTCAGACACGATGGTTGTCACTAGAGCAGTGTGTTAACCGTCTTTTGGAGCAGTGGGATGCTTTGAAATTATATTTCACAGAAGTAGCGTTTAGTGTCCCCACTAATACTAATGATACAATCACACAAACCTTAAATGATTCTTTTTCTTTGGCATATTTAGAGTTTCTTTCATACAGTCTTAGCCGCTTTAATAAGTTCAATAAGCACTTTCAGTCAGAACTGCCTGCACTATACAGCCTTAAAAAGGATGTGTGTGACTTAATAAGAAGTATCTGTTCAGATTTCATGCGCGTGTCTTATGTGAGGCAGTGTGAAATCACTGCACTACAACCATCTGATGCTCTCTTCACCGCGTCTATGGTGACAGATGAAAGCATATACCTTGGCGTCGCGGCCACTGAAACTCTAAACGATCTGAAAAGCAGTGCAACACCAGATGAACTGGCGATGTTTTACAGGAACTGTAAAGCGTTTTTAATAGAAGCTGTTAGACAGATCCAAGCTAGGTTTACTCTTGAAGATCCTTTGTATGATGTGATTCAGATCTTGAATCCTGCCAACGCTATTCAGCTAAACCGCCGTCAATAGCAAAAGTTTTTGATATTCTGCACAATTGTTGACTTTTGCCAACAAGAATTACAGACGCAGAATATAGAAAGCATTGTTTAATGCCTGGAATTTCAACTGGTATGTCCTGTCAGGAGTATTGGAACATTTTATCGAAGGCAAAGAAAATGCTGCGGATCTGCCATGCTTTCCCAACCTATCTGTTGTTGTTTATACTCTTTTGGCACTATCATTTAACAATCGTCTGTCGAGCGTTTCTTCAGTAAATTAAATCTAATCAAAACTGAAAACAGAGCTTCCCTAAAAAACGAGACTCTGTGTGGCCGATTGCACATGATATACCATCTTAAGAATTCAGGAGAAACATCCGATTCAATGCCGATTGATTCCAATTTGATTGCTTCCGTAGAAAAAGTCAGAAGCAACGCTACTTGTGCTGAACTCTAAAATTTGTCATCACGTAAAGGTAACTTGATACAGTCTTATCTAGCTCTTATTTTCGTCTATGTAAATTGGCAGTACACTTATTAATATAATCGGACTAGTTGTTCGTGTTGTTGTTGTCACGGAATCGCGTTGTTTGCAATGGATCTTATTGATTTTTTTTATGTGAATATGTCCCCTCAGGGGGATACAATTATTGTATCTATGGGAACTAGCGCTCCCAGGGGGACAATGTGGGGGCCCGAGCTGAAGGTTAGGTACTCTTTCTTTTTTGTTAAAATAGAATAGGTTTTTGTTTTGTTACGGACCATCTTTTTTCGGTTCACTGCTGTCCTGTTTTTTCAGCACCTACTACTTTCTTCTTCAACTTTGATCTTGTTTCATGAACTTCTTTCTCATCTTAACTGTTTCTATGACCTTTCTGCATAGATTCCCCATTCTCTCATCTCCATACTAAATGGTGCCTTCCTCCTTCCTCTCTTTGATACGCTCTTTTTTTGTAGCGGTTAGGGAGGCTTAAACTAACTTATAATCTACAATCTTTATGTGAATATTTACTTGTCAAATCACTTTGTAATGAGTGGAGGTTGGTGGGATGCACAAGTTGGACCCTCGTCTCACATTCTTGTAACTTACTACAGTGTGGTAAATCTGAGTTATGCTGAAACTTGTCTTTTTAGTGTTAAGTTGCAGTCTAATTAAATTAAGTGAATTCACATAATGAGAAAGTATATTATACGATATATCCGTTGAGCCTCTAGCAATATGGGGATACATATCTTATGAATATATGATTGGTAGGATACATATATATGTACAGATACACATACATTTGTGTTTGTCTAATGGAGCTGGTTAATTCAATAAGTTCTACTTGGTTTACCTTCTTTATGTTAACAACGCAAAAAATACGAGAAAACTACCTTCTTAAGCATTGTTATCTAGCTCGATACTCTTATGCGATTAGAGTTTATCTCTTGGCGATGATCAAGCGAAATGCATTATATAAGTTACATAGTATTTTCGGTGTACTGAGCAGTTCTCGACTTTCTAAGAGGAAAAATGTTGGTTAAGTGAAAATATAGATATTAGAAGTTGATAAAAAGCAAATTTCTCTAGTTTGTTCGCAAAAATTGTGAATCGATGTTTGTGATGCTGTTCAAAATCGTTTCCATAAATAAATGTTTCGAGAGTTACTTTGCCTTTCATTTCCTCTTACTATGTCTTTGCTTCTCTCTGCTATTCAGGAGTAGAACGCTTGGCATCGTAACGGTACTTAACGCATATTGAACAGCTTTTAATTAGTTCATCAAACAAAAAAGATAAAGAACAGAGAGCTACATAAAAAGTTGCACTTTTCGTGACACATCTGATTCCGAAAAGTCAAAGAATTTCATTTGTAAATAGCGCACGAACCCTGTTGTGTCATTCCTTCACATAGAAACATAGAAGCCTTGAACATTTTAAAGCAATAACAGCAGTGGGCTTATTTGACATTTTAGGGTAATTTAATCATTTTTAGGGTAATCTGGAACAAAGTTTTCGGGTAGGAACTTTCTCACCCGTGGAAGCCCTGTGTACAGCGGCTACAGCCACAGCCGTTGTTACTTCAGTCTTTAGTAAGCCGTTGTGAGGAGTGGAAGTCGTGCATGAGTTGTGCGTGGCGTGATAACGTGTACTAAATGACGAGACTTCTATCTACTGTTACTTCAGGTATAGATCTTTTATTGTATTGTTCGATTTTATATTATGGAAATGATGGTATCATGATTTTTGAAAGTATATTTTTATTCAGCCAAATCATTTTAGCATATGTTTTTTGAATAGGATATGTCAATCATTACGAACAGTATCTGAAGATCTTTTGGATACCGCTTCCTAGCCATGAAGTGTGAAAAGGAGACATGTGACTTTAGTTCTTCTGACGCTTAGCACAGGCAGTTGTAGACAAATGTGACCACATTAGTTACAAGGTCTGCTCTAAAACTGGCTTCCAATTTCAAAAAATACTATGAAACCCCCGACGACTCATTTTATCAACTCAAGACATTAACCTTCCCTATTATCTTAATTTTGATGTAATCCCATATGTATATGGTTAGAACTAATTTATTCATGGATTTCACAAACAAAAAATATAATTCCTAAAATTTTATACTCAATCGGAGGAAAATTAAATTTGTGGCTGCAGTATTTAGCATTCAAAATTATTTGTGTAAGAGCAATAAAGCATACCTTGTGATGTTGCTTCTGTTCGGATTTTCATTTAAATTTTGCCAAGTGTTTGTAATAACTAGGATAATTCATCAAATATCGAACAGAAACCACGTGTGTCTAGAAACAACCTTCATAAATCGGTAACTGTTGCGGGCCTCAAGATTATTCTTGAACAGTTGCTTTCTTGTTCTGTGATGTCGCTTTAAAGACAATGTAGATTTTTGGAATTTATTTATTGTTCTAAAAATTGAATTCTTTAATAACATAATTTCATCAATATCGATCAAGAATTTTGATTTGAACAGGATGGTTTGTCAATTAGTTCTCCTCGTATGGAACATTTGTTAGACTATTAGCACGCCACGTATGGTTTGTCTATTAGTACGCCTCGTATATTTTGTCCATTAATATGCCTCGTATGGTCTATCTATTTGTACACCTCTGATAGTTTGTCTATTAGTTCACCTCGTATAGTTTGTCAATTATTATGCCTCATATGGCTTGGTAAATCTGAAGGAGATGACAGTTGTTGATTTTCCACTTTTTGGTGCCTGAACCTAATTATTTGAATCAAAATAAACAAGTTTTCTTCTGTTCTTTTTTCGTCTCAAATGAGTATTTTACGATTTATAGCGGTAAGTTTAGTTTCGTCATTGATGACGAATGCGCTCGAATAAACAGCTACTCATCGATTTTCGAATTTTGGTTGCTTGAAACATGGTAATAACATCGAAATAAACAACTTTTATTCTATACACTTTTTTCGTCAAATGAGTATTTAACAAGGTATAGCGGTAGGTTTGGTTTCGTCTTTCAAGACAGAGCGCTGGAAGCGAGACGCCATTGCAGTGTTGCCATACAACTCGATCAAAGAATTTCTTGCCGCTTCAAAGACTGGAGTTGCGGTAAGTCATTTACCGCTATAACTAATAAAATACTCATTTGAGACAAAAAGTGCATAGAAGAAAACTTGTTTATTTCGATCTAATTAACTATGCTAAGGCATCGAAATTTACAAAATCGACAACTGTCATCTCCTTCAGATTTACCTATGGCTTTTCTATTTGTACACCTCAGGTGGTTGGTCAATTAGTACTCCTCGTATGGAACTTTTGTTTTAGGACGTCCTATATTAAGAAACTTTTTAAAACCCAATATGTTGACATAAATCTCATGTGGCCACTTGGAAAATAAACGTTTTTCTTTCATTCTTTTTTCTCTTTGGTGCACTGGATTTTCTTGGAAGTGCTCGCGGTGGCACAGCGGTTAAGGGATCGGACTTGTATGTTGGAGTTGCGGGTTCGTATCCCGGCGCGGGCGCTGCGATTTTCCCCGTTGGGTATAGGGAAAAGCTCAAGCACAATACCCCACTCGACCCAGGTGTCAGAAATGGGTACCGGCTTTACGGGGGAACCGTCATGGTGTCCTATATATAGTGTTAGTTATAAGACATTTTAAAAACCAATGCTTAAGATCATTTGTATCAGGCTTGATTGGAAATAAAGCATCCCAAAGATGCCGATGTTTGTTTTGTTTGTTTGTTTGGAATAACTGTCTCATTACTTATTTTCAAGAAGCATTTGAATGGAGAGTTATCAAAATTTGAATATGATGTCGATGTTTCATTTGCAGTGCTTGTTGAACCATCATTGTGATCATCAACCTGTGTGACCTTTTTTGGAGTAGAGTGTAAAGCACTCGTCAGTGAATTATTATTGATGCTTTCATCAATTTTCTTGGCAAGGGATTGATCATCAGTAAATGTAGCCAGACGAATCATTGATGATCTTGAGGGCCTTGGAACACCAGCAGCTGATTGGTCGCCCCTCACCAGAATTCCCATCTTCAACTATTCAATGTTATTATCAAGCGTTAATACAATATTTTAATGAAATCAAACAGGCGTTCAATAGATTGATTCAGTTATTTAAAAGAATTAAGAATCAAAAAGCCTTGTTCGAGGCCGCTTGTTCGCCTCAGGGAGAGGCGAACAAGCGGCCGCTCGCCTTGTTCGCTTGTTCGCCGCTCAGCGAGACATGTTCCTAGTTTACAAATTAAACAAGAGTTTTCATGCTGTATAGCTGTTGAATTAACATTAGTTATATCAATCAAGTATACTTTTATTTTCATTGACATGTAGCAGTTTTGCTATATTTGGCAAACTGGGGTACAGAATGTGGTTCAGTATTAGAAATGATGGCCTAGTTTTGGCTAGGTGCTGTTTTAGCTCCTGATGTAGTGTGAAAAGCTTAGGATGTTAGGATAGGTATCTAAATTATTAAATTGATACAAAATTTTTCATAGGCAGTTCGATGCCAGAAGTTCTTACAAGATAACTTATACTGGTAAATGTCAAGTGTTTGCTGGTAATAGATTTTTAGGTTTTCAGTGCCTAAACATAGTTAATTAGTTCAAAATAAACAAGTTTTCTTCTATGCATTTTTTGTCGCAAATAAGTATTTAACGAAGTATAGCGGTAGGTTTGGTTTCGTCTTTGATGATGAATGCGCTCGAATAAACAGCTACTCATTGATTTTTTAATTTTTGTTGCGTGAATCATGGTAATAAAATCAAAATAAACTACTTCTCTTCTATACACTTTTTAAGTCAAATGAATGTTTTACGAGTTAGCGTGGTAGATTAAGTTTCGTCTTTGACGACGACGATGCTGGAAGCCAGACTCCATTGCAGTGTTGCCATCGATGAATTACTTCCCGCTTCAAACACTTGAGTTGCGGTTACTAATTTACCGCTATAAATCGTAAAATGCTTATTTGCGACGGAAAGTGCATAGAAGAAAACTTGTTTATTTCGATCTAATTAACCTTGTATAGGCACCGAAAATTCAAAAATTGATTACTAGCAAACGCTCTACATTTACCCTTACATCTATTAAAGAAGTTATGTATTTTTTGAGATATATCTCATTTTGATAAGGTCATTTTGCTCTGTTTTTCTAACAATGCAGACTCTTGAGTTTCTCCAGTCAGCATTGTTAAATTTTAAACTTCAAGATGAATCACTGTGTGACATGAATAAGAATTTTCATTTTCCACTACTAATAGGGTTTGGTCTTAAAATCTGGCTATATAGCCCATGTTTCCAGTGTGATATTCTCTCTACGTGGTTGTTTGTTTGTAATGTATAACTTTTATAGTTACATTTTTGTACCAGTTAACTGTAATGTACAATTTTAAATTTTTTGACTTGTTCAATTCACTGCTTCGGCAATATTTGTAAAACATGAAGATGGCTCAAGTTTGAAAAAATCTGTCTAATAAAAAGTGAAAAGAAGAGAAAAACATTTAAAAGAAACATAAATTGTAAAAATGCTTGTTTTATCTATTTCTATTTGCTCCTGTTGCCAATGGCTGTATACTTATTTGAAGTATTCTTCAATGTACAGCATAACTTATGTATGAAATATAAGTAAATTTTATGCCTAAGTTAGCACAAAACAATCTAAAAGTCTGTGTAACTGCTTGTACGCTCTTTGAGGTGCGTATGGTCATCATTTTTTATGCTAAAATGTTATACTTTCTCTTGATGAGCTACAGTGTTTTAGTTCTTGAAGCCTCTGGGAGAATCATGGATCTTGCTGTAAATTCTGACTTGTGGTAATAAGTTTTATATTCTACAAGATAGTTTCTGCATATTTTTTAGTGATTATTTTGTTTGTCAGTATATTATCTGATACATTTACTCTTTTTATGACTGATTCAAATTTGTTTCATAATATCGTAATTCCGTGATATTTGGTTCAACATTGTCAAACTGATTCAGTCTGCTTGCAACATTTGGCTCCTTCTGTTTGTTCTTAGTAGTATAGTTATAAATTTTTACTAGCAATCCACTAGTTGCATTTGTTGTAATGCAGATTAATTTAAAAGTGACATCATTTTACTTTGATATCATACTTTAGATGAAAATTTGTATCAAGGTCTTAGCTAACATGCTAAACACACTTTCTCCAGTTAGGTGTAGAATATTACTTTTATCAGTATGTGATGAGACCAAGAAAACCTTGAACCTGTTTATTAGAATTTTTTATATTGCTTTAAAACAAGATTGTTCATTTACTTGCAAGCCTTCAACATTTTTTCAAGGGCTTATATCCTGGTCAACATGAAATTTACCATCTAAATTTAGAAAAAGAAGTTTATATTGTTTAATTTCATTAAGCTTGATGCATAATGACCCTTCAGGTAGATAAATTGTCATATCCATGTGAATTAGCGTTTCCAAGGGAAAAAAATGTAAGGTCTCAAGCTGAAAGTGAGGTAGGCCTTTCATGAAAATAGAATAGGATTTTTAATTTGTTTTCCTTCTATTTTTGGTATACTGCTATTGTTTTTTTCAACACAGTTTACTTTTTCTCCAATTTTTATCTTGTTACATGAGCTACTTTCAAACTTACCATTTCTGAATGCAAGGAGTCCTGTGTGAGAATACAGACATTCATGTTGTTTTCCTGGTGTCCTCCATTACATACTGAAAGGTTCCTTCTTCTCTTAGAAACACAATTGTTGTGGTGAAAGAGGCTTAAACTTATTTATAATCAAAGCTGATTGGTTTGATAAGAGAATAAGTGTAAAAGCTATTTGTGAATGAATTTTCATTACAAAATACGACTTTACTGTATATAGCAAAAAAATTAAATGGAAATTCTTTTTCAAAATATGTTGTATTGAAAAAACTATTGATAAAAAATGTCTCCATTATTCATATCTGGGACAATGAAATGGTTGAAAAATCTCACTTCATGGAAGTTATGTCAAGATATCTTAAATGTACACAAATTTATCTATAATGTTGTCAAGATAAACTTTGATCATTAAGATCTAGACTTCTATTTTACTTGAATTCACTTTTTTATTTAAATTTTAAAAATTAATAACTGATCATTTCTTACTGTTAATTGTGCACCAAAAACAGGAGCAATGTAGAGGGCAAGCAATGTAACTCCTCCCTTGACAGAGATGAACATCTGTAGCATTTTTTGGACTGGCATAGTCTGTAAGATGGTATCCCAAGTTTCATTCACATTGGTTGCATCACATCCAATTAGATGGTATCCCAAGTTTCATTCACATTGGTTGCATCACATCCAATTAGATGGTATCCCAAGTTTCATTCACATTGGTTGCATCACATCCAATTAGATGGTATCCTAAGTTTCATTCACATTGGTTGCATCACATCCAATTAGATGGTATCCCAGGTTTCATTCACATTGGTTGCATCACATCCAATTAGATGGTATCCCAGGTTTCATTCACATTGGTTGCATCACATCCAATTAGATGGTATCCCAAGTTTGATTCACATTGGTTGCATCACATCCAATTAGATGGTATCCCAAGTTTCATTCACATTGGTTGCATCACATCCAATTAGATGGTATCCTAAGTTTCATTCACATTGGTTGCATCACATCCAATTAGATGGTATCCCAAGTTTCATTCACATTGGTTGCATCACATCCAATTAGATGGTATCCCAGGTTTCATTCACATTGGTTGCATCACATACAATTAAATGGTATCCCAAGTTTCATTCACATTGGTTGTATCACATCCAATTAGATGGTATCCCAGGTTTCATTCACATTGGTTGCATCACATCCAATTAGATGGTATCCCAAGTTTCATTCACATTGGTTGCATCACATCCAATTAGATGGTATCCCAAGTTTCATTCACATTGGTTGCATCACATCCAATTAGATGGTATCCCAGGTTTCATTCACATTGGTTGCATCACATCCAATTAAATGGTATCCCAAGTTTCATTCACATTGGTTGTATCACATCCAATTAGATGGTATCCCAGGTTTCATTCACATTGGTTGCATCACATCCAATTAGATGGTATCCCAAGTTTCATTCACATTGGTTGCATCACATCCAATTAGATGGTATCCCAAGTTTCATTCACATTGGTTGCATCATATCCAATTAGATGGTATCCCAAGTTTCATTCACATTGGTTGCATCACATCCAATTAGATGGTATCCCAAGTTTCATTCACATTGGTTGCATCACATCCAATTAGATGGTATCCCAAGTTTCATTCACATTGGTTGCATCCCATCCAATTAGATGGTATCCCAAGTTTCATTCACATTGGTTGCATCACATCCAATTAGATGGTATCCCAAGTTTCATTCACATTGGTTGCATCACATCCAATTAGATGGTATCCCAAGTTTCATTCACATTGGTTGCATCACATCCAATTAGATGGTATCCCAAGTTTCATTCACATTGGTTGCATCACATCCAATTATATGGTATCCCAAGTTTCATTCACATTGGTTGCATCACATCCAATTAGATGGTATCCCAAGTTTCATTCACATTGGTTGCATCACATCCAATTATATGGTATCCCAAGTTTCATTCACATTGGTTGCATCACATCCAATTAGATGGTATCCCAAGTTTCATTCACATTGGTTGCATCACATCCAATTAGATGGTATCCCAAGTTTCATTCACATTGGTTGCATCACATCCAATTAGATGGTATCCCAAGTTTCATTCACATTGGTTGCATCACATCCAATTAGATGGTATCGTATCATGCATTTGATGTTTCACATCTGCTTCTGTTGGTATTTTGCTTTATCTGAACTATATTTCTTCACTTGTTTAATTTGGAATAGCATTGCCTTAAATTAAATAGAACACAGTGTGACCAGAAGAACAGTTTCCTTGGCCTACATGCCCAGTCTTGACCTGTAGGGAGCAAATTTCACTCACATAAATATTTGCATATGTTGCTATAAATTGATTATTTCGGTGAAATATTGTCAATCAATGCCTTTGTTTCCACAAAACCTATCCTGTAGATGTGATATTAAAATTTTTGAATTATCAAATGAGCTTCTGATACTGATGTCTTACTGGGTTCAAGAATGGACATTTTGTGCTTGGTAAATTAAATTTTAGTTAATTCTTCTTAGGTTATGATGAAGTATCTTTTAGATCTTTTGAGTTAATGTAGTGCAAGTTGTAACTGTATTGTGATATTGCCTCCCCTTTTTAGAAGGTGGCATATCTGTGCATGACATGCAAAGTGAAAAGCATTTCATTTTCCCAGTAGAAAACCCCTCAGGGGGATACAACTATTGTATCTATGGGAATTAGCGCTCCCAGGGGAAAAATGTGAGGGCCCGAGCTGAGAGTTAGGTAGGCCTTCTTTTTGTTGAAATAAAATGTTTTTTGTTATGTTAAGGACCACCTTTTTTCAGTTCACTACTGTCCTGTTTTTCAGCACCTCTGACTTTCTTCTTCAACTTTTATCTTATTTCATGAACTTCTTTCCCATCTTACTGTTTCTATGCCCTTCCTGCATAGATTCCTCATTTTCTTATCTCCATACTAAATGGTGCCTTCCTCCTTCCTCTCTTCGATATGCTCTATTTTTGCAGCAGTTAGGGAGGCTTAAACTAACTTATAATCTAATCTAATCCTAGTAGAAAATCTCTAACTTTAAATTATGCTGTAGAAATGTTAACCTGCATTTACTCAAGGATAAAATTGATGATGACATGCTGTGGCTCTGAGACCTTGATGAATTTTTTGTGGATACTCTTGAGCAGATTTGAAACTCTTCCCTACATTTTTTGATGTTGTCCTAAAACTCGTGCATTTCTTTAGATGCTGGCTGTTAGTGGCTCTTATGTAGTTACTTTTTATGAGGTTAACATTTGCTGGATGCTATTGTAAATTATTTGTATATTATGTACATACTAAGTTTTACCACTGAAAGTGCATCTTGGGCATTTGATCAGTGCATTTAGAGCTCATTCAATGATTCATCTTCTTTTTGTATGATCTAATTTACATTTCCCTAATATTGGTGGGAGTTATCATACTTCAGTAGGACCTGATAGAATTACTCCTGTGTTGTTGGATATTTCAGAATAATACATATTGAAGGGCTCATTTCAAAACTCCTGGTTTTTTGCAAAATTTAAATGGTTTTTACCAATATTGAGCTTAGTTTTTACCTGATGATGATTAGTGAAAGAACCAATCCACAAAATTGTTTCAGATATTGAGTTACTTAGGTAAACTTTGTTAGAGTAGAAGGATGCAAACAAAACTGCAGTTCAGAATCAGTATTGGGCAAATTAGGTGCTTCTTAATTAATCGTAGTTGTTAACGGGCAGATTTGTTACATTTTCATCATGTTACTTAGTGCTGGGTTATAAAATAGGAACAGTATTTGTGCATCTCAAGCTTTTCCATTTCTTAACCTAAAGAAGTACTGATACCCTTTTAATTTCTGGTTATGAGTTACATGTTTCAGTGGATATCTTAGTTGTGAGCAGTTTTTCCTCAAGAGCATAGGGTAGCCAAAAGTTTAGGTTAGTTAAGTTTGCTCATCACATGCTGAGAGGACTTGATCTTCCATAAAATATGCTGTTTTGTACTTATGCTTTAGATAGGCTTTCAGAACTTCTATCCCTTGGACCCACTGTGCATTTTTCTGTCTTTGCCATCTCTTCTTTGTCTTTTCATATCTTCCCTCCTATCCGGTGTACAGGGTTTCATGTATGGGAACATGCCTTGTATGTAGATTCTCTATTTCCTTCAATCCAAGCCAAATGTTTACTTGTTTTGCTCTCTTCTGATTGCCCATGTTGGGTTAGCATATCTTAATTTATTGATGGTTTGAGTAATGTAATGCAGATCAGTAGAGTGGTATTGGAGATTCTGTCTGGCCCACTATGTGATTCATTGCATTTCTCTCTGGTAACTATGGATCAAAACAAACTTTGCATGGAAATCATATACTGATTTATGATATTTTCTAATACGTAGAACTTGGATCTTCCACTACATTTGCATGTGTTGTACATCACATCCACTGAAGTGCTGCTTGACATCCAATCATTGTTCAGCACTTTGATTTGGTTTCATTCATGTAAATTTTTTGCAACCATGCAAATGCCCATGAGGTAATGTTGCCTCTGCTGAGCAATCTGAAATGTTTGTATCTTATTCATTGCTCTTTGTTGGCGTTTCAGGGAAATTTTTTTCATCCACTTGGATGTCTTCTAGTTGTAACTAATGTATGAGGTGCATTTTGTAACTCCGGGCATTTCTTCTTGTCTGAACAGACTGAATTTTGTGTTGCAGTGTTGTAAATGATTGATGATGCATCTCCTGATCGTCGAGGTTTAGTTCCTGTGCATTGCGCCATTATAATGTCAACTTATGATAATTGTTTGAAATCATTATACAAGTTTTAACCTCCTCTGGTTCATATTTCATCTGTTTGTATAATTATAAAGAGGGTTTAGGGCCTGGTTAGTAAATGGCTCCAAATTTGTTGTAAAGGCTTAGTAACTGCAGAACTACTGAGTAAATTATTGCTTTGCTTGTGCTTTAGTGGGTGAACATGGTGAATTATTTTGATGTTTTGTCTTGGCATTCATATTAGTGAAGTGGGTTGCTAGCTAGGCATGCTGTTTATTTCCAGGAATTAGTTCTGGTTGGTTATTAACTGTATTTTTTTCTTTTTCAGTGTGGGCTTTTGAGCTTTCTTCTTCTTTTGAAGATCACCAAAATTTCAATTTTTTTCGTGGGGTCAACTTTCCCACTTTCCACATGTGCTCATTTAAAATACCACAAGTGGTGCAGTGTCGTTTTGATCTTTAGGAAGCACCTAGCAGCTAGTTGCTTCCCTTGAATTCTATCGTTGAACAACACTCATCATCATCCAGTGCCCATGACCAGCAGCAGCATAGTCAACGCGAGCTTTTGTACGTGTGTTTCGGCGGGCGCTAGAATTTGTGTTGGAGACCCGGACGACCGTCACCATTTCTCCCCACACGAACTCCTCCGTCTCCTACTCGGACCGGGTCCCTCCTCTGCCGCAAGTGAACCCTACCCTCGATCCTGGGCCGCACCCGATCGTCGTGTGCCCTGAGAGTGAAGCTGCTGGAGGCGACCAGCAGAGACGCACGCTACGGTCGCACCGCTTGAGGGCAAACGGCGAGTGCCACCTCAGGGCGTTGCTGGGGTCTGTGAGGAGCAGTGCAGCTGGCCACCCTAGGTCCAGTTTTGCTGGATACTCTAGGACCAGCAGCCCTTCCAGCTCACCTGTCCAGTACCCCCAGCACCGCCCTCCCCACCCTCTTGCTGAGCCTCTCGTCTCCGTGCCTTCTGTGCCCCTACCGTCTCTCCACCAACTCAAGGTAAGGAATTCGTCACGTTTTCTTGATTCGGTTGGTGGCGTCACTCGCGCTGTATCGTACTTGGTGGTTCGCGTCTTCACGGACACATATCTGGGAGGTTTTTTATTGAGTGCTGAGCAAGAGGTGTGGTGTTGGAAACTTCAAAGTGATGAGGTGTAAGATTATCTTCTATCGAGTCGCAACCTCGATTAGTGTCAATTTTTGTCAATATGAATTTGCTTGGAAAGGTTTACTTTTAGTATTCTTGTCGAGCTAGTTTTGCTTCATGCTGCCGTTTCTAGCGGAATAGATTTCTATGATTTAAAAATGTTTTTATTTGATATTTTTGAAAAGATTTTTGTGAACAAAGTCAGGCTCAAGGGTGCACTCCATGTGGAAATATCTCATAATAATTAGGTCTTAATGTCTACTATATAGAGATTTATCCCTCAGAAATGACTATTATTATTCGTTTGATTGTGATTCGTCTAATATATGGTACATTGAGTTAGTGTTCGTAAAAATCAATTGGGTATTGATGGTTGTTACTCTTAAGTGTTGGTGTACGAATTATTCCTCGGATTTTGTGTTGAAATTGTACTTCTCTGCAGGTCTTGGGCATTTACTACGTATAATTTACGTTCGCCATGATTAAATTCGAAACTTAGGTGTGCATCCAAATGCAAGAATGTGTCAAATTCATTCTAAGATGTAAAACTGACTTCAGAATCATTAGTGAGCGCCAAAAAAATTAGGCAATAGTAACATGCAATTTTTTGTATGCGATACAAGCTAAAATAATCCGTTTTGTTGTAAGCACAGAGGTATCAGTGGTGTTTATCTTTGCATGAGGCGTAAATGTATCGCTTTGAGTTTGTAGCATGAACGGAGCATGAAAGCCAAAGATTGATTGGCGGTGCAGTTTGTCCGTGTGCCGCGAGTCATGTGTTACGGAGAATGTGCATTAAAGCCAAAGATTGAGTGGCGGTGCAGTTTGACGGTCTTGTGTTAGGGAGAATGTGCTCCGTATCACCGTGGCGCAGACCTGCCCGTGGATGAGCGTGAGGCCCGTCAGATAATAGGAAGGCCGCGCTGCTATATCGTTGTATTTGTTCACTGTCCTGACCTGGCCGCGCTGGCTCGCCTTATTGAGGCCATGTTGCCCGCCTTGTTTATCAGTGAGTGCTGCCCTCCTTGGCTTGTTTCATTTCTCCTTATCTGCCTTTGTAAACTATTTACATCGTGATGGGATGCAGCTGTTATCTCCTACTCCGCCCATATACTGACTCGCCTGTGCAGGACTCTGGTCTTTTCGCAGAGGTTAAGTACGGATGCAATTAGAGTGGATTTTTGTTTTCTAAACTGAAAAATTGAAAATGAACTTCTTGATTTGAATCTGAAACAACACTGAAACACAGCATCGATCGTATTTTGATTAATTAAGCATTTCCGTTGAGCTCAGTGATGAAAAATGTATCTTGCTTAATTTGGGGGTGTTCGCTGGTAACTCCACGCAGACGTGTTTTATATGCGCTAGATCTATTCTTTTCTTGGTGAATATATACATTGTGCGTTGTTGGTTCAACTTATTTTGCTCAAAGTGAAACTCAACGTTAACGTGCTGCTGTTAGATAAGAAGCGTTTGAACAATGGAAAAAAACAACGCTGTAAAATGATAGGCAACGAACAAGATAAGGTCGATTTTAATTTACTGTAGTGAAATGAACTCTTGTTTTTATTTGCAGTGGATAAGGTAGTGGCACACGAGCGCAAGAAATATTTCACATTTTAAACTCAATTTCAAGACAATCGGAAGAAAATTCTGTGCAGCAGCCAGTCGTTATCTAGCAGAGAGGCTCCCCGCAGTGAGCTGTGTGATCGACTCCCTCGCTGCGGCCTGGCCGTCTGCATTATGGAGTGCTCTTTGTCCTTCGCTTTATGGAGTGATGGGCCGGCCGAGTGGCATCTCGGGTGTGTTAAATTCCGGATCACACTTGCTCTTTTTCCTATTTCATGCGAAAAAATTTGTTTACCTTGTTGCAGGAAGCATTTCGGGCTTTAGATACTGGACGATATCAAAATGTTGGTCTTGGTTAAACTTTGACCTTTTTGCGTTTCGAAAGTCTCACTGCAGTTAGTTGTAAGTGCGCTGTCTGTCTTTGGAGATGATAGCGTCGTTTGTTATCTAGCTTTTGGTTGAACTCGTTCATTTTATTACCTGAACGTTTTGAGTTCATTTGGGGTTTCATTAAGTGTGTTTCAATTGTGGCCTACTTTGTACTGCTTGTATATTCTTCGAATACATTGGTTCTAAAATTTTTGTTTATTTAGTGTCAAAACAGAAATTCATTTTGCCGCGTTTTGTGGATTTCTCGACGTATGGCCTTCGATTACATCTCAATGCCACATAGGGATGTTGCACTCGGCAAATATTGGACGCAACCATGCGAGTAATTAAATGATTATGCTTCAACTAACTTGTAATCTAATTTTAAGTTATTACTCTCATGAGATTCACCACCCTGTATAGCTTTTAGAGCTTCTGCTTTTCACTTGTTAACGGTTACTGTTTTTTAGTAGATAGATTCTTACTATTTCTTAAATTTTGGCGCATCATTAGTTCACTTACTGGTTGCTATGAACGTCATAGTTTCATCTTGAAAAGTCGAACAGACATGCGTTTGGATTTGCCGGTATGAAAAATGAGATTATCTATACAAAATGTTGAAAATTCTGGCCCGATTTGTACTGGACAGGAAGTGAACGATATGCTATCAAAACTAAAACGTGACGTGAACTCATTTAAAGGTTAGGCACGTGTGGGTGTTGCGTACAAAACAGTTGTGTTCAGTTTTCCTCCTCGAACGTCTGAACATTGGTGAACAGATAGAGGAATAATAAATAGCTACTGAGTATAAAATAGTATGGCTTGTCACGCTACACCATTTTAACGCTTGAAAGACCGCTTTCATGGTTAAAAAAGCTGCATTGCATTGAAAACCAACCTATATTGAAGTTTTAAGATCCTACGATGGACGTTTGTTATCATCCTTAACTATATCCATGGAAATATTTAGGCAGAAGATGCACGAGATGCCATATTGAATGCTGTTATCGTGCTGTTAATACCCTTAGAAATATTTAGGCAGAAGATGTACGAGATCTTCGTTGAGTGTACGAATGTGAGAGGGCCCGAGCCGAGATTTAGGTAAGTCTTTCGTTGAAATAAAATATTTTTTCATTGGGGTTGAAGGATCGCTTTTTTTCGGTCCACTGCTGTCGTGTTTTTCAGTACTTCCTACTTTCTTCTTCAACTTAAATGTTGTTTCATGAACTTCTTTCTCAACTGATTCTTTCTATGCCATTTCTGCATAGATTCTGGGTTCGCTCTTCTCCATACTGAATGGTGCCTTCCTCTGTTGAGAAGGCTTATATTTTAGCAGTTAGTGAGGCTTAAACTAACATCTAACCAATGAGTGTAA
This sequence comes from Morinoia aosen, assembly GCA_030386875.1. Taxonomy (NCBI): domain Eukaryota; kingdom Metazoa; phylum Arthropoda; class Malacostraca; order Amphipoda; family Talitridae; genus Morinoia; species Morinoia aosen. The sequence goes on from CM059574.1 coordinate 39,661,387, forward strand.
GGGCGAGTGGTGCAGCAACCGACGGTTGGGGTGGCGAGGGCAGTTCTCGTCTCGAGCGCGTGTGGTGGGTGGCTGTTGCTACGGATGTTCTGTCCTTGGTTGCTGTACGTACGGCCGTCGTAGCCAGCCAGACCTTGGGATGTACGATGTACATACTTCGCTTTTTTCCTTCTCTTTTGGCGAGGACGGCCATCTTATTTCCTCTCCTGCCTAGATCTCCAGTCGCAGCTTCATGGCGCTTCTACCACACCTGCTCTTCCGTACGAACCGATCGCTTCTGCTCGGTGCTAAGCACATTGGGTGTAGGGACGCACCGTGTGCATAGACTCCTTGTTCCCTTAATTCCGTGCTAAATAATGCCCTTCCCTCTTGAAAACACCTCTGTTGTGGTCAGGGAGGCTTAATCTTGTAATCTAATCGCAACACTTCTATTTTTATTAACGTCAAGGTTATTTCTAGCAGATAAACAATTTTGCTTGTCGACGTGCATTATAATTTCAATCATCGTTTAGAATGTCACATGATCCCATTTCTGTGAAATGTTCATGGTTTCAACAGAAAAGTTTATTTTTTGAGCTGCTGATTCAACGATTATCGGGAGCTTGAGAAATTCTTGACAAAATCTTTGAAGGCATTGCATAATTCAGTGAGAGAAAAAACATTTCTGGGGAGAAATTCGATGGGTGAACCAATACCTCTCACAGCATCGATCTAGCCATCCTTTATGTGTGCGAGCGTTATCATGAAAGACTAGCTGAATCGTGTTGTGGGCACACCTGCGCTTCTTTCACAGCCCATCTGTCAAGTTGTTCGTATGAAAATGATAGCGGTGCCAGTTTTGATGTTCAGTAAGTGCTGCTCACAGTGAGTGACTGACTCGCTTGAAGGCCCACCTGGATGCAAGCGTACGAATTATTTCCGTCATCGCGCTGAGTGTGTGACCCAAATGCATTAGTAATAGGATGATTCGATGTCACTCCGCCCATCTATCTTGGAAGACCAGAGAGTTGATCCTAAAGGGTACGACTTGGATTGGTTGATTTTGCTTAACTTTAACGTTGCAGGGAAATTTTCTCGTGGTATGCATTTATATCGTTAAAATTTCATTCTAATTTAGCTTTTTATGCAAGAAGCATTATTATTCGAGACCATTTTCAAGTGTGCGCTTTGGTCATTGAAGTGCTCATCAATCACATTCTATTAATTATACGAGAGTTCTCGCAAAAGCTTCTAAAGCTACTATCTTGTGATGACTACGTAAGTTATATTTTAGTGCCTCATGTGCACAGATGGAATATCTGCTCTATGACGGCCGGCCTGTGAGATGGACGCTTGGTAACTCGCCCCTACCGGCACCTTCCCTTTAATGCAAACTCCTCCTCCCCTTCCCTCTTCGCTCTCCCTACCTACGTCAGTTAGCGACCGGTCAGGATTTGGTTATTATGTTGCTGGTACTGCAGCTCGACTTGATTTCGAGTCTTCCTGTCTCCGTTACTTTGTGTTAGCCACGTGTTGTTATTGCTTCGGCGCTTCCAACGCGGTTGTTATTGTTCTGTTTCCAATACGTGTGTTGCCGGTTCCTTTGCTTTTACTATTGTTTCCAGTTCGCGTGTGGCCGGTTCCTAGGCTTCTAAGAAAGAATATGTAAACTAGTGATGAGAATGCTAGCTTTAATTTTCGAGCTTTGCAAACTTTGTTTCGCATTTGGTTTTACATAGGGGTGACTGACGTTTTATTTGAGTTTTTTTAGGATTTGAAAAACATATTTCTTTTTTACGCATCATTGAAAAAATTGTCGTATGTTTCTTCGTCAGTGAAGAATTCTGCCGTGCAAACGAGTGTGTCGCAATCTTCTATTATACGGCAACATGTGTAGTTGTAATTCCTCAGCGTTCTAGTCGTTCGGGCATTCAATTGTTTTTCTTAAGTCGACCCCCGCTGGGTAAATCGCCATCTAGAACATAATGAACGGTACTCATTTGACCTCTGGCTAAACCTTATTCTATTTTAATAAATTTTATTGCACGTTCAAAATAGTTTCGGACTTTTAATGTTGGTTTGGGGTGTTGAGGTTTCCCGAGAGCATTGAGTTGCTAAGCACCTCAAGTTCTTCCATGAAGGGAAGCTAGAATAATACTCAGGTTAATTTTGTCTTTCCTTACGTTTCTTCTGAGCTCCTGCACAGCCACGCCTCGTAACGATAGTTGCAGTGTACTGTTGTCGGTGCGATCTTTATTATAGTGACGGAGGCATCATTGCATCTTATGAGACGCCGACGCTAAGACGACCAACAAGGGATTTTTATTCACTGTCACTTGAATTTCTTGTTCTTATTTATTGTCGAGTTTGTTGCTCTCCCCTAGTATTTCTTGGTGCCGTTATTTTTTTGGTTTGATATCTTTTCATTTTAATATTTTGCTTCGTTTTGGTATTGCTTCTCGTTGGGTGCTTCTTTTCGTTTTGGTATGTCAGTTTTTTGGTCACTGTCGTCTCTTGTTTCTTTGCACTCAGTGTTTGATATGGAAGAACGTTGGCTCGGGTTCCGTAGGTGCGTAAATATAAACATCTCTTCCCTTTTGGTCGCATCGAGTTGTTACATCAACACCGAATCTTATGTCAAGATCAGTGTGTTACCCCATCATTGAATTGTTAAATATTCCGGCGATTGCTCGTCGTACAGAATTTATTATTAATTATATGCGCTAGGCTTGATGTGATCAGTCAAATAAATCGCATGAAATTTACATTACTTAAATAAGTTGGGGGCATTGAACTACGGTCAAGATGAAATTAGGCAGGTTCTCTCATTGCTGAGAGGCGTTTTGATGAGGAGGATCAGATGGAATGTGTATCTCGATGTTATAGATCAAATGAGATGGGTAATTTCATTGCCCTCATGTTATGAGGTATACAATTGGTGGTATTTCATGACCCTCATGCTATGAGGCATACAATTGCTGGTCAGTGTGAGTTTGGCATTATTGGGAGAGTGGAGCGGGCCGTTAGCACGGTACTGGGCCAGTACAGCACCGTTACGGAGTGCAGGGGCCGCGGTATAGCGGGTGACCCGGTCGGTCGCTGCTTTAGTGCGGTAGCGGTGCTGCTGCTGCTGCCGCCGCTGACCCTCTCTCTGTGTGTGCGCCTCATCTCGGTTGCCAGATCCCTGTCTTTCTGGCCAAAATCCTCGTGTCCGGCCCTTTTTTAAAATGAACTTTGAGCGCTTGTCGTGTGGCAACTTGTATGCGTGTTGTCTCCACGCTTGAATTTGGTTTGAAATGAGCCCCACTTGAGGATTTACGTGGAAAAAGGCTAACTGGGCTACCCAAGTTAACCTCAATACCTTCCTGCTCCCAGCCCTCAAAACCGTCCTGCAGCACGTGGCCTGCTTGTATCCTCCAGCTGTTTTGACGCTACCTGCGCTTCTCTTTGGTTGCTCCTCAGCTCTTCCATTTGGCCTGAATAATAGCCCTGTATATTCGGGTCTGTGAGGCAGTTTCACTCGTGAAATGATTTCTCTGCCCACTCTGGGACGATTTCAACAGAACTTTAGAGTTTGATGTATGGTGTTTCAATGGTGAAAGATATTTACTACTCATTTAAACTAAATCAATTTGAATGGTACTTCAAGTTCGTTTCATGATTTTATCGGTGACATGATAGAGCTGCCTTATATACCAGGATCTATTTCAGTGTAACTTAGGGGTTCGCTGCATGGTTTCAGTTGTATTTCGTTGCTTAACGGGCAATTCTCGGTACGTGATTTCACCTATATCAAGATAGAGCTACCAAATTAAATTCAAACCATTTCAAAGTTAATTTGGGCGTGCTATACACTATACAGTTTCATAGCTGAAAAATGTTGTGACATAGAATTGGTGTTAATAATTTCTATTCAATGTTGTTCAGTACGCTCGACTAAAGAGTTCATGCCGTCACAGAAAGAAATCATTTCTTTATGTATGGCTCTGAGCTCCATTGTTAGTTTTTATGGCAACGTTTAATTGTTTCAGACCTACCTGCGTATGATTTCTAGACAAAGACTTTTCAGTTAAAATCATGAAACCAACTTCCCAGACGAAAAAAGTGGGTCACTGATAGCGACTTGAATTCATAGAAGGCGCAGATGTCCGTACGAAATTAAAAATTCATATAGAGCTCATTGGTATCTTTCTAAAAATCCAATTTATTTAAATTCATCGTTACAAACTTTCTAAAAGTCATTCTTTGATGAGCGTATCGCTCCACCGTCCGCCGAGGTCAAAACAGCTATTTCACCGACTACCCGCGGTGCTCTACTTTCTTGGAAGATTTTTTATGTGAAGTCTACTGTACTTGCAGCGGGCCACGCCTCGATCTGTGCTATATCCTCGGGCAGAGTCTGAAATAGCCGCGTGACAGTCGATCTTGGGAGAGCGGGCAGCGCTGCCAAAGTAGCGTTTTTATCGCCAAAATTCTCTCTTTGCCTAAATTTAGCTTAATTTAAAATTCAGGGCCAGAATAGGCCAATTTGGCATCCTTATTAGGTACTGATGGGGAGAGTGAGCACGGTTGTCAATGTTGGGTTTTTATTGCCAAAATTCTCTAATTTCTCTAAACTTCAGTTGAAAATGTTGGGCCAGAAAATGCCAATCCAACATCTATACTAGGTACTGATAAGTGGTGGTCATGGCTAGCAAGATAGTCGAAAACTCGACAAAACGCTCCCATATGGTTACGGTGTGGATGGGCTACCCATCTGCGAATCGATTCCCATTCATGAAGGCGTTATCCACGTGTGAAAGCGATATCTAGCAGATTTGGCATTCGCAGATGAGTATCGCTTTGAAAAATAGGCATCATTTATTCACAGATGGATATCACGTATTCATAGATGGGTATCGCATTCGCAAAGGAGTGCCTCACTCGCAAAAACGTCGCACATTCACTAATGGATATTGCGGATCCACAGAATATCTCTCTGATAGATGAGTACTGTGTTAGAATTTTACTGTTATCACACCTGAAGAACTTGATCTTGCTGAGGAGAGAAGGAATTACTCGTGCCCTTGCTCCTAGTTTGTATGTAGTCTCAGAGCATACTAGTGTAGTCGAAGTTGCTGTTGACAAGTAAACCCTGTAAAATTTGTAGAATGCATTCGAGTTTGCTTGGATGTTAAAGTTCGATTATAAATTTAGTGAGGTGATGTTTTTATGCTTCACAAAAAAATTTTAAGGCTTCACTCCGTGTTCTTGCACTGAACGTGAACGTTTGTTGTAGTATGCCTGAATTTACCTTCACTACTTGACCCTACTTCGAGTATCCATAGTTAGTTTTTGCCGCAGGGATTTGAACGTGGCCAACGTGGCGCTCTTCTGCAACGAATTTAACCTTCTAATGGCGTTGCGGTTATCTTCTCTAACTCGGAGGGCTGCGATCTCACGCCCTTTGTCGTGTGAGTTGCTCTAAAGAGAATACCGATGGAAGGATATTTTACTCTCGGACGTTTGGGCAATTTTTTTGCTTTTCGAAATTGTGGTCGAGTAAATGGAAAGTGTGGGAATTTGGGAGTATACTCTTTAAAAATACTGAGCATGGGAGCTGTTAAGCTCATCCTTAAATTCAAAGAAATATCTGATGCGTGCAATATGCTACCACCAAATCTAATCCAAAATTATTAGTATCGTTATTTGCCTGAAAAACTGTTCAGAATAACAAAGAACCCAAACTTCCTCTATTCTCCAAGTTACCGCATTTTATTTCAAGCGCACCGAATGCAACTGGGGCTTTTCAGCAGATAAGCAACCGATGCGAAAACGAGACTGATGCCTGGATGTTGCATGAGTAAGAATCAATGTCCCTGGAGTCTTGGTCCGCTGTCCTTTAGTTGGCAACAATGCACGAGCGTCCTTGGGTGGTCCTTCCTTGGGCGCTGGGGGTGAGGGAAGGCCGTGTGCATCTCAGTCTTTAGGCTGAATGCTACGTGTCGCACTTATCAAATCGTCTGCCTTATTTTGTATGCATTCCCGCGTCAGGCGTTGGTGTCGCCGTCCCAGTGTGTCATTCACGCGGTGCTCAGCATCCAGTTGTGTGTTTCGCTGAGGGTCGCTGCTTCGTCTCTGTTGGTGCTTTTGCGCTCTTCAGTGATTGCGTGTGATCGTTCTCGACATTAGTGGACGAAATTTGTGAAGGCGGTTATTGGTGTGGAGAGGGATTAAATATTGGCAACACAATCGGATTTTCTTATGCGCTTGTTTGGTAAATTAGATAGCTCTTGTTCAGTTACGTTTGACAGGTTAGTATTTTTTATCGTTGTATTTCTTGACTTTGGTTTTATTTTTTGAACGAAATTTAGCGAGAAAAATCAACTAATCTCACACAATACTGCTTATCCTTTGGAAAGACCTTATACTTATCGTAAGTAACCGCTTTCTGCTTACGTCCTGCCGTCAATCGTGGTAGGTACTGCTCCAGTTTACTTCACTAGCAGCTTTCTTGCGACTTGGTGAAAGCAATACTTTGTACCATGTTGTATAGTGATCATTCAGAAAACTTTGAGACAATTGCAGCATGTTGATTTCCTAGCCTTTTTTATGGAGATTTTTTCTGCTGTTGTAGGAGTAGCTTCTGTTGAAATTATTTAAATGCGTTCAGTGATTATTATCACTGACGAAGTTAGGTGAACATCCTGTCACGATTTTCTTTAATTTATTGTTACTGCATGAAATTGAATCCTAACGTTGGGTAACTGCGTCTTCGTTTTATTTTTTGTTGTGCGAAATTGAATGTAAATGCTAACTCTTTGTAAAAATTTTATTGTTGTTTCAAAGCACTGAATTTAAATGCGAATTGAGGGCATCTTTTTCAACGGTTGCATAAAATCGAATTTAGGTGCGAATTGAACGAGACTTTTTTATACATAAAATCGAATGTAGGTGCGAATTGAACGAAACTTTTTATAGTTGCGTAAAATTGAATGTACGTGTGAATTAAACGAAGCTTTTTATTACGTAAAGTCGGATTTAGGTGCGAATTAAACGAAACTTGCTGATAGTTGCATAAAATCGGAGTTAGGTGCGTATTGAACCAACTTTTTTGTTATTCCACTGTTACGTGAAATTGAATAGAGATGCGAATTGGACGTTGAGTTACCTGTTGCATGTACAAGACGGCCGTGTTGCAGAGGAGGTCGAGGGAAGGAGCGGCACGAGACCAGCGCTGGACGTCGAGGGTCGTAGGCCGCCGCCATTGTGCGTGTGTGCCGGAAGTGAGATGTGGGACGAGGTGAACTCTCCCTCCCTCGCACAGAGGGTCGCACTTGCGCTCCACAGCCGCCTCCTCCTCGTAAAACTTGACTTTTGCTGCTGTTCCTGCTCCGCCGCCTTCTTCTTGGCTTACTTCTTTTCTTTCTTCTGCTCCTAAAATGTGGTGGTCGAGTGTGAGAGGTTCAGCTTGATTTTTGTGATCGAGTGAGATGTTGAATTTGATTTTTGTGATGAAGTGAGATGTGCAACTTGAATTTTGTGATCGAGTGAGGTGTTGAATTTGATTTTTGTGATGAAGTGAGATGTGCAACTTGAATTTTGTGATCGAGTGAGATGTTGAATTTGATTTTTGTGATGAAGTGAGATGTTCAACTTGATTTTTGAGATCGAGTGAGGTGTTGAATTTGATTTTTGTGATGAAGTGAGATGTGCAACTTGAATTTTGTGATCGAGTGAGGTGTTGAATTTGATTTTTGTGATAAAGTGAGATGTGCAACTTGAATTTTGTGATCGAGTGAGATGTTGAATTTGATTTTTGTGATGAAGTGAGATGTTCAACTTGATTTTTGAGATCGAGTGAGGTGTTGAATTTGATTTTTGTGATGAAGTGAGATGTGCAACTTGAATTTTGTGATCGAGTGAGGTGTTGAATTTGATTTTTGTGATGAAGTGAGATGTGCAACTTGAATTTTGTGATCGAGTGAGGTGTTGAATTTGATTTTTGTGATGAAGTGAGATGTTCAACTTGATTTTTGTGATCGAGTGAGGTGTTGAATTTGATTTTTGTGATGAAGTGAGATGTTCAACTTGAATTTTGTGATCGAGTCAGGTGTTGAATTTGATTTTTGTGATGAAGTGAGATGTGCAACTTGAATTTTGTGATCGAGTGAGGTGTTGAATTTGATTTTTGTGATGAAGTGAGATGTTCAACTTGATTTTTGAGATCGAGTGAGATGTGTAGGTTGATGTTATTAATATAATGAGACGGGTAATGTCATAAGTGTGTTTTCTCGATTGTTTTTCTGACCGTGCTGAGTTATTGCCTCTTTGGGAGTTTTTGCGTTTTCTTCACTTTCGTTGTACATCTCGGTATTTCCGGCACAGTTCTCTATTTTCGTTGTAATTCAGTACGTGCTGAGTATTTGTTTCTCTACTCATATTTGAGGCCTTTCCTATAGTATTCAATTAATAATTTTTCCATGTCAGCTTTTTTAGGTATTCATTATGAGATTAGTTATAAAGACTTCGGTTGATCTTAATCGTCTTATGCCGGGTAAAATTGTTTTTTCCAATGGTTGTGTCGTATGAAGAGTACTCATTTTTCAAATTTTTCGTGTTACCTTTCTAGCCACGTGTTGTTGCTTACAATGAATCGATGAGTGACGAGAGGTTCCAGACTTGGGAATGTGAGCGGGGCTAATATGTTGCGTGGCGGTAAAGTGAGCGCGAAAAAAATTCTTGACTTTGAGAACTGATCTTGTATGTGGCAAATATTATGCTGAATGTTTTTGCTCTGAAACGACAAATTTGGTGGAGAAAAAGTACCCCCTCAGGAGATACAATTATTGTATTTATGGGAATTAACACTTCCAGGAGGAACATGTCAGTTTCTGAGCTGAGAGCTGGGTACGCTTTCTTTTTGAAGAAATCAATTTGTTTTTGTTTTGTTATGGACCATCTTTTTTCGGTTCGCTTGTAGTCCTGTTTTTCAACACCTACTACATACCGTCTTCTTCAACTTTTGTCTTATTTCGTGGATTTCTTTCTTAATTTACTGTTTCTATGTACTTTCTACATAGATTCCGCGTTCCCTGAAGTCCGTATTAAATGATGCCTTCCTCCCTCTTTTTGGAACTTCTTTGTTGCAGTTAGGGAGGCTTAAATTAACATCTAATCGAAAAAAAGTGCTCCATCATAATATTGATCAACAGTATTTCGACGTTAAAAATTCTAGCATCAGCAATACTATGTGTTAACTAATTGAGCACTTCGTGCATGAGTATTGCGAGACGCTGCGTCTGAGCCTGTACCTTGGGGCTCTCCTGGTGCGTGGTGTTCGTCAGTGCCGTCACTCCCGTCGCTGCGTTGAAGTGCGATATGGTTCTCTCCACCAACAACTCATTAGGCCCTTGTTTACATTCTTGTCTAAATAAATACTTCGGTGCCGTCGTAAAGCCTCAAATTATATTTGGCTAATGTAAGTGTGTTTGTATCGCGCAACCGAATGTTCTGTTTTATCGGGGACTCGCCTGTGAGTTTGTGCGAACGCGTTTCCTTCTACGGATGCCGTATGTGGATTAATAGGAACTGTGTTATTCCGTCTATACTAATAGTTGCAGTTCTCTGTTAGAGGAATGCTACTATTATTATATCTATCGGAATTAGCGCTCCCAGGAGGAAGATGGGAGATCTCGAGCGGAAGTTCAGGTTTGCCTTCTTTTCCTTGGAATTATTTTTTTTTTATGAGCAACTTTTGTTCAAGCTTGTAATAATACATGTTCAAACGAATGATTTTTCTCCGGTGACCGCTCCGCTACTTCTGCGCACAGCTGCGAGATTGGCGATTTTCCTGACAAAATTTATTTACTTCGTCTTTTTTGTAAATAAAATTATTTAACTGAAAGACTATTCAGCGTTTAGCAACCTTGTGGGCGTGTCAGACGTTGGATAGTCATTATGGTAAAATTTAAATTAACGTAAGAGAATTTCAGTCAGGAAAATGCCTACCTGGTCATTCTGCTGCGACGCTTTATCGCGTGCTACATAACGACGCTGGGGCCGTCCTTACGTCTGTTTGTGGTGTTTTAAGGCCTGCTACTCTGAGGTGCGCGTTTTATCACTACCATTATTCTCGACCACCGTTATTATATCTACATTTTCTGGCGTGCGCCACCTATATTGCCCAATAACTTTCGCCTCAAGTTTTCGGGTTTTTCGATGCAAAACCGAAGGTGTGATAACTGTAATTATGGGAATAATTTTTGAAGTGAATAATTTTTTATTTCTTAAAATCCCCTTTACTGATATTTAGATGACACTTGCATACTGATTTTTATTTTCTTGTTATTTATTAACGCTTAGATGCGGTTTTTCAGCGGTGAGGTTACTCTCGATGTTTAAGTTCTGGTCAAATTCCAGTGGTGAAGTTTTTATTTGTGCTCCATAGTGGCTTTCCTGTTGGTAGTTTTGTGATGTTGCGTTGTAGTTGTTATTCAGCCATTCTTTTTCCAAATCAATTTTTGCGGAGTGTTTTTGACACGATTTTTTTTAGTACAAGTACTTATACACTTAATTTATTGACATTTGATTAACATTTAAAATATTTATCGACTGAAGACTTCCATTTAATGCACATCTCATGTGAACATGAAAGTTCAACGCGTTTTTTTCACGTGTGGGAATTGGTCTTAGTTTTTGCCTGTGCTCATGTCTTCATTTCATTTGCTGTTTCTTATTATACCTGTGTTGATTTATTCACATTCTCTATCTCTTCGAATTTATTTGGAAATGGTGGAAGAACATAAGCTGGTTACAAATAATTAGTTTTTATTTAATGTTAAACCCCCGCATGTGCAATATTTAGAGAGGAAGTTCGATTTATCAACTTACGCCTCGGAGCTCTCGTGTGTCCGTCATATCTGCCTGCAAAGTTCCATGTGGTGTACTTTTAATTACAAAATATTGCATTGCCTTTTCAATTATTTTCCTGTTACAGTTATCGTATTGTGAGAACTAAATTCCGCTGTAGCCTTAGATTTGTCTTCATGTTTCGTTTGTATTTCAAAATTTCTTCCGGTTAACAGCGAATGTGTGTGGTAAAATTCTAGACAAAGGAAATTTACCTCGTTTGTAACTCGAATTTCGTCAATTTTTTAGAGCGCTTTGAAAAACGGTCGACATTTTGTAAACAATGTTGATTTCTGTGCTCTAGTGATTAAAAATGGCTGTGTTTCGTTCTCACGCTGCCCTTAAATGTCATTTGCTTTCTCTTCCTTTACCATTGGAATTAATAGGTGGCTAGTGTCAAGGCAGTAGCTCGTATTAGCTGTGAGCGAAGTGAGAGAGTAAAGGAGAGAGAGCGACCTCTATCGCTCCTGTAAATGGTGCCAGGGCTCCAACATCTCTCTCACTTCCCTATCCCCCGTGTGCTCAACTCTCTCTCCCTCTGTTCCTCTCTCTTGGTTCCCTATCCCCCGTGTGCTCAACTCTCTCCTTTCCTCTGTTTCTCTTGGTTCTTTATGGATATCTTCCGTTGACATCATTCTGCCGCGCATCTAACGTGTGTGCACGCCTGCTTCCTTGTTCTATCAATTTATGATGCTAGTACGTTTAATTTGCGCGTGCCTATCTGCTCATTTATCGTGTTTTTTATGGGTATCTTCCGTTGACGTCATTTCACGACTCGCCTAACGTTTGCGCTCATTTGGTGCGTTATTCTGACGATTTATGGTGCTCGTACATTCAGTGTGCAGGTGTTGTTTTATGGGCCGTACATTATCAGTTTATGCGTGTTGTTAATCGTGTGCGGTCGCTCTCAATCAAACGAGTTTCCCCACTGAGGGCTCGACTAGCCATCGTATTCTCCTGACAACGAATGTTTTGCTTTGGTCTATGTGAGCTTCGCTGTCAAGATTTTCTCGAATGATTGCTTTTCTTTACGCAATCTAAATTCTAATCGTACGGAGACTACTTTTAATTCAGGTGTCGTATCCGTTCTTGCCCCTCACTTGAATTTTAGGATATTTTTCAACCATTTTTAAGATAAAAGGCGTCTAATTTTATCTTCCTCTTTTCTATTCTTGTTTGTTTTTCTGAGCTGCGAAATCACCCTGATGTTCTTATCTCTAGACTCGGCTATTTGAGCTCATAGTAATCCCATGACCAGTGAGCCACAATGTTGATGCAGCAGATTGCTGTTTCCTCCTTTCATTACATAACGTGCTCAACTTGCTGCTTCGGCGTACTAGCATCGAAGAGAGCGAGAGAACTCGCCTCCTTAGAATGCCTGAGTGCCGTCGGAATAAGGTCACCATAGAGCCTATTTTCAAGACTTGTTCAATGGAGTATGGACGCACTATAGGTGCTGAATTCCTATTGTGGTTTGTCCCTGAGTTGGATCAGATATTACGTTGCAGACAACAGAATTGATTCGTCCAAGTTTCGTCTCGTCGCTTTTTTTATCTGTAACAAGTTAAGGCTCATGTTGTACCCAAACCTCCCGTCATGTTCGAGCTCGAGTTAAAACCTGATTCCACTAGCAGTGCTTTCTTGTGAAGCCTTTGTTTTAACGTACTTAGTAATGGAAACTCTTGAATATGGTAGCGTTTTTTAAGAGTGCTCTTGTATTGGATGTGAGGAAAATGTTCGTGTTTTTCTAGAAATATCGCATGCGGTAAATTCTTGAATCTTCTATAATTTTTTGTCTTCGTTTTAAATTTGTTACAATCCCGTTAACTGAAAACTCAAAGCCAACCTCATTGTTGTACGTACGAGAAGACTAATTTTCCTCTTTTCCGGGGGAATGGACACCCGTCGAAATAGATATTCATAGAATACCAACGGAATCTGCCGAGTGCAGGAAATATTCACATATAGTCGCAGTTGTATTGGGCGTTAATTTGTTTCTATCATTTTTATCCTAAGCGATATCACGTTACTATTGTGATCTCATTTCTAAGTTTTTTGTTATTCAGGATAAATTCGTGGGCCCAACAGTATATTTCGTTGTTGAAACGTCCACTCTCCTGAGAGATTATTGAAGTTGTAATATATGTTTTTTTTTAATGTAGCCTGTTGTGTTGGCGCCTTGCATTTACTTACCTGATACTTTTGCTGCGTTCTAAATTTCACTGCGTTTTTTACCTTTGATCATCTTACTTTTTGTTATATTTGAACGTTAAATTTTTTGATCGTTGAATGTTTCTTTCTTTGCTTGCGTCGCCTGTTACATTTTATTTCCTTGCTTGTGGTATTTTAAGTCGAATTCGATATATTTCCACATGATACCATGCATCTAATGTTACTTCCCAGGGAGTATTCCTTCGCAGTTGATATCTTGCATGTTTCCGTGCTTGCTTATTTTCATTGCGCGTGCATGTCAAACGGCGTTCACACGTCATGCTCGTGCATGCTGATTTGCTGCACACGGTGCGCGTGTGCATTTTAGAGGCACGTCATGCGGCAAATTTCTTGCAATTCTGGCGAGCGCTGGAACTGAGGAAGCGATGCCCGTGTAGCTCTCCTTGTCTCTCTTCTCTTCGATGCTGGCTGCTCAAGGTGAAGGTTCCTCTCTCAGCTCTGGAGGCTCGTCACCTTTGATATGTCTATGCTGCCGTGTCACTCGCATGACATTGACACAAGCGTTTCTTTCTCCTAGTACACTGCACTCGAACTGTCATGTCGCTTATTTCTTCATTTCCGTGGCTTCTGCCTCATTGTCATTGAGAGAAACAATAGTTTATTATGAGTATCGAAGGGATTCATTCAAAACTTCGGTTTTAAATGATGCGGTTACTTGCAGTGTATCGCGTTACAACGAGGTCGTCAGGGCTAATGAATACGCTCAGTTGATTTTTACTGATTGTTATTGACAGCTTTTCATTTTCTCATATTTTTCCCTTTTGTAAGATGTTGATATGGAGAATGCCGATACCTCAATGCTAAATCTCATGAACGCCGGCATTGACGTCCTATCACCTTGCTTTGGGACCGGAGATGACGCGTTGATTGTCGGTCTCTTTTCACGCAATGGATACCTCGTGACTCTTTTGTTACTTCTTTGGTTGAAATTTGCGTGCTGCTTGGAAATGATGCATCATTGTGTAACGTCGGACGTTTAATTTGCCTTGTAGTTTATGATGCTCCTCATCTTGTGTCCAGCTCGTTTTAGGATGTAGCATTTCAAGTCGATATCTGATAGCGTTAAGGGCATCCTCACATTCCTTGCGGGTTTCATATGCAGATAACCATGCAAAAATTGGTGTAGTTGTCACGCCAAGCGCTGTACAGTAACTTAGCTCTTGACGTAGTTTGACAAAATTGATTTCCCTTCTGGAGTCGAGAACCGTCATTCTTAACATCGAACGCCACCGATGGCCACGGAGGGGATTTTCAAAATACTGCTGACCAACCAGTTGTCATAAACTCAATTTTCATGAATACTTAATTGCTAAAGGAAGACATGATTCAGCTAATGTTTGCCGTGTTCAAAATTGCTCACTATAATTGACTTTAAATTTGAGTGAATATTGAACTTCAGTTTAACCAATTGCGGTCAAAGTTTTGAGAAATGTTTGGAAATTAGGTCTATCGTTTCGAAATGTCGTTTACAGAACCTCCATAACGAGGTCCTACTTATACTACGTTATGAAAAATAGTGCGTTTGATTAACAGCGCATGCTCTAATGTTGCGCTGCGCGTCGTTCCCGTACGTCACTTGTATATGCGAATGACTTTAGTCGTTCCGAACACTCGGTCAGTCGCTCCATTTTCAGATTAATTGTAGGTTGACCTGAAAAATCGTAAGCGCATTCTTAGAGTACAAGAGGTCTTTATTCCGATTGGTATCGGTAGCTTGGTGACAGCAATGATGTAATCCGTGTAATTGATTAATTAGTCGGTTTTCTCGCTTAAGAGCCCGTTATATCCGTTTATTGTGCAGTTCTTGCTCACTTAGATAAGAGTTCAGTGAACTTGTTCGCAGTGTTACCTGGCCACTGCCTGCTACGCGAGAATGGTATTGCACTTCTCACTGGTCAAGACCGTACTTTTTGTGCCTCCTTTCTCCATGTTCAATATAGAGTGATTTGATGTATCCAGCAGAATGTGTGCGTTTTGGTGAGTATCGGTACTCCACAATTTTAAATCGCGTTAATTTTAACCTATAGAAATCGAAATATCAGGTTATAATATGGATAGATCTGCGTGATCCTTTCTCTCCTAATGATAGAAAATAGTGCACTCTGTCGTTCCTATTAATGCGCCCTTAAGGGGAATATACCTATTGTATTTATGGGGATTAGCACCCCCGGAGGGAAAATGTGAGGTCCCAAGCTGAGAGTTTGATAAAGCTTCTTTTTGTTAAAATGAAAGTTATTCGTATTGTTAAGGACCTTTTTCAGTTAACTGCTTTCTTGTTTTTCGGCACCTACTACTTTATTCTTCAACTTTTGTCTCCTTTGATAATCTTACTTCCTAACGCACTATTTCTCTGCGTAGGGGATCTTGTGTCGGATTAAATCTTGTGCGTGGATTCCGCGTTTCTTTACTCCGTACTAAATGGTGCTATCGTCCTTCCTCTCTTTGGAACACCTTTGTTGTGGTTAGGGAATTTTAAACGAACTTGAAATCTTCCCTAGTCTCCAGGTGTATTTGCATGGCTCGGTTGCGATGACCATTAAAAGCAAGATAGCCTGGTCACCCACGCATATAATTACTAGAACAAATGAATGATTAGTATGAGGTGAGCTAATTAGGGCAGCAAGAACGCGTTGCAGCGCAGGTGGGCAACTTGCACCCACCATGTTATTCGTACGCAGCGCCCGGTGACGGCAGGGCAGAGGGAACATGGTACGCTTTGTAAGGAGGTCAATGGCGGTTAACCTGGAAAATCTGAGGCCTGGAAACGGGGTCACGCTTTTTTCCTTGGACTTCCTCTTTTTTATTTGGAGGGCAGTGCTGTTGCGTGTGCTGTGTGCTTCTACGGCAAACTGACATTAGGTACGCTTGGTGACAGAATGTCATCGCTTTCTCTCGCTCGCGTTACCTTTGGAAACAGAGGATGTGCTTTGTTGGTGATCCAGTTACCTCGTCAGTGCTCGTCTAAGTTTCTAATGCTCGCTCGCTGTAAATGCAATTGTATGAGAAATGCTTTTTGTCCTAGATAGCTCGTTCGGTCAAATTGAACTTGTGCAAAGCAAGTGTGTGCCAGATTCGTTTTTGTGTGCGAAATAGATGCAGTAGTCGGGTTAGATCTTTGTCCGATTTTAACCTTGTTTATGTACTGCGGCTGCGGGTGATTTTTTATTTTTTAGACGATGAGCGTAGTGCGATAATTAATTCTTCGTGAAGATGAAGAGACGGTTTCAAATTGAAGACGCTGTTTAAGTATAGAAGTGTTTCGTATTATTATCAAATGAATCTTTCTTAAAGTGCTGTTTCAAGTTTTATTTCGGTATGTGTCAAGCCTTTGAACTTATATCCTATTGCTGTTCATCAAATGTGTTGTAACTCTTCACGCTATCAATATAACATATGTTATCATGACAAGTGTTTCGGGCAGCAACACTTCTTGTAATTTAGGTCTCTGACCCCACATTAAAGCAACACTTAAACGCCGGCTTGTAAACAAGGATAAAATTCACAAGGAAAATCAGGCCGAACGTGGCCGAATGTCTCAGCGTCCCGGAACAAGACTCCATTCCGTTGGTTTTTCTCGTTGCTCGCTAGCAAGAAATACTCTTGTCCTAATGGAGTTTTAACTTCGTTCTTTTGTGGACGAGTATTCAATGTCAGCTTGGCTTCTTCCGTTGTTAATGTGCGGGAATTGGTCTCTGAAAGAGCTATGATAATTAACCATTTATTGCCTGGAAATACGTTCACTGCTAACATCTCGTTTTTACGGTTTCTCTCCTGTGGAGTTAAATTCCGGGTCAAATTATTTTCTCTTCGCTGATTCTTTCAGAACAGTCCTGTTCGTGAACGAAATTGATGTGCAGATTTTTCCACTAAAGTTTACTAATTTCTACAGAAGCTTTTTGTTGTAGGAATGGTGTGCTCAATGCTCAAGGGGGGTGCCTCTGTAACATCCAAGTTTCAATCACCGCGGGAAAGTGTCACTTGAACAATCATATTTTTGGACTTCCATGTTGTTCATGTGGGTGGTATTTATGCCCTCTTTGTATCTGTGCCTTCTAAGACGAGTGTTTTTTTAAGGAAAGCGGACGTAAATCTATGTATCATGAAACGAGCATGCATTTCGGTTCATTGTCCCTTATTCTCGTGTCTAACTGGGCTTCTTCCCTCCTTTCACAGTATTTTCCAGTAGTCTGACTATCATGATGTTAGCTGTTCGAATATTACATCAATTTCTCGATCTTAGAACTTCTTTTGCTGTCAAGAATTTCTCATAAAAGCTCCATTTTATGACTTGAGTTGATTCTCCTGGACCGAGCATTACAGACTGCTCTTTAGCTTGTGGTTCTAACGATTAGTCGATGTACATCTGCAAAAACTCGTTATCTAGAGAATACTGACCTATTTCTCTCGTGCGTGTACAGTGTTTAAATGATTTTGCTCATATCGTGTTGACTTAGCGCTTCTAGTGATGTATTTTAAGATTCCTGATAAATTAATAGTTTTATTTGCATTGCATCTGCAACTCATGGGGTAAGCTAGACTTGGGTGCAACTGTTCACCGAGTCGGTTGTTTCTGGTACTTTAGTCCATCTCCTTGTTCTCATTCTCATTTTCATCTCGTCTCGACTCCTGCTGGTTTTCAAGCACTCTTCGGGCAAATGAGTTGCATACATCTCGCAAATGCATGTGTGAACACCGTGATGATTGTTTTATATTTCTACTTAAAAAATAGCGCAAATGGCAAGTGCCGTTGAATCATAATTCAAATGCGATTGTTGCTGGAGTTGTGAGAGATATTTACGCAGCTCTGCGTTAGCAGGAAGGTGCGTGGTTAGAGACGCTGGCTGGCACATCAGGGTCAGGGTTTGTAGCTTACCAGCGAGGAGAACGAAGCGGAGCCTTCGCCTCGGCGTAATTTTGCGTGCCCCGTTCCTACACCTGCTAGGAGAAGCCGAGTGAAGATGAACTCCTTAATTCCGAGGTCGAGGCTTTATCCCTGCGAGGAAGAGAGTATCCGTATTTCCGGAGGGCGAGGGGTGAGGGGCGGCCGCGCTTTCCCTCTTCGTTGTCGCCGGGGTGTGGGGGCAGGGTGAGGGAAGGGGGGCGGGGTGAGATGACCTCTATCAACAGCTGAGATAAGGTCGCGCTCTTTTGCGTACACGCGTGTGCGTGTGTCGCCGCGCACTTACGTACACACGTTGGCGTATCCCTTACGCTGCGCTGTGCTGCTCCCTCCCATGATCTGGCGTGCTTCGTATACGTCCGTGTGACGGAGGAGGCAGCGTCTGTTCAGTGTCGGCGATGTTGAGTGCAATGGTGGCTGGATGTCGTTCACTCACAACGCTGCTTCTCGCCTGCTTCAACATGTCTCGTTCGAGCTTCTTTTGACGTGTTCTTATATGGAGAGCGACGATTTCCATAATGTGGAATGATTTTCGACAGGAACTGATAAAATTTTGACAGGACTGCTATACTGCGGTGTCTCGGCGTTATCTCGATAGCAACAGGCGAAGTTAAGGTTTGCAGAGCTTCCTTGCCGCCATAAACGGCCTTGTTTCTCCCATTTTCTCTCGCCCGGAGATGCCTTGTAATCTCATTGGGACAAATCGGATAACTTCTAGTCGTTTTAGCTCAACTGAACTGCATTTGCGCTGGTCAAGTATCATGTGTGTCATTCTGACAGATTTTCTTATTTTGGCGTTACATTTTTTAGAACTTACCGCTTCGAAACTTGTGCCTCGTTGTATAATAACTTCATATTAGTTGAAACTTGTTTTAATGCGGCTTCCCGATTCAGTGCCACATCCTATGTTAATGAATAACCTTGTAACATAACCTTTACTTCGTATTCCACTTGGTTGCTTAAAGCGTTCAAACGAGGACTTTCGAATTAGGAGTATTTTCGGCTCTTATGAAATTTGTTTATGAGACCGTAATATCACGTGATAGACAAGGGCTCAGCTCTCCCTTGAATCGCGCTCTATAGTTCTCCTTATTAACACACAAAAGTGCTAAACGAACATTCAATGGGGTTCAAACTCGGCTTTCAATTCTTCTTTCAAACTTGATCTTTAAAGAAAGGCAGGTGAAGTAATTTGTAGCTCTTTACTCTCCAGAAGCTGTATTAAATATAATTTCATCATTTGTTTCATTATCATTTCGCCGCATGAAAATATTAGTTGAGTTTAAAACAAGATTTGAGATTAGCGAAGGTTGTGACCATGCCAACGTTACGTTATGTTGTGTAGGTTGTCGTAACACATTACTTCTCTGAGAATGAACTTTTCTTTTCCTCATAGCAGTACCCACTGATGACCTCGGTTTAGTAAAACGTCCTCAGTGGTCTTTCTTGTCTCCGAACTAAAGTTTCTAACGATAGGCCTATATTGTTTGCTTTTGGAATAAATGTCACAAATTTACCATACTCTTCACATTCAGTAATGTTTATCTGAAGAAGGACCCGCTAGCAATATACGACTATTGTACCTATGAGAATTAGTGCTCATGGGAGGAAGATGTGAGAGTTCCCGAGCTGGTTATGTAAGCCTTCCTTATGCTGGAATAAAACATATTTTTTTATTGTGTTACGTACCATCTTTTCTCGGTTCACTGCTATCCTTTTTTCAGTACATATTTCTATCTTCTTCAATTTTATCATGTAGTTTCATGAACTTCTTGTAGTCACGCTACTTAACGCGCAAGTTGTTGGAACACACCTTGTGCAGTGTTATTCCCTGTTCCCGTAACTATCCTAAACGGTACCTTCCTCCTCCTTCTCTTGAGAACACCTTTGTTGTGTTGAGAGAGGCTTAAACTAACCTACCATCTTATCTAAATGAAGCGTGTTGCGATGCAATGAATGCGAGAAAGGCAATAAAGAGAGAGTGAGCGATGTGTCCTAGCCGAGTGTGGCCGGGGCGTCCTCGTGCTCCGCCGGGTCAGGGATCGAAGCTGTGGCTCTTGCTCGCTTTCCTTCGCTGCTGCTGCTGCTGATGGTGCTGTCGTTGAGGTGTTGTGGTTGGGATGTTGTGATCGCTGTGGTGTGTTTGTTGTTAAGGTGTGTTGTTCTGGTACTGTGGTGCGGTGTGGTTGTTGAGGTGTGAGGTGGTTATAATGGTGCTATGGTGTGGTTATAATGTTGCTGTGATGTGGTTATAATGGTGGTGTGGGGTTATAATGGTGCTGTGGTGTGGTTATAATGGTGCTCTGATGTTCTGGTGCTGTGGTCTGGTTGTTTCACTGCTGTTTTGTTGTCGTCCTGTGGCTGTTGTAATATCGTGCATTGCTCAACTTGCGGAGTGATGTTGTTCGTGCTGTTTAGTTTTCATGGTGCTGCAGAATCGTCCTTGTTCCATAATATTTTTCTTCTACCATAATCTTTTCCTTGTTAAGCTGCTGTTCTTTTGCTATGTTTTTTTTTTGTGATGCAGTGTTGTTCTTCCGCTGTAATGTCCTTGTTGCAAGGTACGTAATCGCAAAATTCAGTGACGTGTCGAGCTTTACGAAGTGGGTCAGCTACACCTGGAAGTGCACACATCTGCAGCAGAAATGTACTTTCCGGCCTCAGCCTGCCAATATGGCCTATATAGGCGAGGGCCTTCGCTTGGAATGGGTGCGTAGATGGAACGGAAATTAGACTCGCACCTGGGCAAATTTTTTTAGAAACTCTTGTTGACGCAAGTGTTGCCTCACAAGTTCTGTCAGCGGCCCCATTGCCGCGTTTCAGTCCGGGAGTATCTTGTGCAATGATTACGCCCTAAAATGAAGTGCTATTTGGTATCGGCTCACCTACTGAAATACGTAATTTTTATCAATTTTTTTATTGTTTTAAGCGAGATGCAATTTTGGGATCCTAGTATTTTATTTCTTTACTTGTTTAAAGTGTTTTGCGATGGTTTTGCCTTACCCTTTAGGTAGTTGAAAAAATTTTAAACCTCGTTTAATTATATTTGAAATGGTCATCTACTTCGATGCCCTGCGATTTTAATATGATAGTGCAATTTACCTTGTGACCTACAAATTTGAGCATAACCTTGATTATGATGTGGTTGTGTACAATTATCAAGCTATAACAGGGAAGCTGCATCGGAGCAGCGCTGTATTAAAGTGTGCAGCCCTTCACACTGTGAGGCGCATTGTTACCTACACAACACTTTGCATTTTGCGCCATTGAGAGTTTTGCTCTGAGGCCACGTGCGTGTTGTTTCTGGGTTCGTTGCTTGTACCGTCTTCTCAATGTTACCGTCACCGCAGGTGCTGCTTTATTTGCTTCATTGATGTATTGTAATGTTTCATTAATGTATTAGCGTTCCTGTGCTAGTGTAGCACTTGGGTATTCATGACAGCGCTGTTGAACTTGCCGCCCATCGTGCACTTCTGAGCTTCCTCGTTGTGCCCTATCAAGCCTCAAAGCTTTCAGCCCAGGTATCAATCAGGGTGTAGTCCACTCCGACTTGATCTGTTCTTTCGAGCTGGTTTCGTATTGCTGTCGAAAATGTTACGTGGTACGGATTCCTCTCTCTGTCCAGAATTATCAGACTCGCCTTTTTTCGTTCCAAAATTCTCAAATTGGATTTTTTTTAAGTAATGATTTGGCATGACGAGCACTCGTTTTGCTCAAATTTAATTCGAGGAAGCCCTAAACGTTATGATTTCGCCGAGTAAAAGGCGATTATGACGACAGTGCCTGAGTGCCACAATGGAACACAGGGTGATAACGGCTTCGTGTTGCCTGCCGCTGCAGCCACTGACTCCTCGCTTCACTCCCCGCCAACGAGCGCTGTGCTGCTGCCTGCCTTGCATTGCCAGGGCTGCTGGCCTCTGTCGCTGCAGCGCTCGTGTAACACGTGCTCCTTTTGGGCTTTTTTGGGCACATCCTACGTGGTCGCTTCTGTGAGCCGTTCTACTTACAGTTGGGTAGACATTTTGCTCTTCTAATAGCCGTAATCATTGTCGCTTCTCTGAGCCGCTCTACGTACAGTTGGGTAAACATATTGCTGCTCCTATAGCTGTAGCCGTGGTCGCTTCTGTGAGCTGTTTTACGTGTAGTTGTGTAGCAGTTTTTCTAGGAATTGCAATTTTTTCTGCGTCTCGGTATACTGCTTACGACTTTGGTCGGTGTAGCCAGTTGTGGATTGAGATAATTATTTGACTCTTAACCCTTTAACGTCCGAATTTTTGTACTCATATTACCGTTAACACAACCACCGTCACTAAACTGGCGCTGGCATCTGGCAGTCACCGATATCAGGATGGGATAAGAATTGCCACTCGGCAGAGAACTTCAAAGAACACATTAGGGAACTAATTGAATAAGAAATAAAATATATTGAAGGGGAATTTTGAAAGAGGACACTGGTGTCCTCTGGGGCGTTAAAGGGTTAAGAAGTGCAACTGACCATGCACTTGTTGAATTAGCGTTCTCGGGGAATATGTGAAATTCCGAGCTAAAGGTTAGGTAAGCCTTCATTTTGTTGAAATGGAATAGGTTTTTTTATGGATCTTTTCTCGGTTCACTGCTGTCCTATTTTTAAGCACCTACTACTTTCATCTTCAAATTTTATCGTGTTTCACAAACTTCTTTCTCAATTTACTGTTCCGAAATAGCCTTCGTCTCAGATTGCTATCTTAATCGAAAAAATGAACTTATGTTGGTTTCCGCGTATCGTTGCTGCCATTTTTATTTTAACTTAAAATGAAAATGATTGACTTTGGTCTTGGAAGTGCTAAAAGTTGAGTGAGTAATGTTATATGTCGCGAAGTTTTAGTATAAAATCTGGGAATCATTTCCAGTATTGTACTTCTCATAAAGCGTCTAAAATAATTCAATCTCGGATCACTTTATACTCTTGTAGTTCATTCTTTACAATCGTCTTGCACAGATGGGTAATTTTAGAGTTGTTTAAAGTTGCACTCATACTTTGGGACCGGATTTTAAAACATGTTTCCTCGTCACAACTAATAGCTCTCACAGTGAATTCGACTTGGCTAAGCTACATGCTATCACACGCAGCGTATTTAATTCGATTCGAAGCATTTCACTATGCAGTCGTTCCTATACGATCGCGTAACGTTAAAATTTCACTCCTGTTTTACATGCATAACGTTCTACGATAAGTCCTGTTAGTCGTGGCCGTACCTGTCTGACCTTCGCTGTAGCGCAGGGCGATGGTGGGTCTGCTGTGTGTGATTAAGTGCTAACTGTTAAACTGCTATAATGGTGTGTGTAGTCGACTGTGTATTACTCGAGTTCTTGCTGAAGCCTTTTACTGAATTTATGCTGATGTGCTTCATAGTGTTGTGTTATAATTACCTCTCTATGAAATTTGTTGGATGAATTTTCGCTTTGTTTTCTGCTGTTCGCTGAGATCAGTAACCGTTAACTTAGTCGTAAAAGAGTGTATGTGTGCTTTTGTGATCTCTTGTTAATTTCTTGAACAACATGCTGTCTATGTATTTAAATTATGTGTATTGATTGTGTTGGTGATTCTTACCATTTTATTTGTTTAGTTTTAACGTCACAACTGATAAATTCGTTTAACTTCACAGTAAATGCGTTACTTTAGTTCATCCAATCCACGCCAATTCTCCATGATGAATTTCAGTCGGGAGACACCGTAATTTAGCCGGGAGGAACGACTGCATTGTGTGAGCGTTGAGGCAGCAATGCATTTACAGTTGGTTACCCTTGACTACCGTCACCGCCTCTCCCGTAGATCCCAGTCTACTTCCGCACAATCGCTCCTACTCCATTGGGCCATACTGATCCTCGGTTCGATTTTGCTTCATTACAGCGCGGATACTTGTCTCGATTATTTTTGGTGGTGTTTACATTCCCCGTGGAAGCCTTAAGGGCCGTTTACACTGGTCTACATTTTGCTGCAGCCTCACGTGTAGACGCCTCGTGTGGAGCTTCACAAGAGCCATGTGCGTTTAGACTAGACACCATTGGAGCGAGCCATGGAGCGCGCGCTGCTCAACAGGGCTGCCACGCTAGATATTATATAGCTAGATCTAGGTGTTTTTGCTGAAGCTTAGATGTAAAATTTCGAACCTAGATATTAGCTATAAAATCCATATAGTTTTTTCAGCGTGATAGAAATTTTCTAGCTAGAATTACAGTTAAGCTATGTATATGATAGATTACTGTAAATTCGAATTAGGAAGTCACCATAATGGTTGGTTACTGCTTCATTCTTATTATATTTGTTAATTTACTTAAGCAAATTGTCTGAATAGTGAAGCAACCATATTCTGATCATGTTATGTTCAGATTATGAACGACACCAAGACGGCTATTTCACGCTTCATAAGCTACAGCACACTATCTCCAATTGCAAAACTAGTGATGATATCAGAAAATCAAGGAATAAAATGCACATACATTATCAATAATGTAATGTGGCCTCATTTTGACGAAAGACCGACCAATGATATTGGTAACAAGGAGTTCAGTTTATTGTTGGATGGAGCAATGATATTTCTATCATGAAACTACTTGGTGTATCAGTTATTTACTAAAGTAATGCATCTAATAAAGTAAAATCAACTTACTTAGTAATTGCAAAATTATTAAAAATGATGAAGATAGCGGTGTGAAAGCCTTAAAACAATTGTTGAGAAGTAGGAATCTGAGCATTGATGAAATGCAATGCAATAGAGACTGACCTTTCTACTCGCAACACGTGTAAAATTGAAGAATATTTGGATACCAAGCTTTATTAGGGTAAATATCAGGATACTAGATAATTTATATAAAGATAAATTGCCTAAAATAAAGCAATTTATGAAATAAATATCCTTATATGCTATTGTTCAACTAATTTATTATAGTAGATAATTAATTTACTTCTAGATAAATTTTTGGATGTTTTATTATTAAATCTATATGTTTCTCGATATTTTTTGAGGTCACACTAGATTTTTTGGTCAAACACAAGTGGCAGCCATGCAGCACAAAACCAAGTGGCAGCCATGCAGCTGTAGACGAGCTTGTGTGAATATTGTTGCTGCATCGTAGCTACGTAATCTCTTTTTTATTTGCATGAGTGAAATGTTACTATATTCGTTCATCTTCATTAAAATATAATGGAAAGCAGCCTCCTTATATTCACAGCTTTTAGTCTGCCAAAGGCATTGATGGGCTTAGTACATTTCAATTAGAAGCAGTGTAGTTTCTCGCGGTAGTGTTGAGTCAGCCATGACGGGTGAGAGAGAGGCGCTACCTCACTTGATGACTGCCATCCGCACACTGACCGGTCGAGCTGCGCCTCGCACACGTGTAGCCGCTGCACGGATTCAACCAAAGCGAATCGGGAACTTCGGGCTCACACACACAAATTTGAGCCTCAGTGGTGAGCTTCGGCTACACGAGTCGCGCCTCACAGCCGAAATGTCCCCTAGTGTAAACACCCCTTTAGTCTTCCACCTGCTCTACGAAGTATGTAGGTATGTTTGATTCGTGTGTTGCTTATGCCTTTTATGTTTGAATTTCTGTTCGTTAGCTGGTAATGTTAACCGTGATTGATTTCTGAACGATTTTATTTCAACTTTTGCTTTGAATCACTTAATTACTTGGTATCCGTGTATCATTCCTTCATATTATGACGATGTGTGGATGCAATTTGATATCCACTCATCCTCCCTCCATATTCAAGATTGATTTTGTTTAATGTCGGTCAAGTCCTTCAAAATTCTAGGCATGCCTCGTCACGGCTGTCAACCCACTGCCATATTCTAGGGTTCTCTGTGATGCTTTCCCTCATTTTGGTGCGAGTCCACTGTGTTGTTGAACTGAACTGTTCGCCTCTGTTGCGCGCGATCTCCTTCCATGAGCGACAATGGGGATAATTTGTTTAACTGAATGGAGCTGGTAATTACTTGCAGAACCGTGACCATGTTGTGGTGACCCGGTATTTCTGCATCTCCCTGACCCGATTATGTGGAGTGAGAACAGCTGCAGTGCCCCTCTCCCTCCCGCCTACCTCGCCCCAACTGATGTGCGCACATCGCGACCAGTTATGACAGATGTTCTACATTGATGCCAACCAGTCATTTCCTCGATACTTGCGCCTCGTAATTGCGTGCCAGTTTCCTCGTGGTCCTGCCATTCATGGGATGTTGTTGCCCTTGTGAGCGTGACGTTGCCCTCAGTCATGTTGAGGAAAACGGGTGTTTTAAAAATCAAAATGAACTCTTATAGGGTGGATCGTGTTTTGTGTGCCTCGTGTCGGTGCGCGGATCGAAATTTTGTTCCCAATCATTGAAAGCCCTCCCGAACGCTCAGTAAAATTACAAACATCAGCTCAGTTTACTAGCATAAAATGTATGATGGCACTTTGTTGGGCTCAAGTTATGTACCTGTTTTGGAGACCCCTAGCTGCTGTGGTTCTAGTTCAAGGACACACTCGTGTGTTCAGTTATACTGTTATGGGAACACACGTGTCCTGCTCTCCACAGACTTACGTGGCGGCGTAATGTTGCGAGGTGTATTTTGAGCTTATTTTTCGACAGTCTTGCCTGTTTTATTTTGCCCATTTTACGATGAACTCTGTAATGTTTATATCTACTGATGTTTCTCATAGTACTTTTTATTATCTCGGAACAATTCGACGTTTTCTTGCCTGCAACCGATAAATTGCCTAACATTCCATTGTAAGTTCAAATGTAAATGCTTCGATTGCACTGGACATTCCAAATTAGTTGTGGGCACCAGAACAGAAGCTAAACGTTCTTCATGGTCGAGTATTGGGGCCCTAAATTCAGCTTTCGTTTGTAGCTAATGGAAAAAGTTGCCCGTGTTTTTTACGTGCCTGCCGCGCGCACTCAAAAATTAGCTTCACCCCAATCAAGAAAAAAATGTGTTGGCTGTTTTACGATCTTGGGTAGATCTCTTCTACCACCGAGACGAGTGTCTAAAACCTGAAATGTAATCGGCCTAGTTTCTGAGTCAACCGCCGGCAAACTTGACGTGTTCCCCGAGCAGTTCGTTGGGGCACATGATCTGTTCATTGAATATTTCTACGACTCGCAGTTCCTGTACTGCGAGTTTGGTTCCCGAAGTCGCTTGTGGTTCCGTTTTGAGCAGCGCTCTATTTTGAATTTGTGTAATGTTTTGAGTTTTTCATGTTTTGTCCGTCGTAAAGCCTCGCCGTGGGTGTGGGTGTGTGAATAAGTTTTACTTGAATGAAATTTTAGGAATGCTCAAGAAATTCTGATGATATTAGTTTTAATTTGTTCATTTGTCTCACCATTGGTGTCGTTCTTGAACAAAAGCAATAAAGTATATTTTGAAGTGACTTACTCCGAATATGTTCACTTTAATGTACTATTCCGATTTTCAGGGATCTATTTTTCTCTAATAAAAGCACCGTGAAAAATTTCATTCATTCTTTACCAATGTTCGCTGTATCTCTATACGATTTTCCAATCTTTGGAAATCGAGAAAAGTACCAATCTTTGGAAATCGAAAAAAAAACACATTCGGCGCCTGAGTAAAAGCGTGGGCGTTTTTGGTGACGTTGGTGGCAGTATCTGGAACAGCTCGCCGCTGCCCTAACTTCAGTGGAGCAAACCGGCCATGCCGGTTTGCAAGAAAGCTTGCACGGGGCTATCGCCGTGGTTTGACCACTCAGTAATTTTGTAGTGCTTTTCCACGCGCGCCTTTGTTTATATTTCTGTTGCTTAGGGTAGTCTCGGTGAGCGTATATTGTTTCAAAGCTAGAAGGGTTCTTTCAATACGCGTATTTATTTAGCCCAAGTTTTTAAAATTTGCCGACACTAATGCTTCGTGTTCACTTCTGATATGTTTCGCGTGCTTTCCTGCAACGTGAATGTAAGCTTGGATATGCCAGGATATAAAGTTTTTGTTCTGTAAAACTAAAAAGTCGCAAAAGTGTGGACCTGACCTCTCTGTGCCATTCAAGTCGGGAATTGCTTATCAAAAACGAATCTTTCTAAAATTCTACGTTATGTGATCAAAGTTGTGAAACACTGCAAAAAGTATTTATCATTGTGTTTTCTTATAAACTCTCATTAATCTTACATATTGCGTCATCGGCTTGTGAACTAACTACTTTCTCAGAGCTAATAGATGCAAATAGACCTTGGCCATGTGCTAATTTAAGTTGATGTACGGACCTGCGTCACGTACTTAGCATAATGAGAAAATGAATCTTGTTTGCTTTGTCAGTTGAATATTTCTCGTGATATATGTCTAGTTTCAATCATAATAATTTTGCATTTTCCTCATTTGAGCGTCGTTCTACTAATTTTGGTTAAGCATGCAGGATAATTCCTGCTTTATGTGTGTTGCGTTTGTGAAGCATTGCTCAGGTGCAGGCAGTTATCAAGAGGGCCATTTTGATGTGTTTAGGATTTAGGAGCATGTTAGCTCTATTATTTGATGGTCAAACAGAAAGCCTTACATGTACATGAGGTAAACAAGTTTGTTTGTTAGTCGTAGTCTCAGTTTATTCAAGTCGCATGCAGTGTCAAAGCGGAGTTATGCGGCTTGAAATTCGAGTTGAATCGTTCAAATTTTTTTGTCATTAAGACCAACTGTGAGAGTACGGCGAAAACTAATTTTACATTCCTCCACATATAACGATATTTTAACTGAATCGTGCTGTTTTCGAGGGACCGGTGCATTAAATTACATTTTTCGTTGATATCTTGGTAACTTCAGTAAGAATCCCTTTCATCGCCAGATCTGGAAGATCGGTCTGAAGGGCTGAAAAGCCCTGCCAAGTTTGGGTGTGCCTCTTAGGTGTCCGTGTAATGAGGTCACGTTTGAGACTGGCTGCAGCACGCCAGTATCCAAGATACTGGGCCATCCATGCTTGGTGCGCTGGCTTTTTCATGAGGCGTCCCACTTGTATGTGAGACCTTCGGGTGAAAGGCGGGCCTCGCTAGGTTTTCGTTCTCTGCGTCGCCCTCCTTTTCCCTCCGAGTGATTGGACGGCAGTATTTCTTGGTGGCCGCTCTATCGTAACATGCCGTCGGTAGCAGACCACGGGAAATATTTGTCGGATGTCTGAACTTCAGAATAGAGATAGTTTCCTATCTGTGGAGGAAGATTTGGATGCTCACTCTTATGTCAAGGTTTCCCAGTGTCGGTGCTTGGTTGAATCTTAAGTAGATTTTTCCGTAACGTCGGGAAAATGAAACTATCTCTATATGTATGGATGTATTTTCTATGTAAATACACAAGCACTCTTCGGTTTTCATATTTCTACTATATTAGTACGAATGAATCATTTGCAATAATTTTTACGATGTCCTCACATGGTGATTTTGTTCGTTATCGTATCCTGATTTTGTACGATATTGGCCGGTCACTTGCAACGCGAGAGCGTGCTATGAAGTTGGGTTTCGTTGATTTTTGAGCACTTCAGAACTTCAGAATTTATTGAGGTTTGTCATATGACATTCATACTAATTTTTTTACTTGCATCGTTGCAATTCGTTTGATATGTATGGATCAAATATGTGTAGCGTCTCTGAATATTATACATTTAACCACACTGCGCTTGTGTGAATTTGTTCAGACTTTTTAAATCTCAGTATTGGGGGGAGGTTCAACTGTTTTAAAAATTGTGCACTTCCGTTCTTAGCCATTGGTTTGTTGGATACATCTTGCAGTATTCTATAGTGATGAATTGAGGGCTGATGGGAATTCCAGAATTATAAAGAGAAAAACACGTGCGAAGTAGAAAAATAGTACAATTTATGAGTCATGGTCAGAGTTGATTTGTCTTTCTTAATATATTTACAACTCCCTCTGTGGTACCCTCATCCAAAAGTTGTGTTAGCTTAGCAGGTACGAAAACATGTCACGATTTCAATATTGCTGAAAAGGAGAAATAAATATTCAATAAATTATAATCGGACCACGCATCTGTGAAATGACAGCTTCCTAATGTTGAAACGAACGTACTGGTGGCTGTGCCTTCAGATTGATGACTGCGAGTACGTACCGATCGATGCCTGCTGGATGTTATATAGGAGGCATCGCTGTTCTTCCTTCTCTCGTTCCCATTCTGGCGTCTGTGCGAGATTGATGCCTCACGCCACGGGACTTGGGTTGCAGCCATGGTAGGTAGCAGCCCGAGAATGAGCCGTTCGACTCGGTCCTGTTGCCATGTTTTATTTTAGTTTGGAATTGAGAATATTGCCTGTGAAAAAGTCATCAAATTTACTCACTGGGCTGATCTGTGCTCAGAAAGATGAGATTATAGATGCTATTCCATTGCACATGCAAAACGTGATGTGCTGTCAGTTTTGTCACTTAGTTTTCATTAAATCATAATGTGCTCACTAATTCGGAGTAAGGTAGTCTGATATTTTGTGTTTTTTACGTTATTCTTACGAGTCATTCGTTGTTTAATCCTGCTTAGTAAGTTTGTTCGCTTCCGCGAGAATATGTCTTACCGCCCCTCAGGGGGATACAACTATTGTATCTATGGGAATTAGCACTCCCAGGGGAAAAATGTGAGGGCCCGAGCTGAGAGTTAGGTAGGCCTTCCTTTTTGTTGAAATAAAAGTTTTTTTTTGTTATGTTAAGGACCACCTTTTTTCGGTTCACTGCTGTCCTGTTTTTCAGCACCTCTCGCTTTCTTCTTCAACTTTTATCTTATTTCATGAACTTCTTTCCCATCTTACTGTTTCTATGCCCCTTCATCATAGATTCCTCATTTTCTTATCTCCATACTAAATGGTGCCTTCCTCCTTCCTCTCTTCGATACGCTCTATTTTTGAAGCGGTTAGGGAGGCTTAAACTAACTTATAATCTAATCTAATCTATGTCTTACCGTTCGACGCGGATTTTTTATAATTTCTCCAACATATTGAATTCCAATCATTAAGGAGATCATCCAGGTTTGAGACCTTTTTTCGTCCGATTCGTTTGAAAATTGGCCAGTATATGTCTTTTGTGAAAGTAAACCTTTTTTACTCCTGTCATTTTTCGATTTAGGCCTTAGTTTTTTTTACGAAAAATAGGTTTTTGGTATGTTTTTCAAATTGGATCTCCTCCTTCAGTTTTGATGCTAGAATAGTCTGATTCTTATGAAATTTGACTATGATATGTAGCCTTTGAAAAGAAACACAATTGATTCTATTCATTTTTTTATTCAGGCCTTAGATTTTACAAAAATTTGACATATTGGTTTTTAGGTATTGATATTTCACTAGTATTGAAATTTCAAAATGGGACTCCTCCTTCAGTTTTGATGCTAGAACAAAATCAAATGCAGTTTTAGAATCCTTGGAACATTTCTAACACACTCACATTCGTCTTTTTTTCCATTTCCCATTTGTTCTCTTTTTATATGGGGTCAAAATCGGGAAAATTGAAATATTTTGGTCCCTTCGCCCCCCCTCCCCGGGAGGGGGGGAATTATTGTCGTAGCGCCATAAAATTTTAGGAACGAATAGTCCACCAACTAAGGGTCCTTCTACAACAAAAACATGCAAAAATGACCATGACATCGCAAGGGCCTCCGGATGATCTCCTAAATGGTCTATTGCATTACATTGCGTCTCAATCAAATAGCAATGTCGGTTGTTAACCTCATTATCGATTGCTACTAGATGATATAGAAAGTAATCGGTTCGGTTGGGATGAACGGTTCTGTCAAGCAACTAGTATATAAATTAATTTGACTCGATTTGCATTGCAATGCTTACTTCGATTACTAGCTTGTGATTATCTTTACAAAAATGTTCTTGAGCTTAGTATAACGAACTAGGTGGACTCGGCAGCGTGAACGTTCTAACGTCGAATGTTACTGATGCTCTCATTTCTGTAACCAGAGCGTCCGGGCTTTGTGTGAGCTACTTTGTTAATCTTATCTCATTGTTTGTGATCTGTCAAAGTTGATCAGCCCCCTGTGCATTTGTGTCGTGTTTTTCTCTGTCTTCAGAACTGGGACCAAATTTTTGAAAGATTGACGTTTCATAACGGAACAACTGGAGGTGTGAGTCCGCTGACGAGAGCTAACATTGGCAACTGTAAGGCTACGATTACGTTTGTTAGAAATTTTGGCCACTGCTAAGCCATGGCAATCAAAATGGAACACCCCCGGGGGGATACAATTATTATATTTATGTTAAGGACCACTTTTTTCGGTTCACTATCCTTTCTTTCAGCGCCTCTGACTTTCTTCTTCAACTTTCATCTTATTTCATTAACTTTTTTCTCAACTGGCTGTTTCTATGCCCCATCTGCGTAGATTCCTCATTCTCTTATCTCCATACTAAATGGTGCCTTCTCCCTTCCTCTCTTCGATACTCGTTTTTTCGTAGCGGTTAGGGAGGCTTTAACTAACTTAAAATTCCAAAAATTCCTCTAACTTAAAATTCAAAATTAAAATTCCAATTTCTTCAACCTTTAAAGTTAAACCGGCATAAGTGCTTTGTGTATTTATGATAGAAATCATACCTTCACTGGAGTGTTTCAAAGCAACGACTCCTCCTCAGCTGACGCTACAACTTTAAGCTAAGACTCACTACTGCAGTATTTGTGCCCTTCATGCCGTGCTTGATTGCTCCCCAGCATTTCATCTCCCGAAGTTTGCTTGTTACTTTACGAACGTAAACATGTTGACCGTGTTTACTTTTGATTTTGATTCACTTCTGGAGCGCCTAAATAACAGTAAATGAAATTAAAGTAACCAATTTTTCCCAATATTTTTGTATCTGTTGATATCGTTGGTATCCCAGTTTCATTCATTCAGAAGCGCTATAACTCAATTTCCTGTAGTAAGCTACCATATTTTTTGGCCTTTGTAGCGACAGTTTTTCTCTTTCAGAAAAGTCGTTGTAGTGATATTTCGTATTTACGGTTATTGTTTTAGCGTCGGTAGCGGTGGCACAAGTGGGCAAATTAATCACGTCGCGTTTTGAGTGCTGTCTTTGAGCTGTCCGTGTCCCTAGAAGACATACATCTCAGGGCTTCCTGTGACGATAACCGTGTCCGCCGACCTTGCAAGTGGTCGCACGTCATCGACGCCCGTCCATCACCTCCTCCATTTAATGCAGAAAAATTTGTTTGTCTAAACAAGTTGTCCCTTAGTGATGTCACACTCACTCTGTTTTAAGGGGTTGCCCCATTAACTGGTGTTCGCTGAGAAATTAAGAGTTGAAATTTGTTGTAAAATAATGGTATTTTTCCAATATAACGATGGGGAGACAGATTCATCGTCCCTTTTGTTATCTGCGATGTAAGGTCAATGCTGCGTAAACAAGAATACTGGCGTGGAAGTTATGGAAATTCTAGGTAGACTGCAGTGAGTATTTCTTGTACGTTTTTTTTTAGTTTTGAACACTGTTAACTGAATTAGGGGAATAATTCAAGTAACATATGCTGACCATAACCGTACTCAACGAAAATATGTGAGGATTTATCTTAAAATGGAACTTGTGATTAAACTGAGGGAATGTTAATTTGTACGTATAATTGTGATATGGTGATGAAAATTAGTTTCCTCTTTTGTTACGTTTTGAGTGGTGCATTATTCTTGGTAGACGCGGTGAAAAACTCCAACAATACTTTGTATTCTGAAGTCCCGTAATAAAGATTTAACACTTTATCTGCAATTGAAGTTTTATAACCCTTTGCTTGTGCTGTTCAGGGGTTTTACTGCCTTCCTGTTCTAGTGCACTGTTAGTTTAGCTTTTGGACTCGAAACAGATTAGTTTGGTATTTTTGTACCACTCGTTCTTGGAAAGTTTTCAAGACCTTGAATTAACTTGAGCATCCTTGTCTTTTCTGTTTTCTGGTTGTTTTTGCACAAAATTCTGAGGGAATTTAGTGCGAAGGATTATTTATGCTATATTTTTAGCGTGGTTGCGCTTTGTTCAGTTACCTGATCGCTTACTCTCAATATAAATCATCAATAGTATTCCCTGACAATAACTCCTCGCCAGGTGTGTAGTTTTAATTCTCACCAATATGGAAATAATCCTGTGCTCTGCATTGTAGTGGGTAAATTCAATGATACTATAAAGTGTAGAAATAAGCTGCACCCTATAATTTTATATTATGAGATTTGTTCGAGCATATCGATAGAAATCTTGTACTATACCTTATCCAAAGCCCCATAATGCTCTTAAAGTGTAGAAATATGCAACGCCCTACGATTTCAATTGGATATAATTTATTGAGCATTTTCATTCTCGAAAATAGGAGCAATTCGCTTCGATATTAAACAGTTTTAGAGTTGGCTAGCTTCTTAATTTTGCTGCATTCGTGCCGCGCTGCACTCATCACTCAAGCCAGCCATGGTGACTGCATTGCTTTTGTATGTACGAGTTCATTATTGATCAACATCGAAGGGCTCATTGCATCTTGGACGGCAGCTTTTGCCATTACGCAGTGAATAATTCACTGGATTGAAACAGCAATACACATCAAGAGAATCACGAATGGACAGTTTAATCTAATCGTTTCCGAATTGCGTTGCTCCCAGGCTCTTGCAAGTGTAGTTGCAGTTACGTGCTTCATATCGGTATTCAATTTAAATTTGTTTTGTTATCTGCAGTTCGTTTTGCAGTGAAAACATTTTAGTACAGTCTCTTTCATTTTTCTCACTTCAAGTCGTTTCATCGATAGTCATGTCTCATCTTTTTATGACTAGATTGGTATGTGTGGGCTATCGGTATAGCCAATGATACATAGTTTTATTTATATAAATCAACTATAAGCAAAAGCATTTTTATTCGGTAACGTAATAATGAAACGTGTTTTTATCCTATTAACGTAATTACTAGTGAGATCATCGTATCACTCACAAAGTAGAGGGCACACCTCTGGTATCTTAATTAAGCGACACACGCACTTCGTTGAGCCGCTTCACTCTAGCGCTCGATCCGAAGCATAGTTCTGCTTGAGCTGCTCTAGCTGGAATTGAGAATGCCAATATAGCCACGCTTGTGAAAGCCGCTCTACGTTTTAGGACACAGTGTGAAAACGATACACGACTTCAGTAGTGCAAAGGATCATGCAAACAGAGCTCTACAATATTTCGGATTACTTGTTCGAGAATTTAGTTAGTGCTATGAAACAAGCGCGCCGCTCTGTCTGCGTTATGTTCACTTGATGCAATTCTTAAGCTTTAACGAGTTCTTAGGGTAAGACCTTTAATTTCTAGCGTGATAAGGTGTCCTTCAGTTTGATAAGCTTCACCTTATCGGCTCGGTTGATGGTGTCAAAGAACTTACAACTCAGCATGATAAGCGGCTATATTTATTTTTTACAACGGGCTGACCTTGACTATTGCAATTTTGTACCATTGTAATACACCTTCGAAAGTTGTATCTCTTCTAGATTTCGAGGAAGGTTTTACTGCAGAACTCGACGTTCTTCTTGCACACTTCTTGCGTTTTTCTAGAAAGAACTATAGTCTTGAGTCATCGTGTGTCCGCGTAAAGCTAGTATTTTAATTAAACTTTTTGTGCGCTTTGGTGCTGTCTTTCTTCATCGTATCAAGCAGTGAGCCATGATATCTGTAGCTTGAGGCCTGTGGAAAAGCCGGCGTTGCGTATCTTTTATTTGACTAAATAAAATGTTTATTAGATTATAGTGTGATTTTTGCCACATTATTATGGCATTTTCCTTCTCGTCTACCAACTAACTTCGAACTAACGATTCGGCAATTCTGTTGCATAGTGGATTTTTGCGGCTTACGAATTTCTTTTCATTACTTTATAAAAACAAAAACATGCATAATGGCGCTGCTTCTTTCTTATGTATAATTCACCGTGCGACGTTTCTACTGTACATCCAAATGGAAACTCAGAAACATGTGTGTAAAACAGGTTGGATCATCACAGCTGTGCCGGTGTGCGTGATTGTCGAGAGTTAGTGCGTTATCGCCGATTCGACACCAGGTGTGTTGAAACGACATGTCTTTGGTGCAGGGTTGCTACAAGTGACTTTTTTGGCTACAATACTCTTGGTAGTTTTTTTTCAAATGAAATTTGAGCGTAAAGATCGAGGTGTGAACGATTTGCACTACAGAAGGGCTGCCATGTACCGAGTTCTCTTATGGTCAAATGTCATGTGATAAAAAGTTTAAATGTAAGATTTTGGACCTGCAAAAAAAGGATTTCTTTGATTCTGTGGTTTATTTTCGCTGTGAGATTCACTTCACAACCGCTCAGCGGATTTCTTGTGGTTCTCGATGCTCTTAGGGGAAAGGTGTGAAGTTCCGAACTGGAGGTTGAGAAAGTTTTTTTGAAAATAGAGTAGATTTTTGGTCTTGCAACGAATATTTTTTCAATTCACCGCAATCTTTTTTTCAGCACTATCACTTCGTCAATTTCTATGTTGTTTCACGAACTCCTTTCAATCATGCTGTCTGTATGGGCAGGGTGGGAGGACGCACTTTCTTCATAGATTCCCGATTCTTTTAATTCCAAATTGGATGGTGCCTTCCATTTTTAGGGACTCCTTTGTTCTCATTAAGGAGATTTAAACTAACTTATAATCTAATCCACGTTGTTCGATTTGAGAGCGTGTGTGTGTTGGTTACGGTGTATATCCTAAGGGATTTCTTTCGTTTTGATTTGATGAATTTTCACTCGTTCTATGTAAGGAGAAACGTTACATTTTTTTGCTTTATTCGAACATTTTTGTAGTGTGCTTTGTTTCTTTTAAAATATATATGGTACATCAATGGAATCAGCGGCTAGTTTCAATTTATATTTTTTTCATGCATTTTATCGCTGTAGAAAATATCGTATAAAGCCAAAACGCATTATGATCCTGGAGTGTGAAGCGGAAGAAATCGAGCACCACTTTCTGCAGGATGTTGCTTTCTCTACCCTGCATCCGGATTTTCTGCGACTGAGAAAGTTCTCTTGTAGCCAAATTTGAAAGTATATTACATTTGGCTGTGTCCATGTTGACTTATCATCAACGAGGTTCGAACTTTGACCGTCTTATTTTGGTGAAAGATGACTAAAACTGTACTTTTCGCTAACTTTTCTTCGACGTTATACGTTTCTTGCGTGTAGGACCAATTACGCCATTTTTTTGCGAAGCGAATGGTCGCTTCTCGTGAGTTTATCTGCGAGTTCGCCAATTTCAACTATTTTGGTAATCCTTTCATGCGTTTTTTGGTTCCATTTGATGCTGCTGTTTATTGACTGGATATAGCTTAGTCTGGTCTCTGATTTTAACGTGCTTCCAATAGTTATACGTCAACTGTTTTGTACTGTTTGGTTAACCTTTTAAACGGCTATTTTTCAGTATAGCTTTGGTCAAGGTCTCTTCTTACATGAAGTATTCTTGATTTTTTCAGGGGAAGTAATTAATTGATTTAGTTTTTTATGTTAAACTTCTAGTTTAAATCATTCAAAACTTGGTAGAGTAATTATGTCCTGACTGGAATTAGTTACACAACTTGAGCACAAAATACGGGGCAAGTCTAGAGTTTAAAAGTTAAATCTCGCTCAGTATCTCTGGTAAGTTCGTTGAAGAACTGACTGTTCTCGGAGGGCTCCCGTTTTGTCTGTTCAGTGTTGGTATTTGTGTGCAACGTTGCTGTCCTGGTTCATATGACGCTCATGTCCCGCTATTGGTGGGAGTGACCT
This sequence comes from Morinoia aosen, assembly GCA_030386875.1. Taxonomy (NCBI): domain Eukaryota; kingdom Metazoa; phylum Arthropoda; class Malacostraca; order Amphipoda; family Talitridae; genus Morinoia; species Morinoia aosen. The sequence goes on from CM059574.1 coordinate 39,699,082, forward strand.
AGGTAGTAGTAGCTGGCTAGCTTTTAGTTCTGCTCGGGTTGCCAGAATGTTGTAGGATTATTCTCAAGCTAGGGCCTTTCCTTGCAAAATATTTTTGGAAGACAAGCAAAACTCCTCATTTATGAAGAATTTTTGTATGGGTAAGACCAAACTCGAGGATTCTGGCCAGAAAAGGCCAATGTGGCAACCCTGGCCCCGCCCCTGCAGTCTGCGAGAGCGCAACGGGAACACCTCGCAGTGCAGCTCTCATATGACGCTGCGTCACCCCACACCTCGCCACTCGCGTCTGGTTACACGTCCTCTCTGAGCTGCTTTTTCTGTTCTGTTTTCAAACTGTATTCTGCTTTCAACCTGTATTCTGCTTTCAACTTGTATTCTGTTATAAACTTGTATGCTGCTTTCAACTTGTTTTCTGCTTTCAACTTGTATTCCGTTTTCAACCTGTATTCTACTCTCAACTTGTATTCTGCTTTTAACTACATTGTCCATTGACGCCTGCTGGTCTACTTCAATTTGCCTCAATTTAAAGTGAATTCAGAGTACTCAAGGGGCGTGCAATGTTTGACGGGCGTCTAGGCTCTCATGTTTAGTGCGTAAAATGTAGTGTTTCTAGTCTATTCGCATTTTATGGGAATGGTACGCATGAGTTGGTCACTTGCAGAATGGTGTATTCCACAGTTTGTTGTGGCTCCAGTTTACAGTTCAGCGTAGCTTAAAAAAAGCGATCTAGTCGTCGTTTTTCGCGATAAACATGCTGTAAGTTAATTCTTTTAGGTGATGTTAGTCCTTGCGTAGTGTAGATATAGGTGCTACTTTTTACGGAACGGAATAGCTGCAGCATTCTATAATTAAATGAAGAATAATATCGCGTTTGAGTGTCGTGCTACACTACACCACTTTCCTAAACATGTGATCAATCGTTGTCATGTGTACCGCATCTGTGATATTTTTAAAAACAAATTTCATGTCATTTTGGATTCGCTGGACAGCTGCGCATGTGGCACTGAGTGCTTCGTCCCGCTCTATGACACCTGCCTCCGGCCGGTGCCAGGCCCCTTCTCGCTGCTTACTGCCTTTTTATATCGCCTGGAATTTTTACGTCCACGCAAAGTTCGTCAACCATAATTGCTGCTATTAGGTAGCGGTAGAATTTCGTGTCTTAAATACTTCTGGATTAACTGAACACTGTGGGGAAAAATGATCTACGACTTGATGTACGTGATGAATGAATGTATGGCAGCTTCATCAAGCATGTAGTCGGTCATGGTCATTTCGTTTGAAATGCGCTGGGTGTATTTCTGAAAATGGAGGGCACTTTACCTGTGGTCGACGACGTACATTGATACTTCGCCCGCTTCTCATTCTGGTCTCGTGTGTCTCTTGAATAATTATAGCTTTGTGTCGCCAATTTCTGTGGTGGGAGACTCGTGTGACCTTAGCGTGCATGGCATGCCTGCCTATATATACCGCACAGCTCGCTCACTTTTGAGCCGTGAGGAGGTGAAGTGCGCTAACCTAACCTACATCTACTGCACTGACCTCACTTCAGGTCACATTTCTCTCTGACCTCTTCTCCCTCATTTCTGCGTAACTCCCGCCCCTCTGTTAGAGTGGCCGCTGCGCTACCGTTCCCCTCCCATTCGAGTGTATGAGGTGAGACCTGAACTGCTTTTGTTCGTTACTGTTGATTCGCTTTGTTCTATTGCAATGAAACCAGAGAACTACTTCTATTTCTTTGCATTGAGTGGTTGGGTTTATAATAATTTACCCTCACAGTGCCCTCGATGTGAATTACAGAACTAAATTATAGGGAAGTTTATATTCGTTGACGAAGGTTTCTCACCTATCGATAATTTGCCCCAGTTCGGTCATTAAGTCGACGTCATCAAGGTCTGCTTTCTTTGCCCTGTGGAATTGTTTTCCTATATTTTCCCGTCGCTATTCGTTCCATGCTTTTCTATCGGCGTCAAGTTAAATTGAAATACGCACTGCTATCTAGAACTGTCCTGCTTCATCGCGGCAATTTCAATGTGATGAAAAACTCGCTCTATAATTCCTTGAGAAGTTTTGTCTGTTTTGTGCTATAAGGGCTGACGCTCGTATGAGACATTGTTAGGTTACCTCAACTGTAGATAGGCTGTCAAGACTTCTATCTTCTGTGCTCACTTTGCTTCTTTTAATTTTCGTGCCTTCTTAGCTATCTCTTATTTTTCTTTTCTTCCTCTTCCATCCTAACTTTGTGTTTCTATGCATAGAGTATCCTGTGTGGGAATAATTTCAAGCCTAGCCTCATTGGTTTTTACGCCAATTTGCGTTCCGTAATTTTGAGATTTTTGTGGGGGAAAGTAATGTTACATAATTTTACACTTTGAGAAATTCAACGTTAAAAGTATCGATAAAGTGTCAAAAATTTGAGTTTTATTATATGTGAGGAAATACATGAGATAAAAGAAAGTGGTCGTCGATGTGTTTATTTTGAAATTATTTTTTTTTCGTGTATTTAATTTCGTTCCCACCGCAAACGTCAGTCATGAAGCCTACTGAGTTCGAATTCGTAGCTTCGATGTAATGTTCAGTATGCCTCATGTTTTTTGTTTTGTTTTTCTTTTGTTTTTTCTTTGAGCTGCTTGCACTGCCGAAATAGCAGCATTTTTGATGTCTGAATGGCAGTGTTTATTTTTTTCTGATGCTTACTTATTTGTTTATTTGCGTGTGTAACTGCGACCTTGGTGAACACAAACAAGTCGATATTTTACTTTCATTTCCAAGGTAGAGTGTTTATATTTTCTAGCCTTTGATGACGATGACGATTGCCTTGACACCCGCGTGAGTTTCTGACATGTCGACCTGGGTGGTCAAGTTTGGCCGCAGCACGCCGGTGTTTACTCGGCCAACAGGCCACCACTCCGACGTGCCCGTGCTGTGCGCGGCTGCCCAGGTGGTCTCGTCGGAGCCTACACGGCAGGGCTGGTGCCTCAAATGTTTCTTCGAATTCGGCAATCAGTCGTTTGCTTAGTTCAAAATTTAAAAGTTCAGGAGAAAACCGCTTCAGGATTAGTGGGCTGAAGTAATTGTTTCTTCGAATTTGCCATTCAGTCGTTAGCTTAGTTGAAATTTTGAATTTTATGTAGAAAAGGTTGAGAAGAAAACAGTTTCACGATTAGTAGGCTCAAATGAATGTTTCTTCAAATTGATGATTTGGCAAAGGCCAAATCATGGCCTTTGATGCGCACCTCAGAGGTTTCTCTGTCTCAGCAACGCATTGATTCAGTCGTTAGCTTAGTTAAAATTTGAAATTTTTATTTAGAAAAAGTTGAGGAGAAATCTGTTTCAGGATTGGTAGGCTGATGTAAATGTTGCTTCAAATTTGTTGTTCAGTCGCTAGCTTATTTCGAATTTTTATTTAGAGAAAGTTAAGGAGCAAACAATTGGACCTACATTTGGTTCAAAATTCTATTGTATCGGAGCGTAACAAAGCAGTCTCATGGTCTTCCTTGTTACGATTGTCGAGGCAAGCTCTTTTATTTTTTGTGGATCAAGGGTTTTTTTCAAAATTGATTAAATCAGCCTTATCGCCTCATTTCTGCGTGTGTATATTTCTACCGCAGTGAAATGCTGCCAACTGTTTCCATGTCGTGTGGAAGGTTTTACGCTCGTTGGACGACGCGAAGACACGGTCTACATTCCCGGCTGCATTTGTGAGGACTCGTGTTCATCAGCTGCGTGTGTTCCTACAATCTGTGCTTGAGGCCAGAATGTTGTGCAGGTCAGCGAAATGTGAAATCAGGCGAATGGAGACGCAATGGCCCTGCGTGAAAGCTCGCGCTGAATGTTGCTCGTTGAGTTCCGCATGCGCGCTCTGAGTGATCTCTCCATTGTTGGAGCGAGCGTGGTGGTAGTCTGGTCCTCCTGCTCACAACCTTCTCTCAGGTCTGGCATTAAATGCTCGTGTCTTAGTGTCGTGTCACATGCTTTGTTGGGCTTATCATCTCGTGATTTCCTGATTGCGGTCGCTACACTTCTTGTTTCCCGTTCTCGGTGAACGTGGAGAACTGGGAGCGCTGTGCAAAATATTTGTTCGTCTAAAAAAAAGTGGAATGTTTTTTGCGTTTGTTTATCGGTAATGTGCAGAAGAAGTTTGTGATGAATGCAATGTGGTCATAAAAGATTAATTTTTTATTGGTAAATTGCGGAAATTAAAATTGTAAGGAACGAAGATAATCTTAAATTTTAAATTATCTCGTTGATGCTTTATAGAGTTGTGTATTGTTGAGCGTGATCTCCGATCGCTGGGTGATGCGGGCTAAAACGAGTGCTCGTGAGCAGAAGATGCAAGATCCCAAGCTGAAGGTTAGGTATGCATTTTTTGTCTAAATTTAATGGGTCTATTGTTTTGTGACGAGTCATGGCTTTCCGGTTCACTGCTGTCCTGATTTTTAGCACCTACTCCTTCCTGTTCCTGTTGTATAAACTACTTTCAATCTTGCTGTTTCTAAGCGCAGAGTGTTTGAACGCGCCTTGTACATAGATTCCTCATTCCCTCAATTTCATAGTTCATGTTGCCTTCTTCCTTCTCCTCTTGGGATCACCTTAGCTGCGGCAATGGAGTCGTGAACTAAATTCTAAAGTAATCTACACTGCCACTCGTTTATAGGTTGCGTATTAGCTGGCTCAGATTTCGTTGCGCGTGGTGCTAATTTAGCGCAGAGATCGCTCTAAAAGTGGGAGTGAAAGCCCGTCCCTTAGAGGAGAGGGGAGACACCTTCATTTCCCCAGTCTAATTAACGATACACTCACTATCTCCTCACGCCTACGCTCGTTTTCCGGACGCCGCGGCTTCGTGTACTACCACAGTTTACTGAAAGGAAACTTGTGGGCGATGTTCATAGTGACGCTCGTATCATTTACGTGTCGCGTGAGACTTCTGCTCTGCTGCAGTGAATAGTGCTTATAGAGTTCTATCTTCTGTTTTATGCATGATTTGCGTGAATGAATTTTTAGCTGTTGCGGCAACGTTTGCATTTTTCCCATTGTATCTTGCGCGTGCTCTTAGCTCGTCACTAGAATGGAAGTTTACCCTTTTCTCTATTTAGAAAGGATTTTGTGATGCAGTGAGTGATTGCAGTTGAATTAAAGTTCGTTTCATTTCTGAGTGAATTTTATTGTTTCTAATACAGAGTGTAAACATTTCTTTAAATTATAGATAGTGCAACGTGCGCTCTCGTCGTCTTTAAAAGTTTTTAATAGTGCGATACACCCCCTTAGGGGGATACAACTATTGTTATCTATGGGAATTAGCGCTCCCAGGGGGACTTGGTAAGGGCCTGAGCTAAAGGTTAGGTAGGCTTTATTTTTGTTGAAATAGAATAGGTTTTTATTTTGGTATGGACCATCTTTTTTCGGTTCACTGCTGCCCTGTTTTTCAGCACCTACTACTTTCTTCTTCAACTTTGATCTTGTTTCATGAACTTCTTTCTCATCTTACTGTTTCTGTGCCCTTTCTGCATAGATTCCACGTTCCCTTAACTCCATACTAAATGGTGCCTTCTTCTTTCCTCTCTTTGGATAGGGAGGCTCAAACTAACTAATAATCTAATCTAATCTAGTTCGATACACTATAGTGAAAATAAGTTTTTATAAATTTAGTTTTGAAATAGTTATTGCTTACATGTTCATACTTCGTTACTCACGTGTTTTGTAAGTTTTTTTTTATTCCATTTCTTTCGCCTCTCTTGCACACCAACGTCATCGAACCCGACAGGATAGTTATTGCACTTAACCTTTACGCTGTTTACTGTGATTCGTATTACCCAATAATAGGGTTAAGTCTAGCGCAACGCTTGCAGGGTCCGCTCCCTGCAACGCAACCATCATGGGTCAACAGCTAACGCAACTTCCCTAGGGTCAACCAACTCCTCTTAACACAACTCGCTGGTTGAACTCCTTTCAAAGTTCGTCAATTGCTTCCACTTGGGGTCAACTTCCTCAATCTACATTCATTCCGCTTCACATTGTCGTATGCAACCATCGATTTCAACTTCAATGTGTATTATTCCTATTTTACACCAATTAAGTTGGATTCCTGTTCTTCAAATAGGTAGAATATTCTGCTATATAGGAGCAATGTTCATCAGATTTGGTATATGATTGAAGACCTGAAAGATGTGAGGAATTGGATAACCGTGGTATTGGATAACTCATCATCAATTACACTAACACTCTTCAGAATCCTAGACTGAAGTTGTCCAATTCATCAAGAATAGCTATGCTATTGTGAAATTTTCTGCGAATCTTCAAGTGGAGCAGCGCTTCCATAAGTTCGCCGCGCTCCCCACTACTGTAGGGCGGTCATAACGTCTGTCATCAAAAGAGAGAGAGAGAGATAGAAAGACGCACACGACACCACCCTCTCTCTTTCTGTAGCTGCGCCCGTTCGCTGCTTCACTTTCATCAGGCGGCGGCGACAGCAACTTTCCAGCCTCGGAGCTTTCCATCGAGCGCCGCTTTCCAGGCCCCAGCCCATGTGCTTCTGCCTGCCTGCCGTCCTCTCTGCGCACAACGCTCATCGTTTCATTTTTGGATTATACTGTGATGCGCACCTCGGAGGTTTCTCTGTCTCAGCAACGCATCGTTTTCATTCTAATATGTGCATTTTGAATCGTTTGAAGAGTTCCTGTCGGTGTATCCTTGGGGTAAGGCTTTCTACACGTATAGACTTCTGACAGTGATACTGCTCCCTACTGACCTCAAATGAAAAAAATTGTATTGCAGTTATACTTCTAGTGATCAGATCAACTAGACCATTTTTCCTAGATTAAAAAGCATAGCCTTTAATGAATCATACTCATTCATTATCATCAAATGCTAAAGATTAACAAAAATAAACCAAATAAGTATGGAACGAAAAATGTTATTTTGAATAAGAGAAATTGTTGAGCATTGGCTCTTCTATTTTTGAATTGGGACTTCACTGCCCCTTTCTAGAAACTGTTATATTTACCGCCTCAATGGACCTCTTATCGACTTTATTTGTATCATTCTTTTCGATTGCTTGAAGACTTTCCATTCCAAATCTTAAGGTTCATTTGTATTTCTCGCTTTAATTCGTTCTTATTATCCAGTCACTCAAATTCACGTATAGCTCTCGCGTTACGCCGCTGTTACGCATTCATCACTCGTGGGTAAAGCGTACTTCAGAGTGGAAGTAACCTCAAAGTATTAAGGTGTTTCCGAGTTATTAATTATGAGTATTTGTGCAATGTTAATCAAATGAACAAATGTTGAATAAAAATTCGAATAGGTTAGCGTAAACGTAGTGTATGTCATCGAGTGTTTCCATTAAAATCGTGTAAAATATGGCGGCAATGAAAATGCTTCGTGTAAAAATCAAAAAATGAAATGTTCTCTCCTCCTGAGTACTCCAACGGTCCAGTCCTTGTTTCATTGAGTAGCTTGGCTCATAAAACCAAATGCGAGTTCCGCTCGAAGTGAGATTAACTCAATTTTATTTCAATTTTTTCACTTAAGTGTGTAAAGTTTCCATGTGTTAATAGTGTGACTGAAGAAGGAAACTTGTAAAGTTTGGTGTTTATATACCTTTATTTTTATTTATCAACACCGAATTTTTTTCAATAAACTTCCACTGCAAATTTGAAAGCCTTAAGTCGCTGTTACTTAATAAAATCCAGACGTTATGTAAACTTGGAGATGGCCCTCTTTACGTAAATATGATTCCGATGTCTTCCTTAGATCGCATCTACTTCGCGTTGCTGGTTCTCTACTACAATACTGTGAATTATCTACTACACACTCTTGATTCTATTGTGGTACTTCGGTGCGTCGGAGGCTACGGGTGCGACATGAGCACATCGAGCTATCTACATACGTGGTGTGATGGTATGAACTACATGATAAGGTGGTGAAGGCAGCACCTCGGTCACTTCATGACCCTCTGTCTGCCCTGCTATGAACTTTCACCCTGGCACCCTCCTTGTGCTGATACCCTTCACTTCAAGCCTCTCCCCTCGCCCTCTTGTCTTTGTCATGCCTCTTTGTTAGGGGCGCCATTTTCAGTTCAACGTTTATTGCAATTATGCTTTATCTTAGTAGGCTCGTTATTTTTGTGGAAATGTAACATTGCAAGACTCGATAGTTTTAAGGTCGGTTGTCTATCGTTAGTAGACTGTTGTGTAACTTTCCTACGTGTCAAGCTATTGGGGTTGCTTGCTTCAGACTTAGCGTTCGAGTTTATGGGTATATTATTACCCAGCTCCCTTGTAGTATTGATGGCCTCCATTTATTTTAATGTTACGTTCGTTGAAAGTATGGGGATAATCTATAAGATGGAAGCTTCCTTTTCTACAGCGTTAGCCAAGCCTTCACTTCGCATAATATGGCGTGTGTGTGGCCAGTATCATGTATACGGTGTACGTGACCCGGCCATGACGTGCCTTATCGCTGGGACGTGCCTTACGCCCACCTACCTACAAATAGTCAATTCTCGGAAAGTATCCCTCCCTGTATCGCTTGATCGTCCCTCTTGGAGTTCTTTGGTAAATTGGTGAATGTGCCTAACTCATTGCAGAATTTGAAGTCCTTGGCTAATGCGGAATGGCTTTTACAAGTATTTCATTGGTATGTTAATTCAAAATCTCAATTAATACTTGTTAAGTAGTAAATCGGTTATACATCGATTACTTTTTCATTTTTTGATATAATTTTAAAGTCAAGTGATTCGCAGCTGTATTTTACCCGTAAGTATCTCTAACTGTACGATTGTTATAGGCTTGGTTTTGCATTCCTTTCTGTGTAAGTAATACTATCGTTATGCTAATATAACTCCCTTTAGTAAGGCTATATGTGCTCATTCATTCCCCTCAGGGGGATACAATTATTGTATCTATGGGAACTAGCGCTCCCAGGGGGACAATGTGAGGGCCCGAGCTAAAGGTTAGGTAGGCTCTCTTTTGTTGAAATAGAATAGGTTTTGTTGTGTTACGGACCATCTTTTTTTCGGTTCACTGCTGTCCTGTTTTTCACCGCCTACCACTTTCTTCTTCAACTTTTTCTTGTTTCATGAACTTCTTTCTTAGCTTTCTGTTTCTGTGCCCTTTCTGCATAGATTCCACGTTCCCTTAACTCCATACTAAATGGTGCCTTCTTCCTTCCTCTCTTTACATCTCATTGTTGAGGATAGGGAGGCTTAAACTAACTAATAAACTAAACTAAACTGCTCATTCATTAGATGCAGATGCGTAATGAAGTGATCACGTGTGTGTCAGAATTTAAATTAATTAACCTGCATTCAGAGGTTGATGACGTGAGTGTGTGTCTTGGTACCGACGGCATAACATATGGCCGAAGACGCCCTCTCCTGCAGATCTCACTCGACCCTCATAACTCAGAGCCGTTGCTGCTCTCTCGCATTCGAGATGCCGCGGCATGCAGTTTCCCCTAGCACTCTCTGTCCTTTTTTAGCTTGTAAAGGAGAAGGTAGAGTGCTGGCCGCTCTGGCGTGCGCCCAAGTTGATGGGCGTGGCAGCACTGTTAGGATGCCTTTCTTTTATTTCTCGTGAATTTTGACGTAATTTGCTTTGTGGCTACTCTGGTGTGCGCCCACGCTCTGTACTCCTAAATTGCTCCGTATTTCCTGCTGCTAGTTTATGAGACAAACTTGCGCGAGGTGTGGTGGTAGAAGCTGTCCACTCTTTTTTGCGCGCGTTGCTAGGAACTTTCGATGTGAAAGGCACTCATGTTACCGTATGTCACTGTCGTGCGCGTTGACTCTTTTTTGTGCCATAACTGCTACTGTTCGTTCATTCATTCAGACAAGCATCAAGTGAATTGTGTTGCACGTGCTACCATATTGAGTAGTTTGCGCTTCTGCATGTCAGCTGAATCCTTCGGTGAATGTTGCGCTGATTTATTTAAACTACTCACCCTCTTATGTAACTAAAGTTCAACCTTTCTCTTGTGTTTGTGTTGCGGTAGGTGATATTTTATGCATGAACATATAAACTCGCTGCGTTTGAGACAAACACTCGAATTCGTTTGAGTGTAAGTTCTTAACTCTTGAATTCGTTTGAGTGCAAGCATCTCATGTCGGAGTTTGAGTTGGGGTCGAGCTTCACTGCATAACTGAAAGGGATGCAGTGCTGCAACGAGGGCCGTGGCGGGCTGGCTGCAGCAGCGGCGAAGGGGTGAAAGCTCGGTGTCGCTGGTGCGAGCGTTGGGGGCGCGCTGTCGAAACACTTCAAGTGGGGGACGCTCGATCTGCTGCTGCAGCTCGTCTCTCTCTCTGTCTTAGCGTGGTCACTCGTCTTTTTCGGTCGCGTTTACGTCTGGTCTTGCTTACGTTGCTGGGTTGTCGCTACGTCCACTTCGAGATTTTGACTTCATTTGAAAGTTTCACATTGTTCAACGCCAGTGCTCTTGTAAATGTGTTTTTTTTTAGCATCGATGTTTAAGAATTAGGCAGTCTAGTTTCTATATGGTTTTATTGATATATTTCTGTCGCAAATTGAGGTTAGTTCATTTCATTTTGACTGTAAATGTTTTTGATGCAATAGCGGTTAATTTTTCATCAGTTTCTGTAACTCGGGGGGAACTTCAAAGCTCAGAATTATTCAAGTTACTTACTCTATTTTACGTACCCGCATTTCTCGTGTTCAAACTTGCTTCAAATTTCTGCTAACGTATTTGACCTAGTGACTCTATTAAGGCAAAAAATGAACATGGGGCCTTTTTCTGTAATGAGTTTGTTTATTATGGAAATTTATTCATATCGTTTGTTTTAAAATAACATTTGTTGTGCTTATTTAACACGCCTGGACGTGTTGTATGTTTTTGTTGCATCGAACCATTTATTTGTCATTGAAATTACATGACGTGTAGTACTGTTACATAATGGATGTTATGCTGCGGCGGGCTGTACAGAAGTGAGAATAACTCGTGGCCACACAGCAAAGTGCAACACTGTAAGGTTGTGTGGCGTCTGGTGATGTACCGATGCCATTTTTTTTTGACCGATACCGATACCAGTAAAAATGACCGATACTGCCGATGCATCGGTACATCCCAAGTGGCGTCATTTATTTCTCACTGCAGAGCTTCTCAGTGCCCGCTGTGAAAGACGGAACGTCAGCAATGCTATTTAGCGAGGAAACTTCGTGCTTTGATTCCTTTGTTAGTATCGAATTGTTTTCCTACAAATTTCGGTGGATGTATACGATAAATTTTGTAGTATCTGCAATTTTTTTAATTTGCTTTAAATCTTTTTGCCTCCGTTAAACCTGTGGCGGATAGTTCTCATCAATGGCTGCTCATCTCTGAATATTGCACTGAGGTCATTCACTTCACGTGTCAAGCTCGCTATTTATCTAAAAAAAAAAGAATTTCTGATGAGCCTTAGTTTTGTGTATCGAGTATTCTGGGTCATTTCATCGCCTTAAATTAATTTGTTCGCTATTCTGCCAAGACCAGAGGGAAAAAGTGTGAGGGCCCGAGCTGAGAGTTAAGTTGGCCTTCTTTTTATTAAAATAATTTCTTTTTAGTTATTTCAAGGATCGCTTTTTTCGATTCACTGCTGTCCTGTTTTTCAACACTCATTACTTTCTTTCTCAACTTACTGTTTCCATGCCTCTTCTGCATAAATTCCGCATTCTCTTATCTCCATACTGAATGGTGCCTTCCTATCTTCGATACGCTTTTTTTTGTAGCGCTTATAACTAACTTTAATCTAATCTATTAAGCCAAAAAGAAAAAAAATCTCTTCAAGATAGAAGGTAGCAAATTTTCCTGACGCACGAGGAGTTCTATTCAAGCATGAATATATATGTCATCCATCCATATTATTTTGCATGACTGACTTCTTTCCTCGCGTATGCTGATCCTGACATCGCCGAAACCTGAGAGCTCTGGTAACTAATCCGCTGTGGTATGCCCCCCTCTGGTGCGCCCTTGCAGCGCTCACGCACTCGCCGCCTCTCTGCCTTCATTTAGAAGCCATCACCGGCGCTAGCTTAGCCTAGATAGTTTGTCACGCATCGACCCGATGAGGAGCGATCGTTTCATCTATCTCGGGTGAAATTGGCGCTTCTAATCACCCATGGTACGCAATTGTGAATAGCGTTATTAAAGCCAGTTGATATTGGGACTCCCAGAAATCGTTTCATTCAATCCAATTGATATTGTGGCTCTTATTGACGTGTAATTTCGGGAATGGTTTCATTTGACCTAGCGAATATTGACATTCGCTGTCATCCGTAATACCGTAAAGCTGGTGTTCGCCGCGCCGCGATTATTACGAGTTCAGATCGAAGACTGGCGTGCAACTTGCGGCATAGGTCGCCTTGGTCACCGCGGCCTGTTATGGTGTTGTCGTGACCTAGATTTGGGCGGTTACTTCCCTCAACATGAAATACTTTCGGGAGTCTCTGCGTTCATTAGAGGTAGGGAAGTCAATTACTTCGACCCAACTCGTGCTCTTCTCCTTTGTGTTTTGCGGAGTCCATTGATCGATTTTATTTAGGTTCAGATCTCGTCCATAGGTTGGGCAAGCGTTCTTGAAGTCTTGAACCTATAGTTCAAATGTATGTAACTAACGTCATCTTTTGTGAGGTCATTTCAATTTAAATTTCAATGCGAGTGTATCACTAAGGTTTTTGACTCGTTTAATTGGTGTTCAGCGCTTCATCGCCCGTCCTCTTGATGTGCTGCGGTCTTTTCAGCTCATAATATTTTTATGGGGCGCATTTATATTTTATTTGCGGTTTGTGATCTTGCGTAAACATTTCCTTTATAGTATTTATTGTTTGCTAATTGGTTGTCGTGCCTATGCGGGTCATGTTGCCAGAAGCTTATTAGATTATTCTTCAAGATTTCAGTCTCGCAGTATCCTTTAATAGAAATGTTCTTCAGTTATATTCGTGCGCATTACGCACCATTTGTAAATTTGTACGTGGAATAGAGTGCAGTGTCGCTTAAACTTCATCGGTGCAAAGCAAGAGGTATTCGCTGCTCACTACCAGGACTGCAAATTATGTGCCATTATAGCACTTCACTCTCTACAAATCCGCTTATTGACGCCCTTTTATAGGTCACTTTGTAATCGATTACTGTTCGCTTAAATACGCACTGGACCTTGCCATGATAGACCGACTTCCGAGATTGCATAGAGTCCGATAAATTTTAGGTCACTGCTAGTTGCTCTTTTTCATCTTATGGAAAGCTGTCGTACTTCGCTGCATTTCGCGAAATGGCGCTAAGTGATTGGCCCCGTTATGCTTTAGGCTTTCTCGTAGGCTTGCAACAAGATATATTACCGTTGGCAAAACGAGGTTCTATTACTATTGCTCATGCTTGTATTCCCTTATGAGTATTTATCGATTTGAAGTAGCTTAAAAACACCTGAGAATAAATACCAAGCCGACTTAGTTTGTACGTACGACGAGGAGGCTACATCGAACATCACATGTTGAATGTATGAGACATTGATGCATCCAACACGGTTCCACCTGCATGGTTTGAGTGTGGGGCACGGTCGCGGCACCTGTTGCGCTCTACATTGCTCCTCATATTCAATGAAGTTGCTCTGCTTTTTCTAATATTGACTCGTGTGCTAACGCGAATGCCTTCACAGCGCGCCGCTCACTATTGAACTATCTATGACCTACCTATAGTTCTGGGTCATTGCATCGCTACACGTTGACTTACTTTGGCATTTCATGCTCTCAATTTGGGATTTTTTCTACAGCTGGCCTAGTTTCAGGACCACACTCACATTTTCTCTGACTCCATGCTGAGTGAGACTAGTTATCATTAACGCACTCGTCGCGTATGCTGTGTCAATAGGTAAAAAATGCGTACCTGCAGGCTGGTTTTACTGTCAATCCATCTCTCGTGTTTAGTTTCGTGCATGCGTTGCTTGCACGCAATCATCTCTCATCAGCAATTGACTTTTTCGTCGTGGTTGTGACATCGATGTTCTTCGCAATGCTCCATCATGGGTCTTAGCATGCTGGGTTTCATGTCACGACTTTTTAACTCGATCAATTAATTGACCGAGTTTGGTCGGGCGACCTTCGCGTTCTCCTGGCCACCGTTTGCTGCGTTTGTGTGTGCGCGTTGCTGTTCGAATGCAACTCCAGCTCTTGTGCTGGTTTTGGGTGTCCGATTTTCAAACAATTAACGTAGTCGTAGCGGCATAGTTGGCCGCGTAAAATTTTATAAATCATCTTAGCTAAGCTACGTGCTGCGCAGTGCGCAGCACTCTACGCGCTGTAGCGTATAGTGTGACCAAAAGGAAAGCTTACGCTCCCAGCTCTGCCGCTACGACGACGTAAATTGTTTGAAAATTCTGCACTTTAACTTAACATTCTATGTAGTCTCTTGACGAAATATTTTCAGATTTTTTTAATGCATTTACTTTGTATTTATTGCATCGTCTCACACCGTTTTTGCACCATTTCCTTTTCGATTATTTTTTTTGTTATGATGGGTCACATCATTGGTAAATATATTTGTTTACCCTTCTGCGGTTTCATCTATGTAACTTATTTGTTTTTAGAGTAAATTTTGTACCACATGACTTGATCTTATTGTTTTTGTATTTTTGTCATTGCTTTCATTTTAGGAGTTGCTATAACGATTGAGGAGCACTGGTGACCTCAATTTTTATCTTTTATGAACGAGCAATGCGTGATGTCATGAATTCGATGCAAAACGTCTCGAAAATACATCGTGGCTTCATATTATGAATGAAACAACTGTGTGATCATCAATTTTCACTATCGCTGGAGTGACGTGAACTAAAGAATGCCCTGCGCCCCACCTGAGAAGCTTTTCTATTTTCGTGCTCACGAACAGTTCGAACAATCCTCTATCCTGAAATCCATTTCGCAAACAAGAAGCATTCAGCCTGGGGTGACCCCCTTAACCGGTGGTTGTGTTAGGTTGTAACTTGCAGAAAAGAGAAATCGACTTTACTGCCCGAATATGTTTCTATTTATTTTTAAATAATATGAAAAGTACAATTGTATTTCACCTCGTTTGATAGCAGTTATTTTTTAAAGAGCTCTCAAAACATCAAATTATCATTCATTTATACCGGTTTGTGAATGAGCAATTTAGCTATTGGTACACATATGACCGTGGAACGTTAAGTGGAACTTTGTGTCTTGTTGCAGAGCTGCGGCGCCTCTGCCTCCTGCTCACCCCCGCCTCCGGCCTGCTCCGTCACAGTGGATTCTCGCACGCCTTCCACAACCCCTTCCTCCACCGCCACCTCAGTCAGCTCCACAAATCCAGCTCCCAATTGCGCCCATTCTTCTCACTCTCCTCTCCAGCCCATCTCCGTGCCTCAACTCTCCCAGCAGTCCGTCTTGCTGTCCCAGCAGTCGTCCTTAGTACCCCAGCCTTCTTCCCTGCTGCCTCAGCAGCCACCCGTGCTTCTCTCTCGCCAACAACCACACAGTCAACTTCATCGTCCTCTGCCTTCGATTCACCAGTCGCTCTCTTCTCAGGGTCAGTCTTCACGTCAGCCTTCTAAATGCACTTCTTTCTTTCTCCCTTTGCGTCCGTTTGTCATCAATGGAAAGACAATGCTCTCCTTCATGAGGGAGCCTTGTCTGCTTTTATTGGTAGTTTATTGTTAGTCACCAAACGTTCCATGTGTTCGTCGCGCGTGTTGCGTGCGTTCTAAGGACAGTTGAAATTCTTCCCTCTAATTAAAGTGTGATTTTGTCGCTGAGAATATGACACATTTGTGAGGTTTCTTCTCGTCAGAAACATGGTGTGCTGAATGTTTCGGTTTTCTGAGCCCCGCCAGGATTCTAGTAGCGATACTGAGCTGTGTCACCCAGTGCTTGTGGGGGGGTGCTGTGAGGGAAGCTCTACAATTGCGTAGGCCTTCATTTCTTGTTATTCTCTCCTCTCACGTGAACGTATACGAGCGCCTGACTTACTGTCTTCTCCCATGTGTGCGTTTGTTTCTTCTCCCATGTGTGCGTTTGTTTCTTCTCCCATGTGTGCGTTTGTTTCTTCTCCCATGTGTGCGTTTGTTTCTTCTCCCGTGTGTGCGTTTGTTTCTTCTCCCATGTGTGCGTTTGTTTCTTCTCCCATGTGTGCGTTTGTTTCTTCTCCCATGTGTGCGTTTGTTTCTTCTCCCATGTGTGCGTTTGTTTCTTCTCCCATGTGTGCGTTTGTTTCTTCTCCCATGTGTGCGTTTGTTTCTTCTCCCATGTGTGCGTTTGTTTCTTCTCCCATGTGTGCGTTTGTTTCTTCTCCCATGTGTGCGTTTGTTTCTTCTCCCATGTGTGCGTTTGTTTCTTCTCCCATGTGTGCGTTTGTTTCTTCTCCCATGTGTGCGTTTGTTTCTTCTCCCATGTGTGCGTTTGTTTCTTCTCCCATGTGTGCGTTTGTTTCTTCTCCCATGTGTGCGTTTGTTTCTTCTCCCATGTGTGCGTTTGTTTCTTCTCCCATGTGTGCGTTTGTTTCTTCTCCCATGTGTGCGTTTGTTTCTTCTCCCATGTGTGCGTTTGTTTCTTCTCCCATGTGTGCGTTTGTTTCTTCTCCCATGTGTGCGTTTGTTTCTTCTCCCATGTGTGCGTTTGTTTCTTCTCCCATGTGTGCGTTTGTTTCTTCTCCCATGTGTGCGTTTGTTTCTTCTCCCATGTGTGCGTTTGTTTCTTCTCCCATGTGTGCGTTTGTTTCTTCTCCCATGTGTGCGTTTGTTTCTTCTCCCATGTGTGCGTTTGTTTCTTCTCCCATGTGTGCGTTTGTTTCTTCTCCCATGTGTGCTTATGTTTCTTCTTTCATGTATTTGTTTCTTTTTCCATGTGTGCGTTTGTTTCTTCTCCCATGTGTGCGTTTGTTTCTTCTCCCATGTGTGCGTTTGTTTCTTCTCCCATATGTGCGTTTGTTTCTTCTCCCATGTGTACGTTTGTTTCTTCTCCCATGTGTACGTTTGTTTCTTCTCCCATGTGTACGTTTGTTTCTTCTCCCATGTGTACGTTTGTTTCTTCTCCCATGTGTACGTTTGTTTCTTCTCCCATGTGTGGTTTCGTTTCTTCTCCCATGTGTGCTTTTGTTTCTTCTTCTTCCATGTGTGCGTTTGTTTCTTCTCCCATGTGTACGTTTGTTTCTTCTCCCATGTGTGCTTTTGTTTCTTCTTTCATGTATTTGTTTCTTCTCCCATGTGTACGTTTGTTTCTTCTCCCATGTGTGCTTATGTTTCTTCTTTCATGTATTTGTTTCTTTTTCCATGTGTGCGTTTGTTTCTTCTTCCATGTGTGCTTATGTTTCTTCTTTCATGTATTTGTTTCTTTTTCCATGTGTGCGTTTGTTTCTTCTCCCATGTGTGCTTATGTTTCTTCTTTCATGTATTTGTTTCTTTTTCCATGTGTGCGTTTGTTTCTTCTTCCATGTGTGCGTTTATTTCTTCTTCCATTTGTGCGATTGTTTCTTCTCCCATGTGGGGTTTTGTTTCCACGTTTTCTTACATCTCCTTCCACCTCAAATCTATTTTTTAATTTTTGGGTTACCTGTGCCTGGCATGAATTTCAATTTCGATTCACTGAGCTGATGACTTCCGTTGTATAAAGACTGGTTGAACTTTTGCGGTGTTTGGGCCATGCGATGACTTCACTTACGGGCCCGTCAAGTATAGGTAACTAAGGACAGCTATTTGTGTTGAATTCTCATATATACATATGTATGTATATACTGTACTCTAATTCTTGCAAAAGTATGAGTTAGAGGTTATTTGAAAAGCAGGTAAATGTGAGTGTATTGCACATGTGTGTTCGACCTTTATGAAATCAAATTCTTCGCTAAAAGTTGGCTTCTCTTTTGTTCACGACGACGTGACAGCATTGAAGAATTTTTGCTGCGGGTAGAAAATACGAATTAGAGATGAAATTAGTCCACGTGATATCTCCGCAATAATTCTATTTAGCATGATTTGCGCTATTCTCCCTCTCCTAATTAAAATGAGCGAAGTGTTCAAGTAATTGATTCCCTCAAGAGAGGAGGGGGTTCAACTATTGTTTATATAGAAATTAGCGCTCCCGCGGCAAAAATGTGGGGTCTCGAGCTAAAGGTTTGGTAGGTCCTCTTGTTGAATTATGAAGGTTTTTGTTGTTATGCACTGTTATTTAATTTCTGAGATGCTATTACTGCTTTCTTTAACTACTTATCTTGTTTCATGACCTTCTTTCTATATTGCTATTTCTATATGCAGGATGTGGAGACTATTCCTGTGCATATATTCCCCCTTCTCTTGATTCCATATAACTTGTGGCTTCTTTCCTTCGTTTCTTGTGTCTTCGTTGCGTTTAGGGAGGCTAAAATTACCCTGTAATCCAATCTAGTTCAGTGACATATTTTTTCTTGAAATTTTGTATGTGGAACTCTTCAAATGCGCGCCTCTGAGTCGAACCAAACTTAACGTAGCTTAGCCAAGCTAAAGGTTTGATGTTTTACGTGTACTTCATTTATTAATTATAATACTGATCACCACCTCATATTTACCGTTGTATAAAATTCATAAATTCTTCTTAAAAATCTATCGAATTTTTTTCAAACATAAATAGGATCAGCAATTTAATTCGGAAGAAAATGGGTTAATTTTATTCGCTGTGATTGACAGGCGCAACTAGCACGCTGCCTTGTCCTTGCGCGAGCATAAGTTTCAAGTACGAAGCTGTCGCCTTGCTAATCATGTTTCGTATCGTAGCGACAGCTATGCTAACTATCGACTAGAAAGTAATGCACGGTTCTATCTGAGAAGAGTTTCTCTTGAAAATCGTTCGTGCGTGATAAGTGATTAGTGTTTCAAATCATCGCAGAATGACTAAGTTAGTCCGAGAATTTTCCAACTCGTAGCTCGAAATTGCGCCTTGTGAGTTGCATTTTCATGCTTTCGTACATCACGCTCTTACGTGCGTGTTCTTTTGCCCCATAGTAGAAGTTTGTTGGAGCCTTGCTGCTGTTTTTATTCTATGTTTGAAGCTGACCTCGAAATTCACTACTGCAGTAATCGCTACTGATATGCTCTCAAAGTAAGAGGTTCTGCGTTAGACAATCGTTACGTAACTCTGTCCATCTGACATCGTCTTGTTCTTCAGCAGTCATGTCCTTGTTTGTGGCTGTTGTTGTTCTCAGCTTGTATTGTATGGGTGCGTTTTGTGGTATGCCTGTGGTATTGAAGTGTGCGTGTGAGTGAAGGTCAGCTTGGACAACCTTGAGCGTCTTCTGTCCGCTCTGTGCCTCAAATAGTCGTGCGTTTGTGCCGCTTTACCTCCCTTGCACTTTGCTCTACGCTCCTTTATGTAATGAAAACCTCCGCTTCTTTGCGCTTCTATGAATTTTAGCTTGACACTGCAGCACTGTGACCTCGACAGCGATAGCTCAGACAGACAGCAAGTCAAATTTGTATGCATTTCCATTGTTTAATCTGATAAGGCGGTGTCGTTGTTATCAATTTGCTCCTCCATCTGTGAAGGCACACTTCAATATCATTTGATAATTTCAACATCAAAGACAATTTATTTTGATGTCGCTAATGAGTCACTAGAAAAGTGTGGGCTTTTAAAATTTAAGTTTGAAATTTCATTGTTTTCATTACCTCGATATGAGTATTTGTCTGAAAACGAATACGCCACGAGCTAATTTCCTGCGCTTGGGCTTATGTGTCATCTTTTAAGGGAGCAAAACTTCGATAATTCTTTCTAGGTGTATACTTCATTGATTGCTTGATTCAACAGGCGAATAAATCATTCAACAGTGGTGAAGGTGTAGCAGCAGTAGTAGTAGATGACGTATTTAAGTAACTGTGAATCTGTTCGGGGATTGCGGAACTTGTAAATAGAAACCACGGTCCAAGGATGTTTCATGCAAACGTTTTATGTTGCTTATTGTCTTGTGCAAGATTGTTAAAAGATGCAAAGATTCCAACGATCGTCCTGCAGCTGCGCTAGTTTTAATCGCTACCAAGTCATTTCTTTCTTTTCATAATTGCAGAGCGAGAGAACGTCGGTCTTCATCGTAGCTGTGTGTGTCGGTCCGTCTGTTATTGAGAAGCTTCAAGTCGAACACGACGATAATTTTATGGGTTTTAGTTTTTAATTCGTTGCTGCTTTAACTCACCTGACTTGCACTTCGTGAAATCATACAAAAGAAGTAAAGTGTTCGAAGAAAGCATAGCCTCAAACGCACGCAGCGTTCACCGAAATTCCGTGTGCAACTCTGCTGCTGAATTAAGGGAATTAAGACAAAGACGTCGAAAAAAACTAAAAGGACGAAAAATTTAGAAATTTAGAATAGTTTTCCTTTAGGTCATTCACAAACGCTGATTATAAGTGGACCGTGATGCTAGATTATACATTTACATTTACCAAATCAGATCGAAGCTCCAAGCTGCAGTAACTCATTGACAAGTTATTGCTGATCGATCCCTTACTGTGCACCAAATGGAAGCATTTGTGCCCGTCTTAACGTCTTAAAACTTGAATTCTTAGTGGACCTTGTCTCATTCTACTAGAATGATATTCAGCCTGGCATCGATTAGAGTTCTGTCAACCATAGTAATCACTAGATCGATGCTGTTTTGGCAGGTGTGAAAATTCATCATTAACTTGGACATCTTCATGTTGTGCCTCCACATTTGTTCAGTGCGTTAACGCTTCCCAAGGTTAAGACTGTAAAAATGCCGTGGTATTGTGAAAGCGCTTTGTCATGTTTGAATTTTTTCTTACGCTTATAAAAGTGATAAATGCAAATTATAGTATTATATGCGTTTTGAATATTGTACAGTAAAAATTGTATATTATGCACGTTGTTAAACGGAATATAGTAGAGATTGTATTTTCATTATACTCTAAAATAGAATAAAGTAAAATTTATATTTTGATCGCGCTTTTAAAGTTCTGCTCTTAAAGTCTTCTTAAATATAATTTTTTCGCATCGGTTACAAATGGAGTAAAGTGGAAATTTGGTTGCCCTGCTTTTGGATGGAGTGCTGTGAAAATAATTTGCCCTGCTTATAAATGCAATATAAAAAAAAATTTTTGCTCACGGTAAAATGAAGTTAAGTAATAAAAATTCCCCCTGCTCTCTTTCAAATGCAGCTAAGTAAAAAATAATTTTGCCCCGCTTCAAGATGTAGTAAAGTAAACTAATGAATTACGGGCATTTTTGGCTGAACATGCGTAGCTTCAGCGACTTGTGCCCCTCTGTGCAAAGGTCGGCGTGTCCACGCATCTTGATTTTTGCCTACCACGTTGGTCGCGATGTGAGCCGCCGGTGTACACGGAAGGAATTTTCGTAATGCTGCTGACCGACCAGTAGTCACAAACTCAATTTCCATGAATAAATCAAAGTTACATGAATGTACGATCCAGTTAATGGTTGCTATTTTCAAAAGTGCTTACAACGATTGACCTTGAATTTGAGTTTAATATTTAACTTCAGTTTAACCCATCGCGGTCAAGGTGTCGAGGTGAGCATCGAGTTCTGAATAGTTCGTCACGTCACGTTCTGGCCGAGTGCTACGCTCTTATTTATAAAGTCTCCTTGTGAAGAGCTATACCCTAGCTTTACTTCATGCAATATTCCATTTTTCCCCGAGTAGTTTCTAGCGCGGAATGTGTTCAAATGAGTACTTTGACCTGTCAAATTGAGATAATTCATGCGAAAATCATCTGAGAAGCAGTTCATGTCTCGTAGCTTTTTTCACGACACCGTTTTGAATATTCTTTGATTTTCAATAAAAGATTGCGATTTCATTGGCGTTCGTGGAAATTTTTGCTTGGATTTTTATCGAAGGCGCATTGTTATCAAAGCAATCGTTGGTTTTTAGTGCTGCCACGTTTTGAAACGAATGGGGGGAACTTATGGAGTTATTCATTCATTTTCTTTATCAAGAAAACCCCGTTCGAAAAACTGCACCTGAAATTCTTGACATATATTACAGTGAAATTTGTGTCGGTGCTAACAATTTCATTAGTTTTTTCTATGCCAAAGCATCGTCTCATTGTCTTTCGTATACAATAATTTATATCTTTTTAACACGCGATTAATTGTGAAATTCGTGCACGTCAGTAGGCATAGGATGAGTAATAGGTTCATATATTTAAGCACGCGATTAATTTTTAAATTTATGCTCTTCATAAGCTAAGAATAAGTTAAAGGTTTATCTATGCTATGCTGTGGGAACTGGCGCCTCCATGGGAGAATAGGTTAGGTTAGCTCACCCTTCATGTCTTACCCACGTTGTTTTTTTTTATTTCCCATGCCTTCGTTGGTATTTTTCTTGGAGTTTTCTTTCGATTCATTCCTTACATTGTTTGAGTGCGCAAGTTGCCTTTTGTGTGAACACACCTTGTACATAGATTCCTCCTTTCCTTGCAGTGCATACTAAATGGCCCCTTCTCTTCGCTCTCTTGATACCGCTCTCGATGGGACTAGGGAATAGTTGAGCTTATTTTCATTAATAATAGCAATAATAAGTTTTTCATGTTTCTTAATGTTCCCAGTGAATCCTAAGTTAGCCGATTCAACCTTCCTTGCCTAATTTAATGTTTATGCCTCACATCCATGCGCCATTTGAGAGCACTTTTTTAAAGGGGGTCGTATTTACCTTATCTTTTATTGCATTCCTTGACGTTTCTTTTGAGCACCCAACGCACACTCAATAAGTTAATGAACGTGGGCCACGTTAATATGGGCAAATACCATGGAATATTTTTCTAGGTTGTGCTGCACAAGTGTTGTACGAATGGGCGGGAGCGTAGCGATAACGACCCTTGTTTAAAGCTAATATTATTTAGCACTTAAAACATGTCTCTTCGGTTTAATTTCGCAGGCGTTGCAGCGACAGGCGGCAGCCTCGTGAACACCATCAGCACCACTTCTCCCAACACCCAGCACCTCCATCACCGCCACCTGCATCACAACGCGCACCTCCCGACATCGAACACCAGCAGTTTGAACACCAACGGCACCATCAACGCCATCATTGCCGGCAACAGCAACAACAACGGCATCAGCTGCAGCAGCAGCAACACCTCCTCCTCGGCTACCATGGCCAGCAGCCGAGTTCCTTCTCCAATACCAGCCGAACCGAACACTCCTGTCGCCGAGAATTGGTGTTATACCCAGGTACTGTGGTGGTGTTCTTTTGTGCTTAGTGGCGCTGCTTGTTGCTCTTGTGTGCTTAGGTGCTGTGGTGGCGCTGCTTGTTGCTCTTATGTGCTTAGGTGCTGTGGTGGCGCTGCTTGTTCTTTTGTGCTTTGATGCTGTGGTGGCGCTGCTTGTCTTGTTCTTTTGTGCTTCGGCACTGTGGTTATGATTGCGGTTCTTTTGTGCTTAGGCACTGTGGTGGGGCTACTTGTTATTCTTTTTTGCTTTAAGCACTGGGGTGGGGCTACTTGTTCTTTTGTGCTTAGGCACTGTGGTGGGGCTACTTGTTATTCTTTTGTGCTTAGGCACTGTGGTGGGGCTACTTGTTGTTCTTTTGTGCTTTAAGCACTGGGGTGGGGCTACTTGTTCTTTTGTGCTTCGGCACTGTGGTTATGTTTGCGGTTCTTTTGTGCTTAGGTACTGTGGTGGGGCTACTTGTTATTCTTTTGTGCTTAGGCACCGTGGGAGCGCTTGTGGTTATTTTGTGCTTAGGTGCTGCAATGATGCTTTTGATTCTTTTTTATTATTAATATAAATACTCAGGTAGTGCTGCTCGTCCTTTTGGTCTACTGGTGGTGCTTCTGGTTCTTTTCCTTTACGCACCCAGATGCCATAGTGATACATGTACCTTTTTGTATTTCTACTCTTATGCTGAGATAGTGCTTATATTTCTTTTTTTATAAACATTTAGTAAACAAATAGTTGTTCGCTTCCCGTTTCTATGAGGCAGCATAATGAGAGTTTCATTGCTTTTGCTCTCCTTTCTAAGCGCTGACATGATCAATACATTGCCCTTGAATTTTGTAACCAAATACAGATAAGAAACGTGCTTAGATCAATTGGATAAAGCGCGGCATCATCTTAGTGTATTTATAAACTTAGAATTGGTTGATATGAAAATCAGCCAACACTTAGCTTGGTATAATAATCCGGTAAATGTAGCATTAGTGTATAGAGGGAAATTTGTATTGTCAGTGGGTTTAGTTCTGGTGTTAGCTTTAGTAAGTTTTTGTTTCGTAATCATGCTTCCTGGTTAAAACATGTCGAATAATTTATCAATGATTTTTTTTGCTGCACTCCCTGATAGATTAGTGCTCCTTCCAAGTTCTTCCCTGCTGTCCACACAGCCTTATTTATTAGGTTCTTTATCAAGTTTTCTAACACTACGATGTCAAGACGGTGTTCTTGAAGACCAAAAAAGGTTCCCGGAAGCTCATCTTCACCGGGTTTACTGTCTCTTGAAGGGGTGTCAATTTTTAACTATTTTGTTGAATTTTTATAAGCTATATTTCGGAGAGTCGTCGATTAAAGCAACAGTCCTACTAGCCTGCGTAGAAGAGGCAGCTCAGATGTAATGCTTTTTTTTTCGTTTTTTATGCAAATTTACCGAGTCCTTTAGGGTATAAAAATCCCCTTGTGAAGTGAACGCTTTCAGATGAATTTTGTTTACCAGTTACGATCTAAAACGCATGCTTACTGTAACTTTATAGTCTGTCATAAAGAGTTTAAGTGTCAGTTTTACGGGTAGCTAATATTGCTTCATTGTTTTGATACAGTCTGCCCTCATAATAGCTGCAGCACGCTGCGTTAAAATGAAGCTATTTCTCTCTGTGACTAGCCGCTCATTTTTGAAAAGTTTTGATTCGACCTTCTAAATTATAATGTACTGATTTGTGTATGAATTAGGGCGTTTTACAACGTGCTAGGCTCATTTCTTGAGCCATATCTACATGATTGTTTTGATGTCTTTCCAGGTGAAAGTGATCAAGTTCAGCTACATGTGGAGTATAAACAACTTTAGCTTTTGTCGAGAAGAAATGGGCGAAGTTCTGAAATCGTCTACCTTCTCCGCTGGAGCGAATGATAAATTGAAATGGTGAGTTGCACTAGCATTAGTCTTCTTTGTGAATCTAAATATTCTAGTGAAGATCGATCGTTCTTGTTGCGGAATTTGCCTTCTTGTACCTCTAGTGGTTATCAGCTGAAAATTTTCACTCTACAGTATTTTTGATGTCAACTTACTCTTCAATCGGTCTTGATGGGGACCCGATGATGGCACTCGGATCTGTGTTAACGGGAAAAATTTGACAACATATGGATCTGCGTTGATGGGAAGGATTGTGTGATAATGTGGAAATTGTACTTCCAATGGATGCTTGGAAGAATAAAGTAGCTAACTCATTAATTGAATTAATTTTTTTCGTAACTAGTGAAGTATGCCATTATATATTTATTTTTGGAACGTAATGCTTGAAATTTCTCTGAGGCCAATTTTTTTTGTTACTTGAATAGTTTTTAGTAGGAAAGACTACGTCTTATTGGTACTGTGGCGCGTCGACTTTTCTTTGGATCTTTTCCGCTTCCCTGATTGTGAAAGAAAAACGTGACTCTTCTTTGTGTTGAACACTCAATTTCTGGCTTGCTGACCATATTATAATACAAGCTCTACGCATTAGGTATAGTAACTAGCGCGCTACAGCTCCTCACTGTGATATAGCTTGCAAAGCAGTATAATTCAACTTTTAATTGCCGAATTACTTCAATTCGTGAAATTTCGAGAAGGCTTAGTTGAAAAAAAGCGTCATTTTAAATGTATCATCGCTCTACGGATCTACATACTGAGAGCATCTCAGGTGTGGACGCTGGCGAGTTTTAATTCAAGAACTTGATCGTGACTAGATGAAGTGTGACGTCACTCCGTTCTCGAGGTCCTTGGCAGGGCTGTCCGAGAGGCTTTTTTTGCGTCCAAAATTAGTAAATAAGACTAGGTTTTATATTAAAAATCTAAATTTGGGAAACATTGCGTGGTTTTATATTAAAAAGGTAAATTTAGGAATTTTTGCGAAGATTTATATTAAAAGCTAAATTTAGGGATTATTGCGAAGCTTTACATTAAAAAGCTAAATTTAGGGATTATTGCGAGGCTTTACATTAGGATGCTAAATTTAGGGATTACTGCGAGGTTTTACATTAGGATGCTAAATTTAGGGATTATTGCGAGGCTTTACATTAGGATGCTAAATTTAGGGATTACTGCGAGGCTTTACATTAGGATGCTAAATTTAGGGATTACTGCGAGGCTTTACATTAGGATGCTAAATTTGGGAATAACTGGGAGAAAAAATAGGCCACTCTGGCAACCCTGGTGTCTCGTACGTTTCCCAGCGCCGGGAGAGCTGCGCCTTGCGTATTCTTGTATTGATTTGGGTGCGGGGGAGGGGCTGTGTAGGGCCTCCCTCTCCGGGCAGGGGTGTGTGAGGGATCCTGCGCTCGGATAATTAATGTGCTTAGGGGACCTCCTCCCCACCGGGTACTTGGGGGAGCAGCGATGGTGCAGGTCCCGTTCTTAAATATATGAACCCGGGGCATGAAATAATAGTGATAATGAAATAATTGTAATGAAATAATAATAATATTAATTAATATGCTCAGGGGACCTCCTATATACCGGATACTTGGGGTAGCAGAGCACAGCTATGGTGCTGGTCTCGTTCCGAAATATATAAATACGGGGCATGAAAAGGAGCGAGAACGAGGAGGAGATGGATTGTAACGATTCCTAATTGGCTGTTTGCTGCGTTAACTGTTCGACCCGTGTCGTTGTTCTCAGCTGTTGGCTTACGAGGCAAATTGTTGTTTGTTACAGGAGACATAAATTGACATTTCTTTTATCTGAAGAGTTGTCCAAAACTCTCATGTCCCGGTACTCAGTCGCTGTATCCGAGTTGATAGTGAAGCTTCTGCTGCCCTGGTTAGCCGCTAGTCCCATTCTGGCTTGTGAGCCTGGCGGGTCTCATTTAAGCCTTGCCTCGTCACACACATTTTAAGTGGGACGCGTCACACATTTTTGGCCGCGCTCGAGGAAGCTCAGCCGGACTTCTGCTTCTCCCGTTTTCACTTTTGCATCTCATACCATCTTTCATTTCCTCTTCTTTGTTTGAATGGTCGCCAACAGGTATTTTATTGCTGGACTTATTGTGTGGTGTTTCTGGTTTAGTTACTTCGTTGAACGCTATACTTTTCAGCACATTTATTTTTGTTCCATTCCTGATGAAAACCGCATTTCTCAGTTCACAAACCCAGGTCGAACATCGCTCTCCTGCTACGTTTGTTGTCGTACAAATACTACGTATTCACTTCTGTCTATCCGCTGCTGGAATCGAAACTCGAGTTTTTGTACACTGGCAACGCATAGAACTGCCGCACACCAGCAATGGCGCGATTATATAGGTCAGTGACGCTGTCCCGGTGCTCTGGAGGAGGGCTGCTGCTGCTGCTGCTGCTTCAGATCTGACATGTATATGCCCTGTTGTCTCTTTTTGTCTTCCTGGTGCTCTCTGCTTCTTTGTTCGTGTCGTCCGTATCCCGTAGCTTAGGATACACGATCACTCTGTGCTAGTTTGGTAATGATGCCGTGTCACACAAGTATCTCACATTTTTATCGATATGCTATGAGCTACATTGATGATGCTCCCTATACGACGAGCTTGGTTGAAGTTCGTTCTTATTAAATCTATTCAATCACTACGTGGAGGCTTGTAATCTGCACTAATGCTGTCGTAATGTCAGTGCCCATTGAAGTTGATCCGACTCCGACTCAAGTCTTGGTTTGATTTTATATATCTTCAGTTTTACAAGTGTTTTTCTTGTTTTTTTATGAGATTCGCACGTTTGCCTATTACTAATAATCCCATCTGCTATTCAAGACATCCACTATGGCAAAATTTCCTGTGTATGGACTATCGCCCTGCCCCCGCCCTGCCTACCTTGCCGTTTAGTACACATGGAGTTTTACGGTGCATTTTTTCGTTGCTATGTATAGTCGAGTGACTTTAAACATACTTCGAAGATTATTCGTATCAGAGATTGTTATTGATTCTAGAGAACAAGCTGTTTTATTTGGAGCCTCTGACTACCTCAGGAACTAGTATTTTTGATGTAATGTTGTTGCTACTGGCGATTTCGAAAAGAAATATGGCTTGCCCTTGCTCATCTTTCTTCCAATACCGGCTATAGACCTTCATTAGCCGTGAGCCTCTGGAAAAGTTCTTGAAAGAGAACTCGGACTCCGAAAAGCATGTATGTTTTTGTTCGTTTCGTTGCTGTGGTCAATAAGATCAACTGGGTCTCCTCGGAAATGGAAGTAGAGCGTGCAGTCTGTCGAGCTGGAAGCAATCACGTTGACATGTCATCATCAAGCAGTTACTGGTGTGCGGAAGTGAAAATATGCCCATGCTCGATTCATTAAGGGATTCGTCGACCTCCTTTCGTGAGGCCTTTCCAATCGTCAAGAGAAAGGCCTACTAACTCGGTGCTCTGACTTGTGCGTGCACCGCGGAATTTCTGGTCTTTCTGAACTTTTTATGTATTTTAGGACTAAATCGAGAATGAAGGTCGATTGCTGTCGCTGGGCAAACCAAGTTACGACAATGTGAGCTCGGTTTGCAGCGGCGCGCCTCTCTTCTTGCTGCTGCTCCACTTCTCTCGGGCGTCATGTAGGGCGGGTTGTCCGTATTTTGAGGTCATGTTTTCTTGCTTCTTTTGTACGTGAAAATGCTTAGCGAAAGTACTCATTACGCTCTGTAAGTTAGATGGTTGAAGTTGATATGAAATGCCTTGAAAGTTATACGCTTACTTGTTTTCTGGGAGAAAATACGCTATGAAAGTAGTGCACAGTCATCAAATATCCCTGCTCTTCTGGGCTTATTATACTATACATTTTCATCTGCTGAAACGCTGCCGAAATCTATTGCCCTTGGTATTTCTCCTGTTATGGACTATCATTTTCTATCACGATATTGTAAAATGAATGGGAATTTGTCCTGCATTAATCTAAGGAAAATTTACCTAAAAATAGAGTTTGAATTATCAAAGAATAAATATAAAAGCGATGTTACAGTAGATGAGCAAAAATGCGAGTCAGTCTTGCCCTGTCATCGTAGGCGAGAGAACTCGTTTTTTTACCATTTCATTGCGTTTTTATTCTCAAGCTTGAGTTCATTATTTTCTCTGATTTTGTTGAGTGCTCCCAAGATAGATCCCCGCATGCACCCCTCCCTCTGGGGACGTAAACACAGGAAACAGCTGGCCTTGCTCTTCGCCCCTCCACCCACCCACTCACCCACCGTGCCACCACCACCATCACTTCTGTCCGCCTCCCATCTCCCTATACGAGTATCTCCCTCGTTTGTTGTATCCTACCTACCGTGTCTCGCCACTCCCACCCTCCTGTATCTCACTCCCTCGTTTGTTGTATCCTACCTACCGTGTCTCGCCGTCCCTATCAGTTGCATGGCCCGGTTTGCTTCGTGTTGCAGTGTTTGTTCATCTAGAATGTCGTCGTCATGTTCTGGGGGCACCCTGCTCTCTCTGAGCAATTATCGCGAACTCTGTTTGACAGCAATCTGAAACTCTCAGGGAAAAGATCTACAACGTTGCGTGTCAACTAACCTCTAAAGCTGCCAAGCGAAATCTTCGCTGTAGCTAATGCCGCCCTTTACACAGGTTTTAGGGATGTTCAAAATCTGCGGCGCGTTTTGCTTCTAAAAATATGGTGCACGTTCGCTCTCCCAAAGCTCGCTCTCTCGCTCTAAATATCCTTTCATTGCTCACTGCGCTGTTGCCCCACACACCTCACCCGCCCGCTCCTCTCGCTCGCTCGCTCGCTCCCCTCTAATCCCATGCCTTACTTTTCAACCTCAATTCCAGCTTTTTGCTTCATGTGACGTCATCTCTATTTGCACGCGTGTTCACGTTGCGACGACTTGAAGGGGATTCAGCGCTTCTAATTTTTATTCATTTGCTCATGCATTTATTTTGTTAGTTACGGGCTTGTTCTGCTCGAATCGTTTTGAGATTTCCTTCATCTCAGAGGTTCCCTTTTTGAATATTTACTAGTTATGTTTAGTGGTCAAGTTTCACTTTCATTAATGGAAGCAACACCAACTGTGCACATGCTGTGCGGAGTTAGTGCCAGTGTGTGGCTGGTGTCCTGCAGAGTTTGAATAATAACGCGAGAATCGTCGCTCTGCCTCATTTTTGTTGCTAAGTTTTGTTGAACATTATTCGAGTCGTCAAGTGAGTCGCTGTGCGCGCATTCATGTGGCTCAAAATATGGGAATAAAGGTGAATTTGTGCTGAAAATCAGAACAATGATCTGTATTATTCCGCATCATTCAAATAAGATTAACCCATTCAAATACTGAGTGGTTAAGATATTATATATAAAATATTTAATTGGGTACTATTCTGAAATTGAATACAGTTCATGAAAACATCCTTCTTTGTTTTTTCTGGAACTAAAGCCTACCTCTTTTTGTTTTGGCCATTCACGATGCACCTCTCATAGGAAGAGTGCAGTGCTATAATTCAAACCACAGCGTGCGTTGGTACAAACATTTTTATTTTGTATTTATATCGACTTTTATATTCATACCGACTTTTGTATTCCTACTATTTTATATGTATACTGATGTATGTGCTTGTGGTGGTCAACGTTAACCAGAGAGAGGTTGAGGCAGCGCGGCAGTTGGACGCAATTAATTGCATGGTTTGGCTGAGTAGGAGGGCGACAGCCCAAGTCTGCAGGCGAGCTCCCCTCTGCGGCCGAGGCCGTGCGCACATCCCTCACTTCCGATGGCTGGTCGAGCTCCTCTCTTTCGCGGGGTGCGCTCTCCCCTCCTGCTGCTCTTCTTTGGCCTTCGGTCCAAGCTGCCCTTTTTTTCTTCTCTTTTTTGTTCTGTTCACTCGCTTCTTACGGCTCCTATTTCACCTACCGCTGACAATCTGGTGTCACGTCACAGACTTCGCTTAATTTATTGTGTGCATTTCAGGAGCGTTTTTGAATTTTTTCACCGGTTCAATAGTTTGCCTGTCAAGGTTACGACGATGTACTCGATCATTTTTATTGCACTTATGGACAGAATTACATGGAACACTTGAGTAACACTTGTGCTTAGTGCTTTTCTATGGACTGAAACACTTCCGCTCGTCGATTGTGTTACCAGGTTTTATTGCTGATAACCGACTCTCCGCGTTCAGTAGCGCACATCTTTATGTTCACTCAATAAAAAGTTGACTGAGGTTCAACCGTTCAGGTGTTTCCTTGGGTAGTTCCCGGTACAAAAACAGCTGCTACGCGGCGCCTACCTTAGATTTCATCTAGCTTCGTTTAGAGTGTTCTGATGTTCTACTAATTTTTAAACTACCTTTATGAGCGTGCTCTGACACGTTCAGTTTATGGATAAGAAATATTTTTAAACTATGAAGGGAAGTATTCGGTGCATGTTATGAATGAATTCAATGATTTCTTTGCGATCAAAGTTGTTACCCTCTCCCTAGAGCGGAGAACTGTTTCTGGGAATGAGTGCAGTAACATATCGCTATGTGGGGACGTTACGTTCATACTTAAAGAATCGATAAAATTCACGTGGACGTAAAGAATGTTTGAAGTCGACATTCGAAAGTGTTTATGTATGTATTTCTGATGAGCTCATTCACTTGATAGTTAGCCTCAGAAATTAGCCACTTGAAGCAGTTGCGTTGACTGATTGAGCCCTGATAACAGCTGTAACGATATCTTGGGTCCAATCAAATTTTTATTATGAAACAAAATAGAAGTGTTCTTGAACTCTCTGCAGTTGTCGGCTCGATGATTGTTGTGGAGAATTGATTGAACTGTTCTGATTTGGTTCAAGCATAATAAAAATACATTTTGATTTTCATGTGTATCTGGGAGAGAATATAGATGTTATGTTAGGTGAAACTTTGTCCTTGTAAAGAGATGTGGATGCTGAACAACAAAATAAATACATCGTTTTTAGAAGGACAGTAAATATTTAATCAAGCATACACGACTCGCTATCACAAATGACGGCTTTCGGTAATATTCATCGTCTGCGGGCTTGATAATTGATAGTCTGCGGGCTTGATTGACGACTGTCAATTACTGACTTAGTGGGCAAAAATAATTTCATCAATATATTGAGTCAATGATATTGGCAATCAAATTGATCGTCTATGGGCCGCTTAAGAGTCCTATCTTTTACGCTTTGGAGATGAGAGAGGAAAGCAATGTATTATGTGTCTAGAATTTTTATAGTCGTGTAAGAACTGTAGAAATTGTTGGCCGCCGGTTATAATTTTGAATGCATTTTTGATGAAATCGTTCCTGCATGAGTGCTCAGTTTGGCCAATGTTTAGAAAACGTAACTTTGTAGGTTTGAAATGGGCGCATTGTGCATGGAGGTGGTGTAGGGAACAACTGAACATCTAGGACGGAGCTCAGCGGCAGCACATCAGCTTTACTGGGCCGCTGGGCTCTGCTCTGCACCCAGCATAAGCTTCTTATAACCGCCCCGCGCCGCCTTCCGCACTCGCTCTCTCGCTTAGTCTTCCTTTTTCTCTTTCATGTTTCATTTCCCCTCAGGGGGATACAACTATTATATCTATGGGAATTGGCGCTCCCAGGGGGACTATGTGAGGGCCCGAGCTAAAGGTTAGGTAAGCTTCCTTTTTGTTGTAATAAAATAGGTTTTTGTTTTGTTACGGACCATCTTTTTTCGGTTCACTGCTGTCCCGTTTTTCAGCCCCTACTACTTTCTTCTTCAACTTTTTTCTTATTTCATGAACTTCTTTCTTAACTTAATGTTTCTGTGCATCTTGTGCATAGATTCCGCGTTCCCTCAACTCCATACTAAATGGTGCCTTCCTCTTTCCTCTCTTGGAACATCTTTGTCGTGGTTAAGGGAGGCTAAAACTTTCTTATATAATAATAATAATAATAATAATAATAATAATAATAATAATAATAATAATTCATGTATCATTTTTTCTTACTCTTCTTTTTCTCTTACTTTCGATTGCATTCCTTATTTAATTCGATCTATTTTCTCTCGCGGGCATATTTTTTGTTTTTCTTTGGCTCTTCATTTTGTTCACTTCTCTTTTTTTCTAACTGCTTTAAAGTTCAAAATATTTGTGTCCAAGTTTTACGTACCTAATGTTTGGAAATTTATGCGCATGTTCACGTAGAAGTACAGGGAACTTTCTATTTGTCTCCTAGGATGAGACTGGATAAATAGAGATGGTGGATACATCGAGGTACCAGGTTTTGTTCAAAAGAAAAGTGAACCTGTTCTTTTAGGGTGACTTTATGTTGCATACGAATAATTATCCCAGCATCTTACAGTAAAGGAGTAAATAAAACAAAAATATCAAATAAATAAATTGTTTAATACTCTTTTTTCTGTTTTTTGTTTTCTGTTTTTTTCTGAATTTTACTTTCATATGTGCATTAACTTTTTTACTTGAACTGTTTGAGGTTGTCATATTGGCCCATATATCGAACCAACACGCATTAATCAGAGTAGCAGATGAAAGAACAGCCTTAGTTTACAAAATTGTCTTTTTGATTATTTTCTTACAAAGAATGTTGCAGAATACACGACGAACGCGAAGGGTGTATACATTGAAATGACGCGGACTAATGGAGGCAAACAGAACTGTATAAATCGAGAAAGGGGCTAATCGAGATGTGGATTAAGCGAGAGTTACCTGTGTTAGCATGTTGCTTCTGTCGTCGTGCAGCACGCGTTTTTGAGCTGTTACTAGACCCCGACATCCAGAATGTTTAATACCAATTTTTTCCCTTCAAATTCCCTACAGTTGTGCACTTTCTCAGTGCCTACGAATATTCCCGCTAGGAAGGCTTAAACTTGTAATCTAATCTTCGCGTATTTTATCTGTTTTGCGTAGGGATTATGCCATTTTTGTAAAGTTTAAAAGCCTGGCTTCCAGGCGAGTGAAGTACAGTGAGCGATAACTAGGGAGCTGCTCTATTATGCATTTATCTGCGGCTCTCGTATCTAGTTTTGGCATCGTTACAAAATGCACGTGAGCCTTTGATGCATAACGTGTGTGTAGCCTGTGCTTTGTGTCGCATTTGGTCGATACCTGCCTGTGTGTCAGGATGTTTCATTCTAGATTACGATGAACCGATGAAGATGAATCTCTGAGACATGTCTAAATACTTGCCCATGAAAGTTGCATTGCAAAATCCTTGGAGAAATTTTGTGAAAATTCTGTTATCATCTTCTCGTCTGTTGCATGCAACGACATGCTGGCAACGGACGTAGTCATGAAAATCAATTTTCGCTCACGCTTATATGATGTGAGTTGGCCCTACAATCGGAGCTAAGTACAAACAAAACTTGTTTTCAGTTTTGTTAGAGGCATGTGTGCGCGCGCACATGAAACCAAAATGAACAGCTGAAGTCGACCGCCCCAAACAAAGTTAAGTTTATAGTTGCTCTCACGCCTGCTCTACATAGTTCAACTGGCTGACCTGTATGCAGGATACATGCGTGCCTGCACAACTGCACGCTACCTTACTTTCAATGTAAAAAATACGTAAAATAGGTTCGTGTATTCAGGCTCCAGATTTTGGGATGCATTTTTGCTGTGCGAGGTATGCTGCCTTTTGATTGCTTCTCCGTGCGCTCGTTCCTGTAAGTTTGAAAGACCATTGATGCTGGAGCCGATCTGCTACCTGCCGCTTTACCTGCTCCCTCTTCTCTCCGCTCGGTAGTATCGTATTTTTTCCCTTCTCTGCGAATTGATGTGCCTTTTGAACCCAAGTTATTATTGCTACCTTGTTCCGTGAGAAAATCAATGTTTTTTAACTTCCATAACCTATGCTGCCTGTCAGTTCTCCACTTGTCTGACGACAGTTCGTATGTAGATTGCTACTTGTTTGTTGAACTATTTTAGCTTGACCATTTGAGAAGGTTTTCATTGGGGCATTATATGTCTAGTTATCGTATGCATTATCAGGATTTTCAAGGGCCTCATATGAATTTTCACATGAAAAGTCATTCAAAAGTATGATGCACAGTGGAAGGAAAATTTTAGCATTATTATTAAGATCATGCGTGGGTTACTTTGGGCTCTTTCTGTATGTTTTGCTTAAAATCCAAGTGACGACAAAAATCAAGCTGAGAATTGCTCTTCATTTTATCTTGTCAGGACGTGTCAAAGCTCTTTTAACTTCGAGCTTTGCTGCGTCCTGACTTGAGAAACTTAAAACTCTAGTCAATTTATTTGTATTATTGAAAGAAACTCACGTGTCATATTTTTTTCAATAATTGTGCTCAATCTCATTATGCTCGTTGTATAAATAGTGGCTTCCTCCCTTCTCTCTTAGGAATACCTTTCTTGTGGTGAGGGAGGCTAAGGCTAACTTATCTAATATATGTTAGTTGTAATGGAGGAACATTTTGCTCAAATTTTTGAATTACTCAACAAATGCTGTGAGCAACTCTAAAGAAACAATAAGTACGGGGCAAGATGTAGGTAAAAACAGCTCAGCGCTGCTGCCTTTCTCAGCAGAAAAGTTGTTTTGTTATGTTTAGTGAGCAACATGCTCGACTTGGAGTATTTTGGTCTTTTTTTTGTTCTCTTCCATTGTGTTGTTACGTCTACTCCTTTTTGCTCCGTCATGCTAAGTTTACTCGTTGTTTAAATAACACTCAGAGTAAATATTTCTTACAAATACTACTTATCGTAATTGCGTTGCGGTTTTCCTGCATGGAATATCTGCGCACATATATTAGTCGATGAGAAATGCGATGCTGCATTTAATTTTTCCCTCAACGATTCCAAAGTGTTGACAAGTATAGTGTGCTGCCTCCTTCAACGTTGAATGTTGGAACGTGGGGATTGCTAGCGAATCAAATTGTGCTCAACTCTTTTACATCACGATATGCTGAGGTTCTGCTGTGGAGACTACCTCCCTCTGAATAGTTGAGTGTTACTGTTGAGTGGAATGACCTTGCGATGGATGGGCTTACGGGACTCCCATTTTTCGTGCCCACTTTGTCTATGTCAGTTTCCATGCCATTTCCTCTCAGGGGGATACAACTATTGTATCTACGGGAATTAGCGCTGCCATGGGGAGCATGTGAGGGCCCGAGCTGAGAGTTCGGTAGGCCTTCTTCTATGAAGTAAAATTTTTTTGTTAAGTTAAGGACCACATTTCTTCGGTTCACTGCTTTCCTGTTTTTCAGCACCTACTATACTTTCTTCCTCAACTTTTATCTTGTTTCATGGACTTCTTTCTCAACTTACTGTTTCTATGCTCCTTCTGCATACATTTCCCATTCTCTTATCCCCACACTAAATGGTGCCTTCTTCCTTCCTCTCTTCGATACGCTCTTTTTTTGTAGTGGTTAGGGGGGCTTAAAATAACTTATAATCTAATCTCCCATGCCATTTTCGCTATCTCTTATTAGAATTTTTTTCCTCTTTCTTCTAAACCTGCTGTTTCTTTGCGCAGGGTATCATGTGTGAGAACACACGTTGTGCATGGATTCCCCGTTTTCTACAGTCCCTACTAAATGGTCTTTTCTCTTCGCTCATTTGAGATCACTTTTCTTGTGGCTAGGGAGATTTAAATGAACTAATTTAATAATATTATCGACATCTTGAATTTCCTTACGTATTCTCGAATCTAATTCTCAAGTTCTTTCCAACCCTGTGTCTCGCTCTCGCAGTTTGTATCCCTCTTCCGTTTTTCTACTTCATATCGGTACAGGTGAAGCTCCCATTATGATGAAGAGAATAGATGTTTTTCTAACGATGCCTCTCTCCTTGCAGGTGTTTACGGGTCAACCCTAAAGGTCTGGATGAGGAAAGCAAAGACTACCTCTCCTTGTACCTTCTGCTAGTCTCTTCTAATAAGTCAGAAGTCAGAGCGAAGTTCAAATTCTCTATATTAAATACCAAAAGAGAAGAAACTAAGGCAATGGGTGAGTATTTTGACGTTCATTTTTAGCAAGTTTACTCCTTTGTAGGTGCTTTTTTAAAGAGCTTCGCTTTAGAGTTTCATTCTGTAGCCGTGTTGTAAGACTCAATTTGATTGTCCATCGGAGTTCTATTTCGAGTGCGTTCTTCATTGTTATTGCGACTCCTAACGAAATCTTGGACGCATTGTCTGCGGTGAGCAAACCAGATGTAGGCGCGGCCATGCTATTGTGTGGTCTTGGCTTCACATTCAACAAGAAACTAAACATACTGTTCTTCTGTAGATAAAAACCTGCATGTCTCTATTCTTGAAAATCTTCATAATCACTGGCTTGCTTTCTTGAAAAAATTTCGGTATCATGTGGGAATGATACAAATGTGCTTTCAAAATATTCCTGAACTTTTTTAATGATCCAGATAACATATTGAAATATATCTGATGTCGAAACCAAACTCTCTGATGTGCATTGGACAGCTTTATTGCGCTTCAGACTGGTGATCAAATGCTTATTGAAAATATCTTCTCCATTTTATGTGTGTCTTTTTCTTTGAATTAATGGCTCTCACTTTCATGAAAGAACATGATTCATTTATTCATTAAAAACATATATTTTGTTACTGCCTTTACTATTTTAATTCAACTGAGGGATTCAATTTTTTGAATTGACTCGTTTTGCACGATTTTCCCGTTTTTCGAAACTTAAAAACTTGAAGTAACCTCCACTGACGTTGAAAGCCCTGAACTGTGACAATACAGAGCACTCACTAATGTGTTTTACCTTTTTATTTTTTCACGACAGAGTCTCAACGAGCCTACAGATTCGTCCAGGGTAAAGACTGGGGTTTTAAGAAATTCATCAGAAGAGACTTCTTGTTAGACGAAGCCAACGGTCTTCTACCGGACGACAAGTTAACGTTGTATTGCGAGGTGAGAACTGTGCTAGAGCGAGGTCACCAGATTGCTTTTTTTGGCCAAAATTTTCAATGTTGACGAGTTTCATTGATGGAAACATACTTTGAGGCAATTTTACTGCATTTTGAGGCATTTCAGGTTTGCACTGAGGCATTGAGGCATTTCAGTCTGATTTCATTTGGAACAAAGCCAACTTAAAATTTCAGCTGCAAAGGCCAATTGGACAAGCATGCACCACCTCAACATCCAGCAGACGTTATTCCTGCTCTGTGAACACTGCTCTGTAACTAGCATCAGATGAAAATAATCACTGTGGTGTTTCCCCTCTTTTGCTTTGGATCTGATATGAATATTTTTTATGACTGACATAATTTTAGCCATGGCCGACTTCATTCCGCAGACATCAATATTCGTCGATGTAATCGAGCATTGTATTTGATCTTATTGCAGCGTATGAGTTATTAGTTGAAATTTTACCAGTTGGGCGTGAACATCGATGTCTTAATTACTTTGTCATGAATATAAATATCATTGGAAATGTCCACCGTGAATGTAGACTTCTTCAGAACATTTAGCAAGAATTTAAACGACCTCAAATTAGTGCATAATGAGTATTGACGTCCTCAAATTAGGTGATGATGAAGATAACTTATCCCTCGAGTTCTTTCCTCAACGTGAGTGTGTGTTACAGGTCTCTGTGGTGGCAGACAGCGTGAACATCAGCGGGCAAAGCAACACGGTGCAGTTCAAAGTGTCCGAGTGCCGACTCTCTGAGGACCTCGGCATGCTCTTCGACTCTCAGCGCTACAGCGACGTGACGCTCGCTGTGGGCGGCAGAGAGTTCCAGGCACACAAGGCCTTGCTTGCCGGTCAGTGTTGTGCGCTCCCCTCGCTCTGCGTGCGCCCGGTGCTGATGGATTGGATGCGTCCCCTTGTAATGTGTGACAGTGTTGTCTTGTTGCCTGCCCGTCAGTGTTGTGTGCTCCCCTCGCTCTGCGTGCGCCCTGTGCTGGTGGATTGGATGCGTCCCCTTGTAATGTGACAGTGTTGTCTTGTTGCCTGCCCGTCAGTGTTGTGTGCTCCCCTCGCTCTGCGTGCGCCCTGTGCTGGTGGATTGGATGCATCCCCTTGTAATGTGTGCCGGTGTTGCCTGCCTGTCAGTGTTTGTGCTGCACACCGCCCTCACTCTGCATGCACCCTCTGCTGCTAGATTTGATGCATTCCATTGAAATGTGTGACTGTATTGCCTAGTTGCGGTGTGAATTGCTGTTTGCCTGTCATTGTGCTGTGCTTCGTACTCGCATCACTCTGCCCCCACCATTGATCAAGAGCACGCCTCCATTAAACCCTTTGAAATAAGCGCTCGTGTTGTTGTAGTGCAGAGGAAACTTGGAAAAAGTAATAAGGTCACGCTGTCGAGTGCAAGTATTGACTTCCTCCCTTTGTTATTTAGGCTTGTGAAAACAATTCGGCCATAAAGAGTATCTACTATCTAACTGCTCTGCTGTATCGCAAGATGTGTGTGCTTATGACAAAGTATTTGTAAAAAGGTAAAATTAAGGTATTTTATCCCAGATAATTTAGCAACTCTGACACGCTCGATTCGACCATGATATGTCACTTTCAGCAGAATTAATTGTATTTTTTATACATGAGAAGTAGATGATGCTTTTATTTGGAACTGATATGATGATATCCAAGGGCTTTTTCTGGCATCCTCTGCGCTGCAACGGATTTGCGTCTTTTTGTGTGCTGGTTAGTGCCTGCATTTTGCTAGCTTTACCGCATTGGGGAGAGTCTAGTCTCGAGATGCGTTAGCTGCTCGCGTGTTCTAAAATCTGCATGCATTGTATGTTGATGACGGTGATGTGCCTATATTGATCGATGGTTTCGAAATTTTTTCTTTCAAGTATGCAATAGAGTAATTTGTTATGTATTGTGTGAGAAAATTCTGTCTATTTTTCTCTGTCTCGTTGATAGGTGTTTTTGTAATACATTCATTTTCCGGATGCGGTAATGCTCACTAACCTGTGATTCTCTGTTGAGCAGCGCGTTCGCCAGTGTTCGCAGCGATGTTCTCCCACGAGATGGAGGAGCGCAAGCACAACAGGGTGGAGATCATGGACGTGGAGCCTGAGGTGCTCCACGAAATGCTCCGCTTCATTTACACCGGCAAGAGTAACAACCTCACCAGAATGGCAGATGACCTTCTTGCTGCTGCAGACAAAGTTAGTCTTCCCGCTCTCTATAATGTTTCGTGTGCTGGTAATTAGTCTCTTCGGGGTTGCTTGTGTCTATGGAGCTGATCACGGTGGCGAGTCTTTTTGAGTGGCGCTGGATTTTCTTGCTGCTTCCCAAGACCTGAGGTTTCCATATGGGGGTTGTTGCCTAGGGATGTGGATGTGATTCTTGAGCCACATCGGGGTAAGTATGTCGATGGGGCCTCGTTTTTGTCGGTGTTTCTTTGGATATTATCGCTCATCGTAGAGACTCTTAGCTGTACGAAGGGAAATTAGCAATTCTCGTAGCTGAAACCCACTTGGGCCTAAGAACTATTGTTTGGGAACTAGAACTATTTCGGAAGTGATGGCCACAGAAGAGATACTCGTATTATTATGTTCAAATCACAGCTATGTGTAGATAGACCTTCGAAACTTGGTGTTTCGTGCTCATTTTGTCTTTCATTTTTCAAGTCATATACATTTTTTGTTTTTTTATTCTCTTCCAACTGTTTATAGACGCAGGATATCCTGTGTGGAAACACAGTGCTTTAATTTTTTTGCTTTCTGCAGTCCATACTGGATGGTCCCTTCTTTTTGCTCTCTTGAGATTGCCTTTGTTTTGCCTATGGAGTCTTGAACTAACTAATATAATAATTGTTAGATTGGTTGCCTTTTTTTGCTTGCATTTGGTTCCAAAGCTTACGAGATCCTTGAATCAATCATTCATGATGCTCCTCAATTACGGTTTTTCGTATGATAAAATAAGTGTACACTGAGATTTTAGTGCTGGATCAAGTATTTTGATTCAAAGCTACCATTCAATTTCCTCGCTTGAAAAATAGCTTTGTTCGTCTTACTTACCTGGTACCACAAAGCCTTGGAGAATATACTCGGAGAGAATTTCAAATCTCTGTTGGTTCCTACGTTAGTATGGAATTAGAAATTTCGGCTCACAGTTTTTTTTTGTGTTGGGTATTTTCTTCATTGCAGTAAATTGCTGTCAGTAATACTGAAGTGAGAATATCTGTAACGGGAAGAATTTGTATCGGAAACTTGTTACCGAGATGTCTGTGTGTTTTTTGTCCACCTTCATTCATGGTGTTGGTCTATCAAACGCGTTACATTGCGGCGTGATAACAGTACAGTTGAGGCTCTGTGGAAAATTTACTCTAATAAAGTAGTTCCTCCACGTGTTGCCTGTCGTCAAATTATGGTAGTCATAGAAGTGTTGTTTTTTTACGCACACTCGCTGTAAACAGACCCTGATTTTTCCATAAACCAAGTTAGAGTTGGTAAACCTTCAGAAAATTTAACTTGATACCGACGTCATGAGAAGATTCATTGATACTATACGATTATTTTGGCTTGTTCGAATGCCAGCATGTTCAGCTCTTTGAATTTTAAAAAACGTGTTTAAATATCATTTTCTCTGTATTTCGTGGTGACGTGTTCATGCCAGTGTTTTGTGATGACCCATTTGCATATCCCAATGGCTTGTTAACTCGTGTGTATTCTAAAGAACGAGTTTGGTGTGTGCGGCACGCGCTGGACCGTCAAAAAGTCTTGTGTGGAAAGGCTCTGTGCATCAGCAAATTTCAGTGACTGGTTAACGCGTTTCTGTTGTAAAAAATCAAGATAACTCCCATGTATAGTATAGTATAGAATGAACTTAATGCTTTTGTATGGTAAAGCATGAAGTCTCAATACCTATGTATAGTAAAGAATGAAGTTAACTCTTATGTATTGTAAAGAATGAACTTTGTGTGTGCAGTATGCGCTGGACCGCCTGAAGGTGATGTGCGAAGAGGCCCTGTGCAGCAACCTCAGCACAGAGAACGTAGCGGACGTGCTCATCCTCGCTGACCTGCACAGCGCTGACCAGCTCAAGGCTCAGGCCATCGACTTCATTAACACGTAAGACCTGAATTAGCGTCTCACACTCTTGGGCTCAGTGTCCTACCTGCGGATGTTTTTGTTAAAAAAAATTGGTCTCCTGCCAAGTTTTGGGCTCAGTATATTGTCTTGTTTCTATTGCTATGATAGATTTGTCACGTCCCAAGTTTTGGGCTAAGTATTCTATCTTATTTCTATTGCTATGATAGATTTGTCACGTCCCAAGTTTTGGGCTAAGTATTCTATCTTATTTCTATTGCTATGATAGATTTGTCACGTCCCAAGTTTTGGGCTAAGTATTCTATCATATTTCTATTGTTATGATAGATTTGTCACGTCCCAAGTTTTGGGCTAAGTATTCTATCTTATTTCTATTGTTATGATAGATTTTTCACGTCCCAAGTTTTGGGCTAAGTATTCTATCTTATTTCTATTGCTATGATAGATTTGTCACGTCCCAAGTTTTGAGCTAAGTATTCTATCTTATTTCTATTGTTATGATAGATTTGTCACGTCCCAAGTTTTGGGCTAAGTATTCTATCTTATTTCTATTGTTATGATAGATTTGTCAGGTCCCAAGTTTTGGGCTAAGTATTCTATTTTATTTCTATTGTTATGATAGATTTGTCACGTCCCAAGTTTTGAGCTAAGTATTCTATCTTATTTCTATTGTTATGATAGATTTGTCACGTCCCAAGCTTTGGGCTAAGTATTCTATCTTATTTCTATTGCTATGATAGGTTTGTCACGTCCCAAGTTTTGGGCTAAGTATTCTATCTTATTTCTATTGCTATGATAGATTTGTCACGTCCCAAGTTTTGAGCTAAGTATTCTATCTTATTTCTATTGTTATGATAGATTTGTCACGTCCCAAGTTTTGGGCTAAGTATTCTATCTTATTTCTATTGTTATGATAGATTTGTCACGTCCCAAGCTTTGGGCTAAGTATTCTATCTTATTTCTATTGCTATGATAGGTTTGTCACGTCCCAAGTTTTGGGCTAAGTATTCTATCTTATTTCTATTGCTATGATAGATTTGTCACGTCCCAAGTTTTGGGCTAAGTATTCCATCTTATTTCTATTGTTATGATAGATTTGTCACTTCCCAAGTTTTGGGCTCAGTATCTTGCCATCGTATTCCTCCTGGTGTAATAGATTCGTCCCCTGCCTAGTTTGCCACCATCTTGCTATCATCAATATTTATTGATTATATCGTGTACAATTATTATCAGCGCTCATGGAAAGTATAGAAATTTTTAAAAAATCCCACCTCCTTTGCATAGAAGCGTAAATTTCTCATTTGAGGGAGTTGTAGAATGGGCCTCTTCCTCAAGCCCTGGAGGTATTTTTTTATGTTTAAGCACGCATTGTTGACCAAGTTTGACTGATGTTTCTTTTGGTCAATCAATTCACACCTCCTTTGTAAAACATTCCAGGTTTAATAGCGACTTTATTTACTGCAAATTCTTTTTTGTAAAATTGACTGATTTAAATTAAATCTATGCAGTTTCAGACATAAAAATAAGTTATTTGCTTTTGGAGAC
Organism: Morinoia aosen; assembly: GCA_030386875.1. NCBI lineage: Eukaryota > Metazoa > Arthropoda > Malacostraca > Amphipoda > Talitridae > Morinoia > Morinoia aosen. The sequence continues at coordinate 39,742,633 of CM059574.1, forward strand.
CTGACACCTACACGGTTTCAAACTATAAAAAAATGAGCTATTTGACTTTGGAAGCACGGCGCTTCCATGAGACGGTGTTGCTGCCACAGGTGTTGCAGTACCCGAGCACGGCTGTAGTCACTACTAGTGCTTAACTCTGTGCAGTTGTTGCAGACACGCCACGGACGTTATGGAGACAACGGGCTGGAAGGCGATGATCAACAGCCACCCTCACCTCATCGCGGAGGCGTTCAGGGCGCTTGCGACTCAGCAGGCGCCGCCCATGGGACCTGCCAGAAAGAGAATAAAAGCCAGTCCCTGAAAACAGCAACCTTTAGGCGTCACTTCTTTGGCTGTGCCCTCTCAAACCTTCAGGATAAAACACCCCCTCGGCAAGTGAAAAGTTAGAACTCAATGAGTGAAGAGCGCGCTGCAAAGCGGCAGACATGAATAGCTGAAGCATTACGTGCCCTGTGTTCCGCATGTGCACTTGATGGAAACTGTAGCTGACCGAGCAAGGATTGGTTCAATCCGTAATGACATCAATCGAAATGTTTTTCTTAGGAATGTTGTATATAATTAGGACCTGTTTTGGCGTAAATTCTGGGGTAGTGTAAACTTGAAGAATGTCCAGAATTTATTACGGACGTAAATTACTTGTTTTTTGTGCTAGAAAAAGGAAAGTGTTTGGAGGTTTTTCGAGTAGTGCATTTTAGTAGGGAGTTAGTTATGCTAAGGCCATGTTAGACTTTTTGTTTGATGTAAAATGACGTTTTGTGATGAACTAACAGGAGCTGTACATAAGTAGCCTCTCGAGACTGACGCTTGACTCTCAGACTTAGTTGGACATTCGTAGCTCTAAAGTCTCTTCGTGGCTGCCAGATTACTCAGTGTGGTCAAGAGCTGTGTTGGAACCTTGATGTGCTGTGTGTTTGGATCGACGAGTGTGTTGAAGTGAGGGCTGTTAGCGCTGTTGCTCTAGGAGAGAGGGAATGCACGTCAAGTCTTCGTTTCAGAAGATTCCGCACTCGTTCCTTACGGGTATTTTAATTTATCTCACTGCAAGCTCTATATGAAGCGTAAAATAAACAGTAGCTAATTTTGTTGCCTATTATGTTGTATCACGATAGATTTCTATCAACTTGTATGTTGTTTAACTAGAGTCTATTATCTGTTTAAATTAAACTCGCGATTTCAGGGAGACCATTGCTCGAATACTCGCTTTGTAGTGAGCTTCGTGGAGAAATTGCTTTTGGCCATAGTTGTTGCTGCTCTGCGCTCAGGTGCCGGTTGCGGCATTAAACCTGCAGCTGCTGGGTGATCGTTTTTCCTGCAACAGCTTAGTCATCGGTAGTCCTGCAGCTGTTGCTGAGTGATCTTTTGTCCTGCAGCAGCTGCCTATTTACTTTGGTCAAACCTCAATAAAATTATTTATACCAAGTTTATCCTATTGAAATTTTGTTCTTCCTTCACGGTCTGCTTCATTGGACACCGTTGGGTAAAGAATTCTATGGACAAACTCAGTAATATGATGAATCTACTAATCATGCACTGATTGCAAGACGAACCGTGTAAGTGTGGTGACGACGTAAGATTATGAGCATTTTCTCATTGAATGCATGCGTTCCTACCGCTAGTTGACTGTGGACTGTAGCGACGAGAGACCTAGTATTGCGCTGTATGTAAGTAGTAAATGTTGTGTTGCCCCTTCATTTTGATCTCAAGTAACGCCTTATTACTCCTAGTTTATCTATCGTGCAGCGTTCACTCATCATGTTGTTGTTTTTGCTGGGGCTCTGCTGTATCACCGCCATCATTGCGTCGCCTATGTTTAATGTCGTCGATTACGTTTAATACAATCGCTTTCATATCCTGCCGCATCCTGGTCTATTTATGTGCTGCTTTCTTTCAGTGTTCTCGTGTCTCATCCCTGATGTGTGTTATAGCGTTCTCAAGAGGAGCGATCATGATTTCAAAGATTGAACTGCTGTAACTCCTCTCACGCCATCGCAAGTTTTGCATGTGCGTTATGGTATGAAGAGGGACTTGATACGCGCGCCATTGTGCGCCTTCTTCTGAACTGCTAAGTGTTGGGGAGCAGCACTCCTTCTCTCGTTGAGCGCCGTGTGCTGCTGTTTTGCGTACAAATTTAACGAGGCTTTGGTGAGTCATAGAGCCATTACCACCCAGCGGTGAGTACAGTCTGTCTTCATACAAATGGCTATTTTCGATGCCACACCTTTGTTTACTGAACCCGCTGATGATCACTCATGTCACTCTTCGTTAAATCATGCACTGGAGGAGGCATTGTTCCTACATGGTGGAACTGTAGACGCCTCTCTCTTCTCGTCGCACTCATCCCCTTGCTGTTAAGTCTGTACATAGTAGGAATTGATGTGATTCATGCTTCAGTAGCGTATAGTGACGTCAGGTCACTTTTTGCCTGTTGAAATAAACTTGTGATCACTTAAGTTTGTTGTCGACTATTTTTCTCTTTGAAGCGTTTGGATGATATTGCGTAGAGTAACCCTTTTCCAGTAACTCAAACCTGAGGTTATGTTCAATCCAAGGTCACTGAGTCTGCTAGAATTTAAAGTAAAATACATTCTCGTTCCTCCGATGAAAATATTTTTGTAACATCTTCCGTCTCCGAAGAACGTCAACGATGCCTCTGAGCAGAGATAAATTTTTGTGAACTGTACGAAACGATCGAACGAAATTCACTTCTTAATTGGATCTCAGAATCCAGTAATGTTTATGAAGCTTCTGTGCAAATGTTTTGTATGAGATGGTACTTGTTTATTTAATTTGAATTTATCACTAGTGATTTAGGAATTCATTTTAACGTTCTGAGCCAAGCAGGGCATTCCATAAAACTTTATTTTTGGTAATGATAAATTCCTGCCTACAAAGTTCAGTAGTATTGCGAATGGGAGAGCCTGTTTATTGGTGAATTAGCCTCATCTGTTATCCAGATATGCACCTTCCACGCATGCCGCGTGTGGCATTTGTAATGACGATTTGCTTCTCCGTTTAAATTGAATCCACTTCTCCTTTCAACGGGATATAGCGTTTTGTCAAATACTCGAACTCTTCGTCTGCAAGCACTCGGCAGTCTGACGTAATCGAACTTTACGATTTGCAGCGGAATGATTTACAAATATTTTCATTAATACACGGAAAACATGGAGTTGAAGTTGACCTGGTGTATACGATACTTTATTTTTTTAGCTCTAAGTGTCTTCTGTTTTACAATTCATTTCTTTTGTCTGGAAATAGTTTTTTACTCCCCTGAAGTGAACACGAATTAAAATTACTTATATTACTTGTGACTGGCGGCACTCACATTTATACATGTTAATAATTTTCGCTGAATCGCAGTTTTCGAGTTGTTGATTTGTTCACATTTGCTCTTTTCACTTATCCCTTCAGTGAACCACTGGCTTCGCAACACAGAACTTTGCTAGAGAAGCGTGGAACAATTTGGATATTAAAGCAGTTTGTTTGGCATCACTCCGCTTTTTTTGTTGATTTTTTTTCTCTCAGATATTGTGTTCTTTGGTAATCAAAAGGGTTCTTCACGCCTAAGTAACTTCTTTAAAAAAAGTTGTATTTATCAACCGTCAACGCCATGTTTCGAATCGATCAGTACCAAAATTTAAGCCTGAGATTTTTTTTTACATTCTTGATTTATTCTTAAGCTTGGTAACGAATTCGTTTTCCCTGCTCACGCGTGCGTAGAATTCTACTCGTACAAAATTAGGGTACAGTTTACTGTTGAGGTGTTCTTTCCTATCTAATAAAGGAGTACAGCTTGTTTACATTCCCCGTTTGAAAGCGCTCGCGACGTTAGGCAGGACCATCTAATTGTAATGTACGTGAAACTGCGATGTAACTATTGTAAGATAGGACAGAGTCGACGTGCGTCCACCATTCGCGTCCTGCAGGACGTTTCACTTGATTTGTGTTGACGCCTCGATATCAACGGCACTCTCGGCACTAAGAAAGTAGTTCAAAATTGAAAGGGAGAGAAACTTTAAGTTTCATAACGTGTCTATTTCTCTGTTAAAACCTGATAATCTTGGTGCTTTGTAAGCCTGGGGCTGGATTTTCTGACATCTTACGTCGTCTTTGGAGCGGTCAAGTTGGCAGCATAAGTTGCCGGAATGCAACATGAGTGCTCAAATTTTACTTGAAAAAAGTCTTAAGTTGAGGACTTGCCAGAAAAACACAGCGGACCCAAGATGACAGAAAAACTTACGCTGCCGACTGTCCCGCTACAGCAAAGTAAATTGTCCAAAAATCGTGTCCCCGATTAACGAAAAGCGCTGAATGGAAGGCCGTACTGTTCTGGTCGTACGATGATAGGCACTGCCTGCAACCCACCTACTAGGCTATAAGGCGTACCAGTTTTATGGCTGCGCTTCGCTCGCGCGTCCGCTGTTTCTGTACAGGAATAAGGACCATGTGTTGTGTTTGTCTTTGTTGTCCGAAGTCCTGTGCAGGGCTGAGGAACGCATTTTTGCGTCTCTCCATCGTCTGAATGCTGAATCGTCTCCATCGTCTGAATGCTTTTCTCTTTCGTCATGATCATCGTTGTGTGGAGTCCGATGCTTTCACCCCGTTGCGCGCCATCCTCATGAAATCGTTACACAGAACATGTTTCTCTTTAGCCTTCATCTTGCATGTGAATACAATATCTTGACCGAAAATATTGTGCTAATGCGAGCAAAAACAGAAAGTTCAAGCTTAAGAAAGCCGTCAAATCATTCGCTCTATATTTTTGTGCATTCGCTTATTTCATGTTAAGTTCGTTGGATATCCTTTGTTGAAATATAGCTATATCTTGGTGGCTCTTGAAAACGGAATTGATTAGTTATTGTCTGTTGCGGTCTGCGGCCATCTTTAGGATGGCATCTCCGGATTCATGTCAGCAGCCTGTCGTCGAGACTGGAAAGCATTGTTTACACCACAAAATGTTTCTGACTATAATTTGTCGACTACTGTAAAGTGTTGCTGTGGTTTCCAAAAGCTCTATAACAAGTTCTATTCTGAGCCAAAGAGGCGTCATCCGTCATTTCCAAACCTAAATATTGCTCGACTATCGAAATCATTGTGTCTTTTTTGATTGTGAACTATTTACTACCAAGTTCTTTACTCGTAGTTTACTCTAGTGCTATGGCTAAGCCTAGTCTACTAGATTTAGGATTTTTGTTATTTTGGTGGATGTTGAATTTTGTCTTCTACATTCGACGTTTGTATTTATAGCGTTGTTCGGCGTCGTTTCACCTGCTGTCTCTCACCTCAGTTCAAGACAAAAGCCTCACGCGCTTCACAGACTCAGTTGTCACCCGATGTTTTGAAGTGTATTTTGTGTAGGCCTCTCATATTCCCTACTTATCTAAGTTTCCTCAAAAGATAATCTATAACCAAATAACTCTTATATTGAGTCGCGTTTTCTGAACGTGATGACGTATGGAAGTAACTTGACCACCTTCTCTTGAAGGGATTGCTCATGAGCACTAGATCCAGTCCATACTTGTCAGTCTGTTCTGTTTTGTAATATAGAAAAACGAGTAGAAAATGCAAGCGAATGAACAGAACATGCGTGAAAAGACGACATGCGTGTTGCTGCCTGCCTGAAGGTAGGGTATGTGGACTCTGTAGCCTCCCGTAGCTCGTAACTGCCTGTGTATAGTCTAGTTTGGCCATCACTCTGCCTGCTCGGTGACCCGTCACTCTCAGGCTGACTCGTTATCTTTAAATAAAGACTCAACCGTGATCTCCTGCCTTTGTTCTTCTCCAAACTGAACTTCTGTGTCACTGTCGTTACACGGCCCTGCCATTGCTCAGTTGCCGATGGCGAGTTTACGCTTTGACTGCGACCTGAGCCACCGGTGTACACGGGAGGGTATTTTCATAATGCTGCTCACCGCCTGTAATCACAAACTCAATTTTTGTAAATTCTCGTACTTAATGAAAACTAAATCCAGTTAATGTCTGCAATTCTCAACATTGCTTACTACTCTTGACTTTGAACTTGGGTTGAATATTAGTTTTACCTGCCGCAGTCAAAGTGTTTAGAGGAGATTTGAAAAGTTATTTCAAGCCTCCCTAACTACTACAAAGATGTTCCAAAGAAAAGAAGGAAGGCACCATTTAGTAAGGTGTTTAGGGAACGGGGAATTTAAGCACAATGTGTGTTCCTGGACAATACCGCTACGCATAAAAGCAGTGAACTAGAAAAGTTTATGAAACCAGATATAGCTGAAACTCGGAGTTGCTGAAGAAAAGGACAACAATGCACCGAGAAAAGGTGGTCCGTAACTAAACAAAAATCTATTTCATTTCAACAAAAAGCAGGCCTACCAAATCATTGGCTCGGAAATTCGTATCTTCCTCTTGGGAGCGTTACTCCCTATAGATACAATAGTTGTATTCCCCTGAGAAGGTCGGTGGCAACTCGTGTAACTCTTCCTCAAAGGAACTTGTTGAACAGAAAATGTTTACCTTTGGGGTTGGTAGTTCGTGTGTTGTCTTTATCTCGCTACCAGTAAGCGTCGGCTGGCGAGTGTGAGTGGCAGTCACTGCACGAGTTTACCAGAGGACTTCCTTGATTCTTGTAGACTAGGCATTCTTTTTTTATTTCAATTTGTAAACTGCGAACTCGTGGAAATTTCAGCCAGGCGTTGCATTCGTGCCCATATCTGCGTTGGGAGGAGGTTTTTAGGGAATGGACAGCGCCTTCTACATTTTTTATTAAAAATCTGCAAACTAGAAAAGAGAAACTTTATTTTCAAAAAAGTCGATACATGTAATGAATTGCAATCAATTGAATTTTAAATATTTCTCAACATAGAGGTCCTAAATTAATAGACTAACCATATGATCTAGGATTAAAGTAACATTAATAGCACAGTTGGTTTTCAGTGAACAGAAAACGCTTTCCACTCTATCAAGCAAGACGTAAGTTAAGGTCAGATTGAAGTGAAGCTAAAGATAATATCGTGTACACGTGAGCAATGAATAAGATTTCACCAACTTGCGTGTATCAAATACAACTGAAACTACAAAGAACTCATGCGAAATGGAAAAAATACCCGGTTGGCTAGAAATACGTTGCACTCAAAACGAATTCTGAACCCATTATAGGGCGTTGAATGTTTATGGCTGAAAAATGTACGTACTTCGGATCCTCCTTTGGGTTTCAGGAGACATGAATTTCTCCGATCATCGAACTTACTAGCGGGCCTATATAGCAAACAAGCTTTCTTCTATTTTGTTTGTGAAGATATTAAAGCCCTGAAAACTTGAGCTGATAAGGCCCAATACTCGTTAGGATCATGTTCCAAGTTTACATAATTCAATTTATTCGTTTGTCCCAAATCATTGACAAGTAAAGTAGAAATCAGTGTACAGTTCTCGGTAATCAGAGTTAAGCTCTATCTCTGGCTTCAACGTCTTTGCAGATTACTGATTTAATGGTATATTTCTGGACCTACTAAGCTCGTAAGGGGCTTAGAGTTTAAGATGGCTATCAGTTTTACTTCATGAATTCATATCCGCAGCAAGAGTAACATAACTGCAGGCTCATAATCTGATCAACAGCGTGTACAAGTAGAATACATGTGGTTTGTTTTTCCTTTCGAACTTGAATCTGATCGGCGTTTCAATACTTAGTGCTAATTGCAACTTATTTAAATGTCTGAATGCGTTCGTCATAGGGACACCAACGTAGTTTTCATTGGCTTGTTTGGGTTGAGAGAACGAATGCTGGTCTTGGATAAAATAACTCTACTAAAGTTTGACTACTGCATTCATTATTGATTTGGAGGTTGATAATATTTCATGCCGAGTGTGATTTGTAATCTATAAGCTTCACAATGTCTGTCACAGTTTGTACGCGCAGTTATAGTGCATCCAGGTTAGTTCGTGTTCACAGCTTTCCGGAGTGTGAAGAAAGGTTTGTTTGCGTGAACTGTAGGGATAATTGGAACTTTCTAGCAAAGAATGCAAACTTGATATTTGTTATAAGTTGTGTCCCCAGCATAAGAAATTTACTATTACCCACTCAATAATTTCATCGCGTGGAAAATATTTTGATGGCTAGAGATTTGCAGTCAATTGGTGACTTCCAATCGATTTTAGTGATTTTAGTTATTATATTTGTTGTGTTTTCCAATTAACTTCTTTTTTTTTCTTGAAGGTGCTAAACTTCGATATCTTTGAGTCTGTCTTTACTTCTAAATAGTCCCATTGGTACTGGCACATTTGCTGTTCTGAGCCATATTACAGCTAAAAAATTGTTGTCTCGAGTATTACATCAGTGAGGTTAACACTTATTTAGTACTCGTGTGTTGCAGTGGACTGATTGAAAATATAGCTACCTGTAGACCCTAATAATTTCTATGAGTTCTACCCTATAATGGCATCCCGTCAACCTAACTTTTAATACAGAGGTTTCCAACCTTAGACACCGAATACCCTATTCATCATTCCTGTTACCCCATTCTTCATTGTTACTTGCAATATTTGTAAATCCATATGCAAGAAAATCATTTCTGTACTTTCTATTTCTCGTCATCATTTCTATAGTAAGGGTGCAAAAGAAGGGAGACTGTAAACTGCTTTAGTTAACCAATATATACCTCACTGGTATCACGGAGACAAGTCGTCAGTTGTAAATATTTCTTTCCGTGGCACAGCGGTTAAGGGATCGGACTTGTATGCTGGAAGTCGCGGGTTCGCTCCCAGCGCTGGCGTGGAGATTTTCCCCGTTGGGTATAAGGGAAAGCTCAAGCACAATACCCCACTCAACCCAGGTGTCGGAAATGGGTACCGGCTTTACGGGGGAACCGTCATGGTGTCCTATATATAGGGTTAGTTATAAGACATTTGAAAAACCAATGCTAAGATCATATGTATCAGGCTTGATTGGAAATAAAGCATCCCAAAGATGCCGATGTTAACCTAACCTTTATATATCCACTACCCCAAACTACCCCATGGGGTAAAATACCCGCAGGTTGAGAAGCTCTGCTCCAATGTTTACAGTTGTGTTTGATCTAGCACACTCGCCCTGAACATATTCTAAGTATCAAACAGTTGTATAACGTGCGCGAATGTGAAATGATTTAAATTCCCACAACATTACAATAGTGACTGAAACGAAAACCACGTATTCTAGAATAACTTATAGATCAGTTTCCTCCGTGAATTTTTGGCTAATCATTGTGAATTATCTAATTAAGGAAAGACAGTTACTTCGTGTCAGCTAGCTTCATAAACCTGTAAACAGGACATTACTGCAAAACTTTAGTGAAGCTCATTGCAGACGAGCGACAAAAATTGCACAGACGTACAACAAACATTGCTATCGTACCGAGTTCAATTTGGCGGAAGCGGCGATTTAGATAAATAAAGCACGGCCGATGTCTCTCGGCTGAATTGCCAACTTCACCTGCTGCTGAGTTGTCTATAAAGGTAAGAAGCAAGTAAGTATCTATGATACAGTATTATTTCTTTTGTTTATAAACATGCATTGTAACAGGATGAAAGCTAAGGAAATATGTCGGAATCAAGGTGATGCATGGTATCAGTAAGTTGTTGTTTTAATTATAAGTTGTTATAATTGGAATTTGCAGGGAAAGAAGCTGAAATCTTTTCTAATGGTCGACTAATGGTTCTCATGAAGTATCCAAATTATTTCTTCGCCACAAAAATCTTTGATTTTTTTAATCCTTTTGGACGTCAAATCATATTTTCTTGAATTCTTTGAGTTCTTTTTCTTCCACTTTTAACCGTTTTTAAATTGAGTACGTTCCTTCAGTATTAAATTTGCGCACAGTGCGATACAAGGTTAATTTAGTTAGAGATGATCCGCCAGAAAAAGCTTTGGAAAATAACTGGGATACTTGTTTTTAGCTTCTTGTTTGAATGTAGCTATCCATGGCAAAATTTGCTGCTCCCTCGTTAGTTGCGTCTTAGAGGGATTGGATTCATTTTTCTAGAATTTACAGAGCAAATTACTATGTATTTCACATATTAATTTTATCATGTTTGTAGGTAAAGATGAAATAATAATTAATTTTTGCATCCAATGATACCAACTATGCAAAAATCGGTTCACTATTTTCAATTTTACTGGAATTTTAAAGTGTAGTACATATCTTTTGAATACCCTGTGTTGTGCATGAGTGTAGATCATTTGAACTTTTTACGTATATCTCAAAATGTTTCCACAAATAAAACTGATGCTTATATTTGTTCGCACATTTTCGAGCTGTTGCAAGAATTTTCACGGATTTTAACAACCACTGCATGCAAAAGCTCTTTATACAAGATGTGCGTGTCTCGGATATTGCTCATCATCTATGCAGCAGACTCCCGAATACGAGTAGTGCTGTTTTTAGCGTGTTTCTGGTGGAGAAGTCTTTTCCCTAACGACTTCTGTTATATGCCTGGACACATCCCTCGCATGCATAGTTTGAACTCAATTTACTCTACACTTTCTGATTCTCTTTCTGTTTCACATCTTTAACGGCTTTGATTTTTTTAAGCTTTTGTCATGAACCGGTAGGCTATTGCTCAGGAGTACAGCTGTCTGCACTCTGTAATTTTTGTATTTCTGTCTGTATACTAATCGAACATGGTCCATCTCTAAGGAGAATGCTTATTGCTTGCGATCATATATTTACTTCAATCATGCCCAATACCTTGAGTTCAGCACTGAAATGGCCACGCTGCTAGGGTGACACTCCTTCATAGGTGTCATCTCAAAGCAACGTAGGCTCGCATGATAGGTGTCGGGTTTTGGGGTTAGCCGTTGAGTGGTTCAGTGGTTATTTTTGATTTGACGGCTAAGACAAAACTCGATTTTCTCTCGAAGCGCATGGGAAAATGGTGAGATGATAATGAAACACGTTTGGATAACTCAGCTTGGTTTTCCGTGATGTAGTTTATTTGGGTAGCGAACACCAGGAACTGTCTTGGTTCTTGATCCCGGAGAGCTTGTGAAATTGGCGATCCGTGCCGGAGGAACAGGCTGGAGTCGACGAAGGCCGGCACACGATGGAGTTAAGCGTGGTGAATGAGTTGAATTTGGGGAAGTGGAATTAAGTAACTTGAGATGATTGAGTGAGAGTCAATGACGTAGTTCAAGAATATCTAATGACTCCCAAAAATAAGATGGGGGTGTGAATGAGCAAGCAAACTCAGGCTCATGTGAGCAGAATCAAGTGGCACATTAGCAGGGGGCACACTCAAGTTGAATTACTTGTCCAGATTAGTAATAGCAAGTTAGTCACTGATAATGTGAGAATGGCATTAAGCAATCATCATGGCGCTCAGGAAAACCAGAAGCCCAGGGAGATTTGATTTTGAAGGTTTTGTGTAGGGCGAGGCTGTAGAGGTCCTGCACAGGATTCCAGGATGCTGGATTACGCGATTCAGGAGAGACATCAAGACATGGCACTACTGAATATCCACACAATAATGACAATTCTTCCCACACGGGGAAAATCCGAGAAACTCCTACAAGTTCAAACTCCAGCTAAACTCGAGAAGAGAGAGGAAGAATTTACTCAAGAAAGTCTGATACAACCGCTATTGCTTCAAATGCAAGGCATGAGATTTAAGAATTTTTAGTAGGCTATTTTGAATTTTTTTTCAAAAAGGAACCGGGGAAAATTCCCCTGGAATCATGGAAGGCACATGATTTAACAAGGCATGGCTTAGGGAGCAAAAAGGAGAATTACATCAATTAAGTAAAATATCGTTAGCAAGAATGGAGGAATAAAAGGGATAATTTTTCCTCTGATAAAATAAAAAGGAAAAAATGCGTTTTGGATCTCACAGAAGGAAAATACGCAAAGAAAACGAAAGCATGAATATTTCGTGCAGCGGTGGAACCAGCGGCTTTTACGCGTCGGCATAGCCAAAGCCGCCGGCGTCTTGCACACACTCAATGATAGGCCGATAGTAATGGGTGTTTGTCACACGAATGCGAAAAGGCACGTTAATTTCATTGATGGTTGATATCGAATTAAGTGGGGGTTACGTGGACTTAAGAATGAAGTTCAAAACTATAGCAAGTAGACATGAATAACTTCGTAATTTACTAAAAACTATTTAAAGACATCTTTAATGATTATTTCGTGTTTAAACGAGTTTAATAAAAACTACTAGAAGTAATTTGTAAGAAAAATAAGAGAAAATACTATTAGAACACATGCTTAAAATGCAAATAAAAATCACGTAGTAATGACAGAAGACGGCAGAGTGTTCCGCCATTATACCAGAAGCTATCGGGAACGAACGCCGGCAATTTCGCCGCGTCCGTCCACCAGTAGTTCCTGAAGATTCGTGATATGATACTGGCAAAGACCCGCAATATGCTTGCAGTAGAGAGAAAGAAAACCAGTACGTTAAACTGAATATCTAGTATGAATTTACACGAGAGTTTGGGAAATGACACGCAATTTTCACTCCATAAAAACACATGCCAATCTCAGAATCTTAACACTAATTTTTATCCCTAATTCATGACACTGAGCAGATCTTCAGATTAAAATACACAATACACCGAAACACATGGCACATATTCTTACCCGGTTTTACTCTTATTTTACCCTAAATATCACTGCACTTACGAGATGTTTGCGCAACCACGCCACAAGCAAGAGTAAGTGGACTAGGCGACGCGCTAGTGTGTTGCCAGACGGGCTTCTTAAGAACTCGAAATGTAAATTGATTATTTGATCTCTCATGTATTTACACAAAAATTTTAATAATTACGAATTAGAAGTAGAAAATAATTAATAATAAATTAGAGTAATATTTTTGATGCTGCTAATTAATTTATTCAAGTATGAATAGCGAATTTCTAATTTTTACACTTATGTAGCGGTATGCTACATTACCCCCTAAGGCGCAGACCGAAAGGTCCACCCGCTGCAATCATCTGTAGCGGGAAGGAGGGCGAACTACACGACCCTGCCGAGTTCGGCAATTGGCAAACGATACTGAGCGGGGAAGTTTCACCAAACGGGTCTGCAAGTTTAGATCAGCAAGAGTCCTAGGAACAGGAGTTACTGCAGCGGGCTCGTCTGGTCTCTCCAGACTTGTCGCTGTGACAGTAAGAGGACTAGAATTAGAGTCTACGATAGGCGTATGGATAGGGTTTGAGTGTACAGGCACATAGAAAGGGTTACACTCAAGCTGACTAGGCAACAATGCAGTCAACTGAGGAAGCTGAGATGGTAGATATGGTCGAGTCTCAGTGGAAGGAGAATTCTGCGGAGAAGATGATGAGTTATAAGTTACACTATGATCCGAAGTGTATGCGACTTTTAATCTGTCTATGCTCACAGGGTCGCTCGAGCCGAATCTGTCGAGGATGAAATATTTTTGCTTGCGTTTAAGTACTTTGAATGGGCCATCATAAGGGCGCGTGAGCGTAGGCTTTATAGCATCATTTCGGACATACACATGTGTGCAGTCTTGCAGGGCAGGATCTAGTCTGTCCTCAGTCTGAGGCATTCGTGGAGCCACATACTTAATCTGGCGCATGCAATCCTTCAGGGAGGTTACGTAAGCGGAACGGTCAGCGGATGAAAATTTAGGCAACGGTTTTGGGTCAACAATGTCGCCGGGGAGACGAAGTGTCTTCCCGTACAACATCTCCGCCGCTGTGCACTGCTGATCTTGCCGGAAGAGATTCCTAATGCTGAGCAATACTACTGGAAGTCTATCGGTCCAATCGTGACTGCAATTAAGGCAGCGCAAGGCAGACTTGAGGTCTCTGTGGACTCTCTCAATAAGTCCATTTGACTGCGGATGATAAGCTGTCGTGGATGTGTTTGCACACCCTAAAGCGGTACTGAGCTCACTCCAAAATTTGGAGGTAAATTGTGATCCCCGGTCATGTGTGACTTGTACGGGAACCCCAAATCTGGCTATCCAGTTGGACATGAAGGCGCGAGCTACAGTCTCAGTTTGTGTATCAGGAAGAGGGACAGCCTCAACCCAACGCGTGAACCTATCGATGATGGTCAACAAATAAGAATAACCGCGCGATACAGGCAAGGGACCCACTAGGTCTAGGTGGACAGAGTCAAACTTTTGACCTGTGAATGCGCAACTCTGCAGCGCTGCACGATTATGTTTCACCACCTTACTACTCTGACACGCATGGCAAGTTTGCACAATTTGCTTGACCTCCTTACGCATCGCTGGCCAGACGTAACGATCAGAAATCAAACGCAATGTACGGTTAATACCAGGGTGACTGAGGGAATGGTAGTGGAGGACAGCTACTCTGCGGAGAGTCGCAGGAAGATACAAACGAGAAGGTCGCTCGGCGTCACGATACACGCCGTCAACCAAGGTTAGTTTTGGAAGGGAAGGGTTAGAAGATTTGAGAAGGTCCTGAAGTTCAGGATCCTCCTTTTGAGCATTACAAATGTTGCCGAAGGTGATTTCGCCACTGGTTTGGACCGAATTAATTCTGGAGAGGCAATCGGCTACGGTATTGTCTAGTCCCTTAATGTAACGGATGTCAGTTGTGAACTGACTTATAAAGGACAGGTGTCGAGCTTCTCTAGGCGAATGCCGCTCAGAAGGCATCTTGATCGCCGAGGTCAGAGGTTTGTGATCAGTGTAGATCACAAACTCCCTTGCCTCTAGAGCATAGCGAAAGTGTCTCACAGATAGGTAGATAGCAAGAAGTTCCCTACCGAACGCGCTATAAGCACGCTCAGTGGGCGACATCTTCTTGGAAAAGAAAGCAAGAGGAGAGATATTAGTACCTACTTGTTGTTGCAACACAGCACCTACGGCGGTACTGGATGCGTCAACAACTAGGCTGAAATCAGCATTAGAAATAGGGTAGGATAGTTCCGTCGCGGAAGCTAACTTGTGTTTTATTTCCTCAAACGCTTTGCGCGCTTCTTCTGTCCATTTTACCTCGATAGATTTGCCTTTATGTTTCTTTTCGAGGAGGTCGGACAAGGGCGCTAAAGTTTGAGCACAATTGCGTATGAAACGATGGTAGAAGTTAACAGAACCTAGGAACCTTCTTAGTTCCTTCTGGGTCTGTGGAAGAGGAAAGTTTCTGATCACTTCAACTTTGGAAGGCAAAGGTTTTAGACCTAGGCTAGAGATTTCATGACCTAAGTAAATCAGTGATGACTTTCCGAACTCACATTTCTCAGGATTTACGAGGAGTCCATTGTCGGACAATCTTTGAAAAACGACCCTAAGGTGGTCTTTGTGCAACTCTGGGGTTGTGGACGCCACAAGGATATCGTCTAAGTAGACAAAAGCGAAAGATAGATCAGAGAAGATTTCAGCCATGTGTCTCTGGAACGTTTGAGGCGCGTTCCGGAGACCATATGGCATTTTGAGAAATTCAAAGAGACCAAATGGAGTGATGACAGCGGTCTTGGGGATAGCGGACTCATCAAGAGGGATTTGATGAAAGGCGGACTGAAGGTCTATCTTAGAGAAAATTTGTGCTCCTTCCAAATTTGCACTGAAATCGTGAAGGTAGGGAATAGGATAGCGATCAGGTAAAGTAACGGCATTCAACCTGCGGAAATCCCCGCACGGTCTGAATTCACCGTTAGCCTTGGGTACCAGCAAAAGAGGGCTAGCCCAAGGACTTTTGGAGGTGCGGATGATGCCACACTCCTGCATGCGCGCGAATTCTTTCTTGGCTAACGCCAATCGATCAGGCGGCAATCTCCTAGCACGGGAGAAGACAGGCGGTCCTTGCGTCTCTATAAAGTGTTTCGTGCAGGTTTGCATATTTTTGGAAATTAAGTTAGGGTTTGTTAATGCGGGAAAATTTTTGAGGATTTGTGCGAAAATGCACTCCTCCTTGAAAGCAATAGAAAAGGAATGCAAGACATTTTCTTTAGTTATGCTACCAGCGGGAATTGAGATCTGTGTCTCCTCGTCCCTAATGCATCTATTTTTGACATCGACAACAATCCCAAATTTTTCGAGAAAGTCCGCGCCAATGATAGGCTCTTGGACTTCCGCGATTAAGAAGGTGAAAAGGAAAGATCGCCTCAATCCCAGACTGCACTCTAAGGCTCGTTCACCGTAACAAGGTATTGGCGTGCCGTTTGCGGCGCGTAATGTAGCCACTAATGGCTGATTTTTTACTTTCACCGTGGCAGGGATTATGGATACACTGGATCCAGTGTCGATTAAGAATCGGTATTTGGTAACGGGATCGAGAATTGTCAAGAGGCGAGTAGTCTGGGAATGAGGCAACGCAGTACTCGCTACTGTGCGTTGCTGGTGGCGTTTCCCGAAGTCATTTGTTCGGTATAACGCGGACAAAAGCGTGAGGCGCATTTACGAGCTTGGTCACCAAATTTCTGGTGATACCAGCACAAGTTGCTACTGGCATCACGAGAGCGTGACCGAAAACGGGGGTTTTGATTATTTGACCTATCATAAGATCTACCTCTATCAAAGCGTTGAGGAGGAGGAGGAGGATAGTGATAGTTGGAGGGATAGTCATAAGGATAGTTGTAGGCATTTTGGTGGCTTTGGAATCTCCCTGGGCCTTGCTGAATGTGCGCCACACTTTGACTCTGACCTATTTGAAAATTTTGGAGAGCTTGCTTTATTTCAGCGATGTCCTGCTGCAGCTTATCTATTGTGGCTGAGGATTGGCTAGGCGCCGTATTTGACGGGCTAAAAGTTGTAGCAGCTACATTCAAGGAAGCAACTTGTGGTGCTTGTGACCAATTAATGTTGCGCATCACCGTCATGCTAGCAATCTCTTTTGGGGATGCGCAATTAATGATCAGTGCCTAAGATTTTTGGGATTAAGTAGCAAAGGGGTTGCGTTAATTCTTTACCTACTCAATCATTCAAATTAAGTGAAAGCAGAAGATAGGAAATATGAAATTGGAAACGAAGAGAAAAAAAAATTATTATGCGGTATGCGGCAATTTGCGTAGGCACAAAGTTAAGCAGGTGGGAGAAAAATTATTTTCCTACCTACTCAATCAATCAATACGTTGAAGAAAACGGAAAGAGAGAAAATGGGAGCGAAAAAAAATTTTTACGGGAGTTAGGAATAAATGCACAGTGCACAGCACGGAAATAGTAGAAAAAAATATTTTCCTACCTACTGAGGCACAAAAACAAACAAAGACAGGAAACAGCATAAAAGAAAGATAAAAAAATTTTTTTAAGCTGCTCAGAGAAAAGTCGTTAGCATGGTCAATCCTACAGGGAATTTCTCAAACTACTACGACATGAAAAAAAACTTATCATTACAGTGATACGCCAACATTATCCTCTCACAATCTCCCAACGCTTCGAGTTTAGTTCTTTTTATTTTTAAGAAGGCCGATGCACCAGTGTCGGGTTTTGGGGTTAGCCGTTGAGTGGTTCAGTGGTTATTTTTGATTTGACGGCTAAGACAAAACTCGATTTTCTCTCGAAGCGCATGGGAAAATGGTGAGATGATAATGAAACACGTTTGGATAACTCAGCTTGGTTTTCCGTGATGTAGTTTATTTGGGTAGCGAACACCAGGAACTGTCTTGGTTCTTGATCCCGGAGAGCTTGTGAAATTGGCGATCCGTGCCGGAGGAACAGGCTGGAGTCGACGAAGGCCGGCACACGATGGAGTTAAGCGTGGTGAATGAGTTGAATTTGGGGAAGTGGAATTAAGTAACTTGAGATGATTGAGTGAGAGTCAATGACGTAGTTCAAGAATATCTAATGACTCCCAAAAATAAGATGGGGGTGTGAATGAGCAAGCAAACTCAGGCTCATGTGAGCAGAATCAAGTGGCACATTAGCAGGGGGCACACTCAAGTTGAATTACTTGTCCAGATTAGTAATAGCAAGTTAGTCACTGATAATGTGAGAATGGCATTAAGCAATCATCATGGCGCTCAGGAAAACCAGAAGCCCAGGGAGATTTGATTTTGAAGGTTTTGTGTAGGGCGAGGCTGTAGAGGTCCTGCACAGGATTCCAGGATGCTGGATTACGCGATTCAGGAGAGACATCAAGACATGGCACTACTGAATATCCACACAATAATGACAATTCTTCCCACACGGGGAAAATCCGAGAAACTCCTACAAGTTCAAACTCCAGCTAAACTCGAGAAGAGAGAGGAAGAATTTACTCAAGAAAGTCTGATACAACCGCTATTGCTTCAAATGCAAGGCATGAGATTTAAGAATTTTTAGTAGGCTATTTTGAATTTTTTTTCAAAAAGGAACCGGGGAAAATTCCCCTGGAATCATGGAAGGCACATGATTTAACAAGGCATGGCTTAGGGAGCAAAAAGGAGAATTACATCAATTAAGTAAAATATCGTTAGCAAGAATGGAGGAATAAAAGGGATAATTTTTCCTCTGATAAAATAAAAAGGAAAAAATGCGTTTTGGATCTCACAGAAGGAAAATACGCAAAGAAAACGAAAGCATGAATATTTCGTGCAGCGGTGGAACCAGCGGCTTTTACGCGTCGGCATAGCCAAAGCCGCCGGCGTCTTGCACACACTCAATGATAGGCCGATAGTAATGGGTGTTTGTCACACGAATGCGAAAAGGCACGTTAATTTCATTGATGGTTGATATCGAATTAAGTGGGGGTTACGTGGACTTAAGAATGAAGTTCAAAACTATAGCAAGTAGACATGAATAACTTCGTAATTTACTAAAAACTATTTAAAGACATCTTTAATGATTATTTCGTGTTTAAACGAGTTTAATAAAAACTACTAGAAGTAATTTGTAAGAAAAATAAGAGAAAATACTATTAGAACACATGCTTAAAATGCAAATAAAAATCACGTAGTAATGACAGAAGACGGCAGAGTGTTCCGCCATTATACCAGAAGCTATCGGGAACGAACGCCGGCAATTTCGCCGCGTCCGTCCACCAGTAGTTCCTGAAGATTCGTGATATGATACTGGCAAAGACCCGCAATATGCTTGCAGTAGAGAGAAAGAAAACCAGTACGTTAAACTGAATATCTAGTATGAATTTACACGAGAGTTTGGGAAATGACACGCAATTTTCACTCCATAAAAACACATGCCAATCTCAGAATCTTAACACTAATTTTTATCCCTAATTCATGACACTGAGCAGATCTTCAGATTAAAATACACAATACACCGAAACACATGGCACATATTCTTACCCGGTTTTACTCTTATTTTACCCTAAATATCACTGCACTTACGAGATGTTTGCGCAACCACGCCACAAGCAAGAGTAAGTGGACTAGGCGACGCGCTAGTGTGTTGCCAGACGGGCTTCTTAAGAACTCGAAATGTAAATTGATTATTTGATCTCTCATGTATTTACACAAAAATTTTAATAATTACGAATTAGAAGTAGAAAATAATTAATAATAAATTAGAGTAATATTTTTGATGCTGCTAATTAATTTATTCAAGTATGAATAGCGAATTTCTAATTTTTACACTTATGTAGCGGTATGCTACATAGGTATGAAATGAAGGAAAAAACGAGATAAATGCTTACGCCTGCTCCATTGTTGATGTTCGAGTATTAAGGCATGGGTTTAATTATGATAGAACAACGGAAGTGGGCGCTTTTTCCCGTCAATAACATTCCATAATGGTAATCTGATCGCAGGAAGTGTGCGTGGACTTCCTAATTTTAAATTCTTTGATCAAAATTGTCCCGTAGAGGCATGTGGCATTAAGACCGTCTCGTGTGTTGACAATAACTATCAACACGACTAAAGCGCCGTTTATACTAGGGGATATTTTGGCCGTGAAGCGCGACACGTGTATACGAGGCTCACCACTCAGGCTCATATTTGTGTGTGTTTATACGAAGTTTCCTATTCGCTCTGATCGAAATCGTAATCCGCGACACTCAAGAGCCTCTTCCATGGCGAATAGGGAATTTCGTATAAACACACACAAATATGAAACTCAGTGGTGAGCCTCGTATACACGTGTCGCGCCGCACGGCCGAAATGTCCCCTAGTGTAAACGGCCCTTAAGAAGAGCGGAGATCCAGATCCACGTTGTATGGGAATATAATTGGTTATTCTGTAAGCTGGCGGAAAATTAGTGGTATCAATCAGTTGAATTAAACATAGGAAATGAAAGGAAGTAGAAATAAATTGTTATGAGCGGGTCATATTAAACATGTCTCAGATCAATTGCATAAATGCTGCAAAGAAATTAAAAAAATTACTTGCCCAAATTCGGACAAAAAATTGGTCAAAAATTCAAAATATTATGACTATACCTTCACTGTGATGCTAAATTTTAACGAAATAAATATTTATCCCATAGGAATAACCCACGTCAGATAATTTTGATTACTTTTGCAGTAGTTATGGTCATGCTGTGAGGTGAGTAATTATTAAAAGAGAACTTCTAACATCAATATTTGGGAATGAAAATATATTTGTAGATTTTTTCTTGAAACCCGTGAGACGGTGTCAAAGTTGGATAAGTTAACTAATAAGCATTTACTTGTTAATGCTAAGCTAGTAGTATGACATTAATTGCCAAATTCCTACACATTACTAGTATGTTTTTCACAGAAAGAAAAGAAAAAGATAAAACCGTTTATTTCCAAAAAATTTGATATATGAGATGCATTACAACATATTGAGTCTCAATATAAAAAATTTCTCAATATAAAACGTTAATTGATAGACAAACCATACTAGGCGTGCTAATGGACCATAACCATGTCAGGGGCTGTTTGGCGCGCCGGGGCTAATTTTGTTATTGAGAGAAACAATCAAAATATCATTCTTTCGATATTTTATACACCAATTTTTCTGCTATGTTAAGCAAAGCATTTTGAGCACTGGTGTTTCGCCAGTTGTAATACAGCATTTTGATTGCGTAGCGAAAGAGATGTGACTTGTCTATGTAAGACGAAAACTGGTTTGTTATTTTTTTTTAATATTTTGGACATAACAGTTAGGAGACAGATTGGTCTGTAATTTGACGCTCTGTCGATATCATCAGATTTATGCAATGGCATAATACTGGACAGTTTCCATTGATCTGGAAACGAGATATATCAAACAACATATTTAATTAAAAAAAGCTTCAGTTAACGCACTTGGTGTAAACACATGTTTGATTGAAAATCAAAATTACAGAACTTGAAATTACCACACGTACAATCAAAATATTGGAGAAAAACGGAATTTCGTAAAAAAGGTAAAGTTATAATCTCTTCTCATAAATTATTTATAAAGAATAATAAAGTTACCAATAAATTCATAAATTCATCAGAAAAGTGGTGAAAATTAAGTTAAATTTATCGTTTACAAAATTTTTCAGAGATTAGAACTTTTTCTTCATTTAGAAAGTTGTACCTTCGGCTCGCTATCTTTGATTCAGTGTTTCAGCAGTTTCCGTGTTGATGTGCGTACACTTACTGCGTAAGAAATAATACGAATTTCTTCATGTGGTCCGTGCCTTGGCGATTAGCTTTACGTATTTTTAGAAGTATAATGAGTTCTGAATCTGTAATATATTCTTCAAGATAATCTTCGGTGTCTCAATTGTGAGGTAATCATTGTTTTCTTGATGGCGTGTCAAGGCTAACTGCAATAGGCTGTGCCTCACTATCCTGAGATGATATCATGTATAATCCTTTTGTTAATTTTAACCGCCTGCGTAGTGTGAAGTTTTTTCTTTGAAGCATTGTGCCAAGCTTCTAGTAACTGTGCTTGGCTGAGACAGTTGGTGTTGATTCTAAAGAATTGGCTAACTTCCTTGTATTTTTTAGTTTGCTTTATTTACTTTGAATTAAGAGTGCTAACTAAATTCCGCGACAGTGTTCTGAAAATGGTTTTTAATTTATAAGTTTGAGTGTGACTTGAATTGAGCTGTAAAGATTGATGGGCATTCAATTGTGATAACAGCTTTAGTTATATATTTAGGCTAACTAAGTGTTGGTGTACTTTGAGCGAGTGTTACTATTTTTAACATCTTGCTTTCCACCAATCATATTGCAAGTACAACTAATGAAAGTCTACACATATAAAATTCTGATATTATTAGATTGAATGCATATCATCATACATGTTCAGCACTCAGTACTACATAAAAATTAAATATTCTGCTCTCAGTAGTAAGGTAAGAGAGAATTGAAGAATCTGCGGTAAATGTTGAGGACTTGACCATAATTGATTTTTGAATTTTCGATGCCTAAATATTGTTAATGAGATAAAAATAAACAAGTTTTCTTCAATGCACTTTCCGTCGGAAACGAGTATTTTAAAAGTTATAGGGTCAATGAGTTACCGGAACTCCAGTGTTTGAGGCGGGAATAAATAAATAAGGGAAGCATCACCCTATTACAAACGTAAAGAGGTTAAGTCTAGAGGGGTACCCACAGTTCTTTTAGTGAAAATTATTAATCAATTGAAATTCTACTATGCATAAACATAGTTAATGAGATGACGAGTTATATTGTCGATGCGAAAGACTTAATTCGAATGTTCCCAGATACGTCGAACCCACACTATACCGGGGTTGAAGTCACGGACGGATCTGCGGCCATCTCAAGGCCGCCAGTTACGTTGAAGCAGCGGTGATGGCTACATGTGTTTCATATCATTCGACGTAATGGGTCGGTTACAACCTTTCTTTATAACTTTCACTAAAAGAACTGGGTAAATGTAAAGGACTTGACCATAATTGATATTCGAATTTTCGATGCCTTAATAATGTTAATCACATGGAAATAAACAAGTTTTCTTCAATGCACTTTCCGGCGGAAATGAGTATTTTAAAAGTTATGGCGTTAAATGAGTTACCGGAACTCCATTGTGCATCACCCTATTACAAACGTAAAGAGGTTGGGTCGTGAGGGGTAGCCACAGTTCTTCTAGTTTTATAATTTTCACTAAAAGAACTGTTGCTACCCCTCACGACCCAACCCCTTTACGTTTGTAATAGGGGGTTTGCTCTTCGTCGGCTTGGTTGGCGCGCGGGAACGCCTGTTTACTTTCACGTCGGACCGCGCGGTATATTTTTCCCCGCCTCAAACACTGGAGTTACGGTAACTCATTTAATGCCATAACTTTTAAAATACTCGTTTCCGCCGGAAAGTCCATTGAAGAAAACGTGTTTATTTTCATGTGATTAACATTATTAAGGCATCGAAAATTCGAATATCAATTATGGTCAAGTCCTTTACATTTACCAAGAACTGTGGCTAACCCTCACGACCCAACCTCTTCACGTTTGTAATAGCAGGTTTGCTTCTCTTATTTATTTTTTCCCGCCTCAAACAGTGGAGTTAGGGCAAAGTTGGCTTGATTGGTGCACGGCAACGCCTGTTTACTTTCACGTCGGACCGCACGGTATATTTTTTCCCGTCTCAAACACTGGAGCTCCGGTAACTCATTTACTGCCATAACTTGTAAAATACTCATTTCCGACGGAAAGTGCATTGAAGAAAACTTATTTATTTTCATCTCATTAACAATATTTAGGCATCCAAAACTAGAAAATCAATTATGGTCAAGTCCTCAAAATTTACCAAATCTGCTAATACTAATAACAAATGATCAATTCAACTCTTCCTAATTCCGTACTTTTTGTCAGGTGTTATTAATTGGAGAAATTTAATTTGCTTCTAGGTCAGGTTTACATTCATTTCAATAAAAAGCAAGGCAAAAATCACCACAGGTAAATGAATTTTCAATAAAAATGACTTTATGTGGAGTGATTTTTGCCTTGCTTTTTATTCTTGAGCTTAGGAGCATCAATGCTTGAGTTATTTAAGATGTTCATTTTATTGAAGTTATTTTCTATTGACTTTTCAATGTTTCTGAAATTGTTATGGTCATTTTAGAATTCCTTTTCCTTGTGAAAAGCATGATTATCAATAAATTTATTGGCAAATCTGAAGGATATGACAGTAATTGATTTGTTAATTTCAACGCCTAATATAGTTAATTTAATCAAAATAAACAAGTTTTCTTCTATTCATTTTCCGTCTGAAATGAGTATTTTTTTAGTTATAGCGGTAAATGACTTACCGCAACCCCAGTGTTTGAAGCGGAAAGAAATTCATAGATCGCGCGATATGGCAGAGTCTCGCTTTTGACACGCTCTTCATCAAAGATGAAACTAAACCTACCGCTATAACTCATAATCTAATCATTTCAGACGGAAAGTGCATAGAAAAAACTTGTTTATTTTGATTTAATTTTATTTAGATACCAAAAAGTGGGAAATCGATTACTGTCATATCCTTCAGACTTGCTAATTTATTTGGTAAATCTGAAGGATATGTCAGTTATCGATTTTGTAAATTTCGATGCCTTAGCATAGTTAATTAGATCGAAATAAACAAGTTTTCTTCTATGCACTTTCCGTCTCAAATGAGTATTTTATTAGTTATAGCGGTAAATGACTTACCGCAACTCCAGTGTTTGAAGCGGCAAGTAATTCGAGGAGCACGTCGGACAGCAACACTGCAATGCGCACTCGTCATCAAAGACAAAACCAAACCTACCGCTATACCTCGTTAAATACTCATTTGACGGAAAAAGTGTAGAGAAGAAAAGTTGTTTATTTCGATGTTATTACCATGATTCAAGCAACAAAATTTCAAAAATCGATGAGTAGCTGTTTATTCGAGCGCATACGTCTTCAAAGACGAAACTAAACTTACCGCTATAAATCGTAAAATACTCATTTGAGACGGAAAGTGCATAGGAGAAAACTTGTTTATTTTGTTTCAATTAATTAGGTTTAGGCACCAAAAAGTGATAAATTGATAACTGACATATCCTTCAGATTTACCATTTATTTATTTAGATAACTAGTTTTATGTAAGATATCCTATAAAAAATATCTTCTAAAATGAAAATAATATTGAAAAATTATTTGTTATTCTTTATTTTGTCTTGGTCAATGTCTAGCGTGATGCAATCAAAGGAAATAGAAATTTTATTCCCAAGAATCACTAGAGGAACCCATTTAATAACGTTTTACACGAATGACATTCTGCTCTCTGATGCATTATTTTTTAATTATTGAGCTTTCAAGTTATACGTAAAATCGCTTTCCCGCGCAAAATGTGGAACACAAAGTACGAACAGGTTGGGTCAGAAAAGGCAAAGTTCGGATCACGAAGTGTTGAAGTTTTCACCAGAACTTTGTAGAAATGAAAGAATGATAGGATTGTTAATAAAATAATAAGAAATATTATCAGTTAATAACATAAAAAAGTTAATGTACAATTTCTCGTATTTGGTGTTTTGACGTTTTTTTTTAGTCGTCATTATTACGTCGCCACCTTTACAGTCAGCTCATAGATGGCGCCACGTAATACCGTCACCTTTACAGTCAGCTCACAGAGCTGACTGTACTTGGTACGGCCGCCGCAATCATGGAGCAGATGTAAACACAATTGTTTGTGACCTTTATGGGCTGCTTTCAACCTTTATTTATAATTTTCACTAGAAGAACTGTGGCTACCCCTCACAACCCAATCTCTTTACGTTTGTAATAGGGGGGTTAACTTCCGTTATTAATGATATTCTGGATGGCACGCGGAAGCCAATTTCAAAGTCGAATAATTCTAAAATAACTCATCAGAGAGCAGAATGTCATTCTTGTAATTGTAAAACATTCTTAAATGGGTTCCTTTAGTGATTCTTTGGAATAAAATTCCTATTTCCTTTGATTGCATCACGCCGAACATTGACCTTTGTTTTATCCATATTATTCATTGAACGTGTGCTGCACTTGGTAATATTAGTCAAAATTTAGCTCGCTTCTTATCAAAATATATGGGAAAATATATTGGAGGAACATTATAGTCTTCTTGGTTTAATTTCTTTCAATATTTTAATCTCAAACTTTATATTTTGGCTACAGTCAACTAACTTTCAGCATACAGTGGATTTTTCTTGTTTCTTTAGAATATTTATATTAAAAATGTTTTTATTTATATAGATATATATGAAGAGCATGATTGCAAACTAATTTCTAGGTTGCAAATTATTTGCATAAACAATCTGATCTAATGGGTCTTGGATAATCTTCAGCCATGTATCAGTATCTTAATTTTCCGTCATAATTATGGATGGCTGTATGGTAAACTTCGGTATAAATTTGAGTAACTCCTATTAATATTGTACTACTTGGAGTTTAGAAGATGAAGCTCAGTATCTCTGTGTATTAAATTGAATGTATCAAATGTTAAAATTTGAAATCTTGCACAAATTTTGAAAACCTTTAATTGCTCAACTTTTAAGCGATAGGTATGATGAGAATCTGCTATTTTCTTTGACATTTTTCCTGTAGATTTCAAAACACCATTTGTTCAGAATTTTGGCTATGTTTTTAGTCATTTTTTATCATTTTCAATTTCAGAAGGAGTTGAAGACCTGGAAAAGAACTATCCTTCTGTTGCTGAATCACTTAGATGCAGGAAAACCTTAATAAATGATTTATACTAAGTCCCGTTGACCAGTTTGACCAGCTGGCTTTGTAGTGACATCAACTACCCAGTACATATAATTTTGGAGATGGTAAACCAAAATTTATTGAAACAGTTCACCCAGTTTGCCAATACATTTTTAAAATAGGTTAAATTTATTATCATTATTTAAATAGTTAGGAGGAAATTATGGATTTCTATATGTAGTGGAAAATTCTTATTGTGTTTACATTAATAAAACTATTGTGTATTTTCAACTGACTGGCTTGATGGTGGAATTTCTTGAAATGATGGTGGCAATTGAAGTTCTTCATCAGTATTAGTTGGAAATTAGAAGGATTAAGTAACTTTATTATGTACAATAGCAGGAACTGATGGTTGGGACAAGTTGAGCTCAAAATATATCTATCTTGGGGTTACTTGAAATTTCCTTTGTATTTTGGCAGGTATGTAGCCTAGATACTCCTAACTTCCACAAATTTAGCTTGAAATTATTTCAGTTCAATTTTGCAGATTCATTTCTGTTTCATACTGTAAGTTGTCTATGGGCAGGTAGCAAACATTGTTATGATATAGTAGGTTGGCTCACCCGTGACTCTAGGGTCAGGTAGCCACAGGGTTGCATCTTGTATTCCTGTAGCAAAGCTTGATGCTGAGGGGTGATATCAAAGTGTATATTTGGGCATGGTTAGTTCACAAGATTATTAGGCTCATGACTATACTGTATGAATAAGTGGGCATATTTATAAATATTTGCCTCATTTTTTTTTTGTTTTCATGTCCGTGCATTCAATGTGCAGCTCTGCAAAGTCCCACATGACAGTGGTATCCAAGCTTTTTGATGTTGTTGCAATATTGCTGCTCTTGTCTTCTGTAAAGGAAATCAAATTATGGTGTCCACAGGGGTATTGAGGAAATCGTCCCAATTTTTCAACTTTTCTGTCTGATTCATTTGAAAATTGGCCAGTATATATATTTTTTGGAAGTAAACCTTTTTTACTCATGTCAATTTTTTGATTTAGGCCTTATTTTTTTATGAAAAATTAGTTTTTTGGTACATTTTTATGTATATTTCAAGATATATCTCCTCATTAAGTTTTGATGTTAGAACAAAACCAAAGACAGTTTTAGAATCCTTGAAAGCTTTCTAACAAAATCACATAGTTAAATTTTAACATTTTGAATTTTTTTGTGATAAGTGAAATTTTATGATTAAATCATAAAAAATTATTTTTGGTTAGAGTTGTATAATTTTTTCTTTTCAAAATTGAAAAAAACTATTTGATTTTGTTAAAAATGTTTCAAGGATTCTAAAACTGTCTTTGGTTTTGTTCTAGCATCAAAACTCAATGAGGAGATACAGTTTGAATGTTGAAAGTTATTTGTTTTGGGTATAAGCCATAACAAAATTTTTTGTTGAAGTGTAATATAATGGACAATTTATGTAATTAAATGCAGTTTTAGTTTTTATTTCGATAATTTCCATACATAACTTTATATTCACACTGTGAATTGTGATCTCCAAACAAAAATAAAAATAAAATTTTTTCTGTTGTTTTTAATTATGAAGTTTTTTATTTTCAGTCTGATTCTTATGAAATTTGACATTAATATGTAACTTTTGAAAAGAAATACAATTTCTTCTATTCATGTTTTTGATTCAGGCCTTAGTTCTGAAAAAAATTGGACATATTGGTTTTTTAGTTCTTATGGATATTTTAAACCATATCTCCTTATTGAGTTTTTATGCTAGAACAAAAATAAAGACAGTTTTAGAATTCTTTGAACATTTCTAATTAAAGTAAATTTTCAAATTATCGATTTGTCGTTTTATTTTCTTTTTATATGGGGTTGAAATGGAGTCAAAATTCAAGATTTTTGTCCCCTTTCCCCACCCCTGGGGGGAAGGGAGCTATTGTCCATAGCACCCTAAAATTTTAGGACTGAATTGTCTACCACCTAAGGGTCCTTTTCGAACAACAAAACAAAAAAAGCTCACTGGACCAACAGGGGCCTGGCAGGGGCTTGGGACGATCTCCTTAAATAGGCATTGGTTAGTTATTGTTGTCTATCCTATGCTGTGGAGGCTGGCTTCCTCAGTGGTGACATCACTAGAAGATATGAGCTATAGAAAGGCCTTTCATAATACTTAATACTTTTATATCTTTGCTTCTTGCAGTTTTCAAACCTTCTTTGTTTCTTCTTTCTCTTCTTTCCTAAATGTCTGTTTCTAAGCTCAGCAGATTCTGTGTCAGAAAACCATTTGGGTGTCAATTCCACACTTTCCTTATTCCATACTAAATGATCCTTTCTCTTTCCTCTGTGAAAGCATCCTTCAATGCAACTAACTTCTATCGTGTGCTATCATATGGAATTGTGGTGTTATAACTATTTTAGTATATCAAAGTGTTTCAAACAAGTACGAAAAATAGAATTGGAGAATAATTTTTGAATAGAATTAGTTCCTTTGAATATTTTTTAAATTTCTCATTTATCATAATTTGGTAAACAGAATAGGTGTGTGAAGAAGTTATTTTCAGGAAACATTCTGTAACATTTTTCTAATTTGGTTTTGTGTATCCATTGGAAGCCTAAAAACAAACCTGCTCCCCAAATTTCATTAAGAAATGAAAAAATAAGTTCATAATTGCCATTATAGGTCAAGTAATACTTGAAAAATTGATAAAAGGATATTGGTTGTATTCCATATATTTTTCATAGAAAGGTTGTTATGAAGACTTTCTTTTCTTCATGAGAAGTGCCTAAAAAATTTGATTATTAGAATGTATAGTATTGACATGGTAATAATCCAGAAGTGAATTTTTATTTAGTAATTTTAACATAGATCATCAACTAGGAAATATGACTAATACATTGTAGCTAGAGTGAGTTTAATTGTCCAACTGAGATTGAAATGTGAGACATTCCCTGCTTCTAATCTTTCTGTTATGTTATAAATATGTCATTTTTCTGTTATAAATAATTTTGACTTGAACAACTGGTGTTGTAAGTAAATGTGTGCATCCTCTGCACTCTGCCTATTGTAGCTCAAGTAATGGATTTCATTCACTTGTACACAAAAGTCATACTGGTACAAATATGGCCAACTCACTGTTGGGGGATTTGGATAGATATTAGCTATGTCACTCACACATCAACCATGGACTGAAGATGCAAAGATGTAATATCAGCCAGGCATTTGCCATCATCAAAAGTTGAACTCAACATTGGAGCCAGGAAGAAATGAAAAAATTCATTTTTATTAAGAGATTGATGGTCTAGCTTTATAAACTAAGTTCTGTTAAGCATATTAAGTGGTCAGTAAAAATTTACCTTAGGAAATATCATATACAGTATTACTAATTTCATTGAATTCTTTTCAATTTATGATAGCTTCATGTCAGTTTGATGAATGAATCTTTGTAGTAATGATTGTTGTAATTTGAAGTGCCTAATATGGATTGCATTGCATAATAATTTAAAGAATCAAACAAAGTAGCCTAGAGCAGGGCAACCCTTGCTTTCTTGTATTGGATTCTTTGAATGTGAATTAAGAAAACCATTTGAACGATTGTTGCATGTTGACTAAAAAGAGGTAATAAACATTGTCTAAATATAAATTGAAAAATTATTTTACATACAACATTGACTCCTCTCCAAATAAATTCAACTTTTTATCAAGAAGTGCTTACTTACTAAATTAATCAATTAAAAAGCATTCATAGAAAGGTGCAAGGATTTTTTAATTTGTATTTTGAATTTGTTTAATGGTATGCAGATGAGCACTTCAGATAGAAATGAACATTCAGTTATAAAGATACTGATAAAACTTGATGCTTGCATTACTCTTCATTGGAATACCAGTTGGCTAGTGACAGACAGCTGTGATAAGGAAGGCCTCTTATCTCTCCATGTGCAAGCTTCAGTTATTATATGGATCACTGATAAGAGTTTTATTGCATTTTCTGTAGGTATGTACACAAATGCACATTGCAAAGCTTGACATGAAGGATATTAATAAGATCAGCCTCTGATAGCACATGTTAGCCAGTTTGGTCCCCTCAAATAGATACAACTATTTTATTTATGGAAATAAGTTTTTCCAGTGAAAATATATTATGTCTTGAGCTGGAGATTTGATAGTTTTTTATCATAGAATTTTGTAGTAGCCAGTGCCATCCTTTTCTCAGCACCTATTTCTTTCTTATACTTCTATCTTGTTCATAAATCTCTTTTTAATCTTTCTGCGTCTGTGCTTAGGGTGTCGAGTATGCACATTCTGCATGGGTTTCCCATTTTCTTTCCACAGTAAATGTTGTCTTCCTCTATTTGGAATATTTTTTTTTTTGCAGTTAGGAGCTTAAATTAACTTGAAGTTTAATCTAATCGTTTGCCTGAATGCCATCAGGGGAACACAACTATTGTATCTATAGGAATTAGTCTCCCTGAGGGAATATATGAGGCCTTGAGCTAAAGGTTAGGTAGGCTTTCTTTTTGTTGAAATAGAATAGGTTTTTGTTCTGTTACAAACCATCTTTTTTTGGTTCACTGCTATTCAATTTTCAGTTCCTACTACTTTCTTATTCAACTTTTTCTTGTTTTGTCAACTTCTTTCCTGCACTTTGTACATAGATTGCACACTCCATTCCACACTGAATGGTGACTTTCTCTCTTTAGAATGCCTTTGTTGTGGTTAGGGAGGCTTAAAGTAACATAAAGTATAATCTTGTATTTGAATGGTTCTGAGGTGTCTTGATTTAACATTAACCAAATTTTATTGGTTGCATCAAGAAGGGTTTTAATTGCAAATTATCATTCAAGAAGCTCTGAGTTTTAGATGGTTTACTTCACTCATTCATTATATTGGAAGTTGCATATAGATTTATTATATATTCCATACTGTGAAATGTCAAGTGGTCTTTTCAATAGATCAGTTCACTATTCTGCATGTAAAATAGCATCTACTTTTATTCCTCAAAGCTTAATTTTTGAGATTTTACTTTGTTACCCTACTTCGTTTCTGTTACATTAGCTTAGCTCAATAATTGATTATTCTAGCTGAAGTTTCATCAGACGTTGACACTAATGAAAAGCTATAGAATTGAGTTCACCGATAGACCCACATTGCAAGGGGTTCCCTATTCAGGATGATTGTTGATCTTGTATTTAGTTATGCTTAATTTAGGATTTATGATTTGATATATTTGAGTACTATTTATTTTGTGGCATATAAAACTCTGCTTTAAATTCATGTTGCTGTAAAATCAAAAAATATTGAGCTTGAACTTGCTTTTTATATAGGAAGGCAATCTAATTTCTCAAAGTTGATAGTGTAAACACAAAACTAAATGTACCAAAACTTGCCAGATTGTGCTGTTATCTAGTTGTCAGTAGCATTTTTAGGCGTATAAATAGCATGTCATGTATAAAATGTCAGTAGCACACAATTTTTACAACCTTATACCAAATGTGATCATCTCCTTTTCAACCTTTTGTAGATTTGTAGTTTTTCATTTTAAAAAGTTGATTTTTATCATGTATACACACTTGCTTAACCCTCTGTATCTTGTGTGAACAGGTGTGTGAGTGTTTGAATTGTGCTTAGCTCTACAGTGAATTAATTTTCTTTATTTTAAATCCATTCCACTACCAGAAATGTGAACATGCTATAAATTAGAAGTGTTCCTCACATTTTTTGCTACATAAGCATTGGATGACTAAAATATTCCTTTTATCCCTAGCACTGTGCTTTACCCTGAATTATTGCCATATGTTTTTTGTGTTCAAAATTTACCGTGTTGTTGGCTTGCTTTTCCTGCTGAATTTTATTTATATTTAGAGCTTATTTTTGTTTGTTCAGAGCTTGAGAGAGAAGAGTGATAAAGAGAATGCCTGCCCCTCCACCACCACCCCCCGCCATGGGGCGAGGGAGAGGCTTGCCTGCCAACCGAGGCAGAGGGCAAGCTCCGGGCCCCAAGTTGGGTGGGGGCGGGGCAGATAAGAGTGCCCTCTTGTCCGACATCAGAAGTGGGGCCAGGCTCAAGAAAGCTGTCACCAATGACAGGTCCCAGCCAATGATCACAGGTCAATTTAAACTTTATTCTCTTCCTTAGTCTTCCCACTGGTGTTTGGAGTTTCTTAAATGGGTTCTTTAAGCTATGGTATGATGATTATTGATTGTTGCAGGCTATTTGCAACTTGATAGCAATTTATTATCTGCTTAGTATTGTGTCTCAATCATCTATTGAAATTGAAAACTTAACGAGTTTTTTAAGATTTACTGCTGGTATTTATTTCATTGACTTTTTCCTTTCATAATCTTATAAGCTTCTTACAACTACTAAGGCCACTTCTTTTGGTGCTTATGTTTTAATTTTATTCTCTACTGAGCTAGAATGGGGGCTGGTATGCATTATTTTTTAAATGTAACTGAGTTTGATAGCTAGAGTAAATATATCATTTGTTGCCATACCAGCCTTCCAAAAGAATTTGATGGGAGATATGCCATAAACTTCGGCCTAGTTGGTTGGGGTCCACTTAGTTATTTGGTGCGTGTTCACGGCTAACATTTTATTGCACAGGTAGCCACAATTTAGTCTCTTTTTGAAGCTCTATTCATTTCTTTCCAGGTTGTATGGGTAGTAGGTGTATTGTCAGAATTGGAATTGGTAAACCATGTTGGCATTATATTTATTTTTCTCTGTGTATTTTTCCTTTTTAGCTATAATCACTGTTATTTTATCAATTACCATTCTTCAATAGATGGTAGTGGTTACATTTAGATAGCTATTTTTCATATAAGTGAAAATAGCATGTACATGAAAATCATCTCTGGTAAGCTTTTAGCACCTACATCCTTACGCTTGACAGCGTTACTGAAAGAATGGGATTAATAATTCCACAAGAGAAAAACATCCAAAAAACTGAAACCCAGAAAAGTATCGCAAGATGAGGTCAGATTTGTAGAGATATTACCATGTTTTAGGCTTTATGGGAGAGTGAAGTCTCAATTTCTACCCTGACTTGGATGAGGAGGTTCAGTCTGTCCACCTGGAGGGTTGCTGGACAATATCTCAGTAGCATTTGAAGTTATTTATTTTTGATGCAGCTGGAATACTTTCTACTTGCTTTGATTTCATTCCTTTTTTTTTATTCCATGCCCTCTTGTGGGATATGGATAATGTGGAATGATTAAGCACAATTTTAATCTTATTAAATATCAGTAAAAGTTCTTTTCTATTCTTGTGTATTGTCCCAGCCAATGATCACAGGTCAATTTAAACTTTATTCTCTTCCTTAGTCTTCCCACTGGTGTTTGGAGTTTCTTAAATGGGTTCTTTAAGCTATGGTATGATGATTATTGATTGTTGCAGGCTATTTGCAACTTGATAGCAATTTATTATCTGCTTAGTATTGTGTCTCAATCATCTATTGAAATTGAAAACTTAACGAGTTTTTTAAGATTTACTGCTGGTATTTATTTCATTGACTTTTTCCTTTCATAATCTTATAAGCTTCTTACAACTACTAAGGCCACTTCTTTTGGTGCTTATGTTTTAATTTTATTCTCTACTGAGCTAGAATGGGGGCTGGTATGCATTATTTTTTAAATGTAACTGAGTTTGATAGCTAGAGTAAATATATCATTTGTTGCCATACCAGCCTTCCAAAAGAATTTGATGGGAGATATGCCATAAACTTCGGCCTAGTTGGTTGGGGTCCACTTAGTTATTTGGTGCGTGTTCACGGCTAACATTTTATTGCACAGGTAGCCACAATTTAGTCTCTTTTTGAAGCTCTATTCATTTCTTTCCAGGTTGTATGGGTAGTAGGTGTATTGTCAGAATTGGAATTGGTAAACCATGTTGGCATTATATTTATTTTTCTCTGTGTATTTTTCCTTTTTAGCTATAATCACTGTTATTTTATCAATTACCATTCTTCAATAGATGGTAGTGGTTACATTTAGATAGCTATTTTTCATATAAGTGAAAATAGCATGTACATGAAAATCATCTCTGGTAAGCTTTTAGCACCTACATCCTTACGCTTGACAGCGTTACTGAAAGAATGGGATTAATAATTCCACAAGAGAAAAACATCCAAAAAACTGAAACCCAGAAAAGTATCGCAAGATGAGGTCAGATTTGTAGAGATATTACCATGTTTTAGGCTTTATGGGAGAGTGAAGTCTCAATTTCTACCCTGACTTGGATGAGGAGGTTCAGTCTGTCCACCTGGAGGGTTGCTGGACAATATCTCAGTAGCATTTGAAGTTATTTATTTTTGATGCAGCTGGAATACTTTCTACTTGCTTTGATTTCATTCCTTTTTTTTTATTCCATGCCCTCTTGTGGGATATGGATAATGTGGAATGATTAAGCACAATTTTAATCTTATTAAATATCAGTAAAAGTTCTTTTCTATTCTTGTGTAAACTTGCTCGAGTTTGGTGTGGTCCTTGATATTCCTGGCTAACTTGATTACCACTTGCTGTTATTTTGTAGTGCTGTGTGCAGAGCAAATTAGGTTTTGGCCTTAGCTGTATTTTCAAGGTAAAACGTTTTGTTTATTGTTAGCTGACTGCTTAACATTGGCTTGCTGCTGTTGAGACATGAGGAGAGTTTCTTAGCTGTGGTTGAATGCCAAGTTCCACTGCATGTCACCTCTTTTCCCCCCTTAATGCTGCATGCTTCTTCTCCGAGTTTCTTTTATCTCACGCCTAAGTTTGTTTGAATTTTTCTTGTTAAGTTTATATGCTTGAGCATTGAAAATTAGTACATTTTGATGTTTAATGCAAATGTAGATAATTATCTGAGGAAAGTGTTGTTGTAATTTTTTTAACAGGGACTATATCTAGCATAATTTCTGATTAGTGTTGAATTGAGCACAAGGGGATTGGTCGAATGAGCTATGGATTAGGTTCAAGCATTATATTTTCTTCTGAATTTATACTTAAATTGTAAAAGATTTTGAATCAATGTTTCTCTCATAAGATATTTAAGTTGTTCCACAATCTTCTACTGGTATTGGAAGACGGATATTTTTTAAATGGACATGTAAATTGTTTTCATTTATTTTCCTGATTTTTGCTAACCTTCAGTTCTTAGAAAACTGAATTACTTCTTTCACTATGACCTTTGGTATCCTTTCCCAGATCACTAGAGTTACTTAATAGTATGGCAGGGCACACTTGTGCTGCTTACGCACTTATTTCAGGTCAAATTCTTGTTTTAAGAGTGTTCTGCAAATGTTACATTTTGTGTGGCATCTATTTTCATGATATGCTCCTGTGCTCAGCTCTGTCAGTTGCTGTCATTGAAGTCTGCACAGTAATCTTTCCACTTAATATTTTTCCTGCTCTATTTTTTGGTTGCCAACATGTTGGGCAAGTAGGTGAATAATTAGCAAACCAATTGATATAATTTTTCTCAATGCTGGATAGGTATTTCATACAATTTTTCGCAGTGCTGGATAGGTATTTCATACAATTTTTGCTCAATGCTGGGTAGGCATTTCATATAATTTTTCTCAATACTGGATAGGTATTTCATACAATTTTTCGCAGTGCTGGATAGGTATTTCATACAATTTTTCTCAATGCTGGGTAGGCATTTCATATAATTTTTCGCAGTGCTGGATAGGTATTTCATACAATTTTTGCTCAATGCTGGGTAGGCATTTCATATAATTTTTCTCAATGCTGGATAGGTATTTCATACAATTTTTCGCAGTGCTGGATAGGTATTTCATACAATTTTTCTCAATGCTGGGTAGGCATTTCATATAATTTTTCGCAGTGCTGGATAGGTATTTCATACAATTTTTCTCAATGCTGGGTAGGCATTTCATATAATTTTTCGCAGTGCTGGATAGGTATTTCATACAATTTTTCTCAATACTGGATAGGTATTTCATACAATTTTTCTCAATGCTGGATAGGTATTTCATACAATTTTTCTCAATGCTGAATAGGTATTTCATACAAT
This sequence comes from Morinoia aosen, assembly GCA_030386875.1. NCBI lineage: Eukaryota > Metazoa > Arthropoda > Malacostraca > Amphipoda > Talitridae > Morinoia > Morinoia aosen. The sequence goes on from CM059574.1 coordinate 39,779,065, forward strand.
TTTTCGCAGTGCTGGATAGGTATTTCATACAATTTTTCTCAATACTGGATAGGTATTTCATACAATTTTTCTCAATGCTGGATAGGTATTTCATACAATTTTTCTCAATGCTGAATAGGTATTTCATACAATTTTTCTCAATGCTGGATAGGTATTTCATACAATTTTTCTCAATACTGGATAGGTATTTCATACAATTTTTCTCAATGCTGGATAGGTATTTCATACAATTTTTCTCAATGCTGGGTAGGTATTTCATACAATTTTTCTCAATGCTGGATAGGTATTTCATACAATTTTTCTCAATACTGGATAGGTATTTCATACAATTTTTCTCAATGCTGGATAGGTATTTCATACAATTTTTCTCAATACTGGATAGGTATTTCATACAATTTTTCTCAATACTGGATAGGTATTTCATACAATTTTTCTCAATGCTGGATAGGTATTTCATACAATTTTTCTCAATACTGGATAGGTATTTCATACAATTTTTCTCAATACTGGATAGGTATTTCATGCAATTTTTCTCAATGCTGGATAGGTATTTCATACAATTTTTCTCAATGCTGGGTAGGTATTTCATGCAATTATTCTCAATGCTGGATAGGTATTTCATACAATTTTTCTCAATACTGGATAGGTATTTCATGCAATTATTCTCAATGCTGGATAGGTATTTCATACAATTTTTCTCAATGCTGGGTAGGCATTTCATATAATTTTTCTCAGTTCTGGATAGGTATTTCATATAATTTTTCTCAATGCTAGATAGGTATTTCGTATAATTTTTCTCAGTTCTGGATTGGTATTTATAAAATGAAAAGGACTAGGTGCCCACACAAAGATTTAAACAATTGGTTGATGTTGTCACTTTCTTTGATACATTATATAAACATTTTTCCACATTTTATGAGATTCCAGTCTCTACAGTGAGCAGGTTGTATTATCCATGTGCATGTTGTTAATTATTTTCATATCTTGTAGGACTGAAGCATCAATCTGCAAGCTTAAAATGTAAACTTGTTACTGATCTGATTCCAAATCATTGGGGACATCCATTGTGTTTAAGGGAATTGGTATCTTTTCATAAGAGGAGGATGTGACATCCTCAGCTGAAAGTTTGGCAGGCCTTTTGTTGAAATTGGAGTGGTTATCTGCTGTCTTTTTCTGCACTTCCTTTTTAAACTTGCATCTTATTGTGTAAACTTTTTTTCCTATCTTGTTGTTTGTATGTGCAGGATGTGGGGACACATCTTGTGCATAATTCTTGGTTCCCTTCATTCCACATCCAATGATGCCTTCTTCCTTGCTCTCTTAGAAACATCTTTCTTGTGGTCATCAAGGCTCAAATTCACCTACAGGGAGTCTCCGGCTTACGGCATTTTGCCGTTACAAACGAGCGCCCATAAACCCTATTGATTCATGATTCCCTTTACGGCAATCCGTACGTAGCCACAAATCGTGCGAAGTACTAGTTTTTTCTTGTGCAGCTGAATATATGGTAATGTGGCGCACAAAAAAGGAAGATGCTGAAAAGATGCTCACTCTGGACGCCATATTGTATTGTAGCTTTCATTGTCTTCTTCACGCTTTGTGTTAATTTTTTACAGGTTTTACCCATGTTTGATCTCATATTGTTTGTTATGTTTATGTTCATGTTTTTCTCTTTAGTTAATATACTTTACATATGTAAGGGCATATTTTGGTGATTTATAGGGCTAAGTTCTGACTTAAGTATCAAGCCAGTTTACGGACGTCCATCAAAACGGAACTCGTTCGTAAGCCGAGGACCTTCTGTATAATCTAATCTTTTGATCGGATTGAACAACTTGGATGAGCAAATCTCAGTTGATTCATAATATTATAATTAATTTTTCAGGCAAAGTAGCTGATTCTGGAGGAGGAGGTGGTACTGTTGCGGCCAGAGGTAACGCTATTCGACCTCCAGTCAACAACAGCTACAATAATTCCAGCAACGACAGCAGTAATTTAGTGGCCAATGGAGGAGGCCCACAGCTAGCTGGCCTCTTTGCAGGGGGTATGCCCAAGCTCAGGCCTACGGGCATGCCTAATGCATCCACTCTTCATTCTGCTGGTGAGGACTGAGAGATGTTGTTGGGTAACCTCAGCTATTTGGTCTTTGTTATGTCTTTCTTCCATGCCCACTTCACTTCTTTGTTTTCATGCTTTCTCTCTGTCTCTTCTTTGTCTTTACTTCCTATGTCTATGGAGAGAATATTGTGGGTGGGAACATGCCTTCTGCATAGTTTCTCATTGTCCTTCAGTCAATACTAAATGGCCTTTCCCTTTGGTCTCTTGAGATCTTTTATTTTTGGCTAAGTAGTCTAAAACTAAGAAAATAATAGTATGCTTGTGAAAAACATTGAACTGTGTTTTTGTATGGAGACTTCATTTTGCTGGTGAGCTGTAAGTACTTCAGTTAAGTTTGGTTCAGAGTGCAGACAGGCAAAATTGAGGCTGTAACTTATTTGAGGGTTGTGTGTGTATTTTGATCAACTGTAATGCTGAGCAAAGAAGAGGCAAGATAAAGTTTACTATGCATTTATTCAGTTTAAGAAATTTTGTAACTGCCATAAGTAGCATATCTTTATTGGGTCTCATTTGTGGCATGTCATTTGGAAAAGATATTCTTCAACATCTGCTATTAGTCAACTTTGTAGGCTTACTTCAAATTGCATTTATGGTCATTTGGGATATTCAGCAGATCAGATCTGTGAAGATATTTCTCTGTGATCTGGCTATGGGAGCTAGCTGAGATTGCTTTTTTGCACCAACTTATTCACGTATAGCTGGTGCTGTTTAGCTATCATTTTTTGCTCAAGTCATTGTGCTACAATCTCTCCTTACACCTCTCTGATATCATTCAGCTTGGAAAAGTATGACGTATAGCTAAGACCTGAACGTGTACTTGATATTTGAATAGTGGCACAGTTCTAACATGGAATAGAACATGAGAACCAGAGCAGTTGGTTGGCCCATTTCTGGGTTGCCACCTTGTCCCGTGCTATTAACCCTGTAGCAACAAAATATTTGGTTCTTGAACGAAGTACTGCGGTAATTTCTCTTAAATTATTTTTCATGAAACCCAGTAATTGTGACCTTTTCATCGAAACATTCAGAATGTAAGAACAATGTTAGTGATTTCCTAATGGCCTTCAGAAAAGGTGCTGGACAATAGAGGGTTGGACACCAATAATGCACTGACACTAGAGTATCGGGCACAGGCAGGCATTAGAGCGAAGTATTCATTTTCTTGAAATAGTTTTTTTTTGTTCTGTTCCAGGTCATTTTTTGATTAAATGCTTTCATATTTCAGCACTTTTTACTTCCTTCTTCAACTCTAATCTCGTTTCATTAACATCTTTCAATCTTGTTGTTTCTATGTTCAAAGTGCCTGTACACACCTTGCGCATAGATTCCCCATTCTCTTAAATTCATACAAAACAGTTCCTCCCTCACTTGTGAATTTTGTTGTGCATAGGGAGACTGAAACTAGCTTCTTATTTAATAGCAAGTTTTTCATGGCCTATATGTGTGGACTTGCTAATCAATTGTGTCAACATGTAAGCCTTTTCACTTAGACAATGGACATGTTTTTTTAAGAATGACTCATTGAAATATTTCAAGTATCTCACAAACAATGAGAAGAGTTATACTTCATTAAAGCAATCATAGGGAATCCAAATACAATCAGCTGTGTCATTTTAAATTTTACCCATGCTAACTTTTTCGCCGCCTGCATGTATGTTTTTCGCCTCCTAAGCGATTTAATCGTTTAAATCGCTTAAGGGCAAAAAACATGCATGCAGGTGGCGAAAAAGTTGTACTAAGTAACTAAGCTTCCAACATAGAACTTTCAATTTTAACTGTCTCAATATTTCAATTCACATCCAGTGTCTTGCATGTATCACGTTTTTAAAGTTCAGAAGCTCCACAAAGTTGCGCGTCAAGTACGGTTTACTATTCATAATGGTTGCTTCATACCTAATTATTTTAATAGGACACGGCGACAGAAGCAGGCCGAGTGATCCATTCCCAAGTGGTGATCAAAGTCAATTGTCGTCAGTCACTCATCACGCACGGGCAACAGGGAGAAATGATTACCAGCCCATTCACGATCATCAAATTTCATGCATGACTTATGAGTTATTTTAGCACAGTAAATAAATAACATAATTTTATTTTCTGTACATGAACAAAAATAAAAACGTCTACCAGCCCATTCACGATTATGAATTTTAATTCATGACCAATGACCTTATTTTGACACGATAAATAGATAATAACGTAATTTTCATTTCTATACGTAGGTGAGAATAAAAACGCCGTTGTGAGTAGAACAGAGAGCAGAGGCTGGGGACCACCGCCACCACCATCCCACCAGCAGATCACGTCCCCCCAGGACTCCTACAGGAACGGGGTGCCGCCGAGTCCTAAGGTTAGTAGTCGCTGCCCTATGCCGTGCTTTGTAGTCGCTGCCCTGTGTTGGGGCTCAGCGACGGCGATCACTGACGTCTGAGGTTCGTGTTTGGTTCAGAGAGTGAGATTGCTGTGTTCAGGCCCAGAGCGCATGGTGGCTTCGCCGTCTGATCAGTTTAACCTTTGGAATTTAGTGCATTTTAATAAACGCTGTTCGTGAAGATGTTTCAATACACTTGTGTCTAAAGTTTAGATGTTTTGTGAAATAAAGAACATTAAACTTGTCGATTATTGTTTCTAAAAAGCAAGTGAACCACTTTTTTTAATGAAGCTTAAAATACAAAAAAATCTCTATTGAATCGCAGCTTTTTTGAAAGTCACGTAGCAGAAAGAACCCCAAAACTGACAGAAGTTGCAGGGATCATTCTCGCGACGATGCGTTGCTGTGGATATGCAGCTAGCGTTTCTGAGTGTCACCAATTATATTTTCGATATGGCCACAAAGTTGCCTGCTGCCAAGCGCACATGTACCAGGTGTGAGTGAGTTTATGGATTGGTGTGTTGAACCAAACGATTTGTATAAATTTTAGTGGTGATTAATCTGTGTTCTCAAATGCTTGCTTTGGTCATCAGTTCAACCTAAATGATTCCATAGCTTTGGTGGTCTGCCTGCTGCGTTCTGTTTAATAATGACAATTATAACGTACCTCTTACTTGTACGGAGTGATTTCTATAATTTGATTTGCTTGAAATTTTTGTACCAAGATTTTGTACATTGCATATGATTTTCCTGAGTGTGCATTGACTTGGTTCGAGTTGACGACAAACGACAGTCATAGTTTGGAAATGCACGTAGCGAACTACGGGTGCGGTCGTGCATCTCTCACATGTGAATGCTGTCAACCATTTTATTTGATTAGCCATATTATGCATTGATATGTTGCTAGTTTTCCCTACAAACTGTCGTTTACATCTGAGAGTTACATGCTCGCTCTCCACGTGCAATATGACTCGAGTGTGGTTTATTTTAGCCCTAACGGGCTAAGTACGGCAATGAAGCTGTTGCATGAAAATATTGGTTAGAGCAAAGTTGGGTGTACGCACCACTTGCATTCATGTGTGCCACGCTGCCGCATTTTGCGGACTGTGTGAAAACGATATGTGGTACCAGAGCCTTCGATTTATTGAGTTCGTATAAGATCCAGAAATATGAGGTGTTCGGAAAGAATTAGAAAAGTTTATTGTTTAATTTTGTTGTTAGATACATGCTCATTTAAGAAATATGAGATGCCTTGTTGAATAAGTGCGCAAATATAGAATGAAAATAGAAATTTAAACTGCCTCGTAACAATTAACTTAATGGACTGATGGTCCGCTAAAACTACCCGAGGATATGAAATGACTTTAGTGAAACAGGAAAGCTGGACTGTGCCTGAACACCAGTGAAGCGGAGAGGTTGTAAGGACGTAGTCCTGCTGTTGTAGTGAGTGTGTAGCTGCTGAGTGGCACCCTAGTCAGAGCCTCATCTCGTGTCAGCTCTGAACTCTGTTGAACCGTACCAATTTCCCTCCGCTGGCTTTACTATAATTTGCTTTGAAAACTTACCTCTCATGTTATGCCTCTCCGGTAGTACAAGTGAACTCCAAACTAGCAAGCATGTCATCACGCGTTTTCATCTCACTCGTTCCGTTTACAAGTTGAATTTCGTGTTGAAGTATCGTCAGCGTGGAGTTACTTTTTGGTTGCATTTAAAATTGTGTAGTTATATCAATAATATGCGCCCGAGTCCCGTAATTCATCAGTTACGGGACTCCATCGCATTATGAATTGATGGTAATTCATCATTTATTGTTCAGAATGTACTCGTAGTGCGCCTAGGCGCTTGCAAAGTTTGGTGTTCATGCTTGCTTACCGTTTTGTACCTAGGGTGAATTTCTAGAGGTCGAGTAAACCAATAATGTTGCTGATTGCTTTTGCTTTTTTGCCTCCGTTGATGCTGACCTGCGACACCACACACACTGTCGCGCACCTCCATGCATTTCATTGCCATAAATCTCCTTGCTTCTACATTTTCTTGCGTGCCATGCTGGTGTCACGTTCGTGTGCTCACTTGTAACGATGTTCCTTTTTGTTGTCATCTCCTTTTCTTTTCGACATCTCGCATTTGCACTGCAAAATAACTAACATATATGTGTTTTATTTCCATGTGTGTTTTATTTGTTGTATATTGTCTTTTGATGCTTTGTCTTTTCTTAACCTTGACTTGTGTTGTGTGATTTTCTTTCTTCGTTTGCTGTTTTTACTTCATTTAAATTCTTTGCACATCTCTTCATATGCCCGTTGTTGAACCTTTGGCTATAAACTGAGCTTATATTCATGCAAGCTTTTTTTGTCCCTCCGTGTATTTGAGTATTCGTTGAACATTTAAATGCTATTCACTTTGTTCCCTATATTCGACGACCTTCCTTCTCTGTTCTCTATTTTTGTTATTGCTTCCAACTTGTGCATTTTCTTTTGGATCAAATTCATACTGTTTTGTTTGTTCCGTCTGCAATGAAATATGTTTCGATTGTCATTTTCTTCAAATCCGAATGCATCCTCTGGTCTGCTCGAAATGTTCGACCATCTTTCCTCTTTATACACATTCGGTTTTTCTTGTACTGTTGTGTTCTTTAAATTTCTTCCCCTTGCAAATAAAACATTTTTCTTCTTCGCGCTGCCCCACGATGATTAACATTTTCGGAACTTTTCACCGCCCATCAAATATACATTCCCGTGTCACCTTGGCACCGTTCCTCTATACAGCCTAGTGTAAAGAATACCCCAGCTCCTCCTCCCCCTACTGGCCGCAAGCCCCCTCCCTCTTCCCATCACCCCACCCTCACTTCCCGATCTTTATCGAAATCATCTTCCAACCTCCACACCGCCAACATATCCTCCCTACACCCACAGCCGCCTCCCTCTCTTAGCGCTTCATCATCTTTCTTACACGATGTCGCGGTACGGAGAGCTGCACCCTCCGGGCCTTCCCTCGACGGTCTGTCCTCAAAACCCGCGCCCCCGCCACCGCCTCAGGTCAGTTCTTCGCATGCCCATGCAACGTCCCGCTGCTTCTGCTCCGCCCCTGGTGGTGCCGGGCTTGTGACCTCGGGGCAATGTTTAGAGCTAAGTTTTGTGACTAGAGCTGAGTCTTCTGTCTTATGACTCAGCTGGTCTTATAACTTAAAATAGTGTTTAGATCCAAGTCTTATGTCTTTTGATTAGAGCTGTGCGTAGAACCAAGTCTTATGACTTAAAAGTTTTATGTCTTATGACTTAGAGCTTAGTTCAGTGAACTGCGCACAGGATAATTATAGTGGAATCCTTACGTGCCTGGTAAGTTGGTTACCACAGTCGGATGGGTGTTTTTCATTTATTTCTACCGGTGTTTAGGGTTCCGCAAGTGAAGTGCTTGCCGAGTTTAGGGGAGTTTGTTCTCGTTGGTTTTTGCACACCGACATTGAAATTGTGAACTTTAATGTAACTTTTTTAAATCTTGAGTGGAGTGCAGTGAAATAAGTTGAGGGCTGTGGCTCATTGGATGCGAGTGTGTGCCGGGATTTAGGTTTAGAACCGCTGCAATGTGTGGATTTTTTAATTAATTTAAAAAAAATTGAAATAGCACGGGCCATTTTTGAAGCGTTTTAGCCTCTTAAAACTCATTCTAGTTAAGTTTTATCGCCGTTTCATGTCCGTAGCTGTGTCGTAGCAGGTAATTTGGTTGTCATTTGTCTTTCGCAACTAAGTCGTAGCAGATACAGTAAAGGCACCTAACTACCGTGATCTCTCCTGCCTCAACACTCGCGCTCATATTGAGGGTACTGCCGTGCTGAGGTGCTTTGGTCTCGTTTTGTTTGCGTAACTGTAGCTGCTTTTATGCCAACATCGTCGGGATGCTTGAATGTTAGTTCTGGGGCGGGATTTTCGAACACTTTACTTCGTCGTGGCAGTGCTGCCTGTTGCGAACGTTCTTCTGCTGGCTGGTATATGCTACCTACGTGCTCGTGTGTTTTTCTGGTTAAACTTTTGAAGTTTGAGCTATTTCCATTAAGTAATAATTGAGCGTTGATTACATCCCCAAATTTTTGTTCATTTACATTTAAATGTGGTTAAATCCAAATTTTCTGCTAATAAAAGCTCGAACTTTCAAATTTTCGCAAAGAAAAATACACATTGCATAGCCAAGAAAACTCTCGCTGTCAACTGCTCTGCTATGACGACGTTGAGTGTTCAAAAATTCAGCTCTAGGAAGCTTTTTTATCGTAGTTACTGTTTCCGTCTTTGGACGCCCATTTGTCAGGTGCCAACCTCATTCTCTGAACGTAAGTTTCTAGTTTCGGCGTGTGAGCTTTTCATGCTGCTGATTTGCGCTTGCTTTGTTGTGTCGCGCCAGCAAATGTCTTCAACCATAGTAAACTCGAGTGTCGTGTTCTCTAAACATTAAGTTATCCTATGCGAGTGTCTCTCAATTTTTACCGTGTGTTTCCGAATAATACTGCCGTCTCTTGCAATACTGATTTGATATGATCGAGCGAACAACATAAGCTCACGGGTTCAGTTTCATGTGGTGTTGATTGATATCGCTGTTCTGTGGTGCTTGGCCCCGTCTGAGTTGTGTGAGCACGTTTGCTTCTTGGTGACCCACTCGCCCGAAGGTGGCTGCTGAAATGATTGCTACGGTGAAGGTGATACAACGGTGGTCACGAACTTGATTTTTACACGTACTCGAAGAAAGTCAAATCAAGACTCGTTAATCTTCTGTTTATTTCAATGTTGAGAATTGGTATTGAGTTAAATTGAGTTGAAACTTCGGTTTAACGTGTTGTGTGAGGTGACATGTTAAGATCGCATTTTTTTTTTCGTTTGAGTTCTCGGTGTTAAATGTAGTTTATTTATTTGTCAGTAACACACTTGTGAAATTTACTTTCTATCGCGGACCTTTCTATTTGTGGGTTTCTATGCCACAAGTTATGGTTATTAATTCATCGTGAATTTTAATGCTTTCGAGTCACCTTGGAAACGTGGTATGTGATGATGCATTTAATTCGTCCTATTGCCTACTTGCCAGCGGTGCAACCGTAGACAATTTGACCCAGTGGTTTATGAAGTTTAATTTGTTTTACTTCTGATGCTGCAGCCGGTATGAGACCATCTCAAGGAACTACTTAGTTATTTGTTCTCATAATCATATCGTCACAATGTACGTTGTTGTAGCGGTACAGCCAGCAGCAAAAGGTCTTCTGTCGACTTGGCTAACCAATTGAGTAGTCAAAATCCTCATGCTTAAGGTTTAAAAAAGATTGAGGATTTTAGCGGGAAAAAGGCTTGCAAATTAGCGAAGACAACAGAAAAACTTTCGCTGGTGGCTGCATCGCTCTAGCGACTCGAATTCTCCAAAAATTCGGACCCCATAGGTAAAGATAAACGAAAAGCCCGTATTATTCATTGATAAGTCACCAATAATTTCAGTCAACTCAATATCCTGGCACTACCGAATGCAAAGGAAGAGAATTGTATCCCCTAGCCTAATTGGCAGTGGTGAAGGCCTGCGTGTGGTGGTGATAACACTGATTACACGAGGGCGGGCTGCATGTTCTCTGTGTTGAGTATGAGTGCGTTGCCATGCACAGCTGCATCTACCTGTGCATACCTTCCTCCTCGACTGCCCCACCAGCCTGCGGCGCATCGCGGTTTTATGTGGTTACTCACGGTATTTGAGCGTCTGTAGAGTAAACTGCGGCTGTGGGCTCGGATCTATTCGTAGTGCGGGCATACACTTGCTTGAGGAACACGGTTTTCTGAACGAGTGCCCTCACTCCCTAAAGGGCCTTTATTCAGCATAGAAATGGTGCCACGGTGACGGTAATATCGAGGCAACGATTTTATGGACCCCAGTCTCGTATCATTTTCGCGACTCTCATAATCCACTGTAACGGAGCAAACAATTAAGATGTCAAAAATTGTTCACGAATCCATGAATAATTTCTGTTAATCAAGTCATATGCTGCCGGGACGTACAGTTAACGTCTCTTCATTAGTTACTCCAGAAAGTAGGCAATAGAGACTAAACATTTTGATATTGACGTCTGTGACGCGCGCGAGCAAGGCTGAGTGTTCTCCTCATAGCAGAGGGCAGATGCTCGAGCGGAAACGCAAAGCTCGTAATGTGCCACAATCCGCAGCGCGAACTGTGTTCCCCGCCGCAATCCGCGGCGTGAACTGTATGCCCCTCCACAATCCGTAGCGTGAACTGTGCCCGTGTTTCTCAGGCCCCTAGTTCGGCGTTCCCCCAGCGCAACCAACACACCGGCGGCGCTCCTCCACCTCCTCCCTCCCGCGTCACTCCCGCCACCACTCCACCCTCCATCCCGTCTCCTTCCTCCAAGCCGCCTCCGCCGAGACCTCCTAGCAACTCCAAGCCTCTACCTCCACCCAAGGGCGCCGCCATCCACGTAAGACTTTTATCGCGCCTCTCTCTGTGTGCAGCTGATTACGCTGCATTCTGATAACCCGTGATGCGCGTATTTTCTGTTATGTTGTCGGAGTTAATGATCGGCTCCACGGTGTTATGCGTCAACTCTGAAGTTTCTTTCCTGTTGCTTCATGAAATAGAAGCATTTTCTGCAAAGCTTGGAAAAAACTTGATCTTACAAAATGTCAACAGATAGTCGCTACATTCAAAAATGGTTTCAAGACAGATTTTTCTTGCCACGAACGTGGATTATTTTTAATGATGGCAATTTAATAACTTTCGACTTGCCTAACATACTGATGGGTTATTTAATGTTATAATAACCTAACATACCGATGGTATTTGTACTGGCGTGTGATAGGTTATTTAAATTTTCTAAATGTGTAAACACATTTTGGTTGCAAGTTCATGCAACCCGGTAAGAAAAAATGGTAAATTTTACGAAATACTGAGAGCTGTGAGAAACTGTAGTCAATGAAAGTAATACAATGAACAATTTCTGGCTCTCGAAATACACTTTAATTCGCGTAACCGGTGCCGGGTGAGTAGATAGGTGTGTTGGTAGAAACAACGTGACAGAAAACGTGATGTCAAGTGACATGAATTGGTTTGCTCCATGCCAGACGCGATATTTTTACTCCATAACACTTTCTTGTAGTATTTCCTTGGAAAATGTAGTGTCTCATAAAATATTGGGGATCATAAAACAAATAGTGATGCGATATTGAGTTAATTATTTATAATGGACGATTATGAATCCCTCGTAGGTTCAGATTAGTTTGACTTGTCTATCCTACGCTATGGGGACTGGACCCCATTGGAGACGTATAGATACCCCAGCTATAGATGAGCCTTACGGAATTCTCTCTTCCACGCCCACTTCGCTTCTTTCAGTTTTCATATCTTCTTCGCTATCTTTTCTTTGTCGTTCCTTTCTCTTCCTAACTTGCAGTTTCCAAAACGCAGGGTATTCTATGTGTGAAACGCCTTGTTCATATAGATCCACGTTTTTTTCCATTCTAAATGGTCAGTCATTTTGTTGTCCTGTGAAAACATCTTCGCAACGGAGATAGAACCAGAAACTACCACACTTTACAAGTACAAAATTGAAATATTTTGTTCAATTGGTAAAGTTCTCGCTTATTTTCAATGCTATTAGCATGAAAACTTATTTTCAAAATTACGATACCCCTCTCAGTGTTATACAACTATTGTATCGATGTGAATTAATGCTCCTAGGGGAAAATGTGCGAGGGCTCGAGCTGAGAAGTAGGTTTTCTTTTTGTTGAACTAACATTTTTTTTTTGTTATGTTTAGGACGACCTTTTTTTGGGCACACTGTTGTCCTGTTTTTTCAGCACCTACTACTTTCTTCTTCAACTTTGGTCTTGTTTCATGATCTTCTTTCACAACTTACTGTTTCTATGCCTTTCTGCGTAGATTCCGCGTTTCCTCAACTCCATACTAAATGGTGCCTTCCTCCTTCCTCTCTTTGGATCGCATTTGTTGCTGGGCAGGGAGGCTAAAACTAACCACTAAATTAATCTAATCCTCCTTCCTCTCTTCGATACGCTCTTTTTTGTAGCGGTTAGGGAGGCTTAAACTTACTTATCTTAATCTTGTTATAGCTTATTAGTGGCAAAATTCCTTACTAGGCTGTTATTATAGTTGAGCATTCTTGGTTCATGTGCATAGAGTTCGTAAAAAGTGTGTATTCCATTTTACGAGAGGGATATCGCTGCTATTTATAAAATTCTTTACTCATTTTCAACTGACAAAAAACTCGAACATCGTTAGGGTTTCGTAGTAGTTTGAGGTTTGATGAATGGTAACTTAACGTGTATGTGCACTCATTCCGAGTTCTAAATGCATTACATTGTAGCAAATGGACAAATTCTGTTTCATCGCACGTCTAAGTTTATGGTACACGTGATTAAACCTTCTAGGTCATACACAGCCTCTTCAAGGTTGAATTTTAGCTCAAAACACTCGAGTTCGAAGTCAGATTGTGTAGCTTCCATTTCAGCTATTGGAAATTCAAAATCCGATCTCGGATACGAACGTATCCCATTAGCTGTCATTTACGAGCCGAGTTCAGTCTTACATTGTTGAGCTGCTTTAAAAACATTAAAACAGGCTCGTCATGCGTCATTTAGATATGGCTGTGAAGCATTGTAATTTTTGAGCTTTTCCACTACATTTCTGACGATTCCGATCGTGAGGCAGGTAATACAATGGCTTCTCTGACGAGCCTTTGGCATCCCTAAATTCGCTTTGGAAGGCTAGTTTCGCTTCATATTTTTCTTGTTGCGAAGTAACCATTCTTGAGCCCATAGCAAGTCCGAGAAGACTGGCTTTTCTACTGAGAACTGTAGCATCTCCAATGTCTGCAATTCTCCTTTCTAAGATAGGCTTTGTAATTATGGCAGGAGAATTTTCCGGTACGCCTGTATTGAGCTTTAATGCGATATTTTAGAGACACCGAACAAAATATTTGCATTCTACACGAGTCACACGTTCAGAAAACACGCACTGACGTATAATTTCGTGAGTGTTACAGTAGTTGGTTCTCTCTAGAGATGTGTGGCTTACATACTGGAGTAACCATTCATCAGAAGACGCGCGTCTATCCAGTAGGGAAACTGTTAGATCACCTCAGCTGTAGATAGGTTGTCGGGACTACTCTCTTTTGTGGTTGCCTTACCTTTTTCCGTTTTCATGCCACCTTTGCTATCTCTTCTCTTTCTTTCCTTCCTCTTTCTTCTTAACTTGCAGATACCCTGTGCGTAGCTCTCCCCGTATTCAATTCGTTTTAATACAGTCCGTACTGAATGGTTCCTTCTCTTCGCTCCTTTGCGATCGTCTGTTGTGACTAGGAAGTATTGAGCATAATGAAGGGAAAACTCGCTGCAATTTATTCGAATTTAATTATTTCCGTAATTTAAACTTCCATAATTCGTAGCGTCATAATTTAACTTTCCATAATTAACTTCCATAAAGATAACATAAAAACTTGCGTATGAAGAAGGTGTAATACGTTGCAGGCAAACGGGCAGACGGCGCCCCCTCCACCACCGCAGTCCTCCAAGCCGCAGCGGACGCACTCTATGAGAGCGTCGCGCTCCCCGCAGAGCGAGCTGCCGCCGCCGCCCAGCGCCAGCCAAATGCGGGTCTCGCGGACCGTCGGGCGGCAGGAGGGCAGAGCCCTGTCTGGCAAGGTGCACGCCCACTCCAGACCCACGGTGCCCGCGCCCCCGCCTCCCAGCAACCCCCCGCCGCCGCCCCCCAGCAACCCCCCACCTCCTCCTCCGTCTTCGGCTCATCCGGCGCCTCCTAGTCAAGCCCCGCCGCCGCCGATGCATCTCTTCAGCGGCGGTCACAACACCAGATCGCAGGCGCCCCCGCCGCCGCCTCCGTCTAACCCAAAGCCAGAGGTAGGTGTGGCGTTGTGCTCTGTTGTGCTAGCTTTGCTTTTAAAATCGCATGAAAAATGCTAAAAATGATCTTTTGTGCAAGGTTAACATTAGAAATCATGTAATAAATACTGGAAAATACAAATAAACGCTGCGACAATAATATCTAGTTTTCAGTTGCTATGGCCTTCTTTGAGTGCATGAGCTTGAGTGAGACATGCGATGTGATGAATTCTTTCAGATAAATTGAAAGGATTCAGATTCAAAGCGAGGGCTTATTGCACTGCGACGAACGAAAACTTTATATTATTTTACTGAGTATATCACTTGAGTCATGGATACTAAATAAACGGTTATTGTTTCCATACTAGTGTGGTGTTCTTTTGAAGTGTTGCTTGATGCCGTAAGATATAAATTATTTTAGAGCCCCTTCTTTCAGGTCGTGACCAGCAGCAACAACGCCCCGCCTCCCCCACCTGCACGAGACTCGTCTCTGCCCACCGTCTCGCGGCACTCGGGTAATCTTTCTTCTTCTTTTGTTTGCTCTCTCCCACCGGGGTACTTCGTCGGCGCTGGGTCCTTAGTATATACCTAGGTCCTTTGTCCGTATCGTGATCCGTAGTCTGCACCTGGGTCTGGGGTCCTTGCGTCTTTTGTCTGCATTAGGGTCTTCTGTTTCTAACTGGGTCCGTTACCTGAAATAGGGTTTTCGATCAGCTCTAGGGTCCTTGGTTTGTACTAGGCAACTTTATTTTATTATTCTGAGTTCAGAAAGTTGTTTGCTTTTGCTCACGAGTTATTTGTTGATATTCTGATTGCGTCTATTTCAGTACTGAAATTGGGCTTCTTCACACAATTGGAAGACTGCAAGATTTAATACTTGGCATTATAGCCTTCAATGAGCTATTCCCGTGTCCTTTTTACAATTAGACATTTTTAGCGTTGAGTTCCTTTATCGTTTAATTAACCCGTGAATATTTTTGCAGGGGACTTTGAGGGGAAGTTTGCCAACCTCTTCCGCTCTAGCCAGCATTTTTCGCCACCTCTGCAATACGACGCTAACTTGAAGAAAGCGTACCCTAGCTCTAATGGTAAGCGCTCTCGCTTAGGACACCACCGTTACCGAGGCGCCATAGCTGCTCATATTCATCATCATCATCAGCAGCCTGCCCATGCCGGCGCTGATTCTGCCGACTCCTTGTATTCTGACGACAGTTTTGATTCCGATGACGAGCGTCCTGCGTACCTTTCCGTGTTAGAACACAGGGTTACACATTTTGAACGTCGCGTGAAAGATCACACTAGTAGAGCACGCGAGATACTCAGGAATACTTTAGATTTGGCTGGCGGCGTTGGTTTCGCTTCGAGAGAGACGCACACAAAGTCGTGGGTTCCTTTAGATCATGATTTTGCTGCCAGCAAGGCCTTGTCTAAAAGCTTGTCGGACATGCATGGAGATGCTTCTCCTCCGCCCTTGCCTCCTCGAAGACGAGGTCGCCGTCATCATCATCCTGTCGAATCTGATGTTGAGGCAGGCTATGCTCAGAGTCTTAGCGATAATGCTGGCCAATTTTTGCAACGCCAGCAGGCACAGGAAGCTGCGCCGGAACAGTGCTCACAGCTCGAAGAACATCCCGAGTTACAAAACTTGAATAAGATTGTTGAGAATATTCCTAAGGTGCATACAACCCGCGATGGCCTGTCAGTACGTGAGAGCGTTGTTCATAATCCTGAAATTCAGGAAAAGAAGAAAATGGATGATATTTGTGATGCGCAACTCTCTCGTTTTGCCAAGAGTCAAGAAGGCGTTTTAAACGAGACTACTGAGAAGCGGGAAATTCTGAATGTGTCCTCTGCTTTTCAAAAACAGGTTCTCGAGACACAAAATACTCATGAAGTCGAAACACGCCAAGGCGAAACTGGTGCGAATATTGAAAAGACAGAATTTCGGCACAGTGGTGTTCACAGTGAGGGTAGAGATGACCATTCTCAATCCCGCAGTACTGCGTACACAAAGTTCCAAACTATGCCTCGTTCAAGTCCTAATTTTGGCATGCAGTACAACGATGACAGAGCTTACCTTAGCGGTACTATGGATCGCACTATACCACGGCATCGGAAAAAAAGAGCACCTGATCCTCCGATTTCACCTGCTCCTCCGATTCCGGCTGCATTTGCTCCAGATATCGACTCAAGAAATTCTCTTCGTTCGTCATCAATCGACTCTGTTCATGTGACGCCTTATGATACTGAACGAAATGGCGTGCCTGATCAACATGAGAACATGAAAGATTTTGACAGCAATGTTGATGCTAGCTCACCAGTAAAAGTACGGCGTTTTTTGAACGAAGATTCGTTTGATTTGAAAGGCCCTGCTGCTTCAAGTCAACAGACTTCATCTGGTTCTCCTCCTCCTTTGCCCCCTAGAAATTTTTCCAAATTCAGTCCTAAAGTTAGCTTTAACGCTGCTGGAAATTCTACTTCTTCGAAACAAGCTCAAACGCCATCGTCATATTCCCCTCCTATAGCACCCGGTAGTGCTTTAGTCCATGGCTATACAAATTTGGACGAGTTTACGAATGTTAGAGCTCCGGTAGCAGAAGTGTCTCGCCTCACTTCTATTACAGGGTTTGTACCGTCGGATAATTCCAGCAGTGCACAAAAAGTTGAGTTGAAGTCGGGATCCTTTGACCATGACAGTGCTGCTGGAGTGTCGCAACAGAGTTCGGCAGAGACTGCATCTCCCCTGTCTTCTGATGTTCACTCGCACGTGTCAAATGCTTCTTCACTTCCATTTGGTAATGTTACTTCTCCGAAATATGAAATGGCCGCCGCAGGAAGCACTGAGGACCGTTCAGAGCGAAGGTCTGTCCGTCCAAAGCTTCAAACATTTTTGTCTCAAACTGACCCACACTCAATTCGGTCGTCGAATGTACCTGGCGATGTGAAATCTAGTCGTGCTGGCGCTCCGCTTCTGAAGTCTGTGTCCGATCAAAGTTTTAAGGCCTCTACTCGTGCTAAAATTCCTAATCCTTCGTTAGACAAGTTACTTCAGATGAATTTGAACTTACTCGAAACCGAAGCCTCAATTTCTAAAAGAGTAGTTTCAAAAACGTCTAACCTAAGTGGTTCTGCCACTAATTTCAGCTCAACACTCCTGGGGCCTTCTCATGGGCGTGAATTTGATTTAAATGAATTAGATTCTCTGACATCTCAAAATAAGGGGAAAAATAACATTAATGAAAGCGACATCTCTGGTGAAGCATTATTGCTAGGGTCATCTGTTTTAAATAACTCTAGCACTCCATCTGCATTTTCGGATGACTTTTTGTACACGCCTGCACTGTCTAATGAGCGTTACGGGCGATATGATTCTGTCGTAGAGCAAGAAGATCGAGCCATTTATGGTTCGTCTTACTCACGTGCAAAAACTTACAGCGAGAGCTTTGCTGCAGAACTCAGCACATCTTTGGACGAGGCGTCTCATTCAGGCCGCTACCAACGGCTGGACGAAATGCAAAAAGGTCTACAGAATTTAAGCATCTCCCCGCAGGGTATGTCTGAACTCAGGACTGACGATGACTTTACTTACGAGGAACGGTCAATAATGAAGAGTCAGCAGGGCTGGAGTGGTTTTGCTGAAGCTGTGCAGACCTTAGCTAAACCTAAAGATTATCCAAATTAGCGTGCGTAGTGATAATGATTTAGTTTGGTCCTCCTCTTCAATACGATAAACGCTAGTGGCGGCTTCTAAGTGAGGAAAGAGCTCTATTCTTTAGTTGATAGGCATGCTATATTTTTGTGCTTTCTTTTTTTAGTTGATTTATAAGTGACTTGTATTCATCTGATGTTTTTTAACGCTATTTCTCGCGTATTTCTAATCAGTCAATCAGAATTCACTGTGAACTTACGAAATTCAGTCGTTTTGCCCTGAGAAACTATAGTGTACTGACTCGTCTTGCTGTGCGCTGTTCAGTTTTCTCGTTCCACGAATTTGTATTGTCTTGAAAGTTCATTTCTGTTCGGTGCTTTCATAAAGTAAGTTTGATTTCTCTTGATTACTCTATTTCATATGATATGGGTTATTTTTCTTCGTTCTATGAGCAAGTGTCTGAGCGAACTATCATCACAAACGAAGCCTTACCTCAGCAATTTTTATCTTATCTGGACGATCTATTTAGTAAGTGCATTAAATTGTGGTACCACTCACACTAAGTCATTGTATCATTCGAGATTTAACCATGATCCAGATGTGATGTTTGCAGGTGACGACGATGATAACCATTTTCAATGACTGATAACTATTGGGAGAAATTTCATCTGAATTCTCCCAACGCCCTGGTCTGGAACCTTTTTTTAAAGGGACTCATAGATCTAACGCACAACTCAACACAGCTCGTCTTTCATCTTTAGTTGAGGCGTCGAAAATTACTGCTGCTCGGGTGTAACTTTTCTAGTCGGTCTCACTTGAACGCGCATCTTTCTCTCTTCCCCTTGACCCGGTCAGTGCTGCCGTTCTACTTGCACAAGTCCTACGTGAACTTGCACGCACCCAGGCGACTGCACAGCTGCAGCGCCTCTCCCGCACCTCCACAGGCACATCACCCTCAGCTCAGCCTCACTCTCTCTGCTCCGCATCGCATCTCTCATTCTGATCAGCAGTCACTGTCCACTTCTGTTCATCAGTCTTGTACTTCCAACGTAGTTACACCTCCGTGTTCCCGTAATTTGCAGCTTCACTCTTCCCAGATTTTACCTTGCACTGTGTCCCAGCGACTATCATCCTTTGTATCCCAGCCACAGTTTCCCTCTGTATCCCAGCCACAGTTTCCCTCTGTATCCCAGCCACAGTTTCCCTCTGTATCCCAGCCGCAATCTTCCTCTGTATCCCAGCCGCAATCTTCCTCTGTATCCCAGCCGCAATCTTCCTCTGTATCCCAGCCGCAATCTTCCTCTGTATCCCAGCCGCAATCTTCCTCTGTATCCCAGCCGCAATCTTCCTCTGTATCCCAGCCGCAATCTCCCTCTGTATCCCTGCGGCAATCTCCCTCTGTATCCCTGCGGCAATCTCCCTCTGTATCCCTGCGGCAATCTCCCTCTGTATCCCTGCCGCAATCTCCCTCTGCACCTCAGTTTCCTTTGGCATTCCAGTTTCCCTTTGCACCCCAGCTTCAGGCTCCGTCTGCTCATCACCATACGCTTCAGCCATTTAGTGCTCCCTGCACTTCCTACCAATCTATACCTTTCAAGTCTTTAGATAAGTTTTCATGCAATGAAATAGCAGTTTCCGAGCCTCACTACGCATCCCCACGTTCTCCACCTGTTCCGATCTCTCCCCCAACTGCTAAAGAGACCCCTGTTTACGCTGCTCCTCTTCCCATAGTATCCTCAGGTCAACAGTCCCACCCACCTTTTCATTTTCCTCACTATCATTGCTCTCTCCTTTCATTTCCGTGCTCGGGTCAAACTTCTCCCACCTCCCCTTATTATTCTCCTGTTTCTGTCCATCCGCACTTCTGTCCTCCATGTTCCTGCATTCTAAATAGATCCCTCTCCTATCCGCAAAGCCAAAGCTCTTCTCAGTCAGTCTCTACTCAAAATGTTACTCATTCTTCGTGTTGTGCCGGTCATTGTGCGCACTGCCCTCCGTTTAGTCCTGCATCTGCGTCGTGCAACGCTCCCTCTTTCTCTAACGTTTGCTATCATCAATATTGCTGCGCTAACAACAGTAACAACGCTCAAAGATGCGGCTATCGAAGCCCAAACTCATTTTTCAGTACTAATAGCCAGAGTGTCGACCGTAGCGATAACAGTAGCGATGGCTCTCTTCTTGCTCTGGGCGGTCGGTCGGCTAGAACTGACCGAACTGCGACCCTGCCGCAAGTGGTCTCCCGAATGCACATCGTTTCTGTCAAGAGGGATAAGATAACTAACAGGCTTTCTTTAGCTTAATTTATTAATTTGGGCCTTCACATGTGAACTGCGGTGGTTTTAATGAAATCAAACTCTATTTTAATCTTGAAGGGGACGAAAGATTAATTGCTATGTACTTTCATTTGATTTTCATCAGGTACATATAAAAGTTCAGTTTGTAACAACCGGTGATTCACCCGCAGTATGGTAGTCCCTTAGTGATCCCCTCGAGGGAATACAACTTTTTCATCTCTGGGAATTGGCACTCCCGGGGGGGAAAATTATCGGTCCCGAGCTGAGAGTTTGTTAGGCCTTTTTGTTGAAATAAGTTTTTTTTTGTAAAAAAAGCACCTTTTTTCGGTTCACGGCCGTCCTGTTTTTCTATACCTTTGGCTTTCTTCTTCAACTTTTAATCTTGTTTTTAGCCTTATTTCTTACTCTATTTATATGCGCAGGAGATCTTGTGTATGAACACACCTTTTGCATAGATTCCGCGTTCCCTTTTCTGAATACTAAATAGTGTCTTCATTCCTCTCTTCGGAGCATTTTGTTGTGGTTAGGGAGGCTGAAATTAACTGCTATAATCTAATCTCTCAGTGACCGCCGGTGAGTCACCAAGCATTCAACGTGGCAAAGCCTCGAGGAAATTGGGTTCAGTCGTGACTTGCTCAAAGAACTCATTCTAGTATTGTATTGCGCTAACATTTTAAACTTCAGCTTTACCAAAAGGTAGCTCTAGGTAAAAAAACTTTGTCAGTCTCTGTTTATCAATTACTGCTTGTTGCATCTCATACAACTTCAAAACTAAATTCTCACTCGGAATAATGTTGAAAAGTGCATTTGTCTTGTTTGCCATACTTGTGCGCGTCTTTCATTGTGACGGATGCTTTTGTATTTGCGTGAATTTAACTCATCTCACAAGAGGAAAAAATTTCTAACGTTACCATGTAAGTGAGCCGACTCCTCTGCCTATTGGACATGATGATCACTGTTAAATTTAGTGTTTCGTTAGCTACCTATCACAAAGGATTTGGAAGTAAACATACTGGAGAGATAACTTGGCAATCGGGAGTGGTGAACTATAATTAACCTTTCTGTGTTTTGGTGTCCAAATTTGCTTTTTCTTGTAATTTGTAATCGTATGTCAGTCACCCCATGGATTCTCTATAAACGGCCTTCGATGCACTGGTCGCTCGCATCCATCCTCGATTCATTCATCTCCCCATCAACGGATCGCGCTCATTGCTAAAATATTGCCCTGCAAGTGGAGGCAGTCCGACAGGCTCTTCTCAGAGGCAAGATGGTTTGTTTGGCTAACTTCAGTGCTGGCTGCTGCTACTAACTGCGGTGGCGCTGCTTTTCCCTGACTCACCGTTGCCAATGAGTGCATTAGCAAATTCATTACGAAGCGTGATGATTACGAAGTGTCGTCCTTCTGCAACTCTATGCGATCGACAGTTTTTTTTTTTATAGAATAACATAGTTTCTTAGCCTAATGTCTTGTTTTACAGGTGTCGCCATTTCGCTTTTCAGTTTTATTTTCGGTGTGCGTTATCGGAGTGCATAACTTTTGCTTTACCTAAGTGACCAACGTTCTTTTGAGTGACCAACATTTTTCAACTATTGGCAAATATTTCGGACGGGAGTTTGCACGTACTCGACGTATCCCTTCATCACTTGCTTGTCGTCGATACACTTCTATTCTGGTAAAGTTTCACATTGTGTCATTGTTAGTGAAGTATATACGTTGGTTTAATTTCAAGACTCGAGTTATTTCTATTATTCTAGGTTTGACACCTAGGTTTATTACCCAGGTTAAGAGTTATTTTTATTACCCTAGGTTTGTACATGAACACAGAAATAATATCGAGCTTAAGTGACTTATAATTATCAGTAACTTGTGTCACTTATAATTTTAATTAACTCTTTGCGAGCATTTTTGTGTCGATGACACAACTACATATTCCTTAAGAGATAAATTTGTCCGCAAGTAATGTTTAAATAGCTTCCCTTGCGATGTGTTGGATAGGCTCGATTGTCTCTCTTGAGCCCTAACAATATTTGAGACTGTTTGTATGTACATACTCTCGAGAACAACGCTCTACCACGCATGGAGTTTGCGCGTTCCAACATGGAAGTTCTACGACAACTTTGCATGAATTAGACAATCTCATCGCGTGGAAGGAAAATGAAAATCTTCGTGAATATTTATTCATTGAAGATGGTGCCAAAACAGTGATATCAGCCGCAAAGATCTCTGGTACACTAGACGTGGTTGACTTGGCTTGCTTCCTGGTTGCGGGTTGTCTTCTTGCATTCATCGCATAAACATTAACATGGGAATAATTAATAATTGTGTACTAAATAATTTAGCTTCAGATGGTTCCTAGTGCAAAGTAATTTGAGAACATTTATCGATGTGAACTGTAGAAGTTCTCTCGAAAGAAATGCGGTTTGCCCCATCTTTGCAGTACTCGCTTTAACTTTTATTTTTCTGTTGGGACCAGGGCCACGCTGATCTTGTGACTGAACCTTGGTTTTGAAGGTTCTGCGTGTTACGTCTACGGGATGGCTTTGTCCTCTAATTTTTTTTGTGTGTTCACGTCATCAATGTACAAATCTTTCTAGTTTACTTTCGTGTTCTTTAGTACATCAAGTTCTCACGACTTCTTTAACCATAACTTATTCCTGTTTGTGTTCATTTCATAACGTAATACTGGTTTGCAAATCGTGGGGACTGGACTTTTTTTTATCGTTTCTCAAATTTTCATACCCTATAAAACGTTTGGCTCATAGTCTTGGTAACTTAAATTTGGTGTGTGCGCCCAGTGCAGTGTAAACCTCAACCGAGTGATTTTATTCAGTCAAGTTGATGCAGTTGAGGCAGTGACATCTGTGCCGTGCTTAAAATAACTCCCACGACAGTCTGGTCTCTCTGAAAGCTATGTACTGAAAAAAAAATTATTTGTTAGTCATGAAAATTTACAGCTCACCGATGTTGAAGTAGCAGTACTTATAATAAAGTACCTCTAACGATAGGATCGGTCCCGCGTCCAGGAGAAACGTGCGCTTCGTAAAGAGAACATAAGCTACCCACAACAGGTTTAGAACAGTGGCTATCTACTGTTGGTTTCAAGTTTGAGATGAAGTAATTCTGGATTTTTTTGTCTTTATCCTCCTATTGTAAATGAACATTGTCATATTTCTAGATTTTTGACTTGAAAAATTTGAAGCAATTCTCCGAGTATGAAATTCAGACCTTTTTATCAGTGCTGTAGTCTTTATCGAGCCAATTGTCCCTCCAAGCTGCGTTGTTGAATTTGATCACGTAATTGTCAACTGTGTCAACGCACCTACAAATACAACTGTAATGCTTTGCAGTTCATGAGAAGTACTCGACTACATGGGAAGTACTCGATTGGAAACAAGTTCTCACGATTTGTCCGTTTTTCTTGTGTTCTCGATATTTTTAAGGTGTTATCTATGCACCGACCTCATAAATAGTATTGTCTGCCTCTAAAATACTCCGGTGTTCTTATTGCTTTCAGATTGTGCTCGATGAAGGGACCCCACTAGGGAGTATTCTAGTTTCCATATGCTTTCTTCACGCTTAAGATTTCGCGTATCCCATGCCCTTCCAGGAGTGCGGTGGCTCCGAATTTCAAGTCTCAATATATCATCTTAAGGGTTTGGAAACTAATTCCATAGTAATAAACATTATGATGTTCTTACGGTAAGAAAATTCACAATTTTGTTTTGATCTGCAAATAACTGGTATGTGTGTTTCCATTGTCCTTGTGGTTGTGTATCTGTCTAGCGTTTTTATGGTGCTCATATTTCGGGGAGTATTATTATTATTTTTGTTCATTTTCAACGTATCAAACCAGCTGACTCACACGCTGTTTCAACAAATCATGCAAGTACATACTCAGTGAGAACTGGACGCTTATTTCAGATTTCTCCTATCCAATAAAATGTTGGAAAAAATGAAATTTTCTTTAACGTTATTTTCATGAAAGTATATTTCCACGTGCATTGTTCTGCTGTAGTTCAAATTGATCACGCTTAACCATGATTAAGATTAATAATCATGGTTCATTGCGAGTGACGCTCGATGTACTACTCCCCGAAACTACCGCACTACTTGTGTTGCTTACTGTGTTGTCGTTGCGCTTCTTAACGTCTTGTCATTTGTGCAGCGAAACCGCAGAGCCAACGACGAGCTCCACCGCCTCCCCCGGGCGTAGCAATGTCGGCCCCGCCACCTCCACCTCCCTCCAACCACCACAACTCCCACCACGCCCCGCTTCCCCAGCCTCCCCACGCTCCCATCCAGTTCCAGATGAGACCCAAGTTCTACGGCGCTGAGACCTCTCACTGCTAGGCGCCGCATCGCTGTCCCGCCTCTGCAAGCGTTACCCGAGGTGTGCCTGCCACTCCGTGTATCAGCGATACGACTATTGAGGCAGGCCGTTCTTCTCCGACTTTTGCTGGTGACTGCACTTTTGTTGCTGTTACCAATGCTGATAGTGTGAACCTCGGCATTTCGGGGCCTTACGTGGCCAATGGTGAACGAAAGGTGGAGACTCGGGACATGAACGCTCTTGCCCAAGCCCCGTCGAAGTCCACTGCAGAAATAGAAGAGACTTTGCGTGCTCAGGCTTACAAATACAATAGTTTCGCATGTACTCCGTTTAGATTGCAGTCTCAGGCCAAAAAATCAGTGCTGCAAGTCAATAAGGTTAGCAAACCGGTCACGAACGGTTCACATGCCGTTCAGTCGATGAGGGGAGAACTCCTTAGCGAAAGTTTGGCGGTGGATCATGGCAACGTGGCTAAACTTTCTCCGAGGCATCGTGACTACGCTAACTCATACAAGCCTCCTCTCAAACCAAAGCCAATCATATGTTTTCCTTTCTTGTCCCATCCCGGAGGTGGTACAGTGATAAAGTCGAACGTACTTTCAATTCCAAGGAAACCCTTTCTTGTGCCAGGTGAAAACTGTTCTCATAAGAATCGTTTGATTTCTCGGCGTGACTCCAACACTTTTGATAGGCAGAATGCACACTTCTTCAACGTTAAGGCGCTTGATTCTAAGGCTTTGGAACACAAGTCTTTTTCCAGTCCTGATTTAACTCAAGAGGCTTTTCCATCGAATATACGTTGCAAGAAAAATATTGAAATTGCTGCTCCAGACTTCCCAGTGTACGTTGAAAGCAAAGGAGATAGCCCAGCAAAGTCCAAGCTTCTGAGTGACAAGTTTGGAGGTTCCACGATGTCAATCTCGTCCGCTAACGGAGGGAACGGCGACTCTACTCGACTCCAGACCGAGTATGGTGGTGTTTCTGCATCACGTCTGCACACCGTCAGTCGTTTGCGCCTTTGATTGCGTTGGATAAAATGGTGGTAAAATCTCTTGTGGTTTGGAGAAAATTCCGTGTGAAGTTGTTATCCCTCTTCTGCTTCACGTTTTTAATGGTACAGGAAAGATTGATTCAGTTCCTCTTGAAATTTTGCCTTACATGTCAAATATACTATTTTAGAGTATTTTTCTCAGCCGTATTGCATCTGACACTAATTCTTATCTTTAGTTTCCCCATTTTGCTTGTTCGTGGCTTGCTTCTATTTAACCGGTTATCTCTCATTCTTTTGTTAGGCTTCAAATATCACTGATTGATTTGTGCCTGCTTAATTTGTCCGGCCAGAGTAGTAGAGTTTACATTGAAAATGAACTCACCCTGAGTTTGCTGATAGGAAATACCACTTGGAAACACGTAGTGTTTAAATGCACAAGATAGAGGAGTTGTGACGAAGCGCTGCCCAGTGGTGAGGGGCTGCTCAGCACCTTATGTTTTGGCTCACTAACTTCAGTTCTGAACTGCAATTACGGGCTTCATTTCCTGTGTGAGTGACGCATTAGAGTTAAACATTTTTTCAGCGAGACCTTCATGCTTCAATGGTCACCGCCGGCCCACATGTCGCTTACTCACTAGTTGATAACATACCCTGTACTTGCCTCCACGCACGCTCTTGCAGCGCTTGCGTTTGTGACGCATCGAGTTGTTTTGCTTGCAAAGAGAGTTGATAAGTTTCAAGTTTTTATCGTGTTAGTACTCGCTTCTCAACCACAGGGCGATACAAATATTGTATCTATGAGAATTAGTGCTCCCTGGGGAAATACGTGAGGTCCCGAGATGAAGGTTACGTAGGCCTTCCTTTTGTTGGAATGGAATAGGTCTTTTGTTTTGTTTCGGACCATATTTTTTCGGTTCACTGCTGTCCTGTTTTTCAGCACCTACTACTTTCTTTTTCAACTTTAATCTTGTTTCATGAACTTCTTTTTCAACTTGGTATTTCTATGCACCTTGTGCACAGATTCCGCGTTTCCTTCACTCCATACTACATGGTGCCTTCCTCCTTCCTCTCTCTCTGTAATACCTTTGTTGCGGTAAGGAGGCTTAAGCTTAACAGCTAATCTAGTACCCGCTCCTTTCGAAAAAAAAAAATACTATGAGTACTGTAACTTACAGGTGAACGATCTGCGTTAACGCATGATCTTTATTTCCTTTTGTAGAAAGGATGATTGACTTAAAGTGAACTTTTAAGCTAGCACGAGGTGTTGGAAATGTATGTATGTTAACTCTGAATTGAATACTTTGATGGTGCTTCCTTAGTTACTTCACAAACTTGGACAAAATACTTTCTAGCGTGGGTGAGCTTTTTTTATTTCAATGCGTATTTTTCTATGTGAGAATATCTGTGTTCTGCCGTGAATTTATACCGCCTTGGATAGATTGTCCTCGTTCCATAGGAACTTGATTATATAACGTTCTGTGTTGATTTGTGTGGGAAGTGTGATTAATTATCCCCCATTTAGTCAGTGTGGGCAAAGCCGCAGTTAAAAAATTTGCTGGACTTGAATTAATCCCTTCAACGTGTATTATTGTGAACTATTTTCTTTTTATATCTAAAGCTTTCACAACTTCCCAGAGCTCCTTTTTTTTGACCTGGACTCTCATCGTAAATCTGGTGGTGACGCGAGAGAATTTGTGGCGAAAGCTTTAGGTTTGGTCTTCAGTTGTTTATTAAGAATTTCTAACTCGCATTTCTGTGACCAGGAATTTTCAGTGCATGCCTGCTGTGGTATTTAGTACCTACCGCTTAGTTAGAAGAGCGGTGTGGCACGAGACAACGTAGTAGATATATTAACATCTTAGTGAAAAGTTTGTAGAGATGAGCATAATCTTTCGGTGCCAATTTACCATGCAACCAGTGATAATGACCACATGAATTTGAACTTCCTATTTAATGCCAGAGATGAAAACTCCTCGGTACCGTTCTTGACATTTTGATATGTGTGCTTTTATGGAACACTGTTTGTATCGCCTTAGGATTCAAGTTACCAAAGCATTTCCGGCGGTTTTCGCTCCTGATTTGTGATCTGTTAAAGCGACTCGGCGGAACTGAGTGTGGGTGCACACTGCAGCAGTCCACAGATTCTTTGTTCCAGTGTTGTTGCTTCACTTCCATCTAATGGACTTGATAAAATGCTGTGTAATTATTTTAATACGAATTTTCTTTGGCGGTTGGGGATAATTTTTGAAGGTTTGGTGTAAACATGAACGTATCGTTTTACCTGTGTCTACTTGTAGGATGACATTTTCTATGGTGAAATTGTACAGGTTCTGCTCAGAAACACCTCTGCGTGTAGTGTCGCGCTCCGTGCTACATCCTGGAGCGTAAGTAATCTAGCTACATCATAAGGTGAAGTTCTCTCTTCATTTTTTTATTATTCATGTATTGAGAGTCAGCGATAAGTCGAGGCCATATCTACCTTCTAAGTTTTGTTTTTAAATGAGCTTTTTTATTCCTCGATACTACCATTCGAAGCCAGGTTTACCACTCCTCGTGCATTTGTTAAGATGAACATGAATTTAAATGTTCACTTCAGAGAGCAGGTTGTCTGCGCCTATGCAAAAGACGGTCTTTGTGGGCCGGTACATCTTTCAACGTCGAGACTTCATGGCCATGCCTCTTGTGCACTCTTACCTGAACTGTGGCTTGGAATTATTCTTCGACATTTTGCTGTATGCATATTTTAGGGACTTGCATTTGTACTCCCAACTCGCCACCAAAGCGAGGGCTTACTTGCACCGCGACGAACGAAAACTTGTATGTTATTTTACTGAGTATTTCACTAGAGTCATAGCTACTAAATAAACGATTATTGTTTCCATACTAGTGTCGTGTTTGTTTGTAGTGGTGCTTAATGCTATAAGTTATTGTCGACTGTTATATCAAATGCTCTAATTTTCCCCTCACTGTCTCCTCTAATTATTATTATTATTAATACCTGACATATCTAAGTGTACTGTTTACTGATTTCATCTTAGTTAGCGGATCATGTTTTCTCTTAACAGCGAGTACTATTGCTACCCATCACTAGATGACAAAATTAGGTTGAATTTTAGCATCACGTGACTACGCCATGAAAGTCAGTTTGTGGTTCAAATTTAGGATTGCATTGTTCAAACTTATGAGGAATTAAACTTCGATTTTGTCGTTGAAAGGATGTCGGTGAACTGGCGTTACAAATATGCCACCGAATTCTTATTAAGTGATTTTACGTACTCGCAAAACTGGTTTTATATGCGCGCACACATACTGATCTAGGAGCTTGGGCTCGTAAATAATATAGTTCTTCATCTTGCCAGTAATTATGTACTTAATTCATTAGCCTCAATAAGTCGGATTAGCTATCTATTCACCTGAGAATTGCCAAGTGACTTGCGAGTTCCACCATTTCGATGTGAACTTCAACTTCTCGTGGGATTTCTGCTTCGCTGTCACGGCTGCGGGACGCTTAATGCTCGTGTACGACTTTATGAATTCGTTATTATTTATTGCGGTACTTTTATTCTGAGAGTTTCGTATTTTGCTATTTGTTGTATTACTTTGATTTTAGCAGTTTCGAGCTCTAGGGTTTCATGTACGAGATGAATTTTCAGTGGTTTTCTGATGTTAAAAGAGGAGTGCTTCTATAATGCGCTATTTTTCGAAGATTTGATGAAATATTAGTTTATTTATTTGTAGGATGTCCTTTGACATAATTTGAAAGTGGGAATCACGTACGCAATGCATTTTATCAAATTCCTGTTTATTTTTTTCAGAAGTTATTCATAGGTGGAAGGTTAGGTGGAAAAGGAAAATGTTCAGTTGCTTTTATTTCACAATGAAAGTAATTTGGCATCTGTACTATAGTCATTAAGCCTCCTCAGGGGAGGTACTTCTGTACCGATGGGAATTAGCGCTTTCAATAGGGAAATGCGAGGTCTCAAGCTCAAGGCTTAGAAGGCCTTTTTTTTGTTTGAATTGAATAGGTTTTTTGCACACCATTATTTAGGGTTCACTGAGGTTTTTTTCCAGTACCCATTACTTCTTCGACTTTTATCTTGTTTCAAAATTTTCTTCCAATCTTGTAGTTTGTATACACAGAGTGTGGGGTACACTGTGTGCAATAGCTTCTCCGTTCCCTTAATTCCATATATGGTGCCTTCTTCCTTAGGGAATACTTTTGTCGTGGTTAGAGAAGCTCGATTCAATTTATAATTGAATTTAATCACACCGTTGAAAATGTGTAACTCTGTATGGAAACAAAAATGTGCCAGATTTTACCATTCGCATCTTTGTCAATGTAAACTCGATTTAATTTGTAGGTACGTATGATCCCTTCATTGCAGAAGGATCATTTCTCTGCATTATTTTCAGGGAAGATGGGCTTATGAAGCCCGATCTGATAATGTAAGTGATCGTTCACCTAACCCAGAGTCTGCTGACCCACTTATTCAGAGAGCTATTTGGAGGTACGACTTCAGAGGCAGTTTATATGCCGAATTTGTTTGCATTTAGTGAAATAGATTTAAATTTTATGAGGGTGACATTTATCCTGAGCGAGGTAATCTTGATTGGTTGGAAGCTCAAGAGATGACCGCTTGTTTTCGGTCCTTCAGAAAAAAGATTTGCACTTCCCTCATTTTTATTTTATCGTCATTATTTTGGTTTGGTGCATGGCAACGCTGGTGACACAAAGATTATTATATATCTGATGTTTTCTGAGCGAATGTATGACAAGAAACTGTAAATCTGTAACTTAAAAATAGCGATATTCCGTGATGTTATTTTTAATATTTTGTAAGTATGTAGATCAGTGTAACAACTGATAGGCGGTATGACTATTTTATTTTGTTTTAGTATTCCGAATTATTTTCTCTATATGATTATTACGGCTAAGATTGAAGTAGTGAAAATATCGGTGCAAATTGTTTAGAGGCTTCGCTGCCTTCCTCTTGCAACACAGGGGAGGTTGGGTGGGCTTTTGAAACGTTTCTTGTGGATTTGTTTTGTGAACTATTAAAGCAAGAAATTTAGGGATATTCCCTGAATTGGGGAGAGTCAGTGAACTTTTAGGGTCTGCCTTAGCATTAACTGGCAATAAGACTCATTTGAAGTTAAAAGAGTGGACACCTATTGTGCATCTTTATGGCTGAAATTTACTGTAATATTTTTTATCAGTATCATAGCGTTATGTACAGATGTGCTATTAATAGCAAGTGAGCTGCATGATATATATGCTGTATCTATATGCTGTAAAGAGAACTATTTTTTAATGCAAACTTTCTCTGAGCACGCAGCGAAGGTCAGTGTATAATAAATAGATGACTTACAAATATGTAGCTCTCTTGCTCCTATAAATTATACGTAGCACACACGAAATACCGCACTGGAACGTCTTGTTACCGTCCGCTGCTGCCAGTGGAGCGGGGTGGTCGCTTCAGCATCATGTTCCTCCTCCCTTCTGTTGGCTTCATCGCCCGCCTTGTTTGAGAAATTAATGAGCTGCATTTCTTGTACTGTTTTTCGTGCCGTTTGGGATGCCCCTCGTCCCCCGCAAATTCCTATTTTATGAACTGAATGCTGCTTCGCTATACCAAATTACGCTGTGGTTTCGTCTGAGTATCGGAAACGGCAGGAAAACCCCAAAATAATTATAATAATAATATTGTTTTTCGTTCCTGGAATCTATATGCTATTTGTGTGAATTTTTAACAGGGAAAGTGGTAGAAATTTTCAGCGTACTGCTCTGCTGACTGTTGCGCTGCAGAATTTTTTGGTGGAAGTCCAAGATGCTTTTATATCATGAGGGCTGATGAAGAGCTTTCACGTCTACTTTAGCTTTAGGGCAGAAATATTTTATTATTATAATTATTTGTCTTTATGTTGAGCAGCCCGCCTGTGTTACCGATGGATAAACGTATTGCGTATTGTATACTTTTAACTATAATGTTTCTGACATTGCTTTGTGTCGAAGTTAGTCGTCACTGCTACCGCTGCTGCTCACTGCGCAATACAGGGATGTGATGAAGTTCAGTCTGTGTGGGATAGTTCACTACTTCTTGCTCTATCCAATGTGAGATAATGCTGTTAATCATCTGTAATAAAGATTATAATCTTCCTAACCTGTTGATTTAAACTGAGTTTTATTTATCCTCGGGAACATGAAATAAGCGAAGGCCTTATGGCGCAGGTATTAGAGACAACATATACTACGTGCGCGTGAAATTGGGCTCCGAGCAATATGTGCTTGTGGTCAAGGACGCTGTAAGTGGGTTGTGCCACGTTTGGCCTATCACTGATACGGGACACGGTGATGAAGCATTGGTTGCTTATCGCTCCTGACTGCCAGGTTACAGCTTTGCTGTTGACTGCAAACAAGGTAGAGAGAACTACGCTCCTCAGGGGATACAACTATTGTATCTATGGGAATTAGCGCTCCCAGGGGGATAATGTGAGGGCCCGAGCTAAAGGTTTGGTAGGCTTCCTTTTTGTTGAAATAGAATAGGTGTTTGTTTTGTTATGAGCCATCTTTTTTCGGTTCACTGCTGTCCTGTTTTTCAGCACCTACTACTTTCTTCTTCAACTTTTTCTTGTTATATGTACTTCTTTCTTAGCTTACTGTCTCTATGCCCCTTTTGCATAGATTTCGGAAATTTTACGTGTTCCCTTTACCACGTTTACTGGTACCAAGTGTATTTGTTTATATGTGTGAAGGGAACATTGCTGAATATTGACAAGGATTTGATAGAAGGTACATTCTAACTAGAGTGTATCTAGTCGACCTGCACCTTTAGGTGGTGGTACTATTAGTATACCTACTTGTCTTTGATATACATTAGATAATTAATGTAAAATAACAGGCTGACCTCATTTAATTATTCTTGATAGCTTGTTGTAGGTAGAACCAACGCAGGCGGCCCCTCCTCCATCGGGGTTTTGTATTATTTTGTTCTTTTATGTAGATTATTAAACAAATATCATCTGAGGAGCTTGTAAGCAGTTACAAGGTGCCCCCTAGCGATTGTGCTAGGGGGAGCCAACCGGGGTCTCCCCACCAGTACGCGATGGAAACCCATCAATCCCTACCTGCCGCTGACGACCTGGAAACTCAAATGGATACTGTTAGTTCTGCTCTAATGCAGACTAACGATTTGCCTCCTCTAAGTGTGGACCCCACACAAGGAGCGAGTGCCGAGACTGAGTTGAATAATGGAAAAAATCAGACGAGTGAGAGAAACTTGTGTAACGAAGACGCTTCAAAGACCAAAACAGTGGAAGCTGAGGCAACCCGAGAGCCTAACAATGATGAGGAAGCTGTGACCGGAGATGAACAGAGCATCTGGAAAACGATGAACCGTCGACAGGTGAAGAGGAGACGACGAGATGACCGGCGAGCGCGTCAGATGCTGAGACTGGAAGGAATGTTCGAGAACTCCATACCATACTATGTCAAATATTATACTGTACGATTCCCTGGGGTCAATATCTCCAGAGATTTGAACGTGTTGCTGGCAGAACGCGACATTACTAAGACGATTGGTACTCCAAAGAAAATTGTAAAATCTGGCTATAACAGTCTCCTCATAGAGACAAATAGTGTGACCCAATCAGATAAACTGATGAAACTGGACCGTATTGGCGGAAAGAGAGTAGTAATAGAGCCCCCCGGTCACTCAACACTGTTCGTGGTGTAGTCCGAAGTAAGACTTTCGGACAGTGTTCTATGGAAGAACTGAAGGACCACCTAGCTGACCAGGGAATGATTGACCTGCGGCGAATAGAGCTGAGGAGAGATGGCGAGAAAGTTGTTACCGACACATACATCCTGACATTCCAAAAGCACACGGTGCCAAGAGCTGTGAAATTATCATCTTGGCACAGTGAGCTCGTAGAAGAATATAAAGAAAGACCGCAACAATGCTTTAAATGCCAACGCTATAGCCACGTTGCAAAATACTGCCGCAGAGAAGCAGACACGTGCTCCCGATGTGGGCAGGAAGGGCATCAAAAGAGCTCCTGTCCTAATGCCGTCCGATGCTATCATTGCGGGCAGCCTCATTACTCAAATGATAAACAATGCCCAAAATATCAAATTGAAAGTGAAATTTTAGCCACTCAACAGAGATTGAAGACCTCTCGCTCAGAAGCCATGG
The DNA here is from genome assembly GCA_030386875.1 of Morinoia aosen. Classification (NCBI taxonomy): domain Eukaryota; kingdom Metazoa; phylum Arthropoda; class Malacostraca; order Amphipoda; family Talitridae; genus Morinoia; species Morinoia aosen. Next base: position 39,812,895 of record CM059574.1, read on the forward strand.
ACCTCGTTTTGGAGAAACATCCGGAGCATGAGCGGATGTATAGCGCGGTAGTTAAGGGAGATACAAGTACCCCTGCGGAAGAACCCAACCCTGCTGCTCCTCAGGAATATATGCCACAACAGCCGACTCACACTGAACAAGAACCTGCAAAACCAGAAATAAGGCCAGTTCAGGCAAAAAACAACAATGAACAACCTCCTAACCAAACCACTGCGTGCACTGATTCTACTCCTCGCATCGCTAAATCCACTCCAGCTACAGCTGATGTGAAATCGAAGGCCACCGATTCAATTAGTACAAGCTCAGGAACTCCAACAGTTGCCGTATCCCAACCCATCATTTCACCGAAAAGGACGACGCAAAAAGAAATAAATAACGCCACACTCTCTAAGCCCAAGGTGCCTACAGTCTACAACCGACAACGAAAACAACTGGAGCCAAACGGAGAACCCCCTAAAACAGTGAAAGGCCAAAAACCTACGCCAGCTTCTCTCACCAAATACTCTTTCAAGCGGAGGGAGGCAACTTCCAGCCTTACAAACCTCCAAGGCTATGGAAGCGACGATGACGATGGCAACTCCAGTAGAAACTCAATGACCTACAAACCAAAGCCTACTGCACCAACCAAGAAACAGCGGACGACATCGCCACCATCAAGAAGCCGAGACCGAGCATCGAGATCAGCAGAAAGCCAAAAAATTCAAGTGATCGGAACCTGAAGGAAAACAAACCAGTACCTCTATTTGTAAATGAATTTTGATTCATTTATTCAATGGAATTTGGAATCGTACCGAACCAAATTCTGTGAACTTAGACAACTCCTCAATCTATACCACCCTGCATGTGTCTGCCTTCAAGAGACCATGCTCCGGGACAGAACGGTGACACCACCCACTCAGTACTCTCTCTATACCTCTGGTGTGACCCGCGGTGATGATCACGAGCGGGGCGCTGCAATATTGATCCACAGGACAATACCGCATCACCGGATTGACTTGCGTCCCACATTGCAAGCAGTAGTACTACGTATTAATCTGCACCGGACATACACCATATGCTCGGTCTACTTGCCGCACATCAATATACAACACCAAGAAGTTGAAAATTTGATTTCCCAGTTGCCTACCCCGTATATTATAATGGGGGACTTCAATGCTCGAAACCAACTATGGAATGACAACGTGGTAAATGATAAAGGACAACTCATGGATAGAATAGTAAGAGAAAATAACATCTGTATCATGAAAGACGGACAACCTACACATTTTCACAGGCAGACGGGATCCCTCTCTGTCATCGATTTAACACTATGCTCTCCTGACTGCTATCTGGATTTTAAATAACATGTTAATGCAAACCTTTATGACAGCGATCACTACCCTATCCATCTCGATCCTGTCCATCCTCAAAATATGCAAGCCAGATATGAACGGTATGACCTAAACAAAGGAAATTGGACTCTGTTTAGCATACTGACCCAGTTGTCAAGTGAGGATATCGACCAGCTGAATGGAAAGAATGTTGAGGATCACACAGCTACTTTGACCAACATCTTACAGCAAGCTGTTGATACATCCATACCTCGCAAGAGCGGCTCTCTACCGCGACCTCCGGTACCGTGGTGGAACTCTGAGTGTGAAATTGCAAAACGAGAGCGTACGCGAGCTGAAAGAGCCTTGGAAAGATGTAACAATGCGTATAACAGGATCCGATACAATAGAGCAAAGGTAATCTGCCGGAAGACCTTCCTGACAAGTAAACAAACATCCTGGAAAGCTTTCATCAGTAGTATAAATACTAAAACCAGCCTAAACTTAGTATGGAAAAAAGTCCAAAAGCTGTCCGGAAAATTTAAATTGACTCCAACCCCAAAATTGAGAGATCTCCGTACGAACAACCTGACTGAAACATTGCTGGAAGCTGCGTAGATGCTGGCGGGACACTTCTCATCAGTGAGTGATAACGCAACCGTCGACGCGTCCTTCACGCGATATAAGGAAAGGTGGGAAGGAAGACCGCTGCGCTTGGGGGGAGACAAAGAAGCACACAATAGCCCCTTAACCATGTCAGAACTTAAAACTGCCTTACGCACAACCAGCGATAGCGCTGCTGGCCATGATGACATCTCGTACAGCATGATTAAAAAAGCCCACGAAACCTTCCTCCCTGCAGTACTCTCTCTCTTCAACAAAATATGGTCCCAGCAGGTATTTCCAGCAACTTGGTCACTGACGATAATAATAGCAATTTTAAAAACTGGTAAAGATCCGACATCTCCAAATAGTTACCGTCCAATTGCTCTCACCTCATGCTTAAGCAAACTGCTTGAAAAAATTGTTAACAGGAGACTAGTCTGGTTTTTGGAATCAACTAGAAAAATAGTAAATATCCAATCTGGCTTCCGGAAGAACCGAAGTACCACCGACCATTTGGTGACGCTGTCATCACACATCGCTTCGAGTATTACTTCAAAGAATCATCTTATTGCCGTCTTCTTTGATCTACAGAAAGCATATGACACCGCATGCATGGACATACGGAATCCTACTGAAACTTCAGAAATATGGTATACATGGGCACCTTCTTGCTTTCCTAAGCAACTTCATGAATAATAGAAAAATTAGAGTCCGTCTCCAGAATGTCCACTCGTCAACCAAAAGCCTCCAAGGAGGAGTCCCTCAAGGAAGTATCCTCAGCTGCGTGTGTTTCCTTATTGCCATAAATGATATCGCTGATGAAATTCCGCAGAGTGTCCAGCGGCTTCCATACGTAGATGACTTTGTCATCTATGTGTCGGGCAAAAAACCGGATTGCCTAAAACGACAATTGCAGATCGCTATTAACCACCTCACGCAATGGACAGCAACCACTGGATTTCAATTCTCCCCATCCAAAACAGTGACTATGCATTTCTGCCGTACTCGTGGCTGTCTGAAAGCCTCTCCCGAATTTCATCTAAACAATGCAGTGTTACCACATGTTGAGCAATTCAATTATCTAGGATTAATCTTTGACTCAAGCCTTACCTGGCGGCCCCACATCCAATCCCTCAAACGAGCATGTTCACAACACATAAACCTAATGAAAGTCATATCCCATACCCAGTATGGAGCAGATCGGCAAACCTTGCTCCGTCTTTATATGGGTCTACTAAAGCCAAAATTGGACTATGGCTCAGAAGCTTATAGCTCTGCATGTGCTACCCTAATGAACTCATTGCACACTGTGCAGAATTCTGCCCTTCGTGTGGCCACTGGTGCGTTCAAAAGTTCACCTATCTTATCACTCCATGCAGAAACCGGAATAAAACCTTTAGCGTATTACCTGGAAATAAAGATCGTAAACTACTACCTTAGACTGCTCACTGATCCTGCTCAACAAATTCTCTCAAAAATTCGCTGTGCTTCGGGACGCCTGCATGCAAACGAAAGAAACTCCAAACCATTTTATGTTCGCCTGCAAACTATACTAAGGAACTATGACATCTCACTGGAGTGCGTGGCGCCGGAGAGCGTCTCCCTCATCGCGCCGTGGGTCTCTCCCCCAGAAGCTGTGTGCAGTGAACTGGCTGACCTGCGTAAGCGACTGCTTGGAGCGGCCCCATCCAGAGCCCTCTTCCTCGATCACTTCGTACGTCACTCTGAAACAGCTGTCTTTTTTACCGATGGATCTAAAACTGAACATGGCACAGCATATGCAGCCGTCCATGGGTTAAACATACTAGCGGTCAAATTCTCATCAGTGGCTTCGGTGTTCACAGCTGAGTTGTGTGCAATACTGTCCGCGGTGCGCGCATCTCGAGCGGTGGATACGAGTATGATCACAATCGTCTCAGACTGTCGTAGCGCCCTACAAAGTATCATAAAACCCTGCAACACCCATCCTATAATAACGCAGATCTTAACGCTGATGACTGAGATCGGAAAAAATTATACATTGTGCTGGGTGCCTAGCCATGTGGGTGTGGCGGGAAACGAGAGAGCTGACGAGGCTGCACAGTCTGCCACCCAACGAGAGCGCCAGATACGCAAAGGAATGCCTCGCGGAGACTTCGCATGTGCCTTTAAAAGACTCGTCCATCAAAACTGGACTCATGACTGGCGTGAAGTGACTGAGAACAAACTCCGAGAAATTAAGGACACGACACAACCCCTCCGAACAAGCTGCTGGACCAACCGGGAGTGGGAGATAAAGCTGTGTCGCCTCCGTATTGGACATACACTTCTAACGCATGAGTATTTGATGAACAGGACTGCGCCAATGTCACCAGTGTCAAGTTACTGTGAGTGTAAAACACATTCTCACAGAGTGCCAACGATATGCTGCACTAAGACGCCGTTACTTCGGTCAGAGCGAGGTGGTGATGAGCGAGTTACTGGGAGACTCTGGCCCGGTTGAATTGGGGGGAGCCCTCTATAGGTTTCTCCAAGAAGCTGACTTATTCTATGTAATCTAATCTCCCATGAGTTTTAAATTATAAAGACCATGTAAATTAATAGTGATGCCAGTTACAATTTTAGTTTAAATTGTGCTTGAAATGTAATATGCTACTGCGACTCACTGTGCGGATCACTTGTTGGTGGTAACGGTGGTTAAACAATTACAATAATAATAATAATTGCATAGATTTCGCATTTCCTCGTCTCCATAGTAAATGGTGCCTTCCTCTCTTCGATACACTCTTTTTTGTAGCGGTTAGGGGCCTAAGCTGAGAGTTCAGTAGGCCTCCCTTTTTGTTGAAATAAAATGTTTTTGTTATGTTAAGGACCACCTTTTTTCGGTTCACTGCTGTCCTGTTCTTCAGTACCTACTACTTTCCTCTTCAACTTTGATCTTGCAGTACCTACTACTTTCCTCTTCAACTTTGATCTTGTTTCACAATTCACTGTTTCTATGCCTTTCTGCGTAGATTCCGCGTTTCCTGAACTCCATACTAAATGGTGCCTTCCTCCTTCCTCTCTTTGGATCGCATTTGTTGCTGGGTAGGGAGGCTAAAACTAACGACCAATCTAATCCAATCTGTAGAGGTTAGGGAGGCTTAAACTAACATATAATCTAAATTAATAGTTTTAGCTCCTCGAGTATCATGATCTCTGACCCACACTTGGGAAGGGTTGTCCTGTTGGTGCGCGTCTATCGTCGTGAATGTACCTAGGGGCACCAGCGCTCCTCGGTGACAACCCACGCTACCCGCCACAGAATCAGCAACACTTGCTGCTTTAAAAAGTTTTAGGTTGAGATTAGTGAATAATGTTTTTACTTTTTTACTTCTCTTTCTTGTAGGGAGGCCGGCGAACGGGGCAACTGACCTCTTACAGGAGTATCTCTGTTTTTCATTGTCATACCTTCTGTTTTGGCTTATCGAGACGCTCACTCCTTCTACTACCAACATAGCGGGCTGTGTTAATTGAGGTGAATTCTGACGCTCGTGAGTTGCACTCGAACTTGAATTTCATTAAGTTTTTTCATAATTTTCGCTTCACTCGCGGGACGGATTGCCCTTCACTAAACAATGAAATGAACAAATTATTTCGGTTTTATAAATTGAATGTGAGTTGAAACAGCTTAACCTGTTGACCATCAACGTTCCTTGGAAGGTTGCAGTTTTACTCTGCCGCTGTCCACTGATTCCCTAATTGCACTTGTCCATACAAGGGGGCGCATGGGGTTTTTATCTATGATCGTCACTGTCCAAATATCAGTTCTGTAAAACAACAGAAGGATCTCGACTATCAGTTCTGTAAAATATGAGAAGGCTCCCAATATTAGACTAGGGTCACAAAAAAACAAATTTAGTTCCAGTGGAAGTAGTTTATGTTGACCGCAGCAAAACAACCAGGGCGTTCGAGCGAAGTTTAGGATTGCAGTGAGGGACTAATGTGAAATGTTCATTTTTTTCCAGAGTATCTGACTGACGACTTAACACTTTGAATGCGACGTGAGCCATATTTGGTTACTGAAGTAGTTTACATTGGGTTGTTGACTAACCAGTGGTCACAAACTCAATCTAAAAAAAATACTAAATCAAAACTGAATTGAAAATATCATCCAGTGCATGTGCGGTATTTTCAACATTGCTCACTACAATTGGCTTCAATTTAGAATTTAATATTAAACTTCGGTTTTACCTGCCGCAGTCAAAGTGTTAAATTGCGTCAAGTTGCGTCTGTTATCGTTTTCTGAATTACGGAATCATTCCATGTATTCTTGAAGAGCTTATTGCCACTGCTCAGGTTCAGAAGGATTGTTCACAGAAAAACAATAGGAATTTAATCGCAGGTGAAGAGTTGGTGAGGCACTTTCATTGGGCACCTTGCTTGCCAGACCTTCGCCTGAGCGGGCGAATTGAAGCTAATACGTCGGTGTTTCGTCAGAATTCCGGTAAGGGTCTTTTTATATTTTGCTTCCATCTGTGTTTTATGGCTGTCTTTAATTCGATATTTAGGTGCCCAAATTGTTTAAAATTGTGTTTGCATGGACGTACCCTGAACTGGTCTACTTCACTCTAGCTTTTTCAAACTCTTTCACTGATGTCCAAGTGTCGGTGTTTTATTCCTAAATTGGACTCCAGAGGACAGATTTTTAATCAATTTACGTTATCTTAGCGGTACACCTGGCAGCGGTAGTTCTTCCGTTGATTTGCAATGTGCTGTTGTGAATTCCTCATTATTCTGAAGTTTCAGCTTTTTTTCCAAATAAAATTTGAGCGCTGAACCTGTGGCAATTTCAGATTTTTTGCCATAAAAATAGCATGCAGCGTAACAAAATAGACATGAGAACTGTTGTCGTCGGCTGTACGGCCACGATGACGTTTATTGTTTGGCAATTCGGCCAAAGTGAATAATCTCTTCAATATTGATTTTAATGTTGTTAACGATTTCAATACTTTCGTTACCACACTTAGGTAATATGGTACATTTGAAAACGTTTTACACGAATGACATTGTGCTCGCAAATGACGCTTAGTTTTTGAAGTGTTTAGCTTTGAAGTTATAGGAACGTTGTGTATAAAATGGAACAAACGGACTCGTAAATAAGCTGAAATATGGTTTTGTCGTAACGATAGGCGAGGTTAGGTTAGGAAAAGTTAGGCTATTTAAATAAACTAACCTATGTAAACCTAAAATAACTTGACCTGAATTCGCCATACTGAGGCCGGTGTCTTCCGCCAAGAAACTTCGCGTGTTCCGCGTCCGCGAAACGCCGAAAGAGCCGTAGTGTAACTGCTATTAATGCTATTCTTACCTGAACGTTATTTATACTGAATCTCGAAAACTAAGCATTTGCGAGCACAATATCATTCATGTAAAACGTCTTAAAATGTCTCCAATTACCTAAATATGACAACGAAATTTTCAAAATTGTTGACAACAGTAAAATCAATATTGACCAACAATCCTTGCTTGGGATTGTTCGTCACATCATCGGACCTAGGGTCCCCCGTAAACTATCCTTGCTTGGGATTGTTCATATCATGGGGATTTCACTCCTCGTAATCAACCCAAACAACTTACTACTAAATCAGTAACACTGTCTCCGGAAAGCTCTCAGAAAATGAGGCTTTTAGTTCGAAAAGCCGCAACATTTAATTTTTACTGAGTTTTCATTGTGTAAAAGGCATATCTCGCGTTTCATGTAACAGAATTCTTATGTATTCAAAGCTTTACCAGTATACTTTTTTCTATCACTTTTGAGTTGGTATTGCAGTAAAAATCCCGTTTATTCTTCGAAGTGTTCATCACAACTTGTTCAAAGTTTATTTATTGTATCTCTTTCCACAACGCAGATTCAGGACATTTTTACCACCTAGATCAGGGCTGCTCAACCTTTCTATTGTCATGTTCCCCCTTAGCTTAATGGTGTCTCTTCATGTACAGTTAAAGGTTTAAGAAACTATTAAAATACACTTAATAATTATAAATACTTATATCGTTGTATGTAAATATATGTAGTACATTTTAACATACGAAATATGTTAAATGTGCCTTCGGTTGAGAAGCCCTGAGCTAGATGAAGAGTGCGAGATGATATATCGACTGGAGATTAGATTAGATGTTAGTGTACGCCTCCCTAACCGCTAAAAAAACGTTCCGAAGAGAGGAAGAAGAAGGGCACCATTTAGTATGGAGATTAGGAAACGCTGAATCTATGCAGGAGGGGCATAGAAACAGTAAGTTGGGAAAAAATTTAATTCAACAAGATAAAAATTGAAAAAAGTAGTAGGTACTGAAAAACAGGACAGGAGTGAACCGAGAAAAGATGGTCCTTAACATATCAAAAAAACATTTTATTTCAACAAAAAGAAGGCCTACCTAATTCTCAGCCTGGGCCCTGATTCGTTTTCCACGGGCAGCGCTAATTCCCATAGATACAATAGTTGCATCCTCCTGAGGGTTATACCGGCTGAATTTATTCTGGAGAGTATTTAGGTCATTAAAAGCCTCTTCACTTTTTTTTATAAGAGGAAGATTTTGAAATCTCGTATAAGAACATGACAAAAATCAGCGTACGTGCAAACTGATGAAGCCAGTATCTATAGTACATTTGCTGTTTTTTAGGAATATTACTTGCTCATACAATCTGTGTTGAACATCGCCAGTTCATAAATTCATGAACCGATTTGCACTTCTAATACATTAATTAGATATTTACTTGCTATATTCATTCATCACAAACTAATGATTGTCTTGTTTAAGTTCTCGAAAATACCCGAATTTATTTTACGTTATATTGTTTTCATTCGCTAAATATCACCTATAGTTTGGTAGTCAATCCATGGGAGATTTCAAAGTCAGTAATATTAAGTTGCATGTCGAATCCTTTCAAAATATCTTGAAGATTTTATTGTGTACACCATCAAAAGCTCTGCCTCTACCAACCACTAGCTGTGTTGCATCTTGAAATAGAGCAAATTTTCCTTGTTTCGTTTCCGTCTGAGTGCGCAAGTTTAGAACTCTCACATCAATTTTTTTCCGCCTCTCTCTTATTTTGACTCCACATCTTCCCGAAACGCCAACCTCATCCTACATTATACTTAATTAACGCTGCTGAGTAACGTTTTTCGCTTTCATATCCTGAATTGCTTGAAGGTTACTTAAATAGAATTTAACTTCACCCGAAAAGGTGATCACGGATATATACCTTCACCGGAGCAAGTATCGAGAATTGCATTTTCAGCTGCACGAACCAAGTATGGTATTACAGCAGCTCTTTTAGTACTGAACTTTCGTACTTCTCTTGGACTTTTGTACTTGATCTTGAGTGTTTAGACATGTTAAGCCAGCGTTTTTGTGTAGTAAATAAAGATCACACATGGCAATGTATACCTAATATACATTCGTAATAAAATTTAATACGAAAGTTCTCATGCCCAGGTTATGCAGCGCCATCTTACGCACTCAAACCGCCTAACTAGTATTACCTTAGCGTTTTTCAAATCAGTAAATTTCAATTTCACTCAAAATTGCTCTGCTTGAAGTTCAGCATTCATTCAAAAGGGAGTATGATTGGTGTTACGTACAACACGAATGTCTCCAATACCTTATCAGTTTAGTTCATCCATAAATTCTTCATCAGTTGAAATATTTTTTGCTTTCGTAATAACTAATATAACCTTATTTGAATTAGGTCAGAGCAGCATTTGCTCATCCGTGCCCTTATTTACAGATAGAAATAGTTCTCAATCGCGATTACGTAAACACCTATCTTGCAGGCCGCGAGAATTGACATGTGCATCTAGCTAGTAAGATAAAAGCTTTTTCAGCTTTGAGAGCTTTGCGGTGGCCTACATAGTGAAAGCAGGAAGTTTTCTCGCTCGCAAGTGTCTAAATACGAGCAGTGCACGAGCACGCGTTGGAAAGCAAATTGACTCCCATCATTTCTTGAATCATTTACGAGGATGAACCGACTCCAACGGGCGTATTGACTTCATTCGCAATTCTCTCAGCAAACGAGTACGAAGAAGTGAGACCCAAGGTTATATTCCTCTGATGACGAGCTGTGCAGACCAGTTTGCAGAAGGGCGGACGAATTTACGGAATGAGTGAAAACATTCGACCAGTTGACAAAATACATCATAATTATATTATGGTAATTAATTAAAGTCGTAATTATAGTATTGCAATTAATTTATCTATCAGCAATCTTTATTTTTTTATTCCTTAACTTGAAACGGCGACTGAAACTGGCCCACAGCTCAACATTTCGGGGGTGGGGTGAAGTGGGGGGGGGGGGGGGGCATCATCCCCGTGACCCCCCGTCACAGATGCTGTCAAACTCTCCTTCGATGATAAATGAAATCTCATTTTATGCATCAGCGACGTAAATTTATGGAAAGTATGCCATGCGTATAGCTGATAAATCTTTTCTAGAATGAATAACTTTCCGTCTAACTCAGAAATGAGTCACTCACGTGTTGTAATCGTGGCACACTAAATACAAGCGCAACAGATCATTTTCGCAATTTAGTACACTTTGTTATGAGTAATGGTTTGTACGATTACGTCAGCTCTTCGCCCTACCTGAATTGTACTTTCCAAAGGTTGAATAGAGAGACAGCTGCAGCAGGTGTTCTCGCGGCGATTGGACATTTGTGCTAGTCAAGTGTTCTCACCAGTACACACGTGTGTTCTTGAACCACCGCTGCGATTTTATGTTAGGTATATTTTAGAGCGGTAGGCTGCTTTACAAGTATTTGAATGTGAAATCCTGCTCAATAATAATGAAAATGCACTTGGTTGTAAGCAGGGCAGCTGTTCTCTAAACAATTAAGCGTAAACTATTGCTCATTGCTGATGCATAGTAAACATTTCTGTGCGGGAATTATTAAGCGTCATTCTGCAGCTTTCTTGAGAAATTACGAGTCACAGAACATGCATTTGTGGACCTACGAATGTTCAGGAATTTTTTTTCCGAGGTTTGAACGATAATTTTAGATTAAGGGAAGGTATGTAAACAAGAAGTGAATGAATAAATTGTTTTATTTTATGAATATTATGACATAAGTCAAAGCTATGCATCCTTCCCACCGAATAAAAGCAACATCAGCTTTTGTTGCAGCTGGACGAGCTTAGAATCTAAGTTAACACATTCAAAAAACCAACGCAATACATTTTGTGTATCAACTTTGTTGGGAATAAATTTTTTTTTTCCTGCGCTTAGTTGTTCTTTTTAATGTTGTCCTAGTTCTGCTATACGAACTTACACATACGTGAACACTGGCGAAACCCTGATCTCTCTGCTACGTTCAAGTGTAATCATTGCGTTAAATAGAAAGTTTACCTGTTGCATCCACTTACCATAAATGACAAATTTGTTCGCCTCTCTAAAATTTAAAAACTTCCTAGCAAATTTAATATCGTGCAATAGTTCTTCACTAAATAAAACTTAGCAGTCAAATCGTCGTTCATATTTAAATCCAGCTAGGAAGAATTTAAAGAGTAAAGATGAACGGTTCCGAGCTGACAGGCGAACCCAACGATTTAAAGGTCCACATTTCCTCTCTTTTGTGTCATGAGGGGAGCTCAACATGCATGTACATAATTTATAACAAAGATAAAAGTCGCGGCAGTTCTAGTTTGAAGTTGAATAACAGTAGAAAAATCGAAAGCAATGACAACCTAAAATGACTCATTACCGAATCCTCACCGAAAGCGTTTCAACAGGTTCGCCATTACTGACTTCGGCTAATTTAGTTTCATATTTACTCTGTAATGTTTTTACTGCTTTAAAGCAGTTTTACTTCGGATGCACTCAGTAAGCTATTCCCAAGCGTAATTTTCAACTTATTCATAGCCAAAAAATTAAATTGAAGAACTTTCATAATTTTACATAAATTAAAAAGTGATCATCAGAATAGTTTACCAATCGTATAAACAATAATAATATTTTGAATGAATAACTTTCCCAAAAATTTCCCTATTAGAATAATATGTTGCAAAATATATATTTTTGTTATGAATTTACTTTTTGTCGTTTTTTTTCTTTACTTGTGCTAAAAATTCAAGAGATATAAAGAACATGTCTGTGGATATTTGCTCGTTCAAAATTATGACTACAATATTTTAATGTAGGAACCAAAACCATTACAATAATTTTCTCTTACATGTTATAGCTTTTAGATTATTCATAAGCGTGAACATTATAACTTAAAATAACTTAATCTTGAGAATAAATTTTCACGTTTTATGATACTTTGAATCTTTTTTACAAACATTGACTCGGGCTGTTTTGTCACCCATGTACGTCCCAAATCAGGACCTTCAAGTCAAGAAAGAAAGAAAAAAGAAAGTTCATTTCCAAGATAGTTGAAACATGAAATCTTTACAACATTGGTTTTTATGTTTTAACATTAATCCGTAGTTGTTACTTACACTTGGGTATCGTAATACTCATGTAAAGATATTTTAAAACCAATTTTACCCGCTTAATGCATCGACTGCGTTGGAAGTAAACAGCTTCTCTTTTTCTTGAAAATGAACCATTTACGCAAGAACAGTTAAAATAAAGAGTTGAATATGTCACTATGTCAGGCACATTGTTGAGGTACATGTAGATCCCTACAATTGAGGAAGGAATATCAAGGCACAGAAGAGCAAAAAATCTTCACATCACTTTACCGCACGGCAACGCGCAAATTTTTACAGGCTAGGAGCACAGCGGACAGACGTGTACGAAAGAAAGTTATTAAATCCCACCAGCGTTAGAGCTGCGTAAATTATCGAACTTTTTGAGATGATTCTCGGCAGATGGTTCGCGTTAACCCTGAGGACTGATCAAACGTATTTTGCTGTAAAATATATCAGGAAGACTCAATGAGCTGGAAAAAATGTAATTATTTGATTCATGTTACACTAAACTATTGGCATTTGTATTTTGTAGTTGACAATGCGTCACCTGTGGATACAATCATCGTCTACCTAACCCATCTCATACATAAAACAGGAAACGTGTGTCCCTGCTTATTGATTTAAAAAGAAGTAGACAAGATTCACTGAGAACGAATTATGGTAGCTCAATATCGACATTATTCATCAGAAAGCTAAGCCTAGCTTCATGCTCTCCGAACTGCGCATTTTTGAAGTTAATCGTAGCTTGACGTTAAGCTTCCTTCGCAAGTGACTTTCATTACTTGAAAGTTAAATACCTCCGAAGTTTAAAACATAACCAAAATTTTAAAATTTTCGCTGTAAGGACATAAAAAATCGAATCGTGAAAGAATAACACCTAACATTTGAATGTCTCGTACTTGTATGTCAGTGTAAAAGACACCGGCAAAAAGTATCTATTTAGTGGATGCATTGTTATAATGTTCACTCGTATACCGCAATATTTTAACAATCGATAAATTTATTTGTATTCGAGGAACGAATCTTCAAATGTGTGGCATTTGAAAAGCACTTGTTTTATAGTTATTAAAATTTGAATGTAGATGAGGAATAATGCAGTAAAATATAGTTCATATCTAATCAAACTGTTAAGTCAACACACAGCTGACAGTATCAGACGTGCTCTGTGGGTGCGATAAGCTGTCTCGGAGACGACGAATGTTTTATCACATCTTATCAAGAACACCAAACCTGTTGTTTCACATGATTCTCATAGCAATACTTAACAAAATGGGTAGCTTACTTAAAAGCATTTCTTTCTATGATGCTATTATTTTATATTTAGTAAATAATACGACCAGAGTAAATAGTTTCTCAAGTCATTTTCCCGTCGTGACGAAGATAGCCTTGTGTATGGGAGGGTGAGAAGAAATGACTTCATTTATCCCGTAACTTTCTAAAAGCGAGGTGTAAGCATTGGAACCAAGAACGCATTTGCAACAATTTTGGCCATCCTTAACTTTACGATAAGAACCTATTAAAACTGCTTTTAACATTCTGAGACTATAGCTTATAATCTGAGTCAAATATGTTAGAAAATATATATTACACGATCTTAGTAATGCTACATATTTCCTCACTATCATCGTTTTAGCTTTTCAACAAATGAATAGAGAAAGTTAGTTGAGCAATAGGAGTATTTACTAAGAGAATCTAATTTTTACCGTTCAACGCATCTGACAATTAAAATGATTTTAGGTAATTTCGTAGCGCGTTATGATTTTTTGACAAGCTATCTACTTCAGGATCACTTAACTCCCAGACATAGAAAAAACTTTTATCAGACTCTCAAAAAGTATGTCAGTAACTATATATATATATATATATATATATATATATATATATATATATATATATATATATTGAAGGATATATATATATATATCCTTCAAAACGTCTTAAAATATAAAAGACTAGAGACCACGATATCAATATGAATAACGTACAAATGAATTGAGCTGCTCGCTACATTAGGTTTGAGTAATCAAATATTACATAAACGTAAAGTATAAATTGACATAATTTCATATGTTTCAACTTCATTGGAATAACGCATCCTTATTCATCACTCGTACGGGATGCTAGTCAATACCTTAGGCTCGAACTCATTTTGACTCGTAGGTGATAGTTGGGAGGAAAAAAGCATAGAGAGAGCGCTGGACAAAAGACAGATAAAGGTTGACTTTATTTATAGTCCTATTTTATACCTAGAAAGGACATGACTATGTCAACACTCGAAAAAATGCTATTTCATACTTAAAAAGACCATGCTTATATCAAAACACCACAAAATTCTATCAAACAATACAGAATTTAATATCCTAAATCTATGTATTCAATTAAAATATCAGAGAAAATATCAAAAAACCAAAGTTAATAAATATGAACGGTAAAAAGTGAATGTCAAAATCCATTACTCTAAATTTTTTACTTTGTTTCTACTACCGTCGCAAGTTATACAATATTACAATCGCACAACACAATAAAAACTCATAGCTATTAAATATTGTACTTAACGCAACAGCAAAGGCATTCACATTTTCGCCAAAGTCGTAAAAGAAATCCTTATAGGTAGAACTACTTAAGGAATAAAAGTTGAATCCGATAGTAGAGTTGACAAGCTGGAAAAATTGGAGACGGGATAATGCAAGTGTCGCGGGCAACCACGACTCGTTCGAGGAGTTGGCAGTGATGGTGTACAGGTTCTTGGCTTTAGAGACGTCTTGATTTACTCCCTCTCCCCACTCGTACAAGTAGGCGAGGCTGAAAGCAGCCTCTGGATTGTTCGTCATTGCTTTGTAGTAAAAATGAGCCGCTCGAGTCTTATTTTCAGGCTTGAAGTTTTCTGTTCCATAGTAGTAATGATGACCGAGTTGCAAGTACCCAACTGGAATGGAATTATTTGCCGCTCGTTCCCAAGTTTGAAATTCGTGAAATGGCAGCTGCTCTTTGGGATACAGCGACACCTTGCCGCTTTGCAATAGCCTACCTAAATTAACGTGCGCTGCATTGTACCCCATGTCGGAAAGCAGCATGTATTTAATTGCAGCAGCATCAAAGCGACCCAATTTGAAGTCCTCGTACGCTGCGAATATCAAATCAGACCATTCACCAGCCAGAGCTACTGACCGATAATGTGGGAGGGACATTTCGCAGAACATCAAACTCATTTCTGTTTTACTACCTCCGATGATGTGTGCGCTTGGTTGAGAGAGCTTTGTGAAATACTCAGCAGTGTACCAGGACGCATGCACATGACCATTTGCAGCAGGTATTGCCCAGTACTCCAAGGCTTCATGTTCTGTGTCTCCTGAAGGCAAAGTAGCGAGCAACTGGCCCATACCAAACATCGAATCTACGTGACCAACTTCTATTCCTTTCTGGAAATGTTCCATAGCGAGATCCACGTTACGTGGAACACCTGCCAAACCTTCCAAATAGAAGCGAGCGTACGCTGCGTGAGCTGTTGGATCACCCAAATCTAATGCTTTTTCGAGAAGTTGCTTGGCGTACATTAAATCAGGATTTACCACCTTTTTTTCCAAGTGTAGGTGCGCCATGAAGATCATTGCAACAGTTATATCTTCTTCGATGGCGATTTTTAGGTATTTAACTGCTTTGTCGATGTCATACGGGAGTCCAAGTTCAGCACTGAGGTACACCGCAGCTACTTGAACAGCAGCGTCTGCGTCACCATTGTTCGCTTGATACTCAAAAAATTCTATTTCTTCATCTGTGGGCCAGTGAACCTCAGGTCCATCAGAAGGTTCAACAAACGGCCCATACGAAGCCATTGACACCCTGGATTCTTCGATGGATGAGAGAGCTTGTACCGCAGATCTTCGATACATTTCTACAGCATCTGCACATTTGCGTCGACTGCGGTGATGCTCAGCTACTATGAGCTGAGCAAGAGGATCGCCTCCCTCAGCAGCTTTATGGAAATGATCAATGTCTGTCATTAAGGGCAAACTACGGGTTTCACCCACAGAATTCAGCACCATAACTTCACTTTTAGCTTCGTGCGTGGACGGTTCTGAAGTAGTTAAATTGTGACGCATCAAGAAGCCGAGAACTGTATGAGCAGCAGCAGAACCTGCTGAGGCGAGCTCCAACGCTTTTTTTTCGGATTCCTTCACTTTTGGATGGTTTTCTACTCCTAAAAGTTTAAGAAGATTTAATTCCGCGAGAGAAATAATGTCCCCTGCTTTTGCATTGTGGTTCAACTGCGCTAGAAGTTCGTAATGGCGTCTACCAGGGTGATATACTGAAGTAAAAACATTTGGCGTGTATGGTTTTGTCCCTTTGCTCATTTCGTAAGTGCCTGCATTCGTCATCTGAAGCGTTGCTATGAGTAATAATAGGCGAAAGATCGCCGCGTTGAAGGATAACGGTGTTACACTCATCCAGATTTCAGTATTGCTGGTTTTAAGCTTTACGTTACTCATTTTGGCGTGATATTACTCAAATAGTTTCCAAATCAAATAAATATTATCTTCGAGCAAATATGTACGTACACACTGCTTGGAGCACAAAATTTGAACTAGGCGCTTAATAATTGTTCAGCAGAGCACTTTCTACAATCAATGTCAATAATATGTTTTTATGAATAATCTTTTTTTCTGAACTAGTTGGAGTAGGTAAAATTTCGTGTAGGACTGAAAAATCCGATTTTTCAGTGGATTTAAAAGCGTTCACTGTCACTTGCTCTCACTGTGGCCGCTGCTCGACTGATCATTGAAGTGTCACAGAGTCACCTACTTACTGCCACGGTATACAGTGCACACTGCTCAGTGCTCACGCGGTCATGCCTCACTGTTTCGGAACCCCTGGCAGATATTCTCTTTCTTGAGCTCACGAAACTGTTTCATTTACGCTTCCCTACAACGCGAAAGATTTACGCTTCCCTACAACGCGAAAGATTATCAAAGAATGTTATGATTCGTGATTATATTTTTTTACAACTACAAAATTAATGTAAAATTAGATTTGAACTGGATATGAACGAGAAAATACGTTAATTGATGTTCAGAAATTTCTGTATTAGTGCAACACCGAATCGCGAATACTCCAAGTCCCTAATAAGCCACGTGTAGTAAACATGTTTCTCATACTATTGGCTGGTACCTTGGATCTATCAGCTCTATCGATGAGATGATAATAAATACCCTATCGGAACTATCAGCTGACTAAATCTCAGCTGCTCTTGAACATATTAGATTTCTGTGAAACAAAGAATGACGCAATTTCAGAGATGCGTGGTCTGTATTTCAGCAGCATTGTTTGAAGGCGTGTAAAGATCGAATGACGTAAAATGTCGCGCATCGATAGGCCGATGAAAGAGAACGCTACCACGAACAATGAAGTGCACCTTTGTTCTTCTGGTCATGCACACTTACTTGCTCAAGAACTCGCTGAGAATGTGCAGCTTAAGGAATTAATGAAAGCTCAAAACCGTAATCATTAGGCACAGTATAAAAAATTGCATGCTAAGTAGTTGTTATTCTTAAATTTTTATTCATTTACTATACGGTACACTTATTCCTATTCAGTCAATGAATTCACTCTTTGTTTTCTCCTTTGCATTTATATGTCAATCATTTTTTAACATCCGTGACGTTCAAATTGCAGGTGCACTTATGAGTAACTTTTTACACAAAAATCCCTGTCAATTCATTTCATATTAGTTTAGCTAACAATAGCACTATAAGTTCATTTTCTCAGTAAAAAGACCTTCCTAGTCTTCTGCGTGTAACCGTCTCTCGTGTGTATATATTAAGTCACGCATTGTGCATAGCAGGTAGTATAGTTTCGACCAGTGCCTTCTAGATGTAGGAGCAATAGATTGTAATAGAACAGTTACCATCAAACGCTACTGAAAGCTGTTTGAATATTTGCGTGAGCAATTCTTTGATATAAACATTCAGTACCTTTCTATTATTATAATCATAGGTGGCTGTTTTAGCGCAAAAGAAAAAAATGTTTAAAAAATTTCTTAGATTTAAGTTTGCATAACGGTTATGAGCCGTCCACGATTAAGGTCTGATTAGTTGTTTTCTGTCATTTTATTTGTCATACTGTATTTTGGGGTGTTAATTATGAAGCACATTAGAAACTATATAAAATGTATTAACATAAGTGAAAAAATGTCCCTCTGGCTGAGTCAAAACCGATTAGTCGACAAACTAAAAAATCCACAATATTAAACAATTCCCCATTTACGGATTTGGACTTTCAGTTTAGTTAAGTAAATTTTAGGTAAAATACCCGTTTTTAAGATAATATACTCAACACTGGTATGTACATTGTAAAATTTTCTGGATGAACACTAGTTAATATATATACAGAATATTGAAAAAATAATACTATAAGCTAAAAATTAAAGTTTGCATTTTATCAATAGCAAGTAAAAAATAAAGTTTTGCGTGTACTAAAAGCATGTGATAGTTTTTATCTAATTTGAATATTATATAAAATACAAAACAGTATAAAATACAAAACAACACTCTGATCAAAACACTTTCTATCTATTTCATGAAATGTTTTACTAAGTAGAAAAATTGATTAGGACAATTTTTTCATGTTGTAGGTACTCGAAAGCAAACACTCGTTAATGTATTTATACGTGTTTTCTTCGACCTACACAAGGCCTATGATACTGAGTGGAGATATGGAATCCTCAAATCGCTGCATGGATATGGACTCCGCGGTAATATGGAATTGTATATCGAGGAGTTCCTTGGCAAGAGAACCTTCCGTGTTAGAGTGGGTGGTACGCTCTCCTCACTGCAGCTTCAGCGTGAAGGCTTGCCTCAGGGTAGCGTCATGAGCTGCACGTTATTTAATGTCGCCCTGAATGGAATTACTTCAGTCCATCCTCCTGGCATTTTGGCCTCGCTGTATGTGGATGACTTTATGCTCTATTCAACGTCTGCATTTTTGCCTGCGGCAACCCGCAGAATGCAGAAAGCCATCGACAGTGTAAGCAATTGGGCTCTTGAGCATGGCTTTACTTTTTCTACTGAGAAAACTGTAGGCCTTCATTTCCAAGGCCGCGGCCGCTGTGATCTTCCTCGACTGGGGAGGGACAGATAGTTTTTGCGCGCAGCGTAAAGTTTTTGGGGATGACTGTGGATGATAAGCTCAACTGGAAACCCCACCTGGCTGCTCTCAAGGTTGAGTGTGCTCGGAGAATGAATCTCCTAAAGTGTATATCTGGAGTGGGGAGCAGATCGAGTGACGTTGTTGCGACTATACAGAACCCTCATCAGGAGCAAGATAGACTATGGCTGTATAGTATATCAATATGCCAAAAAATCCTCACTCGCTAAGTTGAATCCAGTGCACCATGCAGCTATAAGGCTAAGCACTGGTGCCTTTCGATCCTCACCCTCTTACAGCCTGTGTGTGGAGAGCGGAGAGCCTCCCCTGTGGCTCCGACGTGTGCAACTAACCTTGCAGTACCTAGACAGGTTGGAGCAAGTCCCTTTGTCTCCTGCATGGACTAGTGTGCACGCGCCCCTTGGTCGACACCTGCCTTTTCTACATTTCATACCCTCATCTGTGGATTACCCAGTGATTACGGCCGTAATGCAATTGAGACCCATGCGCATACTCCCAGTACTCTTGGATAACTCTGTGACGTGGCGCGTCCCTATAGAAAGTTTTTGCCCAGGATGCCGGATGCCCAAGAAAGAATCCATGCCCGATCACATCCTGAAGGGAATTTTCATGGACCATGTACTTGGAAAGCACGCAAACTCCGTGAAGTTATACACTGATGGATCCAAAACGGGAGACGCCGTGGTATGTGCTGCCGTGTCTGGAGAAAGGGTCAGTGCAAGGAAACTACTCCCAGAGTCATTAATTTTCACAACAGAATTGTACGGTGTGATGGAGGCATTGAAATCTATTGAGGACTACCCATGTGGCTCTTTTCCTATTTTTGTTGACTCGAAAAGCGTAATCGAGGCCACGCAAATGTATAATAGTACACACCCGATCATTGCTGAGATTCTCGTAATGTTAATAAACTTTGCTAGTAGACGTAAGAGTGTCATGTTATGCTGGGTGCCCGGACATGTGGGAGTATCGGGCAATGAGCGAGCTGACCGGGAGGCTAAGCAAGCTGCGGAGACAAATGGGGAAACGCTGAACTTGATGGTCCCGTTCCGAGACTACTACCCTCGGATAAAGGCTGCAGTGAGAAGTTTGGGGCAACAGGAGTGGGATAGAACAATCAATAATAAATTAAGAAGTATTAAACCCACCGCGCGTGAGTGGGTATCTTCTAGTTGTCGCCCCCGTCGGATGGAGGTGATACTCTGCCGCCTTCGTATTGGCCATACACGACTGACGCACGGACACTTGATGGAGCGACAGCCGCAAACACGATGTGAGCGGTGCCACGTTCCTCTGACTGTCAAACACTTTCTTGTTGAGTGTCCTCGATATGCTGCTGCCAGGAATATGTGTTTCCCGAGACTGCGAGGTCCTGATGAGGATGTAATGATCGGAATGCTCGGGGAAATTGAGCTCTCAACTTTCAATGTGACAGCGCTTAAAATGTTCTTATAGAAGTGAATGTTCTTCAATGTTCTAAATTTTAACCAGAAAAAAACAGCGTAAAAAAGGAACTGCTTCACGTCTGAGATGTGGAAGACTAAACCGTGCTCGCGATAGCCGTGTGCTATAGGTTCCGCCGCTGTGCGGCCGGGACCCGGGTTCGAAACTCGGCGCTGGCAGTGGCGATTTTCTCTGTTGGGTATAGGAGAAAAATTCCAAGCACAATACCCCACTCTACCCAGGTGTCTGAAATGGGTACCGGTCTTGACCGGGGGAAAGCGTCATGGCGTCCTGGCGTTAGTTCTAAGGCATTTGAAAATCCAATGTACAAGGTGATATGTATCAGGCTTGATTGGAAATAAAGCATCCGTAGATGCCTTCATTATTATTATAACTGCAATATGTGTAGTTCTGATTGTCCGCTGGGGTGAATTGACGGGCAAAGACTACAACATCTCTCGACAAGTAAATTTGAGCGACTATAAGAGGGATAATGAATGACAATTTTTGGTTAACTCAGCTTTTTCCTGCCGTGTAGTTTATTGAAGGAAAACCGAGGAGAACTGGCTTGGATCTTGATCTCGGAGAGCTTGTCTAGGTGGGCAATCCGTGCCGGAGAGCCAGGCTTGCGTTGGCGAAGGCCGTCACGCGATGGAGTAGGCAGGGTGAGTGAGTTGTATTTGGGAACTTGAATTAGGCAATTTGAGATAATTGAGCGAGGGTCAATGACGTAGTTCAGGTAGAACTAATGACTCAAAATAAGGTGAGGTGTGAGTGAGCAAGTTAAATCCGGCTCATGTGAGCAGAGGCAAGTCGGCACATTAGCACATTAGCACATTAGCAGGAGCAAGTTAAGTTACTGCTCATATTAGCATAGCATACTAGGATACTAGTAAGCCCAGGTCCTTAGCATTTAGCATATTATGGCACAGCTCATATTGGTAGGAGCAAGTTTAGTCACAGCTTATGTGAGAATAGTGTTTAGCATGGCACTCAGGAAACCCAGGGAGATTCAAAACTGTGAGTGTTGTGTGTATGGCGATGATGTAGAGGTCCTGCAAGGAGTCCAAGAAGCTGGATGAGCAGTCCAAGGAGACATCAAGGAAATTTCGCACTGAAGTTATCCCAAAGTACATGATAAAACTCCCATAAAGTAGATCACTCCGAGAAAGTCCTACAGATCCAACACCAGCTAACTTAAGGACGGATAGGAAATAATCAATTAAGAGATTCTGATACAAATGCTCTTGCTTTAAATGCAAGGCATGAAATTTAAGAATTTAGTAATTAAGGAAATGCTTAACATGAAGATTTAAGCTTCTTTATGTACTCTAGAAAATCTCCATAACGGTACAAGAATACAGAGAAAAGAAATTCCTAAAGTTCATTTATAAATTCTACTGAAATTTTTACTGATAAATATCGTTTGCAATAATGAAGGAATAAAAGGAATATATATATCCCAAATGATACCAAGAACACTAAACGTTTTGATTTCACCGAAGGAAAATTATGCGCGAAAGAACGAAAAACATAATAAATCAGTGCGGCGATTAACCGGCGGCTCCACACGTCGGCATTAGCCCGAGCCGCCAGCATACTTTTCGCACACTCATGAAGGCAGATGGTAGTGAGTGTTTCAGTCACAAGAATGAGCAGCGTTGAATTAAATTTTATGGAAAGGATTATTTTGGAATAGGTGCGGTTACGTAAAAGGTTCAAGGAGTATGGAAATAAAAATGAAACTCCCAAACTTTAGCAAGCATCGACAAGAATAACCTTCGTAATTTACACATACGAGATATTTAAGAGACATCTTTAATGATTATTTCGCGTTGAAACATATTTAAGAAAAACTGCTGCAAGTAAGTTTGTAAAAAAAAAAAGAAAATACTATTATACACATGCTTATAGTGCAATTATGGTCACGGAGTAGTGACGGAAAACGGCAGTATAATTGCTCCGCCATTTGAAACACAAAGACACGCTAAACAAAGAGCGCCGGCGATTTAGGCGCGTGCGTTCACGAGTCAGTTTATGAGTAATTCTCGATATGATACTGGCAATCACGATATAAGTTTTGCCGTGAGGAAGAAACAATGACGTTAGCTGAATATATAGTATGAAATTTTTAATACGTGAATTTGGAATGACACGCAATATTCACTCTATAAAAAAACACATGCTAGTCTAAGAATCTTAACACTAATTTTTACCCCCAACTCAAGACACTGAGCAGATCTTTAGGGTAAAACACAATACAAATGGAAAACACAAGGCACATATACTTTACCCGTTTTTTTTCTATTCTAAACCTAAATTTCACTCGCACTTACAAGGTGATGTTCGCACGCTAGCACGCCACAAGAAAGAGTGAGCAGTTCAAGCGACGCGCTTGAATGTTTCCAAATCGGGGTGCTTAAAGGCTCGAAATGTCGATTGATTATTTGGTCTCTCAACTATTTACACACAAACTTCAATGATTACGAGTTAGAAGTAGAAAATAATTAATAATAAATTATAGTAAGATTTTTAATGCTAATGATTAATTTATTTCAGTGAGAATGGCAAATTTCTAATTTTTACGCTTATGTAGCGGTATGCTACATTACCCCCCAAGGCGCAGACCGAAAGGTCCACCCGCTGCAATCATCTGTAGCGGGAAGGAGGGCGAACTACACGACCCTGCCGGGTTCGGCAATTGGCAAATGATACTGAGCGGGGAAGTTTCACCAAACGGGTCTGCAAGTTTAGATCGGCAAGAGTCCTAGGAACAGGAGTTACTGCAGCGGGCTCGTCTGGTCTCTCCAGACTTGTCGCTGTGTCAGTAAGAGGGCTAGAATTAGAGTCTACGATAGGCTTAGGGATAGGGTTTGAATGTACAGACACATAGAAAGGGTTACACTCAAGTTGACTAGGCAACATTGCAGCCAACTGAGGAAGCTGAGATGGTAGATATGATCGAGTCTCAGTGGAAGGAGAATTCTGTGGAGAGAATGATGGTTTAGCAGTTACACTATGATCGGAAGTGTACGCGACTTTTAATCGATCAATGCTCACGGGGTCGTGTGAACCCGGTCTTTCCAGGACAAAATACTTGGGCGTGCGTTTGATTATTTTGAATGGGCCATCATAAGGGCGCGTGAGTGTAGGTTTGATGGCGTCGTTTCGGACATACACATGTGTGCAGTCTCGCAATGCAGGATCCAGTTTGTCCTTAGACTGCGGCATTCGTGGAGCAACATACTCAATCTTACGCATGCAGTCTTTAAGGCAGGTTACATAGGCGAAACGGTCAGCGGATGAAAATTCAGGCAAAGGTTTTGGGTCAACAATGTCGCCGGGGAGACGAAGTGTCTGACCATAGAGCATCTCTGCTGCTGTGCACTGCTGATCTTGTCTGTACAGATTGCGGATGCTCAACAATACAACTGGAAGTCTGTCAGTCCAATCGTGACTGCAGTTCAAGCAACGTAATGCAGCCTTCAAGTCCCTGTGGACTCTCTCAATAAGTCCATTTGACTGCGGATGGTAAGAGGTCGTAGAGGTGTTAGTACAACCTAAAGCATTGCTGAGCTCACTCCAGAATTTTGAGGTAAATTGTGATCCCCGGTCATGCGTGACCTTTAAGGGGACACCAAATCTAGAGATCCAGTTGGACATGAAAGCGCGCGCTACAGTCTCGGTTTGGGTATCAGGAAGAGGGACAGCCTCAACCCAACGTGTGAACCTATCGATGATGGTCAACAAATAAGAATAACCGCGCGATAAAGGCAAAGGACCCACCAAATCTAGGTGGACCGAGTCGAACTTGTGACCTGTGAATGCACAACTCTGCAGCGCTGCACGATTATGTTTCACCACTTTACTACTCTGACATGCATGGCAATTTTGCACAATTTGCTTGACCTCCTTACGCATCGCTGGCCAGACGTAACGATCAGAAATCAAACGCAATGTACGGTTAATACCAGGGTGAGAGAGAGAATGGTAATGCAGGATAGCTACTCTGCGGAGAGTTGCAGGAAGGTACAAACGAGAAAGTCGCTCGGCATCACGGTACACGCCGTCAACCAAGGTTAACTTCAGAGAGGAAGTGTTAGAAGGTTTGAGAAGGTCCTGAAGTTCAGGATCCTCCTTCTGCGCTCTTTCAATGTTGCCGAAGGTGATTTCACCACTGGTTTGGACAGTGTTGATTCTGGAAAGACAGTCAGCGACAGTATTGTCCAACCCTTTTATGAAACGGATGTCAGTGGTAAACTGACTTATAAACGACAAGTGTCGAGCTTCCCTTGGGGAATGTCTTTCAGAAGGCATTTTGATCGCTGAGGTCAGAGGTTTGTGATCTGTGTAGATCACAAACTCCCTCGCCTCTAGAGCATAGCGAAAGTGTCTCACAGATAAGTAGATAGCAAGAAGTTCCCTACCGAACGCGCTATAAGCACGCTCAGTGGGCGACAGCTTTTTGGAAAAGAAAGCAAGAGGAGAGATATTAGTACCTACTTGTTGTTGCAAAACAGCACCTA
Source organism: Morinoia aosen (assembly GCA_030386875.1). NCBI lineage: Eukaryota > Metazoa > Arthropoda > Malacostraca > Amphipoda > Talitridae > Morinoia > Morinoia aosen. The sequence continues at coordinate 39,838,372 of CM059574.1, forward strand.
CGGCGGTACTGGATGCGTCCACAACGAGGCTGAAATCCGCATTAGCAATAGGGTAGGATAGTTCAGTCGCGGAAGCTAACTTGTGCTTGATTGTCTCAAAAGCTTTGCGCGCTTCTTCTGTCCATTTTACCTCAATAGATTTGCCTTTTCGTTTCGGTTCGAGGAGGTCAGACAAGGGCGCTAAAGTTTGGGCACAGTTGCGTATGAAACGATGATAGAAGTTAACAGAACCTAGGAACCTTCTTAGTTCCTTCTGGGTCTGTGGAAGAGGAAAGTTTTTGATCACTTCTACTTTGGAAGGCAAAGGTTTTAGACCTAGGCTAGAAATTTCATGACCTAAGTAAATCAGTGATGACTTTCCGAACTCACATTTCTCAGGATTTACGAGGAGTCCATTGTCGGACAGTCTTTGAAAAACGACCCTAAGATGGTCTTTGTGCAACTCTGGGGTTGTGGATGCCACTAGGATGTCGTCTAGATAGACATAGGCGAAAGTGAGATCAGAGAAAATTTCAGCCATGTGCCTTTGGAACGTCTGAGGAGCGTTCCTCAAGCCATATGGCATCTTGAGGAATTCAAAGAGACCAAACGGAGTGATTACCGCGGTCTTAGGAATCGCAGACTCATCCAAGGGGATTTGATGGAAGGCAGACTGCAGGTCTATCTTAGAGAAAATTTGTGCTCCCTCTAAATTTGCACTGAAATCATGAAGGTAGGGAATAGGGTATCGATCAGGTAAAGTAACGGCGTTCAACCTGCGGAAATCCCCGCACGGTCTGAATTCACCGTTAGCCTTGGGTACTAGCAAAAGAGGGCTAGCCCAAGGACTTTTGGAACTGCGGATAATGCCATTTTCGAGCATGCGCGCGAATTCTTTCTTGGCTAACGCCAATCGGTCAGGCGGCAATCGCCTAGCACGGGAGTAAACTGGCGGTCCCGTCGTCTCTATGAAGTGCTTTGTGCTGGTTTGCATTTTTATAGAAACTAAGTTAGAATTTGTCAATGCAGGAAAATCTTTTAGTAATTGCTCAAACATGCACTCTTCCTTTAAGGCGATAGAGAAAGAGTGCAAGACATTAGCTCTAGTTATGCTACCAGCGGGAATTGAGATCTGTGTCTCCTCGTCCCTAATTCTACGGTTTTTAACATCTACAATAATCCCATACTTCTCTAGGAAATCCGCGCCAATGATAGGCTCTTGGACTTCCGCGATTAAGAAGGTGAAAAGGAAAGATCGCCTCAATCCCAGACTGCACTCTAATACTCTTTCACCGTAACAAGGAATTGGCGTGCCGTTCGCGGCGCGTAATGTCGCCAACAATGGGTTGTTTTTGTCTTTTGCCGTGGCTGGGATAATTGACACGCTTGAGCCAGTGTCGATGAGAAATCGATATTTGGTAACGGGATCGAGAATAGTAAGGAGGCGAGTAGTCTGGGAATGAGGCAACGCAGTACTCGCTACTGTGCGTTGCTGTTGGCGTTTCCCGAAGTCATTTCGGTATAACGCGGACAGTATCTAGAGGCACATTTGCGAGCTTGGTCACCAAATTTCATGTGGAACCAGCATAAATTACTACTGGCATCACGAGAGCGCGACCTGAAGCGGCGGTCTTGATTTGACCTATCATAAGATCTACCTCTGTCAAAGCGTTGAGGAGGAGGAAGAGGATAGTGATAGTTGGAGGGATAGTCATAAGGATAGTCGTAGGCATTTTGGTGGCTTTGGAATCTCCCTGGGCCTTGCTGAATGTGAGCTACGCTCTGACCACTCTGACCTAACTGGCAATTCTGTAAAGCTTGCTTTATCTCAGCGATGTCTTGCTGCAACTTGTCTATTGTGGCTGCGGATTGATTCTGGGTATTTGCGGGGCTAAAATTTGCGGCAGCTGCATTTAGGGACGCAACTTGCGGTGCCTGTGGCGAATTGATGTTGCGCATCACCGTCTCGGTGGACTCCGCCAGCTTTTCCAGCGTTTGATCGGGGCCTGCTAGCGATAGAAATGGACGCACATTCGGAGGAAGCTTAGTCATGAAAACTTCCTTCAGAAATCCCTCAGCTACGGCAACACCCGTAGCGAGTTTTCGCAGTTCTTTGACTAGCGAAGTGGGAGAGAAAGAACTAGAGACAGAAGGAATAGCTGAGGCGTCCACCAAACTGCGAAATTTGTCCGCATCGGACATCTGCAACTTCTGCAGAATCTTCCTTTTTAAGGTGCCGTACGGGTCAAAGGCGGGGGGGTTCTCGAGCAACTGATTTGAATCATTTAACAATTTTGTGGGGGCTGCGGAAACAAGGGCGTAGAATTGGTCAGTGTTATTAGTGACCTTATGATACCTAAACATCGCCTCACACTGTTGAAACCAGGTGTGGGCATCCTCCGGAATGAAGGGAGGGAGCCTAATGGGTTTTGTGGAGGCTCGATCTTCATTATCTGAGTCAGGCATGCTAGCAATCTCTTTGGGGATGCGCAATTAAGATATCAGTGCCTATGACTTGGAATTAAGTGGCAAGGGATTGCGTTATTTCTTTACCTACTCAATCATTCAAATTAAGTTGAAACAGAAATATGAAATTGGAAACGAGAAAAAATTATGCGGTATGCGGCAATTTTTGCGTAGGCACAAAAATAAAGCAGGTGAGAAAAAAATTATTTTCCTACCTACTCAATCAATACTTAACGTTGAAAAAACGGAAAGAGAGAGAATGGAAGCGAAGATTTTTACGGTAGTCAGAAATAAATGCACAGCACGGAAATAGGAGAAAAATATTTTTTTCCACCTACTGAGGCACGAAAACACACAAAGACAGGAAAACAGCATAAAAATTTTTAGAGCTGCTCAGAGAAAGATTAGCACAGTGACATCTATAGAAAATTCTCAAAGACTACGACATGGGAAATTTATCACTACAATGACATGCCAAAATTATCCTCTCACAATCTCTCAAACCTTGTCGAGTTGAATTGTTTTTAAGTTTTTTTAAGAAAGTTTTGGGTTATTTTAACTGGGGTCACCAGTGTGTAGATCTGATTGTCCGCTGGGGTGAATTGACGGGCAAAGACTACAACATCTCTCGACAAGTGAATTTGAGCGACTATAAGAGGGATAATGAATGACAATTTTTGGTTAACTCAGCTTTTTCCTGCCGTGTAGTTTATTGAAGGAAAACCGAGGAGAACTGGCTTGGATCTTGATCTCGGAGAGCTTGTCTAGGTGGGCAATCCGTGCCGGAGAGCCAGGCTTGCGTTGGCGAAGGCCGTCACGCGATGGAGTAGGCAGGGTGAGTGAGTTGTATTTGGGAACTTGAATTAGGCAATTTGAGATAATTGAGCGAGGGTCAATGACGTAGTTCAGGTAGAACTAATGACTCAAAATAAGGTGAGGTGTGAGTGAGCAAGTTAAATCCGGCTCATGTGAGCAGAGGCAAGTCGGCACATTAGCACATTAGCACATTAGCAGGAGCAAGTTAAGTTACTGCTCATATTAGCGTAGCATACTAGGATACTAGTAAGCCCAGGTCCTTAGCATTTAGCATATTATGGCACAGCTCATATTGGTAGGAGCAAGTTTAGTCACAGCTTATGTGAGAATAGTATTTAGCATGGCACTCAGGAAACCCAGGGAGATTCAAAACTGTGAGTGTTGTGTGTATGGCGATGATGTAGAGGTCCTGCAAGGAGTCCAAGAAGCTGGATGAGCAGTCCAAGGAGACATCAAGGAAATTTCACACTGAAGTTATCCCAAAGTACATGATAAAACTCCCATAAAGTAGATCACTCCGAGAAAGTCCTACAGATCCAACACCAGCTAACTTAAGGACGGATAGGAAATAATCAATTAAGAGATTCTGATACAAATGCTCTTGCTTTAAATGCAAGGCATGAAATTTAAGAATTTAGTAATTAAGGAAATGCTTAACATGAAGATTTAAGCTTCTTTATGTACTCTAGAAAATCTCCATAACGGTACAAGAATACAGAGAAAAGAAATTCCTAAAGTTCATTTATAAATTCTACTGAAATTTTTACTGATAAATATCGTTTGCAATAATGAAGGAATAAAAGGAATATATATATCCCAAATGATACCAAGAACACTAAACGTTTTGATTTCACCGAAGGAAAATTATGCGCGAAAGAACGAAAAACATAATAAATCAGTGCGGCGATTAACCGGCGGCTCCACACGTCGGCATTAGCCCGAGCCGCCAGCATACTTTTCGCACACTCATGAAGGCAGATGGTAGTGAGTGTTTCAGTCACAAGAATGAGCAGCGTTGAATTAAATTTTATGGAAAGGATTATTTTGGAATAGGTGCGGTTACGTAAAAGGTTCAAGGAGTATGGAAATAAAAATGAAACTCCCAAACTTTAGCAAGCATCGACAAGAATAACCTTCGTAATTTACACATACGAGATATTTAAGAGACATCTTTAATGATTATTTCGCGTTGAAACATATTTAAGAAAAACTGCTGCAAGTAAGTTTGTAAAAAAAAAAGAAAATACTATTATACACATGCTTATAGTGCAATTATGGTCACGGAGTAGTGACGGAAAACGGCAGTATAATTGCTCCGCCATTTGAAACACAAAGACACGCTAAACAAAGAGCGCCAGCGATTTAGGCGCGTGCGTTCACGAGTCAGTTTATGAGTAATTCTCGATATGATACTGGCAATCACGATATAAGTTTTGCCGTGAGGAAGAAACAATGACGTTAGCTGAATATATAGTATGAAATTTTTAATACGTGAATTTGGAATGACACGCAATATTCACTCTATAAAAAAACACATGCTAGTCTAAGAATCTTAACACTAATTTTTACCCCCAACTCAAGACACTGAGCAGATCTTTAGGGTAAAACACAATACAAATGGAAAACACAAGGCACATATACTTTACCCGTTTTTTTTCTATTCTAAACCTAAATTTCACTCGCACTTACAAGGTGATGTTCGCACGCTAGCACGCCACAAGAAAGAGTGAGCAGTTCAAGCGACGCGCTTGAATGTTTCCAAATCGGGGTGCTTAAAGGCTCGAAATGTCGATTGATTATTTGGTCTCTCAAGTATTTACACACAAACTTCAATGATTACGAGTTAGAAGTAGAAAATAATTAATAATAAATTATAGTAAGATTTTTAATGCTAATGATTAATTTATTTCAGTCAGAATGGCAAATTTCTAATTTTTACGCTTATGTAGCGGTATGCTACAAATATGGCCGGGTACGCTGCGTAGATGCCTCTGGGGGTCTCAGCGTGAGTAAGGCGCCCGGCCATAAATGGGTGGGCAGCTGAAATCCCCTATGGGGTCTTTGGCTGCCCGTGCTAGCGGAGTGTGCGTGGATCTGTAGATGATCTCTTCAAAGATCAACTGGGGCTCTTAAAAGATGGCAATTGAGGCAGTTTTTGCGATAGATGTTGCTATGTTTCCATAATGGTAATTGTGACAAATTTTTAACAGAGATTATCTAATTTACTTTTGCTGAAATGATGTGAATGTTGTATTTTTTTGAACTGTGAGACCTACGGCGCGATGTAGTACGAATTACTGAAACGCCAGCAAATCGATGCTAATATTACTACTAATGTATTTATAATTAAGTTCATATAATTCTTGCATTAGGTCTTAAACTTTAGATCGACTTAAGCTTATTTATTTTTGTTAAGAACACTGGCTATCGATTTTCAATAGTAAGTCTAGGTCATGTAATCTCATTTGACCCTAATAACTGGGGAAAAACACCTCGTGTGAGCCCCAGAACACCATGGTTTTCTGGGCCCTTCGAGTCTGGACTCAGCTGCTCGCATGGTAAACGAAACTCGCGAAAGGGCTGCAGCTAGTGTTGCATGTTTGGAATAAGCAAATCTGAAGCTAAACTAAGATGTTCGAAGTCGAAGGTCTTTCGCTGAAATGCGAGTTACGCATTCTAAATTTCTAATCTTGTTCCGGACAAACTGTAAAGCGGCCCATAGACGATCATATTAATTGTCGATATCATTGACTCAATATATTGATGAAAATTTTTTTAGCCGCTAAGTTAATTATTTGACGATTGTCAATCAAGCCCACAGACGATTGTCAATCAAGCCCACAGACGATTGTCAATCAAGCCCACAGACGATCTGAAAAATCAAATATAGATTCCCGGTTAATCCTCAACATTTACCATTTTATTAAATGACATATGTAACTAGCTATGAATGGTAACTAGGCCTACTACTAACTACAGTGTTGAAGCAATCTTACATTAATCTCTTTCATTCTTTAATCTTATTCAGTTATTATTATGTGTCAAAGTCAAGTCAATAGATATTAAGGAACAATGAAAATATCGATTATAACTGGAATTTGATGCTGATTCCGAATCTGCAATTTGTTTTGACCGCTCTCGATTTTTTCAATTTTTGTGATTTTTTGAATTTTAAATTTTTATACATTTTTAATTTTTTTTTGCCCAAATGTGACCTAAACCTAAACCTTAATCTAAACCTAACCCTAACCTAATCCTAACCTAACCCTAACCTACCTAACCTAACCAACCTAACCTAACCTACCTAACCTAACCTACCTAACCTAACCCAAACGTAACTAACGCTTGAAACTCGTAACTAACGCTTTGGTTGTGTAACCAAACGCTTCATGCCCCACTACAATTGAAAAAAGGCCAATTACCCAGGGTATTTGGCCCACTACATGTTCATGAAATGGTGCAAGAACATGAACATTGATCTTTTTGAAAAATTCCTTGATGAAGCATTTGAGATCAACTTTGATGCTGACAATGAAGAGCAGTTGGAAATTGAAGAAGAGGAGGATAGTGATTAGTATTTATAAATATTGCACAATTTCTCTGAATCGACTTGAAGTTGTCATAGTGTTGGAATTGCTTTATGGGGGGGGTTTTCATTCCAAACAAAATATTATGAAATTTTCCAAAAAAAATAAAAAAAATAGAGAGCGGTCAAAACAAATTGCATATTCGGAATCAGCATCAAATTCCAGTTAGAATCGATATTTTCATTCTTGCTGAGCGGCTTTGCCGCTCAGCAAGACTTAAGCGGATATTAATTACTGATTAGTAATGCAAAGTAAATACATCATAGTAAATACAACACAATTTTTGTAAATATATTTATTGTCAAATCAGTCACATTCAATTCTTCAGTTTTTAGCATTAAATATATTGGTTTTCTTTTGGTCAATGTGAAGTTTAATGCAATCACGGAAATTGATAATTATATTCCAAACAATCACTAAAGGAACCCATTTAAGAACGTTTTTCAAGAGCGACATTCTGCTCGCTGATGCATTATTTTCGAATTATTGAACTTTGAAGTTGGCCCTCGCGAGCCCAAGGAATCGAGCGTAATTTAATTAAAAACGGAAGCTAACCCCCTATTACAAACGTAAAGAGGTTGGGTCGTGAGGGGTAGCCACAGTTCTTTTAGTGAAAAGTATAAATAAGGCTTCTAAACCACCCATTAGGGTGACGACCGCAATCTTGTTTACATCGGGTCTAACATGGCGACCACCATGGGCGCCGCCATCTTGGACCCGATGTCAACAAGATTGCGGTCGTCACCCTAATGGGTGGGTTAGAAGCTTTATTTATAATTTTCACTAGAAGAACTGTGCCTCCCCCTCACAACCCAACCTCTTTACGTTTGTAATAGCTTCCGTTATTAATTAAATTCCGTTTCACGCGCTCGCTTCCTTTGGCGCAAAGGCCAACTTCAAAGCTCAATTATTCAAAAATAACGCATCAGCGAGCATAATGTCATTCATGTAAAACGTTCTTAAATGGGTTCCTATAGTGATTCCTAAGATCGGAATTCTTATTTTCCGTGATTGCATTAAACTTCACATTGACCTTTTTTTTTACCAACTGCTGACAATTCAATATGAAAAAGGAAAATTATTGCTTGTGTATAAAATTGATTCATAAGATTAGCATTGTTTATAAATTATCATAATCATCCATAGTTGGTTAACACATAGGTATTTTAACTAACATATGAATAGTTCAAACAAACTGTTAAAATGAAACTATTAAAATATCTTATTTTAGTCAAGTTTTTTGTAGTTTGAGATAGCTATTAGGTAAAAAAAGTAGTTTGGAAGTATAATAAGTGAAAGTCAATATTTCTGGATTTAAAATTAAAGGTTGAACATGTGGGAAGCGTGAAACTAGCCTTCCATGCTTGCCAAGAAGTATTTAGGGTTAAGATTGAGTTAAATATTGTCAACTATTTCAATTATTTTGTTGTCACATATGGGTTATATGGTACAATTGGAGGTAAATCTGAAGGATATGTCAGTTATCAATTTTGTAAATTTCGATGCCTTAGCATAGTTAATTAGATCGAAATAAACAAGTTTTCTTCTATGCACTTTCCGTCTCAAATGAGTATTTTATTAGTTATAGCGGTAAATGACTTACCGCAACTCCAGTGTTTGAAACGGCAAGTAATTCAAGGAGCACGTCGGACAGCAACACTGCAATGCGCACTCGCTTCCAGCGCGATCGTCATCAAAGACGAAACCAAACCTACCGCTATATCTCGTTAAATACTCATTTGACAAAAAAAGTGTATAGAGGAAAAGTTGTTGGTTTTGATGTTATTACCATGATTCAAGCAACAAAAATTTAAAAATCGATAAGTAGCTGTTTATTCGAGCGGATTCGTCAGCAAAGACGAAACTAAACTTACCGCTATAAATCGTAAAATACTCATTTGAGACGAAAAGTGCATAGAAGAAAACTTGTTTATTTTGATTCAATTAATTAGGTTCAGGCACCAAAAAGTGGAAAATTGATAACTGACATATCCTTCAGATTTACCCAATTGGAGACGTTTTACACAAGTGACATTGTGCTCGCAAATACTTAGTTTTTGAGATATTTAACTTTGATATTAGTTAAATAAACTAACCTAAGCAAACCTAAAAAAACTTAATTTAACTTAATCATACCAAGGCTGATGACTCATGCCAAAAAGCTTGGCGTGGTCCGCATCATAGAAATGCCGGAAGAACTGTATTGAAACTCATTAATACTATTCTTACCTGAATGTTATTTATGCCGTATCTAGTAAATAAGCCTTTGCAAGCACAATGTCATTTGTATAAAATATCTTAAAATTTAATATTGACTGTATATATTAAAAAGCTAGAAAAATTAACTATGTCATACATTATATTATGGCTAACACTGAAAACACCCGTTTAAAGTAGAAAAGGAATGTTATAATCCTATTAAATGTTCTGTCACCTTGCACAACGTTCTTTTTTACATTATCATTGTTGTCATGCACTGATATTTTAATGTGTATTGACAGTTGTTTATTTCAGAAATGGACGAGACTGTCAACTTGGATGACTCAGAATGGGTTCCATCAGAAAACTATTCAGGTTAGTCCAGAATGATCATTTTAGTTATTAACTCTTGAAGGTGAATATTACTTTCAATAGGTTTTGTGTTTATTCTTAGGATTGAAACATAGAACAATAGCACTCTCTATCAAGTTTGAAAAAAATCCACTCAGGGAAAAAAACTTATCTGGGTTGTATAGGACTTTTTTAAGGACTAAGACTTAGGTTGTATTAGGAATTTAGGTTAAATAGGACTTAGTACTCAATTATTAACCAATAATATCTTTTCTACTAAGCAGTTTAACTATGAAGGTAGTAAGAAAAAATAAATTTTTAATCATTTTAAAAAATTATTTCAAGCCTCATCTTGTCATCAGCCATAATCTGCAAAACAAGAATATACAAGGCCTGTCTAAAAGATATCCAACCTAACTTTTTCCTGCGTATAGTAGTGACTCTGAAGCGGTGCCACAGTGCACAGTGGAAGGAGGAACCTTAATGCGCGTGCTTGAATGTTTTCACCGTGTTGGCCTGTGCTAGATGCTGGCTGGTGGTTGTCAAGTAAGTTGCTGTTTGTAGTGTTTGTCAGATTTAGTTTTCTTGCAAGATAGCTGAACAAATTGAGCAAAGATACTGCATCAAATTCTGTCAAAAGCTTGGTGATTCTCAATGACAAACAATTTTTAAGATTCAGTAGGTGTTTGGAAAAGATGCGATGGGTGTAACACAAATTAAAGAATGGTTCAACCGATTCAAAAATAGCCAAACATCAGTGGAGAGTGAGCAGTGTTGTGGTAGGCTCCAAACTGCTTGGAGTGCAGCTAATGTTGAGAGCATGCAAAATTTGGTGATGGAAGATCGTTGTTTGACGGTGCGGAAGATTGCAGAAGAGGTTGCAATGAGTAAAGATTCTGCACATGCAATTTTGACTCCGTGATGCAGTTTGGCACAAAAGACCAGACATGTGGACGGCGAACAACTGGCACTTGCATTATGACAACACCCCTGCACATTCATCCCAATTGATCTACACTTTCTTAGCCAAACATGGAATTACAGCCATATGCCAACCTCCCTACTCTCCATACCTTGCTCCTTGCAACTTCTTGTTGTTTCCAAAATTGAAGTTGCCATTGAAAGGATCCCAATTAGAGAATAGAGAAGAGATAATTCGGAACACAACAACGGAGCAGAACACCATTCCAAAAGGAAACTTCTAGAGGTGTTTCCAGCAGTAGAAAGATCAGTGGGCTAAGTGTGTGCAAGCACAAGGGGCCCACTTTGAAGGGGATTAGGGTCCCAACTCTATCAGGTATTCAAAATTTTTTTTCTGGCCAAAGGTCGGATGCTTTTTAGACAGGCCACGTATACTGTATATGCATTGAAAAAATATAACAAATTCACCAAATTGCCCTAAATGTGTTTAAATTAAGATATAAATAAAACAATGATATGACTTAAAAAATGTTGGTTAAATTAATGTGTTTTGTGACTCCCCTGTCCAGCATTGTGATTGCAAGTTGAAGCAGAAAAAATAAAAATATAGGAGTACAACTGAAATGCAGAATGGTCAAAAGGACAGATTACTATCAGGTTGTTTTACAATTTCTGTCCATTTTTCAGTAGTATGATATGGAAAGTAGAAACATATCAAGTAAGATTTATTTATTCAACAAAATATTCTTCATCGTTAGTAACATCTGAGCACTTGCTAAGCAATTTTTTATACCTCATTCATGGTAATCTTAGGTTTTTGAATCAGAAAAGAGCTGCAATTGATTTTAAATGTTGTTTTTGTCTTCCAAAATTTTTCCTCTTAAATGATTGTCTGGACAATGGAGATGAAAATCTGAAGGTGCAATATCTGGAGAATAGGGCAGATGTGTCAATGTTTTCCATTTCTGCTTTTCAATTGTGTCCAAAGTCATTTGTGCTGTACCTGCGGATGCACATTGTTGTGCTGATGGATGACGCTCTTTCGATTGACCAAAGCTGGACTCTTCTTTTTTAGAGTATTTAGTTTTTTTTGCAACTGTTAATAGTACAATTCTGCAGTGATTGTTTGGTTGTTTTCAAGAAGCTCGTTGTGAACAATTCCTCTCATACCCACCCAAACTTGCAACAAAATTTTTCTTAGATGGAGTCCTTTTTTTGGTTGTGATTTTGGTTTTGCATGTCGATCTAGCCATTGATTTGACATATACCATTGCTGTACACAATCCACTTTTCACCTCTGGTAACACTTTTATCCAGAAAAGGTTCTTGCAGTTGGTGGGATTGCAAAGATGCGCAGACATTGGGGCACTGCTGACAATTAACAGTGTAAAGGTCATAGTCACCCACTAATCAAGTTTGGGTTTCTTTCCCAGCTTCTTTAAGTGATGTTGAATTGTCATTGCATTCACATGAACTTGAGAGCTTAATTGCCTTATGGATACTGCAGGATTAGTTTCAAGGGTTGCCTCCAATAAAGCTGCATCAAACTCAACAGGACGACTTATAGCCTTTGTGAAACTGAAACAGCATCATGTGTATTATGTGTTCTGTTGATGGCTCCATGTTAAATTGAAGGGTTGAAGGTAAATATAGCTAAATATCTAAATGAATTTGATACTTTTCAAGTTTATGTATTAAGGTTAATACTTTTCTTCAAAATGTTTATAGCCCTTGAGAACCTAAATAAATTTGTCTATTTTATATTGTGTACTTCCATACTTTGGTTTTTAGTCTGAAAAATTGAAGAATGAGCTATCTAATATCCTTCGCAAATTATTTCCCATTACAGCTTTTACATAGTTCTGTTGAACAAGTTCACAGTCAAATCTTTCTTTCAATTTAAAGCTGACCTACCCAAAGGTTTGCGATCGTCTCTCATAAATGAAATCAGTTTTGCAGTATGTGGAATCATCCCACCTAGTACTATTTATGAGCCACTGAACATGCTGGTAAAAGTCTTATGAGATGCCCATTGAAAGCACCATCCTGTTCTAAAGTAAAGCAGCATTGTATAGGAATATGTGAACAAATTTTTAGTAATGACCTACTAAAAATTTTAGACTATACTTTGAAATTTAAGGATCTGCTTATTAAAGTCACTGTATATCTGCAAATTGAAATCAGCTCTGATTGATATGCAGAGTGCTTACCTCTTGAAAATTATATCCACCTAAGGCAACAATGATCACAGGAATCTAATCAGCACAATGTATTCCATTTTACTGTGGTCTCTAAGGAGTAGTTTTGCAGGTAACACTTTTCTTTTTTCCTCCTCTTTCTGTCTTTTTTGTCTTTCTTTTGCTCATTCCCCTCTCTCTCTCTTTGGAAATTTTATTTTAGTTAGTAACCAGTCCCTATGACTATTCTGTATTTCAGTTGTGCTCCTATATTTCTTTTGCTCCCCTCAGGGGGATACAACTATTGTATCTATGGGAATTAGCGCTCCCAGGGGAAAAATGTGAGGGCCCGAACTGAGAGTTAGGTAGGCCTTCTTTTTGTTGACATAAAATGTTTTTTGTTATTTTAAGGACCAACTTTTTTCGGTTCACTACTGTCCTGTTTTTCATCACCTCTGACTTTCTTCTTCAACTTTTATCTTATTTCATGAACTTCTTTCCCATCTTACTGTTTCTATGCCCTTTCTGCATAGATTCCTCATTTTCTTATCTCCATACTAAATGGTGCCTTCCTCCTTCCTCTCTTTGATACGCTCTATTTTTGCAGCGGTTAGGGAGGCTTAAACTAACTTATAATCTTGATCTTAATCTTAATCTCTTTTGCTTTACAGAAGTTGAGTTACAGTCATGTTACTGGGTAATGGAGTTAGTGCTATCTAGATTTATTTAGTGTTTTTCTTATGTCATGTCATTGTTTTATTTGTATCCCAATTTAAATACTTATAAGGTAACTTTGTGAATTTATCATGTTATTCATTGAATGAATTTATATACTGTATTTTTGTTTTACACATTATGACTGATTGTGAGCTGAGGCTTGAAAAGTTAGATTAAAACAAGCAGAATATTATTCAGATGATTTTAAATTTCTTCTTTGCTATTACCTTCATAATCAATCAGGTTTCATGTTTCCAACTTAATTTTGTTAAAACAAGTTCTTTGGTTGAAAGCATATAGACGAAAAGTTGTCTAGCATTCCGTAATTGGATCAAGAGTTTAAATTTACTTGTAAAGTCTTTACAGCATCTTAAAATAAGAGACATGCTATTTTTATCATATATTGGATGTTTTTATTTTATTGGATGTATTTTGGGTGAGATTTTTTGTGTGAACCCTGCTTCCTGAGGTCATATAGGCTGTAATTCTTTTGAAGTCATCTGAGTAAAGACCAGAAATACTGTAAGCTTTTTTTATATTTGCGGTTCAGTTACATATAATTTCAGAATTGGTGTGGGCCTGAATTGAAGTATACCGGTTGCTAATGAAATTTTGCAGAGCCATTGAAATATTTTAAATTTAGTACCATTATTTACATCTTATACAGGGATTAGGGGTAAACTGCTACATGTGGTTCAAAATTCTTATTGTGTTTATGCAAAATAAAACAGGCTGACATTCTTCACTTGTGTACAGATGATGACTCCATTGAGATCGTGAGTGAACGGATGGAAGCAAAGCGACCTGTGCGCTGCTCTACTCGGGCTACCAGGAGCCCCATCAAGCCCACACCGGCCAGGAGTTTAGTATTGATAGACTCGGATGATGAAGATGAACTTCCCAGTCTTGATCCAACACAGGTGAGGCAAATGTTACTTCTTCATTGTTTGTTTCTGCTGTTATGTAATTATGTAGTCATTTTGTTTAGTATTTCCCCTCAGGGGGATACAACTATTGTATCTATGGGAATTGGCGCTCCCAGGGGGACTATGTATGGGCCTGAGCTAAAGGTTAGGTAGGCTTCCTTTTTGTTGTAATAAAATAGTTTTTTTTCTTGTTGCGGACCATCTTTTTTCGGTTCACTGCTGTCCTGTTTTTCCGCACCTACTACTTTCTTCTTCAACTTTTTCCTTGTTTCATGAACTTCTTTCCTAGCTTACTGTTTCTGTGCACTTTGTGCATAGATTCCGCGTTCCCTCAACTCCATACTAAATGGTGCCTTCCTCTTTCCTCTCTTGGAACATCTTTGTCGTGGTTAAGGGAGGCTAAAACTTTCTTATATAATAATAATAATAATTGTTTAGTATTTTGTGAAGTTGACATGTGGAACTTAGTAGAGGTCCTCACAATTATGTAGAAACCTTGTTGACTTATTCAACTCATTTAAAAATTTAGAAAAATATTCATTTTACTTGAAATATTTGCTGATATTCAGAATTTTTTATTGGGATGCTTAAAAAATTTATGGGGAGTAATTTCTCAATAAATCTGCGATTGATTTTATGTTAAGTTAGGATTCATAAAACTAATAAATTTTGTTTTAGAGGTTTAATTTAAGGTTAGCTTTTCTCTTTATTTGTACTAGCTTTGGACAAAATTTTTGCAAGTGCCACTGGGAGAATCACAGGTTTTTGGTGAATACTTTTTACAATGTTACACAAAAGAAATGTGAACATTTTTAAACTCTCAGAATTTGCCAATTTGAAATGAAAAAGTTTACCTTGATTATTAGAGGCATCATACAAATATTATCAACTGAAGCAGTTTCGGGCTTTTGACATGACATTCTCGATGCTCTGCAGAACTTTTGTATGTGCGATACCCCTACCTAGTGCGGAGGCCTCATGGCGCAGTGGTGAGCCATAAATCTAGGTGGCCAGGCTTAAATCTTAGAAGGTGCTCCGCTTTTTCAAATTTATGGTCATTTTCAGTTCCTTATATCATGTGTATTTTCCACTCCTGACTTTCTTTTCAGATAAGTTGTTTTTAATAAATTTGATCTAAATTTTGTTGAATTGGTCGATCGCTCTTTCTCAAAGTTAAAATAAGTTAAACTAAAATCAAAAACCTATTCATGAATTTTCACAATGAAAATAATCAGGTAACTGATTGAAACCCATATAAGTAGCTGCCCTAATCCATACTACTGCATTAGAAGTAGCATGATAAGACGCTAGCAATTTTCAACAAACTTTTGAATGTTCAAGGGTTAAAAACCTTAATTATTTACGATTTGTAACCAAAGTTAGTTGTTTTACTTTATTCTTTAAAACCAATTTATTTATTCTTCCTTTTTGTCAAAATATAAAATAGTGTTATCTAATATTAAAATTTAAACTTCAAAATTTCACATGGATTTGAGTTGCGCCTAGGTAGATAATATTAACTAAGGCAATTTCGGGCTTTTGGCGCTTCAGTTTGATTGCCCTCTCTCATTGAAACACGTCAGTGAAGTCGAACACTTCGTTGCACTGGAGGCTCTGCGGAACTTTTGTATAAGCATTTAGGACCTTATACCTATTGTGGAGTGTCAAGTCCTGAAAGGGGCTCAACTTTTTAAATTTTTTTTTGTAATTACAGGTTCCAAATATCTTAATTTTTACTCGTGAAGCCTGGTTTCTTTTCTGAATAATTTTTCTGTTGTTTTAGCTGATATTTTGAATCACTCGGGCCTAAAATAAACGGTTTAATTTAGTTGAAAATATTTTTGAGGTGTACACAATGAAAAACTTCAAAATTTTGTTTGGAAACAGACTTAAGTAGTTATCTGTAGTAAAATACTGCTTGTGGAATTATCATAACACGTTTAACAGCAATTTGAAGTTGAAAATTTCATTCCGTTTTCTGAGACTAGTTCATGAAATATCTTTTATATTGTTTTAAATAGAGCATCTTCAAATTCTGAAATTTAAAACGCAAAAGTTTTGCTTGATTATTAGAGGTCTCATGTAAATATTGTGAACTAATGCAGTGTCAGGGTTTTGACACGGCATTTTATTGTTACTCTCACATTGAAATACTTGAGTAAAGTTGAGCATTTTGTAGCACTCGCCGCTCCGCGGTACTCTGGTGTATCCAATACCCCTTATCCACTCCAAATACTCCATTCCTTCAATTTGATAATAAACTCCGCCTTTCTTGTTCTTCTCCACTGTTGTGGGTAGAGTTGCTCAAACTAACTTATAATATGCTCTCTTGCTGTTAACATTGCATTCGTTAAACTGATACTTGTAGCGCACTTACCTGTGTTGTGTGTCCTTTTTTTGTTGCTGTTGAGCTGTGAAAAAGTTTTAGTTTAGTAGTTAGTTTGAGGCTCGGTTTCCGTTGTGAAGATTCTTCCACCAAGGAAAGAGAAGGGACCATTCACGATGGACTGAGGTGGATATAGAAACCATGCACAAGATTTGTTCTCACATAAGATATCCTGCATGTAGAAATAGCAAATTAAAAATAAATAGGAAAAGACAACAAAAAGATAACGAAAAGCCAAGAAAACCGAAAGAAACAAAGTGGGCATGACATATAAAAGCCTGGAAGGCCGATCCATTACTGAAATAACTTATAGTGAAGTGAAATAAGCGTATGCACATGAATAAAATTGTATTTTTTGGCAGTTAGATCAAACAATAACCTATAAAACTAATAATAAGATGGTAGTAACATATACAAACATATTCCATTAACTAAAACATGATACATATCGAATGCATACAATTTATACAGCAGTTTAGCAATTATATGTTAATATATGTTACTGTTATCATATTAGTAGTTTCATAGGTTACTACATAGTTGTATCAATGCTACAGCACAGCACATGTCTCACGTGTGTCATCTCCACCCGCGGTAGAGGAAACAAGGTAGGTTCAAACCAGTATTTTTTTGTTGACGGTGTGGTTTTGCTGACGTCACAGCAACGAACCAATAGCAGCGCTCAAATTCCATCTGGTAGCACTGCTATCCCCAAATCTGGCTTCACTATTGGCTTAACGACATGGCGTTTTGGTGACGTCATAATATAAAGCCTTTCTAATGGCTAGCCGAACAAGAGGATGTGTATTTTCTCCCAAAGAAATGACCCTACCTTGTTTCCTCTATCGTGTCTCCACCTAATGAGGGTGAGTTTGAGAGAGACCATCTATGGAGGAGAGTTACTGCGCTCTACAGGGTAGGCCACAAAAATCCAATGCTGGAGGCCAGTGTCTGTAATACGTTGATGATTAATAGACAAGTTAAATTCAGCACTTAGGTATCCATTGTCTTTAATATGTTTGTTTTGTCCTACTAATGAGCAGTTGCTTGTTAGGAGAGGCTTTGGCCGTCAAGTATGGTTGAACGGCTGTGTTTTAACGGCTGCATCAATGATTTAGTGCACCTGTATTTTCTGTCTTGATTTAAAAGAATCTTTTTGTATATGATTATTGATTTATTATCCCAAAGGTGTTTCCAAATATTTCAAAGATCATGCTTTACAGATCCAACAGAAAGTTACACCTCAAAGCCCAAAGCCCAAGTCCATTCGTGCACGAAAAGGCAACAAAAAGATGGCTCAGAAGCGCATAACACATGTTCCTACGACGAGCAATGTGGCGGGCATTGCAACTCGTCCTTCCCTGGCTCGTTATACAACGCATGGGCCACCTCTGGGAGTCGATTTGTCAGCTCTGCCTGAAGAGGTATTTTTTTTTGTTTTTAAATGATGATTATTTTTGTTGGTTACCATTGCCCTTAAGGTTTATGAATTCTATTGTATGAAGTGTTGTCTCTTTGTGACTCTCTAGATGCAAACCGTATTTTGTCTGTTTTTTGTACAAGCTGTGACTTTAATCATGTTATCTGGTTTCGAATAAAGCTCTAATAACCCTGTTCCTAATACTGATGCTATCAAAGTTGTTCTTTACCATTAATTAAAAACATTGATTTTTAACTGAGATATGTCTTTCTCTGTTTAGTGGCAACAGGTAAATTCTTCATGAACCACTCTGTATCTGTGAAAAGCTCGCAGTCAACTTATACGAACGTTTAATCATGAGCTGCATCGTTTTTATTGTGTTATTCACCCTATTTTTTATTATGCATGCTGGGTTTATGTGCGTGCTATTTGCTTGTTAGAGACTCAGATGTTTAGGTTAGTTTTAGAGTTAATACTTGTTTTATTTCACCAGGATGCCAAATCTGGCCGCTTTCAAGGAACCAAACGCAAGCAACCTTGTTATGCACAGCCTTTTCATAAAAATTTGAAGTTGACCAGGACGCCTGACCAAACTGAAAATTTTGTGCGACTTAGTGAAAACGTGCCACCTGCAAAAAAGAGGAAAATATGTACCTTGTCTAGCTTAAAATCTGATGTGCGAGGTACTGTAAATAATAATATTTCTAGTGCCAAATCCATTCCAACTTCTCGTTTGGGAAGTCACTCGCAGTTGTCCACATTAAAAACAGATTACAACCCCACTTCCAATAAATCTGTAGGTGTTAAAAAAGAAGTAGATTCTGATATGCATGAGTCGGCTGTTGTCTTGGGCGCGCCTAGAGTAAAAAAAGAAGTTACCAATTATGAACAACAGCCTGCTCTTCCTTCATTGAGTAGAGTAAAACGTGAAAACTTTGATCCTGCATGTCCTCAAAACAGAAATGTTTTTGGCACCCCACTGGAGAAATCGCGTGTGAAGTTAGAAGCGTCGACGTCGACCATGTCTTTGGACTGCTCAACTTCTTCTGAGTTCAGTCCAGTGAAGAAAAAGTGTCCACCTCCTGCAAAGAAGTCAACCATTACTTCAAAGAAAGTTAAAGCTTCTCAGGGAGACATATCTCACAACTGGGATGCTGCCCATGTGATTTCTTTAAGGCAAGGCATTGACAGAACCCAAGCCAAAGAAATTATCAAACTAGTGGACCAAGAGTGTACTCTGCCTTTCATTGCTCGATACAGGCGTGAGCAAACTGGAAATTTAGATGTGAATAAGTTACGAGAAGTTTTGAACTCGTATGAACAGTTGAAAGAGGTAAAAGAAAAGGTCTCAAAACTCGTTAAAGAAAAGAAAACGTTGGCGCCAGAAACACGAGAGAGTCTTTTGAAAGCCACGTCATTGCAGGAAGTCAAGACACTTACTGCAAGTCTCAGGTCTTCAGGCAGCAAGACTTACGCTGACAGGGCTCGAAAGTTGGGACTCGGTAAGGCCACCGAGGCGCTGCTGATGGACCCGAGTGTGGCCTCTACCAGAGACTGGGCTTGCGGGTTGGTGGTCTCTGGAAAAGAAGGCCTCAAGTCCGTCGAGGAAGTCGAGACTGGCGTTATGTTCATCTTGGCTGACATCATCAGCAAGAATCCCAAACTTTTGGAACACATGAGAACTTGGTTAGTTGTTGTAACTTGTTAATATTTTTTATTATTTCTATGGTCTGAGATGTGGCATTCACAGAGGCTGATGTTCATGAGTTATACCTACTTTTATTTCATACCTATTGGTCACCAAAAATGTGGTTGATATTTTGTGAAGGATGTAGTAAAAATATTATATAATGCAGTATAAATTGCCATCAAGTCTTGACAATCATCACGAGCCACTGCACAGCTAAACAATGTCACCATCCAACACATTTCTAACTATGGGTGACTCAATGATTGCAGTGGAGACGTATAATTACACTGTCTTATATGTGCTCATGTTGTTAGTATTATGCTAGTGACATGCATTATGCCATGCTAATATCTTTCGGTTGTTGTTTGAACTTAAACGTAGACGAGTCTTCATTGAAAACACAAGGACTTGCATTGTAACATATGTAGCTGATTTCTTTTTTTGTGCTGGGGTTTATCTGTTCTTTAATTAGGCATGTTTAATCTAGGCAAATTTTTTTGTAATTTCTGTGAACAACTGCTTCTTCAGTACTCCCAAACAGGTCTAATGCAGAGCTAGGTATAATTTTCTGTTTCTTGTGTGTATTGCTAGTAGCATGTAACGTTATGCTTATTTTATCTCATCAAAATCTAATAACTTTTATTTTAGTTTTATTGACTGAATGAAGGTGTTGTTAACTTTCAATGTCAGATAACAGTCAAAAGCTTTCTATCTCGCAAGGGCACTAAGTGTGGAGCATCCTCAGAAGAATCTTTCCTGGCTCGACTAAACTTCTGATCTTGGGGTACAAAGGAATGTAAATCATTTCATCTCTTAATTGTGTGATTTCAGCAGTTACAGTCATGTATGAACTTTTCAGGTTAAAAAGACAAGACGTTGTTCTGAAATCTTTCAAGTCTCGTAAGGCTGCATCACAGGCAAAGGTGTCTTCTCCAAAATCAAAAAAAGTGATAGCAAAGCGGAAAAGTTTGGGCGGAAAGACAATTGCCCCCAAAACGAAAAAACTGGCTCCGTCTACTGTGGCGAATATTGGCAAGTACGAAAAGTACTTCAACTTCGCCATGAACGCTTGGCGTGTGCATTCTCATTCCGTAAGTAATTGTTCTGTTCTACTTTGGAAGAGACTGTTCAGTCTGACGTTTTATAGAAAGTTGAACTGATAACGGCACAGAGGACCACACGGTCCGCTTTCGATTATAGTCTTGATATATTGTAACTTATGTAGAATTTCTTCCCTAATTCCTGCTCTGAAGTTCACTGCCTAGGGGCAGTTCCTTCTTCACTTTGAAGTCAGTGACAAACAGATGCCAGTGCCCGTCAAATGACGGTAGTTGTGATACCTGTAATATGAGTACAAAAATACTGGCGTTGAAGGCTTAATGCTAGTTTTGCATATGGTAGAGGAAACAAGGTAGGTTCAAACCAGTCTTTTTTTCGATAACGGTGTGGTTTTGGTGACGTCACGGCAACCAACCAATAGCAGTGCTACCATATGGCATCTGGTAGCACTGCTACCCCCAAATCTGGCTCCACTATACTGTAGAGGAATCAAGTAATTTCTGTGAAGGAAAATACACTTCTTCTTGTTCGGCTAGCCAATAGAAAAGCTTTATTTTAAACAAACCTTATGACGTCACCAATACGCTGTGTCATTAGGCCAATAGTTGAGACAGATTTGAGAGTAGCAGTGCTACCAGATGCAATATGAGCGCTGCTATTGGTTTGCCGTGACGTCGGCAAACCCACACAGTCGTCAAAAAAAAAGACTGGTTTGACCCTACCTTCTTTCCTCTACCATGCTCCACTATTGGCCTAATGACATGGCGTTTTAGTGACGTTATATATTTTGTGTTTGAAATAAGGCCTTTCTATTGGCTAGCCGAACAAGAGGAGGTGTATTTCCTCCCATAGAAATGACCATACTTTGTTTCCTCTACCGTGGTTTTGCATTTGGTGAACGGGGCTGATATGCCTTGAGGAGGAAAGTTCAATTTTCGAATTTGTGTGCCGCTTGAGGCTGATTTTTTATTCAAAACAATTGGCATTTGCTAATCTTTATGGGTTCATGCACTAACCTACGCTTTACGAGTGAATTGAAAAAGAGTAATGCCAGTTTATGCACATGATTATGTGTTGCTAAGCGCTAAATATTAATGATATTGTTTTGATTCGTGAGTAGTGCTAACTTTTAAACCGTTTTTCTCGCTGACAAACCAACCTGTGTTATTGTTTTTTATTGTGTATTATGAAGCAGAACTTTTTATTTCTATTGACTTGGTTGAGCTCTTAGGTTTTGAAATAATTATTTTTGGCTTTAGATACGGCGGAGAAAGTAGAAATGCTGTCGTAAGTTGCATCACACTCTTTTGTTTATTTATGTTGGATCAGATTGTCTCACCATAAGGTACCGTGTAGTCAAAAAAGTAAACTCTTTCTGTGGCAGTTGGGACGCTGAGGTGGAAATTAGTATGGACAAGGTGTGCTGCTTTCCGAAGCATTCAATAATTTTGAACTGTAGCATCATCAGCAAGAATCTTTTCCCCTTGGGTGCATGTCAACTCTGTTTTCTTCAAATTAAGAATGTGTAAGTTAGAAAAACGTGCAAAAGCTTACTTGTGTGACCCCTCAGGAGGATACAGATATTGTATCTATGGGAATTAGCGCTCCCAGGGGAAAAATGTGAGGGCCCGAGCTGAGAGTTAGGTAGGCCTTCTTTTTGTTGAAATAAAATGTTTTTTTTTTTGTTATGTTAAGGACCACCTTTTTTCGGTTCAATACTGTCCTGTTTTTCAGCACCTCTGACTTTCTTCTTCAACTTTTATCTTATTTCATGAACTTCTTTCCCATCTTACTGTTTCTATGCCCTTTCTGCATAGATTCCTCATTTTCTTATCTCCATACTAAATGGTGCCTTCCTCCTTCCTCTCTTCGATACGCTCTATTTTTGCAGCGGTTAGGGAGGCTTAAACTAACTTATAATCTAATCTAATCTAAGCTTACTTGTGTGAGTTAAGCTTACGAAATTATTCCAATCGTACTCTAAAACTTTTATTTTCTACCTCTCCTTGATTTACAGTCGAGATCAAGAAGTGATGGCTTAAAAATCTCTATGATTGACATACCTTGAAGTTAAAGCGATACTTTCGGTCAGTGGTTCTTGTCCCGGGTTTGGTATGGTACAGTTGGTGCAGTGATGCAGTATATAGTTATATACAAATGTCTTGAATTGAAAAAATATGTTTCATTTTTCCAACTGCGAAGGGTTCGATGAATGCATGGATGGAACTTGTGGGGTTCAGTACCTCCATCAAGCTTGAGAACCACTGCTCTAGGTGGAGAAGTGAAGCGTAGAACTCAAGTGTGACCGATGAGCTCTGTTGTGTGCAGGTGTGCGCGATCAACAGAGGAGAGCAGCAGGGCGTGCTGACAGTGAAGGTGCTGCTGCCTTCCTTCGCCTACCGGGAGTTTGAGGCGTGCGTGGCGGAACTCTGGCTCGGCGGGGCCCACAGCGGCGGCCAACAACACGTGTCTTACGGGCATCACCTCATCCGGAACACTCTTAGCGACTGCTGGGAGAGGCTCGGTATGTGCTATACTTGCATATTTGCGGCATAATTGTTTGTGGTATACTTGTTTGTGGTATACTTGTTTGTGGTATACTTGTTTGTGGTATACTTGTTTGTGGTATACTTGTTTGTGGTATACTTGTTTGTGGTATACTTGTTTGTGGTATACTTGTTTGTGGTATACTTGTTTGTGGTATACTTGTTTGTGGTATACTTGTTTGTGGTATACTTGCTCATATGTTGGCATCTTGTGACAATAATTGAAATGTTTTTTATTGTTTATGGTAGGATTTTTTCTATCGTAGTCTAGGTGTTCGGGGTTGGGTGGGCAGGCCTAATTATCAGTATTAAACTGCTAGTCGTTAATAATTAAAATAGGTCTTTTAAAACCGCTTAGTTATCCTCTATTACATGCTCATTGCTTACACTGAAGGGGTTGTATTCCTATAACCATCAAGTTTATTTTAAAAGTTGTTTATTCTCAATTTTGGTCTTTTGTTGTTGCTAAGTAATACACTTGGCGAATCTGAATATGAATTTGACCTAAATTTGAAATTGAACGGGCAATTCACAATTTAAGATTATCCAAGACTTTGACCAACATTCGGTGGTACGTTTTCACAAACAAGTAATTGTTTTAATCAAGATGAAAATTTTGTTCCAATTATTCTAAAAGTCAGTAAAGAGCTAAGCTTTGAAACGGAACACACTTTTATGCGCAGATTTTTTGGTATTTCTTCACTAGCTTTTCTGAAGGTTTCATTGTTTCACGGATGTTGTAAACAGGTGAGGGCAGTTCCGCTTAATGGCTGAGGGAGTATCATAGGAGGAGACCGCTTTGACTGTGCATTATTTTTTTTATCATGCGAAGGCATGAGGGATGTATGCTGCACATTTTTGGTATGATTTGGTTTTCACTAGTTTTTTATGATTGATTATGAAATCAATATTGTCAAAAGGATCACCTTTTTTCGGTGCCATGCTGTCCTGTTTTTTTTTTAGCACCTACTACTTCTTCAACTTTTATCTTGTTTCATGAACTTCTTTCTCAACTTACTGTTTCCATGCCCCTTCTGCATAGGTTCTTCATTCCCTTATCTCCATACGAAATGGTGCCTTCTTCTCTTCGAAATATATTTTTTTTTTAGCAGTTAGAGAGGCTTTACCTTTCCGATCCGACAATATGAAAGAACATTTTTTTCATGAGTTTTGAATTAAAAGAGTGTCACGCCTATCAAAATGAACTCATGCAATGCAATCAAATTTTACTAAATTTTATATTAAAATTATCGAGATATTTATATGACATCTGGAGCAGCCGTCAGGCATTTAAGGTCCATCCAGAACTGCATGAGGGAAGTTTCTGATATGGAAATAGGCCGATTTCAGGCTTTGTAATGAGGGAAATTATTACACAGAGCAGTATTTATAAGTATATTCTTTATAGACTTCCATCCATCACACTGTTTATAAGTATATTGTTCATAGACTTCCATCCATCACACTGATCACAGTGTGATGAATCCTCGTCCGTATTCTCATCATAGTCTGAGCTAAAGTTCCAATCTTCTTCCTCTAGTAGTTTACGGAGGTCACTGAATTTAATTTGTTGATCTTCATTGTCATCTGTGAAAGAATGTGGAATCATTAAATCAATATTTTACATGAAAATAACATTAGATTCGTCATGAATAAAATAGCTCAACTTGGCATGATAGTTGTATCTGGAGATAATTGTTTTATGTTCGATATTTACGCGTTGTCCATAGAAAATTTGTATGATAACCATAAAAATATTCCCACACTATGATATAAATCAGTTTTTGTGATATATTCTGTGAATAAATGAACAAAAAAAAAATTGAGGAAGTTTCTCAATTGCCTGGCGGCATCTACAGTGCACTTGCACCCGTGACCTGCACCCAGCGGCATCTGTAGTTCATCTTATAAATTGTCCGTAATAACATATGAAAATAATGTTATTACTAATTATATTAACAGTTATTTCCTGAATGTTGCGCGCAAAAACTTCATTCTTATACAATTCTGGATAATCACTGTGAAAGAGGATATAATAAATTGAATATGTAGTAAAAAAAGTGACACTCCCCTGTTGCGTCAGCTGAGGGAAGACTGCCGCTGCACCCTCAAAACAAACGCAGTTGCCAGCTAGTTATTTCTTGGGATAGAAAAAGGGTTACTGCCAATGCCGGTCGTCCTACACATACTGCAAACGCTGTAGAAAACTAATCACATGAAAAAAAATATGTTGGCTACTGAGGTAGCCAATCGAATCGAAAGGATCAAACTAACATATAATCTAATCTAACAAAAACCAGGCCATATTAGTGAAGTTGGTTATCTAAATAAAGAATGAGGCTTTACCTGCTGACAACTAGACTATTATGGATCGATTTCACAAGTAAGGGTAGAAGAGCAGAAGAAGCTGAATTCAGCTTCAGATTTTAATGAATTGAAATGCCACTTCAGTCATTACTTGGTGATGCTGCAGCACTAGAATTTTTTCTTTTGACTATACCTTATACTTAGGGAAGTATCGATCTAAATATTCAGATTTTTTGTTTCGTGGTTCTAATTGATTTTTTTTTGGTCCTGCTTGGAACTTCTATTCACTGTAAACAATTGGCTGTCAGGAATTTCATTTGTTGTTGAGAAAGTTTGTGGAAAAGTTTTCTCAGCTCTAACGGATTTATTGGGTGTTGAATATGTAGTGAGTTCATCTTTCACCGTTAGAATTTTTACTTACAATATCGTTATTAAAGCCACCGCTGTGATGCCAGCATCAGGTTGTCACAAGTGTTAGAATAGAGGCGGAAGTGCCATTCAGCAGTGAACTTCAAGTTACACGTTAGGGAGCAAATTTGACCGTAAATAAAATAAATGAGCATTTCTATTCAGAGTGCCATGTGCGCCACATGGAACGGTTAAGGGTTAATAATGATATACTTCTTGTCTTGGTAATACTGATGAACATTTATACATAATAGGTTTACTAGATGAATAATTATTAAATTATTATGCATAGTCCAGTTATGTTCCAATGAGCGTTTTTCAATTGCTTCGATATACATGTCAATACTATCAAGTTGCTCGCTTTCTGGCCCCCCATCATGAATTAGCGTTGTGATTACCTACTTTATATATGCCTAACCATGTGTAACTCTTCGTCTTCAATAACTAGCCATCCTTTGTCTATAAAACCATCAAACCTTTCTCGCTGTTTGTATACCAATTTATTCTGAAAAGGTGTAGTAATAATTTTGTTTAGTTCGTATCACAATGCTTCCTTTCATATCTCAAGTCGCTCGCCTGTCGTGTCTGTATTTATAATAAATGAGTGCCATGATTATTTCATTTATCTGTTCCTCGGAGGACAAGTTTGTAAATGTGTCTCTGTGCTGCAGTGTCGCCAAGTCTGCAGTCATGGGTGCGTAGCCAGCTCAGCGAAACAGCAGAGTTGGCTTCCATCGAGGTGTTCGTCTCAAACCTACGTCACCTTCTCCTCACTCCGCCCGTCAGGGCCAACACTGTCCTTGCCATCGACCCGGGCTTTCATAAGGGTTGCAAAATTGCAGTAGTCGAGCGCAAAGGAAAGGTGCTCGCAGTTGAAACGATCCACCCGTTCTCTAACGCCCAGGGTTCCTTCGCAGCTGAAACTCTAAGCAGACTTGTGTGCGAGTATTGCTGCGAAATTATTGCCATTGGAAATGGCACGGCATGTCGGGAAACAGAAGCGTGGCTCAGCCAGCTTATTCGTACAGGAGCATTTCCCGGCATCAACGTTCAGTACACCATCGTGAACGAGTCGGGAGCTTCGCATTACTCTGTGACTGATGAAGCTCGAGCAGAGTTTCCTTCTATGGACGTGAACCACATCAGTGCAGTGTCTTTGGCACGCAGGCTGCAGGATCCTCTCCTGGAATACGTGAAAGTGCCGCCCATGCATCTTGGAGTCGGCATGTACCAACATGATGTGTCCAACAAATTGCTCACTACTGCCTTGGACTCGGTCGTCATGGAATGTGTTTCTTTTGTAGGCGTAGACCTGAATGTTGCATCAGAAGTTATGCTCCGCAAAGTGTCAGGCTTGACGAAAGCGCGGGCTACTGCTATCGTCAAATACAGGGATGAAGTGGGACCTTTTAGGGACCGCGAACAACTCAAGAAAGTAAAAGGCATCGGGCCCGTGAGCTTCCAACAGTGCGCAGGCTTTGTTAAGGTTGTCCCTCAAACTTTGAGACAGAGGAGTAACAACAGCAACCTCTCGCCTCTTTGTCCACTTGACTCTACAACGGTTCATCCAGAATCGTATGCCTACGCTAAAAAACTGATTAGACTAGCTTCATTAGACTTTGATAATATTGGTTCTTCCCAATTTATTGAAGGCCTCAAGTCATTCGTCAAATGCCAACCAATCCAGGAACTTAGCAAAGAATGCTGTTGTTCGGCTAACACACTTGACACCATTTTGGAAAGCTTGTACCAACCTTTAGATTTTGATTACCGTGCCCAGTTTGAGTCTCCTCTTTTCCGTAAGGGAGTTACCAGCATCTCTGAGCTGAAAATTGGTCAACATCTTACAGGGAGTATCATGAATGTCACTACATTCGGAGCATTCGTCGACATCGGGGTTGGGAACGACGGTCTTATACACAAGAGTCGCATGAGAGGACTTGATGTTCATGTCGGCAACACTGTCGAAGTTAAGGTCACTACTCTGGACGTAATGCATCGCAAAGTTAGCTTAGAGCTCGTGTCTCTTGTGAGATGAGGGTAACTGCTTTCTTGCAGATCATGCATCTAATTATATGGTACAAGTGTTGGTTTCCTGTCACCTGTGAGTTTTAATTGAATATTGGATACGTACCACTCGTATTTGTGTGTGTATGTATTCATTGCTACATTTCTCGATTGGATTAGTCAATTCCAGAAGACTTTTCAAATTTTCTGAAATCTGGTGTCTTTGCAACGTCTTGTTGATTCATTATTTATGATCTCAGTAATTACGGAAACTTAACCGTTTTAGTGTTCGTTTGATAAAGATCACGTTGCATATGTTTTGTTTAAAGCTGCGTAGAAAAGTTCACTTCATCTGTTATCTTCAGACTGCCGTCTTTTAGAATAATTTAAGTAAGCATCTCAGGCGTTTCTTGCATTTGTTCAGCGAAGTAATTCCTCATCTCGTTCATTGCGTAAGTGTATCATTAAATGATACACTAGGGTCATTGAATTGATAAGTTTATTGATGCGAAAGCCTCATTTCTGCTACGAGTTCATCGTAGTAATGGCCGTCTTGTTTTTCAAGTTATTCTCGAAGGTATATTTAATTCTTTACTATGGATGCAGTTGAGGAGGCTATCGAACTTTCTTGAAAATTTTACAATGTTGTGGAATAAAAAATTTTCATTTGTGTGACCTACGTTTTGTTTGAAAAGGTCGGTTTCTATTCCGTTACCTTCCTCATTTTCTCAAGTTTTTCATTTGAAAATGTATTTTGATTTTTGCGCCTTTGTGTTTTATAGAGATACACCTCAGAGAGGGTGGGATAAGCAACATGTCCAGGTAAGGCATGGGTAACTTATGATATGGGGGAGACTGGTGTCCCATGGATAAAACTGTTGAGTTACCTCAGCAATAGGTAGGCATTCAGACTTGTGTCTTTCGTGCCGATTTTGCTTCTTTCTGTTTTCATGACTACAGTACTTCTTTCTGTTTTCATGACTACTTCCTTCTTTCTGTTTTCATGACTACTTCCTTCTTTCTGTTTTCATGACTACTTCCTTCTTTCCTACCTTGTTATTTCTATGCTTAGGGTATCTTGTTTGGGAATACACCTTGAACATAGAGATCCCCCGTTATCTATAATCCATACTTTGTGGTTCGTTCTCTTAAGATCACCGTTGTTGTGGCTAGGGATTCTTAAACTACTATGAGACAAAGATGAAACTTTTTTCAAATAATGGTTTATACTGTAGTTTTTTGTTTGTCATTTGGTTCTCGCATTTGAGTTGGAAATTTAGCGACGAAAGATTAATTCTGTATTACTTTTTGTGGAAAAAAGCCAGTGTAATAATAATAATAATAATAATTAATTGACATGGAATCAATGCGTTCGCTTAGAACTCTATATTGTGGCATTGGCACCTGGCATTGTTTCGTCTTGATTTGGAGTTGAAATTTTACTTGCATATGCACATCTTCCAGAGGTAAGCCATAATAATCGTTCACTATTTCAAGTAACTTGCTGCTGTGTCTGAAGTATGTTCACGGATAAAGGCTGAATTTACCGATTCAACCATTTAACTTTAACGATGAGAACGATTTTTGGCTTGAATGCTAAGTTTGTCAATGAAATGCAAGGTTCTATAAATGTTGTAAATTGACGGTAACATGTTCTATTGCTAAGCTTTGAAAATATTTTATTATACCCGAGGGTAATGTGTGAGGGCCTGAGCCTGAGTTAGGTAGGCCTATTTTTCGCTGAAATAAAATGTTTTTGCTATGTTAAGAACAAACTTTTTCGGTTCACTACAGTCCTGTTTTTCAGCACCTACTACTTCGACTCTTATTTTGGGCCTTAATCTTCTTTCCCAACTTTTTGTTTCTGTGCCCCTTCTGCATAGATTCCGCGTGCCCTCATTTCCATTCCAAATGGTGCCTTCCTCCTTCTCTTCGGAACTCATTTGTTTAGCGGTTAGAGGATCTTAAACTAACATCTATTCTGATCTAATCTACACCTGAGGGCGCTGTCTTTCATAGAGGGGTAATAAAATAAGCTGAGTTTGCTACAACATTTTGCTGTGTAAGATTTATAGGTGATAAGCCTTACCTTTCTTCGCATTTCTGACGTGACGCGGATGCCGGTCATTCCAGAGGCTGACTTCTTGATTTAGATTTATCGTTATATTCATGACATCGGTTATACGGCATGACGAAACATTGAAGGTGCTTCTTATGACGTATGTGCCATCTTTAAAATACATACGGAGGAATGAAACTTGTGTCTTATGCCGCCCGCCCACTGATGCGATTCTATTGGTGCGACGCCTTGCGAAATCGCACGGTTCATTTGTAGCACCGTAGGAATATCATTGTGTTGACTAACTCACTGCCGATTGAGGCGAATCGAATCGCATCAGTTGGCGGGCGGCCTTATTCTTTCGGTAATCTTGAGAATCCTTCTCAGGCAGTAGTAAGATAAGCCTCATTTCCCATCACCACTACGTTTTTATTACTAACTTTTCATGCTACTTTGACTGTACTTTTATTCAGTTCAACGTTATACAGTATTTATAATTGTGGACGTAAAAAGGCTGTGCAAATAAAAAAAATTAGGATTATACATGTGATTATTTGTCAATATTCTTCCACAGTCAGTGACGAAATTCTGTAAGTTTTTCAATTTCAAACTTCAACCTTGTAACTTCATCGTTAAATTCTGCGAGAGACCGTACTTGCAAGTCTCTGTGCTTCGAAACCTCGAATTCATGTTGAACTTGGCGCTCCCAGGGGAACAATATGAGGGCCCGAGCTTAAGGCTGGGCTTTCTTTTTTTAAATATATATATATATATTTTTTTTTTTTGTTTTGTTAAGGACCATCTTTTTTCGATTCACTGCTGGCCCGAGCTGAAGGTTAGGTAGGCTTTCTTTTTTGTTAAAATAGAATAGGTTTTTGTTTGGTTACGGACCATCTTTTTTCGGTTCACTGCTGTCCTGTTTTTTCAGCACCTACTACTTTCTTCTTCAACTTTGATCTTGTTTCATGAACTTCTTTCTCATTTTATTGTTTCTATGACCTTTCTGCATAGATTCCCCATTCTCTCATCTCCATACTAAATGGTGCCTTCCTCCTTCCTCTCTTCGATACGCTCTTTTTGTAGCGGTTAGGGAGGCTTAAACTAACTTATA
Organism: Morinoia aosen; assembly: GCA_030386875.1. Lineage (NCBI taxonomy): Eukaryota > Metazoa > Arthropoda > Malacostraca > Amphipoda > Talitridae > Morinoia > Morinoia aosen. The sequence continues at coordinate 39,869,504 of CM059574.1, forward strand.
ATCTAATCTAATCTTCGATTCACTGCTATCCTGTTTTTCAGCGACTACTTATTTCTTCTTCAACCTTGACCTTCTTTCATGAACTTATTTCTCATCTTACTGTATCTATGCCCTTTCTGCATAGATTCCGCGTTCCCTTAACTCCATCCTAAATGGTGCCTTCTTCCTTCCTCTCTTTGGTTCGCATTTGATGCGGATAATGAGGCTTAAACTAACTAATATTCTAATCTTTTCATGTTGAACAATACACAAAATGCATCTCCTCCGACAGTTTTTGAGTAAACGCAATGATTTTGGTGTCATTAGATGCGAAAATGCTTGTACTTTTCAAAAACTTGAATAGAACTCTCCAAACTCAGTTTAAAATGAAAAACAAATTCCAAGGCATGCTTTGTTCTGTAAAATTTCGTACTTCATGACGTCACAACTTTTAATCAGAAATGAATTCCGAAAAAACATTCAAGTTTTTAAATCCAAACGTCTTTCCGCATCCAATGATACCAAAATCATCACTTTAGCTAAAAAAAATGTAGGAGGAGATGCATTTTGAAACCCCACATTCCGATCGCCCAAAAAAGGCAGAACAAGGAAACAATCTCAATTTTTCTTGATTATTTTTGGGATCAGCTAGGACCCTTAAAATCATTATACAGTAATAAAGAGACACCCCTCAGGGGGATACAACCATTGTATCTATGGGAATTAGCGCTCCCAGGGGGACAATGTGAGGGCCCGAGCTAAAGGTTAGGTAGGCTTCCTTTTTGTTAAAATAGAATAGGTTTTGTTGTGTTACGGGCCATCTTTTTTCGGTTCACTGCTGTCCTGTTTTTCACCGCCTACTACTTTCTTCAACTTTTTCTTGTTTCATGAACTTCTTTCTTAGCTTTCTCTTTCTGTGCCCTTTCTGCATAGATTCCACGTTCCCTTAGCTCCATACTAAATGGTGCCTTCTTCCTTCCTCTCTTTACATCTCATTTGTTGAGGATAGGGAGGTTTAAACTAACTAATAAACTAATAAAGAGACATAGAAGATGATATAGCAACGTCGCGCAGTAAAGGAAGTGCCAAGGGGGAGGTGTAACATAAAATACCACTTCCCCCTCCCCTCCCCTCCATACTTCAAACCCCCGTACCGGGCGAACGAGTGCATGTACGAAGCTTTTTTTCCACAGAAGCTTTCTAACATGTTCGTCTTGCTTTTGAGAATAAAATAAATCAACAAAAAAATAGCCATTTTTCGAATTTTGGGAGCCTTTTCTCCTTAAAGAGGGACAACCGAGTGATTTGGTCAAAATTATAAAAACCTATCGATTTTGCTGAAAAAGAGTCCTTAAGTAATGGGGCATTGATTGTGCCCTAGAATGTTATGGGGCTACGGGCACTAGAACAACCCTCCTCCCGCAAGAGATGTCAAAAGGGGGAGGGAGTGGGGTCTAAAGTCATGAATTTTTGACCCCCCATATCGGAAGAAAAGGATAATCCGGGGTCATTTCTCTGTTAAAAATGTTACAAGGGTTCTAAATCTGTTAGAAAATTGCACGAGAATGTTTCCCCATTTTCTGAAAAACTGGCCGAAATCGAAAACCTTTGATTTTGGTCTATGTTTTCTTTTTTCACAGATAATGAGTTCCAGCGAACCCATTTTTATTATTGAATGAGAAAAGTCCACTATATAATAGAAATTGATAAATCACATATTTGGGGCAAAATCCCCGTTCATAATTACATAAGGGTGTACCTTGCGATTTTTCCCAGAAAATTACGTGATATGGTCAAAAACCCGTGTCAGACGCATTGAGAGACAAATAAATCGTTATTAAGAGAAACAATCAAAATATCATCCTTTCCATATTTTATACACCAGTTTTTCTGTTATGTCTTGAGTACTGGTGTTTCTCCTATAAGCATATTGATCGCAGTGAAGGCGATGTGACTGGTCCATGTAAGACGCGAGCTGGTTTTTTAGGACTTTTCTAATATTTGGACATGTTCTGTAATTGGCTGATTGGTCTGTAGTTGGTAGATAATGGTAACACGAGATTTATGAAATTCTTTCAACGAATAAATGTACAAGCGCAGATCTCAGAGAACGCATAAGTTCTTAGTATTTCATTGGAAATTATGCCCCAGCAAACTTGCAATATTTTTAAAAGAAATTTCAGAACAACAATCGGAGTTTTATCAGGTTTTATACAAGGGAAGGGGGAAAAAAAGAAAAAGATAAATCACGCGATAAAAAAAACGAAAAATCGATAAATATATTAGAAAAAACACTCAATGTATAAAATTCTACATCACTGTCAATTTACAAAAAGCAACGTTTCAATATAACGAACATCGTTTTCAGTCTGAAAACGTACAGAAATTTATTTATCAGTCAGCGATAAAAATGTAAATTTAATGCAATGCAGAAGTAAACATCAGACGCTAAAAAATGCAAAAAAATACGTTGCAAGATAACTAGATGGGAATAATTTTGTACAATAGGATTAGATTACAAGTTAGTTTAAGCCTCCCTAACCGCTACAAAAAAAAGCGTATCGAAGAGAGAAAGGAGGAAGGCACCATTTAGCATGGAGATAAGAGAATGGGGAATCAATGCAGAAAGGGCATATAAACAGTAAGTTGAGAAAGAAGATAAAAATTTAAGAAGAAAGTAGTAGGTGCTGAAGAACAGGACAACAATGAACAGAAAAAACGTGATCCTAAACATAGCAAGAAAAAAAACATTTTATTTCAACAAAAGGAAGGCCGACCTAACTCTCAGCTCGGGCCCTTACACATTTTCCCCCCGGGAGCGCTAATTCCCATAGATACAATAGCTGTATCCCCCTGAGGGGTTGTACAATAGGAACATAGACCACCAGACGACTAGTTAATATTGCAAAACCGTTACACATTCATAGACCAGAGACAGGTGTGGTGCCCGGAAAAATTACTGAATACTTAATACAAATTTAGAATTTAATATTAAAAGTAATTTTGTACCTTTAAAAGTCTTTTATTTAAAAGATAAATAAATATTAAAATAGATAAAATCTACACCGTCTCATGAGACGAGTTCAGTGCCACTTTATGGCAACATTCACGCTCTTCAAGCAGGGTTCGCTGCTCAGCAGCCCATTCCTCCGCTAAACTTCATAGTGTAAACAAGTGCTCTGATCAACCTGGATCTACAAAACACAGTTACCTCCCCTACCTTTACCTCTTTTGATCAAGTGATTATTCGTTATTCAAGCTTGTCGTAATTAGCCGTACTTAGAATCCTAACACCATTATAATATTCTATTACTATTCGGATTACAGTACGTTGCGAAGTTCCCCCAGTCTGTTCTCCTGAATAATTCCGTGGGCCAAAAATAAATATTTACCCGTTCGGCTAGTCTTTATCCCATACTAGTTGCTATACGAATAATTATAATCGAATCGTGGGCAGTTCTAAACGAAACCTCCACGTTAGAACTAGCCTCATTGGTGACCCAATCGTGATAAATATAAATACACCCTCCTTCTTTACAATTACACATCATCCATACTAAACAAAGGAAGCACACTATAATGGTTCAGGGGAGGTAACAAACTCCAGCCGCTGAAGCCGCCGGTTGGACGCCGACACCAAGGACCAAGAAAGAAGACCGCAGTGGCATACAAAAGCCGAAGACTGCAAAAATATCGTGAGTAGCGAATTCACCAGTGATCGAGCACATATTTTTATTTTTTATTTTTTTTTCAATATTTTGTGTTTTATTGAATTGCTTTTCATTGCATAAGTAGAGAGTCCATTCCGGTGCACCATAGTATATTTCGCAAGCGAGCTCTTTTCTATATTTCCTATTCTTTTTTTTTTTTTATTGATTGCTTTTTCCAACGAGTTTCCCCTATTGCGACGTTTTTTTCTATTTCCCGCACTACATTTTCCTCCAACTTCTATCGCCATAACTATTATATTTCACATTATTTTATTTTTTTTCCCTTTTCCGCGAGCGTATCCTATTTTCGACGTTTCCTGTATTTACGCATCGCATTTATTTCAATTTTTCAAATTCTTTCGCTATATATATTTTCTACTTTTCCTATTTTCATTGGGGGAGCAAAGAAATGGAGCCCCCACCACCAAACAGTAATGGTCAAGAAACTGTAGACGACAATGAGTCGCACATTCCCACAAACGCGGCATTGGTACGTCCCCCCGACTTTGATGAGGCTTATCCTCACATGTTTTTCAACATTCTCGAAAGCCAGTTTATTGTCGCCGGGGTGCGTCGCTCATCGTTAAAGTTCCACCACGCATTAGGCGCGTTGAGTAGCCGCATAGCTCGTCATATACCACAAACGCTCATAGAGGCAGCTGATTATGAGGGGTTAAAAGAGTTTGTGCGCGCACGGTACTCCCGATCCGAAAAGGAACTCTTTGATGAGCTCCTTTCACAGAAGGGGTTGTATTGCCATGACAGACCTAGGGAATTTCTATCAAAGCTACGCACTTTAGCCGCTGAAAGCAACTTAGGCCTGTCGGAGGATTTCCTCCGACTCAAGTTCGTGAGTAGTTTGCCTGAAGCCATTCGCCCCTGGATAGCCGCGCGCCAGGAGCACGACTTGGACACTATGGCGTCCATTGCAGAAACCTATATGGAATATTTGCCTAAACATCAGATAGCTGCTGTGGACCCAATTTTTCGAGAAAGGGCACCTGACGCGGGAACACACACGAATTACCGAAGTAACGCCCGGAACGCGAACGAGGAGAGAGCGGGGCAATACAATAGCCCTAACATACCAATAGGTATCAGAGCTTTTCGTTCAAACCAGCGTCCTAGGGTCTGTAGAGCACACCTTTACTATGGGGATGAAGCTAGATCATGCCGGCGCTGGTGCTCTAATTACAAACCCGGTTTGCCGGTCTCTCGACCCTCAAGTAGAGCCTCCTCCCCCGCTAGACCTGCTAGCCCGTTCCGTAGGTCGGAAAACTAGATCGGTCGTCTGTTCAAGCTGTGACCGTCGGACGACCGCTTTCAGTAAGCGCACGTATAGGTCGCAGTGAGGTTAATCTGCTCATCGATACAGGGGCGGGGATTAGCATTTTACCACCCTCCTGTGAGGTAGGATACCTACGTCCCACTGCAGTAACACTCTCTACAGCGTCAGGGGAAAGAATTAATTGCAGAGGCGAGGCCGATCTTGTAGTGGATATTAAAGGGCTGGGAAGATCTTGGCAATGGACATTCGTCATTGCGGAGGTAGTTCAGCCGATACTAGGAATTGATTTCTTGGCCGCGCACTCGATACTTGTTGACTGCCAGAACAGTAATCTAATAGATACCTTGACAGGTAGGAAAATTCCCCTTAATTTTTCGAAGGATTCCTTAACCGCGTACTCCGCTGATTTGACCCAAATAGATCCCCGGGTACGCAAAATCTTGGCCGACCACCCGATTTTGACCTCTCCTTTACGACTCGGGTCAAACGATGCATCAACCGACTGCCCCGTGCAGCACTCAATTGATACTGGTTCTTGCTCCCCCGTTCACTTCAAGCCACGACCGTTAACGGGTTCTAAACTTGAAGCCGCTCGAAAGGAATTTGAATTTCTGTTGAACGCAGGCATCATTAGAAGGTCCAATTCTCCTTGGGCATCGCCGTTGCACCTCGTTCCAAAGAAGGAACCTGGTAAATGGAGACCTTGTGGAGATTACCGTGTACTTAACTCTCTCACTGTATGTGATAGATACCCTATTCCTCACCTTCGCTCTCTGACAATGTCCTTGCACTCAAAAAAAATCTTTTCTAAGCTCGATCTAGAGCGCGCCTACCTTCAAATTCCTGTTGCTCCTGAATCTATCCCTAAAACTGCTGTAACGACTCCATTTGGCTTGTATGAATTTTTGTACATGCCTTTTGGACTAAAGAATGCAGGACCGACGTTTCAGAGGTACATAGATGCCCTATTCGTTAACGTAAAGAACGTCATCGTCTATTTGGACGATATTCTCATTGCCTCCGAAACCGAGGAAGAGCACTTAAATGATGTGTCCACTGTTCTTTCCCTTCTCGCTCAACATAAATTGCGACTGTCGATTGACAAGTGCAGTTTCTTCCAATCTAAACTGACCTTCCTTGGCTATGAGGTGAGCGCGGACGGCATACGACCTCCCGCTGACAGAGTGGCTGCGATTGCCGACTGCGCCCGTCCTCAATGTTCTCGAGACTTACGACGTTTTATGGGCATGCTTAATTTTTTTCGCCCCATGATCCCTTCTTTTGCCACCAAAGCTCTCGGTCTAACCGAACTCTTGCGTAACTATCCGTCAACTAAACAATTGCCTTGGACTGAGGCAGCAGAGCAATCTTTTAGTGACCTAAAACAGGCTCTCGCCGACTGTCCAACTCTTCATTTTCCTTCTCCTGATGCTTCTGAATATCATCTTGTTTCCGATAGTTCTAACTTCGCCGTTGGAGCAGCACTGTACCAACTGATCGACTCCCAACCTGCACCTGTCGCTTTCTTTTCTAAGAAACTTTCCGATGTTCAAAAAACGTACTCGACGTACGATCGTGAGCTACTTGCCGCATTCCTAGCGGTGCTGCATTTCAAATCACTCGTTGACGGCCACTCAGTGACATTGTTCACTGACCACAAGCCACTCGTGTCGGCTTTTTACTCCAAAACTCTTGCTAAATCAGATAGGCAGCAAAGACAATTGTCTTTCCTGTCGGAATACGTGACATCAATAGAGTATATTAAAGGAGATCTGAACGTAGTAGCAGACTGCTTGTCGCGCCCCGTTTGCGTGACATCAGTGGACATTTTCGATCTCAAAAAGCTGGCTATAGCCCAAGCCGACGACCCTGAAACGAGTGTTTTGAAAGAAAGGCTGACACCCTTCGATATCGCCCCTGATCTTAAACTATGGTGCGATTCCTCTACCGATTGTCCTCGACCCTATGTTCCCCTCGCTTGTCGCGAGCAGATCATGGCGTTCTTGCACAATCTCGCACATCCGGGCTATAAAAATACTGCCAAAAATGTCAAAGCCCGGTTTTTCTGGCCAAATTTGGACAAAGATGTCCATCGTTTCGTCCGATATTGTGAAAATTGTCAGCAGGCAAAGGTGCATAAACACACCAAATCTCCTGTTAGCCCTATCGCTCCGCAATCTGATCGTTTCCACACTGTCCATATCGACATTGTGGGCCCTCTTCCTCCTGCTTCCTTACCTACTTCTACAACTTCTTTACCCTTCAAGTACCTATTGACTTGCATTGATCGCGCTACTAGATGGTGCGAAGCTGTTCCTCTGGTTGATACCACTGCCTCCTCGGTCGCCATTGCCTTCGTATCCGGATGGATATCACGCTTTGGTGTCCCGTTGGAAGTGGTGACCGACAGAGGTGCACAGTTTGAGGGAGAACTTTTCAGTGAATTAGCGAACCTCCTAGGTTTTCACCATGTTCGCACGTGCAGCTACAGGCCGCAGTCCAATGGCCTAGTTGAAAGATTGCACCGAACTCTTAAAGCTGCCATTATGGCCCGTAGAGAAAATTGGTATTTCTCCCTTCCTATCGTTCTGCTAGGCTTGCACATGACTCCAAATTCTTCTGGTTTTTCTCCTTTCACCGCCGTGACTGGCGCCTATATGCTCTGTCCTCAACCTTTAGTTGCCGATACAAGGCCTAGAACATTTTCTTCGGACGTTATCCAAACCTTCGTCAACGAAATGCATAAGTTCGATTTCCGACGCCTTTCCGAAGGCTCGTGCCATGATTCACCACCGGTTTACGTGCCCGTTGACTTGCAGAATTGCGAAAAAGTTTGGTTGCGAGTCGACCGGATCAAGAGGAGCTTAGAAGCCCCTTATTCAGGTCCTTACGAAGTCCTAGAACGTAACCCAAAATTTTTTAAGCTTAAACTTCCTCAGGGTGATTCAAACGTATCGATTGATCGTTTGAAACCCGCCTATAGTCGTACCCCTACCTCTTCTAAACCCTCTTCTACACCCTCATCTCCGACTCCTCCTGAACCTCCTCCTCCTCAGCCTTCTCCGCGCTGTCCTGAGGTCATTTCAGCACCCTCGCTACCTCCTCCTCGCACTAGATCGGGTCGTACCGTTCGTTTCAAACCCTCAGCGGACTACCACTATTTTGGTGTCTGAGGGCGCTCCGCGTCTGGCCGGGGTAGTGCTGTGGTGCCCGGAAAAATTACTGAATACTTAATACAAATTTAGAATTTAATATTAAAAGTAATTTTGTACCTTTAAAAGTCTTTTATTTAAAAGATAAATAAATATTAAAATAGATAAAATCTACACCGTCTCATGAGACGAGTTCAGTGCCACTTTATGGCAACATTCACGCTCTTCAAGCAGGGTTCGCTGCTCAGCAGCCCATTCCTCCGCTAAACTTCATAGTGTAAACAAGTGCTCTGATCAACCTGGATCTACAAAACACAGTTACCTCCCCTACCTTTACCTCTTTTGATCAAGTGATTATTCGTTATTCAAGCTTGTCGTAATTAGCCGTACTTAGAATCCTAACACCATTATAATATTCTATTACTATTCGGATTACAGTACGTTGCGAAGTTCCCCCAGTCTGTTCTCCTGAATAATTCCGTGGGCCAAAAATAAATATTTACCCGTTCGGCTAGTCTTTATCCCATACTAGTTGCTATACGAATAATTATAATCGAATCGTGGGCAGTTCTAAACGAAACCTCCACGTTAGAACTAGCCTCACAGGAATGAAATGGGTGATCGAGAGATGTTTCAAACTTTTACGCTGCAGTTCTATCGAATGGTTTTAGAGCAAAAAAATCTTTAGAATTTTCAGTGTGCGCCGGTTTGATTTCATGAACATGTAAATACTTTACCTCGTTCGCTAAAGTATATTCTGAAAAAGGTAGTGAAATAACTGAAATTCTCTTCATTTATACCAATACGTAAAGGAGAAGTTTATTTAGAAGTATACGTTCGTCCGAATACGTAGTAAACGTGTTAATCAAAATATGTAACCGTCATTCATGGAAAACCTTTGATATGATTTTGGATTTTAGTTCCAGCTAAGAATCGAACAGCGATTGAAAGAACATCAAGTTTCACGGCCACAAATTATGTGAAAGTTATGACTTCACGAACTGATGTTGAAAATTTTTTTCCGGCAAAAACGTTTTCTTTAAGTGTTTTCATATAGACAGAAAACGTATCTAGGGTTTGAATTGCTTTGAAGTAGCAAATTTACATATACTGTATTTGATTCGCTATCTTATTATTTCAAGGTTTTGCATTTCCTACGAAATAATGAAAAACAGGAGCGCAAAAGACTAGATTAGTAGTTAGTTCAAGCCTCCCTATCGGCAACAAAGGCGATCCAAATAGAAGAAGGAAGAAGGCACCATTCAGTATAGAGTTTAGGGAACGTGGAATCTATGCAGAAAGGGCATAGAATCAGTGAGATGGAAAAGAAGTTCATGAAACAAGATCAAAGTTGAAGAAGAAAGTAGTAGGTGCTAAAAAACAGGAAAGCAGTGAACCGAAAAAAGATGGTCCGTAACGAAACAAAATCCTATTCTATTTTAACAAAAAGATAGCCTACCTAATTTTTTAGCTCGGGCCCTCATATAGTCTCCCTGGGCGTGCTAATTCCCATAGATACAATAGTTGTATCCCCCTGAGGAGCGAAAAAGAAGCTAACAATATTCAAGTTTTCATTAGGGGTTGTTATTATGGTGAGCAGTATAAGAATTCAAAGAATTGAAGTACAGGTTTCTAAATGAAAATGATGGTTTCGACCGGATATTCATTCGACTATGTAGTTTAATATTCCCTAGCCACAACCAAGGTGAAGATTAGATTAGATTATAAGTTAGTTTAAACCTCCCTAACCGCTTCAAAAATAGAGCGTATCGAAGAGAGGAAGGAGGAAGGCACCATTTAGTATGGAGATAAGAAAATGAGTTATCCATGCTGAAGGGGCATAGAAACAGTAAGATGAGAAAGAAGTTCATGAAATAAGATAAAAGTTGAAGAAGAAAGTGAGAGGCGCTGAAAAACAGGACAGCAGTGAACCGAAAAAAGGAGGTCCTTAACAAAACAAAAAAAAAAACTTTTATTTCAACAAAAAGGAAGGCCTACCTACCTCTCAGCGCGGGCGCTCACATTTTTCCCCTGGCAACCAAGGCGAAGAGCCCATGTTTTCTTTTCTATGGACTTTAAAAAATTCTGAATCCATGCACAAAATGTGTTCCCACTTGGGATACTCTGAATATAGAAACAGCAAGTTACAGAAAATGTAGCGAAGAAGGCCTGAAAACTGCTAGAAGCAACGTATGCATGAAAGATGGAAGTGCTGAAGGCCTATCTGTAGCTAAGGTAACTTAACAGCATCCTTCTGGGGGCATCAATTCCTATTGTCCAGGATAGGCGAATCTGAATAACCCAACCCCATAGCCCAGTGTTGTTCAAAATTTTTTACAAGAGCCACTTCGATTAAACGCATTGAGAGAGCCACAGCTATTGTAAGTTAGCGTATATTACATAAGTTTTACATTAATGAATTAATTGATATATTTTTCGAGAACCGCGAATTCATGAGTCATCACGAGCCCCCAGCGGCTTGCGAGCCGCGCTATGAATACCACTGCCACAACCGATGCCACGTCCTCTGATGGGATTTCCTACAGAAAAAGTCATTCTCAGCATCCGACATCAACATATCATTTATGATTAGGTGTGAATAAGAAATATATTCTCCAGAAAGCGAAGAGACTCGTACCTAAAAGCCAAAATCGGGTAAATTACAGGAGCATTTTACATGAGATTTTCGTATACAAACTTCGTTTCTGAAGGGCCAGCATTTTGTGAACAATTTAAGAAACATCTTCATCTCGTAAAACGAAGCTAGGTTTTTTTTTGTCCAGAATCCTCAAGTCTTTCATTAAACGAAGAACCAATGAACTGAAAATTATCTGGTTTTGCTAGCAGATCACATATTTCTACACGAATACGTACATCAGAGTGAAATGGACTAGAAAGGAGCTGCCCGTGCGAAAACTTCTACCTGCATACTCGGCCACTCGAGCAGCAACTGCTCTACCGGTAAAGCCCACCCATGCCAACGCTCAAGTGCGTGAAAGTACGCATGTAACTGGACGTGAACATGCCCCTGGAGTGAAGGTTCTCTATCTCTTTGCCTACCTGCACCCCTAAAGAAATTCAACTCGACTCTCGCACTCCCTGGAATAAAAATGCCACACATAGCCAACATCCTATTATTTACCGGGACTTTCCTCGCATCTTCTGGAACAACAACATATAGCCAATATTGCCAACATATAGCCTATATTGCCAACATATAGCCTATATTGCCAACATATAGCCTATATTGCCAACATATAGCCAATATTGCCAACATATAGGCAAGATTGCCAACATATAGGCAATATTGACCACATATAGCCAATATCCTATTATTTACCGGTACGTTCCTCGCATCAAATGGGACAACAAAACATAGTGAATATCGCCTACATATAGCCAATATTGCGAACATATAGCCAATATTGCGAACATATAGCCAATATTGCGAACATATAGCCAAAATTGTCTACGTATAGCCAATTTCCTATTTTTTCTCGGCACTTTCCTCGCACCCCCTGGAACACAAACATTTAGCCAATATTGCCAACATTTAGCCAATATTGCCAACATTTAGCCAATATTGCCAACACATAGCCAATATTGCCAACACATAGCCAATATTGCCAACACATAGCCAATATTGCCAACACATAGCCAATATTGCCAACACATAGCCAATATTGCCAACACATAGCCAATATTGCCAACACATAGCCAATATTGCCAACACATAGCCAATATTGCCAACACATAGCCAATATTGCCAACACATAGGCAATATTGCCAACACATAGGCAATATTGCCAACACATAGGCAATATTGCCAACACATAGGCAATATTGCCAACACATAGGCAACATTGCCAACACAGGCAATATTGCCAACACATAGGCAATATTGCCAACACATAGGCAATATTGCCGACACATAGCCAATTTTGCCGACATATAGCCAATTTTGCCAACACATAGCCAATTTTGCCAACACATAGCCAATTTTGCCAACATATAGCCAATTTTGCCAACATATAGCCAATTTTGCCAACATATAGCCAATTTTGCCAACATATAGCCAATTTTGCCAACATATAGCCAATTTTGCCAACATATAGCCAATATTGTTAACATATAGCCAATATTGCCAACATATAGCCAATATTGCATTATTATTATTACTATTATATAAGAAAGTTTTAGCCTCCCTTAACCACGACAAAGATGTTCCAAAAGAGGAAAGAGGAAGGCACCATTTAGTATCGAGTTTAGGGAACGCGGAATCTATGCACAAGGTGCACAGAAACAGTAATCTAGGAAAGAAGTTCATGAAACAAGAAAGTTTAAGAAGAAAGTAGTAGGTGCTGAAAAACAGGACAGCAGTGAACCGAAAAAAAGAGGGTCCGTAACAAAACAAAAACCTATTTTATTACAACAAAATATAGTCTCCCATATAGTCTCCCATGTAGCCAATATTGTCAACATGTAGCCAATATTGTCAACACGTAGCCAATATTGTCAACACGTAGCCAATATTGTCAACACGTAGCCAATATTGTCAACATGTAGCCAATATTGTCAACATGTAGCCAATATTGTCAACATATAACCAATACCCTAGTATATAACGGGACTTTCCTCGTACCCACCGCAACATCAACGTATCCCCAATATTGCCAACATGTAGCCAATGTTGCCAACATGTAGCCAATATTGCCAACATGTAGCCAATATTGCCAACATGTAGCCAATATTGCCAACATGTAGCCAATATTGCCAACATGTAGCCAATATTGCCAACATGTAGCCAATATTGCCAACATGTAGCCAATATCGCCATTATATAGCCAATATCGCCATTATATAGCCAATATCGCCATTATATAGCCAATATCGCCATTATATAGCCAATATCGCCATTATATAGCCAATATCGCCATTATATAGCCAATATCGCCATTAAATTATATAGCCAATATCGCCATTAAATTATATAGCCAATATCGCCATTAAATTACATAGCCAATATCGCCATTAAATTATATAGCCAATATCGCCATTAAATTATATAGCCAATGTCGCCATTATATAGCCAATATCGCCATTAAATAGCCAATATCGCCATTATATAGCCAATATCGCCATTATATAGCCAATATCGCCATTATATAGCCAATATCGCCATTATATAGCCAATATCGCCATTATATAGCCAATATCGCCATTATATAGCCAATATCGCCATTATATAACCAATATCGCCACTATATAGCCAATATATTGCCAACATATAGCCAATATTGCCAACATTTAGCCAATATATTGCCAACATATAGCCAATATTGCCAACATGTAGCATATATCTTATTATACACTGGGACTTTCCTCGCATCCCCTTGAACAACACCACATAGCCAATATTGCCAACTTCCAGTCAATATTGCCAGCGTATAGCCAAAATTGCCCATCCATATAGCCAATATTGCCAACATTTAGTCAATATCCTATTATTTACCGGGACTTTCCTCGCATCCCCTGGAACAACAACATATAGCCAATGCTGCCAAAATGTAGCAAATATTGCAAACATATAGCTAATATTGCCAACATATAGCTAATATTGCCAACATATAGCTGATATTGCCAACATATAGCTAATATTGCCAACATAGAGCCAATATTGCCAACATAGAGTCAATATAACCAACAAATAGCCAATATTGCCTACAGATAGCCAATACTGCCTACAGATAGCCAATACTGCCTACAGATAGCCAATACTGCCTACAGATAGCCAATACTGCCTACAGATAGCCAATACTGCCTACAGATAGCCAATACTGCCTACAGATAGCCAATACTGCCTACAGATAGCTAATATTGCCTACAGATAGCAAATATTGCCTACATGTAGCAAATATTGCCTACATGTAGCAAATATTGCCTACATGTAGCAAATATTGCCTACATATAGCAAATATTGCCTAAATATAGCCAATATTGCCTAAATATAGCCAATATTGCCAACATATAGCCAATATTGAAAACATATAGCCAATATGGCTAAAATATAGCCAGTTTTGCTATTATATAGCCAATATCCTATTATATACCGGGGCTTTTCTCGCATACCCTGGAACAACAACGTATAGCTAATATTGCCAACAGAAAGCCAGAAAAAAGGTGCTCTCCGTGGCACAGTGGTTAAGGGATCAGCCTTGAATGTTGGAGACGAGGGTTCGTATCCCGGCGCTGGCGCGGAGATTTTCCCCGTTTGGTATAAGGGAAAGCTCAAGCACAATACCCCACTCAACCCAGGTGTTGGAAATGGGTACCGGCTTTACGGGGGAACCATCATGGTGTCCTATACAGGGTGTTTCAAAAATACACGGCATAATTTCAGGTATGTATTTCCCACATGTAGACAATCAAAATAGTTCATTACAACATATGTCCGGAAATGCTTCATTTCCGAGTTATGGCCTTCACAACATTGAAATTCACCGGAACGTTTTTCTTTCCGCAGGTCGTTGCCATTACAGAAGATGTTCAAAATGACCACCTCCTGCTTGAATACAGACCTCACATCGATGTCTCATTGACCTGCGAACACGATCCCACACTCCAGGAATGTTGCGTATGTCCTCAGAGCGTGCCACAATTCGATTCCGAAGGGGTTCCAAATCAGGCACCGGAGACGAATAAACCAATGATTTTAAATGGCGCCAGCTCCTGATTTGTGTACATGACACACAGTCGAACGCCAAACACAACACTGAATTTAACCTTCGCCTAGGAATGATCTGTCAGAGTGCCCTCTTAATGTGTCCTTTGACGGCAACGACCTGCGGAAAGAAAAACGTTCCGGTGAATTTCAATGTTGTGAAGGCCATAACTTTACCGGCTTTACGGGGGAACCATCATGGTGTCCTATATATAGGGTTAGTTATAAGATATTTGAAAAACCAATGCTAAGATCATATGTATCAGGCTTGATTGGAAATAAAGCATCCCAAAGATACCGATGTTTGTTTGTTTGTTTAATATTGCCTTATATAGCCAATATTGCCAACATATAGCCTATACTGCCAACATATAGCCTATATTGCCAACATATAGCCTATATTGCCAACATATAGCCTATATTGCCTACATATAGCCAATGTTGCCTACATATAGCCAATGTTGCCTACATATAGCCAATGTTGCCTACATATAGCCAATGTTGCCTACATATAGCCAATGTTGCCTACATATAGCCAATGTTGCCTACATATAGCCAATGTTGCCTACATATAGCCAATGTTGCCTACATATAGCCAATGTTGCCTACATATAGCAAATATTTCCAACATATTGCAAATATAGCCAACTTATAGCAAATATTGCCAACTTATAGCCAATATTGCCAAAATATAGCCAATATGGCCAACATATAGGCAATATTGTCAACATATAGGCAATATTGTCAACATATAGGCAATATTGTCAACATATAGGCAATATTGTCAACATATAGGCAATATTGTCAACATATAGGCAATATTGTCAACATATAGGCAATATTGCCAACATGTAGGCAATATTGCCAACATGTAGGCAATATTGCCAACATGTAGGCAATATAACATGTAGGCAATATAACATGTAGGCAATATAACATATAGCTAATATGGCCAACATGTAGCCAATATTGCAAACATATTGCCAATATTGCCGATATATAGCCAATATTGCCTGCATATAGCCAATATTACCTACATATAGCCAATATTGCCAATATATAGCCAATATTGCCAACATATAGCCAATATTGCAAGCATATAGCCAATATTGCCACCATATAACCAATATTGCCATCATATAGCTAATATCCTATTATTAACCGGGACTTTTCTCGCATCCCCTAGAACCACAACATATAGCCAATGTTGCCAACATATAGCCTATATTGCGAATATATAGGCAATATTGCTAACATATGGCCAATAGCCTATTCATCACGGAGGCCAACCTTGCATCCCCTGGAAAAACAACATATACCCAATATTGCCGAAATAAAGCCAATATGGCCAACATATGGCCAATATTGCCAACATATAGCCAATATCGCCAACATATAGCAAATAATGCCAACATATAGCAAATAATGCCAACATATAGCAAATAATGCCAACATATAGCCAATATTGCCAACATCTCATCATTTACCAGGACTTTCTTCGATCCCCCAGGAACAACAAAATATAGCCAATATTGCCAACATATAGCCAATATTGCCAACAAATAGGCATTATTGCCAACAAATAGGCATTATTGCCAACAAATAGGCAATATTGCCAACAAATAGGCAATATTGCCAACAAATAGGCAATATTGCCAGCAAATAGGTAATATTGCCAACATATAGGCAATATTGCCAACATATAGGCAATATTGCCAACATATAGGCAATATTGCCAACATATAGGCAATATTGCCAACATATAGCCAATAGCCTATTCATCACCGAGGCCTTCCTCGCATCCCCTGGAACAACAAAATATTGCCAATATTGCCGAAATAAAGCCAATGTTGGCTCCATGTAGCCAATATTGCCAACATATACCCAATATTGCCAACATATAGCCAATATTGCCAACATATAGCCAATATTGCCAACATATGGCCAATATTGCCAACATATGGCCAATATTGCTAAAAAATAGCCAATTATGCCAATATATGGCCAATATTGCTAACATATAGCCAATTATGCCAACATATAGCCAATTATGCCAACATATTGCCAATATTGCCAACCTATATCCAATATTGCCAACATATTGCCAATATTGCCAACCTATAGCCAATATTGCCAACATATTGCCAATATTGCCAACCTATATCCAATATTGCCAACCTATATCCAATATTGCCAACCTATATCCAATATTGCCAACCTATATCCAATATTGCCAACCTATATCCAATATTGCCAACCTATATCCAATATTGCCAACCTATATCCAATATTGCCAACCTATATCCAATATTGCCAACCTATAGCCAATATTGCCAACCTATAGCCAATATTGCCAACCTATAGCCAATATTGCCAACCTATAGCCAATATTGCCAACCTATAGCCAATATTGCCAACCTATAGCCAATATTGCCAACCTATAGCCAATATTGCCAACCTATAGCCAATATTGCCAACCTATAGCCAATATTGCCAACCTATAGCCAATATTGCCAACCTATAGCCAATATTGCCAACCTATAGCCAATATTGCCAACCTATAGCCAACATTGCCAACCTATAGCCAATATTGCCAACCTATAGCCAATATTGCCAACCTATAGCCAATATTGCCAACCTATAGCCAATATTGCCAACCTATAGCCAATATTGCCAACCTATAGCCAATATTGCCAACCTACAGCCAATATTGCCAACCTATATCCAATATTGAAAACCTATATCCAATATTGCAAACCTATATCCAATATTGCAAACCTATATCCAATATTGCAAACCTATATCCAATATTGCCAACTTATGGCCAATATTGCCAACCAATAACCAATATCCTATTATTTACTGGGACCTTCGTCGCACCTCCTGGAATACCGTCTCACACCCCCAGGGAAAGCGAGCAGCCCAGGTTGGGATCCTCCGCTCTATTTGTAGTTTGCCTTTGCAGTCTAAAAATCATCATGTTTTAAATTTACTGAATAAAATATTCCGATAAACATAGGAGTGAAAAGACTCTATAATAGCGTCACCAATTCCTCAAGTTTTTCAGAATTGTGCTCGAATACGAAAAAAATGCAACCTTTTCCAAAGAACTAATTCAACAAGCCGTGCGGACTTATGTCCTACTGAGGATATTCTCACTAAAAATTTGACCAGTTTGACTGAAATCCATAAGCACTAAAGTTTGTTTTGAAATATTGAAACTAATTGCGTTGTAAATATAAGTTAAAGTACACACTGCGTTTTGTGCTTTTCAACTCTGTCAGAATTCAGAAATAGGAATGTGACCTGTATATTTAGCACGTTTCTTCTCAGCTCTCACAATTCAATCTATCTCTCAAAAAAAAAAAAAATATCAGAACAGGATTGTAGTTCATCTCATGTAATTTATTTTCCATAGACATACGGTCTGATGACAAGTTAAGCAACGCTCGTCTAATTAACGCTCTAATCTCTGATCTAATTCATGGAACATTCTTCAGGAATTTTTACATAGCCTCTTTAAAATACTGCTGACCGAAGCGTGTTCCTAACACGTAAATTGACTGCGTATCGAGACATGGGTACCAATAGGTCAATTGTTCATTCGCGTACAGGTGGGAATGAAGGACATTTCATACTTCGAGACCTTTTAAAAAATGGATTTCATACGAGGTGCAATGTTATCGTGCAATTGTATTTTTCATATTTCGCGTGGAGGATAAAAATGTACTCGAGCAGTAAAGTCGATCTCCTAATTCTGCAACTTACAACCTAACCACACCAACCGCGAAAACGCGGAGATCGTGTTAACCTTCATTTGGTGTGAAACTTGACAGGCACCGCACAATTAATGTTGCTTTACGGTTCACGCCTTGCGAAATGATTCACAACACCTTTTAATGATAGTTTAATCGGGCACATAGAAGTCAAATTTCCAAGAGCAGAAATTGCGTATCTACCATGTAAAAATTCAATGGTGCTCCACTTAAATGAGTGTAAAAATTTAATGAGATCATAAATTGTTTTATTATACGGATTTCTATAACATTGGTCAAATTAGCATTAGTTTAAGACTCCCTTACCACATAGAATGCACCTCGAAGAGAAGGGACAATATGGCGTGGACTGAGGAACACAGAATCTATGCAGAAAGTGTGTTCCTACAGAGGGGCCCAGCGTATAGAAACAGAGTTAGGAAGGAAAGAAAGAAAAGAAGAAAAACAGTTCATTTGCAAATAAAGTTGATACATGAAATGCATTACATTGGTTGCTAAAAAAGGGGAAGGAAGCCACATAAAACAGGAAGGTAGGGGAAGAAAATGCACGAGGTGTCAAAGAAAGTTTCAAGACAGAAAAAAGCAAGTAGACACGATAGATAGAAGTCAGGAAAGCCTATCTACAGCTGAGGTAACCTAACAGTATATTTACTGGGAGCGTCAGTAAATATTGCTCAAGATTTAGTAACACTTTGACCGCGACGTGACCCAACGGCGGTCACCGAGGGGATTTTCAGAATGCTGCTGATCGACCTGCAGTTACAAACTCTGTATACGTAAATAGTTACTGAAAACTGTTTTAAGGCACGATCTATTTATTGTTCGTCATCTTAAAAATTGATCCCTTAAATTTATTGTAATGGGAGTCGAATATTGAACTTCAGTTTAACCCGCCGCAGTCGTGTCAACTAAGCCAAACCTATAGTCCATGATACGCGCGTTGCGCATAGCATGGGCAATACTTTTCGCGCAAATATTTACGTTATTATCGAGTAAAATGGCTGCAAATACAAAAGAAAATGCTGCTTGAAAATGTGTGGATCTCTTAATATTTGTACTTTAGTGTGAAATTAGATAAAAAAAATTCCAGTTTACAAACAAGTCCATAAAATTCATTTAATCACATTAATGCAATTGATATGCTACAATTATTATTATGCTACAATATAAGCGACATAAAACATAAAAGCGGATGTAGAAAATATCAAGTGTAAGTTTTAAAGTTGAAAGCTAGCGTTTTTTAATATAAACTTTAATTTTAATCAACACTGAGAAACGCAAGTAATATCGGTCGATATTGAATTTGATGTCAACGATTTTCATAATTTCGTTGCGGGATCTAGGTAGGGTAATTCATCAAATATCGAACTGAACTGATTATCGAACAACTTTGGAAATATGCGCGTAATAAATTTAGTAAGCATCCAAACTTGCTCAGTGCCAGTGATCTTGCATCTAAAACTCCTATTTTAGTGATAAAAACTCATTTCTGTGAGCTGCAAACTGCTACCAGCTGTTGCGAACGCATTTTCTGTACGACCCTTACAAATTGGTCGAATTTTTTCACTCGAAAAATCTTACGCACCTCGGGAAAATTGCGACGGTTTAATTGTTGTTGGGTCACCGTCAACCTCCCGTCATAACTAGAGAGTAGTGTTGTCATATGATGTTCTGTTACTGTATTTTTTTCTTTTCCGCCAAAAACTTGATAATTATTCCATGTTCGACATTCAGTTCCTTTTTCATGTCAGTATTAAATACTGAACAAAGGTGTTCGAATCAAAATTCCTTAAAAATCATGAATTTATGCCTCGAACAAAGCTTTTCGATTCTTAATTCTTTTAAATAACTGAATCGATCTATTGAACGCCTGTTTCATTTCATTAAAATATTGTATTAACGCTTGATAATAACATTGAATAGTTGAAGATGGGAATTCTGGTGAGGGGCTATCAATCATCTGCTGGTGTTCCAAAGCCCTCAAGATCATCAATGATTCGTCTGGCTACATTTACTGATGATCAATCCCTTGCCAAGAAAATTGATGCAAGCATCAATAATAATTCATTGACGAGTGCTTTACACTCTACTCCAAAAAAGGTCACACAGGTTGATGATCACAATGATGGTTCAACAAACACTGCAAATGAAACATCGACATCATATTCAAATTTTGATAACTCTCCATTCAAATGCATCTTGAAAATAAGTAATGAGACAGTTATTTCAAACAAACAAACAAAACAAACATCGGCATCTTTGGGATGCTTTATTTCCAATCAAGCCTGATACAAATGATCTTAAGCATTGGTTTTTCAAATGTCTTATAACTAACACTATATATAGGACACCATGACGGTTCCCCCGTAAAGCCGGTACCCATTTCCGACACCTGGGTCGAGTGGGGTATTGTGCTTGAGCTTTCCCTTATACCCAACGGGGAAAATCGCAGCGCCAGCGCCGGGATACGAACCCGCGACTCCAACATACAAGTCCGATCCCTTAACCGATGTGCCACCGCGAGCACTTCCAAGAAAATCCAGTGCACCAAAGAAAAAAAGAATGAAAGAAAAACGTTTATTTTCCAAGTGGCCACATGAGGTGTACAAATAGATAGACCATACGAGGCATATTAATGGACAAAATATACGAGGCGTACTAATAGACAAACCATACGTGGCGTGCTAATAGTCTAACAAAAGTTCCATACGAAGAGAACTAATTGACAAACCATCCTGTTCGAATCAAAATTCTTGTTCGATTCCTGTTCGATATTGATGAAATTATGTTACTAAAGAATTCGATTTTTAGAACAATAAATACATTTCAATAATCTACGTTGTCTTTCAAGCGACATCACAGAACAAGAAAGCAACTGTTCAAGAATAACCTTGAGGCCCGCAAGAGTTATTCAGAGCAAAAGTTACCGATTTATGAAGGTTGTTTCTAGACACACGTGATTTCTGTTCGATATTTGATGAATTACCCTAATTGGAGACATTTCGGTAAATCTGAAGGAGATGACAGTTGTCGATTTTCCACTTTTTGGTGCCTGAACCTATTTAATTTAATTAAAATTAACAAGTTTTCTTCTATTCTTTTTTCGTCTCAAATGAGTATTTTACGATTTATAGCGGTAAGTTTAGTTTCGTCATTGATGACGAATGCGCTCGAATAAACAGCTACTCATCGATTTTCGAATTTTTGTTGCTTGAAACATGGTAATAACATCGAAATAAACAACTTTTATTCCATACACTTTTTTCGTCAAATGAGTATTTAACGAGGTATAGCGGTAGGTTTGGTTTCGTCTTTCAAGACAGAGCGCTGGAAGCGAGACGCCATTGCAGTATTGCCATACAACTCGATCAAAGAATTTCTTTCCGCTTCAAAAACTGGAGTTGCGGTAAGTCATTTACCGCTATAACTAATAAAATACTCATTTGAGACAAAAAGTGCATAGAAAAAACTTGTTTATTTCGATCTAATTAACTATGCTAAGTCATCGAAATTTACAAAATCGACAACTGTCATCTACTTCAGATTTACCGACATTTCAAAACGTTTTACATCAATGACATTGTGCTCGAAATTGCTTGGTTTTCGAGATATAACATAAATAAAGTTCAGGTAAGAATAGCATTAATGGCAGTTTCGATACGGCTCTTCCAGCGCTTTGCGCACGCGGACCACGCTAAGTTTTTCGGCGGGAATCATCGGCGTCGGGTTGGTAAAGTTAAATTAAAATTATTTTAGATTTACTTACGTTAGTGTAATATAGCGAGTAGTGTAAGTTCTAGTTAGAGAGACCAATAGTTGGCAACGCTCGAGACAGCAACACTCGCGGCCAGTCTGCAAGTGGCCTCAGGTTCAACAACAAGTAAATGTTGACTGAGTGTGTGTATATAGTACCTACTGTGGTTGGTATCTAACTTCTTAATTTCGAAACTAATGTACTAATTCTATGCTACCCTATTCTATATATTCCTTTCTATCTCCGCTCTGCTCTCGCTAACCACATTCTGGTATCTGAGTATCTAGTTATGTTGTAAGGTATCCAAGAGGTGAGTAAACTATTTTACCTAACTTGATGTCTATTACTATGCTGTGTCTAAGTCTATGTGAAACCTATACTGTGCTATAGTGTAGGTTGTGATATTGGCGACGAGGATTTGGTAGAACTGCTGGAAGTGACTAAGTGGTCGTGACTACTGACTAGTGAGGGAACATAAAATTTGCCTAGTGAAATTTTTTATTGTTGTTGTGCTGCTCACTGGTGTTGCTAGACTGGCTAGACTAGTGAAGAATCTCAGAATTGAGCAAGTGATAGTACTATTTGTGCTGTGAAAATTTTTTTACAGTGTGTTTGACTTACTAAAAAAATTCAATATGCCATTGATAGGTTCAGTAGGAGAATTTAATCCTGTAGAGGAGGAATTTGGAGACCATGAAACTAGATTACACTGCTATTTTTTAATAAACAAAATAGAGGAAAATAAAAAAGCCCCCACCTTAATTTCACTAGTGGGTCCTAAAATTGCTAGGCTCATTAGAGACCTCGTGTCTCCTAAAAAAGTACTTGATGCTACTTATGACGAGATTGTGGAAGCGTTGAGACGGCATTTTAAGCCAACAAGAAATCAAATCTTTGAGAGGTTTAGGTTTCATAAGCGGAACCAGAGACAAGGGGAAAGCATTGCAGATTTTGTGGCTAGCTTGAAAGCACTTTCTAATACCTGTAATTTCAAACAGGAAGTGCTAGAAGAGACCCTGCTGGATCGTTTCATTTTGGGTGTGTCCAGCAATGAAATTCAAAATTGCTTGTTAAATGAGGCTGGCCTGACATGGCAAAAGGCCATGGATCTAGCTACTGCTAAAGAAACCACACTGAGAGAAACAGTGGGGTTGAGGCAACCAAATTCAATTCTAAATGTAGGCCAGAGCAGAGTTAAGCAAACTGCTATTAAGCCTCAGGGCAAAACTCAGACTCAAGCTAACCCCAAATCAGCATGCAGCGGCTGTGGTAATCTGCACTGGCGTAGAGATTGCCCCTATAAAGACAGTGTTTGTCATGGTTGTGGCCAAAAAGGCCATCTTAAGAAATGTTGTTTTAAATTGACAATTAAGAAATCTGATAAAGGCAACAAAAATAATTTTGTGCATGCTATGCATGAAAAAAGGGGGAGGGAAAACCACCCTAACCCTAATGGAACTAGCAATGGAACCAGTGCAGACTACCCAGCCCCCAAGCCAGAATGTTATGGGGACATTTTTGCTTTAGCCGAGGAAATGAAACCCCCAATCAAAATAAAATTGTTACTAAATGGTGTGCCATTAGAGATGGAGGTAGATACAGGTGCTGCCAGGTCTATCCTTTCAATGGCCACCTACTCTAAAATTCCAGCTAAGTCAAGACCCGAGCTGAGACCTTCTGATGTGAAGCTTAGGACTTATGGGGGAGCTGAGCTGGTAGTTTGTGGGGAGATTAGGGCTAACATCCAGCGTGAATCTAGTGGTATGGTTCCTCAGCTAGCAACTATTGTGGTTGTAGACAGGGAGGGGCCAGCCTTGCTGGGTAGGGACCTGATTGATTTCCTTGGGCTAACTATAGTTTCAAATAATGTCAACAAAGTGATCACTTGCCCTGAAGAGTTAGCAAATAAATTCCCCGACCTTTTTCAACAAGGTCTAGGTTGCTTTAAGGGAAGAAAATTCAAAATAGAAGTGGATCCAGCCATACCACCAAAGTTCTGTAAGGCCAGGAATGTGCCTTACACACTTAGACCTAAGGTGGAGGCTGAACTTGATAGACTGGTGCAGGAAGGTATTCTCACCCCTGTACAGTATTCAAGATGGGCGGCGGCGATCGTCCCTGTGCTCAAGGCTGATCAAAGCATCCGAATATGTGGGGATTACAAGCTCACAGTCAACAGAGCCACTAGGCTTGATACCTACCCCATACCAAGAGTGGAGGATCTATTTAGCGGGTTAGCAGGAGGAGTTATATACTCCAAGCTAGATATGTCTCAGGCATACGCTCAACTACCCTTAGATGAAGACTCCAAGGAACTCACGGTAATAAACACCCACAGAGGTTTATTTGCCTACAACCGTCTCAGCTTTGGAATTGCGTCCGCACCTGGAATCTTTCAGCGTGCCATGGAAGGACTATTGCAGGGCCTCCCAGGAGTGTTCTGCTACCTGGATGACGTCCTGGTGAGTGCCACTAATGAGCAAGAGCACAACAAGCGTCTCTATCAAGTCCTATCTAAACTTCAGGAGGCAGGACTAAAGCTGAAAATAGATAAATGCCAAATTGGAGTGCCACAGGTATCCTACCTTGGATACCAAATCGACAAGGACGGATTGCACCCCACTGCCGAGAAGGTAGCAGCAATCCAGAAGGCACCAGCTCCTACTAATGTAACTCAACTGAGAGCCTACCTTGGGCTGCTAAATTTCTATAGGAAATTTCTAAAATCATCTGCAACTATGCTGGAGCCCCTAAATACCTTACTGAGGGATAAAACCCCTTGGAAATGGGATGCAAGTCAGGAGAGAGCCTTCCAGAAATCTAAACAAGCCCTCCTGGACTCTCAGACTCTAGTCCACTTTGACCCTCAGAAACCCATAGTGGTAGTGGCTGACAGTAGTGCGTATGGTGTGGGAGCGGTGCTGTGTCACCTTATTGATGGGATTGAACGCCCCGCCTATTTTGCCTCCCGAACTCTAACAGCAACAGAACGCAACTACTCTCAAACTGAGAAAGAAGCCCTAGCTATGGTGTTCGCACTTCGAAAATTTCATTGCTACCTGTGGGGACAGGATTTCACGGTGGTTACGGACCACAAACCTTTGTTAGGACTATTTGATCCGGGTAGAAGCATTCCTCCGATGGCATCCGGGCGCATCCAAAGGTGGGCTTTACTACTGCAGTCCTACAAGTTCACCTTGCGTCACCGGTCTGGCGTGCTGTTGGGTACGGCTGATGCTCTCAGTCGTCTACCCTTGACAACTCCCGAGGAAGCCACACCTATTCCTGCGGAATGGACGTCCTTAGTAAACTTCCTCGAGTCAGCTCCAGTCACCAGCACCCACATCCGCGACAGCACCCTAAGGGACCCAGTACTTTCAAAGGTATACAAATACTGCCAAGTAGGCTGGCCTTCGATGGTAATTGGTGACCCTGATCTCGCTCCGTATACTAGGAGGCGAGACGAATTGTCCACACAAAATGGCTGTGTGCTCTGGGGAGCAAGAATAATTGTACCCCAAGCTCTCAGACAAGCTATTGTGGATGAACTTCACTCTGGTCATGCTGGATCATCCAGGATGAAGGAGTTAGCTCGCAGCTACGTGTGGTGGCCCCTTCTGGATAAAGACCTAGAAGAAACAACTAAGTCATGCAGCGAGTGCCTGAGCACTCGAGCCGCACCGACGAAAGCTGAACTCCATCCGTGGGAATGGCCTGCGAAGCCTTGGCATCGCATACACATTGACTACGCGGGCCCAATGGATGGAAAATACTACCTAGTGATCGTGGATGCACACTCTAAGTGGGTTGAAATTTTTCCCACATCTACTACAACCTCTAGCGAAACGATCTTGTGCCTGAAACACACTTTTGCGACATTTGGATTCCCAGTAACAATTGTTTCAGACAACGCAACGTGTTTCACATCGGTTGAATTCCAAGAATTTGTGAAGGCATGTGGTATGCGACATATTACAAGCGCACCATACCACCCTTCAACTAATGGACTGGCAGAGCGCATGGTACAAACTTTCAAGAAGAATATACGGAAGTCAACGGAACCCCTACGCCTAGCACTAGACAGGTTCCTGTTCAACTATCGGCTAACACCTCACACGACAACAGGTGTTACGCCTGCCGAACTGATGTTAGGCAGGAAAGTTCGCTCTCGTCTTGATCTGCTTTGGCCGTCAGAAGCAATCGCGTCCAAAGTTGCTCAACGCCAGGACGCTCAGAAAAGATACCACCCAGGGTCTCGCGCGGTTGACATTCCGCTGGAGTCACCTGTGATGGTCCGTCAATACACGCCGGGTTCCCCAAAATGGACCCCTGCTACCACCATTGAGAAAACAGGCCCGGTATCCTACAAGTGCCAACTGAAGGGGGGAGAGGTCGTTCGTCGACACCAGGACCAAGTTATTACCTGCTCGAACACCATCCCTGAACCCTTGGAACAACCTACGGAGGAAACCGTTGTGTTTCCACAACCTGCTCAAAATTCATACCCACCACCTCCGACCCATGAACCTGACTCCGAAACACCTGATTACCCGATTCCCACCCAGGAGGCTAGGATGCACGAGCCTCCAAGCGCTAGCATCTCGCGCAGGTCTACCCGAGCTCGGAAGCCTGTGGTGAGAATGGACCTTTAGGATTGACTATATTGAATAAGGGGACTGGGGATACAGGGGGGGTTTCTAATTAAGGAGGGAGGGGTGTAATATAGCGAGTAGTGTAAGTTCTAGTTAGAGAGACCAATAGTTGGCAACGCTCGAGACAGCAACACTCGCGGCCAGTCTGCAAGTGGCCTCAGGTTCAACAACAAGTAAATGTTGACTGAGTGTGTGTATATAGTACCTACTGTGGTTGGTATCTAACTTCTTAATTTCTAAACTAATGTACTAATTCTATGCTACCCTATTCTATATATTCCTTTCTATCTCCGCTCTGCTCTCGCTAACCACATTCTGGTATCTGAGTATCTAGTTATGTTGTAAGGTATCCAAGAGGTGAGTAAACTATTTTACCTAACTTGATGTCTATTACTATGCTGTGTCTAAGTCTATGTGAAACCTATACTGTGCTATAGTGTAGGTTGTGATAGTTAGTTTACTTAACTAACCTAGCTTTACCTAGCCTAACCTTACCTATTGTTACGTCAAAAGTTCAAAAACGTATTTCTACTCATTTACGTCTCCGTTTGTTCAATTTTATATACGACATTCCTATAACATAAAAGTTAAATATTTCGAAAACTAAGCATTTGCGAGCACAACGTCATTTGTGTGAAACGTCTTCAATTGTACCATATTACTCATATGTGGTAACGAAATAATTGAAATAGTTGACAACATTAAATTCTATATTGACCGTGACATCAGCATATACCGATACCAAACATTGTGAACGATTCAGCAACATGAATTAAAAAGTTTAAGCTGTTCATGGTAAACATTAAATAAAAGATCTACGTATAATATAACCATACCTACATGCACTTAGTAATAGTTTGCAACAATTGGCCAAGACACACGTTTAATTCCACAACCAAGTTTGACAGTGCTAGTCAAATTTTGTTCTGATTCTTCAGTGTCAAAGCAGTTTGCAGAATAAACAATTTCTTATTTAAATCATTTGGAAAAAAATATTTAGATCATTTATCGATAGTTACTAAATTTCTATTTAATTTTATATGGAGCAGAATAAAGCGCAGCTATAACAAAACTTGAACTAAGTTTTTTACAGTCGATCAAGTGACACTTCAATTTTATAAATATTTTATCTCGTTTTAATAGGCTAGGTAGCTACTACTAACAATTTATAAGCTCACTCTATGGAATGCAGTTTTTATTTCAAGTCTTCAACTACAAATTATATGCAGAAGCATTTAAAATTGTACGCACCTCTTAATCAACAAAATTCCATTAGAATCAAGTAAATTGAACTAGGCTAGCTATTTTGAATTTTTAGCCATGCGCGATATGTAGAGCAGGCTCAGTATTCACATTGTGGAACATATGTCTATTTCTAAGTCGGCTTGAAAAAAATAGAAATGTACTACACCAAAAAGCACGTTTTTTACTTCAAAAACCATAAAAAATATTTTGAAGGATAACAACTCTAATCTTGAATTTTGAGTAAATGGCACTGTGTGAGGTTTAATAGGATATGTTTACTTCAATACTTCATGATTTACAATTGCTTGATAATAATTAAGCTTCCGGATATGATCATAAATTTGATATTTTTTCTGTGCTTTCAAAAGGCTTTCACTGTTTTTTTACTAATTCTCTTATAATTAATTTCATTCGTTATAACACCTGAACAATTCAAGATATTTGTCACAAAGTATACTTTATTCCAATCAACCAAGCCTGATACATATCACCTTGTACATTGGTTTTTCAAATGCCTTATAGCTAACACCAAAAGGTAACCCCCGCCATGACGGTTGACGCCATGACGGTTACCCCCGGTCAAGCCGGTACCCATTTCAGAAACCTGGGTAGAGTGTCGTATGGTGCTTGAATTCGCACTTATACCTGATGGGGAAAATCGCCGTGCAGCACCGGGATTCGAACCCTCGATCCCTTCAATGAAGGGCGCGTTCTTAACAACTCGGCTTCGACGAGCACAAGTGCTGCATCAATAAATCACTACACAGATCTGTTTCAACGAACAGATTGAAATATAACTACTTGTAGGCATTAACTAGTTCAGCAAGTTTTGGTCATCTTACGTCAATGTTGTTCGAAAGTTATACAATTTATTTAATCTAAAGCACTTATCGTTAGTATTCACTTACTTTCTCTGAAGCATTCTTGTTCGCATGCATAGCTCCTATGACGGGAGAAATGCTCAAATACATAATATTACCAGGGTGCAATACGTACATTATAATTAAACACTATACATAAAGACAAATTTCTTGCCCGTTGCTCTTGCGAGCGCGAGCGTGTAACGTGTTTCTCAGTTTTTTTTTTGCGCACAGAAACGTAATTGCAGAATAAAATTGTATTAGATACCAGTAAAACACTATGCTGAATTTGGGAGATTTTTAAAGGTTATTCCAGTTTCGAAACGTGTTGAAAAGTTTTAGAAGTATCTTCATTCCATTTATTGTCTTATTCAAAGTTTACACACAAAAGCAAATACGATTGCTAGAAAGAATAATGTTGACGCTAATAGTTTATCCATATCATAAAGGCACAAATTTTCAATGTAATAAATACATCAGAAGAGATTTTTCTTGTTTCAACACAGTGTTATCGTCAATACATACATGTATACCATACATGAACTATTGATATGAATTCTAAACGCAAATCATAACATCTTCTTTCATTTGTATTTATACTAATTATACTTTAAGGGTGAGCACATCAAAATTTCCGTATAATATTGAAACAATAGAATTCACGCAAAGAAAAATTCACAAAAAGAATATGAAAAAATGAAAAGAACCTATTGAATCATTTCCCTGTCCAAAAACTGTTAGCATAATCAGTAATAAAGGAAAGAACCTCAATCACGCCTCGCTGAAGAGTTCAACACAGTAAGCTAGCGACAATTCGTCTCGAACTCCCCTCGGATAACTGCTATCGGACTACGAAAGAAACGTCGCAAAATATAGCGAAGAGTAACTAAACGTACAAATTAAAAACGTGAAAAACACCACCGAAAGTAAAAAAGTCAACGTAGGTAGCCTTCTAAATTAATTGAGCCCGTCCCAGCTCAACCAATCTTAGCCCAGCCCAACCTAGCCTAATCCAACCCAGCTCAACCCATCTTAGCCTCCCCAACTCATCTTAGCTCAGCTCAACCCAGCCCAGCCGTCCCAGCACTAATCCTTGCCCAACGTACCAAGCGCAGCATAACCTAGCCAAGAACAGCCCAGCTCAGCCCAGCACGGTCTAGCAAGGCCATCCTAGCCCAACCCATCTTAGTCCAGTTTTGCCCAGCTCAGCCCTGCCTAGGTCACATCACCCACAGCCCATTCGAGCGTCACGACCGCTCACGCTGGCGTACACCAAAAAGAGCCACGTATCGGGCAGACGCCAACTCTCATAATGAAAAATAAAATCTACTGCAAAAACATCGCTGACAAATTAACTCCAGCCGCAAACACGCGCGAGAACAAAGTGATAATAATTTCTTACTTTCGTGTGATCGATACTTTATCACCAGCACCCACTTGCGTTTGACTTGAGGACCCTCATGTGGGTTCGTTGATGCTTCGAATGCCAATTTGATTTTTTCTTCACGGTCTACAGATGCGTGCTATCTCCAAAAAGTTCAGTCTAGTTAAAAAACGCCGGTAATTTTACAGCGTTGAGCTGAATTAGGATTTTTACATTTAGGCTTAAAAAGCGCTGTTAATATTTGCATTGTTGAAGTGAACTGAGATTTTTACACACGTGGTTTAAAATACGCTGATAATTTTTATATTGTTGGAGAGGACTAGGATTTTAACAACCTGTGTTTAAAACACGCTGATAATTTTTACGTTGTTGAGTTGAACTGGGACTTTTAGATCCTGCATTTGACTAAATTAGAAATCGCTCAAAATAATTAGCACTTGGATGAGCTAGATTATCCGGCTGACGGTCAACTGCAATAGTTAAGCCAATGATGGCAGTATGCGAGGGGTGTTCGGGAAGAATGATCCGATTTCTTACTAAACACTAACCGGTAAAGATTTTTATCAAAAAACTTTATTATTTAATTAGCATACTCGTTTCTCTATTTTTTCATAGTTTCTGTGTAGGTTTAACCATTTGTGATCACCTTGTAAAAGCTTTTGTAAGCCTGAATCATGCTGTAACTTCACGTACCTGTAGATGAATTTCTGCAGCTGAAACGTTCCTTTCAGTCAAAAACCGAATCACTGACCGCATTTCGCAGTCGACGGGAAGATAATTTGTTGGATGCATTCTGAACTGACTCTGCAAACTATGCACTGCACCAATGCGAGTCCAACCAAATGGCCTCGTTTGATGAGGAGGGTATGTCGGGAGTCAGTGAGCTTGCGCGTTTCAATGTCCGCGCAATATTCGATTAGCTACGGCGACTCGGTGTTACTCCTCAAACAGCCCTCGCACACTTCTGACATTTGAAAGATACGAGCGTCCACGTTCGATTCCCTTTCAATACGAAACATGAATTACTTGAATGTTGCACAGGTAAACCGTAGATTTTCGTATGTCTTAAAATTCACTTAAAAAGAATAAAGGAAAAAAGGATGTGTAGTACACTTCCCTAAGCCCTAAATCACTTTAGCTCTATTTAAAATTTTAGTTCATAGTCAGTCATTTGATTTTGGCATGTCAAATCGTCGTAAACTTTGGAAGATTCAATATTCGTCTTCGGCGTTATAAATTTGTGCCTGTAGGTTACCGTTCCGTTCATTTTTGCAGTACAGCCGAATTGTTCCATAAATCGAAAATTTGTGTTGGAGTTAGCGTTGTTGGACATGGTTGTGTTGCATTATGTGTAGATTACCACAGTAGCACGTTTCACTAAGCTTCAGCAGAATAACTGTCATAAAAACATCTCTTCATGCAATGATACTCTTTAGCCCCCGTGTGAAATTCCTTTCACATGCAGTTAATTTTGAATTTAGAGTGGAGCTTTGCACTGATCAGTCGTTTTGCCTTTGTTTCTCGTTAGCGGTGGATTTTGACCATGAAGGACGTAAGGTGGTTAAAAAATTTCGCATTTCTCTTATGGCTATAAACAGTTTCATGAAGGGAGGTCGATGCAGTATTTAATGAATAACAATTTGTGGATTTTCTGTTCCCAGATCATTTATTGCCGTGCGGAATTGCATTAGTAACAATTGGAGGTAAAAATGTGTCTTGAAGTCTCCCCGCTGGAGGGCGATGCTGTATATATTTCGACCCCACATTTCGAGTGAAGTCGATTGGTATGACCTTCAAGCTCCGCCAAGGTCAACTAAAGAAGTTACTGAAAAACGTCTAATTTAATTGAAAATTCTTTCACAGCGTAACCTAACCTAACCTAACCAAACCTAACAAACCAAAACCCCAAACCCAAAACCCCAAACCTAGACCCAAACCCAAACCCAAACCAAAACCCAAACCCAAGCCCAAACCAAAACCCAAACCCAAACCCAAACCCAAGCCCAAACCCAAACCCAAACCCGAACCCGAACCCGAACCCAAACCCAAACCCAAACCCGAACCCAAACCCAAACTCAAACTCACACCCAAACCCCAAACCTAAACCCAAACTACACACCAAAACCCAAACCCAAACCCAAACCCGAACCCGAACCCGACCTCGAACCCGAACCCAAACCCAAACCCAAGCCCAAACTCAAACCCAAACCCAAACCCAAACCCAAACCTGGACCCAAACCCAAACCCCAAACCCAAACTCAAACCCAAACCCCAAACCCCAAACCCAAACCCCAAACCCAAACCCAAACTCAAACCCAAGCCCAAACTCAAACTCCAAACCCCAAGCCCAAAACCCCAAACCCCAAATCCCCAACCATAACCCAAACCACAAACCCAAGCCCAAACCCATACCCGAACCCGAATGCGAACCCGAATCCAAGCCCAAACCCAAACCACAACCCGAACCCAAACCCAAACCCAAATCCGAGCCCAAACCCAAAACCCCAAACTCCAAACCCCAAGCCCCAAAATCCAAACCCAAACCCCAAACCCAAACACAACCCCAACCCCAAACCCAAACCCCAAACTCAAACCATAAACCCAAACCCCAAACTCAAACCATAAACCCAAACCCCAAACACAAACCCAAACCAAACGCAAACCCAAACCCAAACCTAAACCCAAACCGAATCCCAAACCCAAACCCAAACCCAAACCGAAACCCAAACCCAAACCCTAACCCAAACACCTACCTAACCTAACCTAACCTAACCTAACCTCACCTAACCTAACCTAACCTAACCTAACCTAACCTAACCTAACCTAACCTAACCCAACCTAACCCAACCCAACCCAACACAACCCAACAGAACCCAACCCAACCCAACTCAACCCAACCCAACCCAACCCAACCCAGCCCAACCCAACCCAACCCAACCCAGCCTAGCCTAGCCTAGCCTACCCTAGCCTACCCTAACCTAACCTAACCTAACCTCACCTCACCTCACCTCACCTCACCTCTCCTCACCTCACCTCACCTCACCTCACCTCACCTCACCTCACCTCACCTCACCTCACCTCAACTCACCTCACCTCACCTCACCCAGCTCACCTCACGTCACCTCACCTCACCTCACCTCCCCTAACCTCACCTCACGTCACCTCACGCAACCTCACCTCACCTACCCTAACCTCACCTCACCTACCCTAACCTCATCTCACGTCACCTCACCTCCTCTAACCTCACCTCACGTCACTTCAACTCACCTCTCCTAATCTCACCTCACGTCACTTCACCTCACCTACCCTAACCTCATCTCACGTCACTTCACCTCTTCTAACCTCACCTCACATCACCTCACCTCACCTCCCTTAACCTCACCTCACATCACCTCAACTCACCTCCCCTAACCTCATTTCACATCACCTCACCTCCTATAACCTCACCTCCCCTAACCTCACCTCCCGTCACCTCACCTCACCTCCCCTAACCTCATCTCACGTCACCTCACCTCCTCTAACCTCACCTCACGTCACCTCACCTCACCTCCCCTAACCTCATCTCACGTCACCTCATCTCACGTCACCTCACCTCCTCTAACCTCACCTCACGTCACCTCACCTCACCTGCCCTAACCTCATCTCACGTCACCTCACCTCCTATAACCTCACCTCCCCTAACCTCACCTCCCGTCACCTCACCTCACCTCCCCTAACCTCATCTCACGTCACCTCATCTCACGTCACCTCACCTCCTCTAACCTCACCTCACGTCACCTCACCTCACCTGCCCTAACCTCATCTCACGTCACCTCACCTCCTATAACCTCACCTCCCCTAACCTCACCTCCCGTCACCTCACCTCACCTCCCCTAACCTCATCTCACGTCACCTCATCTCACGTCACCTCACCTCCTATAACCTCACCTCACGTCACCTCACCTCACCTCCCCTCACCTCATCTCACGTCACCTCACCTCACTTCCCCTAACCTCATCTCACGTCACCTCATCTCACGTCACCTCACCTCCTCTAACCTCACCTCACGTCACCTCACCTCACCTCCCCTAACCTCATCTCACGTCACCTCATCTCACGTCACCTCACCTCCTCTAACCTCACCTCACGTCACCTCACCTCACCTGCCCTAACCTCATCTCACGTCACCTCACCTCCTATAACCTCACCTCCCCTAACCTCACCTCCCGTCACCTCACCTCACCTCACCTCCCCTAACCTCATCTCACGTCACCTCATCTCACATCACCTCACCTCCTCTAACCTCACATCACGTCACCTCACCCCACCTCCCCTAACCTCACATCACGTCACCTCACCTCACCTCCCCTAATCTCACCTCACGTCACCTCACCTCACGTCACCTCACCTCACGTCACCTCACCTCACGTCACCTCACCTCCCCTAACCTCACCTCACCACCCCTAACCTCACCTCACCTCACCTCACCTCCCCTAACCTCATTTCACGTCTCCTCACCTCACGTCACCTCACCTCCCCTAACCTCACCTCACCTCACCTCACCTCCCCTAATCTCATCTCACCTCACCTCACCTCCCCTAACCTCATCTCACGTCACCTCACCTCACCTCCTCAAACCTCATCGCACGTACGTCACCTCACCTCCTCTAACCTCACCTCACGTCACCTCACCTCCCCTAACCTCACCTCACCTCCCCTAACCTCATCTCACGTCACCTCACCTCACCTCCCCTAACCTCAGCTCACGTCACCTCACCTCCCCTAACCTCACCTCACCTCCCCTGACCTCATATCACGTCACCTCACCTCACCTCCCCTAACCTCACCTCACGTCACCTCACCTCACCTCCCCTAACCTCACCTCACGTCACCTCACCTCCTCTAACCTCACGTCACCTCACCTCCCCTAACCTCACCTCACCTCCCCTAACCTCACCTCACGTCACCTCACCTCCCCTCCCCTAACCTCATCCCACGTCACCTCACCTCCTCTAACCTCACGTCACCTCACCTCCCCTAACCTCACCTCACGTCACCTCACCTCCCCTCCCCTAACCTCATCTCACGTCACCTCACCTCCCCTCCCCTAACCTCACCTCACGTCACCTCACCTCCCCTCCCCTAACCTCACCTCACGTCACCTCACCTCACGCCACCCAGCTCACGTCCCCACACCTCACCACACCTCAGCCCCGTCATGACGCGCCGCTCGTTAGCTCGCGTTAACACAAACCACGAGATGAAGAATGCCGTATCTACACATATTATTTGACACTGCACGAACATAATTCGTAGAGGAATATGAACACTCACATTCACATATTATTGCAACTCTGAAACAACTTGTAAATAGAGATTATAAAATGAAACGCATCAAGTTTTGGCCGAAGACCTATAATCCAGCATTATAGTTTCCCATGGTTTTCTTTGGATCTCGACAGGACCTGTTGTTTCTTGAGTGAATTCTTGGGACAGATTTCGGTCGTCGTCGTAATTTCAAGCACATTCGCATTATTTCTAACCTTATGTGCAATTGATACGCATTAAATTACGTTGATATAACTATATTTTTGTTTATTATGACGTAGCATACTTGAAATCTTAATGAGTGGACGGGTCAACTTGCTACTGCTTCACAATCTGAAGCACGAGTTAATGAAATGTTACACTGAAGTAGCGTAGACTTTGAATAGCTTTTGAAGTACCGTAGACGCAATAATTTCGTACGATACGCCGATGACATTGTGCTCCTCCTACAGCGTATTCTAAGTTGCTCGTTTAGTTTTATCAATTTGAGACATCTATTTTAATTGGTCTCTTTATTTCGGAGTGCAGAATTGTGGAAAACTCTCAATAATTGAAAGCTTCGCTTCGGACTTAACAGATTGCTGTACTCGTACATCTCCTATTCGTAAATAAGAAGAGTTAGAGTCATACTTCTACGTAGCTGCAAAAGATCCCTATTTCACTTTGAGTGTAGATTGAGATATTTTCCAATATCCTAATCTTGTGAACGAAGACCAATATAAGAGACCAACTAACATACATATATATTTACTTATTTCTAGCAACTTCAGAGAAAAATTTAGTGATTCATCATAATCAAGATAGCATTTATGAAACAACTGGATTTGAAACTCATCGAAGCCTCTTTCCAGTACGTCAACATTTTCTACTATTCAGAAACGTGCTAATTGATTAATTCAATTTGTTGATTAAACAGATTAATCAACAAACTAACTGATTAATCGAACAAACTAACTAACAAACGAATACACCTTTATTTATTTCACGGAAATTTTGCTGATGCTGATGTCAATGTTTACTGACATTTT
Organism: Morinoia aosen; assembly: GCA_030386875.1. Lineage (NCBI taxonomy): Eukaryota > Metazoa > Arthropoda > Malacostraca > Amphipoda > Talitridae > Morinoia > Morinoia aosen. Next base: position 39,906,360 of record CM059574.1, read on the forward strand.
TTGAAGGCCTATGATGAACGAAAAAACTAACAAACAAACAAACGAACAAACGAACAAACGAACAAACTAACAAACGAAGAAACTAACAAACGAACAAACTAACAAACGAACAAACTAACAAACGAACAAACTAACAAACGAACAAACTAACAAACGAACAAACTAACAAACGAACAAACGAACAAACGAACAAACTAACAAACGAATAAACTAACAAACGAACAAACTAACAAACGAACAAACTAACAAACGAACAAACTAACAAACGAACAAACTAACAAACGGACAAACTAACAAACGAATAAACTAACAAACGAACAAACTAACAAACGAACAAACTAACAAACGAACAAACTAACAAACGAACAAACTAACAAACGAACAAACTAACAAACGAACAAACTAACAAACTAACAAACTAACAAACGAACAAACTAACAAACGAACAAACTAACAAACGAACAAACTAACAAACGAACAAACTAACAAACGATCAAACTAACAAACGAACAAACTAACAAACGAACAAACTAACAAACGAACAAACTAACAAACTAACAAACTAACAAACGAACAAACTAACAAACGAACAAACTAACAAACGAACAAACTAACAAACGAACAAACTAACAAACGAACAAACTAAAAAACGAACAAACTAACAAACGAACAAACTAACAAACGATCAAACTAACAAACGAACAAACTAACAAACGAACAAACTAACAAACGAACAAACTAACAAACGAACAAACTAACAAACGAACAAACTAACAAACGAACAAACTAACAAACGAACAAACTAACAAACGAACAAACTAACAAACGAACAAACTAACAAACGATCAAACTAACAAACGAACAAACTAACAAACGAACAAACTAACAAACGAACAAACTAACAAACGAACAAACTAACAAACGAACAAACTAACAAACGAACAAACTAACAAACGAACAAACGAACAAACTAACAAACGAACAAACTAACAAACTAACAAACTAACAAACTAACAAACTAACAAACGAACAAACTAACAAACGAACAAACTAACAAACGAACAAACTAACAAACGAACAAACTAACAAACGAACAAACTAACAAACGAACAAACTAACAAACGAACAAACGAACAAACTAACAAACGAACAAACTAACAAACGAACAAACTAACAAACGAACAAACTAACAAACGAACAAACTAACAAAAGAACAAACTCACAAACGAACAAACTAACAAACTAACAAACGAACAAACTAACAAACGAACAAACTAACAAACGAACAAACTAACAAAACGAACAAACTAACAAACGAACAAACTAACAAACGAACAAACTAACAAACCAACTAACTAAAAAACGAACGAACGAACTAACAATATGTAGGACAAATATTCAATTTACTTTAACTCCCAAACATTCCACCTAACTCTCAACTCACTATACTAAAGATTAGGTTAATTTATTTTCGGTTTATTACTCACCGCGACAGTTTTTTTAAGATCTTACGCGCCAATTGACGCTCGAAACTTTGTTATAATTGTGACATCCTGCGCAGAGCCGCTCTAGGTATCTTCTTCAGAAGACATTACGCTCCAAATGACCCAACTGCTACAGCTTCTTCACAACTTTCTACATTTCGTCCGTGCTTAGTTTGTCTCTCACATTCGATATAGTGTTTACCAGGTTTGTCTCTCACATTCGATATAGTGTTTACCAGGTTTGTCTCTCACATTCTATATAGTGTTTACCAGGTTTGTCTCTCACATTCGATATAGTGTTTACCAGGTTTGTCTCTCACATTCTATATAGTGTTTACCAGGTTTGTCTCTCACATTCGATATAGTGTTCACCAATCAATAGGCGTTTTCTTTGGGCATCATTCTCGGAAAGCGCAATCTGAAATAATTATTTTGCGCAGCTTCTATCTCATCAAATAACCTTTTCACACATACTATTTTCATTCAGAATAAGCATTAGGACGTTGAACTTTTTTCTAAGTTTTGGTTACAAGAAGATCTGTTCAACAATTTTACGTATTTCTCATGAATTTGCTTCGCTACAATGAACGGGCGAATGAGTGAACGAGCGCGTGAACGAGCTGAAGAGCTAGGGTACAAACGAGCGAACGAACGAGCTAGCGAGCACGCGTTCGAACGTGCAAGAGAACGAAAGAGTGAACGAGCTAATGAGTTTACGAACGAACACACGAAAAAACAAATAAACGAACAAATGAACGAACGAACAAACGAGCAAACGAACAAACGAACGGACGAACCGACGAGCCCGCGAACTGACGAGCTGACTAACGGACGAACGGACGAATGAATTTCCATTACATTTCCTAATCACTGAATACCAACCAAGAGAACTAGGTATGCCTTTGATGATCTCTCTCCACCGTGGTCTACACGCAGCTTAACCGTTGCGCTCTTCAAACTTAATCGATTTTTAGCCAATCGTTCATGTGTAGAAAATAATTTTATTAATAGTGACATTTAGAAATATTTTACCACATGTATGCCTTTTATTTCAATGATTCATACATGATCGTGTCACCTCATCTAAAATTACATCACTTTACCTCATCAAAATGAACTTCCCTCACTTAACAAAACCTTACCTAACCTAATCTAACTTAACAGAGTGGAGTAGTGTCACGTGGTCAGATGAATCTACAACGATGATGCTCGCCTGCTCAGAGTCGTATTCATCGTTGATCTTATAAAGCCTTAAAGGAAGCGTCTGTGCAAGTTGAGACACAGGGAGGATGAGGGTCTGTCATGTTCTGGGGCGGTTTCATCTACACATAAGTAGGTTATTTAGTTTAGGTATCTATATAACTTATCCTGAATGGCTAAACTGAGTTGTTAGATTGATACATGAAATATTACATTTTGATATTGATACATTTGATACCTTTTAAAATTTGCGCAGTATCTGAATGAAAAAAGGACAAGTTACTTTGCCCATCTAACACGATGACGACTGTCGTATGCATAGGGCTAAAACTTTCTTTAATTGGTATAACAGTCATTCTGGATATGTCAGATATTTAGATTGGCCAGCTAATTCCACAGACACGAACTCAATACAAAATTTGTGGGACCACCTAATACGAGAAGAAAGACGGGGAGAAGATCAACTATATATTGTGGCTCCACTGCAAAATCAGTTGATGTCAGACTGATATAAAATCGTTCACATGTACATTAGGACATTTTTTGTACACTCATTGTGGGATTAGATAACATCTTTTTCACGTACATCCTGCGTTGCATTAGATACATGTGTCCTTGGTTATCTTATCTTGTTGGGTCTGAGAACTTCGTACGTGAACTCGAGATGGAACAGCAGGTATATCGAACCATTACGTAAGTTTATTATCTAAACCAATAGCGTTGGCTTTATTGATGTATACGATAGAAAGAATTATGTCGACCTTGCTCGGCATCATGCTGTGCACGAAGTGGAGTGAGCACTTCGTGGAAAATGATGAGGTTTCGAGTATTAAAATCCAATTTATTGTTTGCTCAAACTTGCGAGGAGTACATTTCTTCATGGGCTTTTAATTTTTTTCATGATTTTTTTTTATCCTCATGGATATTGTAACAGAACGAGCACTCATACTGATAGGCAACGAGAATGTCATTTACTCTCGTATGAGGACACGTTCTGTGAGTTACTCCAGATTAGCTCTAATATGACAAAAAATAACTTTTAGCTGATTTTTAACGAGCTCTTTTTTAACAGATGATTTTAACGGCTGAGTTTTTTAACACATTGCTTGCGATACGACCATCAATGTGTCGCACAATTTTTCATGCTGTCAATTGGTCATTTAAAAAAATTTCAAATCTTTTGAAATTAAGGGCATTAAACGGACTCAGTTAATGTTTTGTGTTTATTAAACTTTAGTATGAACAAATTGAAAAACAACCCTCATGGTGCTATAAGCTTATAATTTCTGCCAACTTCATTATGTCGATTTATTTTAAAAAGCAGGTTCGCGCTTTCAGTGTCACAATTCCATAGGGCAGCGTCTAGCGTCGTCTTCAAGTTTAGGGAGGAGAGTTGTATGGAGAGTCTTAAAACTTAGGGATAGGAGTTCTTGTAAGGGAGAGAGTTTTGAAAGTTTTGCGGACGCGAGTGGTTGTACGGCGGAGAGTTTTTAAAAGTTTATTGGCGATATTGCTGGTACGGTGGAGAGTTTTTAAAAGTTTATTGGCGATATTGCTGGTACGGTGGAGAGTTTTTAAAAGTTTATTGGCGATATTGCTGGTACGGTGGAGAGTTTTTAAAAGTTTATTGACGATATTGCTGGTACGGTGGAGAGTTTTTAAAAGTTTATTGACGATATTGCTGGTACGGTGGAGAGTTTTTAAAGTTTTATTGACGATATTGCTGGTACGGTGGAGAGTTTTTAAAGTTTTATTGACGATATTGCTGGTACGGTGGAGAGTTTTTAAAAGTTTATTGGCGATATTGCTGGTACGGTGGAGAGTTTTAAAAGTTTATTGGCGATATTGCTGGTACGGTGGAGAGTTTTAAAAGTTTATTGGCGATATTGCTGGTACGGTGGAGAGTTTTTAAAAGTTTATTGACGATATTGCTGGTACGGTGGAGAGTTTTAAAAGTTTATTGACGATATTGCTGGTACGGTGGAGAGTTTTAAAAGTTTATTGACGATATTGCTGGTACGGTGGAGAGTTTTAAAAGTTATTGGCGATATTGCTGGTACGGTGGAGAGTTTTAAAAGTTTATTGACGATATTGCTGGTACGGTGGAGAGTTTTAAAAGTTTATTGACGATATTGCTGGTACGGTGGAGAGTTTTAAAAGTTTATTGACGATATTGCTGGTACGGTGGAGAGTTTTAAAAGTTTATTGACGATATTGCTGGTACGGTGGAGAGTTTTAAAAGTTTATTGACGATATTGCTGGTACGGTGGAGAGTTTTAAAAGTTTATTGACGATATTGCTGGTACGGTGGAGAGTTTTTAAAAGTTTATTGACGATATTGCTGGTGCGGTGGAGAGTTTTAAAAGTTTATTGACGATATTGCTGGTACGGTGGAGAGTTTTAAAAGTTTATTGGCGATATTGCTGGTACGGTGGAGAGTTTTTAAAAGTTTATTGACGATATTGCTGGTACGGTGGAGAGTTTTAAATGTTTATTGACGATATTGCTGGTACGGTGGAGAGTTTTTAAAAGTTTATTGACGATATTGCTGGTACGGTGGAGAGTTTTAAAAGTTTATTGGCGATATTGCTGGTACGGTGGAGAGTTTTTAAAAGTTTATTGGCGATATTGCTGGTACGGTGGAGAGTTTTTAAAAGTTTATTGACGATATTGCTGGTACGGTGGAGAGTTTTAAAAGTTTATTGGCGATATTGCTGGTACGGTAGAGAGTTTTTAAAAGTTTATTGACGATATTGCTGGTACGGTGGAGAGTTTTTAAAAGTTTATTGACGATATTGCTGGTACGGTGGAGAGTTTTTAAAGTTTTATTGACGATATTGCTGGTACGGTGGAGAGTTTTCAAAAGTTTATTGACGATATTGCTGGTACGGTGGAGAGTTTTAAAAGTTTATTGGCGATATTGCTGGTACGGTGGAGAGTTTTTAAAAGTTTATTGACGATATTGCTGGTACGGTGGAGAGTTTTAAAAGTTTATTGACGATATTGCTGGTACGGTGGAGAGTTTTAAAAGTTTATTGGCGATATTGCTGGTACGGTGGAGAGTTTTAAAAGTTTATTGACAATATTGCTGGTACGGTGGAGAGTTTTAAAAGTTTATTGACGATATTGCTGGTACAGTGGAGAGTTTTAAAAGTTTATTGACGATATTGCTGGTACGGTGGAGAGTTTTAAAAGTTTATTGACGATATTGCTGGTACGGTGGAGAGTTTTAAAAGTTTATTGACGATATTGCTGGTACGGTGGAGAGTTTTAAAAGTTTATTGGCGATATTGCTGGTACGGTGGAGAGTTTTTAAAAGTTTATTGACGATATTGCTGGTACGGTAGAGAGTTTTTAAAGTTTTATTGACGATATTGCTGGTACGGTGGAGAGTTTTTAGAAGTTTATTGACGATATTGCTGGTACGGTGGAGAGTTTTTAAAAGTTTATTGACGATGTTGCTGGTACGGTGGAGAGTTTTTAAAGTTTCATTGACGATATTGCTGGTACGGTGGAGAGTTTTTAAAAGTTTATTGACGATATTGCTGGTTCGGTGGAGAGTTTTTAAAAGTTTATTGACGATATTGCTGGTACGGTGGAGAGTTTTTAAAAGTTTATTGACGATATTGCTGGTACGGTGGAGAGTTTTTAAAGTTTTATTGACGATATTGCTGGTAAGGTGGAGAGTTTTTTAAAGTTTATTGACGATATTGCTGGTACGGTGGAGAGTTTTTAAAAGTTTATTGACGATATTGCTGGTACGGTGGAGAGTTTTTAAAAGTTTATTGACGATATTGCTCGTACGGTGGAGAGTTTTTAAAGTTTTATTGACGATATTGCTGGTACGGTGGAGAGTTTTTAAAAGTTTATTGACGATATTGCTGGTACGGTGGAGAGTTTTTAAAGTTTTATTGACGATATTGCTGGTACGGTGGAGAGTTTTTAAAGTTTTATTGACGATATTGCTGGTACGGTGGAGAGTTTTTAAAGTTTTATTGACGATATTGCTGGTACGGTGGAGAGTTTTTAAAAGTTTATTGACGATATTGCTGGTACGGTGGAGAGTTTTGAAAGTTTTATTGACGATATTGCTGGTACGGTGGAGAGTTTTTAAAAGTTTATTGACGATATTGCTGGTACGGGGGAGAGTTTTTAAAGTTTTATTGGCGATATTGCTGGTACGGTGGAGAGTTTTTAAAAGTTTATTGACGATATTGCTGGTACGGTGGAGAGTTTTTAAAGTTTTATTGACGATATTGCTGGTACGGTGGAGAGTTTTTAAAAGTTTATTGACGATATTGCTGGTACGGTGGAGAGTTTTTAAAGTTTTATTGACGATATTGCTGGTACGGTGGAGAGTTTTTAAAAGTTTATTGACGATATTGCTGGTACGGTGGAGAGTTTTTAAAGTTTCATTGACGATATTGCTGGTACGGTGGAGAGTTTTTAAAGTTTTATTGACGATATTGCTGGTACGGTGGAGAGTTTTTAAAATTTTATTGACGATATTGCTGGTACGGTGGAGAGTTTTTAAAAGTTTATTGACGATTTTGTTGGTACGGTGGAGAGTTTTTAAAGTTTTATTGACGATATTGCTGGTACGGTGGAGAGTTTTTAAAAGTTTATTGGCGATATTGCTGGTACGGTGGAGAGTTTTTTTAAAAAGTGATGAGAATCTTCATGCACTGAATTGTGTCAAGTTTAGACACAGAGACGTAGTGAAGCTCATGTAACGCTCATAAATGTATTCATTTTATTGTTCAAGAATACGAAGGTTCTCGCGAACGAAGTAGTTAGTCTATAAATATTCCCAAAAAGAAGTGAAAATGTTAAATGATGCCAGAGGAAAGGTCAAAATGTGTGCTTGAAATAATTAAAACACCGAAACCAATAATTATTTGGTTCCGGGTATTCTGCTAATACGATGCTTGATTCAACCTGCCACTGACTTAAAAAATTTGAGACTAATAATTTTACGATGTGAAATTCACTCAAAATAATGAACTCAAGCAGTCAATTCTTGAGTTCATCATTTCGAAGAGCATCCAGAAATTCATCCAAACGAGTCTCGTCATGGTACAGATCACGTTTGCTACATCCCCACCCTCAAAAGATTTGGTTGCCGAGCGCTATCGTGGAAGGCATCTGTGCACCAGGGCAGCGCTCCGTATCAGCGCTCGCGGTGAGAAGCCAACGCTCCTTGCCAGGTGTTTCACCTTGAATCTTTTGCTCCCCCTATGCGTTTCTATTTTAATTGAACGTACCCTTTTTTGTTACCTGGTAAACCAAGCTGATACTTTTCTGCTTCAGATTTTGAGTTCAGGTATGGAGCCTATGGTTCAAACTTAAGCCTGAAGCGTCAGTTGACATATGGGTCTGTTGGGTAAGAATTTGCACTCTAAATCACATTTTTGATACTCACCATCATCACCAACACCCACCACCACCACCACCAGTGCAAAATACGTACTAGTGTTGAATAAAGTCTGCGGTCAAGACCGAGCCCAGTCCACTCGGAAATATTAACAAAAGAGGAATATTTGTCGTTAAAGTATAGTGAAAATGTTCCATTGGTTTGATTATAACTTATGTGATGTGTTCTCAGTCATTTTACGATGTTAACATCGAAAACAATTATTGCATTGCCTGACAGCGTCTCTCAAGGAAAAGTTTTTAAATTTTTATTTTTCATAAATTTAACCGGAAGAGATGGGTCTCATTCACAAGCTGGACAATTTGTTATGAAAGGGTTTATCATCAGAATTCTTGCCTTTCAAGTGGCGTACTTCGTGACTTTTGGGCTGTAATGATTTTGAACTGAACATCTGAACGAACTGTTCGTAAATGCTCCAATCGAAAGTGGCATTGTCTATAAGGCAAGAATTTCTAATACTGATGTGCTCAAAACAAAATGCTTGAGAAAAGCTGTATGCATTTTTCTCTAATAACTTGAAAACCAAATAAAATACGGTTTTTAATAAGGCGAATTCAGTCTGTAACCTGACCGGCTTGTCAGTAGGCGAAGTCTTCACCATGATTGATGTGACCTGCAGGGGAGCAAGTCCTGATGTTCCATTTCACGTTCTGCGTAACTCAATCTGTGCAGTTCCGATATAAAGATACCGGGAAATTCGTAAATGATATTTTAGAATTATTATGCACCGCTGACAAACCTGATCACTTCCTTAAGATGTTCTCCATCATCAATGTCACAGACAGTGGTGTCTATCATCACCCGTTGACATAGACCGTCCTCGAGAAAAGCCTGTTAATAGCTTCTGTCTCCCCAGTAACTCTTATATTCTCATGGTAATGTCGTTGTCTAATTCCTCTTCGCTCTGATAAATGATGTGCGGTACCGGTTGTTGACTCCGCCCTGTCCTGCCGAACTCCAGAAGTCGATAGAAGTCATGTACCATTTTTTTCAATTTTTAATGTTATGGTATCTTCATGACGCGTACTTCAACCAAACCTCACGACACCCGCGGTGGTAAAATTAATCACAACTTGCACTGATTTGAAATTCAAGGAAGTTGAGGTAAGTCCTTGAGAAATAAATTCTTTACTATCCCCACCGAATTTCTTCGTAAGTCTCGTTATTGTGCGCTGCAGATTGAGCAACACTTTTAATAAGGTAACCTGTATTAAGACAATCGTTTGCCTTTGTAAAACCCTGTCATGTATTGATGAGTATGAGGCTAGCTGATCACGGCATTGCGATATAGTCAACATTCTTCTCCGGCTAATGGGTTCTACACAGACTTAAATCTCGGAATTCTTCGCGAAGATTTTCATTCTACTCGTAAACAATAGTGTGTCGAAACAAGAATTGCAGAAAAGATATTTCTAATATCTTTGTCTAATACGGCCATTGTTTACCGCTTACGGTTTGTCAATCAATTTAGGACCTTTTTTAAGAAAAACTAAAAATCCAATTAGTTATCATGTAATTCATGCATCAATTTCTATTAGAAATATACTTTTTTCTTATGGACAGATCCTTCTAATCCAAAACGGTTTTGAAGTCAGTGCTGCTACGTTTCTGGCACGAAACTTGAAATGATGAGGCACCTCGTCAAAAAAAAAACAGAGTAAATACTGTTGCAAACATTTGTAGCTTCTACATGAATTAACATTTCACATTCAGCTACGTTTTATGAGTAAATGTGTACTCATAAGTTCTTGTGCATCAATAAATTTGAATGAATTTACACATTCACGAATCCATTTGCATGTTCTTATATATGCGTGCAAAATATCCAGTATTGTAGAACTTAACTTCAAGTATATGTTAGAGAAATCTGCAACGACACTTATATCGGTACACTAATGATTATTGAAATTTAACATCTGGTAACTCCAATTTCTTTCCGAGAATTTAAATTTCATTTCAACCATCAACGCTCATTCCCTAGCCAACAATGACAACGGCAAACACGATCAACATATTTCTCACAAATATTGCAAATAAAGGATATCTCGAAATATTTATTTCGATTTATTTTTTAGGAACAAACGAAAAAAGACATTTATTTAGCACATACTTGGAGCTGGATTTGTTTCACCTGTCAAATGAAACGAATGTTTGTGAAAATCCCTTCTATTTAATGGGCGCACCTGAATGTTTTATTCGATAATTTTTATGTAATAATGTATTTGAATTACAAGTGTTCAATAAATGGATTTTCTTCCTCGAGTGTACCTCAGAAATTCTGAACTCCCAAATCCTGAGGAAAATATGGGTAGTTTTGACACAATGTTCCACGTAGGTCGTCTCAAGCCCCGTCATTTCGACTCATCATACGAGTGACATAGTTTTGGGAAAATACATCATTATCACTGTTGCCAGTTCACGTGTAATCTTCGTGAGCGTTGGAAAGTTTTGTATTAGTCTTCTGTTCTCCCCACTGCAGCCTAGAAAAGATGAATTTCGCTTTTACACGAACGTGGGAAGCGCATGGCAAATTTTGGTTCATAGATGTTTTTCCGGCGAAAAGCATTTAAAAAACTTAAATCATTTTGTAACCATAATCCTAAGAAAACCTTCAAAAAAGTCTTTCATTTATGAGTGTTAGATACGACAGGTACAAAACTCTACCAATTATTTCTGAGTGACTCGCAGAAACTATCGGAGTGTTTTTCTAAGAGTTTCTCATGGTAATCGCTGCAATATCTGCTGCTTTCTCTATCACTGTACCAGGTGGGCTGGAGACATTTTATAAGGGAGGACGAGCGAGTAAATTTGTTCCACAAGTTTTGCGCAACCATGGGGCGACGTGGTCAGGCTTTGGTTGTTCTGGGCATCTATCTGCTAGGTTTGTGTGGCGCTCAGGATGCGATCACCGCCATAGAATGTCCGCTCCCAGGTGAGGGTTGTTATTTCTCAGTCTTAAAAGTCTAGGAAGCAGCTTTATAATTATGATTTTACTGGTACTGCATTATGGAATTTTAGCTTCCGCCTGGTGTGAAAAAGAGGCGATGTTGGTCCTAAAATTTCTAATAATGGGAAGAAAGCGGTCCAATCATGGAACCACACTTTGCATAACGGCCGCGTCAAGAGATATGTTTTGTGCTAACATGGATAAGCTGGAGCTTGTGCGTTAAAATTTATGATTTAAATATTTTTGTAGGTGCCTGTGCATGATTGGTGTCTGACGGCATGGTACGTGGGGACAACCCAAAAATAGCCACTTTTTGTTGTAATTTTCATTCCTATCCGGTTTTATTCATTTCACCAAGTGGTCGGCCCTTTGATTAACAAAGCTATGATGGCGTTGCGCTTATATGTATGCGGCCTACTTATCTCGACCGTACATTACATCGGTTAATGAATTGTGCATTAATATATAGTTTTAGGTGCTTTGATGCATTCAAAATTGAGTGCATGCAAATTAAAACCTTATGGCTCATGTTTTAAATTCGGCGTACTTTTAAAATATTCTATTGTTAGAATTTTTGTTATTGGTAACTAGTGTTCCAATTACTCTAAAAATTTTAACAACAAGGTCGCATGCATGTGATCGAGCAACGATGATGATGATGCACAACGTGCACAACGGATGTTGTGCACGTTGTGCTCATTGAAATATGACAAATGCGTTTTCTAATATGACAAAATGCATAATGTTGCAGTCTTTCAAGGTAAAATTACTCAACTATAATTAAACTAAACTTCCTGTGTTTCCGTCTTGCTTCAGCACGGCTGAAGAATTTGTTTGCGGGAATATATTACACGCATTTCCAACCATACTAGATTCAATTGATTTTACATTTTTTCCCTACAGTCAAATGAATACTGGATTCAATAAACTTTTTTCCCATGCAGCCAATAGAACACTAGATTCAACAAACTTTTTTCCTATTGCAGTCAACTGAAACTATGTTATTCCGACCACAGGCAACCCCACGACGGTGACGGAGGAGGAGTGTGCGGCGTACACGGCGTGCGTGTGGGACGCTGACCTGAGCGTGTGTCACATGGCAGACAACCGCCAGGCGGGCTATGTCTTTGGCACCACCCCCGTCGACACCGGCAGGGGCACTGTGGTGAGTTCCAGTGTCGTGTCTTCGGCACCACCCCCGTCGACACGGGCAGGGGCACTGTGGTGAGTTCCAGTGTCGTGTCTTCGGCACCACCCCCGTCGACACCGGCAGGGGCACTGTGGTGAGTTCCAGTGTCGTGTCTTCGGCACCACCCCCGTCGACACCGGCAGGGGCACTGTGGTGAGTTCCAATGTTGTGTCTTCGGCACCACCCCCGTCGACACCGGCAGGGGCACTGTGGTGAGTTCCAATGTCGTGTCTTCGGCACCACCCCCGTCGACACCGGCAGGGGCACTGTGGTGAGTTCCAATGTTGTGTCTTCGGCACCACCCCCGTCGACACCGGCAGGGGCACTGTGGTGAGTTCCAATGTCGTGTCTTCGGCACCACCCCCGTCGACACCGGCAGGGGCACTGTGGTGAGTTGCAGTGTTGTGTCTTCGGCACCACCCCCGTCGACACCGGCAGGGGGCACTGTGGTGAGTTCCAGTGTTGTGTCTTCGGCACCACCCCCGTCGACACCGGCAGGGGGCACTGTGGTGAGTTCCAGTGTTGTGTCTTCGGCACCACCCCCGTCGACACAGGCAGGGGCACTGTGGTGAGTTGCAGTGTTGTGTCTTCGGCACCACCCCCGTCGACATCGGCAGGGGGCGCTGTGGTGAGTTCCAGTGTTGCGTCTTTGGCACCACCCCCGTCGACACCGGTAGGGGCACTGTGGTGAGTTCCAGTGTTGTGTCTTCGGCACCACCCCCGTCGACACCGGCAGGGGCACTGTGGTGAGTTCCAGTGTTGTGTCTTCGGCACCACCCCCGTCGACACCGGCAAAAATTTCATAGTTTTCAGGCGCCAAACATTTTCATTTGCTACTGCAATCTACATCATTTAGGCACCTGTGTTGTGTTTACTGCTTCCTGTTTCCAGTTTACTGTTTCCAGTCGATGAAAAAATTATATACTACATATTCCATCATTTACAACCTTCCCATGGAACGTTTCTTCAAACACATTCCCATGACCACAACCAAAATTACAAGGAAGAAAATTCTGATTCAAATTTCTCCGTGAAATTCACATCATTAATCGACGTTCAGAACGATTTCTTATATTTTAAATTATGAGCGAGACAGGGAATTGGAAACCACAACAATGCGCTGCTGCTGCTGCTGCTGCTGGGGCACTGTTGTGGTTTCCAATTCCCTGTCTCGCTCATAACTTAAAATATAAGAAATCGTTCTGAACGTCGATTAATGATGTGGATTTCACGGAGAAATTTGAATCAGAATTTTCTTCCTTGTAATTTTGGTTGTGGTCATGGGAATGTGTTTGAAGAAACGTTCCATGGGAAGGTTGTAAATGATGGAATATGTTGTATATAATTTTCTCATCGACTGGAAACAGTAAACTGGAAACAGGCAGCAGTAAACACTACACAGGTGCCTAAATGATGTAGATTGCAGTAGCAAATGAACATGTTTGGCGCCTGAATAATTTGGAATTTTTGATCGTACACAAATTTAAGTATTCGTATTTCTGTGGTATTTTGCTCTGCCATTTTAAGGTAAAAGAGAATTGATAAAATGTCGCTACCCAACGTTCAGATTTCGCTTAATTTTTTTGCAAATTCTTACTTCAAAAGCTTGTCTAACGTATAAAAAAATGGAAAAGCAACTCTAATTGTTTTAACAGCAATGATTACCTTAAGCTTTAAAAGTCGCATGCATACTACAGAAAAAGTATTTTTGCGTTTTATTGGTGTCAAATATATTCAGACTTCTCTCAAAAAGTGAGTAAGCTGTTGTCGGAATGAGTATACTTATATTTATTCATATATTCATTGGTATATTTATTTGTTCAGTTGTTTATTTATAGTTTTATTTATTTATGTATTCATTTATAAACTTATATTTCATTTATTAATATATATATTTATTTATAAGCGTACCTGTTCCTAATCCCTATCAGTCGACCCTGGTGAAGAGCGACAGCTCAGTGACGATGTTCGGAGGCGACATCGCGGAGGTTCGGCTCGAAGTCATACACCACGAAGACTACCACGTCCAAATCAAGGTTTGCCATGATTTTTAGTTCATTTTCATGCGCAAAGTTTTGTGTGAACCTAGTATGCTCCAATTGAGCAAATAACTTCCTGGCATTTAAAGCTACTTTTATGGGCGCTTTTTGCCTCACAGTTGTTATGTATTACGTTTGTGAAAGAAGTTAAGACCCAGCAAATAATTCAAGAGAACACGTTAAACATGTTCAACCCTACCATGAATGGTTAATATCATGGGAACCTGATGGTTTTTTCGATGGAAAACCTTCTCAAGATCGGAATATTTTACGCCCAAAACAGTTCGTAAAACACAATTTGCACAGCCTTCCATAGTAAAAGTTAACGTCATAGCAGGAATTCGTATTATAATTTATCATAAAGTTATTGCTCATGTTACGTAAATTTGTTCATGTAGGTCTATTTGAAAAAGTCAAAATAAATTACATGAAAGCTTTTTCTCTGAGGACAGAAATAAAAAGAAAAAGTAATGAAAGCAATAGTACGAATGTAGAGTTCAGTATATTCAGCAAAGTAAAATCCCTCTAATATATCGTTAGGTTTCAAAATGAGACGAGCCATACCCACCAAGCCACTGCGAAACTTTTTGCAGCTAAAATATGTAAAAAGATTTACACGTTCAGCGATCACTTAATACATTGAAAAATGCTACTCACTCTCGTACGCATTTGAAAATGGAACATTCATTCATTTATATATAATTTTGGATATTTAAAAGTAATTTTACACATAATTTTTGAGTATTCAATCCGTAATTCGTGCTTAGAAGTAGGGGATACTTCACTAGTAATTGATAACTCCCTGGCTCTCCTACATGATATTCTTTTAGCATCCATTTCCGTTAAAAAATATATTGCGGTTTCAATAATAATCAATGATACCTTTCGTAGATTTAGGTAGCTGCACCAGGCTGCACGAGAAGTAATTCTTTTGCACTAGAGAGAATGTAAACATAAATGTAAAGCTAAAAAATTGAATATAAGTCATGAAGTTAACGGAAGATTGTTTTCAGAAAATGAAAATTACCCTGGGACGTAACATATGTTGTTGAACGTAGGCTCAAGTAAAGATGTGAAGTCCAAATTCCTTCCTTCCAAGTTCATTGACCAAGTAAACGAGGTCGACTTCTCTAACGTGGCTAACGAGTCTCTTTTCACCTGCCGCCTTTAACTGTACGGTCCTCCTTCTAAAATATCCTCATTACATTGTATTTCTCGTAAAATTAGTTCCATGAAGTGTTTCTTGGACTGCACTGTCGAGTGGCAGTTCCTTCCTCATCATGAAATCGATAAATATCTGCTGCCGGTGCCAGTTTAATGATGGTGGTTGTGATAACGGTAACATGAGTACAAAATGTGGACGTTAAAAGGTTAAGCTTTACGCTTCCCACGCCCGACGGCAACACTCGGACACAGTTCCGAAATGTTTTCAATAATTTCATAGCCGCACGGGTTTTTAGAAATTCAAGCTTTAATTTGTGGCATTGGTTTGAACTACTATGACATTAATAACCATGAAAGAAGCAAGACTGTTTGAAACTGAAGCCTTAAAACAATGAAGAAACGCTCTTCTAAAAATAGCAACAAACAGTTCTCAGCCACTTGACCTTCGCTTTACCATGATTAGATTATCAATATTGTAGAGAGGTGAAATTGCAGCAGCCGTGGGGACACTTTAATGTTAATTTGCAGCTACTTCAATATTAACTTGCAGATACTTCAATCTAAACTTGCAGATACTTCAATCTAAGCTTTCAGATACTTCAATACAATATAATTTTTCTCCTAACATTGGCTCCTGCCTTAGCTGACAGACGCATTCAACGCCCGCTACGAAGTTCCGCTGGACGTGAGCGTGCCTGCCGAGGCCGGCACCGACCCAGAGTTCGAGGTCTCTCTCGGGCAAGCCGGAGATCCTGTCGTCATCAATGTGACCAGGCGGAGCAACGGCAACGAAATGTGGGTGGATGTGAGCTTGGAATTGAGTGTATACGAAATGTTGGTTGGACGTGAGCTTGGAATTGAGTGTATACGAAATGTTGGTTGGACGTGAGCTTGGAATTGAGTGTATACGAAATATTGGTGGACGTAAGCTTGGAATTGAGTGTATACGAAATGTGGGTGGACGTGAGCTTGGAATTGAGTGTATACGAAATGTGGGTGGACGTGAGCTTGGAATTGGGTGTATACGAAATGTGGGTGGACGTGAGCTTGGAATTGAGTGTATACGAAATATTGGTGGACGTGAGCTTGGAATTGAGTGTATACGAAATATTGGTGGACGTGAGCTTGGAATTGAGTGTATACGAAATGTGGGTGGACGTGAGCTTGGAATTGAGTGTATACGAAATGTGGGTGGACGCGAGCTTGGAATTGACTAGAAAAGAAGAGAACAGAATGTGAATGATATGTGGGTCAATATGAGCTGAGAATTGAATAGTAAAGAGAACAGAATGTAATGGTACGTGGGTGAACATGAACTTGGAATAGAATGCATACAAAATGTGGGTGAACATTTTTCTTCATAATGAATATGCGTTTTTCATAGATAATTTAAAGTTTACGAACATTTTTCGAATCGTCAGTAATGGGTGGCCTATGTTGAGTAAAATACCGTCTTTGGCAAAAAATCTTTCGAAGACTTGTTTTTATTTATTTATCAATATGCATTCTTCATAAAGTATTGGTAAGGAATAGAAGTGGAAAAACTAATGCATTTAATGTCGTTTTCTTCTGGAGTTTTTAGAGATAAGGTGCCCTTTTTTTGCTAAAAATAGCCCGAGTGGCGGATGTATAAGCTTTTACACGATATTTTTAGGCGGTAACAAGTGCTGCTAATTTTGAAGCAGAGCGCATTTGCACGCAGGCCTTTATTTAGGAAAATCACTATAAACGAAATAAATTTTTCAATTATTTGAATATGAGAAACAAAAGAAACATATTTCAAAACGGTAAAAATTTATACCCATAAGACTTCGATATTTTAAAGACCGAGAGAAAATTTAACCAATAGTCGGTTTATCAATCACGCACGTTAGAAAGAATGATATTGTCATGATCGCGTTGATTATCAAAAGTACACACGTATTTTACTGTGAAAAATTCAACTTTCTCAGCTTCAGAAGACATCAAATCATACAACACTTTCCCATTAATTATCGCTATGAAATTTTGTAACATCGTTATTTCTTTTCCAGTTTCCGCCAGATCGGGCCGATCACGTTCGAGGACCAGTTCATCCAGTTCACGGTGCGGCTGCCCTCAGCGTACCTGTACGGCTTCGGCGAGAACGTCCATCCTACGCTCGTGCACTCCTTCGAACCGCGCGTCACCTACCCCATCTTCACGAGGGATAGGGAGGTTTCTGCGGTGGGTACCTCATGCAATGACTACTTGTTAAGTCTGACCAATGAAAATATGTTCATCGGTTTGGGTACATTCATGGTTTGGGTACATTCATAGTTTGGGTACATTCATGGTTTGGGTACATTCTTGGTTTGGGTACATTCATGGTTTGGGTACATTCATGGTTTGGGTACATTCATGGTTTGAGTACATTCATGGTTTGGGTACATTCATGGTTTGGGTACATTCATGGTTTGGGTACATTCATGGTTTGAGTACATTCATGGTTTGGGTACATTCATGGTTTGGGTACATTCATGGTTTAGGTGCATTCATGGCTTGGGTACATTCATGGTTTGGGTACAATCATGGTTTGGGTACGTTCATGGTTTGGGTACATTCATGGTTTGAGTACATTCATGGTTTGGGTACATTCATGGTTTGGGTACATTCATGGTTTGAGTACATCCCCGTATGGGTATTTTTAATGTCATTAGGAGAGTTGCGTTTACATTTTGATATCGGTGACAACCTGACGCCAGTGCCGGTCTCACGACAGCGGTAGTGAGGACGACAATATGAGTTACAAATTATGACAGGTATACGGTGAAAGTGCATCATATTTATTTGTACATAGAGTCACATACCGTCATTACAATATAGCGGTCAAATATATTACTTTATCAGGACTCCATTAAACTAGCTTTGCGACCGTGAACAAATTGATACGAGTAGTTCAGCTCTTGAACTGGCTTTGTTCTTCCAAAATTGACCCACCGATATTGAGTGTATTAAGAAATTTATCATCGTAAATAGAATCAGTCACTTTTAGGTTTGGGGAATTGGTAGCACCGAAATTTTAAAACGCAACCAAACGATACACCATTAATTCATTATACATCTTTAATTCATTATAAATCTTTAATTCATTATACATCTTTTTTCATTATACATCTTTAATTCATTATACATCTTTGATTCATTATACATCTTTAATTCATTACCGTAACAATTTTTTCCTCGTATTACAAAGTCTCAACCATCGTTATGTGACTAGCTCTGGCATCAGGTGGTCGCCGATATCAACATCGGGATGGAACTACCTCTCAACGTTAACACAAAAAACACATTAGACATAAATTAGGCAAGAGATAAAATACAGGAGCATATTTTGAGTGTGCCACATATGGCACTTGCTGTAGTCTTAAGTTAAAAAAAAAATTAAATAATTCGTTAACCTGTACACGCCAACCAAATGATGATTATTTAAGAACAGGTTCGATGATTCGTAAACCACGTCAATCAAATAATGTAATTTTAAAAACGTTTTAAACGGTTTGTAAACCTGTACACGCCAACCAAATGATGATTATTTGAGAACAGGTTCGATGATTCGTAAACCACGTCAATTAAATGACATGCATTTTGCATCAGAGCGAAGACCCTGTCAATCACTACGGTGCCTACCCTTACTACATGAGCGTAGAAGACGACGAAGGCAACACTCACTCCGTGCTCTTCCTCAACTCAAACTCCATCGGTGAGTGAATTTTGAAAGTTTTACTAGCAATTCAAACTCATTTCAGACAAGTTTTATCTCCCATACAGGTTTCAAAATTTTTTTCCCCAACTTTGTCCGGTATTTGAAAATGATACCTGCTTTTTGAAAATGTTTATGCCAGAAATGGTTTGTAATTGTTTGATTTGACTACTTGTCGCAAAAATTCGATCATTATTCAATACGCAAGTGCAAAGTAATATTTTCAGGTGAACCCATAACATGGCTCAAATTGTAGTTGTTGTTCAGCTACAAAGACTATATTATAAACATCTAAAATCGCGTACCTCCCGACCCTGTGATGTTTCGCTATCACCGTCATCTTACTTTCGTATGTTAAAATGTTCAGGACTTTTACCTCTACATTCGAAAAGCTTCTTATATGATGCTAGTTGGTCCCAACAAATACACATGACCGAACTTCGGCTGCTTAATCGTGCGGCTGGAAGTTTCTTTTTTTTTAAACGTCAAATCCGTGCCCGATTCCTAAATGACATGGCACGTGTTTTTCGTAGAGTGAGGCTTGCCCAACCAGCCATCAGTTTTTTCGATGATTATTGTGAAACGCTCAGCAACTGCGTTCGAGTCCTTATGCTTTATAAATGTGTATGCTCAGACAGCAGAACGAATGATGTACGAACACCCCATGCTACGCTCCTGTTAACCTAATACTACAAGCACTGTATACCTACAATGTTGCAATAAGTGGGCATTTAATAATACCGTAATTTGAGTTTCCTAATTTCATGACAAATGTCTTAACATCGTAACATGTCAGGACCCCACAAAAGAGTTCAAAATTTAAAACTGTTTCATTTTCAAATGAAAATTGTTATATCTCATGACCCAAAAAAATGATTTCTAAATGAAGTAAACTACTTCACTTTCAAATGAAAATTTCCAGAGTACTCGACGTTCACCCTGCCTGACGGGACTCCGGCCCTAACACTTCGGTCCATCGGAGGCGTCATCGACCTGCACATCTTCACGGGACCTACGCCAGAGGACGCCACCATGCAATACAGCACCGTCAGTTGTGTCTCTTCTGCACCCAATGATAGCTTTGCTACGTTACTGTCTGAGGCGCATGTGCGAGCGAGCTTATGCGGGGTAGCGTGTTTCTGACTGAACTGTGGTAGAGTGTCTCTGTACGAAGTGTGGTAGCGTGTATTCAGCTGAAGTATCGTAGCGTGTGTCCGACTGAAGTATGGTAGCGTGTATTTGTACGAAGTGTAGTAGCGTGATTACACGACTGTAGCTTTTTAAAATAGTCGTCACCAAATATTCAGCCCCTGATTACTTGTTTAAGAAATTATTTCCTTTTGATAATGATACAAGCCCAGTGAATACAAGTCGTCGTTACCTACCATGGAAATTGTAGCTGTAGCCCCATGGACACGCGCACTGAATCAGTTAATGTGTTACGAGAGCCACAAATAAGTCAGAACAGCAAAAAATATTTTTCATCGTTCAACGGTGATCAAGTCTAACAAAATCACTAGCATTACCAAAAATACAACAATAGCCTTCAAAAAAGTGAAAAAATTTGTATCTCGGTCGCTTTTGGATGCGTCCCAACGAAAATTTTCAATGCGATGTTACCAGTTCGTGGGGAAGCCTCTGTTCCCGCCCTACTGGTCGCTGGGCTTCCAGCTCAGCCGTTGGGGCTACAACTCCACGGACGGCGTGAGGGCTGTGAGGCAGCGCATGTCTGACGCCGGCATTCCGCAGGTGGGTTAACAGAGGAGGTTTTGTTAGGGATGAATTAGTCCAATGAAGTTGGTATGTACAAGGTTAAACAGAGGAGTTTTTTGGGGTGATGATTTGGTCCAATGAAGTTGATGCGTACATTGGTTAACAGAAAGGACAATCAACTATGTTAACTTTCAAGTTTTATAATGAGAAAGAAATAACAGTCAATGTTTAAACGCTGTAAAATTCTCACTCAAAATTTTTCGCCGTTGTATCTACAACTTAAACTGCCCTAAACAGGAATTATACTTGGACAGCTAAAATCATAGATGTTACGGCGAAAAAATATGACTGGGTCATCTCGCACCGTAGTTCCTTTCGGAAAATTTCAATCTTCTCTGATATGAAATTGAGCAAAGCCTGCATGAACAAATGAATGATTCATTTATTTGTATCTGAAGGAACTCTGATCAACCCTCACTCATGGTATTACTCTAAGATTCAAGTTTTTTCTCTCTTTGGGCAAAATCAGAGCTCGCCGAGCTTGCCGTCATGAAATCAAGCTCTTAGTATTAAATGTAGTATTCACGCCTAAAGTATTAAATGGGAGACTGAGGACTCTTATGCAGGCTGATAGAGTTCTGATTTCTAACCAAGGGATTGCAATGCAGGACGTGCAGTTTATCGACGGCGACTACATGGAGGTGTACCACGTCTGGACTTACGACAAGACCAACTACAGCGACCTGCCCGAGCTTGTTGACGAGCTGCATGCCGATGATCTCCATTTGGTCCTCATTGTCGTAAGTTCATTACTGTAGTATAAGCTATTGAAAGAAGTATCATTATAATTGCCGTGAGTTGATTAGAATTTAGACTCATAAAACCCTCCCTATACTGTTAACAACCCATCCTTAACAGCATAGCACTTTATAAATAACTGGGACTTCTGTTAAGCAAAAACGATTAAGAAATGAAGGTGACTTTTTCTGCGCAGCTGATGATTGTATTTTACGCGAAAACTCCTTCAAAAACTTTCCTTACACGTATTTTAGAATTCCGAGAAGTAGTGAATCTGCGGTAGTCGAACCGCGAAGTAGCAAGGAAACACTGTTCTCTGAAATTCAAGTTCCTTTTCTCTTAGGGCGAAGTTAGAGCTAGCTGACCTTGGCATCGTTAACGAGGTCTAAATATTGAGAGTACTCGTAAGTTTTCTGAAACTATGTTTTCTAGTGCTAGTGTGGCAATTTTATAAACTTGTTTCGTAGCCAGTTTTGACCCTGTAGGTATTTGTACAGCTCTCAGACTTTTTAATCTCCCAGTAGGTATTTGTTGTGAATTTGCGGTACAAATACGCAGTAGGTATTTGTACAGCACCCAAAAATGAAACAGATATCAAGTTGCACCAATAAGAAACTGTGCTAACGAAACTTTTTCAACCTCATGTGTGTCCACAAACTATCATTATATGAAATTAATCATTACTGTTAAAGTGAAATCGTATTTTGTTCTTCGATCGCAGACCAATACTTTAATCCTAAACAGTAAAAATTCATTGTAAAAAAAACCCTCACTGTTTATGTTATAATTAACTTTGCGTTGAGCAGGACCCAGGGATTGCGGTGAACACTTCGACTTACTCGACCTATGAAACTGGGCGACAACAGAAAGTATTCCTCAAGGTGAGCCAACGGGTTGAAAAAATTGAATAATACTTCAAACAGCAGCGCATTTTCCTCAACTAGAAGCTGTCTGAAACCATTAAAGTTTTTTTTTTAATGAACGCTTCGTTCATTTAATTTGAATCTAATGTTAAGCAATTTTGTGCCTTAACGCTCTACAAATGCGCATTGCAATCTGTGGTCCGATATCAGGTTAAACTTCTGTGGTTATTTGCGCAGTGGATGACTCCAGACCTGATACCAGAAGACCAGCCGATAGAAGCTGACGACTTCATGTTGGGCAACGTGTGGCCCTACGAAAGAGTGGCTTTCCCCGACTTCCTCATGGAGGACACCAAGCGCTGGTGGGGCGAAGAAATCGGCCGTTTCTACCAGGTATGGCGCATCAGCTGAAGTTGAGTGACCTATTTTTGCACGCTACTTTAAAGTTGCGCGTAGTATATACTACAATTCGTAGTGTATAATTGACTACACTCTTTCAAACTTTATGATTGATTATACTCTTTCTTACCGTATAATTGGCTACACTCCGAACTGAATGATTGATAGTACTCTTTCTTACCGTATGATTGATTGCACTCTTTTTTGCCGTATAATTGACGATACTCTTTCGGACCGGACTGCGTAATTGCCTCCATGTGGTACAATTTTGCATTTGTTCGGGCTAATTGCCCCTATGTCTTTGCTATGTAAAATCTTGAGATGTGAGCTTTTTCTTGTTCGTAATAGAGGTGTCAGATATTTCCCTTAGGTAAGTTTTATTTTAATCTATGTCTCCGCCATTTGTGAAAATAAAAATTAACACTTCATAGGCCACCATGACACGAAGTCCAATCCGTTGCATTGCGTGACCAAATTCATGATATAGTCTCTCAGAATCCCGAAGTGAACCGTCACACACTTCTTGATTTCTTCGCTATTCGTGACCATTTAGTTTACGTAACACTTTAACTGTGACGTTAGCCACCGGTGGTACACGGAGAGAATTTTCATTAAGCTGCTGACTGACTAGCGGTCACACTCTCAATTTCCATAAATACTTAATAAAAACTATATGAGAGTACAATCCAGTTAATTTTTGCTACATTCAACATTGCTTACCTCGAATTGTCTTTAAATTTGAGTTAAATATTCATCTTCACCTTTACCTGGCGCAATCAAAGCGTTAATGAGGGAAATAAATTAGTTTAAAAAACTGAAGTAAATTTGAATACTTCTTGGAGGTTCCAACATCTCAAGACACTTTTTGGAGCCCAAAATAATCTCTGGAGATATTAAAACATCACTGAGCTTGATTGTACATACATACTGTAGAGTAGGGGCCACTTTTAATTCTAAATTGAGGGAAAATACTTCAAAAAGTTTTCATACAATAATCAAATGCGGTGAGAAAAAGTTACGTAATTTAGCTCGGATAAAAATCCAAACATTGTTCTAAACTTATACTGATTTTAATATATCGCACAATAAAAGTAATCATGTAACTTTCTAGTATCATTCTAGTCACTAAAAACTGTACATGATCATAAAAGCACTTCTCAAATTTCATAAACTCTTATGTAATATTTTAAACGGAATTTAATCAAAACTATTAACCACTCAGTGAGAATGCCATTTCTAGAATTTATATCGAAAACAAAACTGAGAGCGCTAATTTCGAACTTCACGAGAAAACAGCGATGACAAAAACACTTTACCAGTAGATGATAGATTGAACACCAGAGAGAGAAAATTTAAAAAATGCTAATACGAACCCAACCCCGTTCCATCGTTGTTACCAAATTACTGCGAGCCCTTTACCACACTGCACCGATGCTCATGGCCGAAATCCGATCATGTCGTAGCACCAGACAAGCGGAATAGCACGGGGACGTAAACTATGGTGACAAACTGCTACTATTTAAACTCGTGGGGCAGCGGCATTTGGGATGAATTGTTATGTTGACTTTTTACCTGTTCCCCTTGAGTGAAGCACTAGCTACTTTCTCTTTACACTCTCTAGGTATAATTTTCTTTGACAGTCCATACACTTCGACGGCTTGTGGATCGACATGAACGAAATTGCCAACTTCGACACGAGCCTCGGCATCGAGAACCGACTCATGTGTCCAGTGAACCGGTGAGTTGTTACTGATGAAGGTAACGCTTTAGAAAATAAAATACATGTGTTATGTTCTTCGCATTTGTGTCAGCAAATGGGATGAGAACTTTATGAATCATTTAAGCTACTTGTTCCTTTTATACAATACACTTATTTCATTTTCCATTTCGTGTCAGCGAATGAGATGAAAACTTCATGAGTAATCCAAGTTACTGTACTTTATACGGGCAGAGGTTAGGTAAGCGCTGGAGAACTGCCCTAATGAGCTCACCGCTTATATGACCTCTGAGGTGAACGGGGGAAGAGGGGCATGGCGCATGGCGCACAACTTGCCTTCTTTTAAACTGCCAACTAGAGTTGACAAATATTGAGGATATCATATTCTTGGCATTAGTCTCCGCGTTTTCAATGTATGTTACTTGGAGTTTATTGTTCAAACATACACCCAAACTTGAATGAAAGATAATGAAAAATCGCGATTGGAAGGACACATCGTCTACTTATATAATTCAGGGCAAAAAATCACTTCCCATTAATCGCTGAACATATTGTCTTTTAACCTACCTATGGAATATAATAATTGGTTAAAAAGTTCGTAGAACTTTAAATTTGTAGTTCACTTGACCAAATCTCTGTCCCTATCTCTAATGTGACCGAGTGCTAAAAGCACAAACACAGAGAAGATGTCAAGTTAATTTTTGAAATGCAATGCATGGTACACTAAAATATTCAAACATGTTTTGTTACGGATTCGTACCAGTTTCCTTACGAATTCGAACCACTTTTGCTACGAATTCGTACCTGTTTTATTACTGATGTGTAGCTGCTTTGCGATGGATTCGCACATGTTTCGTTGCGGATTCGTATCTGTTTTGTTACAGATTCATGTCAGTTTTGTTACAGATTCGGATCTGTTTTGTTACGAATTCGTACCTCTTTTGCTACGAATTCGTACCTGTTTCGCTACGGATTCGTATCTCTTTTATTATGAACACTATTTAAAGATCTGTATTATACTCAGCTACGACGACCCCCCGTATCCGTCTCTCGCCGCATCGGTGCCGGTGAACTTCATCAACAAGCTGGCGGACAAGACCCTGTGTATGTCAGGAGCCAGCGCTGACGGCCTGCAGACCTACATACAGTACGACGTGCACAGTCTCTACGGGTACTCGGAGGCAGTTGCTACTTCACAGTAAGTGGAAAAATTCAGCGGCAATTTGATGCTATAAACCTGGGTTAGAATCCAGTTTATAACAAACGAAAATGTATTTAAAACCGTCGGGGCACGTAACGGGTTTGAAAGAATTTCTGTCGTCATAGGTTAGATTATTCAGCCAAGAATTCGAAAGAAGTGAGCGCGGTTTATCTCCCCTGAATGTGGGATTTGCAGTGGCTAAGTCTATGATAAGTTAAGAGAATCTGCATAAATACAATCGTTTCCAAGTTACAAATTATGAAAACAAAGAGCATTTGCAGCTTTTAGGAGATAAAAATATTTTCAGAATCACGTCATTGCGGTATTAAAAGCTTCTATCTTTTGAAGAAACAATCTAGTGTTTGACAAGGATCCCAAAGATTTTTTACTGCCCAATTCAAGTTTTCAAACTTTTGAAATTTATTTCAAGTGAAAAATTTGTCACATCGTCGTCAAGTATTGGATAATTATTCTTGATGATAGAAGCTTTTGGGAGAGCAATGCCATGATCCTGAACATAGAGTGACCTGATCTATGTACATGTGCAGTTTGATGACGGGATATGGAGGCCGTGCTATCCCATCGGTCGCTGTGCCGAACCCTGCAGAAATTGATTGCGCGTTGTTTCGTAGGTCATAAGGAATATGTTATTTCATAGTTACAGTGCTCCCTGTTTCCGTAGAGACTCATTAAAACTCTTATAAAAGGTGTGATCAATCGAAGTGCATTCCTCCAAACAGTTTAGCTGTTGCTATGGCTTGACTCATTCAGATCCCTGCTCTAATGGAAAACAGAGAAGTTTAAAAATTCTCTGTCGTACTTAATGGAGTTCAAAAACCCTCACGTACGAGCCAAAATTCAGTCTATCAAAATAAATAAAAAATAATTCCTCATGAAATTACAGTTAGCGTAGTGAAAATACAAACTGTCGCGGCTATTGAAAGACACTTATTCAAGTATAGTTGCATTAATTTTATGTAAGTAAATATATTCATCTACCAATGAAATAAACTAATTGATTGAAGATTTAATAAGAATCAAAGTTTGTTGTCCACTTGATCAAATCTATTTCTTCAAACCTCGTTTTTCTTATCAAGTCCCTGATGCAAAAACAACCAGTACAGAACGGAAAGAAACCGAGTCCGCATAAGCAAGTAGTTTTTACATATGATTCAATTTATTGTAATTAAATTTAAGTTCTTCAAGCAACTTGATTCCCCACTTGTGAACATTCAGAAATAGATCGACCTTTACTCGACAAGTTTACTCGACCTTTACTCGAAAAGTTTGCTCTACTTCTACTAGAAAAAAGCAAAATTGTTCTGGTTTACAGAGCTTTGGAAGGTGTGTTCCCGGGCAAGCGCCCGTACGTGCTTACTCGGTCCAGCTACGTCGGCACCGGCCGCTACTCCTTCCACTGGCTGGGCGACAACTTTGCTACCTGGGAAGACATGAGAGCTTCCATCATAGGTGAGCGAAAACAAGAGAGCATACATTACAGGTGAGCGAAGACATGAGAGCTTCCATCATAGGTGAGCGAAGACATGAGAGCATCCATCATAGGTTAGCGAAGACAAGAGAGCACCCATTATAGGTTAGCGAAGACAAGAGAGCATCCATCATAGGTGAGCGAAGACAAGAGAACATCCATCATAGGTGAGCGAAGACATGAGAGCTTCCATCATAGGTAAGCGAAGACATGAGAGCTTTCATCATAGGTGAGCGAAGACAAGAGAGCATCCATTATAGGTGAGCGAAGACAAGAGAGCATCCATCATAGGTGAGCGAAGACAAGAGAGCATCCATCATAGGTGAGCGAAGACAAGAGAGCATCCATCATAGGTTAGCGAAGACAAGAGAGCATCCATCATAGGTGAGCGAAGACAAGAGAACATCCATCATAGGTGAGCGAAGACAAGAGAGCATCCATCATAGGTTAGCGAAGACAAGAGAGCATCCATCATAGGTGAGTGAAGACAAGAGAGATCCATCATAGGTGAGCGAAGACAAGAGAGCATCCATCATAGGTGAGCGAAGACAAGAGAGCATCCATCATAGGTGAGCGAAGACAAGAGAGCATCCATCATAGGTGAGCGAAGACAAGAGAACATCCATCATAGGTGAGCGAACACAAGAGAGCATCCATCATAGGTGAGCGAAGACAAGAGAGCATCCATCATAGGTTAGCGAAGACAAGAGAGTTTCCATCATAGGTGAGCGAAGACATGAGAGCTTCCATCATAGGTGAGCGAAGACATGAGAGCTTCCATCATAGGTGAGCGAAGACATGAGAGCTTCCATCATAGGTGAGCGAAGACAAGAGAGCATCCATCATAGGTGAGCGAAGACAAGAGAGCATCCATCATAGGTGAGCGAAGACAAGAGAGCATCCATCATAGGTTAGCGAAGACAAGAGAGCATCCATCATAGGTGAGCGAAGACAAGAGAACATCCATCATAGGTGAGCGAAGACAAGAGAGCATCCATCATAGGTTAGCGAAGACAAGAGAGCATCCATCATAGGTGAGTGAAGACAAGAGAGATCCATCATAGGTGAGCGAAGACAAGAGAGCATCCATCATAGGTGAGCGAAGACATGAGAGCTTCCATCATAGGTGAGCGAAGACATGAGAGCTTCCATCATAGGTGAGCGAAGACATGAGAGCTTCCATCATAGGTGAGCGAAGACATGAGAGCTTCCATCATAGGTGAGCGAAGACATGAGAGCTTCCATCATAGGTGAGCGAAGACATGAGAGCTTCCATCATAGGTGAGCGAAGACAAGAGAGCTTCCATCATAGGTGAGCGAAGACAAGAGAGCTTCCATCATAGGTGAGCGAAGACAAGAGAGCTTCCATCATAGGTTAGCGAAGACAAGAGAGCTTCCATCATAGGTGAGCGAAGACATGAGAGCTTCCATCATAGGTGAGCAAAGACATGAGAGCTTCCATCATAGGTGAGCGAAGACAAGAGAGCTTCCATCATAGGTGAGCGAAGACATGAGAGCTTCCATCATAGGTGAGCGAAGACAAGAGAGCTTCCATCATAGGTGAGCGAAGACATGAGAGCTTCCATCATAGGTGAGCGAAGACAAGAGAGCTTCCATCATAGGTGAGCGAAGACATGAGAGCTTCCATCATAGGTGAGCGAAGACATGAGAGCTTCCATCATAGGTTAGCGAAGACAAGAGAGCTTCCATCATAGGTAAGCGAAGACATGAGAGCTTCCATCATAGGTGAGCGAAGACATGAGAGCTTCCATCATAGGTGAGCGAAGACATGAGAGCTTCCATCATAGGTGAGCGAAGACATGAGAGCTTCCATCATAGGTGAGCGAAGACAAGAGAGCTTCCATCATAGGTGAGCGAAGACAAGAGAGCTTCCATCATAGGTGAGCGAAGACAAGAGAGCTTCCATCATAGGTTAGCGAAGACAAGAGAGTTTCCATCATAGGTGAGCGAAGACATGAGAGCTTCCATCATAGGTGAGCAAAGACATGAGAGCTTCCATCATAGGTGAGCGAAGACAAGAGAGCTTCCATCATAGGTGAGCGAAGACATGAGAGCTTCCATCATAGGTGAGCGAAGACAAGAGAGCTTCCATCATAGGTGAGCGAAGACATGAGAGCTTCCATCATAGGTGAGCGAAGACAAGAGAGCTTCCATCATAGGTTAGCGAAGACAAGAGAGCTTCCATCATAGGTGAGCGAAGACAAGAGAGCTTCCATCATAGGTTAGCGAAGACAAGAGAGCTTCCATCATAGGTAAGCGAAGACATGAGAGCTTCCATCATAGGTGAGCGAAGACATGAGAGCTTCCATCATAGGTAAGAGACACGGAAGCGTTCTAGATTTATTAGCGGTCGTCCAACTAATTTTCTGATTGTGCTTTGCTAACTGTTCTCTTTCATGTAAATGTTCTAAGAAAAAATTTATTTTCCCTCTCTACTCATGATTCTACATTTCGATTCTACTTCTAAAATTGATTCCACACTTTCTAGAACCAAATTGGCTTAAATGGATTTTTTCAACAACAGGTGTGCTTGAATTCAACATGTTCGGTATCCCGATGATCGGACCTGATATCTGCGGCTTCTACGGACACCCGACCGAAGAGCTCTGTACCAGATGGATGGAAGTTGGAGCTTTCTATCCCTTCAGGTTCGTGAAAACACTAAAATGTTGTGTAGAATGAAAGGGGATGTTCCATGTTGAGATGATAAGTAGCATTTCAGATATGGATACACAGAATTCTCGACTGGATTAATTTTTTCAAAGCATTAAAAGATCTGAACGTCCAAGCTACATAACTATATATGCTAGATGGTACCTTAATGCCTAAATCATCATTGATGCCAACGAAATCCTCATTGCGCACCAAACATAGCACACATGTTGTATTGCATACCATTTCTAACCAGTGACATAGTCATGTCGATTCTAATGATCATTAAAATATTAAATGTGATGAAAATGCTGATAAAATTTGTCATTTTATTAGCATTTTAATTGCTGATAAAATTTGTCATTTTATTAGCATCTTCTTGGCTTTTAAATTTTTAGTGCATCTGCGATTTCAGCAGAGTGAACATCTGTTTAGAGATGATCATTATTTTCATCATATCATTGCTACTATGACCAGACAATGTATTTGTTGGAAAATCTAATTTCATGTCATTCACTGCCCCATGCTCAGCCGCAACCACAACGGCATGGGAGAAGAAGATCAAGATCCTGCGTCCTGGCCTTCTGTCGCTGAGGTCTCCCGCAATGTGCTCCTCACGCGCTACAAGTTCTTGCCCTACCTCTACGCTCTCTTCCACAGGGTTAGTGGCAGTTATCCCTTAAGTCCTATAAGGAATTGACGTTGACTAGTCAATTTCTAGGAGCATTGTTCTAGCCTAGAGATAGTACAGGTGGTACTATTTGTTGAAATTTTGGTGAGCTAGGACAATGCTCCTTCATCAGAATAGTATGCAGTGTTTATGAAAGCTAGTTGTTCCTCTGTACAGTTCGTCATATTGGTGGTAGTTTCAAAGCAGGATGAATTTTACAGTGTCCTCTGATTCTAATTTTGACTGGATCATAAATACGTAGGTACCAAATAAAAGTAATAAATCTCAGGATTCTACTACCGTTTTGTTATAAAAAATCCGTTCATTTCATCAAAAGTTATTGAAGATCATTTCGAAGTCCCATATTAAAAAAAACCTGTATTAGGTACTGAATGCACAACACTCTACGGTCCCCAGGCTCACATGAGCGGCAACTCCGTTGCCCGCGCGTTGTGTTAGGTACTGAATGTATAACACTGTACGGTCTCCAGGCTCACATGAATGGCAACTCCGTTGCCCGCGTGTTGTGTTAGGTGCTGAATGTACAACACTCTACGGTCTCCAGGCTCACATGAACGGCAACTCCGTTGCCCGCGTGTTGTGTTAGGTACTGAATGTACAACACTCTACGGTCTCCAGGCTCACATGAATGGCAACTCCGTTGCCCGCGCGTTGTGTTAGGTGCTGAATGTACAACACTCTACGGTCTCCAGGCTCACATGAATGGCAACTCCGTTGCCCGCGCGTTGTGTTAGGTGCTGAATGTACAACACTCTACGGTCTCCAGGCTCACATGAATGGCAACTCCGTTGCCCGCGCGTTGTGTTAGGTGCTGAATGTACAACACTCTACGGTCTCCAGGCTCACATGAATGGCAACTCCGTTGCCCGCGCGTTGTGTTAGGTGCTGAATGTACAACACTCTACGGTCTCCAGGCTCACATGAATGGCAACTCCGTTGCCCGCGCGTTGTGTTAGGTGCTGAATGTATAACACTCTACGGTCTCCAGGCTCACATGAACGGCAACTCCGTTGCCCGCGCGCTGTGTTAGGTACTGAATGTACAACACTCTACGGTCTCCAGGCTCACATGAACGGCAACTCCGTTGCCCGCGCGTTGTGTTAGGTGCTGAATGTATAACACTCTACGGTCTCCAGGCTCACATGAATGGCAACTCCGTTGCCCGCGCGTTGTGTTAGGTGCTGAATGTATAACACTCTACGGTCTCCAGGCTCACATGAACGGCAACTCCGTTGCCCGCGCGTTGTGTTAGGTGCTGAATGTATAACACTCTACGGTCTCCAGGCTCACATGAATGGCAACTCCGCTGCCCGCGCGTTGTGTTAGGTGCTGAATGTATAACACTCTACGGTCTCCAGGCTCACATGAACGGCAACTCCGTTGCCCGCGCGTTGTGTTAGGTGCTGAATGTATAACACTCTACGGTCTCCAGGCTCACATGAATGGCAACTCCGTTGCCCGCGCGTTGTGTTAGGTGCTGAATGTATAACACTCTACGGTCTCCAGGCTCACATGAACGGCAACTCCGTTGCCTGCACGCTGTGTTAGGTGCTGAATGTATATCACTCTACGGTCTCCAGGCTCACATGAACGGCAACTCCGTTGCCCGCGCGTTGTGTTAGGTGCTGAATGTATAACACTCTACGGTCTCCAGGCTCACATGAACGGCAACTCCGTTGCCCGCGCGCTGTTCAACGTGTTCCCGTCGGACCTGGAGGCGCGGCTCGTGGACGACCAGTTCATGTGGGGGGACGGCCTCATGATCGCGCCCGTGCTGACGGAGGGCGCCACCAGCAGGAGTGTCTACTTCCCTGAGGTGAGGGTCTTTTGGAGTGTCTACTTCCCTGAGGTGAGGGTCGGTAGGAGTGTCTACTACCCTGAGTTGAGGGTCGGCAGGAGTGTCTACTACCCTGAGTTGAGGGTCGGCAGGAGTGTCTACTTCCCTGAGGTGAGGGTCGGCAGGAGTGTCTACTACCCTGAGTTGAGGGTCGGTAGGAGTGTCTACTACCCTGAGGTGAGGGTCGGCAGGAGTGTCTACTACCCTGAGGTGAGGGTCGGTAGGAGTGTCTACTACCCTGAGTTGAGGGTCGGCAGGAGTGTCTACTACCCTGAGGTGAGGGTCGTAGGTGGGCACGTTGAATGGCGATAGCGGACTTGCCGTTCGAAAATAATTCTGTGCGGCAAAAGCGAGCTGCTCACCAATCCACTGCATGACGGTTAGTGACGAGGGAGCAAACAGAACTTTAGGACCTCTTCTGTCGAATGAGACCAATTCCACCCTTTTATAACCCCTCCTCAACGCTAGGCGTCAAATACAAATCAACAAAGTTAGCTGCCGTACTCTACAATTTTAGAATGCAGTTAGTTTTGAGAGTTTTGACTTCTATGCCAGCAGATTTAATGCTCCATCTGCACTATACTGCCATCAGGTGCTCAGGACTGTGTTAGAAGGTGTAAAGTACCATTACGTGAAATGAAAATTGAACAATTGTAGAAAATTAAGCGCTATCCGTAGTGAAACAATTTTATGAGAATTTTTTCATATAATTTTGCCCAAAATCATTAGCGTGTGTCAATCCTAAAGTCATGAATGAAAACTAATGCGGAATTTCCTCGTGATAGGGATTTATTTTCTCTCAAAGTAATTCAAACTCTTGTTAAATGACACAGTTGAATATTATTTAATATTTAGGCTGAAGACATAATACTTTTGGATTATATACCACAAAGAAAAGTATTATAACCAATTGTTGGAAAATTACTTCGGGTGTTTCTAATAGTTACGAAATGAACCTTTCACACAGTTGAGAGTAAAATTTCTTTCTCCCCCACCGGTATAGTCATCAAAATCGTATCATGTCTGCCCCCACGCAGGCCATCTGGTACGCCCTGGATACCGAGGTCGCCGAGGTGGTCGGGCCAGCCACCGTTGAAGTAGACGCTCCCCTCGAGAAAATCCCCCTGTACTTCCGAGGAGGCTCCATCCTGCCCTTCCAGGAGCCTTCCAACACCACGGCCGCCAGGTACGTCAACGAGGAATGAGTGGAACTTTCACTTCATTGCTTGATAAATGAACGGGAAGTAATACAATAAGCAATGACAGTTTACTCTTTACTCATTGCCAATTGAATATTTGTAGTGCCATAAGTCCACTAACAGCTAAATGCATTAGTTAAATTTAGGCATCCATATTGTTCGTATGGTAAAAAGTAGGAGTAGAGAGCCGCTTTTTTCAAGTGCTGGAATTATTTTAGTTTCCGAATGAAAAATGTTGAGTAGCAGAATATAAAAAATCACTCGTAGGTATGTGTTGAAATCTTGGTGTTTTATGGAATTAAATTGATGGCCATTTTTCGGAGTAGAATGTTTCTTAACCTTCATTTGGGGGTTACCATAACCTTCATTTTAGAGTAAATTTTGGGTTAACAATTTATTTTCCACTAACGGTCACAGTTCAAAGCTCGAAAAATATAATATTTCATTAGGCAACATATATGAGTTTACGACGAAAGAACGATAAGAAGTCATCATGAGCAGCATGTCTACGCGTGCAGTGAAATAATTTGATTTGATTATGATACTCTGTATGTCGTATACACTATAATACAGAAATGCATTTCAACAACCTTTTAAGATTCTGTCATAGTAACAAAAACTTAAGCAAGCCAAGTCCGATGCTAGTTGTTAAAAGAAAATAATACAAATATTATGCATGAAATTATTTGAACGTGTGACTGAGTAATTTGTGTTAAAAGTATTACACTTGATCAATAGATTATTAATTATGTCCCCAACGTCTTTAGCAGTTAATTTCTTGTAATTCCAAAATAAACCAATAAGCCAGATGATGTACAGAATTTTGCATTTTTATTTTAAAATGTCCATCGGCTATACAATGTCAAATTGAGCGCATGCCTCTGATGTGAAATGGAATAAATTCGTGAAATCAAAATGCGTTAACAAGAAACCCTGCATGCTGAGCGCGCAACAACGTTGTCAACTACATTCGCTTAGAATCCTAAAAAAATGAGTTTACCTTCTTATAATTTTTAATTTTTAATTCATTCTCGTTAGCTTCTCGCAAATGGCCTCTAATACTTCTTATACTCGGCAATACTTCTTACACTCGGCAATACTTCTTACACTCGGCAATACTTCTTATACCCAGCAATACTTCTCACACTCGGCAATACTTCTTACACTCGGCAATACTTCTTATTCTCGGCAATACTTCTTATACCCAACAATACTTCTCACACTCGGTAATACTTCTCAGACTCGGTTGTGTACGTACAACAACTCGGGAATGGGCAACACGGTTCGTTCCTGTCGACATCCTCGTTCTATTTTAACACCGAGCAAACATTTAGACCAGCTTAGTTTAACTTAAAGCTAGTTAGGACAGGCATAAAATCTCCAAGAAATAAAATCTTCAACAAGTAACATCTTTAAAAATAAGATCTTCAAATCACGTACAGCAGCGTTACACATTTTTTTACTTTGCAGCCGCCTGAACGACTTCGGTCTGCTGGTGGCGCTGGACGACCAACAGACGGCGACGGGAGAGGTGTTCTGGGACGACGGAGAGATGGAGCACACTATGGCAGAGACCTTCCTGGCTGACGTCGCCTTCGCTGAGGTACCGCACTATTCTTTTGAGCATCGTGGGCATTTAGATTATACTTATAGGGTTTCGACTCTAACGTCACTTCCGTTGAGGTACCAAATCTTTGTGAGTGATCGTTGCGTTCATAACTTTATCAATTCAAATTTTGAATGTGTGCGCAGTAATCTATGCTACCCACATGAAGGTGCTTCTGTCGTCGAAGGAGCGGATTATACAGGTTGGTTGACGCCAATTTAATAATCGATTCAAAAGTAGACAAGTAGCGGATTGAAAACTTGTAAAAACTGAAACTTCAAGTTTTTCGCGCCAACCGCAGAACGAGCTGGTGCTGACGGGGATGTTTTAGAACATACTAGGGTACAATGAAATTCCTCCCCGTGTTCCCAGAACGAGCTGGTCCTGACGGGGATGTACGACCGCACTGCCGCCGACGGCGTCAACCTCGGCACCGTCCGCATCCTCGGCTACCCCGCCGCCCCCGCTACCGTCACCGTCAACGGCGGTGACGTGGACACGTTCGTGTACGACGACGTGTCGCAGGTGCTCGTCGTCACCGTCAACCTGCCGCTCAATGAAGACCTGGTCATCGTCTTTAGTTAGTCCAGATCTCGATAGATCTCATTTTCTCCTTTCGAAATAGCGTGTTTTGATAACGGATTCTCGTTTCCGATTTCAGCTGCAAAATTCTGCTCTCTTTTAGGCAAGGAACGTATTTGTGTTCTATACATGACAGACCAAATTAAGAGACTGCAAATTTAATATTTTTATTGTCCTGGTTTATATTTTGTCCATAATAAATATGATCCCAATATTTTCTTTACGATGCGTTTCATTATTCAACTCGTTCAGGCAAAATATCGGTCTTATGACCTTCTTCTCGTGACTTTCCCTAAGATGCGCGGGTGAAGCACACAATCAGGAGAGGTACATCATTTCCAGGAGAGGTACCAGTCCTATTATTTCCATGAGAAGTACCATTCCTATCACATTCAGGAGAGGTACCATTCCTATTATTTCCATGAGAAGTACCATTGCTATCACATTCAGGAGAGGTACCAGTCCCATCATTTCGAGAGAACTACACATCGCGGTACAGGTTAGCGTTGTGGCAATATAAGCCGACGCTCAAGAGGGATTTTTAGGCGTAAAATTACCAATTGTACACTAAAAATAAAGCAGAGAAGCAGTTGAAGCTAATATAATACACTATTTGATTGGGTAGAACATTAAATCTAAATTTTTCTTGTACCATAAACAGCTGTACGATATTCAAGCCTTACATTAACACGTTGACTGCGATGAGTCAGAATGGAGTTCAACATTCAGCTCAAATTTAAGGGGAAACTGAAGTTAAATATTTCACTCATATTAAAGGTATTGAGCCATTTTGAAAATATCAAACATTAACTGAAGCATGCCTTAATTTAGCTTTGAATGAGTACCTATGAAAATTTAGCTTGAGGCTGCTGGTCGGTCAGTAGCATGAAAATTCCCTCCGTGTACACCGGCGGCTCGATCACATCGCGACCAGCGTGACTACGTTTAGGTTAGGGTGCGTTCACACCACAAGCGGAGCGGAGCGGAGCAGGTGTTCACATGGAAGCAGAGCAGAGCGACCCACGCAAGAATCAGGTGCTAAGGAGCATTTCGTGTGTGCGTTCCTATGATTCGATAGCAAAAAACAGAAACGGAAACACTAGGTCCATCCCATCAACGCGAGGAGAGATCGCTATAGAGAATACCACTATCTCTTCGAAGCACTGAGGAAAGATGAATCGCGACTCTTCGAGTATTGACTGATGAAACCGGCAAATTTTGATGTACGAGTACTTCAATCCCGTACAGAAGGAAAAATTTCCAATGAAATAAGATGAATTTGCTATTCAGTAATAATTCACAAATTTTATTGAGGATACATGTAAAGCAAAGTTCTTAAAGTATAATTAAAATCTTAACATGAAGGTTGCATCACTTTATAGGACTACAGGTTTTCGTAGGCCAGTAGAAACGAAAGAGCGTCTTGTGGTGACTTTAGGGTGAGTGCAAGTAAAATAATTACCTTCAGAACTTCAGGGTTGTGCCAGAAAAAGCTGAGTGAAATATGCTGACAAATACTGACTTTTCCTGACCTAAAAATTCTCAAAATACTGATACGTTTTCCGTTCGTATTGGAAAAGAATCACCCGAGCTCAAAATATTTTGCAGCTTATTTTGGATCGGACTCTCATTGAGGCCTCCTCCTCACTCCTCACCATTTTACTCCCATTTTACTGAAAAAATGAAAACTTTATTAAAATATCCTACATAATTATTTCTTTTACAAGATCATAAAATAATATACATAACACAGCAAGCAAAGTAAAACTACATAACAATGAAAATAAATGCAGATTCCTTAAATTATAGCAATAATAAAATAACAAATCATAGAAAGCAGAAGAAAAAAAGAAAAAAATGTCTAATAAATCCAAATGGGTACAATAAAAACAAAATATTACATGTTACGCTATCAGTTATAGTTTTTTATGATTAGTTATACATATTATTAGCTATATATTATACTTTTTAAATCAAACGACAATTCTACCCCTGTTGGATATGACGATCCATAGGTGGAGCCGTGGAGAAACGCTCGCAGCGAGCGTCAAAAAATCCCAACGAATTTCCCGAGCGCGCCGCTCCGCTGTGCTCTGCTACGCGCTTTTCTTTAGTGTTATCATTACCAGATGAATTATAAAGCACAACTTGCGCAAGAAAAGAGCAGAAATCTAAACTGAAATGACAATTTCTTCATCTCTTTGTCTTCGTCGCTTCAATTGACTGAACCTACCACCTCTAGTTAGGCCTACGCTGTACAATAGGCGCATTAGCTCTCAGGTTGCCTGTTAGTCACGGCTCCGCCAGAGATTTTATCTCTAGAAGAAATGAAGGACGAAATCCAATTCATGTAACGAAATTTATCCCTTACTTGTACATATTGTGTGCCTCAAATATTAACTTTCAGGATTGCCTACTACAGTCAAATTCGCTGGAGCTTTCAGAGCTTTGATTTGGAAATGAAGATATTTTTTATCAGTTCCGTTGTGATGAAATGATGTTTTTATTTAGCAGCCTCGATAGTTCCTTTTGAACAATCCGACTGATTTCAACCAGGAACAGGTTTGTTATGCGTCGAAACAGATCAACTAAACGTACAGTTCTAGGCTCTGACAACAATTCATGCTTAGTTTTGTTGCTGATAGATAAAAGCCAGGTTTCAAAAACAGTATTTTGGTCACATTCCGCTCTTACGTTATTGTTAGTTGTACTGTAATGTGACTAGGAATAAACGAAGTCGCGCAAGGAGACACACGATAGGCTTACGATATTTATCAGATGGACACAGTTTTGGAGATGTTTAAACGTTGCAAATTGTTGTTGCTGAAATAAGGAAAACTGTTGTCGAAAATATTGGATCGAAAGAACATTTCGATGCACTGAAAACTTTTTAGGAATCTGAAGGTTTAATATTTTAGTTGATGGATAAAAATCTGATTTAAAAATAACTATTTGGTTTCATTTGCTTTTACGTTAGTGTTAAATATAATGCAAAGTGACTATGGAAGAAAGAGATTGCGTGTACGTGCTTCACGATATTATGCTACCATCCTGATTTTTCTAAGGATTGAATAATTATTATTTTGAAAAGTATCTATTATTAAGCAAATTTTCTATCAAATTATTCAATAACACATGCCCTACTCGTTTCATCTTCTTAAGCTGAGCCTTTTTCAGCAGTCAATAATCAATAATTTGGCTTAAAAATTCTCCATAAATAGTGCAACAAAATAACCTGGATAATGCATTACAATGCTCAAATTTAAAATCAAAATGACAAATGCATCAAATGAACTCAGATATCATCGTAACTCGTTTCATTTACTTAAGTTGAGCCAATTCCAGCAATCAATTGTGAGTTTTCCGAATTAAAAACTCATAAGTGATACATCAAACAAACTTGGATACTGCATTTATACGTACAAATTTAAAGTCGAAGTGAACAAAGCATCAAATGAACTCAGATGTTATCGTAACAAAAATAAAAGATCACAAGTTGAAAAAACGCGAAAATCTCGGGCCAAGTCATAAGAAAGCAAGGTAGGGCACCGGAAAAAAACATTCTAATCCTCCCGGTTGACCTGCGACGACATGATGTTTACGCCTACTTAACACTGAGTTTACAAAGCAACATCTAGCGAGCTCGCATGAGCTGTCTAGCAGAGGGTCTGCGAGGCCGGTAGGTAGGAATAGCACTATTACGAGCTGTTGGCTTTACACTGAACTCGTACGTTTTATCCAGCATCCAGAATGAGAGGTGAAAATGCTATTCAAACCTACCAGTCTTGGAGCCCATCTGTTAGATAGTTCATGCGAGCTTGCTAGATGCTGCTTTGCTAGCTCAGTGTGAAATGGGCCTTAAAGGCCCGTCCACACGTGCACACTTAACTGCAGACTTGCCTGCGCAAACCGGTTTCCGCAGGCAAGAGCGTGCGTATGGACACGAAAACTGTACACCGTGCAAGCCAATAAGAGCGGCCTGCGTAATCTTCAACATGTCAGAGATTGAAACTGCGCAAACTAGATCGTGCAGTTAAGTATGCGCCGTGTGGCCACCTTTCTCATGCCGTGTCTTCAGTCCACAGGCAGAAGTCACGAAAGCAACATGTCTGACTCACGCACTTATTCAAAGCAGTTCCTCACAGAGTTTATTGAACTATACAAATCTTTGCCTTCTCTATGGATGGTGAAGAGCAAGGAATATTCAGATAGGAATAAATAACAGCTTGCATACAACAAGATGATCCAAAAGTTGAAAGAAGTAAGTAGCTACCCTAGTATTTCAATTTTTTGTATTTGTTTTTCATATGAAATTAAAATTTCTAATTTATTGTAAATTGAATAAATCAAATACCTGAAATTACCTATCTGTATTTCTATTCCAATGTACTTATTTCACTGGTTGAACCTAAAGCAACCAAGGACATTGTGACAAAAATAAAATCAATTCTATTCGTAGTTGTTATAGAAAAAAGAAGAAGATTGCAGATTCGCAAAAGTCCGGAAGCGGCACAGATGATTTGTATGAAACGAATTTGTGGTATTTCAAACTTCTCCGCTTCCTAAACGAGCCCGACACGCCTCGTTACCCTACAAGCAACTTCAACGGTTCATTGACACAGGTATGGCAATAAAAGTTTCTAATTTCTCATTAAATTTTTTACTTTCTCATTAATACATCTGTCTCATTGTGAACCATGATCAAATGATTTCTTAAATAATTCAACTACAATGGGAATACAAAAATCATAATATGAAAAAGAGCATTACAGAAGTATTTACGCAACTTAGACATTAAAAAACTCCTATCTGTAACTATCATTCAGAACTCTGTTTTGCCAGGGAACGCTGCCTTCCGAGTTGAAGTATTGGAGAAACTCATTTCTTATTATCTTAGCGTCTCTTGCAATGGCCCTATTATATCCATATTGTAAGTCAACGAGATCAGAATCACGTGTCCGTAGACCCAACGACAAAGTGCCTTGAATGTCATCTTCATAATCCAAGGAGCCAGTAGGTGTGTAGCTATTTGAATGTTTTCGCATCAATAAATTGTGAAGAACACAGGTTGCCGTAACAGCTTTATCAATATTTTCGAGCTTTAGGTCTATGCTGGTATGAAAAATCCTGAATCTAGATGCTAAAATTCCGAATGCATTTTCGACCACTCGCCTAGCTCTTGATAAGCGGTAGTTATAAATTCCCCTCTGATCTGTGAGCTCTCTTTGATTGAAAGGCTTCATAAAATTTGAAGCCAGTGCAAAAACCTCGTCTCCGATGAAAACGTAGACTAGCGTTCTATTGGATTGTCCTACTGGTTTTGCATCTGGAATGCACAAAGATCCATCATCTAATTTTTTGCGAAAGGTTGTGTGATCAAGCACACCACCATCGAAAATTCTTTCATTTACGCAAAATTCAGATATGACACTCATAGTTTGCATTTACTACAGCTAAAAGAACATGCTGTTAAACCCTTTACAGTTGTAA
Source organism: Morinoia aosen (assembly GCA_030386875.1). NCBI lineage: Eukaryota > Metazoa > Arthropoda > Malacostraca > Amphipoda > Talitridae > Morinoia > Morinoia aosen. Next base: position 39,947,796 of record CM059574.1, read on the forward strand.
AAGTATGAACCTGATCCGGGCGGGGGCGAAATTCTCACATGCTTGCCGTCCACAGCACCGATGCAATGCGGAAAATTCCATTTCTTCTCAAATTCATCCGCCAAGTGTTCCCATTCTTCCATAAGTTTTGAATCTGAAACACGAAAATTATTAATTGATTTCCTAAGTATCGTATACTGCTATGAGTAGTACAAAAATACATCAATTTGAAAGAATGTTTCGGACTTGGATTGTAATATTGTAATAGTTTTACTGAATGGTAATAATGTTTTTATTTCAGAATGAGTCATGGAAAGCTGCTGAGACATCCCATCCCATACACGACGATGATTTACTAGATGATAGCCCTTAAACACCTAGTGATCGCCCACAGACACCTAGTGATCGCCCACAGACACCTAGTGATCGCCCACAGACACCTAGGGATCTCTCACGGACACCTAGTGATCGCTCACGGACACCTAGTGCAAATTCTTCATTTGGTCGCCATCCAAGAAAAGGGTTTCTTCTTCTCATGTGGACGATGTTATTGCGTCTGTTGGAAAACGCCTGTCTGAACCAAAAAAAAAGAAGACCAACATGACGCTTATGGCAAGTCTATCGCCAATAAACTGAGAATGCTACTGTAATATAGCGAGTAATGTAAGTTCTAGTTAGAGAGACCTAAAGATGGCAACGCTCGTGACGGCAAGATCATCAGCCAGTTTCCAACTGGTGCTAGCCAGCTAAACAGTTCATGCTGACTGCAAGTGTGTATATAGATTATCCCGGACGGCTAAGTACTACCTCTTAGTTATTCTCTAACTACCTACTACTAATTCTATTCTACTCTTTTCTATATATTTCAAGCTATCTCCGCCCTACTCTCGCTGGCCACATGTCTGGTATTTGAGTATCTAAGTTGTAGGGTATCTAAGAGGTGAGTGAATTATTTACTTGTGATGTGTCATTGCAATGCCTATTTATGTCAGCACTATTACTGTGTTGTGTCTATGTGAAACCTATACTGTGCTCTAGTGTAGGATTACTAAGTTTATAACATTGGCGACGAGATGTTGGTAGAACTGCTGGGGGTGACTAAGTAGTAGTGACTAGTGAGGGAACATAGAATTTGCCTAGTGAATTTTTTTTGTTGTTCTGCTCACTGGTGTTGCTAGACTGGCTAGACTAGTGAAGAAACTCAGAATTGATCAAGTGGTTGTACCATTTGTGCTGTGATTTTTTTCTCTACTTTTCACAGTGTGTTAAACTTACTAAAAATTCAATATGCCATTGATAGGTTCAGTGGGAGAATTTAATCCTTTAGAGGAAGAATTTGGAGACTATGAAACTAGATTACACTGCTATTTTTAATAAACAAAATAGGAGACAAGGAAAAAACCCCCACACTAATTTCACTAGTGGGTCCAAAAGTTGTTGGGCTAATTAAGGACCTAGTGTCTCCTAAAAGAACCCTTGATGCTACTTATGACGAGATTGTGGAAGCGTTGAGACGGCATTTTAAGCCAACAAGAAATCAGATTTATGAGAGATATCGGTTATATAAGCGGAACCAGAAACAAGGGGAAAGCATCGCTGATTGTGTTGCTAGCTTGAAGGCCCTTTCTCATACCTGTAATTTCAAAGAGGAAGTGCTAGAAGAAACTCTTCTGGACAGGTTCATTTTGGGTGTGTCCAGTAATGAAATTCAAAATTGCTTGCTGAATGAAGCTGGCCTGACATGGCAAAAGGCCATGGATCTAGCTACTGCTAAAGAAACCACACTGAGAGAAACAGTGGGGTTGAGGCAATCAAATCCAATCTAAATGTAGGTCAGAGTAGAGTTCAGCAAACTGCGTACAAGCCTCAGGACAAACTCAGGCACAAGCTAGCCCGAAATCAGCATGCAGCGGCTGTGGTGGTTTGCACTGGCGTAGAGTTTGCCCCTATAAAGACAGTAATTGTCATGGTTGTGGCCAGTAAGGTCATCTAAAAAAATATTGTTTCAAACTAAAAGGGCAGAAATCTGCTAAAGGCAACAAAAATAATTTTGTGCATGCTATGCATGAAAAAAGGGGGAGGGAACACCACCCTAACCCTAATAGAACTAGCAATGGAACCAGTGCAGACTACCCAGACCCCAATCATGGGTGTTATGGGGAAATATTTTCAGTAGCCGAGGAAATGAAACCCCCAATCAGAATAAAATTGTTACTAAATGGTGTGCCATTAGAGATGGAGGTAGATACAGGTGCTGCCAGGTCTGTCCTTTCAATGGCCACCTACTCTAAAATACCAACTAAGACAAGACCCGAGCCGAGACCTTCTGATGTTAAGCTTAGGACTTATGGGGGAACAGAACTGTGAGTTTCTGGAGAGATTAGGGTTAGCATCCAGCATGAAGCTAGTGGTAGGGCTCCACAGCTAGCAACTATTGTAGTTGTAGACAGGGAGGGGCCAGCTTTGCTGGGTAGGGACCTGATTGATTCCTTTGGGCTAACTATAGTAGCAAATGAGGTCAACAAATTGACTACCTGCCCTGAAGAGTTAGCAAATAAATTCCCCGACCTTTTTCAACCAGTTCTAGGTTGCTTTAAGGGAAGGAATTTCAGAATATAAGTGGATCCATCCGTACCACCAAAGTTTTGTAAGGCCAGGAACGTGCTTTACACACTTAGACCTAAGGTGGAGGCAGAACTTGATAGACTGGTGCAGGAAGGTATCCTCACCCCTGTACAGTACTCTAGATGGGCAGCGGCTTTCGTCCCATCGTTTCAGCGGCTGATCAAAGCATCCGAATCTGTGGAGACTACAAACTAACCGTCAACAGAGCCACTAGGCTTGATCCCTACCCTATACCCAGAGTGGAAGATCTATTTAGCGGGTTAGCAGGTAGAGTTATATACTCCAAGCTAGATATGTCTCAGGCATACGCTCAACTACCCTTGGATGAAGACTCCAAGGAACTCACGGTAATAAACACCCACAGAGGTTTATTTGCCTACAACCGTCTCAGCTTCGGAATTGCGTCCGCACCTGGAATCTTTCAGCGTGCCATGGAAGGACTATTGCAGGGCCTCCCAGGAGTGTTCTGCTACCTGGATGACGTTCTGGTGAGTGCTACTAATGAGCAAGAGCACAACAAGCGTCTCCATCAAGTCTTATCTAAACTACAGGAGGCAGGGCTAAAACTGAAAATGGATAAATGCCAAATTGGAGTGCCACAGGTATCCTACCTTGGATACCAAATCGACAGGGATGGATTGCACCCCACTGCAGAGAAGGTAGCAGCGATCCAGAATGCACCAGCTCCTACTAATGTAACTCAATTGAGAGCCTACCTTGGGCTCTTGAACTTCTACAGGAAATTTCTAAAATCATCTGCAACTATGCTGGAGCCCCTAAATACCTTACTGAGGGATAAAACTCCTTGGAAACGGGATGCAAGTCAGGAGAGAGCATTCCAGAAATCTAAACAAGCGCTCCTGGACTCCCAGACTATAGTCCATTTCGACCCTCAGAAACCCATAGTGGTAGTGGCTGACAGTAGTGCGTATGGTGTGGGAGCGGTGCTGTGTCACCTTATTGATTGAATTGAACGCCCCGCATATTTTGCCTCCCGAACTCTAACAGCAACAGAGCGCAACTACTCCCAAACTGAGAAAGAAGCTCTGGCTATGGTGTTTGCACTCAGGAAATTCTATTGCTACCTGTGGGGACAGGACTTCACTGTGGTTACTGACCACAAACCTTTGTTAGGATTATTTGATCCGGGTAGAAGCATTCCTCCGATGGCATCCGGGCGCATTCAAAGGTGGGCTCTTCTGCTGCAATCCTACAAGTTCACCTTGCGTCACCGGTCTGGCGTGCTGTTGGGCACGGCTGATGCTCTCAGTCGTCTACCCTTGACAACTCCCGAGGAAGCCACACCTATTCCTGCGGAATGGACGTCCTTAGTAAACTTCCTCGAGTCAGCTCCAGTCACCAGCACCCACATTCGCGACGGCACCCTAAGGGACCCAGTACTTTTAAAGGTATACAAATAATGCCAGGTAGGCTGGCCTTCGACGGTAATTGGTGACCCTGATCTCACTCCGTATACTAGGAGGCGAGACGAATTGTCCACACAAAATGGCTGTGTGCTCTGGGGAGCAAGAATTATTGTACCCCAAGCTCTCAGACAAGCCATTGGGGATGAACTTCATTCACTCTGGCCATGCAGGATCATCCAGGATGAAGGAGTTAGCTCGCAGCTATGTATGGTGGCCGCTGCTGGACAAAGACCTAGAAGAAACGACTAAGTCTTGCAGCGAGTGCCTGAGCACTCGAGCTGCACCAACGAAAGCTGAACTCCATCCGTGGGAATGGCCTGCGAAGCCTTGGCATCGCATACACATTGACTACGCGGGCCCAATGGATGGAAGATACTATCTAGTGATCGTGGACGCACACTCTAAGTGGGTTGAAAATTTTCCCACATCTACTACAACCTCTAGCGAAACGATCTCGTGCCTGAAACACACTTTTCCGACATTTGGATTTCCAGTAACAATTGTTTCGGACAACGCAACGTGTTTCACATCGGCTGAATTCCAAGAATTTGTGAAGGCATGTGGTATGCGACATATTGCGAGAGCACCATACCATCCTTCAACTAATGGACTGGCAGAGCGCATGGTTCAAACTTTCAAGAAGAATATACGAAAGTCAACGGAATCCTTACGCCTAGCACTAGACAGGTTCCTGTTCAACTAGCTATCGGCTAACACCCCACACGACAACAGGTGTTACGCCCGCCGAACTGATGTTAGGCAGGAAAGTTCGCTCTCGTCTTGATCTACTTTGGCCGTCAGAAGCAATCGCGTCCAAAGTTGCTCAACGCCAGGACGCTCAGAAGAGATACCACCCAGGGTCTCGCGCGGTTGACATTTCGCCGGAGTCACCGGTGATGGTCCGTCAATACACGCCGGGTTCCCCAAAATGGACCCCTGCTACTACCGTTGAGAAAACGGGCCCGGTGTCCTACAAGTGCCAACTGAAGGGGGGAGAGGTCGTTCGTCGACACCAGGACCAAGTTATTACCTGCTCGAACACCCTCCCCGGACCCAGGGACCAACCTACTGAGGAAACCGTGTTGATCCCACAACCTGCTCGAGATTCATACTCACCACCTCCGGCTAATGAACCTGACCCCGAAACACCTGATTACTCGATTCCCACCCAGGAGGCAAAGATGCACGAGCCTCCAAGTGCTAGCATCTCACGCAGGTCTACCCGAGCTCGGAAGCCTGTGGTGCGAATGGACCTTTAGGTATGAATACATGAAATAAGGGGATTGGGATACAAGGGGGGTTTCTAATTAAGGGAGGAGGGGTGTAATATAGCGAGTAATGTAAGTTCTAGTTAGAGAGACCTAAAGATGGCAACGCTCGTGACGGCAAGATCATCAGCCAGTTTCCGATTGGTGCTAGCCAGCTAAACAGTTCATGCTGACTGCAAGTGTGTATATAGATTATCCCGGACGGCTAAGTACTACCTCTAAGTTATTCTCTAACTACCTACTACTAATTCTATTCTACTCTTTTCTATATATTTCAAGCTATCTCCGCCCTACTCTCGCTGGCCACATGTCTGGTATTTGAGTATCTAAGTTGTAGGGTATCTAAGAGGTGAGTGAATTATTTACTTGTGATGTGTCATTGCATTGTCTTTTTATGTCAGCACTATTACTGTGTTGTGTCTATGTGAAACCTATACTGTGCTCTAGTGTAGGATTACTAAGTTTATAACAGCTACCAAATGATCAACGCATTTAATTAGAAAGATTAATCAACGAAGCTATCTTCGAAGCAGAATTAGGCAATTTATGTAGAGGGTGTACTATCAACGTCCCAAAATTCTCCCACCCTACTATTAACATGCCACATGTCTCCCATCCTACTATCGACTTGCCACAAATCTCCCCGCCAACTACGAACAACATGGAATATATAACAATTTCATCACAAGAGCCAGCATATTGCCTGCCCCAACCTTCAATTTCTGCACTTCATGGGCCTACCGAGAACACCAACGCAGAGTTCGCATCTAAATCTTACATGAATATATAGTTAACTACGTAATGAAGTTGAATAAATATTTAGTTTGTGTGCCATTATCGTTAAAGGGAAATAAATTTTTTCCGTTACTGACCGTCATGTATTGTTAGTTCAATAAATATTTAGTTTGTGTATCATTAATCTGGATAAAAGTTTTGTCGTTGCTCTGTTACTCACCTTCCTACATTGTTCCCTCAAAATAGCGTAGATAGCTTCACACGTATCAGGGATAAGCAGAGAAAGGGCTTGATGAGAAAGGGCAACTGAAAACCGAATATCTCGAAGAGACCTGCCAGTTGCCAACCATCTGAGAGTGCAAGATAGCCTTTCATGAGGTGATATGGATTACCGCATCACTGTTTCTTGCTGTTGTATGCGTGGAGTTACTAATTCCAGTAATTCAGTATATGCAGTTTCATCCATTCGCATTTAAGTCCGCCACTCGGTAGAGTCGTCTCTTAAGTCCTTCATCAAGTTAATATGAAAGTGATGACATCTCTTGAAGAGCCATAATTTGCACCACTTAGATCGTCGCGGTGTTTGTTGTCTTATGTGCACGAGGCAAAAGAAAAATGCTAACAAGTCTTCGTCGTCAGACATGACCGATGCCAACAAGATCATCAAGTGAACTGAAGTTTGCGCGTACTTACCTGCAACGTGTGGACACACATCAATTTTGCGCAAGTATGCGGAGGCAAGTCTGCGCAAACAAGTCTGCAGTTAAGTATGCACGTGTGGACGGGCCTTAATTACAGTGCTGTAATGTTTGTGCTGGCTCCGGGAATAAAAGTTATCCGACTGAAGAAAGCGAATAAAGCTGAAGCGTTTTGTGCTATCATAGAGATTATTGCTTTATATTTTCCTGGTATGATGATCCCGACCCTTCGTTTCTCCAAACAAATAATTATTTATAAATTAGGCTTGAAAATTCCAGCAGCGATAATTCAAGTGAATATTTTTAGCAAACTCGAATTGTGCACAAAATTGCAATTGTCTAAGCTAAACTTGAGTATAACAATAACTGGATAGAAATATGATATAACATTTCACAGATCCGACCTGTGGTTTCTATTAATCGGAATATAACTGGACTTGTAATTGATTGTTCATCCCTTTTAATAATATTGTTTTCTACTGTAAATATTAAAGTACTGTAAAATCGTACGAAGAGCATTCTAATCTGTAACAGATTTCTAACAAAATCAATTTTACATCAAATTTTCAAATTTTATTTAGATCCCCAGCTAAAAAATTCCTCGATGTTCGGAATTTTCTTCTGCTTTGGCAAAATTTTTTACTTAGGAAACAAGTGTGGAAGTGACTGATTTATAACTGATATTGTTTAACAGTGATAAACATATTTTGTTTACGATGCTTCATGAAAACATTCTTTCAAACATTATTTCGCTGATACCTGAAGTCTGTATTTTTTCAAGACAAATTTGGCATTGTAGGCTGATTAAAAACTCTGATTTTCAATGGGTTCTAATGAAGCATACCTTAACAAACTCAACATCCAGTCAAATTGGCTTCTTGTAAGTAAGTTAATTAAAAAATATAAAGACCCAACATTACCAGATGAGGATGGAAGGAACTACTGAAACTTCAAAAATCAGGTACCCCGCCCAAGTAAACAGCTGCTATCTACGGATGGACCTTTTTGAATGAAAACCACATGGGTCATGGGCCTAGCTCTAAGAAAGGAGACACGTGCGAAATCATTTGTCGTCTGGCTGGTGACCTGTGAAGGTGAAGTGCTCATAGTGCTAACAAATTCGTGAAGTTTGTGCCGTTACAGAAATAAAAGCTATCCAGTTGAAGAAACTGAGGTAAGTAAAAAAATCGACGGATTTTCTTATAATGTGCGGTAATTCATTGATATCCAGTATTTTTGGGTTGACTCATGAACGATTTTGAATTTTCAATGGTCAACAACTGAGCCCATGAAATAATTTCAAACAGTGTGTTTGCACTATCCAATAATGTCTTAGAGCCAGGTAGTAGGTAGTTATTTGATGCCCCGAAATAAAATTCTGCTGTTTTTTTATTCGAGAAGTGTCCTGTACGGATATTTCGATTTTGTCTCTCTAAGAATACTGTAACAGCTTGCGGCAATCTACAGTGAACGAAAGGAATCGAAATCCTTGGTGTAAGATTCGAGGATTTCATTTGATGCGATCAAATATTCTAACTATTGCCGTTTTTTTGTTTTATTTTTCTGAGTGCGGTCATTTGTCATCGTGAAGAAAAAAGTTTTCCACTTAAGGAGTGCATGGCTAACTTAAAAATTTTCAAGCACACTTCGCGGCTTATGTTAGCGTAGGTGTATTATGGGTGTCTAAGATCTAAAGATTAAAACTCAATACATCAATTCAGCTCAGGTTTTACAAGGGAATATTCACTTTTAATCGTTGCTGGTGTAAGAAATACGCTGATGCGCTTTCCTTCTAGTTTACGAAAACCATTTATGATTCATTCCAAATATTGCATTTTTTGTATATACATGCATTCTGTTCGTTGCTTTTTCTCTGATAATATTATACAGCAACATTTGAACAAGTGTGGGCTGCTTCTGATAACCTCAGGCATGAAAAAGAATGCTTTTTTTTTAAGTTTACAAAATTTTGTGCACACCACGCCATTTTTTCCATTTTTTTTGCATTTTTACACGGATGGATTTTAAAACACTCTGCATTAAAAATATTTTATTTTTTTTTATTAGTTTGTGTACCACATTCTACCTTGGTGGAGCTTATGCAGTCAGTGTTGTCGCCGAACCAAACATAAGAAAACAAAACACATGCGATCTATGAGCAGAAATTTGAGCTGGAAAGATTAATATTTTTGTTGACATTAGTTGCGTAAACAGGTCAAGAAACGGAATAAGGACGTTAGCAAAAATATCCAATTTTTCTATTTGATCTGCGAAGAAGTTGATGCTAGAATACTTGAAGTTCACACCCTGCATGGTACGTCATTCACATCACTCAGAATATGCAGCGAATTTTTTAGAACTCTCTAATAAATAGTTTTTCCCTTCCAAGTCAAATTTAGGAAATGACTGAGTGTTTAATCTGAGTGTCATATGAAAATAAGTTAAATATAAACCGGCAGTCCAGAGCTAAACAATTTAGAACGTAACGTTTCCTATCAGAGAAACCGGTGGCGTTTGTGGACAATTAGACTCCAGCGTAGATGGGTCGAGAATTTCAGTCGATAGCCGGAATGTCTCTCTGACTGTTGAGCTTCAACTTAATGACATAATGTCACTGCTTTCTTTTTTTGTTAGGTACAGGAATTGCATATTAATAAATGAGTAAAGAACGGCAGCAAATATATATCATGCAATTTTAAATTTACTAAATTTGAATGCCTTTATCTTCCAGGAAACGCCTGCGGTTGCAATTACAACGCGTTCCCTTCAACACAATGAATGCCCCTAACGCTGAAACAGTTGATGGAGTGGAGTGGTCGGGGTGGATGAGCTTCCACATGGGACCTGCTGAAGTCTCGGCTAATCCAGAAATATCTACAGAAGAATTTCTTCGACTGAAATTTCAAAGATACCGTCCATGTTTACCCAAGACCACTGAAAAGTACGAATTGCCTTCTGCGTTACTGGAGCCTGGAACAATGGTCCGAATTGTGATCTACAGACACATATTCGCCTACAATGGTGACCTGGAAGGAAGAAGACATGATGTAGTATCGTACAGAGATCAGCCGTGCTGTTTTTTTAACGACCCTGCGGTTCGAAGGGAGTCGGCGATCAAAATATTCAAGTCTCTAGTGAGTATTGTAAAAGGCCTCGTCCAAGAACTGACCAACAAGGCCGTGGACTCCCTCGATTTGATATCGTACGTCACGGCCCTGAACCACGCCCTCAAGGCAAACTTCGAACTTTTCAAACCTGAGTCGTACTACGAAGAATTCAACGATGCATTTGAAGCCTACAAGGAACATGCAAAGATCTTGCTTGAGCACGTGGAAACTGAGTTCCTGCCAGCCGTCAATAAAAAAGGAGATGCAGCGAAACACTTTAAACTCCAAGCCAAGGAGATGAAGACAACTATAAAAAAATTGAACACTTGGAATGAAAAACAAACATTCTACAGTGGAAGATCATCAAGATTCGAAGGAATAAATCAATTTTCAGATTTATTTCCGACGACTGGCGAACCGTTGGAATGCGCGGTTTGCTATTCAAAAGCATTAGATTCCGCTGATGACTTCAGCATACTCTCAGGATGCTCCCACATATTCTGCAGTCCGTGCATCGAGACGTGGTTTAAAAGAAGGTAAGCACTTTATAGGATCAGAACTTCTTGGTCAGTATTTTTTACCATCGAGCTCAATATGACATGCGAAATGATAAGTTCTGTTGCGTGAACAAGCTTTATTTAAATCTGGTTTTATGATATCTTTGAAACTTCTAGGTTGTTCTTGGGTTATTTTCTAATGTATTAAATTCGTATATAAGGTCTTTTTGTTTCCTAACGCTTTGTACTACTTTCGTGACCTAAACATAAATAATAAAAACTTTATAACAATAAAGATACGAAACCAAACTAAAATTGATGATTATAAGTCTGATTAAAAAAAAATTTAAATAAGATGTCGTTTTTGATAGTTGCAATTATTTCCCCAGTAGAAGTTGTTTTTGGATTCATGAATTTTGTGGTGTGAGTAGATGATATATTGGAGCTCATGTTAACCATGCCCTTTTTTCAGGTTACTTTCGCATTCATGAAATTTGTAGAGTGAGTAAAAGATACATTGGAGCCTATTTTAACAATGCCCTTTTTCAGATTACATTTGGATTTATGGATTTTGTAGCGTGAGTAGATGACATATTGGAGCTCATGTTAAACATGCGCTTGTTGTTGTCTCGAGCAGGCACACCTGCCCGATGTGTCGCAGCAAGTCGGTGTGGATGAACGAAAAAGTTTACCTCGACCGTCAACGTCAATTCAAGCGAAAGCGGGATGGTGATGAGGCGCCGGGGACGCCTCAATTGAGGAGCGGCGGGGTGGAAATACCCGCTTCGAAGAGGCGTCGAGTGCACCTCGATAGTGAGGAGGAGGCAAATGCACCTCGATCGTGAGGAGGAGTCGAGTGCACCTCAACTGTGAGGAGGCGTTGGCCGCTCAAATTTTATTCCCTATTCGCGCGACCAGCAAACTTCGTTGTCTCATGCAGACTAAGTCTGCCTATAGAATCTGACTTCTCAAAAATATTTATAATATATTTTTCAAATTATCTGAGAACCTTTACAATACCCCCACACTGAACAAGAACAGCACGGAAGATTTGACCGTACCATTCAGGACGAAATGGACTACGTGTGGAAAATAACTAAGGTTGTGACTGACGGTAGGTCATTTACATCACTTTGTAATCTCTCTTATAGCAAATCTGCAGAAATTGTTTAAGTTTATGACGTCAAATTCGTAAAATTACCCATACTCCTTTTGATTACGGACAAAAATGTTTACATTTTGACTGCAACTGCGCATTGTCTGGCACGTCATAGTTCAAGATCTCGTTCGAAAATTTTATTGTCCGCCTCAATGTACAAAAAAATAAAGTAATGAACGACAAGATATTATTGACGCATTGAAATTTCGAAATTAATATTCGTGGTAGGTTTAAATAATTTCTCTGAGACATCATTTCATTAGAATATTTTACAGCTGGAAATGCAAATGATCCAAATCGGAACTCAAGTACATTTTTTCACATTATGCTTCAGGTTGTTAACAATAGTTGATGTGAAGCGCCATTTCATGAGAATATGTTATAAGCTGAAAATAAAAGTGATCCACATTTGAACGTAAGTACATTTTTCCACATCGTGCTTCAGGTTGTTGAAAATAATTTGTCTGCAGCATCGTCTCAATAGAATAGTTTACCGGCTAAGATTTGGTGCAGGTCGCACCTACGAGACGAGGCCTTGGCTGCAGTGGCGGTTCATTGGATGATTACGCTCATGGTGAAGTTGTCTTTTTAATGTAAGTGTTGGGTGGTGATGTACCCTTTGGTAGCACCCCCTCACTCAACTCAACTGCCCTTTCATCGCAACCACCTCAACCACCACCTACACAATCCACCACATGCACCAACACTCAATAGAACGACCAGTTCAATGCCACCATCTCTTGCGCTCCATCTAATAAAAAAAATCAGCAACATTCTATGATAACATCCTCAACTCAGCATTGATAATAATTACCAACACCAATATCATTCGACAACAACGACCACTATAACGCAAACCACCCCTTGACAGCAACCACCACCCCTTGACAGCAACCACCACCCCTTGACAGCAACCACCACCCCTTGACAGCAACCACCACCCCTTGACAGCAACCACCACCCCTTGACAGCAACCACTACCCCTTGACAACAACCACCACCTATTGACAACCACCACCACCTCCTGACAACAACCACCACCACTTGACAGCAACCACCACCCCTTGACAGCAACCACCACCCCTTGACAGCAACCACTACCCCTTGACAACAACCACCACCTATTGACAACCACCACCACCTCCTGACAACAACCACCACCACTTGACAGCAACCACCACCCCTTGGCAGCAACCATCACCCCTTGACAACAACCACCACCCCTTGACAGCAACCACCACCCCTTGGCAGCAATCACCTCCCCTTGACAACAACCACCAGCCCATGAAAACCACCACCACCCCTTGACAGCAACCACCAACACTCCATGACAACCACCACCATCACATCTTGACAACCACCATCACCCCTTGGCACCCACTATCACCCCTTGACAACCACCATCACCCCATGACAACCACCACCCCTTGACAACTACAACCATCACCCCTTGACAACCACCATCACCTCTTGACAACCACTATCATCCCTTGACAACCACCACCACTCCATTACAACCACATCCACCTCTTGACATCTACCACCACTACCCTCATCACTAGTCAACAACAACAACCACGTAACCTCTACAACGAAATACTACATATTCTCAAAAAACATGCCAGAAACGTTCTGTAGAAAATTTAGCACTTAGGTTTTCGGTTTCCTTTTTGCAGAAAAAAAGAAAAAATATATTAGACGAAAGTTGATACGTAAAATATTGAGTCTCGAGAGGTTTCAACAGGAAGATCTCTAGTTGATAAACGTACATAGAAGTTGTGAGAGCCATGTCTGTGACAGATCAAGCGATTTGAGAAAAAAATGTGGAAAAGCGTTCTCTAGGTTGGGCTGTTTGAAGTTTACGAAGGCTTATACAACTAAAAAATTACGAAAAACGCTTTGTTAGACAGTCTACACGCACATTCACACATGAGTGTAAGTCCAGGCGTGCACGTTGATATTGTCTCAAGTATTTAGTAAAATGGATGGAAGTAAATTATTCAGCATCAGCAGCCAAAACGACATGCTGGATATTTGGAACTAGTTTTTTTCATGCGTACCCCATGAACGCGTACTTAGTGACTAGCTCGGGGGCCTTGCGTTAACACACAACACATTTCCTGATTTGCTCTCAGTGTAACGCTAGCTCAAAAGCATACTGACCGTCAGAAATGAAAAGGCGCACGATTTACAAGAACATTTCACAACACGGACGGTTGACATGGCAGAAATGAAGAAACAGGAATTGCAAAAAACGAATATTTGTTTTGAAATAACACAAATATGAGAATAGACGATCGCAACTCATAGCAAGGTGTAGTTCACACCACAGTGATAAAATATTTATCTCCGTATCTTGCAATACACGAAAATTATCCTTAAGATAAGTAAGGTTCATACTGAAACGATAGGACATGAGCCAGCAACAAAGTGTTGCAGGAGAAATTTAGTCAGTAATTATGAGTCCTCCCACGGGTGATTTAGAACTCTAGGAAATATTGTCCCCTCAGAGGGATACAGTTATTGTATCTATGTGAATTAGCGCTCCCAGGGGAAAAATTTAAGAGCCCGAGCTGAGAGTTGGGTAGGCCATATTTTTGTTGGAATAGAATTTTTGTTTTTGTTTTGGACCATCTTCTTTCGGTTCACTGCTGGCCTGTTTTTCAGCACCTACTACTTTCTTCTTCAACTTTTTTCTTGTTTCATGAACTTCTTTCTTAGCTTACTGTTTTTATGCACCTTGTGCAAAGATTTCGCGTTCCCCTAACTTCATACTAAATGGTGCTTTTATCATTCCTCTTTTTGAACATCTTTGTCGTAGTAAAGGGAGGCTAAAACTGTCTTATAATCAATTAGCCAATATCGTACGACACAGAAGGAAGAGACATGCACGCTTTGTCTCTTGATACACGCATCTTTCGACAGGTGTCGCCATCGTTTCGGTGTGAACGAGTTTTTTCGTCTCTCCGTATAAGATAAGAATGGATCCGAGTGCTTCGTATCTCACGAGACAATTATCGCCTATCGCCTACGACCAACAGACATGTATCTTATCTCGCTGGTGTGAACGCCTCCTAACCGCGCCATCGGACGGTCGATATACCAGGAATGGAGAAACATGAATTGCAAAAAACGAGTATTTGTTGTGAACGAACACAAATATGGGAATATACGATCGTAACTTATATTTACCACGCCGTCGGACGGTCGACATGCAGAAATAAAGAAATGTGAATATAAATGAAAGAGTATTCGATGTAAAGGAACATGAATGTGGGAACAGAAGATCGTTGTCTACAGTGACCGCGCTGTGTTGGCGGAACTGACCGGATGGGCACAACCGATCTGTCCGCTCGAGGGACGGACTGCGGATCTGGCTGGTGCGAGAATCGTGCTGCCTCCGTCCTATTTTATTTACGGCAACGCGGTAGCAAAAGTACTGAAGTTATCAGAGCAAGAATAAATGAAGAACTTGATTTAAACTGTTGAATTAATCTTAAATTAGTTAATTTATCGATTGAGAAAGTATCGTTATCTAATTACGATTTGATCTAGTTTAGAAAACAACACTATGCGATTTGAAGGAGTTACATTTGAAATAAACTTTCTGTTGCCGCAGTTCTTAATTTTGACTTAGGGTAAGAAGTAGGATACCTGTGTCCGTGATAAGCACGAATTATTTGATCGTGTGTTTATGCCGGTGTGACTCGTAAAAATTGTGCCTACATTTTGTGATTATTCTATAGATTCATTTACTTTTATATTTGATTTGAACCGTGACTTCGAATATTCTATAATGATTTATTGTTAGATTTTTACGAGTGTAGGAACAACGTTAATGCTTAGTTTACTCATATATATTTCCTTTATTTGCAGAACGAGACTTATTTTATTTTCAACCCGTAGCCGTTCAGTATAGCCACTGTAACTACCCGTAGCCGTTCAGTATAGCCACTGTAACTACCCGTAGCCGTTCAGTATAGCCACTGTAACTACCCGTAGCCGTTCAGTATAGCCCCTGCAACTACCCGTAGCCGTTCAGTATAGCCACTGTTACTACCCGTAGCCGTTCAGTACAGCCACTGTAACTACCCGTAGCCGTTCAGTATAGCCACTGTTACTACCCGTAGCCGTTCAGTATAGCCACTGTAACTACCCGTAGCCGTTCAGTATAGCCACTGTAACTACCCGTAGCCGTTCAGTACAGCCACTGTAACTACCCGTAGCCGTTCAGTATAGCCACTGTTACTACCCGTAGCCGTTCAGTATAGCCACTGTTACTACCCGTAGCCGTTCAGTATAGCCACTGTTACTACCCGTAGCCGTTCAGTACAGCCACTGTAACTACCCGTAGCCGTTCAGTATAGCCACTGTTACTACCCGTAGCCGTTCAGTATAGCCACTGTAACTACCCGTAGCCGTTCAGTATAGCCACTGTAACTACCCGTAGCCGTTCAGTATAGCCACTGTTACTACCCGTAGCCGTTCAGTATAGCCACTGTTACTACCCGTAGCCGTTCAGTATAGCCACTGTTACTACCCGTAGCCGTTCAGTATAGCCACTGTAACTACCCGTAGCCGTTCAGTATAGCCACTGTAACTACCCGTAGCCGTTCAGTATAGCCACTGCAACTACCCGTAGCCGTTCAGTATAGCCACTGTTACTACCCGTAGCCGTTCAGTACAGCCACTGTAACTACCCGTAGCCGTTCAGTATAGCCACTGTTACTACCCGTAGCCGTTCAGTATAGCCACTGTAACTACCCGTAGCCGTTCAGTATAGCCATTGTAACTACCCGTAGCCGTTCAGTATAGCCACTGTTACTACCCGTAGCCGTTCAGTATAGCCATTGTAACTACCCGTAGCCGTTCAGTATAGCCACTGTTACTACCCGTAGCCGTTCAGTACAGCCACTGTAACTACCCGTAGCCGTTCATTATAGCCATTATAACTACAGCAGCAGTTCATTATAGCCATTATATCTACTGCAGCAGTTCATCGTAGCCATACTGTAGAAATTCACGGTATCCGTTCGTTGTAGCCGCTATAGCTACTGTAGCCATTCTCTCATTGTGCTACCATTGGCTACCAATTACTGTTCCATGTAATGTTGATCAGCAGAAAACAAAAATGTGAATTAAAGACTATAATTTCCACCAGAATGCGCTCTTGTTGATTTTGTGTTCGGTTAAATCATTGGTAAATGAATAACTAAGGCCGGTGATGCCAAGCGAAGGTGTGTGGCGCTTTCACTATCTATCTTTAAAAAAAGTTTCTATAATAGAGAAAAAGAGGAATGATTATGTATTAATTGAAAATTTAACGTCTGAAGCTTTGAATACCTTATGATTTTACGATACTTGTAAATCAGAAATTCATTCATCAAATCTGAGAAACGAATCTAGGAAGCCATACACATCTTTTTAAGAAAATTATTAATATACGATTATTTTTCACTTGCTAGCAGCTGAGGAATTATTCTCAAGTGCACTTTTCCAGTTGGTATTCAGGCTGTGTTGGTCAGTTTGTACCACACGGAACTGTCTCAGGTAGCTTTAATGCATCGTTGATATAGCGTGTAACGGAGCTGAACAGGCTTTAGAAAAGCTTAGAAGTATGCAGCGATACTTTCTCTGTCATATGAGCCCATTATTAAAAATGCAGATCCGTAATAGTTTGAGCTTATTTCATCACAGACTGCGCAGCCGCATATTACCATCATAAGATCAACTCTCCCTCGTCCTGTAAAAACCTCACACATACACCCACAAACACACCAACATCCGCCTCAACATCTGCCAGACATTGTTGATGTGAGTGAAGTTACCAAGATGGCACACGAGTAACAAAGTCTGCTGCTACCACAATGTGCACCAGTCAGTTTCTGTCCAGGCGGTAGCTGTAACTCCAAGCAAGTTAAGGTAAAAATAAATATTTTATTGTGAAAGGCCTTCTAAATTACTCATTAGAAAACGATCCCAAAAATAACTGGATAGAGTAGAACGTCGTTCAGGCCATGTATTTCGTTCATGATCTGTGGTGTAGTTCGTATGTAATTCCGTACAGTACAAGTAAAACAATATCAAGCAAGATAAAATATTACCGTGACATTTGCTGCTATACGCATCGACGGTAAACTAAACTCGTTTTAAATTGTGTGTTCAATGCGTGTATTCGTACGTACGATCAGTTTCAGCTTCTAGCAAACTTGTGCTGTAATAAAAACACTTCAATCATACTGGAAATATTGATAACACCGAGCAGCGAAGAAAACGATATATTTAATCACGATAAAAGTGATAAAGAACGGTTTTTTGCGTACATTAATACCGAATATTCTCAAACGGAATTGAAAGCTAGCTCCATGCAATTGGCAACCAGCGTACTTATTATTTAGCATATTCAGGACGTTGATATCTAACGTTTACGTGATATTTTCATGCTCGACAAACTAAAATCGTTGACTGTAATCGAACTCGAACAACTGCCTTCATCGCGTTCGGAGACAAAATCTCCTCCAGGAACCCGCGACCAACCAACACAACGATGGCCGGTGCGCCTGCACTGCGGTGGAAGTCTACGCAGAGATCGTAGGTGTCGTCTGCAGCGTGTCACATCTGCTGCTCTGGTGTCGCTTAGATTACGTTGGTGTAAATCCAATGGAAAATTGCGATCGATCCAATCGGGCTGTTGACGACAGAAAATGTATGTGTGTATATAACTAATTGTTAGATTTATTCTAAAAAGCATTTAATCACCGTCAACTAACGTCAACGGTAACAAATTTTTCTTTCACTAAGAATAAATCCACAGTATTTTCACAATTTCCAATCCTTATATCACGATGACCAATCCTAGTTTCCCATTCGCTGAATCTAATTTCACAATTATTGAGTCTCGAAAGTTTATTCTAGTTTCAAGTATGGCTCGTCGGTCATGTGTATTGCACAAGAGTATACCAAATTCTACATGAGTACTATTCTAAAGTTAGTTTCATAAACAGGCTTCAATTCAAATAACAAAATCTACGGGTAGGGAAATTTTATATGGTAGAAAAGTTACTCGGAATGTTTTTTATTACATGTTTTTATCTATTTAACGTACTAAAAGAGAAGGTAGTCATCTGTCTGAAACACATCTCTGGAAGTGTGACGTTGACCTACTGCTCCTGGGAAACCATTAGCTGCACGTGCTCAGAGGCATTGTAGAGCTTGTTCGTCATGGTTAGCTTGCTCAGCAGCTCAGCAGCTTCGTCTTCAAACCACCAAGTGCTACCTGCTCGGTTTGTCGGTGACATGACGCTCAAATTGGATTCTATTGGAGAATGTTGTCGTAGATGTAGGAATTTGAAGTTCTTCATCGAATCTTTAGCGTTTCAGTTTCGACAGTTCTTCTCGTACATATTTTTTAAGTTCTGTCGGGGTAATTTTGCAAAGCGGCGCTAGTTATTACAAGCAAAACTTTTAAACTCAAGGAAAACTTGGAAATCAAGTTTCAGCGTTGATGGATGCGTCAGAAGATTTCGAAACTACTATTTCTTCAAGGAATTTTTTCGTGATTATATACGACTCGACTTGTCATGGATTGAATTTAAACGAACAAATTATTTGAATCCTTTAACGGAATAATTACGGAATAACCTTAATTTTTTACGTACAAAAAATTTTAAGAATGAGGAACAAATTGTCGCTCGTTTTTAACGTACTGAGTAACGGTATTGCCTTTTTTTGAGAAATGTTTGTTTTCAAAGTATGGAGAAGAGAGGAGAAACAATGTAGCCTTCTCTTCGAAAAAAAACTCTCAACATATTCTTTGTAAAAAAATTCAATGTGAATCTCACAAATCAAGGCCAATGTCTTTACGTAAAAAAATTGGCTGAAAAACTTTCCGAATTTGCTCGTGATTCATGACACAAAAACTCAAAGGCTACACAACTGCGCCTACAACAGAAATATCTCAAGAGAACGAACTCTCGCTGCTCGGTGACAGACATGGGACGCTCTCGCTCCATGCGACTCTGTTGTGTGTGCTTACTTAATGACTTTCGATTAGATATGCCTCCTGTGGTCATGATCTTACGGAATTATGTGAAGTTATTGAAAGAGAACCGTAGGGTCTTCCTGAGCATTAAATGGTCAATTTATTTCAAACTAAATATAAGTTGTTTCGAACAATATTTAATACAAAACAAATGAAATTTACTGGTCACGAAAGAAATTTAGCTCGCGCCAAACTAAACTTGAGTGTCACCAACAATAATTTCTGTCTCCCTCTCAGCATTTACTTGTCGCTAACAAAATGCATGTTATCTTGGGGAAATGTATATTTCTCATAAGGAAAATTTCATTTGTAAATGATGTCGGTCGGAATTTTCATCAATGAATTTTTATTTCCGGCGTTCTAAACTAAAACAAGTTGTAGTTTTGATGAGCTCACTTTATCTCACATTAACTTCTAGAAATTAGTTTAACAAAAGTCATCGCTGGTGATTTCTTATCATTGATACACTGTACTAAGCACTCACTACAGTTACTGTACCATATGATTAATGGAGAATATATTAAGAAAGTAAAGAAGTTTTACATTTGAGAAACATTTAGTAGCGCAGAAAATTCTGATAACAGAATAAATATTTCATAAATTTCGCATTCCATAATTATGATACTTTAGTATAAAACATTGCATGGAAATTGGATCTAGGTGAGTTCAGATAGGATTTACTGAGTTCATTGTAAATAATGTTGAACAAAATGTACCTAGTAGAAATAAATCTGCTACATTTACCGCGCACTAACAGGAGGGCATTTTGAGTAGTTCATGCAACAGCGCTCCTGTAGTGAACGTCTGCACTTCAGAGCTGCACCTTGTGATGCTGGCTGGACTCGAGCGAATAGGAGCGGGTCGTTGTGAAGTTAGAACTGGTCGTTGTGAAGTTAGAACTGGTCGTTGTGATATTGTAATTGGTCGTTGTGAAATTAGAACCGGTCGTTGTGAAATTAGAACCGGTCGTTGTGAAGTTAGGACTGTTCGTTGTGATATTGTAATTGGTCGTTGTGAAATTAGAACTGGTCGTTGTGAAATTAGAACTGGTCGTTGTGAAATTTGAACTGGTCGTTGTGAAATTAGAACTGGTCGTTGTGAAATTGGAACTCGTCGTTGTGAAATTAGAACTGGTCGTTGTGAAATTAGAATTGGTCGTTTTGAAATTATAACTGGTCGTTGTGATATTAGAACTGGTCGTTGTGAAATTAGAATTGGTCGATGTGAAATTAGAATTGGTCGTTGATAGATTGGATTTATATATGTAAATTAAATCTTAATAACTCTGAAATTGTGATTGGTCGTTTTGGAATCAGATTCGCCGATGCAAATTTAAAATTTATCACTGTGAAATTAAAACATTAAATTGTGAAATTAGTTTTAGCCAGTGTGAAATTGGGATTGGTCATCGTGAAATAATAAATTTGAAGTTGTGAAAATACTTTGGATTTCGTTTTAGTGAAATTAGAATTTGTTGCCGTTGACGTCAGTTGACGGTGATTGAATACGCATTAAATCACCGTACCACCGGTGATTTAATGCATTCAATGAAAAATCTAACAGTTTGTTAACTACACATACATTTTTCATTACAAAAAACTCTATTTGATTGAACGCTACTTTCTCCTGATTTCTCCAATGTGACACCAGACACCAGATCCAAATTACTATTTGTGCTATAATTAACTATTTGTGCTATTAAGTACAGGTTTTTCTTTGGCTATGTATAGGGACTCTAAAATGCGTTAGTCTAATTCATTTTGAGCATTACAAATAGTTAGTTCAATAGTTCATTCACAAATAGTTCATTTCTCTTGCTAATTTATATGTAGATTTCTAATGAAAAAACTCGTTCTTTAGGTTCAACTGAATTTATCTTTATTCAATTTTTCTGCCTTTTACAGAATGACTCACTGAGGATGGAGCTGGTCTCCGAAACGTTTTATAGAGTGAATAGATTTTTTGTAAATATTTTATTCAAAGACCTTGTACAGTGCTAATATATATGATTTCAATATTAACAGCGATCTTCGTTTATAACTTTCTAAAAAATGTTTTTTACCTTAATTTGCTTGGAGTTACAGCTGCCGCCTGGACAGCAACTGACTGGCGGCACATAGTGGTAGCAGCAGACTTTGTTACTCGTGCGCCTTCTTGGTAACTTCACTCACATCAACAATGTTTGGCAGATGTTGAGGCGGATGTTGGTGAGTGTGTGTGTGTGAGTGTGAGTGCGAGGTTTATACTTACAGGACGAGGGAGAGTTGATCTTATGATGGTAATATGCGGCTGCGCAGTCTGTGGTGTAATGAACTCTGACTTTTATGGAAATGCATTTTAATAATGGGCTCATATAACGGAAAAAGTATCGCTGCATATTTTCTGATCTTTTCTAAATCCTATTTAGCTTTGTTTCACCCGGTATCAACGATACATTTGAGCTACCTTAACTTCAACCCTTCGATTCATCACAAAAGTCGGGGATGGAGAATGTCAGAGACTGTTCCGTGTCGTACAAACTGACCAACACAGCCTGCATATGAACTGGAGAAGCGCACTTCACAGTGATTCATCAGTTGCTGGCATGTAAAAACTTCGTTCAAATTAAACTTTTCTAAAAAGTTGTGCACGCCTTCTTAGATTTGATTGATGACATTTTGATTTACAGGTAATATATGATAACTGAGCTTTTCAGACATCGAATTTCCGGTTAATGCGTAATCCATTAATTTTTTTCTTTATCCGGTAAACTTTTTCAGACGTTGATAATAAATTAAAAAGTAACTTCTTAGGTATCGCTTGTTATTTTTTTTAAATAAACTGCATGTTGCTTCTAAATTAGATCAAAACGTTATGAGACAAAGAGGCCTGATCATTAGATAAATGAATTAATTCAAGTTCTTCGTTTATTCTTGTTCTAAAAACTGCTGTACTCTTGCTACCACTATCACGTGAAGGAAATGGAACGAGAACAGCCTGATTCTCGCACCATCTAGCTCCGCAGTCCGTCCCTCGAGCGGACACGTCGGTTGTGTCCGTCCGGTCAGTTCCACCAACACAGCGCGATTACTGTAGACAACGATCGTCTGTTCCCACATTCATGTTCCTTTAAAATAAATACTCGTTTATTTATATTCATGTTTCATTACCTCTACATTTCGAATGTCTGATAGTGCGGGTACCATAGACAACGATCGTCTATCCTCATATGTGAGTTCGTTCAAAATAAATGCTAGTTTTTTGCAATTCCTGTTTCTCCATTTCCGCCATGTCGACCGTACTGGCTGTGAAATGTTCTTGTTACTCTGGTGCTCTCTTGTTTCTGACGCTAGGGAAACTTTTGAGCTAGCATTACTTTGAGAGGAAATCAAGAAATGTGTTGTGTGTTAACGCAAGTCCCCCCGAGCTAGTCACTAATGTGGTTCATGTGGTACGCACGAAAAGACTAGTTCTGAATTTCCAGCAGGTCGTCCTTTTGGCTGCTGATGTTAAATCATTTACTTCCATTCATTGTACTTAATACTTGAGACTATATCAACGGGCACAACTGGACTTACACTCAAGTAGGAATGCACGTGTAGACTGTCTAACAAAGCATTTTTCATAATTTTTTAGTTTTAAAAACCTACGTAAACTTCAAACAGCGCAACCTATATATAGGGAACTCATTTCAATGTTTTTCTCTCAAATCATTCAATCTGTCATAGACATGGCTCTCATCACAACTCTATATGTACGTTTATCAACTAGAGATCTTCCTGTTAAAACCTCTCGAGACTCAATATTTTAAGTATCAACTTTCGTCTAATTTTTTTTCCTTTTTTTTCTGCAAAAAGGAAACCGAAAACCTAAGTGCGAAATTTTCTACAGAGCGTTTCTGGCATGTCTTTTGAGAATATGTAGTATTTCGTTGTAGAGGTTACGTGGTTGTTGTTGTTGACTAGTGATGAGGGTAGTGGTGGCAGATGTTTAGGGGTGGGTGTGTTTGTAATGGAGTGGTGGTGGTTGTCAAGTGGTGATAGTGGTTGTCAATGGTGATGGTGGTTGTCAAGATGTAGTGGTGGTGGTTGTCAAAGGGTGGTGGTTGCTTTCATGGGGTGGTGGTTGCTGTCAAGGGATGGTGGTTGCTGTCAAGGGGTGGTGGTTGTTGTCAAGGGGTGGTGGTTGCTGTCAAGGGGTGGTGGTTGCTGTCAAGGGGTGGTGGTTGTTGTCAAGGGGTGGTAGTTGCTGTCAAGGGGTGGTGGTTGTCAAAGGGTGGTGGTTGCTGTCATGGGGTGGTGGTTGCTGTCAAGGGGTGGTGGTTGTCAAGGGGTTGTGGTTGCTGTCAAGGGGTGATGGTTGCTGTCAAGGGGGGATGGCTGCTGTCAAGGGGTGATGGTTGTCAAGGGGTGGTGGTTGCTGTCAAGGGGTGGTGGTTGCTGTCAAGGGGTGGTGGTTGCTGTCAAGGGGTGGTGGTTGTCAAAGGGTGGTGGTTGCTGTCATGGGGTGGTGGTTGCTTTCAAGGGGTGGTGGTTGTCAATGGGTAGTGGCTGCTGTCATGGGGTGGTGGTTGCTGTCAAGGGGTGGTGGTTGTCAAGAGGTTGTGGTTGCTGTCAAGGGGTGGTGGTTGCTGTCAAGGGGTGGTGGTTGCTGTCGAGGAGTGGTGGGTGTCAAGGGGTTGTAGTTGATGTCAAGGGGTGGTGGTTGTTGTCAAGGAGTTGTGGTTGTTTAGGGCTGGTGGTTGCTGTCAATGGGTGGTGGTTGTTTAGGGGCGGTGGTTGCTGTCAAGGGGTGGTGGTTGTTTAGGGGTGGTGGTTGCTGTCAAGGGGTGGTGGTTGTTTAGGGATGGTGGTTGCTGTCAAGGGGTAGTGGTTGCTGTCAAGGGGTGGTGGTTGTCGAGAGGTTGTGGTTGCTGTCAAGGGGTGATGGTTGCTGTCAAGGGGGGATGGCTGCTGTCAAGGGGTGATGGTTGTCAAGGGGTGGTGGTTGCAGTCAAGGGGTGGTGGTTGCTGTCAAGGGGTGGTGGTTGCTGTCAAGGGGTGGTGGTTGCTGTCAAGGGGTGGTGGTTGTCAAAGGGTGGTGGTTGCTGTCATGGGGTGGTGGTTGCTTTCAAGGGGTGGTGGTTGTCAATGGGTAGTGGCTGCTGTCATGGGGTGGTGGTTGCTGTCAAGGGGTGGTGGTTGTCAAGAGGTTGTGGTTGCTGTCAAGGGGTGGTGGTTGCTGTCAAGGGGGGGTGGTTGCTGTCGAGGAGTGGTGGTTGTCAAGGGGTTGTAGTTGATGTCAAGGGGTGGTGGTTGTTGTCAAGGAGTTGTGGTTGTTTAGGGGTGGTGGTTGCTGTCAAGGGGTGGTGGTTGCTGTCAAGGGGTGGTGGTTGCCAAGGAGTGGTGGTTGTTTAGGGGCGGTGGTTGCTGTCAAGGGGTGGTGGTTGTTTAGGGATGGTGGTTGCTGTCATGGGGTGGTGGCTGTTATCAAGGGGTGGTGGTTGTTTAGGGGTGGTGGTTGCTGTCAAGGGGTGGTGGTTGTTTAGGGGTGGTGGTTGCTGTCAAGGGGTGGTGGTTGCTGTCAAGGGGTGGTGGTTGCAGTCAAGGGGTGGTGCTTGCTGTCAAGGGGTGGTGGTTGTTTAGGGGTGGTGGTTGCTGTCAAGGGGTAGTGGTTGCTGTCAAGGGGTGGTGGTTGTTAAGGGGTGGTGGTTGTTTAGGGATGGTGGTTGCTGTCATGGGGTGGTGGCTGTTATCAAGGGGTGGTGGTTGTTTAGGGGTGGTGGTTGCTGTCAAGGGGTGGTGGTTGCTGTCAAGGGGTGGTGGTTGCAGTCAAGGGGTGGTGGTTGCTGTCAAGGGGTGGTGGTTGCTGTCAAGGGGTGGTTTGCGTTATAGTGGTCGTTGTCGTCGAATGATATTGGTGTTGGTAGTTATTATCAATGCTGAGTTGAGGATGTTATCATAGAATGTTGGCGAATTACCGTTATTTGATAGAGCTCAATAGATGGTGGTGTTGACCTGGTCGTTCTATTGAAGGAGTGGGAGTGCATGTGGTGGATTGTGTAGGTGGTGGTTGAGATGGTTGCGATGAAAGGGCGGTTGAGTTGAGTGAGGGGGTGCTACCGAAGGTTGCTTCACCTCCCAACAGTTACATAACGTAACACAACTTCGCCATGCGCGTAATCGTCCAATGAACCGCTCCTGCAGCCAAGGCCTCGTCTCGGAGGCGCGACCTGCGCCAAATGTTAGCTGGCAAAATATTGTGCTGAAATGATGCAGCAGAGAAATTATTTTCAAAAACCTGAAGCATGAGGTGGAAAAATATGCTTGAGTTCAAATGTGGATCACTTTCATTTCCAGCTTTAAAATATTCTATTATTCTAAAAAAGATGTTTCAGACAAATTGTTTAAATCTACCACGAATATTTATTTCAAAATATCAATGCGTGAATTATATCTCGTCGTTCATTACTTTATTTCATTTTGTTTATTGAGGCGGACAATAAAAATTTCGAAAAAGATTTTGAACTATGACGTGCCAGACAATACGCAGTTGCGGTCAAAATTTGAACATTTTTGTGCGTAATCAAAAAAAGTATTGGTAATTTTGCGAATTTTACTCCATGAACTCAACCAAAGTCTGGAGATTTGCTAAAAGAGAGATTTTAATGTTATATAAGTGATCTACCGTCATTCACAATCATAGTTATTTTCCACACGTAGGTCACTTCGTCCAAAATGGTACAGCCAAATCTTTCGTGCTGCTCTTGTTCAGTGTTAGGGTAGTGTAAAGGCTCTCAGAGTATAATAGAATTATTTTTAAAAAGTTAGATTCTATAGGCAGACTTGGTCTGTTCAAGACAACCAGGTTTGCTGGTCGGACGAATAGCGAGTAAAATTTGAGGAGCCAAAGCCTCCTCACAGTTGAGGTGCACTCGACGCCTCCTCACTATCGAGGTACACACGGCGCCTCTTCGATGCAGGGCTGTTTTCGGAGCCTCTCCTCATTTGAGGCGTCCCCGGCGCCTCATCACCATCCCGCTTTCGCTTGAATTGACGTTGACGGTCGAGGAACACTTTCTCGTTCATCCACACCGACTTGCTGCGACACATCGGGCAGGTGTGCCTGCTCGTGACAACAACAAGCGCATGGTTAACATGAGCTCCAATATGTCATCTACTCACGCTACAAAATCCATAAATCCTAAAGTAATATGAAAAAAGGCCATGGTTAACATAGGCTCCAGTATATCTTTTACTCACTCTACAAATTTCATGAATGCGAAAGTAACCTGAAAAAAGGGCATGGTTAACATGAGCTCCAATATATCATCTACTCACACCACAAAATTCATGAATCCAAAAACAACTTCTACAGGGGAAATAATTGCAACTATCAAAAACGACATTTTATTTCAATTATTTTTAATCAGACTTATAATCATGAATTTTAGTTTAGTTTGGTATCTTTATTGTTATAAAGTTTTTATTATTTATGTTTAGGTCACGAAAGTAATACAAAGCGTTAGGAAACAAAAAGACCTTATGTACGAATTTAATACATTAGAAAATAACCCAAGAACAACCTAGAAGTTTCAAAGAGATCATACAGCCAGATTTAAATAAAGCTTGTTCACGCAACAGGACTTATCATTTCGCATGTCATATTGAGCTCGATGGGAAAAAATACTGACCAAGAAGTTCTGATCCTATGAAGTGCTTACCTTCTTTTAAACCACGTCTCGATGCACGGACTGCAGAATATGTGGGAGCATCCTGAGAGGATGCAGAAGTCGGCCGTGGATTCTAATGCTTTTGAATAGCAAACCGCGCATTCCAACGGTTCGCCAGTCGTCGGAAATAAATCTGAAAGTTGATTTATTCCTTCGAATCTGGATGATCTGCCAGTGTAGAATATTTGTTTTTCATTCCAAGTGTTCAATTTTTTTATGGTTGTCTTCATCTCCTTGGCTTGGAGTTTAAAGTGTTTCGCTGCATCTCCTTTTTTATTGACGGCTGGCAGGAACTCAGTTTCCACGTGCTCAAGCAAGATCTTTACATGTTCCTTGTAGGCTTCAAATGCATCGTTGAATTCTTCGTAGTACGACTCAGGTTTGAAAAGGTCGAAGTTTGCCTTGAGGGCGTGGTTCAGGGCCGTGACGTACGATATCAAGTCGAGGGAGTCCACGGCCTTGCTGGTCAGTTCTTGGACGAGGCCTTTTACAATACTCACTAGAGACTTGAATATTTTGATCGCCGACTCCCTTCGAACCGCAGGGTCGTTAAAAAAACAGCACGGCTGATCTCTGTACGATACTACATCATGTCTTCTTCCTTCCAGGTCACCATTGTAGGCGAATATGTGTCTGTAGATCACAATTCGGACCATTGTTCCAGGCTCCAGTAATGCCGAAGGCAATTCGTACTTTTCAGTGGTCTTGGGTAAACATGGACGGTATCTTTGAAATTTCAGTCGAAGAAATTCTTCTGTAGATATTTCTGAATTAGCCGAGACTTCAGCAGGTCCCATGTGGAAGCTCATCCACCCCGACCACTCCACTCCATCAACTGTTTCAGCGTTAGGGGCATTCATTGTGTTGAAGGGAACGCGTAGTAATTGCAACCGCAGGCGTTACCTGGAAGTTATAAGCATTCAAATTTAGTAAATTTAAAATTGCATGATATATATTTGCTGCCGTTCTTTACCCATTTATAAATATGCAATTCCTGTACCTAACAAAAAAGAAAGCAGTGACATTATGTCATTAAGTTGAAGCTCAACAGTCAGAGAGACATTCCGGCTATCGACTGAAATTCTCGACCCAGCTACGCTGGAGTCTAATTGCCCACAAACGCCACCGGTTCCTCTGATGGGGAACGTTGCGCTTTCTATTGTTTAGCTCTGGACTGTCGGCTTATATTCACATTATTCTTTTATGATACTCAGTTCAAACTCTCAGTCTTCTCCTAAATTTGACTTTGAAAATAAAAGCATGTTGATTAGAGAGAGTTCTAAAAAGTTCGTTGCATATTCTGAGTGATGTGAATGACGTACCTTTGTCCAAACTTCAAGTATTCTAACATCAATTTCTTCGCAGATCAAATACAAAAATGGGATATTTTTGCTCACGTTTTATTGCGTTTTTTGACCTGTTTACACCACTGATGCTTCCAAAAATAATAATATTTCCAGCTCAACCGTCTGCTCATATATCGCATGTGTTTTCATTTGTAAAGTCTGGTCCAGCGACGACACTGAATGCAAAAGCTCCACCACGGTACCACTGTAGAATGTGGCGCATAAACTAATAAAACAAAATTAAATGGTTTTAATACAGAGTCTTTTAAAAACCAATCGTGTACAAAATTAAAAAAGTTGCCTGGTGTGCACAAAATTTGCTAAACTCTAATAAAATAGAGTCTTTTTTTATTTTGAGGTTACCATGAACAACAGAGACTTGTCGTACAGTTGCTGTATAATATTATCAGAAAAAAGCAATGAACACAGTGCATGAATATAACAAAAAACAAAGCATTTGGAATGAATCATAAATAGTTTTCATTCCTTAGAGAGAAGCGTTAACGTATCATTCTTACACCAGCAACGATTGAAAGAAAGAAAAAAGAAAAAACTTTATTTTCCAAGTTGCCACATGAAATACATGCCAACACATTGGGTTTTAAAAAGTTTCTTAATATAGGACGTCCTAAAACATAAGTTCCATACGCGGAGCACTAATTGACAAACCATCAGAAGTGTACAAATAGATAGGCCATACGAGGCATAATAATAGGCAAACTATACGATGTGTTCTAAGAGACAAAATATCAGAGGTGTACAAATAGACAGACCATACGAGGCATATTAATACACAAAATATACGAGGCGTACTAATAGACAAACCTTACATGCCGTGCTAATAGTCTAACTCTGTCAAGGGTAGTTGTAATGAGAAATGAAAAATATCATCTCTTGGATATATATATTCCAAGAGATGGCTAACAACTTATAAATAATTCGAATACTGCTAAGTAATTATTCGAAACTCCCAAGTTCTTAATTGAAATTATCGAAGTAGGAAAAATACAAAAAACGCTACCCGGGAGCAGATTGAAACCCCATCGTAAATGACAATCAAGTATTGAGAAAAGGTTAGTCACGAAGTAATTTATAAAGATCATCGAAGTAGGAAAAAGACAAAATACGCTATACCGGAGCAGATTGAAACACCATCGTAAATGACAATCAGGTATTTAGAGAAGGTAAGTCACGAAGTAATTTATAAAGAACATCGCGCAACAGAGCTCGCACATCTGGAAATGCGTAAACAAACTTACACTCAGAAATGAAATGCATGGCTTGTTCAGCATACAAATATAGAGATAATTTTTGCACGAGCGCTTTATTTCATTTATCTGTTTATACCTATAAATTCTTCTATTCACAGAAATGCCCTTCGGGGCCGTGATAGATCGATTTGTAAATCATTAAGCAAGCGCAATCAATTTGTTTATTTCTGGAATTTGGTTCAGTGTTAACTGATCGCAGAGCTTTAGGTAAAATGTAATGTGTCATGAGGTTTGGCTTTTTACGCAAAAAGTAGGAATAGAAACATGTATATGTACATGTGCTTATATATATGTGCGAAACGTGTGCATGTGTACACTGATACATAGACTTTCATGTTTGCGTGCTCACACATACACACCCATGCACATACTAACACACATATTCATATATATACGTATTGAAAATGAATATAAGAGAAATGCTAATAAACATGAAAAATTATCTTGCTCTATCTATATTTAAAATGATGGCCAAAGCCCTGATGAATCATAAGAAATAACCTGATGAAAAATAAGTAATTGAAAAAGGCCTTCGAAAACGTATAAATGGAATCGTTTTTCAATTTCCTAAAATTAATTTTAGGAAAACTCAAGTTTCCGCCAAGGAACAACAACAACAACAACAAAAAATATTTCATATCTTCTCGATATTCTCTGCGACATCATGCGGACATGGGCACATGGGATAAAATGGAGATACAGTGTAAGCCGGTTACCACTCATGCTTGACAAGTATAAAAATGCATCTTCCAATGTACTTTTCCAAATCAATGTACCAATGTACTTTTCCAATGTACAAATCCAAACCTAATGTTTGAATCTCAGCTGAATTGATGTTTTGAGTTTTAGTCTTCAGGTCTTAGACACCACTAATGCACCTACGCTAACATAAGCCGCGAAGTGTGCTTGAAAATTTCTAAGTTAGCCATGAACTCCTCAAGTGAAAAACTTTTTTCTCCACGATGACGAATGACCGCACTCAGAAAAATACAACAAAAAAAACGGCAATAGCTAGAATATTTAACCGCATCAAATGAAATCCTCGAATCTTACACCAAGGATTTCGATTCCTTTCGTTCACTGTAGATTGCCGCAAACTGTCACAGTATTCTTAGAGAGACAAAATCAAAATATCCGTACAGGACACTACTTGAATAAAAAACAGCAGAATTTTATTTCGGGGCATCAAATAACTACCTACTACCTGGCTCTAAATGATTAATGGATAGTGCAAACACACTGTTTGAAATTATTTCATGGGCTCAGTTGTTGACCATTGAAAATTCAAAATCGCTCATGAGTCAACCCAAAAACACTGGATATCAATGAACTACCGCACATTGTAAGAAAATCCGTCGATTTTTTTACTTACCTCAGTTTCTTCAACTGGATAGCTTTTATTTCTGTAACGGCACAAACTTCACAAATTTGTTAGCACTATGAACACTTCACCTTCACAGGTCACCAGCCAGACGACAAATGATTTCGCACGTGTCTCCTTTCTTAGAGCTAGGCCCATGACCCATGTGGTTTTTATTCAAAAAGGTCCATCCGTAGATAGCAGCTGTTTACTTGGGCGGGGTACCTGATTTTTTAAGTTTCAGTAGCTCCTTCCATCATCATCTTGTATTGTTGCGTCTCCACATTTTTTAAGTTACTAACTAACAAGAAGCCAATTTGACTGGATGTCAAGGTATTCTTCATTAGAACACATTTAAACTTAGTTTTTGGTCTGCCAAGAATGCCAGATTTGTCTTGAAAAATTACAGACTTCAAGTATCAGCGAAAACAATCTTTGAAAGCATGTTTTCATTAAGCATAGTAAACAAATTATGTTTTATCGCTTTTTATCAATCTGAATTATAAATCAGTCACTTTCACACTTGTTCCCAGGCAACAAAATTGTACCATAGCATAAGAAAAATTCTAAACATCGACTCATTTTTTAGATGTGTATCTATTGAAAATTTGGAAGTTTGAGGCGAATTCTATTATATTATGAATCTTCCGCAGATTAGAATGCTCGTCGTATGATTTTACAGAATTTCAATATTTGCAGTGGATTACAATATCATTGAAAGGGATGAACAATAAATTACAAATCGAGTTATATTCCGATTAATAGAAACCACACTCACTGGTCGGGTCTGTGGAATGCTAAATGTCAATCGTTAACTGCAATCCTCCTCAGGCATCGAAACGTAATGTTTTGAAAAATAACAAAAAATATTGAACAGAGTGGATTCTCTTTGAGAAAGGAGCAGCAGCTTTGAAAATATCATATTTCTATACAATAAGTATTAGGTAAGTTAAGAATTCGAAATAATACGCCAGTGTAGCTTAGAGAATTGAAACTTTTTAGCGCAATTCCTGTTTGATAAAAATATTTACATTCATTATTGCTGCTGAAATTTTCTAACCTAATGTATAAGTAATTATTTTTTTGGAGAAACGAAGGATCGGGATCATTATGCCAAGAAAATATAAAGCTATTATCTCTATGATAGCACAAAACGCTTCATCTTTATTCATTTTCTTGAATCGGATAACCTTTATTCCCGCTGCGGGCACAGACATTACAGCACTGTAAGGCCATTTCACACTGAGCCAGCAAAGCAGCATCTAGCAAGCTCGCATGAACTATCTAACAGATAGGCTCCAAGACTGGTAGGTAGGAATAGCATTTTCACCTCGCATGCTGGATGCAGGATAAAGCGTACGAGTTCAGTGTGAAGGCAACAGCTCGTAATAGTGCTATTCCTACCTACCGGCCTCGCAGACCATCTGCTAGACAGCTAATGCGAGCTCGCTAGATGTTGCATTGTAAACTCAGTGTTAAGTAGGCGTAAACACCATGTCGTCGCAGGTCAACCGGGAGGATTAGAATGTTTTTTTTTTCCGGTGCCCTACCTTGCTTTCTTGGGACTAGGCCCAAGGCTTTCGCGTTTTTTCAACTTGTGATCTTTTATTTTTGTTACGATAACATCTGAGTTCATTTGATGCTTTGTTCACTTCGATTTTAAATTTGTACGTACAAATGCAGTATCCAAGTTTGTTTGATGTATCACTTATGAGTTTTTAATTCGGAAAACTCACAATTGATTGCTGGAATGGGCTCCACTTAAGTGAATGAAACGAGTTACGATGATATCTGAGTTCATTTGATGCATTTGCCATTTTGATTTTAAATTTGAGCATTGTAATGCATTATCCAGGTTATTTTGATGCATTATTTATGGAGAATTTTTAAGCCGGATAATTGAAAATTGACTGCTGAAAAAGGCTGCGCTTAAGAAGATGAAACGAGTAGAGCACGTGTTATTGAATATTTTGATTGAAAATTTGTTGAATAATAAGTACTTTTAAAAATTATAATCATTCAACCCTCAAAAAATCAGGATGAGAGCAGAATATCGTGAAGCACGTTCACGCAATTTCGTTCTTCCATAGTCACTTTGCATTATATTTAACACTAACGTAGGAGCGAAATGTAACCAAATAGTCATTTTTAAATCAAATTTTTTATACATCAACTATAATAGTAAACCTTCAGATTCTTAAAAAAATTTCAGTGTATTGAAATGTACTTACGATCAAGTATTTTCAACAACAATTTTCTGTATTTCAGCAACAACAAAATTTGGAACGTTTTAACATCTCCAAAATTGTGTCCGTCTGACAAATATCGTAAGCCTATCGTGTGTCTCCTTTCCATGCTTGCGCGACTTCGTTTATTCCTAGTCACATTACAGTACAATTAACAATAACGTAAGAGCGGAATGTGACCAAACTGCTGGTTTTAAAACCAACTTTTTTCTATCAACAGCAAAACTGTGCATTCACGTCTCAATTATTGCCAGAGCCTAGAACTGTACGTTTAGGCGATCTGTTTCGACGCATTACAAACTTGTTCCTGAGTGAAATCAGAAGGATTGTTCATAAGGAACTATCGAAGCTGCTAAGTAAAAATATCATTTCATCACAACGGAACTGATAAAAAAAATTTTCATTTCCAAACCAAAGTCTGAAAGCTCAAGCGAATATGCCTATTGTATGCAATCCTGAAAGTTAATATAAGAGGCACACAAAATGTACCAGTAAGGGATAAATTTCTTGACATAAACTGAACTTCGTCATTCATTGTCTCAGTCGCAGCCGTGACTAACTCGCAACCTGACAGCTAATGCGCCTATTGTACAGCGTAGGCCTAACTAGAGATCGTAGGTTCAGTCAATTGAAGCGACGAAGACAAAGAGATGAAATAATGTTAATTTCAGTTTAGATTTATTCTCTTTTCTAATTCAAGTTGTGCTTCATAATTCATATGGTAATGATAATAGTAAAGAAAAGCCTTCTTCTACCAGTCCAATCTTTTTGAGTTTTACCTACGTTTTCCATCATGATATATTTTTAGCAGATATGTTTTGTATGATGAATGTTCATTAATAACTTGAAAATAATTGAGAAATGGAAATGATATATTCATCAGTTTACAAATTTGCATGGTTATATCGCTCTTTTTTATAGGTCAGCATGGTGTAAAAATCAAGTTGTTGTCACTCAGGAATTTTACGTTGCTAAACAAAGTACCAATGTACCTTTTCCGGTTCTTCCAGCCGACTTCTCCTACACAGCCTTCGCCCGTAGAATTTTTAACTTGTAACTCGTGTGGACGTCTGGAACGTTCGCACTGGTGTATGGGTGCGTTTACACTGCAAGCGGAGCTGCGCGTAGCAGAGCAGAGCGGAGTGGCGCGCTTGGGAAATTCGTGGAAATTTTTTGACGCTCGCTGCGAGCCTTTCTCCGCGGCTCCACCTATGGGTCGTCAAATCCTACAGGGGTAGAATTGTCGTTTGTTTTAAAAAGTATAAGATGTAACTTATAATATGTATAATTAATTATAAAACAACTATAACTAATAGTGTAACATGTAATATTTCATTTTTATTGTACCCATTGGAATTTATTAGACATCAATTAATTTTTTTCTTCTGCATTCTCTGATTTGTCATTTTATTATTGCTTTAATTGAAGGAATCTGCATTTATTTTTCTTGTTATGTAGTTTTATTCTTCTTGTTATGTTATCTATATTATGTTATGATCTCGTAAAAGAAATAATTATGTACGATCTTGTAATAAAGTTTTCATTTTTTTAGTAAATGGGAGTAAAATGAGGCTGTGTGGGGAGGAGTGAGGAGTAGGCCTCAATGACTGTCCGATCCAAAATAAGCTGCAAAATATCATGGTCATGAGTGATATTTTTCCAATACTAACGGAAAAAATTTCAGTATTTGGAGAATTTTTAGGACAGAAGAAGTCAGTATTTGTCCGTGAATTCCACTCAGCTTTCTCTGGCACAACCCTGAGTTTGTGAAGGTAATTACTTTACTTGCACTCACGTTTAAGTCACCATAAGATTTTCATTCGTTCCTACTGGTCAACGAAAACCTGTAGTCCTATAAAGTGATACAACCTTTATGTTAAGACTTCAATTTTGCTTAAAGGACTTTGCTTTACATGTATCCTCAATAAAAATTTGTTAATTATTACTGAATAGCAAATTCATCTCATCTCGTTGGAAATTTTTCCTTCTATAAGGGATTGAAGTACATCAAAATTTCTCGGTTTCATCAGTAAATACTCGAAGAATCGCGATTCATCATCCGTCAGTGCTTCAAAGAGATAGTGGTATTCTCCATGGCGATCTCTCCTCGCGTTGATGAGATAGGCCTAGTGTTTCCGTTTCTGTTTTTTGCTATCGAATCATAGGAATGCACACACGAAATCCTCCTTAGCGCCTGATTCTTGCGTGGGTCGCTCTGCTCTGCTTACATGTGAACACCTGCTCCGTTCCGCTCCGCTTGTAGTGTGAACGCTCCCTAACCTGAACGTGATCACGCTGGTCGCAATGTGATCGGAGCCGCCGGTGTACACGGAGGGAATTTCCAAGCTACTGACCGACCAGCAGTCTCAAGTTAAATTTTCATAAATACTTAATCAAAGCAAAATGAAGGTACTGTTCACTTAATGTTTGATATTTTCGAAATGTCTCAATACCTTTAAATTAAGTTAAATATTGAACTTTTAATCATACATTTGAATCGAATGTTGAACTTCAGTCTGACTCATTCCGGTCAGCGTGTTAATGTACGGCTTCAATATAGCACGGCCGTGGATGGTATAAGAAAAATTTAGATTTAATGTCCTACCCAATCAAATAGAGTATTATATTAGCTTCAGCTGCTTCCCTGCTTCATTTTTAGTGTATAATTGGTAATTTTACGGCTAAAAATACCTCTTGAGCGACGGCTTACATCGCCACCACGCTAGCCTCTACCGCTATGTGTAGTTCCCTCGAAATGATATATAGGACTGGTATTTCTCATGGAAATAGTAGGACTAGTTCCTCTCCTGGAAATGATAGGACTGGTACCTCTCCTGGAAATGATAGGACTGGTACCTCTCCTGGAAATGATAGGACTGGTAGCTATCCTGTAAATGATAGGACTTGTACCACTCCTGGAAATGATCGGACCGGTACTTCGCATGGAAATGATAGGACTGGGACCTCTCCTGGAAATGATAGGACTGGTACCTCTCCTGGAAATGATAGGACTGGTACCTCTCCTGATTGTATACTTCACCCACGCACCTTATTGAAAATCCCGAGTAGAGAGTCTTAGGACCGATATTACTCCTGAACGAGATGAATAATGAAACGCATGCTAAAGGAAATATTGGGATCATATTTATTATGGACAAAATATAAACCAGGACAAAAAGTATTTAATTTGCAGTCTCTTAATTTAGTGTGTCATGTATAGAATACAAAAACGCTCCTTGCTTAAAAGAGATCAGAATGTTGCACTAAAAATCGTAAACGAGTCTCCGTTATCAAGACACGCTATTTCGAAGGGAAGAATCGATATCTATCGAGATCTGGACTAACTGGAGACGATGTCCAGGTCTTCATTGAGCGGCAGGTTCACGGTGACGACGAGCAACTGCGACACGTCGTCGTACACGAACGTGTCCACGTCGCCGCCGTTGACGGTGACGGAGCCATGGGCGGCGGGGTAGCCGAGGATGCGGACGGTGCCGAGGTTGACGCCGTCGGCCGCGGTGCGGTCGGACATCCCCGTCAGCACCATCTCGTTCTGGAGGCACGGGGAGGAATTGTATTTTACCCTAGTATTTTCTGTATCATTTTACTTTAGTATGTTATGCAAAATATTACTTTTGCATGTTCTGTTGCATATTACCCTACAATGTTCTGTAATATTTTACCCATGTATGTTCTGTAACATATTACCTTAATATGTTCCGAAAAATTGCCTTAAAATATTCCAGAACAGGAGTTTAATTAAATTCCTCAGTCGGTAATGAGAAAAAAGTCGATTATTAGAGTCCTTATCCAACACAGTTACGCGTGTGCATTAGCCAGTTAATAACGAGTGTAACCATAAAACTTCACATGAAATCCTGCGAGCATCAGAACAAACAAACAATTTCCATACCTAAAAGCCAGTTGACCTCAGAGCCAATCATTGCCACCGCGGCTGTGTACTTCGAATACAGAAAATTTGGAAAATGTACATTTTACCAATGATATTTTTGAGCTCAAGGTTCATTGTTGATGTTGATACCATATATGAAATTTAATGTTAAACACTGCAAATGACGGTTTAATTTTCATTTTATTAATACTGGTAAAGTGCGTTGCGGATCAAAATAAATGAACTTCAGTGTTGGACGTGTTTATCTCGTGGGTGACTTGCTGCACATTAGTACTTAAAATATTACCTTGTAAAATAATATTACCTTGTAGCGTAGCTGAGTAAGCCGCAAAAAATCTGAGCTGGTTTTGCTACGCTGCGAACTGATTTACCACTGACTGACCATATGAGCTTCTTGATGACCTTTCATATATGTACATAAGTGTTGGCTTCGAGTTCGGTATGGCTTGAGAAACTGGTGGAATTGAGTACTGAGCTGTGAATACCGAAACTGTCATTTAAAAGGTGGGTAACCCAAGTGGACTAATAAAATTTTATTGTCATAAATTTGTATAAATTAACACAAAATGTGTTTAATTTTTTCACACACTGCTCTAAGAAGCCGTGCACATCTTTTTAGAAATTTTTTCTTTGAACGAAGTATTCTACAAGTATTCTACAGGCCAGAATCTGATGAATCACTCTGAAGTGCGCCTCTCCAGTTCATATGCAGGCTGTGTTGGTCAGTTTGTACGACACGGAACAGTCTTTGTCATTCTCCATCCCCGACTTTTGTGACGAATCGAAGGGTTGAAGTTAAGGTAGCTCTAATGTATCGTTGATACCGAGTGAAACGAAGCTAAATAGGATTTAGAGAAGCTCAGAAAATATGCAGCAATACTTTTTCCGTTATATGAGCCCATTATTAAAATGCAGTTCCATAAAAGTCAGGGCTAATTTCATCACAGACTGCGCAGCCGCATATTACTCTCATAAGATCATTTCTCCCTCGTCCTGTATGTAAAAACCTCGCACATACACACACACACACCAACATCCGCCTCAACATCTGCCAGACATTTTTGATGTGAGTGAAGTTACCAAGAAGGCGCACGAGTAACAAAGTCTGCTGCTACCCCAATGTGCCGCCAGTCAGTTGCTGTCCAGGCGGTAGCTGTAACTCCAAGCAAATTATGGCAAAAAATAAACATTTTTTCCATAGTGAAAACCGTACTAAATTACTCATTAGAAAACGATAAGAAAATAAGAAAATAACTGGATAGAGTAGAACGTCGTTCAGGCCATGTATCTCGTTCATGATCTGTGGTGTAGTTCGTATGTAATTCCGTACAGTACAAGTAGAACAATATCAAACAAGTTAAAATATTACCGTGACATTTGCTGCTATACGCATCGACGATAAGCTAAACTCGTTTTAAATCGTGTGTTCAATGCGTGTATTCGTACGTACGATCAGTTTCAGCTTCTAGCAAACTTGTGCTATAACAAAAACAGTTGAATCATAATGGAAATATTGATAACATCGAGCAGCGAAAAAAACGATATATTTAATCACGATAAAAGTGATAAAGAACAGTTTTTTTTGCGTACATTAAAACCGAATATTCTCAAACGGAATTGAAAGCTAGCTCCATGCAATTGGCAACCAGCGTACTTATTATTTAGCATATTCAGGACGTTGATATCTAACGTTTACGTGATATTTTCATGCTCGACAAACTAAAATCGTTGACTGTAATCGAACTCGAACAACTGCCTTCATCTCGTCCGGAGACAAAATCTCCTCCGGGAACCAGCGACTAACCAACACAACGATGGCCTGTGCGCCCGCACTGCAGTGGAAGTCTACGCAGAGATCGTGGGTGTCGTCTGCAGCGTGTCAGGTCTGCTGCTCTGGTGTCGCTTAGATTACGTTGGAGTAAATCCAACGGAAAATTACGATCGATCCAATCGGGCTGTTGACAACAGAAAATGTATGTGTGTATATAACTAGTTGTTAGATTTATTCTAAAAAGCATTTAATCACCGTCAACTAACGTCAACGGTAACAAATTTTAGTATTTTGGAATTTTCAATAAAAAAGAGAGAACTAGTAAAATGGTATAAAATATTTTTCATTAAAATATATTCTCGAGACTGAAAAAGACTCGTAAAAATTGGACGTTTCGAGCCTTCGCTCATCATCAGCAATACAATTATGCCGTGCTTTTAATGTGTGCAGCTCTTATCGGTTTCTACACGAAGAATTTTCCTTTTTGAAAGTATTTTTTAGGAATAATGGTTTTTCTAGTCGTTTTGTTGAATCTCAAATTAGGAAATTTTTAGATAAGAAATACGCAAATGTTCCGGACTTTCAACAAGCAGCAGACTCTGTACGAACGCTCTCTCTATGTTTCCCTTACTTGGGTCCTCAGTCAGAATTAATGGAAAAACAAATACTGGAGCTACTACAAAAATATTTCAGGAATGTAAAATTTAGATTAATATTGATCAATAATCACAAAATTGAATCATTCTTTAGATTCAAGGATAGACTTCCTACTGAGATGCAGGCATCCCTAACATACAAATATAGTTGTGCACTTTGTGCATCTGAATATGTGGGCATGACTACCCGTACTCTGGGATGTAGGATTGCCGAGCATCAAGGTAGGAGCTACCGGACGGGAAACATTTTAGCAAGCCCATCCCACTCAGCCATCAGTAATCATGCCTTTGAATGCGACACAGCAGTCAA
Organism: Morinoia aosen; assembly: GCA_030386875.1. Lineage (NCBI taxonomy): Eukaryota > Metazoa > Arthropoda > Malacostraca > Amphipoda > Talitridae > Morinoia > Morinoia aosen. The sequence goes on from CM059574.1 coordinate 39,987,895, forward strand.
TAAAAATAGTTTCAAAGTTATAGCCAGGGCAAAGTTGTGTTCAGAATTGCGGATTTTAGAGTCTCTGTTCATTTTTAAAACCAAACCTGTTTTAAATAATCATCTTAGCTCATTTCCTTTATCCTTAGTCAGTAAGTAATGTCCTACATTTTTTGAGTTGTTTTCTTTTTGTATTTTACTGATGAATTTTTGTTCGAATTTGTATTGCTGATGATGAGCGAAGTCTCGAAACGTCCAATTTTTACGAGTCTTTTTCAGTCTCGAGAATATATTTTAATGAAAAATGTTTTATACCATTTTCCTAGTTCTCTCTTTCTTACTGAAAATTCGAAAATAACAAATTTTAGTTTCGCTGAGAATAAATCCACAGTATTTTCACAATTTCCAATCCTTATATCACGATGACCAATCCCAATTTCCCATTCGCTAAATCTAATTTCACAATTATTAGGTCTCAAAAGTTTTTTTCTAGTTTCAAGTATGGCTCGTCGGTCATGTGTATTGCACAAGAGTATATCAAATTCTACATGAGTACTATTCTAAAGTTAGTTCCATAAACAGGCTTCAATTCAAATAACAAAATCTACGGGTAGGGAAATTTTATATGTATGGGAAATAATTCCCATACAATCGTTTTCAGCGAAGGAATAGAAAAATAGAAGTAAGGTTTAATTAGTCAAAGTTTTTATTAGATCCACCCTTATATCGAGTGATTTAACGACATGAACGTAACGAACACAGTGAACGCAAACGCAACTCTTAATATTTAATTTCAAGTACAATTTAAGTTTTACGGCTAGCATTCGCTAACCAGATAATTGCCTTTTTTTAAAAAAACACTTTATTAAGTTGATTAAAAGTTAGGGCGAGTTAAAAGTCCGCTTATGCCTTGGGCGTTAAAAAAGTTAGCAGGCGCCGTCAAGGACCACAGTCCAGGGCGCTGTCGTGGCGAGCTCGAGACAACGGGCGCAGGCAGCAATAGGAGGCGAGGAACGTCGGCTCCACGAGAAGGGCTGAATTCTAAGAACACGTAGACCCTTAGTTCCGAACAGAGGTGACACCTCAAGCAGTGGCGGGCAGAGGGCGAGTAACGCCGCGACTCAAGAAAAGGGCTGGAATGGTAGATAGAACCCCGCGTCGACACCTCTGGCACACGCTCCACCCTCAACTGCTAGGAAACAGAAATAGTAGCGAAAGTCAAGGCGAAACAACGCAACTAATCAGTTAATTTCAAGTATTACGCAAATGCAACCTAATCATTAAAGTCCGACTAGATATATACCTCAAAGCAACGGAGAGGCTAGCCTGTTAGAAGTTAGCTGGAACAGCTGAAACCCGGCTGCGGCAAAGTCAGCACCAGCAGAAGCCTCCTCCGGAGTGTACTATAAAAAAAACGTACAACCTTAACCCCCGAACAAACCACGAAATTAATAAGGACAATATTTCAATTAAGAAGCAACATCACCAATGACAATGAAAATGACAACACAATTGCAAGTAAAGCAACTAACCTGAGTTTTTAATGCACTCAGTGACGAAACGTTCAGACAGAAGGTTTAATCAAGGAAATTTAGAAGAAATCAGTAAGAGATTAAGTGCTTCAAGCGGAAAGACAGTAAGAATAGTAAAGAGATTTTAGATACTTGAGAAAGAAGTTAATTAGAAGATCGCTCTGATCCAGGCTAATTTAGCCCATCAAAAAGACGAACGACTTCAATAGCAATATTAATTGTAATAGTAATTAACGTCACAAGGACGAGTTAAGAGTTAATTCATTGAAGTCTCAATGTTAATTTTAAATAATTTTACTTGCTTGAAGCACCATAGGAAAATTGACACGATAGTCTACAAAATAAAAGTAAAGAAATAATAGCACAGGCACACAAAATAATAGACAGAGAAAAAGCAGTCAGGAAGAGGGTAGAGGGTCTTAGCCTGAACTGGGCGCCACGGAACTAGCCGCGAACCCCATCACCGAAGCGTAGGCCGACGATGCAACACGCCTTTGTAAAGGCATAAACGGACAGATAAAAATGGCAGCTGAAACACCAAGTTAATCACTGCTTAAATCGACATAACGTCATTAGAGAGTTGAGCTAACATCAGCTCTTAGAGGAATCAAAATCAAGTCTAGTCAAGGCGCTAAATGAAAATTCCGTACCTACGACCTCACCTGCGACCCTACCGAAACATCTGAGCAACGACCAGCGAACGGCACCCCGACACCTACGCGGAAAGGTTGGAAGAGAAAAGCCACCTCGGACACACCCAAACCATAGTGGGGAAAATTTTCCCACATATGGTAGAAAAGTTACTCGGAATGTTATTTATTACATGTTTTTATCTATTTAACGTACTAAAAGAGAAGGTAGACATCTGTCTGAAACACATCTCTGGAAGTGTGACGCTGACCTACTGCTCCTGGGAAACCATTAGCTGCACGTGCTCAGAGGCATTGTAGAGTTTGTTCGTCATGGTTAGCTTGCTCAGCAGCTCAGCAGCTTCGTCTTCAAACCACCAAGTGCTACCTGCTCGGTTTGTCGGTGACATGACGCTAGAATTGGATTCTATTGGAGAATGTTGTCGTAGATGTAGGAATTTGAAGTTCTTTATCGAATCTTTAGCGTTTCAGTTTCGACAGTTCTTCTCGTACATGTTATTTAAGTTCTGTCGGGGTAATTTTGCAAAGCGGCGCTAGTTATTACAAGCAAAACTTTTAAACTCAAGGAAAACTTGGAAAACAAGTTTCAGCGTTGATGGATGCGTCAGAAGATTTCGAAACTACTATTTCTTCAAGGATTTTTTTTGTGATTATATACGACTCGACTTTTCATGGATTGAATTTAAACGAACAAATTATTTGAATCCTTTAACGGAATAATTACGGAATAACCTTAATTTTTTACGTACAAAAAATTTTAAAAATGAGGAACAAATTGTCGCTCGTTTTTAACGTACTGAGTAACGGTATTGCCTTTTTTGAGAAATGTTCGTTTTCAAAGTATGGAGAAGAGAGGAGAAACAATGTAGCCTTCTCTTCGAAAAAAACTCTCAACATATTCTTCGTAAAAAAATTCAATGTGAATTTCGCAAATCAAGGCCAATGTCTTTACGTAAAGAAATTGGCTGAAAAACTTTCTGAATTTGCTCGTGATTCATAAGACACAAAAACTCAAAGGCTACGCAACTGCGCCTACAACAGAATTATCCCAAGAGAACGAACTCTCGCTGCTCGGTGACAGACATGGGACGCTCTCGCTCCATGCGACTCTGTTGTGTGTGCTTACTTAATGACTTTCGATTAGATATGCCTCCTGTGGTCATGATCTTACGGAATTATGTGAAGTTACTTAAAGAGAACCGCAGGGTCTTCCTGAGCATTAAGCAGTTAACTTATTTCAAACTAAATATAACTTGTTGCGAACAATATTTAATACAAAACAAATGAAATTTACTGGTCACGAAAGATGTTTAGCGCGCGCCAAACTAAACTTGAGTGCCACCAACAATTATTTCTGTCTCCCTCTCAGCATTTACTTGTCGCTAACAAAATGCATGTTATCTTGGGGAAATGTATATTTCACATAAGGAAAATTTCATTTGTAAGTGATGTCGGTCGGAATTTTCATCAATGAATTTTTGATTTCCGGCGTTCTAAACTAAAACAAATTGTAGCTTTGATGAGCTCATTTCATCTCACATTAACTTCTGGAAATTAGTTTAACAAAAGTCAACGCTGGTGATTTCCTATCATTGATACACTGTACTAAGCACTCACTACAGTTACTCTACCATATGGTTAATAGAGAATATAATAAGAAAGTAAATAAGTTTTACATTTGAGAAACATTTAGCAGCACAGAAAGTTCTGATCACAGAATATATATTTCATAAATTTCTCATTCCATAATTATGATACTTTAGTGTAAAACATTGCATTGAAATTGGATCTAGGTGAGTTCAGATAGGATTTACTGAGTTCATTGTATATAATGTTGAACAAAATGTACATAGTAGAAATAAATCTGCTACATTAACAGCGCACCAACAGGAGGGCATTTTGAGTAGCTCATGCAACAGCGCTCCTGTAGTGAACGTCTGCACTTCAGAGCTGCACCTTGTGATGCTGGCTGGACTCGAGCGGACAGGAGCGAGTGGTTGTGAAGTTAGAACTGGTCGTTGTGAAGTTAGAACTGGTCGTTGTGAAGTTAGAACTGGTCGTTGTGAAGTTAGAACTGGTCGTTGTGATATTAGAATTGGTAGTTGTGAAGTTAGAACTGGTTGTTGTGATGTTAGAACTGGTCGTTGTGAAATTAGAACTGGTTGTTGTGAAGTTAGAACTGATCGTTGTGATATTAGAATTGGTAGTTGTGAAGTTAGAACTGGTTGTTGTGATGTTAGAACTGGTCGTTGTGAAGTTAGAACTGGTCTATGTGAAGTTAGAACTGGTCGTTGTGAAATTAGATTTGGTCGTTGTGAAATTAGAATTGGTCGTTGTGAAATTAGAACTGGTCGTTGTGAAATTAGAATTGCTCGTTGTGAAATTAGAACTGGTCGTTGTGAAATTAGAACTGGTCGTTGTGGAGTTAGAACTGGTCGTTGTGAAGTTAGAATTGGTCGTTGTGAAATTAGAACTGGTCGTTGTGAAATTAGAACTGGTCGTTGTGAAATTAGAGCTGGTCGATGTGAAATTAGAACTGGTCGTTGTGAAATTAGAACTGGTCGTTGTGAAATTAGAACTGGTCGTTGTGAAATTAGAATTGATCGGTGTGAAATTAGAATTGGTCGTTGTGAAATTAGAACTGGTCGTTGTGAAATTAGAACTGGTCGTTGTGAAATTAGAATTGGTCGATGTGAAATTAGAATTGGTCGTTGTGAAATTAGAACTGGTCGTTGTGAAATTAGAACTGGTCGTTGTGAAATTAGAACTGGTCGTTGTGAAATTAGAATTGGTCGATGTGAAATTAGAACTGGTCGTTGTGAAGTTAGAACTGGTCGTTGTGAAATTGAACCTGGTCGTTGTGAAATTAGAACTGGTCTTTGTGAAATTAGAAATTGTCGTTGTGAAATTAGAACAGGTCGTTATGAAATTGAAATTGGTCGTTGTGAAGTTAGAACTGGTCGTTGTGAAATTAGAACTGGTCGTTGTGAAATTAGAACTGGTCGTTGTGAAATTAGAATTGGTCGTTGTGAAATTAGAACTGGTCGTTGTGAAATTAGAACTGGTCGTTGTGAAAGTAGAACTGGTCGTTGTGAAATTTGAATTGGTCGTTGTGAAATTAGAACTGGTCGTTTTGAAATTAGAACTGGTCGTTGTGATGTTAGAATTGGTAGTTGTGAAGTTAGAACTGGTCGTTGTGAAACTAGAACTGGTCGTTGTGAAATTAGAACTGGTCGCTGTGATATTGGAACTGGTCGTTGTGAAATTAGAAATGGTTGTTGTGAAGTTAAAACTGGTCGTTGTGAAATTAGAACTGGTTGTTTTGAAGTTAGAACTGGTCGTTGTGAAATTAGAACTGGTTGTTGTGAAATTATAACCGGTCGTTGTGATATTAGAACTGGTTGTTGTGAAGTTAAAAGTGGTCGTTGTGAAATTAGAACTGGTCGGAGTGATATTAGAACTGGTTGTTGTGAAGTTAAAACTGGTCGTTGTGAAATTGGAACTGGTCGTTGTGAAATTAGAATTCTTCGTTGTGAAATTAGAACTGGTCGTTGTGAATTAGAATTGGTCGTTGTGAAATTAGAATTGGTCGAAGTGAGATTGGAATTGGTCGTTGTGATGTTAGATTTGGTCAGAGCGAAATTAGATTTACATATGCAAATGAAATCTTAATAACTTGGTCGTCGTGAAATGAAATTTGCCGATGCAAATTTAAAATTTATCACTGCATAGCCAGAACAGTTAATTGTGAAATTAGATTTAGCTAGTGTGAAGTTGGGATTGGTCATCGTAAAATTAGAATTTGAAATTGTGAAAATGCTTTGGGTTTCGTCTTACTGAAATTAGAATTTGTTACCGTTGACGTCAGCTGACGGTGATTGAATACGCATTAAATCACCGCATCACCGGTGTTTAAATGCTTACAATGAAAAAAAGTTATCTACACATGCATTTTTCTTTATCAAAAACTCTATTCGATCGAATGCTATTTTCTTTTGATTTACTCCAACGTAATCTAAGCGACACAAGAGCAGCAGATCTGACACGCTGAGACGACACCTACGATCTCTGCGTAGACTTCCACCGCAGTGCGGGCGCACCGGCCATCGTTGTGTTGCTTGGTCGCGGGTTCCTGGAGGAGATTTTGTCTCCGGACGCGATGAAGGCAGTTGTTCGAGTTCGATTACAGTCAACGATTTTAGTTTGTCGAGCATGAAAATATCACGTAAACGTTAGATATCAACGTCCTGAATATGCTAAATAATAAGTACGCTGGTTGCCAATTGCATGGAGCTAGCTTTCAATTCCGTTTGAGAATATTCGGTATTAATGTACGCAAAAAAACGGTTCTTTATCACTTTTATCGTGATTAAATATATCGTTTTCTTCGCTGCTCGGTGTTATCAATATTTCCAGTATGATTGAAGTGTTTTTATTACAGCACAAGTTTGCTAGAAGCTGTAACTGATCGTACGTACGAATACACGCATTGAACACACAATTTAAAACGAGTTTAGTTTACCGTCGATGAGTATAGCAGCAGATGTTACGGTAATATTTTATCTTGCTTGATATTGTTCTAATTGTACTGTACGGAATTACATACGAACTACAACACAGATCATGAACGAAATACATAGCCTGAACGACGTTCTACTCTATCCAGTTATTTTTGGGATCGTTTTCTAATGAATAATTTAGTAGGGTTTTCACAATAAAAAATGTTTATAAATTCAGGAAAGTCATTTTTCTTCCACCGAATTATCTTTAGAAACTTATAAACGAAGAACGCTGTTAATATTGAATTCATATATATTAGCACTGTACAAGGTCTTTGAATAAAATATTTACAAAAAATCTATTCACTCTATAAAACGTTTCGGAGACCAGCTCCATCCTCAGTAAGCCATTCTGTACAAGGCAGAAAAATTTAATAAAGATAAATTCAGTTAAACCTAAAGAACAAGTTTTTTAATTTAAAATCTTCGTATAAATTTGCAAGGGAAATGAACTATTTCTGCTATTAAGGACAGGTTTTTATTTGGCTATGTATAGAGACTCTAAAATGCGTTAGTCTAATTCATTTGGAGCATTACAAATAGTTGGTTCAAAAGTTCATTCACAAATATTCATTTCTCTTGCAAATTTATACGAAGATTTTAAATTAAAAAACTTGTTCTTTAGGTTTAACTGAATTTATGTTTATTCAATTTTTCTGCCTTTTGCAGAATGACTTACTGAGGATGGAGCTGGTCTCCGAAACGTCTTATAGAGTGAATAGATTTTTTGTAAATATTTTATTCAAAGACCTTGTACAGTGCTAATATATATGATTTCAATTTTAACAGCGTTCTTCGTTTATAAGTTTCTAAAAAATGTTTTTTTACCTTAACTTGCTTGGAGTTACAGCTACCGCCTGGACAGCAACTGACTGGCGGCACATTGGGGTAGCAGCAGACTTTGTTACTCGTGCGCCTTCTTGGTAACTTCACTCACATCAACAATGTCTGGCAGGTGTTGAGGCGGATGTTGGTGAGTGTGTGTGTATGTGTGTGCGAGGTTTTTACTTACAGGACGAGGGAGAGTTGATGTTGTGATGGTAATATGCGGCTGCGCAGTCTGTGATGAAATTAATTCTGACTTTTACGGAACTGCATTTTAATAATGGGCTCATATAACGGAAAAAGTATCGCTGCATATTTTCTGATCTTTTCTAAATCCTATTTAGCTTTGTTTCACCCGGTATCAACGATACATTAGAGCTACCTCAACTTCAACCCTTCGATTCGTCACAAAAGTCGGGGATGGAGAACGTCAGAGACTTCCGTGTCGTACAAACTGACCAACACAGCCTGCATATGAACTGGAGAAGCGCACTTCACAGTGATTCATCAGTTGCTGGCATGTAAAAAACTTCGTTCAAAGGAAACTTTTCTAAAAAGTTGTGCACGCCTTCTTAGATTTGATTGATGACATTTTGATTTACAGGTAATGTATGATAACTGAGCTTTTCAGACATCGAATTTCCGGTTAATGCGTAATCCATTAATTTTTTTCTTTATCCGGTAAACTTTTTCAGACGTTGATAATAAATTAAAAAGTAACTTCTTAGGTATCGCTTGTTATTTTTTTTGAAATATACTGCATGTTGCTTCTAAACTAGATCAAAACGTTATGAGACAAAGAGGGCTGACCATTAGATAAATGAATTAATTCAAGTTCTTCGTTTATTCTTGTTCTGAAAACTGCTGTACTCTTGCTACCACGTGAAGGAAATGGAACGAGAACAGCCTGATTCTCGCACCATCTAGCTCCGCAGTCCGTCCCTCGAGCGGACACGTCGGTTGTGTCCGTGCGGTCAGCTCCACTAACACAGCGCGATTACTGTAGACAACGATCGTCTGTTCCCACATTCATGTTCCTTTACAATAAATACTCGTTTATTTACATTCATGTTTCATTAACTCTACATTTCGAATGTCTGTTAGTGCGGTTACCATGGACAACGATCGTCTATCCTCATATGTGAGTTCGTTCAAAATAAATCCTTGTTTTTTGCAATTCCTGTTTCTCCATTTCTGCCCTGTCGACCGTACTGGCTGTGAAATGTTCTTGTTACTCTCGTGTTCTCTTGTTTCTGACGCTTGGGAAACTTTTGAGCCAGCATTAATTTGAGAGGAAATCAAGAAATGTGTTTTGTGTTAACGCAAGTCCCCCCGAGCTAGTCACTAATGTGGTTCATGTGGTACGCACGAAAAGACTAGTTCTGAATTTCCAGCAGGTCGTCCTTTTGGCTGCTGATGTTGAATCATTTACTTCCATTCATTGTACTTAATACTTGAGACTATATCAACGGGTACGACTGGACTTACACTCACGTAGGAATGCACGTGTAGACTGTCTAACAAAGCATTTTTCATAATTTTTTAGTTTTAAAAACCTTCGTAAACTTCAAACAGCGCAACCTATATATAGGGAACTCATTTCAATGTTTTTCTCTCAAATCATTCAATCTGTCATAGACATGGCTCTCATCACAACTCCTATGTACGTTTATCAACTAGAGATCTTCCTGTTAAAACCTCTCGAGACTCAATATTTTACGTATCAACTTTCGTCTAATTTTTTTTCCTTTTTTTTCTGCAAAAAGGAAACCGAAAACCTAAGTGCTAAATTTTTTACAGAGCGTTTCTGGCATGTCTTTTGAGAATATGTAGTATTTCGTTGTAGAGGTTACGTGGTTGTTGTTGTTGACTAGTGATGAGGGTAGTGATGGCAGATGTTTAGGGGTGGGTGTGTTTGTAATGGAGTGGTGGTGGTTGTCAAGTGGTGATAGTGGTTGTCAATGGTGATGGTGGTTGTCAAGATGTAGTGGTGGTGGTTGTCAAAGGGTGGTGGTTGCTTTCATGGGGTGGTGGTTGCTTTCAAGGGGTGGTGGTTGTCAAGGGATGGTGGTTGCTGTCAAGAGGTGGTGGTTGCTGTCAAGGGGTGGTGGTTGTTGTCAAGGGGTGGTGGTTGCTGTCAAGGGGTGGTGGTTGCTGTCAAGGGGTGGTGGTTTTTGTCAAGGGGTGGTGGTTGCTGTCAAGAGGTGGTGGTTGTCAAAGGGTGGTGGTTGCTGTCATGGGCTGGTGGTTGCTGTCAAGGGGTGGTGGTTGTCGAGGGGTTGTGGTTGCTGTCAAGGGGTGATGGTTGCTGTCAAGGGGTGATGGCTGCTGTCAAGGGGTGATGGTTGTCAAAGGGTGGTGGTTGCTGTCAAGGGGTGGTGGTTGCTGTCAAGGGGTGGTGGTTGCTGTCAAGGGGTGGTGGTTGTCAAAGGGTGGTGGTTGCTGTCATGGGGTGGTGGTTGCTCTCAAGGGGTGGTGGTTGTCAATGGGTAGTGGCTGCTGTCATGGGGTGGTGGTTGCTGTCAAGGGGTGGTGGTTGTCAAGGGGTTGTGGTTGCTGTCAAGGTGGTGGTTGCTGTCAAGGGGTTGTGGTTGCTGTCAAGGGGTGGTGGTTGCTGTCAAGGGGTGGTGGTTGCTGTCGAGGGGTGGTGGTTGTCAAGGGGTTGTGGTTGATGTCAAGGGGTGGTGGTTGTTGTCAAGGAGTGGTGGTTGTTTAGGGGTGGTGGTTGCTGTCAAGGGGTGGTGGTTGCCAAGAAGTGGTGGTTGTTTAGGGGCGGTGGTTGCTGTCAAGGGGTGGTGGTTGTTTAGGGGTGGTGGTTGCTGTCAAGGGGTAGTGGTTGCTCTCAAGGGGTGGTGGTTGTTAAGGGGTGGTGGTTGTTTAGGGGTGGTGGTTGCTGTCATGGGGTGGTGGCTGCTATCAAGGGGTGGTGGTTGTTTAGGGGTGGTGGTTGCTGTCAAGGGGTGGTGGTTGCTGTCAAGGGGTGGTGGTTGCTGTCAAGGGGTGGTGGTTGCTGTCAAAGGGTGGTTTGCGTTATAGTGGTCGTTGTCGTCGAATGATATTGGTATTGGTAGTTATTATCAATGCTGAGTTGAGGATGTTATCATAGAATGTTGGCGAATTACTTATATTTGATGGAGCTCAATAGATGGTGGCGTTGAACTGGTCGTTCTACTGAAGGAGTGGGAGTGCATGTGGTGGATTGTGTAGGTGGTGGTTGAGATGGTTGCGATGAAAGGGCGGTTGAGCTGAGTGAGGGGGTGCTACCGAAGGTTGCTTCACCTCCCAACAGTTATAACGTAACACAACTTCGCCATGCGCGTAATCGTCCAATGAACCGCTCCTGCAGCCAAGGCCTCGTCTCGGAGGCGCGACCTGCGCCAAATGTTAGCTGGCAAAATATTGTGCTGAAATGATGCTGCAGAGAAATGATTTTCAAAAACCTGAAGCATGATGTGGAAAAATGTACTTGAGTTCAAATGTGGATCACTTTCATTTCCAGCTTTAAAATATTCTATTATTCTAAAAAAGATGTTTCAGACAAATTGTTTAAATCTACCACGAATATTGATTTAAAAATACCAATGCGTCAATTATACCTCGTCGTTCATTACTTTATTTCATTTTGTTTATCGAGGCGGACAATAAAAAATTCGACCAAGATCTTGAACTATGACGTGCCAGACAATACGCAGTCGCGGTCAAAATTTGAACATTTTTGTGCGTAATCAAAAAACGTATTGGTAATTTTGCGAATTTTACTCCATGAACTCAACCAAATTCTGGAAATTTGCTAAAAGAGAGGTTATAATGTGATGTAAGTGATCTACAGTCATTCACAATCATAGTTATTTTCCACACGTAGGTCACTTCGTCCAAAATGGTACAGCCAAATCTTTCGTGCTGCTCTTGTTCAGTGTTAGGGTAGTGTGAAGGCTCTCAGAGTATAATAGAATTATTTTTAAAAAGTTAGATTCTATAGGGAGACTTGGTCTGTTCAAGACAACCAAGTTTGCTGGTCGGACGAATAGCGAGTAAAATTTGAGGAGCCAACGCCTCCTCACAGTTGAGGTGCACTCGACGCCTCCTCACTATCGAGGTACACACGACGCCTCTTCGATGCAGGGCTGTTTTCGGAGCCTCTCCTCATTTGAGGCGTCCCCGGCGCCTCAACACAGTCCCGCTTTCGCTTGAATTGACGTTGACGGTCGAGGAACACTTTCTCGTTCATCCACACCGACTTGCTGCGACACATCGGGCAGGTGTGCCTGCTCGTGATAACAACAAGCGCATGGTTAACATGAGCTCCAATATGTCATCTACTCACGCTACAAAATCCATAAATCCTAAAGTAATATGAAAAAAGGCCATGGTTAACATAGGCTCCAGTATATCTTTTACTCACTCTACAAATTTCATGAATGCGAAAGTAACCTGAAAAAAGGGCATGGTTAACATGAGCTCCAATATATCATCTACTCACACCACAAAATTCATGAATCCAAAAACAACTTCTACAGGGGAAATAATTGCAACTATCAAAAACGACATTTTATTTCAATTATTTTTATTCAGACTTATAATCATGAATTTTAGTTTGGTTTGGTATCTTTATTGTTATAAAGTTTTTATTATTTATGTTTAGGTCACGAAAGTAATACAAAGCGTTAGGAAACAAAAAGACCTTATGTACGAATTTAATACATTAGAAAATAACCCAAGAACAACCTAGAAGTTTCAAAGAGATCATACAGCCAGATTTAAATAAAGCTTGTTCACGCAACAGGACTTATCATTTCGCATGTCATATTGAGCTCGATGGTAAAAAATACTGACCAAGAAGTTCTGATCCTATGAAGTGCTTACCTTCTTTTAAACCACGTCTCGATGCACGGACTGCAGAATATGTGGGAGCATCCTGAGAGGATGCAGAAGTCGGCCGTGGATTCTAATGCTTTTGAATAGCAAACCGCGCATTCCAACGGTTCGCCAGTCGTCGGAAATAAATCTGAAAATTGATTTATTCCTTCGAATCTGGATGATCTTCCAGTGTAGAATATTTGTTTTTCATTCCAAGTGTTCAATTTTTTTATGGTTGTCTTCATCTCCTTGGCTTGGAGTTTAAAGTGTTTCGCTGCATCTCCTTTTTTATTGACGGCTGGCAGGAACTCAGTTTCCACGTGCTCAAGCAAGATCTTTGCATGTTCCTTGTAGGCTTCAAATGCATCGTTGAATTCTTCGTAGTACGACTCAGGTTTGAAAAGGTCGAAGTTTGCCTTGAGGGCGTGGTTCAGGGCCGTGACGTACGATATCAAGTCGAGGGAGTCCACGGCCTTGCTGGTCAGTTCTTGGACGAGGCCTTTTACAATACTCACTAGAGACTTGAATATTTTGATCGCCGACTCCCTTCGAACCGCAGGGTCGTTAAAAAAACAGCACGGCTGATCTCTGTACGATACTACATCATGTCTTCTTCCTTCCAGGTCACCATTGTAGGCGAATATGTGTCTGTAGATCACAATTCGGACCATTGTTCCAGGCTCCAGTAATGCCGAAGGCAATTCGTACTTTTCAGTGGTCTTGGGTAAACATGGACGGTATCTTTGAAATTTCAGTCGAAGAAATTCTTCTGTAGATATTTCTGGATTAGCCGAGACTTCAGCAGGTCCCATGTGGAAGCTCATCCACCCCGACCCCTCCACTCCATCAACTGTTTCAGCGTTAGGGGCATTCATTGTGTTGAAGGGAACGCGTAGTAATTGCAACCGCAGGCGTTACCTGGAAGTTATAAGCATTCAAATTTAGTAAATTTAAAATTGCATGATATATATTTGCTGCCGTTCTTTACTCATTTATAAATATGCAATTCCTGTACCTAACAAAAAAGAAAGCAGTGACATTATGTCATTAAGTTAAAGCTCAACAGTCAGAGAGACATTCCGGCTATCGACTGAAATTCTCGACCCAGCTACGCTGGAGTCTAATTGCCCACAAACGCCACCGGTTCCTCTGATGGGGAACGTTGCGCTTTCTATTGTTTAGCTCTGGACTGCCGGCTTATATTTACCTTATTCTTTTATGATACTCAGTTCAAACTCTCAGTCTTCTCCTAAATTTGACTTTGAAAATAAAAGCATATTGATGAGAGAGAGTTCTAAAAAGTTCGCTGCATATTCTGAGTGATGTGAATGACGTACCTTTGTCCAAACTTCATGTATTCTAACATCAATTTCTTCGCAGATCAAATACAAAAATGGGATATGTTTGCTCACGTTTTATTGCGTTTTTTGACCTGTTTACACCACTGATGCTTCCAAAAATAATAATATTTCCAGCTCAACCGTCTGCTCATATATCGCATGTGTTTTATTTTGTAAAGTCTGGTCCAGCGACGACACTGAATGCAAAAGCTCCACCACGGTACCACTGTAGAATGTGGCGCATAAACTAATAAAACAAAATTAAATGGTTTTAATACAGAGTCTTTTAAAAACCAATCGTGTACAAAATTAAAAAATTACCTGGTGTGCACAAAATTTGCTAAACTCTAATAAAATGGAGTCTTTTTTATTTTGAGGTTCCCATGAGCAACAGAGACTTGTCCTACAGTTGCTGTATAATATTATCAGAAAAAAGCAATGAACACAGTGCATGAATATAACAAAAAACAAAGCATTTGGAATGAATCATAAATGGTTTTCATTCCTTAGAGAGAAGCGTTAACGTATCATTCTTACACCAGCAACGATTGAAAGAAAGAAAAACGAAAAAACTTCATTTTCCAAGTTGCCACATGAAATACATGCCAACATAATGGTTTCTAAAAAGTTTCTTAATATAGGACGTCCTAAAACAAATGTTCCATACGAGGAGTACTAATTGACAAACCATCAGAGGTGTACAAATAAACAGACCATACGAGGCATATTAATACACAAAATATACGAGGCGTACTAATAGACAAACCATACATGCCGTGCCATACATACACTCAACCCAGGTGTCTGAAATGGGTACCGGTCTTGACCGGGGGAAAGTGTAATGGCGTCCTGGGCGTTAGTTATAAGGCATTTGAAAATCCAATGTATAAGGTGATATGTATCATGCTTGAAATTGGAAATAAAGCATCCGTAGATTCCTTCATTATGCTAATAGTCTAACTCTGTCAAGGGTAGTTGTAATGAGAAATGATAAATATCATCTCTTGGATATTTTATATTCCAAGAGATGGCTAACAACTTATAAATAATTCGAATACTGCTAAGGAATTATTCGAAACTCCCAAGTTCTGAGTTGAAATTATCGAAGTAGGAAAAATACAAAAAACGCTACACGGGAGCAGATTGAAACCCCATCGTAAATGACAATCAAGTATTGAGAAATGGTTAGTCACGAAGTAATTTATAAAGAACATCGAAGTAGGAAAAAGACAAAATACGCTATACCGGAGCAGATTGAAACACCATCGTAAATGACAATCAGGTATTTAGAGAAGGTAAGTCACGAAGTAATTTATAAAGAACATCGCGCAACACAGCTCGCACATCTGGAAACGCGTAAACAAACTTACACTCAGAAATGAAATGCATGGCTTGTTCAGCATACAAATATAGAGATAATTTTTGCACGAGCGCTTTATTTCATATATCTGTTTATACCTTTAAATTCTTCTATTCACAGAAATGTTTTCGGGGCCGTGATAGATCAATTTATAAATCATTATGCAAGCGCAATCAATAAGTTTATTTCTGGAATTTGGTTTAGTGTTAACTGATCGCAGAGCTTTAGGTAAAATGTAATGTGTCATGAGGTTTTGCTTTTTACGCAAAAATTAGGAATAGAAACATGTATATGTACATGTGCTTATATATATGTGCGAAACGTGTGCATGTGTACACTGATACATAGACTTTCATGTTTGCGTGCTCACACATACACACCCATGCACATACTAACACACATATTCATATATATACGTATTGAAAATGAATATAAGAGAAATGCTAATAAACATGAAAAATAATCTTGCTCTTTCTATATTTAAAATGATAGCCAAAGCTCTGATGAATCATAAGAAATAACCTGATGAAAAATAAGTAATTGAAAAAGGACTTCGAAAACGTATAAATGGAATCGTTTTTTAATTTCATAAAATAAATTTTAAGAAAACACAAGTTTCCGCCAAGGAACAACAACAAAAACAAAAAAAAAAATTTCATATCTTCTCGATATTCTCTGCGACATCATGCGGACACGGGCACATGGGATAAAATGGAGATACAGTGTAAGCCGGTTACCACTCATGATTGAAAAATATAGAAATGCATCTTCCAATGTACTTTTCCAAATCAATGTACCAATGTACTTTTCCAATGTACATATCCAAATCTAATGTTTGAATCTCAGCTGAATTGATGTTTTGAGTTTTAGTCTTCAGGTCTTAGACACCAATAATGCACCTATGCTAACATAAGCCGCGAAGTGTGCTTGGAAATTTCAAAGATAGCCATGTACTCCTTAAGTGGAAATTTTTTTCTCCACGATGACGAATGACCGCACTCAGAAAAATATAACAAAAAAACGGCAATAGCTAGAATATTTAACCGCATCAAATGAAATCCTCGTATCTTACACCAAGGATTTCGAGTCCTTTCGTTCACTGTAGATTGCCGCAAACTGTCACAGTATTCTTAAAGAGACAAAATCAAAATATCCGTACAGGACACTTCTTGAGTAAAAAACAGCAGAATTTTATTTCGGGGCATCAAATAACTACCTACTACCTGGCTCTAAATGATTAATGGATAGTGCAAACACACTGTTTGAAATTATTTCATGGGATCAGTTGTTGACCATTGAAAATTCAAAATCGTTCATGAGTCAACCCAAAAATACTGAATATCAATGAATTACCGCACATTGTAAGAAAATCCGTCGATTTTTTTACTTACCTCAGTTTCTTCAACTGCATGGATAGCTTTTATTTCTGTAACGGCACAAACTTCACAAATTTGTTAGCACTATGAACACTTCACCTTCACAGGTCACCAGCCAGACGACAAATGATTTCGCACGTGTCTCCTTTCTTAGAGCTAGGCCCATGACCCATGTGGTTTTTATTCAAAAAGGTCCATCCGTAGATAGCAGCTGTTTACTTGGGCGGGGTACCTGATTTTTGAAGTTTCAGTATTTCCATCATCATCTTGTATTGTTGCGTCTCCACATTTTTTAAGTTACTAACTAACAAGTAGCCAATTCGACTGGATGTCAAGGTATTCTTCATTAGAACACATTTAAACTTAGTTTTTGGTCTGCCAAGAATGCCAGATTTGTCTTGAAAAATTACCGACTTCAAGTATCAGCGAAAACAATGTTTGAAAGCAGGTTTTCATTGAGCATAGTAAACAAATTATGTTTTATCGCTTTTTATCAATCTGAATTATAAATCAGTCCCTTTCACACTTGTTTCCTGGCTACAAAATTGTACCATAGCATAAGAAAAATTCCAAACATCTACTCATTTTTTAGATGTGTATCTATTGAAAATTTGGAAGTTTGAGGCGAATTCTATTATATTATGAATCTGTCGCAGATTAGAATGCTCTCCGTATGATTTTACAGAATTTCAATATTTGCAGTGGATTACAATATCATTGAAAGGGACGAACAATGAATTACAAATCGGGTTATATTCCGATTGATAGAAAACACACTCACTGGTCGGGTCTGTGGAATGCTAAATGTCAATCGTTACCTGTGATCCTCCTCAGGCATCGAAACGCAATATTTTGAAAAATAAAATAAAAATATTGAAAAGAGCGGATTCTCTTTGAGAAAGGAGCAGCAGCTTTGAAAATATCATATTTCTATCCAATAATTAATAGGTAAGTTAAGAATTCGAAATACTACGCCAGTGTAGCTTAGAGAATTGACATTTTTTAGCACAATTCCTGTTTGCTAAAATATTTACATTCATTATCGCTGCTGAAATTTGCTAACCTAATGTATAAGTAATTATTTGTTTGGAGAAACGAAGGATCGGGATCATTATGCCAAGAAAATATAAAGCTATTATCTCTATGATAGCACAAAACGCTTCATCTTTATTCACTTTCTTGAATCGGATAACTTTTATACCCGCAGCGGGCACAAAAATTACAGCACTGGGAGGCCCATTTCACATTGAGTTAGCAAAGCAGCATCTAGCAAGCTCGCATGAACTATCTAACAGATGGGCTCCAAGACTGGTAGGTAGGAATAGCATTTTCACCTCGCATGCTGGATGCAGGATAAAGCGTACGAGTTCAGTGTGAAGGCAACAGCTCGTAATAGTGCTATTCCTACCTACCGGCCTCGCAGACCATCTGCTAGACAGCTAATGCGAGCTCGCTAGATGTTGCTTTGTAAACTCAGTGTTAAGTAGGCGTAAACACCATGTCGTCGCAGGTCAACCGGGAGGATTAGAATGTTTTTTTTTCCGGTGCCCTACCTTGCTTTCTTGGGACTAGGCCCAAGGCTTCCGCGTTTTTTCAACTTGTGATCTTTTATTTTTGTTACGATAACATCTGAGTTCATTTGATGCTTTGTTCACTTCGATTTTAAATTTGTACGTATAAATGCAGTATCCAGGTTTGTTTGATGTATCACTTATGAGGTTTTAAATCGGGTAACTCATAATTGACTGCTGGAATGGGCTCCACTTAAGTAAATGAAACTAGTTACGATGATATCTGAGTTCATTTGATGCACTTGTCATTTTGATTTTAAATTTGAGCATTGTAATGCATTATCCAGGTTATTTGGATGTATTATTTATGAAGAATTTTCAAGACGGATAATTGATTTTTGACTGCTGAAAAAGGCTGGGTTTAAGAAGATGAAACGAGTAGGGCACGTGCTATTGAATATTTTGTTTGAAAATTTGTTGAATAATAAATACTTTTAAAAATTATAATCATTCAACCCTCAAAAAATCAGAATGAGAGCAGAATATCGTGAAGCACGTTCACGCAATTTCGTTCTTCCATAGTCACTTTGCATTATATTTAACACTAACGTAGGAGCGAAATGTAACCAAATAGTCATTTTTAAATCAAATTTTTTATACATCAACCATAATACTAAACCTTCAGATTCCTAAAAAAATTTCAGTGCATTAATTTGTACGAGTACTTACGATCAGGTATTTTCGACAACAATTTTTTGTATTTCAGCCACAACAATTGGCAACGTTTTAACATCTCCAAAATTGTGTCCGTCTGATAAATATCGTAAGCATATCGTGTGTCTCCATTCCATGCTTGCGCGACTTCGTTTATTCCTAGTCACATTACAGTATAATTAACAATAACGTAAGAGCGGAATGTGACCAAACTGCTGTTTTTAAAACCAACTTTTTATCTATCAGGTGCATTCACGTCTCAATTGTTGCCAGAGCCTAGGACTCTACGCTCAGTCGATCTGTTTCGACGCATTACAAACTTGTTCCTGGGTGAAATCAGACGGATTGTTAATAAGGAACTATCGAAGCTGCTAAGTAAAAATATCATTTCATCACAACGGAACTGATAAAAAAAAATCTTCGTTTCCAAACCAAAGTCTGAAAGCTCAAGCGAATAGGACTATTGTATGCAATCCTGAAAGTTAATATAAGAGGCACACAAAATGTACCAGTAGGGGATAAATTTCTTGACATAAACTGAACTTCGTCATTCATTGTCTCAGTCGCAGCCGTGACTAACAGGCAAACTGACAGCTAATGCGCCTATTGTACAGCGTAGGCCTAACTAGAGGTCGTAGGTTCAGTCAATTGAAGCGACGAAGACAAAGAGATGAAATAATGTTAATTTCAGTTTAGATTTATTCTCTTTTCTAATTCAAGTTGTGCTTCATAATTCATATGGTAATGATAATAGTAAAGAAAAGCCTTCTTCTACCAGTCCTATCTTTTTGAGTTTCACCTACGTTTTTCATCATTATATATTTTTAGCAGATATGTTTTGTATGATGAATGTTCATTAATAACTTAAAAATAATTGAGAAATGGAAATGATATATTCATCAGTTTACAAATTTGCATGGTTATATCGCTCTTTTTTTATAGGTCAGCATGGTGTGAAAATCAAGTTGTTGTCACTCAGGAATTTTACGTTGCTAAACAAAGTACCAATGTACCTTTTCCGGTTCTTCCAGCCGACTTCTCCTACACAGCCTTCGCCCGTATAATTTTTAACTTGTAACTCGTGTGGACGTCTGGAACGTTCGCGCTGGTGTATGGGTGCGTTTACACTGCAAGCGGAGCTGCGCGTAGCAGAGCAGAGCAGAGCGGAGCGGCGCGCTCGGGAAATTCGTGGAAATTTTTTGACGCTCGCTGCGAGCTTTTCTCCGCGGCTCCACCTATGGGTCGTCATATCCTACAGGGGTAGAATTGTCGTTTGTTTTAAAAAGTATAAGATGTAACTTATAATATGTATAATTAATTATAAAACAACTATAACTAATAGTGTAACATGAAATATTTCATTTTTATTGTACCCATTCGAATTTAGTAGACATCAATTAATTTTTTTCTTCTGCATTCTCTGATTTGTCATTTTATTATTGCTTTATTTGAAGAAATCTGCATTTATTTTTCTTGTTATGTAGTTTTATTCTTCTTGTTATGTTATCTATATTATGTTATGATCTCGTAAAAGAAATAATTATGTACGATCTTGTAATAAAGTTTTCATTTTTTTGGTAAATGGGAGTAAAATGAGGCTGTGTGGTGAGGAGTGAGGAGTAGGCCTCAATGACTGTCCGATCCAAAATAAGCTGCAAAATATCATGGTCATGAGTGATATTTTTCCAATACTAACGGAAAAAATTTCAGTATTTGGAGAATTTTTAGGACAGAAGAAGTCAGTATTTGTCCGTATCTTCCACTCAGCTTTCTCTGGCACAACCCTGAGTTTGTGAAGGTAATTACTTTACTTGGACTCACGTTTAAGTCACCATAAGATTTTCATTCGTTCCTACTGGTCTACGAAAACCTGTAGTCCTATAAAGTGATACAACCTTTATGTTAAGACTTCAATTTTGCTTAAAGGACTTTGCTTTACATGTATCCTTAATAAAAATTTGTTAATTATTACTGAATAGCAAATTCATCTCATCTCGTTGGAAATTTTTCCTTCTATAAGGGATTGAAGTACATCAAAATTTCTCGGTTTCATCAGTAAATACTCGAAGAATCGCGATTCATCATCTGTCAGTGCTTCAAAGAGATAGTGGTATTCTCCATGGCGATCTCTCCTCGCGTTGATGAGATAGGCCTAGTGTTTCCGTTTCTGTTTTTTGCTATCGAATCATAGGAATGCACACACGAAATCCTCCTTAGCGCCTGATTCTTGCGTGGGTCGCTCTGCTCTGCTTACATGTGAACACCTGCTCCGTTCCGCTCCGCTTGTAGTGTGAACCCTCCCTAACCTGAACGTGATCACGCTGGTCGCGATGTGATCGGAGCCGCCGGTGTACACGGAGGGAATTTCCAAGCTACTGACCGACCAGCAGTCTCAAGTTAAATTTTCATAAATACTTAATCAAAGCAAAATGAAGGTACTGTTCACTTAATGTTTGATATTTTCGAAATGTCTCAATACCTTTAAATTAAGTTAAATATTGAACTTTTAATCATACATTTGAATCGAATGTTGAACTTCAGTCTGACTCATTCCGGTCAGCGTGTTAATGTACGGCTTCAATATAGCACGGCCGTGGATGGTATAAGAAAAATTTAGATTTAATGTCCTACCCAATCAAATAGAGTATTATATTAGCTTCAGCTGCTTCCCTGCTTCATTTTTAGTGTATAATTGGTAATTTTACGGCTAAAAATACCTCTTGAGCGACGGCTTACGTCGCCACCACGCTAGCCTCTACCGCTATGTGTAGTTCCCTCGAAATGATATATAGGACTGGTATTTCTCATGGAAATGGTAGGACTAGTTCCTCTCCTGGAAATGATAGGACTGGGACCTCTCCTGGAAATGATAGGACTGGTACCTCTCCTGGAAATGATAGGACTGGTACCTCTCCTGGAAATGATAGGACTGGTGCTTCTCATGGTAATGATAGGACTGGTAGCTATCCTGTAAATGATAGGACTGGTACCTCTCCTGGAAATGATCGGACCTGTACTTCGCATGGAAATGATAGGACTGGGACCTCTCCTAGAAATGATAGGACTGGTACCTCTCCTGGAAATGATAGGACTGGTACCTCTCCTGTAAATGATAGGACTGGTAGCTATCCTGTAAATGATAGGACTGGTACCTCTCCTGGAAATGATCGGACCGGTACTTCGCATGGAAATGATAGGACTGGGACCTCTCCTGGAAATGATAGGACTGGTACCTCTCCTGGAAATGATAGGACTGGTACCTCTCCTGATTGTATACTTCACCCACGCACCTTATTGAAAATCCCGAGTAGAGAGTTTTAGGACCGATATTACTCCTGAACGAGATGAATAATGAAACGCATGCTAAAGGAAATATTGGGATCATATTTATTATGGACAAAATATAAACCAGGATAAAAAGTATTTAATTTGCAGTCTCTTAATTTGGTGTGTCATGTATAGAACACAAATATGCTCCTTGCTTAAAAGAGATCAGAATGTTGCACTAAAAATCGTAAACGAGTCTCCGTTATCAAGACACGCTATTTCGAAGGGAAGAATCGATATCTATCGAGATCTGGACTAACCGAAGACGATGTCCAGGTCCTCGTTGAGCGGCAGGTTCACGGTGACGACGAGCACCTGCGACACGTCGTCGTACACGAACGTGTCCACGTCGCCGCCGTTGACGGTGACGGAGGCATGGGCGGCGGGGTAGCCGAGGATGCGGACGGTGCCGAGGTTGACGCCGTCGGCCGCGGTGCGGTCGTACATCCCCGTCAGCACCAGCTCGTTCTGGAGGGCACGGGGAGGAATTGTATTTTACCCTAGTATTTTCTGTATCATTTTACTTTAGTATGTTATGCAAAATATTACTTTTGCATTTTCTGTTGCATATTACCCTACAATGTTCTGTAATATTTTACCCATGTGTGTTCTGTAACATATTACCTTAATATGTTCCGAAAAATTACCTTAAAATATTCCAGAACAGGAGTTTAATTAAATTCCTCAGTCGGTAATGAGAAAAAAGTCGATTATTAGAGTCCTCATCCAACACAGTTACGCGTGTGCATTAGCCAGTTAATAACGAGTGTAACAATAAAACTTCACATGAAATCCTGCGAGCATCAGAACAAACAAACAATTTCCATACCTAAAAGCCAGTTGACCTCAGAGCCAATCATTGCCACCGCGGCTGTGTACTTCGAATACAGAAAATTTGGAAAATGTACATTTTACCAATGATATTTTTGAGCTCAAGGTTCATTGTTGATGTTGATACCATATATGAAATTTAATGTTAAACACTGCAAATGACGGTTTAATTTTCATTTTATTAATACTGGTAAAGTGCGTTGCGGATCAAAATAAATGAACTTCAGTGTTGGACGTGTTTATCCCGTGGGTGACTTGCTGCACATTAGTACTTAAAATATTACCTTGTAAAATAATATTACCTTGTAGCGTAGCTGAGTAAGCCGCAAAAAATCTGAGCTGGTTTTGCTACGCTGCGAACTGATTTACCACTGACTGACCATATGAGCTTCTTGATGACCTTTCTTATATGTACATAAGTGTTGGCTTCGAGTTCGGTATGGCTTGAGAAACTGGTGAAATTGAGTACTGAGCTGTGAATACCGAAACTGTCATTTAAAAGGTGGGTAACCCAAGTGGACTAATAAAATTTTATTGTCATAAATTTGTATAAATTAACACAAAATGTGTTTAATTTTTTCACACACTGCTCTAAGAAGCCGTGCACATCTTTTTAGAAATTTTTTCTTTGAACGAAGTATTCTACAAGTATTCTACAGGCCAGAATCTGATGAATCACTCTGAAGTGCGCCTCTCCAGTTCATATGCAGGCTGTGTTGGTCAGTTTGTACGACACGGAACAGTCTTTGTCATTCTCCATCCCCGACTTTTGTGACGAATCGAAGGGTTGAAGTTAAGGTAGCTCTAATGTATCGTTGATACCGGGTGAAACGAAGCTAAATAGGATTTAGAGAAGCTCAGAAAATATGCAGCGATACTTTTTCCGTTATATGAGCCCATTATTAAAATGCAGTTCCATAAAAGTCAGGGCTAATTTCATCACAGACTGCGCAGCCGCATATTACTCTCATAAGATCATTTCTCCCCATGCCTGTATGTAAAAACCTTGCACATACCCACACACACACCAACATCCGCCTCAACATCTGCCAAACATTGTTGATGTGAGTGAAGTTACCAAGAAGGCGCACGAGTAACAAAGTCTGCTGCTACCCCAATGTGCCGCCAGTCAGTTGCTGTCCGGGTGGCAGCTGTAACTCCAAGCAAATTATGGCAATAAATAAACATTTTTTTCATAGTGAAAACCGTACTAAATTACTCATTAGAAAACGATGAGAAAATAAGAAAATAACGGGATAGAGTAGAACGTCGTTCAGGCCATGTATCTCGTTCATGATCTGTGTTGTAGTTCGTATGTAATTCCGTACAGTACAAGTAGAACAATATCAAACACGATAAAATATTACCGTGACATCTGCTGCTATACGCATCGACGATAAGCTAAAATCGTTTTAAATCGTGTGTTCAATGCGTGTATTCGTACGTACGATCAGTTTCAGCCTCTAGCAAACTTGTGCTATAACAAAAACAGTTGAATCATAATGGAAATATTGATAACATCGAGCAGCGAAGAAAACGATATATTTAATCACGATAAAAGTGATAAAGAACAGTTTTTTTTGCGTACATTAATACCGAATATTCTCAAACGGAATTGAAAGCTAGCTCCATGCAATTGGCAGCCAGCGTACTTATTATTTTGCATATTCAGGACGTTGATATCTAACGTTTACGTGATATTTTTATGCTCGACAAACTAAAATCGTTGACTGTAATCGAACTCGAACAACTGCCTTCATCGCGTCCGGAGACAAAATCTCCTCCAGGAGGCAGCGACCAACCAACACAACGATGGCCGGTGCGCCTGCACTGCAGTGGAAGTCTACGCAGAGATCGTAGGTGTCGTCTCAGCGTGTCAGATCTGCTGCTCTGGTGTCGCTTAGATTAAGTTGGACGAAATCCAATGGAAAATTGCGATCGATCCAATCGGGCTGTTGACGACAGAAAATGTATGTGTATATAACTAATTGTTAGTTTTATTCTAAAAAGTATTTAATCACCGTCAACTAACGTCAACAGTAACAAATTTTTGTTTCGCTAAGAACAAATCCACAGTATTTTCACCATTTCCAATCCTTATATCACGATGACCAATCCCAATTTCGCATTCGCCAAATCTAATTTCCCAATTATTGAGTCTCAAAAGTTTATTCTAGTTTCAAGTATGGCTCGTCGGTCGTGTGTATTGCACTAGAGTATACCAAATTCTACATGAGTACTATTCTATAGTTAGTTTTAAAAACAGACTTCAATTCAAATAAAAAAATCTACAGGTAGGGAAACTTTATATGGTAGAAAGCTACTCGTAATGTCATTTATTACATGTTTTTATCTATTTAACGTACTAAAAGAGAAGGTAGTCATCTGTCTGAAACTCATCTCTGGAAGTGTGACGTGGACCTACTGCTCCTGGGAAACCATTAGCTGCACGTGCTCAGAGGCATTGTAGAGCTTGTTCGTCATGGTTAGCTTGCTCAGCAGCTCAGCAGCTTCGTCTTTAAACCACAAAACGCTACCTGCTCGGTTTGTCGGTGACATGACGCTAGAATTGGATTCTATTTGAGAATGTTGGACGTAGATGTAGGAATATGAATTCTTTGTCGAATCTTTAGCGTTTCAGTTTCGACAGTTCTTCTCGTACAAGATATTTAAGTTCTGTCGGGGTAATTTTGCAAAGCAGCGCTAGTTATTACAAGCAAAAACTTTTAAACTCAAGGAAAACAAGGAAAACAAAGTTTCAGCGTTGATGGATGCGTCAGAAGATTTCGAAACTACTATTTCTTCAAGAATTTTTTTTTGTGATAATTTACGACTCAACTTGTCATGGATTGAATTTAAACGAACAAATTATTTGAATCCTTTAACGGAATAAATACGGAATAACCTTAATATTTTACGTACAAAAAATTTTAAGAATGAGGAATAAATTGTCGCACGTTTTTAACGTACTGAGTAACGGTATTGCCTTTTTTTGAGAAATGTTCGTTTTCAAAGTATGGAGAAGAGAGGAGAAACAATGTAGCCTTCTCTTCGAAAAAAAACTCTCAACATATTCTTTGTGGCAAAATTCAATGTGAATTTCACAAATCAAGGCTAATGTCTTTACGTAAAGAAATTGGCTGAAAAACTTTCTGAATTTGCTCGTGATTCATAAGACACAAAAACTCAAAGGCTTCACAACTGCGCCTACAACAGAAATATCTCAAGAGAACGAACTCTCGCTGCTCGGGGACAGACATGGGACGCTCTCGCTCCATGCGACTCTGTTGTGTGTGCTTACTTAATGACTTTCGATTAGATATGCCTCCTGTGGTCATGATCTTACGGAATTATACGAAGTTATTGAAAGAGAACCGTAGGGTCTTCCTGAGCATTTAGCAGTTAACTTATTTCAAAATAAATATAACTTGTTGCGAACAATATTTGATACAAAACGAATGAAATTTACTGGTCACGAAAGAAATTTAACGCGCGCCAAACTAAACTTGAGTGTCACCAACAATAATTTCCGTCTGACTCACCGAATTTACGTGTCGCTAACAAAATGCATGTTATCTTGGGGAAATGTATATTTCACATAAGGAAAATTTCATTTGTAAATGATGTTCGTCGGAATTTTCATCAATGAATTTTTATTTCCGGCGTTCTAAACTAAAACAAGTTGTAGTTTTGATGAGCTCATTTTATCTCACATTAACTTCTTGAAATTAGTTTAACAGAAGTCAACGCTGGTGATTTCTTATCATTGATACACTGTACTTAGCACTCACTACAGTTACTCTACCATATGTTTAATGGAGAATATAATAAGAAAGTAAAGAAGTTTTACATTTGAGAAACATTTAGTAGCACAGAAAGTTCTGATCACAGAATAAATATTTCATAAATTTCTCATTCCATAATTATGATACTTTAGTGTAAAACATTGCATTGAAATTGGATCTAGGTGAGTTCAGCTAGGATTTACTGAGTTCATTGTAAATAATGTTGAACAAAATGTACATAGTAGAAATAAATCTGCTACATTAACAGCGCACCAACAGGAGGGCATTTTGAGTAGCTCATGCAACAGCGCTCCTGTAGTGAACGTCTGCACTTCAGAGCTGCACCTTGTGATGCTGGCTGGACTCGAGCGAATAGGAGCGGGTCGTTACGAAGTTAGAACTGGTCATTGTGAAATTAGAACTGGTCGTGGTGAAATTAGAACTGGTCGTTGTGAACTTAGAACTGGTCGTTGTGAAGTTAGAACTGGTCGTTGTGAAGTTAGAACTGGTCGTTGTGAAATTAGAACTGGTCGTTGTGAAGTTAGAACTGGTCGTTGTGAAATTAGAACTGGTCGTTGTGAAGTTAGGACTGGTCGTTGTGAAATTGGAACTGGTCGTTGTGAAGTTAGAATTGGTCGTTGTGAAATTAGAACTGGTCGTTGTGAAGTTAGGACTGGTCGTTGTGAAGTTAGGACTGGTCGTTGTGAAATTAGAACTGGTCGTTGTGAAGTTAGGACTGGTCGTTGTGAAGTTAGGACTGGTCGTTGTGAAATTAGAACTGGTCGTTGTGAAGTTAGAATTGGTCGTTGTGAAATTAGAACTGGTCGTTGTGAAGTTGGGACTGGTCGTTGTGAAGTTAGGACTGGTCGTTGTGAAATTAGAACTGGTCGTTGTGAAGTTAGGACTGGTCGTTGTGAAGTTAGGACTGGTCGTTGTGAAATTAGAACTGGTCGTTGTGAAGTTAGAATTGGTCGTTGTGAAATTAGAACTGGTCGTTGTGAAGTTAGGACTGGTCGTTGTGAAGTTAGAACTGGTCGTTGTGAAGTTAGAACTGGTCGTTGTGAAATTAGAACTGGTCGTTGTGAAGTTAGAACTGGTCGTTGTGAAGTTAGAACTGGTCGTTGTGAAATTAGAACTGGTCGTTGTGAAATTAGAACTGGTCGTTGTGAAATTAGAACTGGTCGTTGTGAAGTTAGAACTGGTCGTTGTGAAGTTAGAACTGGTCGTTGTGAAATTAGAACTGGTCGTTGTGAAATTAGAACTGGTCGTTGTGAAGTTAGAACTGGTCGTTGTGAAATTAGAACTGGTCGTTGTGAAGTTAGGACTGGTCGTTGTGAAATTGGAACTGGTCGTTGTGAAGTTAGAATTGGTCGTTGTGAAATTAGAACTGGTCGTTGTGAAGTTAGGACTGGTCGTTGTGAAGTTAGGACTGGTCGTTGTGAAATTAGAACTGGTCGTTGTGAAGTTAGGACTGGTCGTTGTGAAGTTAGGACTGGTCGTTGTGAAATTAGAACTGGTCGTTGTGAAGTTAGAATTGGTCGTTGTGAAATTAGAACTGGTCGTTGTGAAGTTGGGACTGGTCGTTGTGAAGTTAGGACTGGTCGTTGTGAAATTAGAACTGGTCGTTGTGAAGTTAGGACTGGTCGTTGTGAAGTTAGGACTGGTCGTTGTGAAATTAGAACTGGTCGTTGTGAAGTTAGAATTGGTCGTTGTGAAATTAGAACTGGTCGTTGTGAAGTTAGGACTGGTCGTTGTGAAGTTAGAACTGGTCGTTGTGAAGTTAGAACTGGTCGTTGTGAAATTAGAACTGGTCGTTGTGAAGTTAGAACTGGTCGTTGTGAAGTTAGAACTGGTCGTTGTGAAATTAGAACTGGTCGTTGTGAAATTAGAACTGGTCGTTGTGAAATTAGAACTGGTCGTTGTGAAGTTAGAACTGGTCGTTGTGAAGTTAGAACTGGTCGTTGTGAAATTAGAACTGGTCGTTGTGAAATTAGAACTGGTCGTTGTGAAATTAGAACTGGTCGTTGTGAAGTAAAAACTGGTCGTTGTGAAATTAGAACTGGTCGTTGTGAAGTTAGGACTGGTCGTTGTGAAGTTAGAACTGGTCGTTGTGAAATTAGAACTGGTCGTTGTGAAGTTAGAACTGGTCGTTGTGAAATTAGAATTGGTCGGTATGAAATTAGAATTGGTCGTTGTGAAGTTAGAACTGGTCGTGGTGAAATCGGAACTGGTCGTTGTGAAATTAGAATTGGTCGGTATGAAATTAGAATTGGTCGTTGTGAAATTAGAACTGTTCGTTGTGAAGTTAGAACTGTTCGTTGTGAAGTTATAACTGGTCGTTGTGAAATTATAACTGGTCGTTGTGAAGTTAGAACTGTTCGTTGTGAAATTAGAACTGGTCGTTGTGAAATTAGAACTGGTCGTTGTGAAATTAGAACTGGTCGTTGTGAAATTAGAACTGTTCGTTGTGAAGTTAGAACTGTTCGTTGTGAAATTAGAACTGTTCGTTGTGAAGTTAGAACTGTTCGTTGTGAAATTAGAACTGGTCGTTGTGAAATTAGAACTGCTCGTTGTGAAGTTAGAACTGTTCGTTGTGAAATTAGAACTGGTCGTTGTGAAATTAGAACTGGTCGTTGTGAAATTAGAACTGGTCGTTGTGAAATTAGAACTGGTCGTTGTGAAATTAGAACTGGTCGTTGTGAAATTAAAACTGGTCGTTGTGAAATTAGAACTGGTCGTTGTGAAATTAGAACTGGTCGTTGTGAAATTAGAACTGGTCGTTGTGAAATTAGAACTGGTCGTTGTGAAATTAGAACTGGTCGTTGTGAAATTAAAACTGGTCGTTGTGAAATTAGAACTGGTCGTTGTGAAATTAGAACTGGTCGTTGTGAAATTAGAACTTGTCGTTGTGAAATTAGAACCGGTTGTTGTGAAATTAGAACTGGTCGTTGTGAAATTAAAACTGGTTGTTGTGAGATTAGAACTGGTCGTTGTGAGATTGGAGTTATATATGTAAATCAAACCTTAATAACTCTGAAATTGTGATTGGTCGTTGTGGAATCAAATTTGCCTATTCAAATTTAAAATTTATCACTGTGAAGCCAGTACAGTAAATTGTGGAATTAGATTTAGCCAGTGTGAAATTTGGATTGGTCATCGTAAAATTAGAATTCGAAATTGTGAAAATACTTTGGATTTCGTTTTAGTGAAATTAGAATTTGTTGCCGGGGACGTCAGTTGACAATGATTGAATACGCATTAAATTACCGTACCACCGGTGATTAAATGCATTCAATGAAAAAATCTAACAGTTTGTTAACTACACATACATTTTTCATTATAAAAAACTCTATTGGATCGAATGCTACTTTCTCCTGATTTACTCCAATGTGACACCAGACAACAGATCCAAATTACTAAGCGACACCAGAGCAGCAGATCTGACACGCTGCAGACGACACCTACGATCTCTGCGTAGACTTCCACTGCAGTGCAGGCATACCGGCCATAGTTGTGTTGGTTGGTCGCGGCTTCCTGGAGGAGATTTTGTCTCCGGACGAGATGAAGGCAATTGTTCGAGTTCGATTACAGTCAACGATTTTAGTTTGTCGAGCATGAAAATATCACGTAAACGTTAGATATCAACGTCCTGAATATGCTAAATAATAAGTACGCTGGTTGCCAATTGCATGGAGCTGGCTTTCAATTCCGTTTGAAAATATTCGGTATTAATGTACGCAAAAAAAAACGTTTTTTATCACTTTTATTGTGATTAAATATATCGTGTTCTTCGCTGCTCGGTGTTATCAATATTTCCATTATGATTCATGGGTTTTTATTATAGCACAAGTTTGCTAGAAGCTGAAACTGATCGTGCGTACGAATACACGCATTGAATACACGATTTAAAACGAGTTTAGTTTATCGCCGATGCGTATAGCAGCAGGTGTTACGGTAATATTTTATCTTGTTTGATATTGTTCTACTTGTACTGTACGGAATTATATACGAACTACACCACAGATCATGCACGAGATACATGGCCTGAACGACGTTCTACTCTATCCAGTTATTTCCAGGATCGTTTTCTAATGAGTAATTTAGTAGGGTTTTCACAATAAAAAATGTTTATAAATTCAGGAAAGTCATTTTTCTTCCACCGAATTATCTTTAGAAAATTATAAACGAAGAACGCTGTTAATATTGAAATCATCTATATTAGCACTGTACAAGGTCTTTGAATAAAATATTTACAAAAAATCTATTCACTCTATAAAACGTTTCGGAGACCAGCTCCATCCTCAGCAAGTCATTCTGCAAAAGGCAGAAACGTTGAATAAACATAAATTCACTTAAACCTAAAAAACAAGCTTTTTAATTTAAAATCTTCGTATAAATTTGCAAGGGAAATGAACTATTTCTGCTATTAAGGACAGGTTTTTATTTGGCTATGTATAGAGACTCTAAAATGCGTTAGTCTAATTCATTTGGAGCATTACAAATAGTTAGTTCAAAAGTTCATTCACAAATAGTTCATTTCTCTTGCAAATTTATACGAAGATTTTAAATTAAAAAACTTGTTCTTTAGGTTTAACTGAATTTATGCTTATTAAATTTTTCTGCCTTTTGCAGATTGACTTACTGAGGATGGAGCTGGTCTCCGAAACGTTTTATAGAGTGAATAGATTTTTGTAAATATTTTATTCAAAGACCTTGTACAGTGCTAATAAATATGATTTCAGTATTTACAGCGATCTTCGTTTATAAGTTTCTAAAAAATTTTTTTTACCTTAATTTGCTTGGAGTTACAGCTGCCGCCTGGACAGCAACTGACTGGCGGCACATAGTGGTAGCAGCAGACTTTGTTACTCGTGCGCCTTCTTGGTAACTTCACTCACAGCAACAATGTTTGGCAGGTGTTGAGGCGGATGTTGGTGTGTGTGTGTGTGTGTGCGAGGTTTTTACTTACAGGACGAGGGAGAGTTGATGTTGTGATGGTAATATGCGACTGCGCAGTCTGTGATGAAATTAATTCTGACTTTTATGGAACTGCATTTTAATAATGGGCTTATATAACGGAAAAAGTATCGCTGGATATTTTCTGATCTTTTCTAAATCCCATTTAGCTTTGTTTCACTCGGTATCAACGATACATTAGAGCTACCTTAACTTCAACCCTTCGATTCGTCAAAAAGTCGGGGATGGAGAATGTCAGAGACTGTTCCGTGTTGTACAAACTGACCAACACAGCCTGCATATGAACTGGAGAAGCGCACTTCAGAGTGATTCATCAGTTGCTGGCATGTAAAAACTTTGTTCAAATTAAATTTTTCTAAAAAGTTGTGCACGCCTTCTTAGATTTGATTGATGACATTTTGATTTACAGGTAATGTATGATAACTGAGCTTTTCAGACATCGAATTTCCGGTTAATGCGTAATCCATTAATTTTTTTCTTTATCCGGTAAACTTTTTCAGACGTTGATAATAAATTAAAAAGTAACTTCTTAGGTATCGCTTGTTATTTTTTTGAAATAAACTGCATGTTGCTTCTAAACTAGATCAAAACGTTATGAGACAAAGAGGCCTGATCATTAGATAAATGAATTAATTCAAGTTCTTCGGTTGTTCTTGTCCTGAAATCTGCTGTACTCTTGCTACCACTATCACGTGAAGGAAATGGAACGAGAACAGCCTGATTCTCGCACCATCTAGCTCCGCAGTGCGTCCCTCGAGCGGACACGTCGGTTGTGTCCGTCCGGTCAGTTCCACCAACACAGCGCGATTACTGTAGACAACGATCGTCTGTTCCCACATTCATGTTCCTTTACAATAAATACTCGTTTATTTACATTCATGTTTCATTAACTCTACATTTCGAATGTCTGATAGTGCGGTTACCATAGACAACGATCGTCTATCCTCATATGTGAGTTCGTTCAAAATAAATCCTTGTTTTTTGCAATTCCTGTTTCTCCATTTCTGCCCTGTCGACCGTACTGGCTGTGAAATGTTCTTGTTACTCTCGTGCTCTCTTGCTTCTGACGCTAGGGAAACTTTTGAGCTAGCATTACTTTGAGAGAAAATCAAGAAATGTGTTGTGTGTTAACGCAAGTCCCCCGAGCTAGTCACTAATGTGGTTCATGTGGTACGCACGAAAAGACTAGTTCTGAATTTCCAGCAGGTCGTCCTTTTGGCTGCTGATGTTGAATCATTTACTTCCATTCATTATACTTAATACTTGTGACTATATCAACGGGTACGACTGGACTTACACTCACGTAGGAATGCACGTGTAGACTGTCTAACAAAGCATTTTTCATAATTTTTTAGTTTTAAAAACCTTCGTAAACTTCAAACAGCGCAACCTATATATAGGGAACTCATTTCAATATTTTTCTCTCAAATCATTCAATCTGTCATAGACATGGCTCTCATCACAACTCCTATGTACGTTTATCAACTAGAGATCTTCCTGTTAAAACCTCTCGAGACTCAATATTTTACGTATCAACTTTCGTCTAATTTTTTTTCCTTTTTTTTCTGCAAAAAGGAAACCGAAAACTTAAGTGCGAAATTTTCTACAGAGCGTTTCTGGCATGTCTTTTGAGAATATGTAGTATTTCGTTGTAGAGGTTACGTGGTTGTTGTTGTTGACTAGTGATGAGGGTAGTGATGGCAGATGTTTAGGGGTGGGTGTGTTTGTAATGGAGTGGTGGTGGTTGTCAAGTGGTGATAGTGGTTGTCAATGGTGATGGTGGTTGTCAAGATGTAGTGGTGGTGGTTGTCAAAGGGTGGTGGTTGCTTTCATGGGGTGGTGGTTGCTGTCAAGGGATGGTGGTTGCTGTCAAGGGGTGGTGGTTGTTGTCAAGGGGTGGTGGTTGCTGTCAAGGGGTGGTGGTTGCTGTCAAGGGGTGGTGGTTGTTGTCAAGGGGTGGTAGTTGCTGTCAAGGGGTGGTGGTTGTCAAAGGGTGGTGGTTGCTGTCATGGGGTGGTGGTTGCTGTCAAGGGGTGGTGGTTGTCAAGGGGTTGTGGTTGCTGTCAAGGGGTGATGGTTGCTGTCAAGGGGGGATGGCTGCTGTCAAGGAGTGATGGTTGTCAAGGGGTGGTGGTTGCTGTCAAGGGGTGGTGGTTGCTGTCAAGGGGTGGTGGTTGCTGTCAAGGGGTGGTGGTTGCTGTCAAGGGGTGGTGGTTGTCAAAGGGTGGTGGTTGCTGTCATGGGGTGGTGGTTGCTTTCAAGGGGTGGTGGTTGTCAATGGGTAGTGGCTGCTGTCATGGGGTGGTGGTTGCTGTCAAGGGGTGGTGGTTGTCAAGAGGTTGTGGTTGCTGTCAAGGGGTGGTGGTTGCTGTCAAGGGGTGGTGGTTGCTGTCGAGGAGTGGTGGTTGTCAAGGGGTTGTAGTTGATGTCAAGGGGTGGTGGTTGTTGTCAAGGAGTTGTGGTTGTTGAGGGGTGGTGGTTGCTGTCAATGGGTGGTGGTTGCCAAGGAGTGGTGGTTGTTTAGGGGCGGTGGTTGCTGTCAAGGGGTGGTGGTTGTTTAGGGGTGGTGGTTGCTGTCAAGGGGTGGTGGTTGTTTAGGGGTGGTGGTTGCTGTCAAGGGGTAGTGGTTGCTGTCAAGGGGTGGGGGTTGTCAAGGGGTTGTGGTTGCTGTCAAGGGGTGATGGTTGCTGTCAAGGGGGGATGGCTGCTGTCAAGGGGTGATGGTTGTCAAGGGGTGGTGGTTGCAGTCAAGGGGTGGTGGTTGCTGTCATGGGGTGGTGGTTGCTGTCAAGGGGTGGTGGTTGCTGTCAAGGGGTGGTGGTTGTCAAAGGGTGGTGGTTGCTGTCATGGGGTGGTGGTTGCTTTCAAGGGGTGGTGGTTGTCAATGGGTAGTGGCTGCTGTCATGGGGTGGTGGTTGCTGTCAAGGGGTGGTGGTTGTCAAGAGGTTGTGGTTGCTGTCAAGGGGTGGTGGTTGCTGTCAAGGGGTGGTGGTTGCTGTCGAGGAGTGGTGGTTGTCAAGGGGTTGTAGTTGATGTCAAGGGGTGGTGGTTGTTGTCAAGGAGTTGTGGTTGTTTAGGGGTGGTGGTTGCTGTCAAGGGGTGGTGGTTGCTGTCAAGGGGTGGTGGTTGCCAAGGAGTGGTGGTTGTTTAGGGGCGGTGGTTGTTGTCAAGGGGTGGTGGTTGTTTAGGGGTGGTGGTTGCTGTCAAGGGGTGGTTGTTGCTGTCAAGGGGTGGTGGTTGTTAAGGGGTGGTGGTTGTTTAGGGATGGTGGTTGCTGTCATGGGGTGGTGGCTGTTATCAAGGGGTGGTGGTTGTTTAGGGGTGGTGGTTGCTGTCAAGGGGTGGTGGTTGCTGTCAAGGGGTGGTGGTTGCAGTCAAGGGGTGGTGGTTGCTGTCAAGGGGTGGTGGTTGTTTAGGGGTGGTGGTTGCTGTCAAGGGGTAGTGGTTGCTGTCAAGGGGTGGTGGTTGTTAAGGGGTGGTGGTTGTTTAGGGATGGTGGTTGCTGTCATGGGGTGGTGGCTGTTATTAAGGGGTGGTGGTTGTTTAGGGGTGGTGGTTGCTGTCATGGGGTGGTGGTTGCTGTCAAGGGGATGTGGTTGCAGTCAAGGGGTGGTGGTTGCTGTCAAGGGGTGGTGGTTGCTGTCAAGGGGTGGTTTGCGTTATAGTGGTCGTTGTCGTCGAATGATATTGGTGTTGGTAGTTATTATCAATGCTGAGTTGAGGATGTTATCATAGAATGTTGGCGAATTACCGTTATTTGATGGAGCTCAATAGATGGTGGTGTTGACCTGGTCGTTCTATTGAAGGAGTGGGAGTGCATGTGGTGGATTGTGTAGGTGGTGGTTGAGATGGTTGCGATGAAAGGGCGGTTGAGTTGAGTGAGGGGGTGCTACCGAAGGTTGCTTCACCTCCCAACAGTTACATAACGTAACACAACTTCGCCATGCGCGTAATCGTCCAATGAACCGCTCCTGCAGCCAAGGCCTCGTCTCGGAGGCGCGACCTGCGCCAAATGTTAGCTGGCAAAATATTGTGCTGAAATGATGCAGCAGAGAAATTATTTTCAAAAACCTGAAGCATGATGTGGAAAAATATACTTGAGTTCAAATGTGGATCACTTTCATTTCCAGCTTTAAAATATTCTATTATTCTAAAAAAGATGTTTCAGACTAATTGTTTAAATCTACCACGAATATTTATTTCAAAATATCAATGCGTGAATTATATCTCGTCGTTCATTACTTTATTTCATTTTGTTTATTGAGGCGGACAATAAAAATTTCGAAAAAGATTTTGAACTATGACGTGCCAGACAATACGCAGTTGCGGTCAAAATTTGAACATTTTTGTGCGTAATCAAAAAAAGTATTGGTAATTTTGCGAATTTTACTCCATGAACTCAACCAAATTCTGGAGATTTGCTAAAAGAGAGATTTTAATGTTATATAAGTGATCTACCGTCATTCACAATCATAGTTATTTTCCACACGTAGGTCACTTCGTCCAAAATGGTACAGCCAAATCTTTCGTGCTGCTCTTGTTCAGTGTTAGGGTAGTGTAAAGGCTCTCAGAGTATAATAGAATTATTTTTAAAAAGTTAGATTCTATAGGCAGACTTGGTCTGTTCAAGACAACCAGGTTTGCTGGTCGGACGAATAGCGAGTAAAATTTGAGGAGCCAAAGCCTCCTCACAGTTGAGGTGCACTCGACGCCTCCTCACTATCGAGGTACACACGGCGCCTCTTCGATGCAGGGCTGTTTTCGGAGGCTCTCCTCATTTGAGGCGTCCCCGGCGCCTCATCACCATCCCGCTTTCGCTTGAATTGACGTTGACGGTCGAGGAACACTTTCTCGTTCATCCACACCGACTTGCTGCGACACATCGGGCAGGTGTGCCTGCTCGTGACAACAACAAGCGCATGGTTAACATGAGCTCCAATATGTCATCTACTCACGCTACAAAATCCATAAATCCTAAAGTAATATGAAAAAAGGCCATGGTTAACATAGGCTCCAGTATATCTTTTACTCACTCTACAAATTTCATGAATGCGAAAGTAACCTGAAAAAAGGGCATGGTTAACATGAGCTCCAATATATCATCTACTCACACCACAAAATTCATGAATCCAAAAACAACTTCTACAGGGGAAATAATTGCAACTATCAAAAACGACATTTTATTTCAATTATTTTTAATCAGACTTATAATCATGAATTTTAGTTTGGTTTGGTATCTTTATTGTTATAAAGTTTTTATTATTTATGTTTAGGTCACGAAAGTAATACAAAGCGTTAGGAAACAAAAAGACCTTATGTACGAATTTAATACATTAGAAAATAACCCAAGAACAACCTAGAAGTTTCAAAGAGATCATACAGCCAGATTTAAATAAAGCTTGCTCACGCAACAGGACTTATCATTTCGCATGTCATATTGAGCTCGATGGTAAAAAATACTGACCAAGAAGTTCTGATCCTATGAAGTGCTTACCTTCTTTTAAACCACGTCTCGATGCACGGACTGCAGAATATGTGGGAGCATCCTGAGAGGATGCAGAAGTCGGCCGTGGATTCTAATGCTTTTGAATAGCAAACCGCGCATTCCAACGGTTCGCCAGTCGTCGGAAATAAATCTGAAAATTGATTTATTCCTTCGAATCTGGATGATCTTCCAGTGTAGAATATTTGTTTTTCATTCCAAGTGTTCAATTTTTTTATGGTTGTCTTCATCTCCTTGGCTTGGAGTTTAAAGTGTTTCGCTGCATCTCCTTTTTTATTGACGGCTGGCAGGAACTCAGTTTCCACGTGCTCAAGCAAGATCTTTGCATGTTCCTTGTAGGCTTCAAATGCATCGTTGAATTCTTCGTAGTACGACTCAGGTTTGAAAAGGTCGAAGTTTGCCTTGAGGGCGTGGTTCAGGGCCGTGACGTACGATATCAAGTCGAGGGAGTCCACGGCCTTGCTGGTCAGTTCTTGGACGAGGCCTTTTACAATACTCACTAGAGACTTGAATATTTTGATCGCCGACTCCCTTCGAACCGCAGGGTCGTTAAAAAAACAGCACGGCTGATCTCTGTACGATACTACATCATGTCTTCTTCCTTCCAGGTCACCATTGTAGGCGAATATGTGTCTGTAGATCACAATTCGGACCATTGTTCCAGGCTCCAGTAATGCCGAAGGCAATTCGTACTTTTCAGTGGTCTTGGGTAAACATGGACGGTATCTTTGAAATTTCAGTCGAAGAAATTCTTCTGTAGCTATTTCTGGATTAGCCGAGACTTCAGCAGGTCCCATGTGGAAGCTCATCCACCCCGACCACTCCACTCCATCAACTGTTTCAGCGTTAGGGGCATTCATTGTGTTGAAGGGAACGCGTAGTAATTGCAACCGCAGGCGTTACCTGGAAGTTATAAGCATTCAAATTTAGTAAATTTGAAATTGCATGATATATATTTGCTGCCGTTCTTTACTCATTTATTAATATGCAATTCCTGTACCTAACAAAAAAGAAAGCAGTGACATTATGTCATTAAGTTGAAGCTCAACAGTCAGAGAGACATTCCGGCTATCGACTGAAATTCTCGACCCAGCTGCGCTGGAGTCTAATTGCCCACAAACGCCACCGGTTCCTCTGATGGGGAACGTTGCGCTTTCTATTGTTTAGCTCTGGACTGCCGGCTTATATTTACCTTATTCTTTTATGATACTCAGTTCAAACTCTCAGTCTTCTCCTAAATTCTACTTTGAAAATAAAAGCATATTGATGAGAGAGAGTTCTAAAAAGTTCGCTGCATATTCTGAGTGATGTGAATGACGTACCTTTGTCCAAACTTTATGTATTCTAACATCAATTTCTTCGCAGATCAAATACAAAAATGGGATATTTTTGCTCACGTTTTATTGCGTTTTTTGACCTGTTTACACCACTGATGCTTCCAAAAATAATAATATTTCCAGCTCAACCGTCTGCTCATATATCGCATGTGTTTTATTTTGTAAAGTCTGGTCCAGCGACGACACTGAATGCAAAAGCTCCACCACGGTACCACTGTAGAATGTGGCGCATAAACTAATAAAACAAAATTAAATGGTTTTAATGCAGAGTCTTTTAAAAACCAATCGTGTACAAAATTAAAAAATTGCCTGGTGTGCACAAAATTTGCTAAACTCTAATAAAATGGAGTCTTTTTTATTTTGAGGTTCCCATGAGCAACAGAGACTTGTCCTACAGTTGCTGTATAATATTATCAGAAAAAAGCAATGAACACAGTGCATGAATATAACAAAAAACAAAGCATTTGGAATGAATCATAAATGGTTTTCATTCCTTAGAGAGAAGCGTTAACGTATCATTCTTACACCAGCAACGATTGAAAGAAAGAAAAACGAAAAAACTTCATTTTCCAAGTTGCCACATGAAATACATGCCAACATAATGGTTTTTAAAAAGTTTCTTAATATAGGACGTCCTAAAACAAATGTTCCATACGAGGAGTACTAATTGACAAACCATCAGAGGTGTACAAATAAACAGACCATACGAGGCATATTAATACACAAAATAAACGAGGCGTACTAATAGACAAACCATACATGCCGTGCCATACATACACTCAACCCAGGTGTCTGAAATGGGTACCGGTCTTGACCGGGGGAAAGTGTAATGGCGTCCTGGCGTTAGTTATAAGGCATTTGAAAATCCAATGTATAAGGTGATATGTATCATGCTTGAAATTGGAAATAAAGCATCCGTAGATTCCTTCATTATGCTAATAGTCTAACTCTGTCAAGGGTAGTTGTAATGAGAAATGATAAATATCATCTCTTGGATATTTTATATTCCAAGAGATGGCTAACAACTTATAAATAATTCGAATACTGCTAAGGAATTATTCGAAACTCCCAAGTTCTGAGTTGAAATTATCGAAGTAGGAAAAATACAAAAAACGCTACACGGGAGCAGATTGAAACCCCATCGTAAATGACAATCAAGTATTGAGAAAAGGTTAGTCACGAAGTAATTTATAAAGAACATCGAAGTAGGAAAAAGACAAAATACGCTATACCGGAGCAGATTGAAACACCATCGTAAATGACAATCAGGTATTTAGAGAAGGTAAGTCACGAAGTAATTTATAAAGAACATCGCGCAACACAGCTCGCACATCTGGAAACGCGTAAACAAACTTACACTCAGAAATGAAATGCATGGCTTGTTCAGCATACAAATATAGAGATAATTTTTGCACGAGCGCTTTATTTCATATATCTGTTTATACCTTTAAATTCTTCTATTCACAGAAATGCCCTTCGGGGCCGTGATAGATCAATTTATTAATCATTATGCAAGCGCAATCAATAAGTTTATTTCTGGAATTTGGTTTAGTGTTAACTGATCGCAGAGCTTTAGGTAAAATGTAATGTGTCATGAGGTTTTGCTTTTTACGCAAAAAGTAGGAATAGAAACATGTATATGTACATGTGCTTATATATATGTGCGAAACGTGTGCATGTGTACACTGATACATAGACTTTCATGTTTGCGTGCTCACACATACACACCCATGCACATACTAACACACATATTCATATATATATACGTATTGAAAATGAATATAAGAGAAATGCTAATAAACATGAAAAATAATCTTGCTCTTTCTATATTTAAAATGATAGCCAAAGCTCTGATGAATCATAAGAAATAACCTGATGAAAAATAAGTAATTGAAAAAGGACTTCGAAAACGTATAAATGGAATCGTTTTTTAATTTCATAAAATAAATTTTAAGAAAACACAAGTTTCCGCCAAGGAACAACAACAAAAACAAAAAAAAAAATTTCATATCTTCTCGATATTCTCTGCGACATCATGCGGACACGGGCACATGGGATAAAATGGAGATACAGTGTAAGCCGGTTACCACTCATGATTGAAAAATATAGAAATGCATCTTCCAATGTACTTTTCCAAATCAATGTACCAATGTACTTTTCCAATGTACAAATCCAAATCTAATGTTTGAATCTCAGCTGAATTGATGTTTTGAGTTTTAGTCTTCAGGTCTTAGACACCAATAATGCACCTATGCTAACATAAGCCGCGAAGTGTGCTTGGAAATTTCAAAGTTAGCCATGTACTCCTTAAGTGGAAATTTTTTTCTCCACGATGACGAATGACCGCACTCAGAAAAATAAAACAAAAAAACGGCAATAGCTAGAATATTTAACCGCATCAAATGAAATCCTCGTATCTTACACCAAGGATTTAGAGTCCTTTCGTTCACTGTAGATTGCCGCAAACTGTCACAGTATTCTTAAAGAGACAAAATCAAAATATCCGTACAGGACACTTCTTGAGTAAAAAACAGCAGAATTATATTTCGGGGCATCAAATAACTACCTACTACCTGGCTCTAAATGATTAATGGATAGTGCAAACACATTGTTGGAAATTATTTCATGGGATCAGTTGTTGACCATTGAAAATTCAAAATCGTTAATGAGTCAACCCAAAAATACTGAATATCAATGAATTACCGCACATTATAAGAAAATCCGTCGATTTTTTTACTTACCTCAGTTTCTTCAACTGGATAGCTTTTATTTCTGTAACGGCACAAACTTCACAAATTTGTTAGCACTATGAACACTTCACCTTCACAGGTCACCAGCCAGACGACAAATGATTTCGCACGTGTCTCCTTTCTTAGAGCTAGGCCCATGACCCATGTGGTTTTTATTCAAAAAGGTCCATCCGTAGATAGCAGCTGTTTACTTGGGCGGGGTACCTGATTTTTGAAGTTTCAGTAGCTCCTTCCATCATCATCTTGTATTGTTGCGTCTCCACATTTTTTAAGTTACTAACTAACAAGGAGCCAATTTGACTGGATGTTAAGTATGTCAAGGTATTCTTCATTAGAACACATTTAAACTTAGTTTTTGGTCGGCCAAGAATGCCAGATTTGTCTTGAAAAATTACAGACTTCAAGTATCAGCGAAAACAATGTTTGAAAGCATGTTTTCATTGAGCATAGTAAACAAATTATGTTTTAGCGCTTTTTACCAATCTGAATTATAAATCAGTCACTTTCACACTTGTTTCCTGGCTACAAAATTGTACCATAGCATAAGAAAAATTCCAAACATCTACTCATTTTTTAGATGTGTATCTATTGAAAATTTGAAAGTTTGAGGCGAATTCTATTATATTATGAATCTGTCGCAGATTAGAATGCTCTCCGTATGATTTTACAGAATTTCAATATTTGCAGTGGATTACAATATCATTGAAAGGGATGAACAATGAATTACAAATCGAGTTATATTCCGATTGATAGAAAACACACTCACTGGTCGGGTCTGTGGAATGCTAAATGTCAATCGTTACCTGCGATCCTCCTCAGGCATCGAAACGTAATGTTTTGAAAAATAAAATAAAAATATTGAAAAGAGCGGATTCTCTTTGAGAAAGGAGCAGCAGCTTTGAAAATATCATATTTCTATCCAATAATTATTAGGTAAGTTAAGAATTCGAAACAATACGCCAGTGTAGCTTAGAGAATTGACATTTTTTTAGCACAATTCCTGTTTGCTAAAATATTTACATTCATTATCGCTGCTGAAATTTTCTAACCTAATGTATAAGTAATTATTTGTTTGGAGAAACGAAGGATCGGGATCATTATGCCAAGAAAATATAAAGCTATTATCTCTATGATAGCACAAAACGCTTCATCTTTATTCACTTTCTTGAATCGGATAACCTTTATTCCCGCAGCGGCCACAAACATTACAGCACTGTAAGGCCATTTCACACTGAGCTAGCAAAGCAGCATCTAGCAAGCTCGCATGAACTATCTAACAGATGGGCTCCAAGACTGGTAGGTAGGAATAGCATTTTCACCTCGCATGCTGGATGCAGGATAAAGCGTACGAGTTCAGTGTGAAGGCAACAGCTCGTAATAGTGCTATTCCTACCTACCGGCCTCGCAGACCATCTGCTAGACAGCTAATGCGAGCTCGCTAGATGTTGCTTTGTAAACTCAGTGTTAAGTAGGCGTAAACACCATGTCGTCGCAGGTCAACCGGGAGGATCAGAATGTTTTTTTTCCGGTGCCCTACCTTGCTTTCTTGGGACTAGGCCTAAGGCTTTCGCGTTTTTTCAACTGATGGTCTTTTATTTTTGTTACGATAACATCTGAGTTCATTTGATGCTTTGTTCACTTCGATTTTAAATTTGTACGTACAAATGCAGTATCCAAGTTCGTTTGATGTATCACTTATGAGGTTTTAATTCGGAAAACTCACAATTGATTGCTGGAATGGGCTCAACTTAAGTAAATGAAACGAGTTACGATGATATCTGAGTTCATTTGATGCATTTGTAATTTTGATTTTAAATTTGAGCAGTGTAATGCATTATTCAGGTTATTTGGAAGCATTATTTATGAAGAATTTTTAAGCCGGATAATTGATTTTTGACTGCTGAAAAAGGCTGGGTTTAAGAAGATGAAACGAGTAGGGCACGTGTTATTGAATATTTTGTTTGAAAATTTGTTGAATAATAAATACTTTTCAAAATTATAACCATTCAACCTTCAAAAAATCAGGATGTGAGCAGAATATCGTGAAGCACGTACACGCAATTTCTTTCTTCCATAGTCACTTTGCATTATATATAACACTAACGTAGGAGCGAAATGTAACCAAATAGTCATTTTTAAATCAAATTTTTTATACATCAACTATAATAGTAAACCTTCAGATTCTTAAAAAAATTTCAGTGAATTGAAATATACTTACGATCAGGTATTTTCAACCACAATTTTCTGTATTTCAGCAACAACAAAATTTGCAACGTTTTAACATCTCCAAAATTGTGTCCGTCTGACAAATATCGTAAGCCTATCGTGTGTCTCCTTTCCATGCTTGCGCGACTTCGTTTATTCGTATTCACATTACAGTACAATTAACAATAACGAAAAAGCGGAATGTGACCAAACTGCTGGTTTTAAAACCAGCGTTTTTCTATCAACAGCAAAACTGTGCATTCACGTCTCAATTGTTCCCAGAGCCTAGAACTCTACGCTCTGTCGATCTGTTTCGATGCATTACAAACTTGTTCCTGAGTGAAATCAGAAGGATTTTTCATAAGGAACTATCGAAGCTGCTAAGTAAAAATATCATTTCATCACAACGGAACTGATAAAAAAAATCTTCATTTCCAAACCAAAAGTCTGAAAGCTCAAGCGAATATGACAATTGTATGCAATCCTGAAAGTTAATATAAGAGGCACACAAAATGTACCAGTAAGGGATAAATTTCTTGACATAAACTGAACTTCGTCATTCATTGTCTCAGTCGCAGCCGTGACTAACTCGCAACCTGACAGCTAATGCGCCTATTGTACAGCGTAGGCCTAACTAGAGGTCGTAGGTTCAGTCAATTGAAGCGACGAAGACAAAGAGATGAAATAATTGTAATTTCAGTTTAGATTTATTCTCTTTTCTTATGCAAGTTGAGCTTCATAATTCATATGGTAATGATAATAGTAAAGAAAAGCCTTCTTCTACCAGTCCTATCTTTTTGAGTTTTACCTACGTTTTCCATCATTATATATTTTTAGCAGATATGTTTTGCATGATGAATGTTCATTAATAACTAAAAAATAATTGAGAAATG
Organism: Morinoia aosen; assembly: GCA_030386875.1. NCBI lineage: Eukaryota > Metazoa > Arthropoda > Malacostraca > Amphipoda > Talitridae > Morinoia > Morinoia aosen. Next base: position 40,032,206 of record CM059574.1, read on the forward strand.
GAAAAGATATGTTCATCAGTTTACAAGTTTGCATGGTTATATCGCTCTTTTTTATAGGTCAGCATGGTGTGAAAATCTAGTTGTTGTCACTCGGGAATTTTACGTTGCTAAACAAAGCACCAATGTACCTTTTCCGGTTCTTCCAGCCGACTTCTCCTACACAGCCTTCGCCCGTAGAATTTTGAATTTGTAACTCGTGTGGACGTCTGGAACGTTCGCACTGGTGTATGGGTGCGTTTACACTGCAAGCGGAGCTGCGCGTAGCAGAGCAGAGCGGAGCGGCGCGCTTGGGAAATTCGTGGAAATTTTTTGACGCTCGCTGCGAGCCTTTCTCCGCGGCTCCACCTATGGATCGTCATATCCTACAGGGGTAGAATTGTCGTTTGTTTTAAAAAGTATAAGATGTAACGTATATTATGTATAATTAATCATAAAACAACTATAACTAATAGTGTAACATGTAATATTTCATTTTTATTGTACCCATTTGGATTTATTAGACATCAATTAATTTTTATCTTCTGCTTTCTCTGATTTGTCATTTTATTATTGCTTTAATTGAAGGAATCTGCATTTATTTTCCTTGGTATGTAGTGGTATTCTTCTTGTTATGTTATCTATATTATGTTATGATCTCGTAAAAGAAATAATTATGTACGATCTTGTAATAAAGTTTTCATTTTTTAGTAAATGGGAGTAAAATGAGGCTGTATGGTGAGGAGTGAGGAGTAGGCCTCAATGAGTGTCCAATCCAAAATAAGCTGCAAAATATCATGGTCTTGCGTGATATTTTTTCAATACTAACGGAAAATATTTCATTATTTGGAGAATTTTTAGGACAGAAGAAGTCAGTATTTGTCCGTATATTTCACTCAGCGTTCTCGGGCACAACCCTGAGTTTCTGAAGGTAATTAATTTACTTGCACTCACGTTTAAGTCACCATAAGATTTTTATTCGTTCCTACTGGTCTACGAAAACCTGTAGTCCTATAAAGTGATACAACCTTTATGTTAAGACTTCAATTTTGCTTGAAGGACTTTGCTTTACATGTATCTTCAATAGAAATTTGTTAATTATTACTGAATAGCAAATTCATCTCATCTCATTGGAAATTTTTCCTTCTATAAGGGATTGAAGTACATCAAAATTTCTCGGTTTCATCAGTAAATACTCGAAGAATCGCGATTCATCATCCGTCAGTGCTTCAAAGAGATAGTGGTATTCTCCATAGCGATCTCTCCTCGCGTTGATGAGATGGGCCTAGTGTTTCCGTTTCTGTTTTTTGCTATCGAACCATAGGAATGCACACACGAAATGCTCCTTAGCGCCTGATTCTTCCGTGGGTCGCTCTGCTCTACCTACATGTGAACACCTGCTCCGCTCCGCTCCGCTTGGAGTGTGAACGCTCCCTAACCTGAACGTGATCATGCTGGTCGCGATGTGAGCCGCCGGTGTACACGGAGGAAATTTCCAAGCTACTGACCGACCAGCAGTCTCAAGTTAAATTTTCATAAATACTTAATCAAAGCTAATTGAAGTTACTGTTCACCTAATGTTTGATATTTTCGAAATGTCTCAATACCTTCAAATTAAGTTAAATATTAAACTTCAGTTTAATCATACATTTAAATCGAATGTTGAACTTCAGTCTGACTCATTCCGGTCAGCGTGTTAATAAACGGCTTCAATATAGTACGGCCGTGAATGGTATAAGAAAAATTGAGATTTAATTTTCAACCCAATCAAATAGAGTATTATATTACCTTCAGCTGCGCCCCTGATTCATTTTTAGTGTATAATTGGTAATTTTACAGCTAAAAATCCCTCGAGAGCGACGGCTTACATCGCCACCACGCTTGCCTCTACCGCTATGTGTAGTTCCCTCGAAATGATATATAGGACTGGTATTTCTCATGGAAATGGCAGGACTGGTACCTCTCCTGGAAATGACAGGACTGGTACCTCTCCTCGAAATGATGGGACTGGTACTTCTCCTGGAAATGATAGGGCTAGTACCTCTCCTGGAAATGATAGGACTGGTACTTCTCATGGAAATGATAGGTCTGGTACCTCTCCTGGAAATGATAGGACTGGTACCTCTCCTGGAAATGATAGGACTGGTACTTTTCATGGAAATGATAGGACTGGTACCTATCCTGTAAATGATAGGACTGGTACCTCTCCTGGAAATGATTGGACCGGTACTTCGCATGGAAATGATAGGACTTGTACCTCTCCTGGTTGTATACTTCACCCACGCATCTTATTGAAAATCCCAAGTAGAGAGTCTTAGGACCGATATTTCTCCTGAACGAGATGAATAATGGAACGCATGCTAAAGGAAATATTGGGATCATATTTATTATGGACAAAATATAAACCAGGAAAAAAAGTATTTAATTTGCAGTCTCTTACTTTGGTCTGTCATGTATAGGACACAAATACGCTCCTTGCTTAAAAGAGAGCAGAATGTTGCACTAAAAATCGTAAACGAGTCTCCGTTATCAAGACACGCTATTTCGAAGGGAAGAATCGATATTTATCGAGATCTGGACTAACTGAAGACGATGTCCAGGTCTTCATTGAGCGGCAGGTTCACGGTGACGACGAGCACCTGCGACACGTCGTCGTACACGAACGTGTCCACGTCGCCGCCGTTGCCGGTGACGGCGGCGGGGGCTTCGGGGTTGCCGAGGATGTGGACGGTGCCGAGGTTGACGCCGTCGGCAGCGGTGCGGTCGTACATCCCCGTCAGCACCAGCTCGTTCTGAGGGACACGGGGAGGAATTTCATTTTACCATAGTATTTTCTGTATCATTTTACTCTAGTATGTTATGCAAAATATTACTTTTGCATGTTCTGTAGCATATTACCCTAGAATGTTCTGTAATATTTTACCCATGTATGTTCTGTAACATATTACCTTAATATGTTCCGAAAAATTGCCTTAAAATATTCCAGAACAGGAGTTTAATTGAATTCCACAGTCGGTAATGAGAAAAAGGTCGATTATTAGAGTCATTATCCAACAGAATTACACGGTTGCATTAGCCAGTTAATAACGAGTGTAAACACAAAACTTTGCATGAAATCATGCCAGCATCAGCACAAACAAATAATTTTCCCACTCAAAAGCTAGTAGACCTCATAGCCAATCATTGCCATCGCGGCTGTGTACTTCGTTTGCAGAAAATTTGGAAAATGTACATTTTACCTATGATATTTTTGAGCTCAAGGTTCATTGTTGATGTTTCTACCATATATGAAATTTAATGTTAAACACTGCAAATGACGGTTTAATTTTCATTTTATTAATACTGGTAAAGTGTGTTGCGGATCAGAATAAATGAACTTCAATGTTGGACGTGTTTATCCCTCTCCCTCGTCACTGCACGTTAGTACTTAAAATATTACTTTTAATTATAATATTACCTTGTAGCGTAGCTGAGTAAGCCGCAAAAAATCTGAGCGGGTTTTGCTACGCTGCGAACTGATTTACCACTGACTGAACACATAAGCTTCTTGATGACCTTTCATACATGTATATGAGTGTTGGCTTCGAGTTCCGGTGTGTCCCGAAGAACTGGTGAAATTAAGTACTGAGCTGTGAATACCGAAACTGTCATTTAAAAGGTGGGTAACCCAAGTGGACTATTAAAATTTTGTTGACATAAATTTGTATAAATTAACACAAAATGTGTTTAATTTTTTTCACACACTGCTCTAAGAAGCCGTGCACATCTTTTCAGAAATTTTTTCCTTGAGCGAAATATTCTACAAGTATTCTACATGCTAGAGCAACTGATGAATCACTCTGAAGTGCGCCTCTCCAGTTCATATGCAGGCTGTGTTGGTCAGTTTTGTACGACACGGAACAGTCTTTGTCATTCTTCATCCCCGACTTTTGTGACGAATCGAAGGGTTGAAGTTAAGGTAGCTCTAATTTATCGTTTATACCGGGTAAAACAAAGCTAAATAAGGTTTAAAAAAGCTCAGAAAATATGCAGCGATACTTTTCTGTTATATGAGCTCATTATTAAAATGCAGTTCCATAAAAGTCAGAGCTAATTCCATCACAGACTGCGCAGCCGCATATTACCCTCATTAGATCAACTCTCCCTCGTCCTGTAAGTAAAAACCTCGCACATACACACACACACACACCAACATCCACCTCAACATCTGCCAGACATTGTTGATGTGAGTGAAGTTACCAAGAAGGCGCACGAGTAACAAAGTCTGCTGCTACCCCAATGTGCCGCCAGTCAGTTGCTGTCCAGGTGGCAGCTGTAACTCCAAGCAAATTATGGCAAAAAATAAACATTTTTTTCATTGTGAAAACCCTACTAAATTACTCATTAGAAAACGATTAGAAAATGAGAAAATAACTGGATAGAGTAGAACGTCGTTCAGGCCATGTATTTCGTTCATGATCTGTGGTGTAGATCGTATGTAATTCCGCACAGTACAAGTAGAACAATATCAAACACGATAAAATATTACCGTGAAATTTGCTGCTATACGCATCGACGATAAACTAAACTCGTTTTAAATCGTGTGTTCAATGCGTGTATTCGTACGTACGATCAGTTTCAGCTTCTTGCAAACTTTGGTTGTAATTAAAACAGTTGAATCATACTGGAAATATTGATAACACCGAGCAGCGAAGAAAAAGGTATGTTTAATCACGATAAAAGTGATAAAGAACCGTTTTTTGCGGACATTAATACCGAATATTCTCAAACGGAATTGAAAGCTAGCTCCATGCAATTGGCAACCAGCGTACTTATTATTTAGCATATTCAGGACGTTGATATCTAACGTTTACGGGATATTTTCATGCTCGACAAACTAAAATCGTTGACTGTAATCGAACTCGAACAACTGCCTTCATCGCGTTCGGAGACAAAATCTCCTCCGGGAACCCGCGACCAACCAACACAACGATGGCCGGTGCGCCCGCACTGCAGTGGAAGTCTACGCAGAGATCGTAGGTGTCGTCTGCAGCGTGTCAGGTCTGCTGCTCTGGTGTCGCTTAGATTACGTTGGAGTAAATCCAATGGAAAATTACGATCGATCCAATCGGGCTGTTGACAACAGAAAATGTATGTTTGTATATAACTAATTGTTAGATTTATTCTAAAAAGCATTTAATCACCGTCAACTAACGTCAACGGTAACAAATTTTAGTATTTTCGAATTTTCAATAAAAAAGAGAGAACTAGGAAAATGGTATAAAACATTTTTCATTAAAATATATTCTCGAGACTGAAAAAGACTCGTAAAAATTGGACGTTTCGAGCCTTCGCTCATCATGAGCAATACAATTATGCCGTGCTTTTAATGTGTGCAGCTCTTATCGGTTTCTACACGAAGAATTTTCCTTTTTGAAAGTATTTTTTAGGAATAATGGTTTTTCTAGTCGTTTTGTTGAATCTCAAATTAGGAAATTTTTAGATAAGAAATACGCAAATGTTCCATACTTTCAACAAGCAGCAGACTCTGTACGAACGCTCTCTCTATGTTTCCCTTACTTGGGTCCTCAGTCAGAATTAATGGAAAAATAAATACTGGAGCTACTACAAAAATATTTCAGGAATGTAAAATTTAGATTAATATTGATCAATAATCACAAAATTGAATCATTCTTTAGATTCAAGGATAGACTTCCTACTGAGATGCATCCCTAATTTACAAATATAGTTGTGCACTTTGTGCATCTGAGTATGTGGGCATGACTACCCGTACTCTGATATGTAGGATTGCCGAGCATCAAGGTAGGAGCTACCGGACGGGAAACATTTTAGCAAGCCCATCCCACTCAGCCATCAGTAATCATGCCTTTGAATGCGACACAGCAGTCAATAAAAATAGTTTCAAAGTTATAGCCAGGGCAAAGTTGTGTTCAGAATTGCGGATTTTAGAGTCTCTGTTCATTTTTAAAACCAAACCTGTTTTAAATAATCATCTTAGCTCATTTCCTTTATCCTTAGTCAGTAAGTAATGTCATACATTTTTTGAGTTGTTTTCTTTTTGTATTTTATAGATGAATTTTTGTTCGATTTTGTATTGCTGATGATGAGCGAAGTCTCGAAACGTCCAATTTTTACGAGTCTTTTTCAGTCTCGAGAATATATTTTAATGAAAAATGTTTTATAGCATTTTCCTATTTCTCTATTTTTTACTGAAAATTCGAAAATAACAAATTTTAGTTTCGCTAAGAATAAATCCACAGTACATATTTTCACAATTTCCAATCCTTATATCACGATGACCAATCCCAATTTCCCATTCGCTAAATCTAATTTCACAATTATTGGGTCTCAAAAGTTTTTTTCTTGTTTCAAGTATGGCTCGTCGGTCATGTGTATTGCACAAGAGTATATCAAATTCTACATGAGTACTATTCTAAAGTTAGTTTCATAAACAGGCTTCAATTCAAATAACAAAATCTACGGGTAGGGAAATTTTATATGGTAGAAAAGTTACTCGGAATGTTATTTATTACATGTTTTTATCTATTTAACGTGAAAACAGAAGGTAGACATCTGTCTGAAACTCATCTCTGGAAGTGTGACGTTGACATAATGCTCCTGGGAAACCATTAGCTGCACGTGCTCAGAGGCCATTGTAGAGCTTGTTCGTCATGGTTAGCGTGCTCAGCAGCTCAGCAGCTTCGTCTTCAAACCACCAAGTGCTACCTGCTCGGTTTGTCGGTGACATGACGCTCGAATTGGATTCTATTCGAGAATGTTGGACGTAGATGTAGTAATATAAAGTTCTCTGTCGAATCTTTAGCGTTTCAGTTTCGACAGTTCATCTCGTACATGTTATTTAAGTTCTGTCGGGGTAATTTTGCAAAGCGGCGCAAGTTATTATAAGCAAAAACTTTTAAACTCAAGGAAAACAAGGAAAACAAGTTTCACCGTTGATGGATGCGTCAGAAGATTTCGAAACTACTATTTCTTCAAGAATTTTTTTCGTGATTATTTACGACTCAACTTGTCATGGATTGAATTTAAACGCACAAATTATTTGAATCCTTTAACGGAATAAATACGGAATAACCTTAATTTTTTACGTACAAAAAATTTTAAGAATGAGGAACAAATTGTCGCTCGTTTTTAACGTACTGAGTAACGGTATTGCCGTTTTTTGAGAAATGTTTGTTTTCAAAGTATGGAGAAGAGAGGAGAAACAATGTAGCCTTCTCTTCGAAAAAAAAACTCTCAACATATTCTTTGTAAAAAAATTCAATGTGAATTTCACAAATCAAGGCTAATATCATTACGTAAAGAAATTTGCAGAAAAACTTTCTGAATTTGCTCGTGATTTATTAGACACAAAAACTCAAAGGCTACACAACTGCGCCTACAACAGAAATATCCCAAGAGAACGAACTCTCGCTGCTCGGGGACAGACATGGGACGCTCTCGCTCCATGCGACTCTGTTGTGTGTGCTTACTTAATGACTTTCGATTAGATATGCCACCTGTGGTCATGATCTTACGGAATTATGTGAAGTTATTGAAAGAGAACCGCAGGGTCTTCCTGAGCATTGAGCAGTTAACTTATTTCAAAATAAATATAACATGTTGCGAACAATATTTGATACAAAACAAATGAAATTTACTGGTCACGAAAGAAATTTAGCACGCGCTAAACTAAACTTGAGTGTCACCAACAATAATTTCTGTCTCCCTCTCAGCATTTACTTGTAGCTAACAAAATGCATGTTATCTTGGGGAAATGTATATTTCACATAAGGAAAGTTTCACTTGTAAATGATGTCGGTCGGAATTTTCATCAATGAATTTTTGATTTCCGGCGTTCTAAACTAAAACAAGTAGTAGTTTTGATGAGCTCATTTTATCTCACATTAACTTATGGAAATTAGTTTAACAAAAGTCATCGCTGGTGATTTCTTATCATTGATACACTGTACTAAGCACTCACTACAGTTACTCTACCATATGGTTAATGGAGAATATATTAAGAAAGTTAAGAAGTTTTACATTTCAGAAACATTTAGTAGCACAGAAAATTCTGATCACAGAATAAATATTTCATGAATTTCGCATTCAATAATTATGATATTTTAGTGTAAATCATTGCATTGAAATTGGATCTAGGTGAGTTCAGATAGGACTTACTGCGTTCATTGTAAATAATGTTGAACAAAATGTACATAGTAGAAATATATCTGCTACATTAACAGCGCACCAACAGGAGGGCATTTTGAGTAGCTCATGCAACAGCGCTCCTGTAGTGAACGTCTGCACTTCAGAGTAGTGAACGTCTGCACCTTGTGATGCTGGCTGGACTCGAGCGAATAGGAGCGGGTCGTTGTGAAGTTAGAACTGTTCGTTGTGAAGTTAGAACTGGTCGTTGTGAAGTTAGAACTGGTCGTTGTGAAATTATAACTGGTCGTTGTGAAGTTAGAACTGTTCGTTGTGAAATTAGAACTGGTCGTTGTGAAATTAGAACTGGTCGTTGTGAAATTAGAACTGGTCGTTGTGAAATTAGAACTGTTCGTTGTGAAATTAGAACTGTTCGTTGTGAAGTTAGAACTGGTCGTTGTGAAGTTAGAACTGGTCGTTGTGAAATTAGAACTGGTCGTTGTGAAATTAGAATTGATCGTTGTGAAATTAGAATTGGTCGATGTGAAATTAGAACTGGTCGTTGTGATATTAGAACTGGTCGTTGTGAAATTAGAACTTGTCGTTGTGAAATTAGAATTGGTCGTTGTGAAATTAGAACTGGTCGTTGTGAAATTAGAACTTGTTGTTGTGAAGTTAGAATTGGTTGTTGTGAGATTAGAACTGGTCGTTGTGAAATTAGAACTGGTCGTTGTGAAATTAGAACTGGTCGTTGTGAAATTAGAACTGGTCGTTGTGAAATTAGAATTGGTCGTTGTGAAATTAGAATTAGTCGATGTGAAATTAGAACTGGTCGTTGTGAAATTAGAACTGGTCGTTGTGAAATTAGAACTTGTCGTTGTGAAATTAGAATTGGTCGTTGTGAAATTAGAACTGGTCGTTGTGAAATTAGAACTTGTCGTTGTGAAATTAGAACTGGTCGTTGTGAAATTAGAACTGGTCGTTGTGAAATTAGAACTGGTCGTTGTGAAATTAGAACTGGTTGTTGTGATATTAGAACTATTCGTTGTGAGATTGGAGTTATATATGTAAATTAAACCTTAATAACTCTGAAATTGTGATTGGTCGTTGTGGAATCAAATTTGCCTATTCAAATTCAAAATTTATCACTGTGAAGCCAGTACAGTAAATTGTGGAATTAGATTTAGCCAGTGTGAAATTGGGATTGGTCATCGTAAAATTAGAATTCGAAATTGTGAAAATACTTTGGATTTCGTTTTAGTGAAATTAGAATTTGTTGCCGGGGACGTCAGTTGACAATGATTGAATACGCATTAAATTACCGTACCACCGGTGATTAAATGCATTCAATGAAAAAATCTAACAGTTTGTTAACTGCACATACATTTTTCATTATAAAAAAACTCTATTGGATCGAATGCTACTTTCTCCTGATTTACTCCAATGTGACACCAGACACCAGATCCAAATTACTAAGCGACACCAGAGCAGCAGATCTGACACGCTGCAGACGACACCTACGATCTCTGCGTAGACTTCCACTGCAGAGCGGGCGCACCGGCCATCGTTGTGTTGGTTGGTCGCGGCTTCCTGGAGGAGATTTTGTCTCCGGACGCGATGAAGGCAGTTGTTCTAGTTCGATTACAGTCAACGATTTTAGTTTGTCGAGCATGAAAATATCACGTAAACGTTAGATATCAACGTCCTGAATATGCTAAATAATAAGTACGCTGGTTGCCAATTGCATGGAGCTAGCTTTCAATTCTTTTTGAGAATATTCGGTATTAATGTACGCAAAAAAACAGTTCTTTATCACTTTTATTGTGATTAAATATATCGTGTTCTTTGCTGCTCGGTGTTATCAATATTTCCATTATGATTGAAGGGTTTTTATTATAGCACAAGTTTGCTAGAAGCTGAAACTGATCGTGCGTACGAATACACGCATTGAACACACGATTTAAAACGAGTTTAGTTTATCGTCGATGCGTATAGCAGCAAATATCACGGGTATATTTTATTGTGTTTGATATTGTTCTACTTGTACTGTACGGAATTACATACGAACTACACCACAGATCATGAACGAGATACATGGCCTGAACGACGTTCTACTCTATCCAGTTATTTCAAGGATCGTTTTCTAATGAGTTATTTAGTAGGGTTTTCACAATAAAAAATGTTTATAAATTCAGGAAAGTCATTTTTCTTCCACCGAATTATCTTTAGAAAACTATAAACGAAGAACGCTGTTAATATTGAAATTATATATATTAGCACTGTACAAGGTCTTTGAATAAAACATTTACAAAAAATCTATTCACTCTATAAAACGTTTCGGAGACCAGCTCCATCCTCAGCAAGTCATTCTGCAAAAGGCAGAAAAATTGAATAAACATAAATTCACTTAAACCTAAATAACAAGTATTTTAATTTAAAATCTTCGTATAAATTTGCAAGGGAAATGAACTATTTCTGCTATTAAGGACAAATTTTTATTTGGCTATGTATAGAGACTCTGAAATGCGTTAGTCTAATTCATTTGGAGCATTACAAATAGTTAGTTCAAAAGTTCATTCACAAATAGTTCATTTCTCTTGCAAATTTATACGAAGATTTTAAATTAAAAAACTTGTTCTTTAGGTTCAACTGAATTTATGTTTATTAAATTTTTCTGCCTTTTGCAGATTGACTTACTGAGGTCTCCGCTGGTCTCCGAAACGTTTTATAGAGTGAATAGATTTTTTGTAAATATTTTATTCAAAGACCTTGCACAGTGCTAATAAATATGATTTCAGTATTTACAGCGATCTTCGTTTATAAGTTTCTAAAAAATGTTTTTTACCTTAATTTGCTTGGAGTTACAGCTGCCGCCTGGACAGCAACTGACTGGCGGCACATAGTGGTAGCAGCAGACTTTGTTACTTGTGCGCCTTCTTGGTAACTTCACTCACATCAACAATGTTTGGCAGGTGTTGAGGCGGATGTTGGTGAGTGTGTGTGTGAGTGCGAGGTTTATACTTACAGGACGAGGAAGAGTTGATGTTGCGATGGTAATATGCGGCTGCGCAGTCTGTGATGTAATAAACTTTGACTTTTATGGAAATGCATTTTAATAATGGGCTCATATAACGGGAAAAAGTATCGCTGCATATTTTCTGAGCTTCTCTAAATCCTATTTAGCTTCGTTTCACTCGGTATCAACGATACATTAGAGCTATCTCAACTTCAACCCTTCGATTCGTCACAAAAGTCGGGAATGGCGAATGTCAGAGACTGTTCCGTTTCGTACAAACTGACCAACACAGCCTGCATATGAACTGGAGAGGCGCACTTCAGAGTGATTCAGCAGTTGCTGGCATGCAAAATTTCGTTCAAAGGAAACTTTTCCAAAAAGTTGTGCACGCCTTCTTTGATTTGGTTGATTACATTTTGATTTACAGGTAATGTATGATAATTGAGCTTTTCAGACATCGAATTTCCGGTTAATGCGTAATCCATAAATTTTTTTTTTATTTATCCTGTGAACTTTTTCAGACGTTGATAGTGAATTAAAAAGTAACTTCCTTGGTATCGCTTGTTATTTTTTCTGAAATAAATTGCATGTTGCTTCTAAACTAGATCAAAACGTTATGAGATGAAGAGGCTTGATTATGAATAAAGAAGCAAAGAAAGTCGCTTTTAAATTCAACATTCTTATTATTACAGTCTAATACTAAAAGAAGAACGTTTCGACCTTTTAGGTCATTTTTAACTTCTGTCGATGGAAAATCACAAAATCCAATAAAATTTCAAGTAAAATTGCAGACAATGAGGAAAAGTGAAAATAAAAAACAACATACTAAAAAACAACAAATACAACCTAAACTAGCTGAAGGGGGAATGCAGACTGACTATCATTCAAAACCGCAATAATGGCAGATGGCAAGACTACTCGCATCAATGTCAGATTTCACAGTTCAGTCTTTCGTAAACCTACTTTCACAGGGCTTGGGATCAGTTTTTTTTAGTTTTTGCACTTTCAGATTCAAAATGAACAGCAGTAAAACTTTACTTTCCAGGGCATATAGTATATGTTCATCATTTTCCTCTCTTCATAAGGAATTTGATATTTTGAAATGTTTTTTTAGATGCAACGGTTTCCCCTGCCAACTCATTGATTCAGCTGTTAAAAATTTCTTGAATAATAAATTTCACAGCAAACCGAATTCATGTTTAGTCAATAAAAAGCCGTTTTACCTGACATTACCGTATTTGGGGTACAAATCGGAAAACTGAAAAAGGAATTGCATTTACTATTATCTAAACATTTCATGCATATAGATTTCAAAATTATATTGGTCAATACGTTCAAAATAGGGTCATATTTCAATTATAAGGATAAAACTCCCAAAGGCATGCTCTCATTTGTTATCTACAAATATTGTTGCGCACGTTGTGCGTCTGAGTACGTGGGCTCAACAAAACGGGCCCTTAGTATTCGCGTTGCTGAGTATGCTGGTAGGAGTTTTAGAACAGGCCTCCTTCTCTCTGCGCCATCTCATTCTGCCATCCGTTCTCATGAAGAGAAATGCGATCTTCCAGTGCGCTTAAACGATTTTAAAATAATTACATCCACATCTGGTATTATTAATCTTCGTATTTTAGAATCTTTGTATATTTTAACGGAAAAACCGGTTTTGAATGATAGTCAGTCTGCATTCCCCCTTCAGTTAGTTTAGGTTGTATTTGTTGTTTTTTAGTATGATGTTTTTTATTTTCGTTTTTCCTCATTGTCTAAAATTTAACTTGAAATTTTATTGGATATTGTGATTTTCTATCGACAGAAGTTGAAAATGACCTAACAGGTCGGAACGTTCTTTATTTAGTATTAGACTGTATTATAATAATAAGAATGTTGAATTTAATAGCGACTTTCTTTGCTCTTTTATTTATAACTAGGATTTGCAAGACGCAAAACATAATTATTTATTCATAAAGACGCTTGATCATTAGATAGATGAATTAATTCAAGTTCTTCGTTTATTCTGGTTCTGAAAGTGCTGTACTCTTGCAACCACTATCACGTGAAGGAAATGGAACGGGAACAGCAGGATTCTCGCACCATCTTTATCCGCAGTCCGTCCCTCGAGCGGACACGTTGGTTGTGTCCGTCCGGTCAGTTCCACCAACACAGCGCGATTACTGTAGACAACGATCGTCTGTTCCCACATTCATGTTCCTTTACAAAAAATACTCGTTTATTTATATTCATGTTTCATTAGCTCTACATTTTGACCGTCCGATAGTGCAGTTACCATAGACAACGATCGTCTATCCTCATATGTGAGTTCGTTCAAAATCAATGCTCGTTTTTTGCAATTCCTGTTTCTCCATTTCTGCCATGTCGACCGTACTGGCTGTGAAATGTTCTTGTTACTCTGGTGCTCTCTTTTTTCTGACGCTAGGGAAACTTTTGAGCTAGCATTACTTTGAGAGGAAATCAGGAAATGTGTTGTGTGTTAACGCAAGTCCCCCGAGCTAGTCACTAAGTATTCGTTCATAGGGTACGCACGAAAAGACTAGTTCTAAATTTCCAGCAGGTCGTCCTTTTGGCTGCTGATGCTGAATCATTTACTTCCATTCATTATACTTAATACTTGTGACAATATCAACGGGCACGACTGGACTTACACTCACGTAGGAATGCACGTGTAGACTGTCTAACAAAGCATTTTTCATAATTTTTTAGTTTTAAAAACCTACGTAAACTTCAAACAGCGCAACCTATTTATAGGGAACTCATTTCAATGTTTTTCTCTCAAATCATTCAATCTGTCATAGACATGGCTCTCATCACAACTCTATATGTACGTTTATCAACTAGAGATCTTCCTGTTAAAACCTCTCGAGACTCAATATTTTACGTATCAACTTTCGTCTAATTTTTTTTCCTTTTTTTTCTGCAAAAAGGAAACCGAAAACCTAAGTGCGAAATTTTCTACAGAGCGTTTCTGGCATGTCTTTTGAGAATATGTAGTATTTCGTTGTAGAGGTTACGTGGTTGTTGTTGTTGACTAGTGATGAGGGTAGTGATGGCAGATGTTTAGGGGTGGGTGTGTTTGTAATGGAGTGGTGGTGGTTGTCAAGTGGTGATAGTGGTTGTCAATGGTGATGGTGGTTGTCAAAGGGTGGTGGTTGCTTTCATGGGGTGGTGGTTGCTGTCAAGGGGTGGTGGTTGTCAAGGGATGGTGGTTGCTGTCAAGAGGTGGTGGTTGCTGTCAAGGGGTGGTGGTTGTTGTCAAGGGGTGGTGGTTGCTGTCAAGGGGTGGTGGTTGCTGTCAAGGGGTGGTGGTTGTTGTCAAGGGGTGGTGGTTGCTGTCAAGAGGTGGTGGTTGTCAAAGGGTGGTGGTTGCTGTCATGGGCTGGTGGTTGCTGTCAAGGGGTGGTGGTTGTCAAGGGGTTGTGGTTGCTGTCAAGGGGTGATGGTTGGTGTCAAGGGGTGATGGCTGCTGTCAAGGGGTGATGGTTGTCAAGGGGTGGTGGTTGCTGTCAAAGGGTGGTGGTTGCTGTCAAGGGGTGGTGGTTGCTGTCAAGGGGTGGTGGTTGTCAAAGGGTGGTGGTGTCTGTCATGGGGTGGTGGTTGCTCTCAAGGGGTGGTGGTTGTCAATGGGTAGTGGCTGCTGTCATGGGGTGGTGGTTGCTGTCAAGGGGTGGTGGTTGTCAAGGGGTTGTGGTTGCTGTCAAGGTGGTGGTTGCTGTCAAGGGGTTGTGGTTGCTGTCAAGGGGTGGTGGTTGCTGTCAAGGGGTGGTGGTTGCTGTCGAGGGGTGGTGGTTGTCAAGGGGTTGTGGTTGATGTCAAGGGGTGGTGGTTGTTGTCAAGGAGTGGTGGTTGTTTATGGGTGGTGGTTGCTGTCAAGGGGTGGTGGTTGCCAAAGAGTGGTGGTTGTTTAGGGGCGGTGGTTGCTGTCAAGGGGTGGTGGTTGTTTAGGGGTGGTGGTTGCTGTCAAGGGGTAGTGGTTGCTCTCAAGGGGTGGTGGTTGTCATGGGGTGGTGGTTGTTTAGGGGTGGTGGTTGCTGTCATGGGATGGTGGCTGCTATCAAGGGGTGGTGGTTGTTTAGGGGTGGTGGTTGCTGTCAAGGGGTGGTGGTTGCTGTCAAGGGGTGGTGGTTGCTGTCAAGGGGTGGTGGTTGCTGTCATGGGGTGGTGGCTGCTATCAAGAGGTGGTGGTTGTTTAGGGGTGGTGGTTGCTGTCAAGGGGTGGTGGTTGCTGTCAAGGGGTGGTGGTTGCTGTCATAGGGTGGTGGCTGCTATCAAGGGGTGGTGGTTGTTTAGGGGTGGTGGTTGCTGTCAAGGGGTGGTGGTTGCTGTCAAGGGGTGGTTTGCGTTATAGTGGTCGTTGTCGTCGAATGATATTGGTGTTGGTAGTTATTATCAATGCTGAGTTGAGGATGTTATCATAGAATGTTGGCGAATTACTGTTATTTGATGGAGCTCAATAGATGGTGGTGCTGACCTGGTCGTTCTATTGAAGGAGTGGGAGTGCATGTGGTGGATTGTGTAGGTGGTGGTTGAGATGGTTGCGATGAAAGGGCGGTTGAGTTGAGTGAGGGGGTGCTACCGAAGGTTGCTTCACCTCCCAACAGTTACATAACGTAACACAACTTCGCCATGCGCGTAATCGTCCAATGAACCGCTCCTGCAGCCAAGGCCTCGTCTCGAAGGCGCGACCTGCGCCAAATGTTAGCTGGCAAAATATTGTGCTGAAATGATGCAGCAGAGAAAATATTTTCAAAAACCTGAAGCATGATGTGGAAAAATATACTTGAGTTCAAATGTGGATCACTTTCATTTCCAGCTTTAAAATATTCTATTATTCTAAAAAAGATGTTTCAGACAAATTGTTTAAATCTACCACGAATATTTATTTCAAAATATCAATGCGTGAATTATATCTCGTCGTTCATTACTTTATTTCATTTTGTTTATTGAGGCGGACAATAAAAATTTCGAAAAAGATTTTGAACTATGACGTGACAGACAATACTCAGTTGCGGTCAAAATTTGAACATTTTTGTGCGTAATCAAAAAAAGTATTGGTAATTTTGCGAATTTTACTCCATGAACTCCACCAAATTCTGGAGATTTGCTAAAAGAGAGATTTTAATGTTATATAAGTGATCTACCGTCATTCACAATCATAGTTATTTTCCACACGTAGGTCACTTCGTCCAAAATGGTACAGCCAAATCTTTCGTGCTGCTCTTGTTCAGTGTTAGGGTAGTGTAAAGGCTCTCAGAGTATAATAGAATTATTTTTAAAAAGTTAGATTCTATAGGCAGACTTGGTCTGTTCAAGACAACCAAGTTTGCTGGTCGGACGAATAGCGCGTAAAATTTGAGGAGCCAAAGCCTCCTCACAGTTGAGGTGCACTCGACGCCTCCTCACTATCGAGGTACACACGACGCCTCATCGAAGCAGGGGTGTCTTCGGAGCCGCTCCTCAATTGAGGCGTCCCCGGCGCCTCATCACAGTCCCGCTTTCGCTTGAATTGACGTTGACGGTCGAGGAACACTTTCTCGTTCATCCACACCGACTTGCTGCGACACATCGGGCAGGTGTGCCTGCTCGTGATAACAACAAGCGCATGGTTAACATGAGCTCCAATATGTCATCCACTCACGCTACAAAATCCATAAATCCAAATGTAATCTGAAAAAGGGCATTGTTAAAATAGGCTCCAATATATCTTTTACTCACTCTACAAATTTCATGAATGCGAAAGTAACCTGAAAAAGGGCATGGTTAACATGAGCTCCAATATATCATCTACTCACACCACAAAATTCATGAATCCAAAAACAACTTCTACTGGGGAAATAATTGCAACTATCAAAAACGACATCTTATTTAAATTTTTTTTGTAATCAGACTTATAATCATGAATTTTAGTTTGGTTTCATATCTTTATAGTTATAAAGTTTTTATTATTTATGTTTAGGTCACGAAAGTAGTACAAAGCGTTAGTCAACAAAAAGACATGTACGAATTTATTACATTAAAAAATAACCAAAGAACAATCTAGAAGTTTCAAAGAGATCATACAGCCAGATTTAAATAAAGCTTGTTCACGCAACAGGACTTATCATTTCGCATGTCATATTGAGCTCAATGGTAAAAAATACTGACCAAGAAGTTCTGATCCTATAAAGTGCTTACCTTCTTGTAAACCACGTCTCGATGCACGGACTGCAGAATATGTGGGAGCATCCTGAGAGTATGCTGAAGTCGGCCGTAGAATATAATGCTTTTGAATAGCAAACCGCGCATTCCAACGGTTCGCCAGTCGTCGGAAATAAATCTGAAAATTGATTTATTCTTTCGAATCTGGATGATCTTCCACTGTAGAATGTTTGTTTTTCATTCCAAGTGTTCAATTTTTTATGGTTGTCTTCATCTCCTTGGCTTGGAGTTTAAAGTGTTTCGCTGCATCTCCTTTTTTATTGACGGCTGGCAGGAACTCAGTTTCCACGTGCTCAAGCAAGATCTTTGCATGTTCCTTGTAGGCTTCAAATGCATCGTTGAATTCTTCGTAGTACGACTCAGGTTTGGAAAGGTCGAAGTTTGCCTTGAGGGCGTGGTTCATGGCCGTGACGTACGATATCAAGTCGAGGGAGTCCACGGCCTTGTTGGTCAGTTCTTGGACGAGGCCTTTTACGATACTCACTAGAGACTTGAATATTTTGATCGCCGACTCCCTTCGAACCGCAGGATCGTTAAAAAAACAGCACGGCTGATCTCTGTACGATACTACATCATGTCTTCTTCCTTCCAGGTCACCATTGTAGGCGAATATGTGTCTGTAGATCACAATTCGGACCATTGTTCCAGGCTCCAGTAATGCAGACGGTAATTCGTACTTTTCAGTGGTCTTGTGTAAACATGGACGGTATCTTTGAAATTTCCGTCGAAGAAATTCTTCTGTAGATATTTCTGGATTAGCCGAGACTTCAGCAGGTCCCATGTGGAAGCTCATCCACCCCGACCACTCCACTCCATCAACTGTTTCAGCATTAGGGGCATTCATTGTGTTGAAGGGAACGCGTAGTAATTGCAACCGCAGGCGTTTCCTGGAAGATAAAAGCATTCAAATTTAGCATATTTAAAATTGCATGATATATATCTGCTGCCGTTCTTTACTCAATTATTAATATGCAATTCCTGTACCTAACAGAAAAAGAAAGCAGTGACGTTATGTCATTAAGTTGAAGCGCAACAGTCAGAGAGACATTCCGGCTATCGACTGAAATTCTCGACCCAGCTGCGCTGGAGTCTAATTGCCCACAAACGCCACCGGTTCTTCTGATGGGGAACGTTGCGCTTTCTATTGTTTAGCTCTGGACTGTCGGCTTATATTCACCTTATTCTTTTATGAAACTCAGTTCAAACTCTCAGTCTTCTCCTAAATTTTACTTCGAAAATAAAAGCATATTGATGAGAGAGAGTTCTAAAAAGTTCGCTGCATATTCTGAGTGATGTGAATGACGTACCTTTGTCCAAACTTCAAGTATTCTAGCATCAATTTCTTCGCAGATCAAATACAAAAATGGGATATTTTTGCTCACGTTTTATTGTGTTTTTTGACCTGTTTACACCACTGATGATTCCAAAAATAATAATATTTCCAGCTCAAATATCTGCTCATATATCGCATGTGTTTTATTTTCTAAAGTCTGGTCCAGCGACGACACTGAATGCAAAAGCTCCACCACGGTACCACTGTAGAATGTGGCGCATAAACTAATAAAACAAAATTAAATGGTTTTAATACAGAGTCTTCTAAAAACCAATCGTGTACAAAATTAAAAAAACTGCCTGGTGTGCACAAAATTTGCAAAACTCTAATAAAATGGAGTCTTTTTCATTTTGAGGTTCCCATGAGCAACAGAGACTTGTCCTACAGTTGCTGTATAATATTATCAGAGAAAAAGCAATGAACACAGTGCATGAATATAACAAAAAACAAAGCATTTGGAATGAATCATAAATGGTTTTCATTCCTTGAAGAGAAGCGTTAACGTATCATTCTTACACCAGCAACGGTTGAAAGAAAGAAAAAAGAAAAAACTTTATTTTCCAAGTTGCCACATGAAATACATGCCAACACATTGGGTTTTAAAAAGTTTCTTAATATAGGACGTCCTAAAACATAAGTTCCATACGCGGAGTACTAATTGACAAACCATCAGAAGTGTACAAATAGATAGGCCATACGAGGCATAATAATAGGCAAACTATACGATGTGTTCTAAGAGACAAAATATCAGAGGTGTACAAATAGACAGACCATACGAGGCATATTAATACACAAAATATACGAGGCGTACTAATAGACAAACCATACATGCCGTGCTAATAGTCTAACTCTGTCAAGGGTAGTTGTAATGAGAAATGAAAAATATCATCTCTTGGATATTTATATTCCAAGAGATGGCTAACAACTTATAAATAATTCGAATACTGCTAAGGAACTATTCGAAACTCCCAAGTTCTTAGTTGAAATTATCGAAGTAGGAATAATACAAAAAACGCTACACGGGAGCAGATTGAAACCCCATCGTAAATGACAATCAAGTATTGAGAAATGGTTAGTCACGAAGTAATTTATAAAGAACATCGAAGTAGGAAAAAGACAAAATACGCTATACCGGAGCAGATTGAAACACCATCGTAAATGATAATCAGGTATTTGGAGAAGGTAAGTCACGAAGTAATTTATAAAGAACATCGCGCAACACAGCTCGCACATCTGGAAATGCGTAAACAAACTTACACTCAGAAATGAAATGCATGGCTTGTTCAGCATACAAATATAGAGATATTTTTTGCACGAGCGCTTTATTTTATTTATCTGTTTATACCTTTAAATTCTTCTATTCACAGAAATGCCCTTCGGGGCCGTGATAGATCGATTTATAAATCATTAAGCAAGCGCAATCGATTTCTGGAATTTGGTTTAGTGTTAACTGATCGCAGAGCTTTGGGTAAAATGCTATGTGTCATGAGGTTTTGCTTTTTACGCAAAAAGTAGAAATAGAAACATGTATATGTACATGTGCTTATATATATGTGCGAAACGTGTGCATGTGTACACTGATACGTAGAATTTCATGTTTGCGTGCTCACACATACACACCCATGCACATACTAACACACATATTCATATATATACGTATTGAAAATGAATATAAAAGAAATGCTAATAAACATGAAAAATAATCTTGCTCTTTCTATATTTAAAATGATAGCCAAAGCTCTGACGAATCATAAGAAATAACCTGATGAAAAATAAGTAATTGAAAAAGGACTTCGAAAACGTATAAATGGAATCGTTTTTCAATTTCATAAAATAAATATTAAGAAAACACAAGTTTCCGCCAAGGAACAACAACAACAACAAAAAAAAAATATTTCATATCTTCTCGATATTCTCTGCGACATCATGCGGACATGGGTACATGGGATAAAATGGAGACACAGTGTAAGCCGGTTACCACTCATGATTGACATGTATAAAAATGCATCTTCCAATGTACTTTTCCAAATCAATGTACCAATGTACTTTTCCAATGTACAAATCCAAACCTAATGTTTGAAACTGAGCTGAATTGATGTTTTGAGTTTTAGTCTTCAGGTCTTAGACACCACTAATGCACCTATGCTAACATAAGCCGCGAAGTGTGCTTGAAAATTTCTGAGTTAGCCATGAACTCCTTAAGTGGAAAACTTTTTCTCCACGATGACGAATGACCGCACTCAGAAAAATAAAACAAAAAAACGGCAATAGCTAGAATATTTAACCGCATCAAATGAAATCCTCGAATCTTACACCAAGGATTTCGATTCCTTTCGTTCACTGTAGATTGCCGCAAACTGTTACAGTATTCTTAGAGAGACAAAATCAAAATATCCGTACAGGACACTACTTGAATAAAAAACAGCAGAATTTTATTTCGGGGCATCAAATAACTACCTACTACCTGGCTCTAAATGATTAATGGATAGTGCAAACACACTGTTTGAAATATTTCATGGGATCAGTTGTTGACCATTGAAAATTCAAAATCGTTCATGAGTCAACCCAAAAATACTGAATATCAATGAATTACCGCACATTATAAGAAAATCCGTCGATTTTTTTACTTACCTCAGTTTCTTCAACTGGATAGCTTTTATTTCTGTAACGGCACAAACTTCACAAATTTGTTAGCACTATGAACACTTCACCTTCACAGGTCACCAGCCAGACGACAAATGATTTCGCACGTGTCTCCTTTCTTAGAGCTAGGCCCATGACCCATGTGGTTTTTATTCAAAAAAGTCCATCCGTAGATAGCAGCTGTTTACTTGGGCGGGGTACCTGATTTTTTAAGTTTCAGTAGCTCCTTCCATCATCATCTTGTATTGTTGCGTCTCCACATTTTTTAAGTTACTAACTAACAAGGAGCCAATTTGACTGGATGTTAAGTATGTCAAGGTATTCTTCATTAGAACACATTTAAACTTAGTTTTTGGTCGGCCAAGAATGCCAGATTTGTCTTGAAAAATTACAGACTTCAAGTATCAGCGAAAACAATGTTTGAAAGTATGTTTTCATTGAGCATAGGAAACAAATTATGTTTTATCGCTTTTTACCAATCTGAATTATAAATCAGTCATTTTCACACTTGTTCCCAGGCAACAAAATTGTACCATAGCATAAGAAAAATTCCAAATATCGAGGCATTTTTAGATGTGTATCTAAAGAAAATTTGAAAGTTTGAGGCGAATTCTATTATATTATGAATCTGTCGCAGATTAGAATGCTCTCCGTATGATTTTAGAGAATTTCAATATTTGCAATGGATTACAATATCATTGAAAGGAATGAACAATGAATTACAAATCGAGTTATATTCCGATTAATAGAAAACACACTCACTGGTCGGGTCTGTGGAATGCTAAATGTCAATCGTTCACTGCGATCCTCCTCAGGCAACGAAACGTAATATTTTGAAAAATAACAAAAAATATTGAACAGAGTGGATTCTCTTTGAGAAAGGAGCAGCAGCTTTGAAAATATCATATTTCTATCCAATAAGTATTAGGTAAGTTAAGAATTCGAAATAATACGCCAGTGTAGGTTAGAGAATTGAAATTTTTTAGCACAATTCCTGTTTGCTAAAAATATTTACATTCATTATCGCTGCTGAAATTTCTAACCTAATGTATAAGTAATTATTTTTTCGAAGAAACGAAGGATCGGGATCATTATGCCAAGAAAATATGAAGCTATTATCTCTGTGATAGCACAAAACGCTTCATCTTTATTTATTTTCTTGAATCGGATAACTTTTATTCCCGCAGCGGGCAGAAACATTACAGCACTGTAAGGCCATTTCACACTGAGCTAGCAAAGCAGCATCTAGCAAGCTCGCATGAACTATCAAACAGATAAGCTCCAAGACTGGTAGGTAGGAATAGCATTTTCACCTCGCATGCTGGATGCTGGATAAAGCGTACGAGTTCAGTGTGAAGGCATCAGCTCGTAATAGTGCTGTTCCTACCTACCGGCCTCGCAGACCATCTGCTAGACAGCTAATGCGAGCTCGCTAGATGTTGCTTTGTAAACTCAGTGTTAAGTAGGCGTAAACACCATGTCGTCGCAGGTCAACCGGGAGGATTAGAATGTTTGTTTCCGGTGCCCTACCTTGCTTTCTTGGGACTAGGCCCAAGGCTTTCGCGTTTTTTCAACTGGTGATCTTTTATTTTTGTTACGATAACATCTGAGTTCATTTGATGCTTTGTTCACTTTGATGTTAAATTTGTACGTACAAATGCAGTATCCAGGTTTGTTTGATGTATCACTTATGAGGTTTTAAAACGGATAACTCATAATTGATTGCTGGAATGGGCTCCACTTAAGTAAATGAAACGAGTTACGATGATATCTGAGTTCATTTGATGCATTTGTCATTTTGATTTTAAATTTGAGCATTGTAATGCATTATCCAGGTTATTTTGATGTATTATTTATGGAGAATTTTTAAGCCGGATAATTGAAAATTGACTGCTGAAAAAGGCTGCGCTTAAGAAGATGAAACGAGTAGGGCACGTGTTATTGAATATTTTGATTGAAAATTTGTTGAATAATAAATACTTTTCAAAATTATAACCATTCAACCCTCAAAAAATCAGGATGTGAGCAGAATATCGTGAAGCACGTTCACGCAATTTCGTTCTTCCATAGTCACTTTGCATTATATATAACACTAACGTAGGAGCGAAATGTAACCAAATAGTCATTTTTAAACCAAATTTTTTATACATCAACTATAATAGTAAACCTTCAGATTCTTAAAAAAAATTCAGTGTATTGAAATGTACTTATGATCAGGTATTTTTAACAACAATTTTCTGTATTTCAGCAACAACAAAATTTGCAACGTTTTAACATCTCCAAAATTGTGTCCGTCTGACAAATATCGTAAGCCTATCGTGTGTCTCCTTTCCATGCTTGCGCGACTTCGTTTATTCGTATTCACATTACAGTACAATTAACAATAACGTAAGAGCGGAATGTGACCAAACTGCTGGTTTTAAAACCAACTTTTTTCTATCAACAGCAAAACTGTGCATTCACGTCTCAATTGTTCCCAGAGCCTAGAACTCTACGCTCTGTCGATCTGTTTCGATGCATTACAAACTTGTTCCCGAGTGAAATCAGAAGGATTTTTCAAAAGGAACTATCGAAGCTGCTAAGTAAAAATATCATTTCATCACAACGGAACTGATAAAAAAAAATCTTCATTTCCAAACCAAAGGTCTAAAAGCTCAAGCGAATATGACAATTGTAGGCAATCCTGAAAGTTAATATAAGAGGCACACAAAATGTACCAGTAAGGGATAAATTTCTTGACATAAACTGAACTTCGTCATTCATTGTCTCAGTCGCAGCCGTGACTAACTCGCAACCTGACAGCTAATGCGCCTATTGTACAGCGTAGGCCTAAATAGAGGTCGTAGGTTCAGTCAATTGAAGTGACGAAGACAAAGAGATGAAATAATGTTAATTTCAGTTTAGATTTATTCTCTTTTCTTATGCAAGTTGTGCTTCATAATTCATATGGTAATGATAATAGTAAAGAAAAGCCTTCTTCTACCAGTCCTATCTTTTTGAGTTTTACCTACATTTTCCATCATTAAATATTTTTAGCAGATATGTTTTGCATGATGAATGTTCATTATTAACTAAAAAATAATTGAGAAATGGAAATGATATGTTCATCAGTTTACGAGTTTGCATGGTTATATCGCTCTTTTTTATAGGTCAGCATGGTGTGAAAATCAAGTTGGTGTCACTCAGGAATTTTACGTTGCTAAACAAAGTACCAATGTACCTTTTCCGGTTCTTCCAGCCGACTTCTCCTACACAGCCTTCGCCCGTAGAATTTTGAACTTGTAACTCCTGTGGACGTCTGGAACGTTCGCACTGGTGTATGGGTGCGTTTACACTGCAAGCGGAGCTGCGCGTAGCAGAGCAGAGCGGAGCGGCGCGCTCGGGAAATTCGTGGAAATTTTTTGACGCTCGCTGCGAGCTTTTCTCCGCGGCTCCACCTATGGATCGTCATATCATACAAGGGTAGAGTTGTCGTTTGTTTTAAAAAGTATAAGATATAACTTATAATATGTATAATTAATCATGTAATATTTTATTTTTATTGTACCCATTTGGATTTATTATGCATAAATTAATTTTTTTCTTGTGCTTTCTCTGATTTGTCATTTTATTATTGCTTTAATTGAAGGAATCTGCATTTATTTTCATTGTTATGTAGTTATATTTTTTTTGGGATGTTATCTACATTATGTTATGATCTTGTAAAAGAAATAATTATGTACGATCTTGTAATAAAGTTTTCATTTTTTCAGTAAAATGGGAGTAGAATGAGGCTGTATGGTGAAGAGAGAGGAGGAGGCCTCAATGAGTGTCCGATCCAAAATAAGCTGCAAAATACCATTGTCTTGCGTGATATTTTTCCAATATTAACTGAAAATATTTCAGTATTTTGAGAGTTTTTAGGTCAGAAGAAGTCAGTATTTGTCCGTATATTTCACTCAGCTTCCTCTGGCACAACCCTGAGTTTCTGGAGGTAATTACTTTACTTACACTCACGTTCAAGTCACCATAAGATTTTCATTCGTTCCTACTGGTCTACGAAAACCTGTAGTCCTATAAAGTGATACAACCTTTATGTTAAGACTTCGATTTTGCTTAAAGGACTTTGCTTTACATGTATCCTCAATAAAAATTTGTTAATTATTACTGAATAACGAAATTCATCTCATTGGAAATTTTTCCTTCTATAAGGAATTGAAGTACATCAAAATTTCTCGGTTTCATCAGTAAATACTGGAAGAATCGCGATTCATCATCCGTCAGTGCTTCAAAGAGATAGTGGTATTTTCCATAGCGATCTCTCCTCGCGTTGATGAGGTGGGCCTAGTATTTCCGTTTCTGTTTTTTGCTATCGAACCATAGGAATGCACACACGAAATCCTCCTTAGCGCCTGATTCTTGCGTGGGTCGCTCTGCTCTACCTACATGTGAACACCTGCTCCGCTCCGCTTGTAGTGTGAACGCTCCCGAACCTGAAAGTGATCACGCTGGTCGCGATGTGAGCCGCCGGTGTACACGGAGGGAATATTCATACTACTGACCGACCAGCAGTCTCAAGTTAAATTTTCATAAATACTTAATCAAAGCAAAATGAAGGTACTGTCACTTAATGTTTGATATTTTCGAAATGTCTCAATACCTTTAAATTAAGTTAAATATTGAACTTTTAATCATTCATTTGAATCGAATGTTGAACTTCAGTCTGACTAATTCCGGTCAGCGTGTTAATGTACGGCTTCAATATAGCACGGCCATGGATGGTATAAGAAAAATTTAGATTTAATGTCCTACCCAATCAGATAGAGTATTATATTAGCTTCAGCTGCTTCCCTGCTTCATTTTTAGTGTATAATTGGTGATTTTACGGCTAAAAATACCTCTCGAGCGACGGCTTACATCGCCACCACGCTAGCCTCTACCGCTATGTGTAGTTCCCTCGAAATGATATATAGGACTGGTATTTCTCATGGAAATGGTAGGACTAGTTCCTCTCCTGGAAATGATAGGACTGATACCTCTCCTCGAAATGATGGGACTGGTACTTCTCCTGGAAATGATAGGGCTGGTACCTCTCCTGGAAATGATAGGACTGGTACCTCTCCTGGAAATGATAGGACTGGTACCTCTCCTGGAAATGATAGGACTGGTACCTCTCCTGGAAATGATAGGACTGGTAGCTATCCTGTAAATGATAGGACTTGTACCACTCCTGGAAATGATCGGACCGGTACTTCGCATGGAAATGATAGGACTGGGACCTCTCCTGGAAATAATAGGACTGGTACCTCTCCTGGAAATGATAGGACTGGTACCTCTCCTGATTGTATACTTCACCCACGCACCTTATTGAAAATCCCGAGTAGAGAGTCTTAGGACCGATATTACTCCTGAACGAGATGAATAATGAAACGCATGCTAAAGGAAATATTGGGATCATATTTATTATGGACAAAATATAAACCAGGACAAAAAGTATTTAATTTGCAGTCTCTTAATTTAGTGTGTCATGTATAGAATACAAAAACGCTCCTTGCTTAAAAGAGATCAGAATGTTGCACTAAAAATCGTAAACGAGTCTCCGTTATCAAGACACGCTATTTCGAAGGGAAGAATCGAAATCTATCGAGATCTGGACTAACTGAAGACGATGTCCAGGTCTTCATTGAGCGGCAGGTTCACGGTGACGACGAGCAACTGCGACACGTCGTCGTACACGAACGTGTCCACGTCGCCGCCGTTGACGGTGACGGAGCCATGGGCGGCGGGGTAGCCGAGGATGCGGACGGTGCCGAGGTTGACGCCGTCGGCCGCGGTGCGGTCGTACATCCCCGTCAGCACCATCTCGTTCTGGAGGCACGGGGAGGAATTGTATTTTACCCTAGTATTTTCTGTATCATTTTACTTTAGTATGTTATGCAAAATATTACTTTTGCATGTTCTGTTGCATATTACCCTACAATGTTCTGTAATATTTTACCCATGTATGTTCTGTAATATATTACCTTAATATGTTCCGAAAAATTACCTTAAAATATTCCAGAACACGAGTTTAATTAAATTCCTCAGTCGGTAATGAGAAAAAAGTCGATTATTAGAGTCCTTATCCAACACAGTTACGCGTGTGCATTAGCCAGTTAATAACGAGTGTAACCATAAAACTTCACATGAAATCCTGCGAGCATCAGAACAAACAAACAATTTCCATACCTAAAAGCCAGTTGACCTTAGAGCCAATCATTGCCACCGCGGCTGTGTACTTCGAATACAGAAAATTTGGAAAATGTACATTTTACCAATGATATTTTTGAGCTCAAGGTTCATTGTTGATGTTGATACCATATATGAAATTTAATGTTAAACACTGCAAATGACGGTTTAATTTTCATTTTATTAATACTGGTAAAGTGCGTTGCGGATCAAAATAAATGAACTTCAGTGTTGGACGTGTTTATCCCGTGGGTGACTTGCTGCACATTAGTACTTAAAATATTACCTTGTAAAATAATATTACCTTGTAGCGTAGCTGAGTAAGCCGCAAAAAATCTGAGCTGGTTTTGCTACGCTGCGAACTGATTTACCACTGACTGACCACATGAGCTTCTTGATGACCTTTCATATATGTACATAAGTGTTGGCTTCGAGTTCGGTATGGCTTGAGAAACTGGTGAAATTGAGTACTGAGCTGTGAATACCGAAACTGTCATTTAAAAGGTGGGTAACCCAAGTGGACTAATAAAATTTTATTGTCATAAATTTGTATAAATTAACACAAAATGTGTTTAATTTTTTCACACACTGCTCTAAGAAGCCGTGCACATCTTTTTAGAAATTTTTTCTTTGAACGAAGTATTCTACAAGTATTCTACAGGCCAGAATCTGATGAATCACTCTGAAGTGCGCCTCTCCAGTTCATATGCAGGCTGTGTTGGTCAGTTTGTACGACACGGAACAGTCTTTGTCATTCTCCATCCCCGACTTTTGTGACGAATCGAAGGGTTGATGTTAAGGTAGCTCTAATGTATCGTTGATACCGGGTGAAACGAAGCTGAATAGGATTTAGAGAAGCTCAGAAAATATGCAGCGATACTTTTTCCGTTATATGAGCCCATTATTAAAATGCATTTCCATAAAAGTCAGGGCTAATTTCATCACAGACTGCGCAGCCGCATATTACTCTCATAAGATCATTTCTCCCTCGTCCTGTATGTAAAAACCTTGCACATACCCACACACACACCAACATCCGCCTCAACATCTGCCAAACATTGTTGATGTGAGTGAAGTTACCAAGAAGGCGCACGAGTAACAAAGTCTGCTGTTACCCCAATGTGCCGCCAGTCAGTTGCTGTCCGGGTGTCAGGTGTAACTCCAAGCAAATTATGGCAAAAAATGAACATTTTTTTCATAGTGAGAACCGTACTAAATTACTCATTCGAAAACGATAAGAAAATAAGAAAATAACTGGATAGAGTAGAACGTCGTTCAGGCCATGTATCTCGTTCATGATCTGTGGTGTAGTTCGTATGTAATTCCATACAGTACAATTAGAACAATATCAAACAAGATAAAATATTACCGTGACATTTGCTGCTATACGCATCGACGATAAGCTAAACTCGTTTTAAATTGTAAGTGTGTTCAATGCGTGTATTCGTACGTACGATCAGTTTCAGCTTCTAGCAAACTTGTGCTATAACAAAAACAGTTGAATCATAATGGAAATATTGATAACATCGAGCAGCGAAGAAAACGATATATTTAATCACGATAAAAGTGATAAAGAACAGTTTTTTTTGCGTCCATTAATACCGAATATTCTCAAACGGAATTGAAAGCTAGCTCCATGCGATTGGCAGCCAGCGTACTTATTATTCTGCATATTCAGGACGTTGATATCTAACGTTTACGTGATATTTTCATGCTCGACAAACTAAAATCGTTGACTGTAATCGAACTCGAACAACCGCCTTCATCTTGTCCGGAGACAAAATCTCCTCCAGAAAGCCGCAACAAACCAACACAACAATGGCCTGTGTGCCTGCACTGCAGTGGAAGTCTACGCAGAGATCGTAGGTGTCGTCTCAGCGTGTCAGATCTGCTGCTCTGGTGTCGCTTAGATTAAGTTGGAGGAAATCCAATGGAAAATTGCGATCGATCCAATCGGGCTGTTGACGACAGAAAGTGTATGTGTATATAACTAATTGTTAGTTTTATTCTAAAAAGTATTTAATCACCGTCAACTAACATCAACAGTAACAAATTTTAGTTTCGCTAAGAACAAATCCACAGTATTTTCACCATTTCCAATCCGTATATCACGATGACCAATCCCAATTTCCCATTCGCCAAATCTAATTTCACAATTATTGAGTCTCAAAAGTTTATTCTAGTTTCAAGTATGGCTCGTCGGTCATGTGTATTGCACTAGAGTATATCAAATTCTACATGAGTACTATTCTATAGTTAGTTTTAAAAAGAGACTTCAATTCAAATAAAAAATCTACAGGTAGGGAAACTTTATATGGTAGAACGCTACTCGGAATGTCATTTATTACATGTTTTTATCTATTTAACGTACTAAAAGAGAAGTTAGACATCTGTCTGAAACTCATCTCTGGAAGTGTGACGTGGACCTACTGCTCCTGGGAAACCATTAGCTGCACGTGCTCAGAGGCATTGTAGAGCTTGTTCGTCATGGTTAGCTTGCTCAGCAGCTCAGCAGCTTGGTCTTTAAACCACCAAACGCTACCTGCTCGGTTTGTCGGTGACATGACGATTGAATTGGATTCTATTGGAGACTGTTGGACGTAGATGTAGGAATATGAAGTTCTTTGTCGAATCTTTAGCGTTTCAGTTTCGACAGTTCTTCTCGTACAAGATATTTAAGTTCTGTCGGGGTAATTTTGCAAAGCGTCACTAGTTATTACAAGCAAAAACTTTTAAACTCAAGGAAAACTAGGAAAACAAGTTTCAGCGTTGATGGATGCGTCAGAAGATTTCGAATCTACTATTTCTTCAAGAAATTTTTTGTGACTATTTACGACTCAACTTGTCATCGATTGAATTTAAACGAACAAACTATTTGAATGCTTTAACGGAATAAATACGGAATAACCTTCATTTTTTACGTACAAAAAATTTGAAGAATGAGGAACAAATTGTCGCACGTTTTTAACGTACAGAGTAACGGTATTGCCTTTTTTTGAGAAATGTTTGTTTTCAAAGTATGGAGAAGAGAGGAGAAACAATGTAGCCTTCTCTTCGAAAAAAACTTTCAACATATTCTTTGTAAAAAAAATTCAATGTGAATTTCACAAATCAAGGCCAATGTCTTTACGCAAAGAAATTTTCTGAAAAACTTTCTGAATTTGCTCGTGATTCATAAGACACAAAAACTCAAAGGCTACACAACTGCGCCTACAACAGAAATATCTCAAGAGAACGAACTCTTGCTGCTCGGGGACAGACGTGGGACGCTCTCGCTCCATGCGACTCTGTTGTGTGTGCTTACTTAATGACTTTCGATTCGATATGCCTCCTGTGGTCATCATCTTACGGAATTATGTGAAGTTATTGAAAGAGAACCGCAGGGTCTTCCTGAGCATTAAATGGTCAACTTATTTCAAACTAAATATAACTTGTTGCGAACAATATTTAATACAAAACGAATGAAATTTACTGGTCACGAAAGAAACTGGTCACGCCAAACTAAACTTGAGTGTCACCAACAATAATTTCTGTCTCCCTCTCAGCATTTACTTGTCGCTAACAAAATGCATGTTATCTTGGGGAAATGTATATATCACATAAGGAAAATTTCATTTGTAAATGAAATCGGTCGGAATTTTCATCAATGAATTTTTGATTTCCGGCGTTCTAAACTAACACAAGTTGTAGTTTTGATGAGCTCATTTTATCTCACATTAACTTCTTGAAATTAGTTTAACAGAAGTCAACGCTGGTGATTTCTTATCATTGGTACACTGTACTAAGCACTCACTACATTTACTCTACCATATGATTAATGGAGAATATATTAACAAAGTAAAGAAGTTTTACATATGAGAAACATTTAGTAGAACAGAAAATTCTGATCACAGAATAAATATTTCATAAATTTCGCATTCCATAATTATGATACTTTAGTGTAAAACATTGCATTGAAATTGGATGTACTCGTAGGTGAGTTCAGATAGGATTTACTGAGTTCATTGTAAATAATGTTGAACAAAATGTACATAGTAGAAATAAATCTGCTACATTTACAGCGCACCAACAGGAGGGCATTTTGAGTAGCTCATGCAACAGCGCTCCTGTAGTGAACGTCTGCACTTCAGAGCTGCACCTTGTGATGCTGGCTGGACTCGAGCGAATAGGAGCGGGTCGTTGTGAAGTTAGAACTGGTTGATGTGAAATTAGAACTGGTCGTGGTGAAATTAGAACTGGTCGTTGTGAAATTAGAACTGGTCGTTGTGGAGTTAGAATTGGTCGTTGTGAAGTTAGAACTGGTCGTTGTGGAGTTAGAACTGGTCGTTGTGAAGTTAAAACTGGTCGTTGTGAAGTTAGAACTGGTTGTTGTGAAGTTAGAACTGGTCGTTGTGAAGTTAGAACTAGTCGTTGTGATATTGTAGTTGGTCGTTGTGAAATTAGAACTGGTCGTAGTGAAGTTAGAACTGGTCGTTGTGAAGTTAGAACTAGTCGTTGGGATATTGTAATTGGTCGTTGTGAAATTAGAACTGGTCGTTGTGAAATTCGAACCGGTCGTTGTGAAGTTAGAATTGGTCGTTGTGAAATAAGAACTGGTCGTTGTGAAGTTAGAACTGGTCGTTGTGAAATTAGAACCGGTCGTTGTGAAATTAGAACTGGTCGTTGGGAAACTAGAACTGGTCGTTGTGAAATTAGAACTGGTCGTTGTGAAATTAGAACTGGTCGTTGTGAAATTAGAACCGGTCGTTGGGAAATTAGAACTGGTCGTTGTGAAATTAGAACCGGTCGTTGTGAAATTAGAACTGGTCATTGTGAAATTAGAACTGGTCGTTGTGAAATTAGAACTGGTCGTTGTGAAGTTAGAATTGGTCGTTGTGAAATAAGAAATGGTCGTTGTGAAGTTAGGACTGGTCGTTGTGAAATTAGAACTGGTCGTTGTGAAGATAGAACCGGTCGTTGTGAAATTAGAACTGGTCGTTGTGGAATTAGAACCGGTCGTTGTGAAATTAGAACTGGTCGTTGTGAAATTAGAACTGGTCGTTGTGAAATTAGAACTGGTCGTTGTGAAATTAGAACTGGTCGTTGTGAAATTAGAACTGGTCGTTGTGAAATTAGAATTGGTCGTTGTGAAATAAGAACTGGTCGTTGTGAAGTTAGGACTGGTCGTTGTGAAATTAGAACTGGTCGTTGTGAATTAGAATTTGTGGTTGTGAAATAAGAACTGGTCGTTGTGAAGTTAGGACTGGTCGTTGTGAAATTAAAACTGGTCGTTGTGAAATTAGAACCGGTCGTTGTGAAATTAGAACTGGTCGTTGTGAAATTAGAACCGGTCGTTGTGCAATTAGAACTGGTCGTTTCGAAATTAGAACTGATTGTTGTCAAATTAGAACTGGTCGTTGTGAAATTAGAACTGGTCGTTGTGAAATTAGAACTGGTCGTTGTGAAATTAGAACTGTTCGTTGTGAAATTAGAACTGGTCGTTGTGAAATTAGAACCGGTCGTTGTGAAATTAGAACTGGTCGTTGTGAAAATAGAACTGGTTGTTGTGAAATTAGAACTGGTCGTTGTGAAATTAGAACTGGTCGTTATGAAATTAGAACTGGTCGTTGTGAAATTAGAACTGGTCGTTGTGAAATTAGAACTGGTTGTTGTGTAATTAGAAATGGTCGTTGCGTAATTAGAACCGGTCGTTGTGAATTTAGAACTGGTCGTTGTGAAATTAGAACTGGTCGTTATGAAATTAGAACTGGTCGTTTTGAAATTAGAACTGGTCGTAGTGAAATTAGAACTGGTCGTTGTGAAATTAGAACTGGTCGTTTTGAAATAAGAACTGGTCGTTGTGAAATTAGAACTGGTCGTTGTGAAATTAGAATTGGTCGTTGCGAAATTAGAGTTGGTCGATGTGAAATTAAAACTGGTCATTGTGATTGTGAAATTAGAATTGGTCGTTGTGAAATTAGAACTGGTCGTTGTGAAATTAGAACTGGTCGTTATGAAATTAGAACTGGTCGTTGTGAAATTAGAACTGGTCGTTGTGAAATTAGAACTGGTCGTTGTGAAATTAGAACTGGTCGTTGTGAAATTAGAACTGGTCGTTGTGAAATTAGAACTGGTCGTTGTGAAATTAGAATTGGTCGTTGTGAAATTAGAGTTGGTCGATGTGAAATTAAAACTGGTCATTGTGATTGTGAAATTAGAACTGGTCGTTGTGGAATTGCAACTTGTCGTTGTGAAATTAGAACTGGTCGTTGTGAAATTAGAACCGGTCGTTGTGAAATTAGAACTGGTCGTTGTGCAATTAGAACTGGTCGTTGTGAAATTAGAACTAGCCGTTGTGAAGTTAGAATTGGTCGTTGTGAAATAAGAACTGGTCGTTGTGAAGTTAGGACTGGTCTTTGTGAAATTAGAACTGGTCGTTGTGAAATTAGAACCGGTCGTTGTGAAATTAGAACTGGTCGTTGTGAAATTAGAACCGTTCGTTGTGAAATTAGAACTGGTCGTTGTGAAATTAGAACTGGTCGTTGTGAAATTAGAACTGGTCGTTGTGAAATTAGAACTGGTCGTTGTGAATTTAGAACTGGTCATTGTGAAATTAGAACTGGTCGTTGTGAAATAAGAACTGGTCGTTGTGAAATTAGAACCGGTCGTTGTGAAATTAGAACTGGTCGTTGTGAAATTAGAACTGGTCGTTGTGAAATTAGAACTGGTCGTTGTGAAATTAGAACCGGTCGTTGTGAAATTAGAACTGGTCGTTGTGAAATTAGAACCGGTCGTTGTGAAATTAGAACTGGTCGTCGTGAAATTAGAACTGGTCGTTGTGAAATTAGAACTGGTCGTTGTGAAATTAGAACTGGTCGTTGTGAAATTAAAACTGGTCGTAGTGAAATTAGAACTGGTCGTTGTGAAATTAGAACTGGTCGTTGTGAAATTAGAACTGGTCGTTGTGAAATTAGAACTGGTCGTTGTGAAATTAGAATTGGTCGTTGTGAAATTAGAACTGATCGTTATGAAATTAGAACTGGTCGTTGTGAAATAAGAACTGGTCGTTGTGAAATTAGAACTGGTCGTTGTGAAATTAGAACTGGTCGTTGTTAAATTAGAACTGGTCGTTGTGAAATTAGAACTGGTCGTTGTGAAATTAGAACTGGTCGTTGTGAAATTAGAACTGGTCGTTGTGAAATTAGAACTGGTCGTTGTGAAATTAGAACTGGTCGTTGTGAAATTAGAACTGGTCGTTGTGAAATTAGAATTGGTCGTTGTGAAATTAGAGTTGGTCGATGTGAAATTAAAACTGGTCATTGTGATTGTGAAATTAGAACTGGTCGTTGTGAAATTAAAACTTGTCGTTGTGAAATTAGAACTGGTCGTTGTGAAATTAGAACCGGTCGTTGTGAAATTAGAACTGGTTGTTGTGAAATTAGAACTGGTCGTTGTGAAATTAGAACTGGCCGTTGTGAAGTTAGAATTGGTCGTTGTGAAATAAGAACTGGTCGTTGTGAAGTTAGGACTGGTCTTTGTGAAATTAGAACTGGTCGTTGTGAAATTAGAACCGGTCGTTGTGAAATTAGAACTGGTCGTTGTGAAATTAGAACCGTTCGTTGTGAAATTAGAACTGGTCGTTGTGAAATTAGAACTGGTCGTTGTGAAATTAGAACTGGTCGTTGTGAAATTAGAACTGGTCATTGTGAAATTAGATTTGGTCGATGTGAAATTAGAACTGGTCGTTGTGAAATTAGAACTGGTCGTTGTGAAATTAGAACTTGTCGTTGTGAAATTAGAATTGGTCGTTGTGAAATTAGAACTGGTCGTTGTGAAATTAGAACTTGTTGTTGTGAAATTAGAACTGGTCGGTGTGAAATTCGAACTGGTCGTTGTGAAATTAGAACTGGTCGTTGTGAAATTAGAACTGGTCGTTGTGAAATTAGAACTGGTTGTTGTGAGATTAGAACTGGTCGTTGTGAAATTAGAACTGGTCGTTGTGAAATTAGAACTGGTCGTTGTGAAATTAGAACTGGTCGTTGTGAAATTAGAACTGGTTCTTGTGAGATTAGAAATGGTCGTTGTGAGATTAGAACTGGTCGTTGTGAAATTAGAACTGGTCGTTGTGAAATTAGTACTGGTCGTTGTGAGATTGGAGTTATATATGTAAATTAAACCTTAATAACTCTGAAATTGTGATTGGTCGTTGTGGAATCAAATTTGCCTATTCAAATTTAAAATTTATCACTGTGAAGCCAGTACAGTAAATTGTGGAATTAGATTTAGCCAGTGTGAAATTGGGATTGGTCATCGTAAAATTAGAATTCGAAATTGTGAAAATACTTTGGATTTCGTTTTAGTGAAATAAAAATTTGTTGCCGGGGACGTCAGTTGACAATGATTGAATACGCATTAAATTACCGTACCACCGGTGATTAAATGCATTCAATTAAAAAATCTAACAGTTTGTTAACTACACATACATTTTTCATTATAAAAATTCTATTGGATCGAATGCTACTTTCTCCTGATTTACTCCAATGTGACACCAGACACCAGATCCAAATTACTAAGCGACACCAGACCAGCAGATCTGACACGCTGCAGACGACACCCACGATCTCTGCGTAGACTTCCACTGCAGTGCAGGCGCACCGGCCATCGTTGTGTTGGTTGGTCGCTGCCTCCTGGAGGAGATTTTGTCTCCGGACGCGATGAAGGCAGTTGTTCGAGTTCGATTACAGTCAACGATTTTAGTTTGTCGAGCATGAAAATATCACGTAAACGTTAGATATCAACGTCCTGAATATGCTAAATAATAAGTACGCTGGTTGCCAATTGCATGGAGCTAGCTTTCAAATTCGTTTGAGAATATTCGGTATTAATGTACGCAAAAAAACGGTTCTTTATCACTTTTATCGTGATTAAATATATCGTTTTCTTCGCTGCTCGGTGTTATCAATATTTCCGGTATGATTGAAGTGTTTTTATTATAGCACAAGTTTTCTAGAAGCTGAAACTGATCGTACGTACGAATACACGCATTGAACACACGATTTAAAACGAGTTTAGTTTATCGTCGATGCGTATAGCAGCAAATGTTACCGTAATATTTTATCGTGTTTGATATTGTTCTACTTGTACTGTACGGAATTACATACGAACTACACCACAGATCATGAACGAGATACATGGCCTGAACGACGTTCTACTCTATCCAGTTATTTCCAGGATCGTTTACTAATGAGTAATTTAGTAGGGTTTTCACAATAAAGAATGTTTATAAATTCATGAAAGTCATTTTTCTTCAACCGAATTATCTTTAGAAAATTATAAACGAAGAACGCTGTTAATATTGAAATCATATATATTAGCACTGTACAAGGTCTTTGAATAAAATATTTACAAAAAATCTATTCATTCTATAAAACGTTTCGGAGACCAGCTCCATCCTTAGTAAGTCATTCTGCAAAAAGCAGAAAAATTGAATAAAGATAAATTCAGTTAAACCTAATGAACAAGTTTTTTAATTTAAAATCTTCGTAAAAATTTGCAAGCGAAATGAACTATTTGTGCTATTAAGGACAGGTTTTTTTTTGACTATGTATAGAGTTTCTAAAATGCGTAAGTTTAATTCATTTGGAGCATTACAAATAGTTAGTTCAATAGTTCATTCTCAAATAGTTCATTTCCCTTGCAAATTTATACGTAGATTTTTAATGAAAAAACTTGTTCTTTAGGTTTAACTGAATTTATCTTTATTAAATTTTTCTGCCTTATGCAGAATGACTTACTGAGGATGGAGCTGGTCTCCGAAACGTTTTATAGAGTGAATAGATTTTGTGTAAATATTTTATTCAATGACCGTGTACAGTGCTAATGAATATGATTTCAATATTAACAGCGTTCTTCGTTTATAAGTTTCTAAAAAATGTTTTTTTACCTTAATTTGCTTGGAGTTACAGCTGCCGCCTGGACAGCAACTGACTGGCGGCACATAGTGGTAGCAGCAGACTTTGTTACTCGTGCGCCTTCTTGGTAACTTCACTCACATCAACAATGTTTGGCAGGTGTTGTGGCGGATGTTGGTGAGTGTGTGTGTGTGAGTGCGAGGTTTATACCTACAGGACGAGGGAGAGTTGATGTTGTGATGGTAATATGCGGCTGCGCAGTCTGTGATGTAATAAACTCTGACTTTTATGGAAATGCATTTTAATAATGGGCTCATATAACGGGAAAAAGTATCGCTGCATATTTTCTGAGCTTCTCTAAATCCTATTTAGCTTCGTTTCACTCGGTATCAACGATACATTAGAGCTACCTTAACTTCAACCCTTCGATTCGTCACAAAAGTCGGGGATGGCGAATGTCAGAGACTGTTCCGTTTCGTACAAACTGACCAACACAGCCTGCATATGAACTGGAGAGGCGCACTTCAGAGTGATTCAGCAGTTTCTGGCATGCAAAATTTCGTTCAAAGGAAACTTTTCTAAAAAGTTGTGCACGCCTTCTTTGATTTGGTTGATTACATTTTGATTTACAGGTAATGTATGATAATTGAGCTTTTCAGACATCGAATTTCCGGTTAATGCGTAATCCATTAATTTTTTTCTTTATCCTGTGAACTTTTTCAGACGTTGATAGTGAATTAAAAAGTAACTTCCTTGGTATCGCTTGTTATTTTTTCTGAAATAAATTGCATGTTGCTTCTAAACTAGATCAAAACGTTATGAGACGAAGAGGCTTGATTATGAATAAAGAAGCAAAGAAAGTCGCTTTCAAATTCAACATTCTTATTATTACAGTCTAATACTAAAAGAAGAACGTTTCGACCTTTTAGGTCATTTTTAACTTCTGTCGATGGAAAATCACAAAATCCAATAAAATTTCAAGTAAAATTGCAGACAATGGAGAAAAGTGAAAATAAAAAACAACATACTAAAAAACAACAAATACAACCTAAACTAGCTGAAGGGGGAATGCAGACTGACTATAGCTATCATTCAAAACCGCAATAATGGCAGATGGCAAGACTACTCGCATCAATGTCAGATTTCACAGTTCAGTCTTTCGTAAACCTACTTTCACAGGGCTTGGGATCAGTTTTTTTAGTTTTTGCACTTTCAGATTCAAAATGAACAGCAGTAAGACTTTACTTTCCAGGGCATATAGTATATGTTCATCATTTTCCTCTCTTCATAAGGAATTTGATATTTTGAAATGTTTTTTTACATGCAACGGTTTCCCCTGCCAACTCATTGATTCAGCTGTTAAAAATTTCTTGAATAATAAATTTCACAGCAAACCGTATTCATGCTTAGTCAATAAAAAGCCGTTTTACCTGACATTACCGTATTTTGGGTACAAATCGGAAAACTGAAAAAGGAATTGCATTTACTATTATCTAAACATTTCATGCATATAGATTTCAAAATTATATTGGTCAATACGTTCAAAATAGGGTCATATTTCAATTATAAGGATAAAACTCCCGAAGGCATGCTCTCATTTGTTATCTACAAATATTGTTGCGCACGTTGTGCGTCTGAGTACGTGGGCTCAACAAAACGGGCCCTTAGTATTCGCGTTGCTGAGTATGCTGGTAGGAGGTTTAGAACAGGCCTCCTTCTCTCTGCGCCATCTCATTCTGCCATCCATTCTCATGAAGAGAAATGCGATCTTCCAGTGCGCTTAAACGATTTTAAAATAATTACATCCACATCTGGTATTATTAATCTTCGTATTTTAGAATCTTTGTATATTTTAACGGAAAAACCGGTTTTGAATGATAGTCAGTCTGCATTCCCACTGCAGTTAGTTTAGGTTGTATTTGTTGTTTTTTAGTATGATGTTTTATATTTTCGTTTTTCCTCATTGTCTAAAATTTAACTTGAAATTTTATTGGATATTGTGATTTTCTATCGACAGAAGTTGAAAATGACCTGACAGGTCGGAACGTTCTTTATTCAGTATTAGACTGTATTATAATAATAAGAATGTTGAATTTAATAGCGACTTTCTTTGCTCTTTTATTTATAACGAGGATTTGCAAGACGCAAAACATAAATATTTATTCATAAAGACGCTTGATCATTAGATAGATGAATTAATTCAAGTTCTTCGTTTATTCTGGTTCTGAAAGTGCTGTACTCCTGCAACCACTATCACGTGAAGGAAATGGAACGAGAACAGCAGGATTCTCGCACCATCTTCATCCGCAGTCCGTCCCTCGAGCGGACACGTTGGTTGTGTCCGTCCGGTCAGCTCCACCAACACAGCGCGATTACTGTAGACAACGATCGTCTGTTCCCACATTCATGTTCCTTTACAATAAATACTCGTTTATTTACATTCATGTTTCATTACCTCTACATTTCGAATGTCTGATAGTGCGGGTACCATAGACAACGATCGTCTATCCTCATATGTGAGTTCGTTCAAAATAAATGCTCGTTTTTTGCAATTCCTGTTTCTCCATTTCTGCCATGTCGACCGTACTGGCTGTGAAATGTTCTTGTTACTCTCGTGCTCTCTTTTTTCTGACGCTAGGGAAACTTTTGAGCTAGCATTACTTTGAGAGGAAATCAGGAAATGTGTTGTGTGTTAACGCAAGTCCCCCGAGCTAGTCACTAAGTATTCGTTCATGGGGTACGCACGAAAAGACTAGTTCTAAATTTCCAGCAGGTCGTCCTTTTGGCTGCTGATGTTGAATCATTTACTTCCATTCATTATACTTAATACTTGAGACTATATCAACGGGCACGACTGGACTTACACTCACGTTGGAATGCACGTGTAGACTGTCTAACAAAGCATTTTTCATAATTTTTTAGTTTTAAAAACCTACGTAAACTTCAAACAGCGCAACCTATATATAGGGAACTCATTTCAATGTTTTTCTCTCAAATCATTCAATCTGTCATAGACATGGTTCTCACAACTTCTATGTACGTTTATCAACCAGAGATCTTCCTGTTAAAGCCTCTCGAGACTCAATATTTTATGAATCAACTTTCGTCTAATTTTTTTTTTCTTTTTTTCTGCAAAAAGGAAACCGAAAACCTAAGTGCGAAATTTTCTACAGAACGTTTCTGGCATGTTTTTTGAGAATATGTAGTATTTCGTTGTAGAGGTTACGTGGTTGTTGTTGTTGACAAGTGGTGAGGGTAGTGGTGGTAGATGTCAAGAGGTGGATGTGGTTGTAATGGAGTGGTGGTGGTTGTCAAGGGGTGATAGTGGTTGTCAATGGTGATGGTGGTTATCAAGATGTGGTGGTGGTGGTTGTCAAAGGGTGGTGGTTATTTCATGGGGTGGTGGTTGCTGTCAAGGGGTGGTGGTTGTCAAGGGATGGTGGTTGCTGTCAAGGGGTGGTGGTTGCTGTCAAGGGGTGGTGGTTGTTGTCAAGGGGTGACGTGGTTGCTGTCAAGGGGTGGTGGTTGTCAAGGGGTGATGGTTGCTGTCAAGGGGTGATGGCTGCTGTCAAGGGGTGATGGTTGTCAAGGGGTGGTGGTTGCTGTCAAGGGGTGGTGGTTGCTGTCAAGGGGTGGTGGTTGCTGTCAAGGGGTGGTGGTTGCTGTCAAGGGGTGGTGGTTGCTGTCAAGGGGTGGTGGTTGTCAAAGGGTGGTGGTTGCTGTCATGGGGTGGTGGTTGCTTTCAAGGGGTGGTGGTTGTCAAGGGGTAGCGGTTGCTGTCATGGGGTGGTGGTTGCTGTCAAGGGGTGGTGGTTGTCAAGGGGTTGTGGTTGCTGTCAAGGGGTGGTGGTTGCTGTCGAGGGGTGGTGGTTGTCAAGGGGTTGTGGTTGCTGTCAAGGGGTGGTGGTTGTGGTCAATGAGTGGTGGTTGCTTAGGGGTGGTGGTTGCTGTCAAGGGGTGGTGGTTGTCAAGGAGTGCCTGTTTAGGGGTGGTGGTTGCTGTCAAGGGGTGGTGGTTGTTTAGAGGTGGTGGTTGCTGTCAAGGGGTAGTGGTTGCTGTCAAGGGGTGGTGGTTGTCAAGGGGTGGTGGTTGTTTAGGGGTGGTGGTTGCTGTCATGGGGTGGTGGCTGCTATCAAGGGGTGGGGGTTGTTTAGGGGTGGTGGTTGCTGTCAAGGGGTGGTGGTTGCTGTCAAGGGGTGGTGGTTGCTGTCAAGAAGTGGTGGTTGCTGTCAAGGGGTGGTGGTTGCTGTCAAGGGGTGGTGGTTGTTTAGGGGTGGTGGTTGCTGTCAAATGGTGGTGGTTGCTGTCAAGGGGTGGTGGTTGCTGTCAAGGGGTGGTGGTTGCTATCAAGGGGTGGTGGTTGCTGTCAAGGGGTGGTGGTTGCTGTCAAGAAGTGGTGGTTGCTGTCAAGGGGTGGTGGTTGCTGTCAAGTGGTGGTGGTTGTTTAGGGGTGGTGGTTGCTATCAAGGGGTGGTGGTTGCTGTCAAGGGGTGGGGGTTGCTGTCATGGGGTGGTGGCTGCTATCAAGGAGTGGTGGTTGTTTAGGGGTGGTGGTTGCTGTCAAGGGGTGGTGGTTGCTGTCAAGGGGTGGTGGTTGCTGTCAAGGGGTGGTGGTTGCAGTCAAGGGGTGGTGGTTGCTGTCAAGGGGTGGTGGTTGCTGTCAAGGGGTGGTTTGCGTTATAGTGGTCGTTGTCGTCGAATGATATTGGTGTTGGTAGTTATTATCAATGCTGAGTTGAGGATGTTATCATAGAATATTGTCGAATTACTGTTATTTGATGGAGCTCAATAGATGGTGGTGGTGACCTGGTCGTTCTATTGAAGGAGTGGGAGTGCATGTGGTGGATTGTGTAGGTGGTGGTTGAGATGGTTGCGATGAAAGGGCGGTTGAGTTGAGTGAGGGGGTGCTACCAAAGGTTGCTTCACCTCCCAACAGTTACATAACATAACACAACTTCGCCATGCGCGTAATCGTCCAATGAACCGCTCCTGCAGCCAAGGCCTCGTCTCGGAGGCGCGACCTGCGCCAAATGTTAGCTGGCAAAATATTGTGCTGAAATGATGCAGCAGAGAAATTATTTTCAAAAACCTTAAGCATGATGTGGAAAAATATACTTGAGTTCAAATGTGGATCACTTTCATTTCCAGCTTTAAAATATTCTATTATACTAAAAAAGATGCTTCAGACAAATTATTTGAATCTACCACGAATATTTATTTCAAAATATCAATGCGTGAATTATATCTCGTCGTTCATTACTTTATTTCATTTTTTTTATTGAGGCGGACAATAAAAATTTCGAAAAAGATCTTGAACTATGACGTGCCAGACAATGCGCAGTTGCGGTCAAAATTTGAACATTTTTGTGCGTAATCAAAAAAAGTATTGGTAATTTTGCGAATTTTACTCCATGAACTCAACCAAATTCTGGAGATTTGCTAAAAGAGAGATTTTAATGTTATGTAAGTGATCTACCGTCATTCACAATCATAGTTATTTTCCACACGTAGGTCACTTCGTCCAAAATGGTACAGCCAAATCTTTCGTGCTGCTCTTGTTCAGTGTTAGGGTAGTGTAAAGGCTCTCAGAGGATAATAGAATTATTTTTAAAAAGTTAGATTCTATAGGCAGACTTGGTCTGTTCAAGACAACCAAGTTTGCTGGTCGGACGAATAGCGAGTAAAATTTGAGGAGCCAACGCCTCCTCACAGTTGAGGTGCACTCGACGCCTCCTCACTATCGAGGTACACACGGCGCCTCTTCGATGCAGGGCTGTTTTCGGAGCCTCTCCTCAATTGAGGCGTCCCCGGCGCCTCATCACAGTCCCGCTTTCGCTTGAATTGACGTTGACGGTCGAGGAACACTTTCTCGTTCATCCACACCGACTTGCTGCGACACATCGGGCAGGTGTGCCTGCTCGTGACAACAACAAGCGCATGGTTAACATGAGCTCCAATATATCATCTACTCACGCTACAAAATCCATAAATCCATAAGTAATATGAAAAAAGGGCATGGTTAACATAGGCTCCAATATATCTTTTACTCACTCTACAAATTTCATCAATGCGAAAGTAACCTGAAAAAAGGGCATGGTTAACATGAGCTCCAAT
This sequence comes from Morinoia aosen, assembly GCA_030386875.1. Taxonomy (NCBI): domain Eukaryota; kingdom Metazoa; phylum Arthropoda; class Malacostraca; order Amphipoda; family Talitridae; genus Morinoia; species Morinoia aosen. The sequence continues at coordinate 40,075,737 of CM059574.1, forward strand.
ATATCATCTACTCACACCACAAAATTCATGAATCCAAAAACAACTTCTACTGGGGAAATAATTGCAACTATCAAAAACGACATCTTATTTAATTTTTTTTGTAATCAGACTTATAATCATGAATTTTAGTTTGGTTTGGTATCTTTATTGTTATAAAGTTTTCATTATTTATGTTTAGGTCACGAAAGTAGTACAAAGCGTTAGGAAACAAAAAGACCTTATATACGAATTTAATACATTAGAAAATAACCCAAGAACAGCCTAGAAGTTTCAAAGAGATCATACAACCAGATTTAAATAAAGCTTGTTCACGCAACAGGACTTATCATTTCGCATGTCATATTGAGCTCGATGGTAGAAAATACTGACCAAGAAGTTCTGATCCTATAAAGTGCTTACCTTCTTTTAAACCACGCCTCGATGCACGGACTGCAGAATATGTGGGAGCATCCTGAGAGGATGCAGAAGTCAGCTGTGGATTCTAATGCTTTTGAATAGCAAACCGCGCATTCCAACGGTTCGCCAGTCGTCGGAAATAAATCTGAAAATTGATTTATTCCTTCAAATCTGGATGATCTTCCACTGTAGAATGTTTGTTTTTCATTCCAAGTGTTCAATTTTTTTATAGTTGTCTTCATCTCCTTGGCTTGGAGTTTAAAGTGTTTCGCTGCATCTCCTTTTTTATTGACGGCTGGTAGGAACTCAGTTTCCACGTGCTCAAGCAAGATCTTTGCATGTTCCTTGTAGGCTTCAAATGCATCGTTGAATTCTTCGTAGTACGACTCAGGTTTGAAAAGGTCGAAGTTTGCCTTGAGGGCGTGGTTCAGGGCCGTGACGTACGATATCAAGTCGAGGGAGCCCACGGCCTTGCTGGTCAGTTCTTGGACGAGGCCTTTTACAATACTCACTAGAGACTTGAATATTTTGATCGCCGACTCCCTTCGAATCGCAGGGTCGTTAAAAAAACAGCACGGCTGATCTCTGTACGATACTACATCATGTCTTCTTCCTTCCAGGTCACCATTGTAGGCGAATATGTGTCTGTAGATCACAATTCGGACCATTGTTCCAGGCTCCAGTAATGCCGAAGGCAATTCGTACTTTTCAGTGGTCTTGGGTAAACATGGACGGTATCTTTGAAATTTCAGTCGAAGAAATTCTTCTGTAGATATTTCTGGATTAGCCGAGACTTCAGCAGGTCCCATGTGGAAGCTCATCCACCCCGACCACTCCACTCCATCAACTGTTTCAGCGTTAGGGGCATTCATTGTGTTGAAGGGAACGCGTAGTAATTGCAACCGCAGGCGTTACCTGGAAGTTATAAGCATTCAAATTTAGTAAACTTAAAATTGCATGATATATATTTGCTGCCGTTCTTTACTCATTTCTTAATATGCAATTCCTGTACCTAACAAAAAAAGAAAGCAGTGACATTATGTCATTAAGTTGAAGCTCAACAGTCAGAGAGACATTCCGGCTATCGACTGAAATTCTCGACCCAGCTGCGCTGGAGTCTAATTGCCCACAAACGCCACCGGTTCCTCTGATGGGGAACGTTGCGATTTCTATTGTTTAGCTCTGGACTGCCGGCTTATATTTACCTTATTCTTTTATGATACTCAGTTCAAACTCTCAGTCTTCTCCTAAATTCTACTTTGAAAATAAAAGCATATTGATGAGAGAGAGTTCTAAAAAGTTCGCTGCATATTCTGAGTGATGTGAATGACGTACCTTTGTCCAAACTTCAAGTATTCTAGCATCAATTTCTTCGCAGATCAAATACAAAAATGGGATATTTTTGCTCACGTTTTATTGCGTTTCTCGACCTGTTTACACCACTGATGATTCCAAACATAATAATATTTCCAGCTCAAATGTCTGCTCATATATCGCATGTGTTTTATTTTGTAAAGTCTGGTCCAGCGACGACACTGAATGCAGCTGCTCCACCACGGTACCACTGTAGAATGTGGCACATAAACTAATAAAACAAAATTAAATGGTTTTAATACAGAGTCTTTTAAAAACCAATCGTGTACAGAATTAAAAAAAATTGCCTGGTGTGCACAAAATTTGCTAAACTCTAATAAAATGGAGTCTTTTTTTATTTTGAGGTTATCATGAGCAACAGAGACTTGTCCTACAGTTGCTGTATAATATTATCAGAAAAAAGCAATGAACACAGTGCATGAATATAACAAAAAACAAAGCATTTGGAATGAATCATAAATGGTTTTCATTCCTTAGAGAGAAGCGTTAACGTATCATTCTTACACCAGCAACGATTGAAAGAAAGAAAAACGAAAAAACTTCATTTTCCAAGTTGCCACATGAAATACATGCCAACATAATGGTTTTTAAAAAGTTTCTCAATATAGGACGTCCTAAAACAAAAGTTCCATACGAGGAGTACTAATTGACAAACCATCAGAGGTGTACAAATAAACAGACCATACGAGGCATATTAATACACAAAATATACGAGGCGTACTAATAGACAAACCATACATGCCGTGCCATACATACACTCAACCCAGGTGTCTGAAATGGGTACCGGTCTTGACCGGGGGAAAGTGTAATGGCGTCCTGGCGTTAGTTATAAGGCATTTGAAAATCCAATGTATAAGGTGATATGTATCATGCTTGAAATTGGAAATAAAGCATCCGTAGATTCCTTCATTATGCTAATAGTCTAACTCTGTCAAGGGTAGTTGTAATGAGAAATGATAAATATCATCTCTTGGATATTTTATATTCCAAGAGATGTCTAACAACTTATAAATAATTCGAATACTGCTAAGGAATTATTCGAAACTCCCAAGTTCTGAGTTGAAATTATCGAAGTAGGAAAAATACAAAAAACGCTACCCGGGAGCAGATTGAAACCCCATCGTAAATGACAATCAAGTATTGAGAAAAGGTTAGTCACGAAGTAATTTATAAAGAACATCGAAGTAGGAAAAAGACCAAATACGCTATACCGGAGCAGATTGAAACACCATCGTAAATGACAATCAGGTATTTAGAGAAGGTAAGTCACGAAGGAATTTACAAAGAACATCGCGCAACACAGCTCGCACATCTGGAAACGCGTAAACAAACTTACACTCAGAAATGAAGTGCATGGCTTGTTCAGCATACAAATATAGAGATAATTTTTGCACGAGCGCTTTATTTCATATATCTGTTTATACCTTTAAATTCTTCTATTCACAGAAATGCCCTTCGGGGCCGTGATAGATCAATTTATAAATCATTATGCAAGCGCAATCAATAAGTTTATTTCTGGAATTTGGTTTAGTGTTAACTGATCGCAGAGCTTTAGGTAAAATGTAATGTGTCATGAGGTTTTGCTTTTTACGCAAAAAGTAGGAATAGAAACATGTATATGTACATGTGCTTATATATATGTGCGAAACGTGTGCATGTGTACACTGATACATAGACTTTCATGTTTGCGTGCTCACACATACACACCCATGCACATACTAACACACATATTCATATATATACGTATTGAAAATGAATATAAGAGAAATGCTAATAAACATGAAAAATAATCTTGCTCTTTCTATATTTAAAATGATAGCCAAAGCTCTGATGAATCATAAGAAATAACCTGATGAAAAATAAGTAATTGAAAAAGGACTTCGAAAACGTATAAATGGAATCGTTTTTTAATTTCATAAAATAAATTTTAAGGAAACACAAGTTTCCGCCAAGGAACAACATTAAAAACAAAAAAAAATTCATATCTTCTCGATATTCTCTGCGACATCATGCGGACACGGGCACATGGGATAAAATGGAGATACAGTGTAAGCCGGTTACCACTCATGATTGAAAAATATAGAAATGCATCTTCCAATGTACTTTTCCAAATCAATGTACCAATGTACTTTTCCAATGTACAAATCCAAACCTAATGTTTGAATCTCAGCTGAATTGATGTTTTGAGTTTTAGTCTTCAGGTCTTAGACACCAATAATGCACCTATGCTAACATAAGCCGCGAAGTGTGCTTGGAAATTTCTAAGTTAGCCATGTACTCCTTAAGTGGAAAACTTTTTCTCCACGATGACGAATGACCGCACTCAGAAAAATAAAACAAAAAAACGGCAATAGCTAGAATATTTAACCGCATCAAATGAAATCCTCGTATCTTACACCAAGGATTTCGAGTCCTTTCGTTCACTGTAGATTGCCGCAAACTGTCACAGTATTCTTAGAGAGACAAAATCAAAATATCCGTACAGGACACTTCTTGAGTAAAAAACAGCAGAATTTTATTTCGGGGCATCAAATAACTACCTACTACCTGGCTCTAAATGATTAATGGATAGTGCAAACACACTGTTTGAAATTATTTCATGGGATCAGTTGTTGACCATTGAAAATTCAAAATCGTTCATGAGTCAACCCAAAAATACTGAATATCAATGAATTACCGCACATTATAAGAAAATCCGTCGATTTTTTTACTTACCTCAGTTTCTTCAACTGGATAGCTTTTATTTCTGTACCGGCACAAACTTTACAAATTTGTTAGCACTATGAACACTTCACCTTCACAGGTCACCAGCCAGACGACAAATGATATCGCACGTGTCTCCTTTCTTAGAGCTAGGCCCATGACCCATGTGGTTTTCATTCAAAAAGGTCCATCCGTAGATAGCAGCTGTTTACTTGGGCGGGGTACCTGATTTTTTAAGTTTCAGTAGCTCCTTCCATCATCATCTTGTATTGTTGCGTCTCCACATTTTTTAAGTTACTAACTAACAAGGAGCCAATTTGACTGGATGTCAAGGTATTCTTCATTAGAACACATTTAAACTTAGTTTTTGGTCTGCCAAGAATGCCAGATTTGTCTTGAAAAATTACCGACTTCAAGTATCAGCGAAAACAATGTTTGAAAGTATGTTTTCATTGAGCATAGTAAACAAATTATGTTTTATCGCTTTTTACCAGTCTGAATTATAAATCAGTCACTTTCACACTTGTTTCCTGGCTACAAAATTTTACCAAAGCATAAGAAAAATTCAGAACATCGACTCATTTTTTAGATGTGTATCTATTGGAAAATTTGAAAGTTTTAGGCGAATTCTATTATATTATTAATCTGTCGCAGATTAGAATGCTCTCCGTATGATTTCACAGAATTTCAATATTTGCAGTGGATTACAATATCATTGAAAGGGATGAACAATGAATTACAAATCGAGTTATATTCCGATTGAAAGAAAACACACTCACTGGTCGGGTCTGTGGAATGCTAAATGTCAATCGTTACCTGCGATCCTCCTCAGGCATCGAAACGTAATGTTTTGAAAAATAAAATAAAAATATTGAAAAGAGCGGATTTTCTTTGAGAAAGGAGCAGCAGCTTTGAAAATATCATATTTCTATCCAATAATTATTAGGTAAGTTAAGAATTCAAAATAATACGCCAGTGTAGCTTAGAGAATTGACATTTTTTTAGCACAATTCCTGTTTGCTAAAATATTTACATTCATTATCGCTGCTGAAATTTTCTAACCTAATGTATAAGTAATTATTTGTTTGGAGAAACGAAGGATCGGGATCATTATGCCAAGAAAATATAAAGCTATTATCTCTATGATAGCACAAAACGCTTCATCTTTATTCACTTTCTTGAATCGGATAACCTTTATCCCCGCAGCGGCCACAAACATTACAGCACTGTAAAGCCATTTCACACTGAGCTAGCAAAGCAGCATCTAGCAAGCTCGCATGAACTATCTAACAGATAGGCTCCAAGACTGGTAGGTAGGAATAGCATTTTCACCTCGCATGCTGGATGCAGGATAAAGCGTACGAGTTCAGTGTGAAGGCAACAGCTCGTAATAGTGCTATTCCTACCTACCGGCCTCGCAGACCATCTGCTAGACAGCTAATGCGAGCTCGCTAGATGTTGCTTTGTAAACTCAGTGTTAAGTAGGCGTAAACACCATGTCGTCGCAGGTCAACCGGGAGGATTAGAAAGTTTTTTTTCCGGTGCCCTACCTTGCTTTCTTGGGACTAGGCCCAAGGCTTTCGCGTTTTTTCAACTGGTGATCTTTTATTTTTGTTACGATAACATCTGAGTTCATTTGATGCTTTGTTCACTTCGATTTTAAATTTGTACGTATAAATGCAGTATCCAAGTTTGTTTGATGTATCACTTATGAGTTTTTAATTCGGAAAACTCACAATTGACTGCTGGAATGGGCTCCACTTAAGTAAATGAAACGAGTTACGATGATATCTGAGTTCATTTGATGCATTTGTCATTTTGATTTTAAATTTGAGCATTGTAATGCATTATCCAGGTCATTTTGATGCACTATTTATGGAGAATTTTTAAGCCGGATAATTGATTTTTGACTGCTGAAAAAGGCTGCGCTTAAGAAGATGAAACGAGTAGGGCACGTGCTATTGAATATTTTGTTTGAAAATTTGTCGAATAATAAATACTTTTCAAAATTATAACCATTCAACCCTCATAAAATCAGGATGTGAGCAGAATATCGTGAAGCACGTACACGCAATTTCGTTCTTCCATGGTCACTTTGCATTATATATAACAATAACGTAGGAGCGAAATGTAACCAAATAGTCATTTTTAAATCAAATTTTTTATACATCAACTATAATAGTAAACCTTCAGATTCCAAAAAAAATTTCAGTGTATTGAAATATACTCACGATCAGGTATTTTCAACCACAATTTTCTGTATTTCAGCAACAACAAAATTTGCAACGTTTTAACATCTCCAAAATTGTGTCCGTCTGACAAATATCGTAAGCCTATCGTGTGTCTCCTTTCCATGCTTGCGCGACTTCGTTTATTCGTATTCACATTACAGTACAATTAACAATAACGAAAGAGCGGAATGTGACCAAACTGCTGGTTTTAAAACCAGCGTTTTTCTATCAACAGCAAAACTGTGCATTCACGTCTCAATTGTTCCCAGAGCCTAGAACTCTACGCTCTGTCGATCTGTTTCGATGCATTACAAACTTGTTCCCGAGTGAAATCAGAAGGATTTTTCAAAAGGAACTATCGAAGCTGCTAAGTAAAAATATCATTTCATCACAACGGAATTGATAAAAAAAATCTTCATTTCCAAACCAAAGGTCTAAAAGCTCAAGCGAATATGACAATTGTAGGCAATCCTGAAAGTTAATATAAGAGGCACACAAAATGTACCAGTAAGGGATAAATTTCTTGACATAAACTGAACTTCGTCATTCATTGTCTCAGTCGCAGCCGTGACTAACTCGCAACCTGACAGCTAATGCGCCTATTGTACAGCGTAGGCCTAAATAGAGGTCGTAGGTTCAGTCAATTGAAGCGACGAAGACAAAGAGATGAAATAATGTTAATTTCAGTTTAGATTTATTCTCTTTTCTTATGCAAGTTGTGCTTCATAATTCATATGGTAATGATAATAGTAAAGAAAAGCCTTCTTCTACCAGTCCTATCTTTTTGAGTTTTACCTACATTTTCCATCATTAAATATTTTTAGCAGATATGTTTTGCATGATGAATGTTCATTATTAACTAAAAAATAATTGAGAAATGGAAATGATATGTTCATCAGTTTACGAGTTTGCATGGTTATATCGCTCTTTTTTATAGGTCAGCATGGTGTGAAAATCAAGTTGGTGTCACTCAGGAATTTTACGTTGCTAAACAAAGTACCAATGTACCTTTTCCGGTTCTTCCAGCCGACTTCTCCTACACAGCCTTCGCCCGTAGAATTTTGAACTTGTAACTCGTGTGGACGTCTGGAACGTTCGCACTGGTGTATGGGTGCGTTTACACTGCAAGCGGAGCTGCGCGTAGCAGAGCAGAGCGGAGTGGCGCGCTTGGGAAATTCGTGGAAATTTTTTGACGCTCGCTGCGAGCCTTTCTCCGCGGCTCCAACTATGGATCGTCATATCCTACAGGGGTAGAATTGTCGTTTGTTTCAAAAAGTATAAGATGTAACTTATATTATGTATAATTAATCATAAAACAACTATAACTAATAGTGTAACATGTAATATTTCATTTTTATTGTACCCATTTGGATTTATTATGCATAAATTAATTTTTTTCTTGTGCTTTCTCTGATTTGTCATTTTATTATTGCTTTAATTGAAGGAATCTGCATTTATTTTCATTGTTATGTAGTTATATTTTTTTTGGGATGTTATCTACATTATGTTATGATCTTGTAAAAGAAATAATTATGTACGATCTTGTAATAAAGTTTTCATTTTTTCAGTAAAATGGGAGTAGAATGAGGCTGTATGGTGAAGAGAGAGGAGGAGGCCTCAATGAGTGTCCGATCCAAAATAAGCTGCAAAATACCATGGTCTTGCGTGATATTTTTCCAATATTAACTGAAAATATTTCAGTATTTTGAGAGTTTTTAGGTCAGAAGAAGTCAGTATTTGTCCGTATATTTCACTCAGCTTCCTCTGGCACAACCCTGAGTTACTGGAGGTAATTACTTTACTTACACTCACGTTCAAGTCACCATAAGATTTTCATTCGTTCCTACTGGTCTACGAAAACCTGTAGTCCTATAAAGTGATACAACCTTTATGTTAAGACTTCGATTTTACTTAAAGGACTTTGCTTTACATGTATCCTCAATAAAAATTTGTTAATTATTACTGAATAACGAAATTCATCTCATTGGAAATTTTTCTTTCTATAAGGAATTGAAGTACATCAAAATTTCTCGGTTTCATCAGTAAATACTGGAAGAATCGCGATTCATCATCCGTCAGTGCTTCAAAGAGATAGTGGTATTTTCCATAGCGATCTCTCCTCGCGTTGATGAGGTGGGCCTAGTATTTCCGTTTCTGTTTTTTGCTATCGAACCATAGGAATGCACACACGAAATCCTCCTTAGCGCCTGATTCTTGCGTGGGTCGCTCTGCTCTACCTACATGTGAACACCTGCTCCGCTCCGCTTGTAGTGTGAACGCTCCCGAACCTGAACGTGATCACGCTGGTCGCGATGTGAGCCGCCGGTGTACACGGAGGGAATATTCATACTACTGACCGACCAGCAGTCTCAAGTTAAATTTTCATAAATACTTAATCAAAGCAAAATGAAGGTACTGTCACTTAATGTTTGATATTTTCGAAATGTCTCAATACCTTTAAATTAAGTTAAATATTGAACTTTTAATCATTCATTTGAATCGAATGTTGAACTTCAGTCTGACTAATTCCGGTCATCGTGTTAATGTACGGCTTCAATATAGCACGGCCATGGATGGTATAAGAAAAATTTAGATTTAATGTCCTACCCAATCAGATAGAGTATTATATTAGCTTCAGCTGCTTCCCTGCTTCATTTTTAGTGTATAATTGGTGATTTTACGGCTAAAAATACCTCTCGAGCGACGGCTTACATCGCCACCACGCTAGCCTCTACCGCTATGTGTAGTTCCCTCGAAATGATATATAGGACTGGTATTTCTCATGGAAATGGTAGGACTAGTTCCTCTCCTGGAAATGATAGGACTGGTACCTCTCCTCGAAATGATGGGACTGGTACTTCTCCTGGAAATGATAGGGCTGGTACCTCTCCTGGAAATGATAGGACTGGTACCTCTCCTGGAAATGATAGGACTGGTACCTCTCCTGGAAATGATAGGACTGGTACCTCTCCTGGAAATGATAGGACTGGTAGCTATCCTGTAAATGATAGGACTTGTACCACTCCTGGAAATGATCGGACCGGTACTTCGCATGGAAATGATAGGACTGGGACCTCTCCTGGAAATGATAGGACTGGTACCTCTCCTGGAAATGATAGGACTGGTACCTCTCCTGATTGTATACTTCACCCACGCACCTTATTGAAAATCCCGAGTAGAGAGTCTTAGGACCGATATTACTCCTGAACGAGATGAATAATGAAACGCATGCTAAAGGAAATATTGGGATCATATTTATTATGGACAAAATATAAACCAGGACAAAAAGTATTTAATTTGCAGTCTCTTAATTTAGTGTGTCATGTATAGAATACAAAAACGCTCCTTGCTTAGAAGAGATCAGAATGTTGCATTAAAAATCGTAAACGAGTCTCCGTTATCAAGACACGCTATTTCGAAGGGAAGAATCGATATCTATCGAGATCTGGACTAACTGAAGACGATGTCCAGGTCTTCATTGAGCGGCAGGTTCACGGTGACGACGAACACCTGCGACACGTCGTCGTACACGAACGTGTCCACGTCGCCGCCGTTGACGGTGACGGAGCCATGGGCGGCGGGGTAGCCGAGGATGCGGACGGTGCCGAGGTTGACGCCGTCGGCCGCGGTGCGGTCGTACATCCCCGTCAGCACCATCTCGTTCTGGAGGCACGGGGAGGAATTGTATTTTGCCCTAGTATTTTCTGTATCATTTTACTTTAGTATGTTATGCAAAATATTACTTTTGCATGTTCTGTTGCAAATTACCCTACAATGTTCTGTAATATTTTACCCATGTATGTTCTGTAACATATTACCTTAATATGTTCCGAAAAATTACCTTAAAATATTCCAGAACAGGAGTTTAATTGAATTCCTCAGTCGGTAATGAGAAAAAAGTCGATTATTAGAGTCCTTATCCAACACAGTTACGCGTGTGCATTAGCCAGTTAATAACGAGTGTAACCATAAAACTTCACATGAAATCCTGCGAGCATCAGAACAAACAAACAATTTCCATACCTAAAAGCCAGTTGACCTCAGAGCCAATCATTGCCACCGCGGCTGTGTACTTCGAATACAGAAAATTTGGAAAATGTACATTTTACCAATGATATTTTTGAGCTCAAGGTTCATTGTTGATGTTGATACCATATATGAAATTTAATGTTAAACACTGCAAATGACGGTTTAATTTTCATTTTATTAATACTGGTAAAGTGCGTTGCAGATCAAAATAAATGAACTTCAGTGTTGGACGTGTTTATCCCGTGGGTGACTTGCTGCACATTAGTACTTAAAATATTACCTTGTAAAATAATATTACCTTGTAGCGTAGCTGAGTAAGCCGCAAAAAATCTGAGCTGGTTTTGCTACGCTGCGAACTGATTTACCACTGACTGACCACATGAGCTTCTTGATGACCTTTCATATATGTACATAAGTGTTGGCTTCGAGTTCGGTATGGCTTGAGAAACTGGTGAAATTGAGTACTGAGCTCTGAATACCGAAACTGTCATTTAAAAGGTGGGTAACCCAAGTGGACTAATAAAATTTTATTGTCATAAATTTGTATAAATTAACACAAAATGTGTTTAATTTTTTCACACACTGCTCTAAGAAGCCGTGCACATCTTTTTAGAAATTTTTTCTTTGAACGAAGTATTCTACAAGTATTCTACAGGCCAGAATCTGATGAATCACTCTGAAGTGCGCCTCTCCAGTTCATATGCAGGCTGTGTTGGTCAGTTTGTACGACACGGAACAGTCTTTGTCATTCTCCATCCCCGACTTTTGTGACGAATCGAAGGGTTGAAGTTAAGGTAGCTCTAATGTATCGTTGATACCGGGTGAAACGAAGCTGAATAGGATTTAGAGAAGCTCAGAAAATATGCAGCGATACTTTTTCCGTTATATGAGCCCATTATTAAAATGCAGTTCCATAAAAGTCAGGGCTAATTTCATCACAGACTGCGCAGCCGCATATTACTCTCATAAGATCATTTCTCCCTCGTCCTGTATGTAAAAACCTCGCACATACACACACACACACCAACATCCGCCTCAACATCTGCCAAACATTGTTGATGTGAGTGAAGTTACCAAGAAGGCGCACGAGTAACAAAGTCTGCTGCTACCACAATGTGCCGCCAGTCAGTTGCTGTCCAGGTGGCAGCTGTAACTCCAAGCAAATTATGGCAAAAAATAAACATTTTTTTCATAGTGAAAACCGTACTAAATTACTCATTAGAAAACGATAAGAAAATAAGAAAATAACTGGATAGAGTAGAACGTCGTTCAGGCCATGTATCTCGTTCATGATCTGTGTTGTAGTTCGTATGTAATTCCGCACAGTACAAGTAGAACAATATCAAACACGATAAAATATTACCGTGACATCTGCTGCTATATGCATCGACGATAAGCTAAACTCGTTTTAAATCGTGTGTTCAATGCGTGTATTCGTACGTACGATCAGTTTCAGCCTCTAGCAAACTTGTGCTATAACAAAAACAGTTGAATCATAATGGAAATATTGATAACATCGAGCAGCGAAGAAAACGATATATTTAATCACGATAAAAGTGATAAAAAACAGTTTTTTTTGCGTACATTAATACCGAATATTCTCAAACGGAATTGAAAGCTAGCTCCATGCAATTGGCAGCCAGCGTACTTATTATTTTGCATATTCAGGACGTTGATATCTAACGTTTACGTGATATTTTTATGCTCGACAAACTAAAATCGTTGACTGTAATCGAACTCGAACAACTGCCTTCATCGCGTCCGGAGACAAAATCTCCTCCAGGAGGCAGCGACCAACCAACACAACGATGGCCGGTGCGCCTGCACTGCGGTGGAAGTCTACGCAGAGATCGTAGGTGTCGTCTGCAGCGTGTCACATCTGCTGCTCTGGTGTCGCTTAGATTACGTTGGTGTAAATCCAATGGAAAATTGCGATCGATCCAATCGGGCTGTTGACGACAGAAAATGTATGTGTGTATATAACTAATTGTTAGATTTATTCTAAAAAGCATTTAATCACCGTCAACTAACGTCAACGGTAACAAATTTTTCTTTCACCAAGAATAAATCCACAGTATTTTCACAATTTCCAATCCTTATATCACGATGACCAATCCTAGTTTCCCATTCGCTGAATCTAATTTCACAATTATTGAGTCTCAAAAGTTTATTCTAGTTTCAAGTATGGCTCGTCGGTCGTGTGTATTGCACTAGAGTATATCAAATTCTACATGAGTACTATTCTAAAGTTAGTTTCATAAACAGGCTTCAATTCAAATAACAAAATCTACGGGTAGGGAAATTTTATATGGTAGAAAAGTTACTCGGAATGTTATTTATTACATGTTTTTATCTATTTAACGTACTAAAAGAGAAGGTAGTCATCTGTCTGAAACTCATCTCTGGAAGTGTGACGTGGACCTACTGCTCCTGGGAAACCATTAGCTGCACGTGCTCAGAGGCATTGTAGAGCTTGTTCGTCATGGTTAGCTTGCTCAGCAGCTCAGCAGCTTCGTCTTCAAACCACCAAGTGCTACCTGCTCGGTTTGTCGGTGACATGACGCTCAAATTGGATTCTATTGGAGAATGTTGTCGTAGATGTAGGAATTTGAAGTTCTTCATCGAATCTTTAGCGTTTCAGTTTCGACAGTTCTTCTCGTACATATTTTTTAAGTTCTGTCGGGGTAATTTTGCAAAGCGGCGCTAGTTATTACAAGCAAAACTTTTAAACTCAAGGAAAACTTGGAAATCAAGTTTCAGCGTTGATGGATGAGTCAGAAGATTTCGAAACTACTATTTCTTCAAGGAATTTTTTCGTGATTATATACGACTCGACTTGTCATGGATTGAATTTAAACGAACAAATTATTTGAATCCTTTAACGGAATAATTACGGAATAACCTTAATTTTTTACGTACAAAAAATTTTAAGAATGAGGAATAAATTGTCGCTCGTTTTTAACGTACTGAGTAACGGTATTGCCTTTTTTTGAGAAATGTTTGTTTTCAAAGTATGGAGAAGAGAGGAGAAACAATGTAGCCTTCTCTTCGAAAAAAAAACTCTCAACATATTCTTTGTAAAAAAATTCAATGTGAATCTCACAAATCAAGGCCAATGTCTTTACGTAAAAAAATTGGCTGAAAAACTTTCCGAATTTGCTCGTGATTCATAAGACACAAAAACTCAAAGGCTACACAACTGCGCCTACAACAGAAATATCTCAAGAGAACGAACTCTCGCTGCTCGGTGACAGACATGGGACGCTCTCGCTCCATGCGACTCTGTTGTGTGTGCTTACTTAATGACTTTCGATTAGATATGCCTCCTGTGGTCATGATCTTACGGAATTATGTGAAGTTATTGAAAGAGAACTGCAGGGTCTTCCTGAGCATTAAATGGTCAACTTATTTCAAACTAAATATAACTTGTTTCGAACAATATTTAATACAAAACGAATGAAATTTACTGGTCACGAAAGAAATTTAGCTCGCGCCAAACTAAACTTGAGTGTCACCAACAATAATTTCTGTCTCCCTCTCAGCATTTACTTGTCGCTAACAAAATGCATGTTATCTTGGGGAAATGTATATTTCTCATAAGGAAAATTTCATTTGTAAATGATGTCGGTCGGAATTTTCATCAATGAATTTTTATTTCCGGCGTTCTAAACTAAAACAAGTTGTAGTTTTGATGAGCTCACTTTATCTCACATTAACTTCTAGAAATTAGTTTAACAAAAATCAACGCGAGATATTTCTTATCATTGATACACTGTACTAAGCACTCACTACAGTTACTCTACCATATGATTAATGGAGAATATATTAAGAAAGTAAAGAAGTTTTACATTTGAGAAACGTTTAGTAGCGCAGAAAATTCTGATAACAGAATAAATATTTCATAAATTTCGCATTCCATAATTATGATACTTTAGTATAAAACATTGCATGGAAATTGGATCTAGGTGAGTTCAGATAGGATTTACTGAGTTCATTGTAAATAATGTTGAACAAAATGTACCTAGTAGAAATAAATCTGCTACATTTACCACGCACTAACAGGAGGGCATGTTGAGTAGCTCATGCAACAGCGCTCCTGTAGTGAACGTCTGCACTTCAGAGCTGCACCTTGTGATGCTGGCTGGACTCGAGCGAATAGGAGCGGGTCGTTGTGAAGTTAGGACTGGTCGTTGTGAAGTTAGAACTGGTCGTTGTGATATTGTAATTGGTCGTTGTGAAATTAGAACCGGTCGTTGTGAAATTAGAACCGGTCGTTGTGAAGTTAGGACTGGTCGTTGTGATATTAGAACTGGTCGTTGTGAAATTAGAACTGGTCGTTGTGAAATTTGAACTGGTCGTTGTGAAATTAGAACTGGTCGTTGTGAAATTAGAACTGGTCGTTGTGAAATTTGAACTCGTCGTTGTGAAATTTGAACTGGTCGTTGTGAAATTAGAACTGGTCGTTGTGAAATTAGAACTGGTCGTTGTGAAATTTGAACTGGTCGTTGTGAAATTAGAACTGGTCGTTGTGAAATTAGAATTGGTCGTTTTGAAATTATAACTGGTCGTTGTGAAATTAGAACTGGTCGTTGTGAAATTAGAACTGGTCGTTGTGAAATTAGAACTGGTCGTTGTGAAATTAGAACTGGTCGTTGTGAAATTAGAACTGGTCGTTGTGAAATTAGAACTGGTCGTTGTGAAATTTGAACTGGTCGTTGTGAAATTAGAACTGGTCGTTGTGAAATTAGAACTGGTCGTTGTGAAATTTGAACTGGTCGTTGTGAAATTAGAACTGGTCGTTGTGAAATTAGAACTGGTCGTTGTGAAATTTGAACTCGTCGTTGTGAAATTAGAACTGGTCGTTGTGAAATTAGAATTGGTCGTTTTGAAATTATAACTGGTCGTTGTGAAATTAGAACTGGTCGTGGTGAAATTAGAATTGGTCGTTGATAGATTGGATTTATATATGTAAATTAAATCTTAATAACTCTGAAATTGTGATTGGTCGTTTTGGAATCAGATTCGCCGATGCAAATTTAAAATTTATCACTGTGAAATTAAAACATTAAATTGTGGAATTAGATTTAGCCAGTGTGAAATTGGGTTTGGTCATCGTGAAATAAGAATTTGAAGTTGTGAAAATACTTTGGATTTCGTCTTAGCGAAATTAGAATTTGTTGCCGGGGACGTCAGTTGACAATGATTGAATACGCATTAAATCACCGTACCACCGGTGATTTAATGCATTCAATGAAAAATCTAACAGTTTGTTAACTACACATACATTTTTCATTATAAAAAACTCTATTTGATTGAACGCTACTTTCTCCTGATTTCTCCAATGTGACACCAGACACCAGATCCAAATTACTATTTGTGCTATAATTAACTATTTGTGCTATTAAGTACAGGTTTTTCTTTGGCTATGTATAGGGACTCTAAAATGCGTAAGTCTAATTCATTTGGAGCATTACAAATAGTTAGTTCAATAGTTCATTCACAAATAGTTCATTTCTCTTGCTAATTTATATGTAGATTTCTAATGAAAAAACTCGTTCTTTAGGTTCAACCTAATTTATCTTTATTCAATTTTTCTGCCTTTTACAGAATGACTCACTGAGGATGGAGCTGGTCTCCGAAACGTTTTATAGAGTGAATAGATTTTTTGTAAATATTTTATTCAAAGACCTTGTACAGTGCTAATATATATGATTTCAATATTAACAGCGTTCTTCGTTTATAAGTTTCTAAAAAATGTTTTTTACCTTAATTTGCTTGGAGTTACAGCTGCCGCCTGGACAGCAACTGACTGGCGGCATATTGTGGTAGCAGCAGACTTTGTTACTCGTGCGCCTTCTTCGTAACTTCACTCACGTCAACAATGTTTGGCAGGTGTTGAGGCGGATGTTGGTGTGTGTGTGTGTGTGTGCGAGGTTTTTACTAACAGGACGAGGGAGAGTTGATCTTATGAGTGTAATATGCGGCTGCGCAGTCTGTGGTGAAATTAGCTCTGACTTTTATGGAACTGCATTTTCAATAATGAGGTCATATAACAGAAAAATAATCGCTGCATATTTTCTGAGCTTTTCTAGATCCTATTTAGCTCTTTTTCACCCGGTATCAACGATAAATTAGAGCTACCTAAACTTCAACCGTTCGATTCGTCACAAAAGTCGGGGATGGAGAACGTCAGAGACTGTTCCGTGTCGTACAAACTGACCAACACAGCCTGCATATGAACTGGAGAAGCGCACTACACAGTGATTCATCAGTTGCTGGCATGTGGAAAACTTCGTTCAAAGGAAACATTTCTAAAAAGTTTGGCACGCCATCTTAGATTTGATTGATGACATTTTGATTTACAGGTAATATATGATAATTGAGCTTTTCAGACATCGAATTTCCGGTTAATGCGTAATCCATTAATTTTTTCTTTATCCGGTAAACTTTTTCAGACGTTGGTAGTAAATTAAAAAGTAATTTCCTAGATATCGCTCGCTATTTTTTCTGAAATAAATTGCATGTTGTTTCTAAACTAGATAAAAACGTCATGAGATAAAGAGGACTGATCATTAGATAAATCAATTAATTTAATTTCTTCGATTGTTCTTGTCCTGAAATCTGCTGTACTCCTGCTGCAACTATCACGTAAAGGAAATGAAACGAGAACAGCACGACTCTCGAACCATCCAGATCCGCAGTCCGTCCCTCGAGCGGACATGCACGTCGGTTGTGTCCGTGCGGTCAGTTCCACAAACACAGCGCGATTACTGTAGACAACGATCGTCTGTTCCCACATTCATGTTCCTTTACAATAAATACTCGTTTATTTACATTCATGTTTCATTACCTCTACATTTCGAATGTCTGATAGTGCGGTTACCATAGACAACGATCGTCTATCCTCATATGTGAGTTCGTTCAAAATAAATGCTAGTTTTTTGCAATTCCTGTTTCTCCATTTCTGCCATGTCGACCACACTGGCTGTGAAATGTTCTTGTTACTCTCGTGCTGTCTTGTTTCTGACGCTAGGGAAACTTTTGAGCTAGCATTACTTTGAGAGGAAATCAAGAAATGTGTTGTGTGTTAACGCAAGTCCCCCCGAGCTAGTCACTAATGTGGTTCATGTGGTACGCACGAAAAGACTAGTTCTAAATTTCCAGCAGGTCGTCCCTTTGGCTGCTGATGTTGAATCATTTAATTACATTTATTATACTTAATACTTGAGACTATATCAACGGGCACGACTGGACTTACACTCACGTAGGAATGCACGTGTAGACTGTCTAACAAAGCATTTTTCATAATTTTTTGGCTTTTAAAAACCTTCGTAAACTTCAAACAGCGCAACCTATATATAGGGAACTAATTTCAATGTTTTTCTCTCAAATCATTCAATCTGTCATAGACATGGCTCTCACAACTTCTATGTACGTTTATCAACCAGAGATCTTCCTGTTAAAGCCTCTCGAGACTCAATATTTTATGAATCAACTTTCGTCTAATATTTTTTTCTTTTTTTCTGCAAAAAGGAAACCGAAAACCTAAGTGCTAAATTTTCTACAGAGCGTTTCTGGCATGTCTTTTTAGAATATGTAGTGTTTCTTTGTAGAAGTTACGTGGTTGTTGTTGTTGACTAGTGATGAGGGTAGTGATGGCAGATGTCAAGAGGTGGGTGTGTTTGTAATGGAGTGGTGGTGGTTGTCAAGGGGTGATAGTGGTTGTCAATGGTGATGGTGGTTGTCAAGATGTGGTGGTTGTCAAAGGGTGGTGGTTACTTTCATGGGGTGGTGGTTGCTGTCAAGGGGTGGTGGTTGTCAAGGGATGGTGGTTGCTGTCAAGGGGTGGTGGTTGCTGTCAAGGGGTGGTGGTTGTCAAGGGATGGTGGTTGCTGTCAAGGGGTGGTGGTTGTTGTCAAGGGGTGGTGGTTGCTGTCAAGGGGTGGTGGTTGTCAAGGGGTGATGGTTGCTGTCAAGGGGTGATGGCTGCTGTCAAGGGGTGATGGTTGTCAAGGGGTGGTGGTTGTCAAGGGGTGGTGGTTGCTGTCAAGGGGTGGTGGTTGCTGTCAAGGGGTGGTGGTTGCTGTCAAGGGGTGGTGGTTGCTGTCAAGGGGTGGTGGTTGCTGTCAAGGGGTGGTGGTTGTCAAAGGGTGGTGGTTGCTGTCATGGGGTGGTGGTTGCTTTCAAGGGGTGGTGGTTGTCAAGGGGTAGCGGTTGCTGTCATGGGGTGGGGGTTGCTGTCAAGGGGTGGTGGTTGTCAAGGGGTTGTGGTTGCTGTCAAGGGGGGATGGTTGCTGTCGAGGGGTGGTGGTTGCTGTCAAAGGGTGGTGGTTGCTGTCAAGGGGTGGTGGTTGCTGTCGAGGGGTGGTGGTTGTCAAGGGGTTGTGGTTGCTGTCAAGGGGTGGTGGTTGTTGTCAAGGAGTGGTGGTTGCTTAGGGGTGGTGGTTGCTGTCAAGGGGTGGTGGTTGCCAAGGAGTGGTGGTTGTTTAGGGGTGGTGGTTGCTGTCAAGGGGTGGTGGTTGTTTAGGGGTGGTGGTTGCTGTCAAGGGGTAGTGGTTGCTGTCAAGGGGTGGTGGTTGTCAAGGGGTGGTGGTTGTTTAGGGGTGGTGGTTGCTGTCATGAGGTGGTGGCTGCTATCAAGGGGTGGTGGTTGTTTAGGGGTGGTGGTTGCTGTCAAGGGGTGGTGGTTGCTGTCAAGGGGTGGTGGTTGCTGTCAAGAAGTGGTGGTTGCTGTCAAGGGGTGGTGGTTGCTGTCAAGTGGTGGTGGTTGTTTAGGGGTGGTGGTTGCTGTCAAGGGGTGGTGGTTGCTGTCAAGGGGTGGTGGTTGCTGTCAAGAAGTGGTGGTTGCTGTCAAGGGGTGGTGGTTGCTGTCAATGGGTGGTGGTTGCTGTCAAGAAGTGGTGGTTGCTGTCAAGGGGTGGTGGTTGCTGTCAAGGGGTGGTGGTTGTTTAGGGGTGGTGGTTGCTATCAAGGGGTGGTGGTTGCTGTCAAGGGGTGGGGGTTGCTGTCATGGGGTGGTGGCTGCTATCAAGGGGTGGTGGTTGTTTAGGGGTGGTGGTTGTTTAGGGGTGGTGGTTGCTGTCAAGGGGTGGTGGTTGCTGTCAAGGGGTGGTGGTTGCTGTCAAGAAGTGGTGGTTGCTGTCAAGGGGTGGTGGTTGCTGTCAAGGGGTGGTGGTTGTTTAGGGGTGGTGGTTGCTGTCAAGGGGTGGTGGTTGCTGTCAAGGGGTGGTGGTTGCTGTCAATGGGTGGTGGTTGCTATCAAGGGGTGGTGGTTGCTGTCAAGGGGTGGTGGTTGCTGTCAAGAAGTGGTGGTTGCTGTCAAGGGGTGGTGGTTGCTGTCAAGGGGTGGTGGTTGTTTAGGGGTGGTGGTTGCTATCAAGGGGTGGTGGTTGCTGTCAAGGGGTGGTGGTTGCTGTCAAGGGGTGGTGGTTGCTGTCAAGGGGTGGTGGTTGCTGTCAAGGGGTGGTGGTTGCTGTCAAGGGGTGGTGGTTGCTGTCAAGGAGTGGTGGTTGCTGTCAAGGGGTGGTGGTTGCTGTCAAGGGGTGGTTTGCGTTATAGTTGTCGTTGTCGTCGAATGATATTGGTGTTGGTAGTTATTATCAATGCTGAGTTGAGGATGTTATCATAGAATGTTGGCGAATTACTGTTATTTGATGGAGCTCAATAGATGGTGGTGCTGACCTGGTCGTTCAATTGAAGGAGTGGGAGTGCATGTGGTGGATTGTGTAGGTGGTGGTTGAGATGGTTGCGATGAAAGGGCGGTTGAGTTGAGTGAGGGGGTGCTACCGAAGGTTGCTTCACCTCCCAACAGTTACATAACGTAACACAACTTCGCCATGCGCGTAATCGTCCAATGAACCGCTCCTGCAGCCAAGGCCTCGTCTCGGAGGCGCGACCTGCGCCAAATGTTAGCTGGCAAAATATTGTGCTGAAATGATGCTGCAGAGAAATTATTTTCAAAAACCTGAAGCATGAGGTGGAAAAATATACTTGAGTTCAAATGTGGATCACTTTCATTTCCAGCTTTAAAATATTCTATTATTCTAAAAAAGATGTTTCAGACAAATTGTTTAAATCTACCACGAATATTTATTTCAAAATATCAATGCGTGAATTATATCTCGTCGTTCATTACTTTATTTCATTTTGTTTATTGAGGCGGACAATAAAACTTTCGAAAAAGATCTTGAACTATGACGTGCCAGACAATGCGCAGTTGCGGTCAAAATTTGAACATTTTTGTCCGTAATCAAAAAAAGTATTGGTAATTTTGCGAATTTTACTCCATGAACTCAACCAAATTCTGGAGACTTGCTAAAAGAGAGATTTTAATGTTATGTAAGTGATCTACCGTCATTCACAATCATAGTTATTTTCCACACGTAGGTCACTTCGTCCAAAATGGTACAGCCAAATCTTTCGTGCTGCTCTTGTTCAGTGTTAGGGTAGTGTAAAGGCTCTCAGAGTATATAGAATTATTTTTAAAAAGCTAGATTCTATAGCAGACTTGGTCTGTTCAAGACAACCAAGTTTGCTGGTCGGACGAATAGCGAGTAAAATTTGAGGAGCCAACGCCTCCTCACAGTTGAGGTGCACTCGACGCATCCTCACTATCGAGGTACACACGGCGCCTCTTCGATGCAGGGGTGTCTTCGGAGCCTCTCCTCAATTGAGGCGTCCCCGGCGCCTCATCACAGTCCCGCTTTCGCTTGAATTGACGTTGACGGTCGAGGAACACTTTCTCGTTCATCCACACCGACTTGCTGCGACACATCGGGCAGGTGTGCCTGCTCGAGACAACAACAAGCGCATGGTTAACATGAGCTCCAATATGTCATCTACTCACGCTACAAAATCCATAAATCCTAAAGTAATATGAAAAAAGGCCATGGTTAACATAGGCTCCAATATATCTTTTACTCACTCTACAAATTTCATGAATGCGAAAGTAACCTGAAAAAAGGGCATGGTTAACATGAGTTCCAATATATCATCTACTCACACCACAAAATTCATGAATCCAAAAATAACTTCTACTGGGGAAATAATTGCAACTATCAAAAACGACATTTTATTTCAATTATTTTTAATCAGACTTATAATCATGAATTTTAGTTTGGTTTCGTATCTTTATTGTTATAAAGTTTTTATTATTTATGCTTAGGTCACGAAAGTAGTACAAAGCGTTAGGAAACAAAAAGACCTTATGTACGAATTTAATACATTAAAAAATAACCCAAGAACAACCTACAAGTTTCAAAGAGATCATACAGCCAGATTTAAATAAAGCTTGTTCACGCAACAGGACTTATCATTTCGCATGTCATATTGAGCTCGATGGTAAAAAATACTGACCAAGAAGTTCTAATCCTATAAAGTGCTTACCTTCTTTTAAACCACGTCTCGATGCACGGACTGCAGAATATGTGGGAGCATCCTGAGAGTATGCTGAAGTCGGCCGTAGAATATAATGCTTTTGAATAGCAAACCGCGCATTCCAACGGTTCGCCAGTCGTCGGGAATAAATCGGAAAATTGATTTATTCCTTCGAATCTGGATGATTTTCCACTGTAGAATGTTTGTTTTTCATTCCAAGTGTTCAATTTTTTTATGGTTGTCTTCATCTCCTTGGCTTGGAGTTTAAAGTGTTTCGCTGCATCTCCTTTTTTATTGACGGCTGGCAGGAACTCAGTTTCCACGTGCTCAAGCAAGATCTTTGCATGTTCCTTGTAGGCTTCAAATGCGTCGTTGAATTCTTCGTAGTACGACTCAGGTTTGAAAAGTTCGAAGTTTGCCTTGAGGGCGTGGTTCAGGGCCGTGACGTACGATATCAAATCGAGGGAGTCCACGGCCTTTTTGGTCAGTTCTTGGACGAGGCCTCTAACAATACTCACTAGAGACTTGAATATTTTGATCGCCGACTCCCTTCGAACCGCAGGATCGTTAAAAAAACAGCACGGCTGATCTCTGTATGAAACAACATCGTGTCTTCGTCCTTCTAGGTCACCATTGTAGGCGAATATGTGCCTGTAGATCACAATTCGGACCATTGTTCCAGGCTCCAGTAATGCAGAAGGCAATTCGTACTTTTCAGTGGTCTTGGGTAAACATGGACGGTATCTTTGAAATTTCAGTCGAAGAAATTCTTCTGTAGATATTTCTGAATTAGCCGAGACTTCAGCAGGTCCCATGTGGAAGCTCATCCACCCCGACCACTCCACTCCATCAACTGTTTCAGCATTAGGGGCATTCATTGTGTTGAAGGGAACGCGTCGTAATTGCAACCTCAGGCGTTTCCTGGAAGATAAAAACATTCAAATTTAGTAAATTTAATATTGCATGATATATATTTGCTGCCGTTCTTTACTCATTTATTAATATGCAATTCCTGTACCTAACAAAAAAAGAAAGCAGTGACATTATGTCATTAAGTTGAAGCTCAACAGTCAGAGAGACATTCCGGCTATCGACTGAAATTCTCGACCCAGCTGCGCTGGAGTCTAATTGCCCACAAACGCCACCGGTTCCTCTGATGGGGAACGTTGCGCTTTCTATTGTTTAGCTCTGGACTGTCGGCTTATACTCACATTATTCTTTTATGATACTCAGTTCAAACTCTCAGTCTTCTCCTAAATTTGACTTTGAAAATAAAAGCATATTGATTAGAGAGAGTTCTAAAAAGTTCGCTGCATATTCTGAGTGATGTGAATGACGTACCTTTGTCCAAACTTCAAGTATTCTAACATCAATTTCTTCGCAGATCAAATACAAAAATGGGATATTTTTGCTCACGTTTTATTGCGTTTTTTGACCTGTTTACACCACTGATGATTCCAAAAATAATAATATTTCCAGCTCAAATGTCTGCTCATATATCGCATGTGTTTTGTTTTCTAAAGTCTGGTCCAGCGACGACACTGAATGCAAAAGCTCCACCACGGTACCACTGTAGAATGTGGTACACAAACTAATAAAACAAAATTAAATGGTTTTAATACAGAGTCTTTCAAAAACCAATCGTGTACAAAATTGAAAAATTGCCTGGTGTGCACAAAATTTGCTAAACTCTAATAAAATGGAGTCGTTTTTATTTTGAGGTTACCATGAGCAACATAGACTTGTCCTACAGTTGCTGTATAATATTATCAGAGAAAAAGCAAAGAACACAGTGCATGAATATAATAAAAAACAAAGCATTTGGAATGAATCATAAATGGTTTTCATTCCTTAGAGAGAAGCGTTAACGTATCATTCTTACACCAGCAACGATTGAAAGAAAGAAAAACGAAAAAACTTCATTTTCCAAGTTGCCACATGAAATACATGCCAACATAATGGTTTTCAAAAAGTTTCTTAATATAGGACGTCCTAAAACAAATGTTCCATACGAGGAGTACTAATTGACAAACCATCAGAGGTGTACAAATAAACAGACCATACGAGGCATAATAATACACAAAATATACGAGGCGTACTAATAGACAAACCATACATGCCGTGCCATACATACACTCAACCCAGGTGTCTGAAATGGGTACCGGTCTTGACCGGGGGAAAGTGTAATGGCGTCCTGGCGTTAGTTATAAGGCATTTGAAAATCCAATGTATACGGTGATATGTATCATGCTTGAAATTGGAAATAAAGCATCCGTAGATTCCTTCATTATGCTAATAGTCTAACTCTGTCAAGGGTAGTTGTAATGAGAAATGATAAATATCATCTCTTGGATATTTTATATTCCAAGAGATGGCTAACAACTTATAAATAATTCGAATACTGCTAAGGAATTATTCGAAACTCCCAAGTTCTGAGTTGAAATTATCGAAGTAGGAAAAATACAAAAAACGCTACACGGGAGCAGATTGAAACCCCATCGTAAATGACAATCAAGTATTGAGAAAAGGTTAGTCACGAAGTAATTTATAAAGAACATCGAAGTAGGAAAAAGACAAAATACGCTATACCGGAGCAGATTGAAACACCATCGTAAATGACAATCAGGTATTTAGAGAAGGTAAGTCACGAAGTAATTTATAAAGAACATCGCGCAACACAGCTCGCACATCTGGAAACGCGTAAACAAACTTACACTCAGAAATGAAATGCATGGCTTGTTCAGCATACAAATATAGAGATAATTTTTGCACGAGCGCTTTATTTCATATATCTGTTTATACCTTTAAATTCTTCTATTCACAGAAATGCCCTTCGGGGCCGTGATAGATCAATTTATAAATCATTATGCAAGCGCAATCAATAAGTTTATTTCTGGAATTTGGTTTAGTGTTAACTGATCGCAGAGCTTTAGGTAAAATGTAATGTGTCATGAGGTTTTGCTTTTTACGCAAAAAGTAGGAATAGAAACATGTATATGTACATGTGCTTATATATATGTGCGAAACGTGTGCATGTGTACACTGATACATAGACTTTCATGTTTGCGTGCTCACACATACACACCCATGCACATACTAACACACATATTCATATATATACGTATTGAAAATGAATATAAGAGAAATGCTAATAAACATGAAAAATAATCTTGCTCTTTCTATATTTAAAATGATAGCCAAAGCTCTGATGAATCATAAGAAATAACCTGATGAAAAATAAGTAATTGAAAAAGGACTTCGAAAACGTATAAATGGAATCGTTTTTTAATTTCATAAAATAAATTTTAAGAAAACACAAGTTTCCGCCAAGGAACAACAAAAAAAAAAAATTTCATATCTTCTCGATATTCTCTGCGACATCATGCGGACACGGGCACATGGGATAAAATGGAGATACAGTGTAAGCCGGTTACCACTCATGATTGAAAAATATAGAAATGCATCTTCCAATGTACTTTTCCAAATCAATGTACCAATGAACTTTTCCAATGTACAAATCCAAACCTAATGTTTGAATCTCAGCTGAATTGATGTTTTGAGTTTTAGTCTTCAGGTCTTAGACACCAATAATGCACCTATGCTAACATAAGCCGCGAAGTGTGCTTGGAAATTTCTAAGTTAGCCATGTACTCCTTAAGTGGAAAACTTTTTCTCCACGATGACGAATGACCGCACTCAGAAAAATAAAACAAAAAAACGGCAATAGCTAGAATATTTAACCGCATCAAATGAAATCCTCGTATCTTACACCAAGGATTTCGAGTCCTTTCGTTCACTGTAGATTGCCGCAAACTGTCACAGTATTCTTAGAGAGACAAAATCAAAATATCCGTACAGGACACTTCTTGAGTAAAAAACAGCAGAATTTTATTTCGGGGCATCAAATAACTACCTACTACCTGGCTCTAAATGATTAATGGATAGTGCAAACACACTGTTTAAAATTATTTCATGGGATCAGTTGTTGACCATTGAAAATTCAAAATCGCCCATGAGTCAACCCAAAAATACTGAATATCAATGAATTACCGCACATTATAAGAAAATCCGTCGATTTTTTTACTTACCTCAGTTTCTTCAACTGGATAGCTTTTATATCTGTAACGGCACAAACTTCACAAATTTGTTAGCACTATGAACACTTCACCTTCACAGGTCACCAGCCAGACGACGAATGATTTCGCACGTGTCTCCTTTCTTAGAGCTAGGCCCATGACCCATGTGGTTTTCATTCAAAAAGGTCCATCCGTAGATAGCAGCTGTTTACTTGGGCGGGGTACCTGATTTTTTAAGTTTCAGTAGCTCCTTCCATCATCATCTTGTATTGTTGCGTCTCCACATTTTTTAAGTTACTAACTAACAAGGAGCCAATTTGACTGGATGTTAAGTATGTCAAGGTATTCTTCATTAGAACACATTTAAACTTAATTTTTGGTCTGCCAAGAATGCCAGATTTGTCTTGAAAAATTACAGACTTCAAGTATCAGCGAAAACAATGTTTGAAAGCATGTTTTCATTGAGCATAGTAAACAAATTATGTTTTATCGCTTTTTACCAATCTGAATTATAAATCAGTCACTTTCACACTTTTTCCCAGGCAACAAAATTGTACCATAGCATAAGAAAAATTCCAAACATCGACTCATTTTTTAGATGTGTATCTATTGAAAATTTGGAAGTTTGAGGCGAATTCTATTATATTATGAATCTGTCGCAGATTAGCATGCTCGTCGTATGATTTTACAGAATTTCAATATTTGCAGTGGATTACAATATCATTGAAAGGGATGAACAATGAATTACAAACCGAGTTATATTCCGATTAATAGAAACCACACTCACTGGTCGGGTCTGTGGAATGCTAAATGTCAATCGGTAACTGCGATCCTCCTCAGGCATCGAAACGTAATGTTTTGAAAAATAACAAAAAATATTGAACAGAGTGGATTCTCTTTGAGAAAGGAGCAGCAGCTTTGAAAATATCATTTTTCTATCCAATAAGTATTAGGTAAGTTAAGAATTCGAAATACTACGCCAGTGTAGCTTAGAAAATTGTCATTTTTTCGCACAATTCCTGCTTGCTAAGAATATTTACATTCATTATCGCTGCTGAAATTTTCTAACCTAATGTATAAGTAATTATTTTTTCGGAGAAACGAAGAATCGGGATCATTCTGCCAGGTAAATATAAAGCTATTATCTCTATGATAGCACAAAACACTTCATCTTTATTCACTTTCTTGAATCGGATAACTTTTATTCCCGCAGCGGGCACAGACATTACAGCACTGTAAGGCCATTTCACACTGAGCTAGCAAAGCAGCATCTAGCAAGCTCGCATGAACTATCTAACAGATAGGCTCCAAGACTGGTAGGTAGGAATAGCATTGTCACCTCGCATGCTGGATGCAGGATAAAGCGTACGAGTTCAGTGTGAAGGCATCAGCTCGTAATAGTGCTATTCCTACCTACCAACATCGCAGACCATCTGCTAGACAGCTCCTGCGAGCTTCTTAGATGTTGCTTTGCTAACTCAGTGTGAAATGGGCCTAAGCTCCAAGTCGTCGCAGGTCAACCGGGAGAGCTTGAATGCTTTCCCTCCGGTGCCCTACCTTGCTTTCTTGGGACTAGGCCCAAGGCTTTCGCGTTTTTTCAACTGGTGATCTTGTATTTTTGTTACGATAACATCTGAGTTCATTTGATGCTTTGTTCACTTCGATTTTAAATTTGTACGTATAAATGCAGTATCCAAGTTTGTTTGATGTATCACTTATGAGGTTTTAAATCGGGTAACTCATAATTGACTGCTGGAATGGGCTCAACTTAAGTAAATGAAACGAGTTACGATGATATCTGAGTTCATTTGATGCATTTGTAATTTTGATTTTAAATTTGAGCATTGTAATGCATTATTCAGGTTATTTGGAAGCATTATTTATGAAGAATTTTTAAGCCGGATAATTGATTTTTGACTGCTGAAAAAGGCTGGGTTTAAGAAGATGAAACGAGTAGGGCACGTGTTATTGAATATTTTGTTTGAAAATTTGTTGAATAATAAATACTTTTCAAAATTATAACCATTCAACCCTCAAAAAATCAGGATGTGAGCAGAATATCGTGAAGCACGTACACGCAATTTCGTTCTTCCATAGTCACTTTGCATTATATATAACACTAACGTAGGAGCGAAATGTAACCAAATAGTCATTTTTAAATCAAATTTTTTATACATCAACTATAATAGTAAACCTTCAGATTCTTAAAAAAATTTCAGTGAATTGAAATATACTTACGATCAGGTATTTTCAACCACAATTTTCTGTATTTCAGCAACAACAAAATTTGCAACGTTTTAACATCTCCAAAATTGTGTCCGTCTGACAAATATCGGAGCCTATCGTGTGTCTCCTGTCCATGCTTGCGCGACTTCGTTTATTCGTATTCACATTACAGTACAATTAACATTAACGAAAGAGCGGAATGTGACCAAACTGCTGGTTTTAAAACCAGCGTTTTTCTATCAACAGCAAAACTGTGCATTCACGTCTCAATTGTTCCCAGAGCCTAGAACTCTACGCTCTGTCGATCTGTTTCGACGCATTACAAACTTGTTCCTGAGTGAAATCAGAAGGATTTTTCATAAGGAACTATCGAAGCTGCTAAGTAAAAATATCATTTCATCACAACGGAACTGATAAAAAAAATCTTCATTTCCAAACCAAAGGTCTGAAAGCTCAAGCGAATATGACAATTGTAGGCAATCCTGAAAGTTAATATAAGAGGCACACAAAATGTACCAGTAAGGGATAAATTTCTTGACATAAACTGAACTTCGTCATTCATTGTCTCAGTCGCAGCCGTGACTAACTCGCAACCTGACAGCTAATGCGCCTATTGTACAGCGTAGGCCTAACTAGAGATCGTAGGTTCAGTCAATTGAAGCGACGAAGACAAAGAGATGAAATAATGTTAATTTCAGTTTAGATTTATTCTCTTTTCTAATTCAAGTTGTGCTTCATAATTCATATGATAATGATAATAGTAAAGAAAAGCCTTCTTCTACCAGTCCTATCTTTTTGAGTTTCACCTACGTTTTTCATCATTATATATTTTTAGCAGATATGTTTTGTATGATGAATGTTCATTAATAACTTAAAAATAATTGAGAAATGGAAATGATATATTCATCAGTTTACAAATTTGCATGGTTATATCGCTCTTTTTTATAGGTCAGCATGGTGTGAAAATCAAGTTGTTGTCACTCAGGAATTTTACGTTGCTAAACAAAGTACCAATGTACCTTTTCCGGTTCTTCCAGCCGACTTCTCCTACACAGCCTTCGCCCGTAGAATTTTGAACTTGTAACTCGTGTGGACGTCTGGAACGTTCGCGCTGGTGTATGGGTGCGTTTACACTGCAAGCGGAGCTGCGCGTAGCAGAGCAGAGCGGAGCGGCGCGCTCGGGAAATTCGTGGAAATTTTTTGACGCTCGCTGCGAGCTTTTCTCCGCGGCTCCACCTATGGGTCGTCATATCCTACAGGGGTAAAATTGTCGTTCGTTTTAAAAAGTATAAGATGTAACTTATAATATGTATAATTAATTATAAAACAACTATAACTAATAGTGTAACATGTAATATTTCATTTTTATTGTACCCATTGGAATTTATTAGACATCAATTAATTTTTTTCTTCTGCATTCTCTGATTTGTCATTTTATTATTGCTTTAATTGAAGGAATCTGCATTTATTTTTCTTGTTATGTAGTTTTATTCTTCTTGTTATGTTATCTATATTATGTTATGATCTCGTAAAAGAAATAATTATGTACGATCTTGTAATAAAGTTTTCATTTTTTTAGTAAATGGGAGTAAAATGAGGCTGTGTGGTGAGGAGTGAGGAGTAGGCCTCAATGACTGTCCGATCCAAAATAAGCTGCAAAATATCATGGTCATGACTGATATTTTTCCAATACTAACGGAAAAAATTTCAGTATTTGGAGAATTTTTAGGACAGAAGAAGTCAGTATTTGTCCGTATATTCCACTCAGCTTTCTCTGGCACAACCCTGAGTTTGTGAAGGTAATTACTTTACTTGCACTCACGTTTAAGTCACCATAAGATTTTCATTCGTTCCTACTGGTCTACGAAAACCTGTAGTCCTATAAAGTGATACAACCTTTATGTTAAGACTTCAATTTTGCTTAAAGGACTTTGCTTTACATGTATCCTCAATAAAAATTTGTTAATTATTACTGAATAGCAAATTTATCTCATCTCGTTGGAAATTTTTCCTTCTATAAGGGATTGAAGTACATCAAAATTTCTCGGTTTCATCAGTAAATACTCGAAGAATCGCGATTCATCATCCGTCAGTGCTTCAAAGAGATAGTGGTATTCTCCATGGCGATCTCTCCTCGCGTTGATGAGATAGGCCTAGTGTTTCCGTTTCTGTTTTTTGCTATCGAATCATAGGAATGCACACACGAAATCCTCCTTAGCGCCTGATTCTTGCGTGGGTCGCTCTGCTCTGCTTACATGTGAACACCTGCTCCGCTCCGCTCCGCTTGTAGTGTGAACGCTCCCCAACCTGAACGTGATCACGCTGGTCGCAATGTGATCGGAGCCGCCGGTGTACACGGAGGGAATTTCCAAGCTACTGACCGACCAGCAGTCTCAAGTTAAATTTTCATAAATACTTAATCAAAGCAAAATGAAGGTACTGTTCACTTAATGTTTGATATTTTCGAAATGTCTCAATACCTTTAAATTAAGTTAAATATTGAACTTTTAATCATACATTTGAATCGAATGTTGAACTTCAGTCTGACTCATTCCGGTCAGCGTGTTAATGTACGGCTTCAATATAGCACGGCCGTGGATGGTATAAGAAAAATTTAGATTTAATGTCCTACCCAATCAAATAGGGTATTATATTAGCTTCAGCTGCTTCCCTGCTTCATTTTTAGTGTATAATTGGTAATTTTACGGCTAAAAATACCTCTTGAGCGACGGCTTACATCGCCACCACGCTAGCCTCTACCGCTATGTGTAGTTCCCTCGAAATGATATATAGGACTGGTATTTCTCATGGAAATGGTAGGACTAGTTCCTCTCCTGGAAATGATAGGACTGGTACCTCTCCTCGAAATGATGGGACTGGTACTTCTGGAAATGATAGGGCTGGTACCTCTCCTGGAAATGATAGGACTGGTACCTCTCCTGGAAATGATAGGACTGGTACCTCTCCTGGAAATTATAGGACTGGGACCTCTCCTGAAAATGATAGGACTGGTACCTCTCCTGGAAATGATAGGACTGGTACCTCTCCTGGAAATGATAGGACTGGTGCTTCGCATGGTAATGATAGGACTGGTAGCTATCCTGTAAATGATAGGACTGGTACCTCTCCTGGAAATGATCGGACCGGTACTTCGCATGGAAATGATAGGACTGGGACCTCTCCTGGAAATGATAGGACTGGTACCTCTCCTGGAAATGATAGGACTGGTACCTCTCCTGGAAATGATAGGACTGGTAGCTATCCTGTAAATGATAGGACTGGTACCTCTCCTGGAAATGATCGGACCGGTACTTCGCATGGAAATGATAGGACTGGGACCTCTCCTGGAAATGATAGGACTGGTACCTCTCCTGGAAATGATAGGACTGGTACCTCTCCTGATTGTATACTTCACCCACGCACCTTATTGAAAATCCCGAGTAGAGAGTCTTAGGACCGATATTACTCCTGAACGAGATGAATAATGAAACGCATGCTAAAGGAAATATTGGGATCATATTTATTATGGACAAAATATAAACCAGGATAAAAGTATTTAATTTGCAGTCTCTTAATTTGGTGTGTCATGTATAGAACACAATTATGCTCCTTGCTTAAAAGAGATCAGAATGTTGCACTAAAAATCGTAAACGAGTCTCCGTTGTCAAGACTCGATATTTCGAAGGGAAGAATCGTTATCTATCGAGATCTGGACTAACTGAAGACGATGTCCAGGTCCTCGTTGAGCGGCAGGTTGACGGTGACGACGAGCACCTGCGACACGTCGTCGTACACGAACGTGTCCACGTCGCCGTCGTTGACGGTGACGGAGGCATGGGCGGCGGGGTAGCCGAGGATGCGGACGGTGCCGAGGTTGACGCCGTCGGCCGCGGTGCGGTCGTACATCCCCGTCAGCACCAGCTCGTTCTGGGGGACACGGGGAGGAATTTTATTTTACCATAGTATTTTCTGTATCATTTTACTTTAGTATATTATGCAAAATATTACATTTGCATGTTCTGTTGCATATTACCCTAGAATGTTCTGTAATATTTTACCCATGCATGTTCTGTAACATATTACCTCAATATGTTCCGAAAAATTACCTTAAAATATTCCAGAACAGGAGTTTAATTAAATTCCTCAGTCGGTAATGAGAAAAAAGTCGATTATTAGAGTCCTTATCCAACACAGTTACGCGTGTGCATTAGCCAGTTAATAACGAGTGTAACCATAAAACTTCACATGAAATCCTGCGAGCATCAGAACAAACAAACAATTTCCATACCTAAAAGCCAGTTGACCTCAGAGCCAATCATTGCCACCGCGGCTGTGTACTTCGAATACAGAAAATTTGGAAAATGTACATTTTACCAATGATATTTTTGAGCTCAAGGTTCATTGTTGATGTTGATACCATATATGAAATTTAATGGTAAACACTGCAAATGACGGTTTAATTTTCATTTTATTAATACTGGTAAAGTGCGTTGCGGATCAAAATAAATGAACTTCAGTGTTGGACGTGTTTATCCCGTGGGTGACTTGCTGCACATTAGTATACTTAAAATATTACATTGTAAAATAATATTACCTTGTAGCGTAGCTGAGTAAGCCGCAAAAAATCTGGGCTGGTTTTGCTACGCTGCGATCTGATTTACCACTGACTGACCACAAGAGCTTCTTGATGACCTTTCATATATGTACATAAGTGTTGGCTTCGAGTTCCGGTATGGCTTGAGAAACTGGTGAAATTGAGTACTGAGCTGTGAATACCGAAACTGTCATTTAAAAGGTGGGTAACCCAAGTGGACTAATAAAATTTTGTTGTCATAAATTTGTATAAATTAACACAAAATGTGTTTAATTTTTTCACACACTGCTCTAAGAAGCCGTGCACATCTTTTTAGAAATTTTTTCTTTGAGCGAAGTATTCTAAAAGTATTCTAGAGGCCAGAATCTGATGAATCACTGTGAAGTGCGCTTCTCCAGTTCATATGCAGGCTGTGTTGGTCAGTTTGTACGACACGGAACAGTCTTTGTCATTCTCCATCCCCGACTTTTGTGACGAATCGAAGGGTTGAAGTTAAGGTAGCTCTAATGTATCGTTGATACCGGGTGAAACAAAGCTAAATAGGATTTAGAGAAGCTCAGAAAATATGCAGCGATACTTTTTCCGTTATATGAGCCCATTATTAAAATGCAGTTCCATAAAAGTCAGGGCTAATTTCATCACAGACTGCGCAGCCGCATATTGCTCTCATAAGATCATTTCTCCCTCGTCCTGTATGTAAAAACCTCGCACATACACACACACTCACCAACATCCGCCTCAACATCTGCCAAACATTGTTGATGTGAGTGAAGTTACCAAGAAGGCGCACGAGTAACAAAGTCTGCTGTTACCCCAATGTGCCGCCAGTCAGTTGCTGTCCAGGTGGCAGCTGTAACTCCAAGCAAATTATGGCAAAAAATGGACATTTTTTCATAGTGAAAACCGTACTAAATTACTCATTAGAAAACGATAAGAAAATAAGAAAATAACTGGATAGAGTAGAACGTCGTTCAGGCCATGTATCTCGTTCATGATCTGTGTTGTAGTTCGTATGTAATTCCGTACAGTACAAGTAGAACAATATCAAACACGATAAAATATTACCGTGACATCTGCTGCTATACGCATCGACGATAAGCTAAACTCGTTTTGAATCGTGTGTTCAATGAGTGTATTCGTACGTACGATCAGTTTCAGCCTCTAGCAAACTTGTGCTATAACAAAAACAGTTGAATCATAATGGAAATATTGATAACATCGAGCAGCGAAGAAAACGATATATTTAATCACGATATAAGTGATAAAGAACCGTTTTTTTGCGTACATTAATACCGAATATTCTCAAACGGAATTGAAAGCTAGCTCCATGCAATTGGCAACCAGCGTACTTATTATTTAGCATATTCAGGACGTTGATATCTAACGTTTACGTGATATTTTTATGCTCGACAAACTAAAATCGTTGACTGTAATCGAACTCGAACAACTGCCTTCATCGCGTCCGGAGACAAAATCTCCTCCAGGAGGCAGCGAACAACCAACACAACGATGGCCGGTGCGCCTGTACTGCAGTGGAAGTCTACGCAGAGATCGTAGGTGTCGTCTGCAGCGTGTCAGATCTGCTGCTCTGGTGTCGCTTAGATTAAGTTGGAGGAAATCCAATGGAAAATTGCGATCGATCCAATCGGGCTGTTGACGACAGAAAATGTATGTGTATATAACTAATTGTTAGTTTTATTCTAAAAAGTATTTAATCACCGTCAACTAACGTCAACAGTAACAAATTTTAGTTTCGCTAAGAACAAATCCACAGTATTTTCACAATTTCCAATCCTTATATCACGATGACCAATCCCAATTTCCCATTCGCCAAATCTAATTTCACAATTATTGAGTCTCAAAAGTTTATTCTAGTTTCAAGTATGGCTCGACAGTCGTGTGTATTGCACTAGAGTATACCAAATTCTACATGAGTACTATTCTATAGTTAGTTTTAAAAACAGACTTCAATTCAAATAAAAAAATCTACAGGTAGGGAAACTTTAGATGGTAGAAAGCTACTCGTAATGTCATTTATTACATGTTTTTATCTATTTAACGTACTAAAAGAGAAGGTATTCATCTGTCTGAAACTCATCTCTGGAAGTGTGACGTGGACCTACTGCTCCTGGGAAACCATTAGCTGCACGTGCTCAGAGGCATTGTAGAGCTTGTTCGTCATGGTTAGCTTGCTCAGCAGCTCAGCAGCATCGTCTTTAAACCACCAAACGCTTTTTGCTCGGTTTGTCGGTGACATGACGCTAGAATTGGATTCTTTTGGAGAATGTTGGACGTAGATGTAGGAATATGAAGTTCTTTGTCGAATCTTTAGCGTTTCAGTTTCGACAGTTCTTCTCGTACAAGATATTTAAGTTCTGTCGGGGTAATTTTGCAAAGCGGCGCTAGTTATTACAAGCAAAAACTTTTAAACTCAAGGAAAACAAGGAAAACAAGTTTCAGCGTTGATGGATGCGTCAGAAGATTTCGAAACTACTATTTCTTCAAGAATTTTTTTGTGATAATTTACGACTCAACTTGTCATGGATTGAATTTAAACGAACAAATTATTTGAATCCTTTAACGGAATAAATACGGAATAACCTTAATTTTTTACGCTCAAAAAATTTTAAGAATGAGGAATAAATTGTCGCACGTTTTTAACGTACTGAGTAACCGTATTGCATTTTTTTGAGAAATGTTCGTTTTCAAAGTATGGAGAAGAGAGGAGAAACAATGTAGCCTTCTCTTCGAAAAAAAACTCTCAACATATTCTTTGTAAAAAAATTCAATGTGAATTTCACAAATCAAGGCTAATGTCTTTACGTAAAGAAATGGGCTGAAAAACTTTCTGAATTTGCTCGTGATTCATAAGACACAAAAACTCAAAGGCTACACAACTGCACCTACAACAGAAATATCTCAAGAGAACGAACTCTCGCTGCTCGGGGACAGACATGGGACGGTCTCGCTCCATGCGACTCTGATGTGTGTGCTTACTTAATGACTTTCGATTAGATATGCCTCCTGTGGTCATCATCTTACGGAATTATGTGAAGTTATTGAAAGAGAACCGCAGGGTCTTCCTGAGCATTAAGCAGTTAACTTATTCCAAACTTCGAACAATATTTAATACAAAACAAATGAAATTTACTGGTCACGAAAGAAATTTAGCGCGCGCCAAACTAAACTTGAGTGTCACCAACAATAATTTCCGTCTCACTCACAGAATTAACGTGTCACTAACAAAATGCATGCTATCTTGGGGAAATGTATATTTCACATAAGGAAAATTTCACTTGTAAATAATGTCGGTCGGAATTTTCATCAATGAATTTTTGATTTCCGGCGTTCTAAACTAAAACAAGTTGTAGTTTTGATGAGCTCATTTTATCTCACATTAACTTCTGGAAATTAGTTTAACAAAAGTCAACGCTGGTGATTTCTTATCATTGATATACTGCACTAAGCACTCACTACAGTTACTCTACCATATGGTCAATGGAGAATATATTAAGAAAGTAAAGAAGTTTTACATTTCAGAAACATTTAGTAGCACAGAAAATTCTGATCACAGAATAAATATTTCATAAATTTCGCATTCCATAATTATGATAGTTTAGTGTAAAACATTGCATTGAAATTGGATCTAGGTGAGTTCAGGTAGGATTTACTGCGTTCATTGTAAATAATTTTGAACAAAATGTACATAGTAGAAATAAATCTGCTACATTAACAGCGCACCAACAGGAGGGCATGTTGAGTAGCTCATGCAACAGCGCTCCTGTAGTGAACGTCTGCACTTCAGAGCTGCACCTTGTGATGCTGGCTGGACTCGAGGGAATAGGAGCGGGTCGTTGTGAAGTTAGAACTGGTCGTTGTGATATTAGAACTGGTCGTTGTGAAATTAGAATTGGTCGTTGTGAAATTAGAATTGGTCGTTGTGAAATTAGAACTGGTCGTTGTGAGTTAGAAATTGTCGTTGTGATATTAGAATTGGTAGTTGTGAAATTAGAACTGGTCGTTGTGAAATTAGAATTGGTCGTTGTGAAATTAGAATTGGTCGTTGTGAAATTAGAATTGGTCGTTGTGGAGTTAGAACTGGTCGTTGTGATATTAGAATTGGTAGTTGTGAAGTTAGAACTGGTTGTTGTGAAGTTAGAACTGGTCGTTGTGAAATTAGAACTGGTTGTTGTGAAGTTAGAACTGGTCGTTGTGATATTAGAATTGGTAGTTGTGAAATTAGAACTGGTCGTTGTGAAGTTAGAACTGGTCTATGTGAAGTTAGAACTGGTCGTTGTGAAATTAGAACTGGTCGTTGTGAAATTAGAACTGGTCGTTGTGATATTAGAATTGGTAGTTGTGAAGTTAGAACTGGTTGTTGTGAAGTTAGAACTGGTCGTTGTGAAATTAGAACTGGTTGTTGTGAAGTTAGAACTGGTCGTTGTGATATTAGAATTGGTAGTTGTGAAATTAGAACTGGTCGTTGTGAAGTTAGAACTGGTCTATGTGAAGTTAGAACTGGTCGTTGTGAAATTAGATTTGGTCGTTGTGAAATTAGAATTGGTCGTTGTGAAATTAGAACTGGTCGTTGTGAAATTAGAATTGGTCGTTGTGAAATTAGAACTGGTCGTTGTGAAATTAGAACTGGTCGTTGTGGAGTTAGAACTGGTCGTTGTGAAATTAGAATTGGTCGTTGTGAAATTAGAACTGGTCGTTGTGAAATTAGAACTGGTCGTTGTGAAATTAGAACTGGTCGTTGTGGAGTTAGAACTGGTCGTTGTGAAATTAGAATTGGTCGTTGTGATAGTGTAACTGGTCGTTGTGAAGTTAGAATTGGTAGTTGTGAAATTAGAATTGGTCGTTGTGAAATTAGAATTGGTCGTTGTGAAATTAGAATTGGTCGTTGTGAAATTAGAATTGGTCGTTGTGGAGTTAGAACTGGTCGTTGTGATAGTGTAACTGGTCGTTGTGAAATTAGAATTGGTAGTTGTGAAATTAGAATTGGTCGTTGTGAAATTAGAATTGGTCGTTGTGAAATTAGAATTGGTCGTTGTGAAATTAGAATTGGTCGTTGTGGAGTTAGAACTGGTCGTTGTGAAATTAGAATTGGTCGTTGGGAAATTAGAACCGGTCGTTGTGGAGTTAGAACTGGTCGATGTGAAATTAGAACTGGTCGTTGTGAAATTAGAACTGGTCGTTGTGATATTGTAATTGGTCGTTTTGAAATTATAACTGGTCGTTGTGAAATTAGAATTGGTCGTTGTGAAATTAGAACTGGTCGTTGTGAAATTAGAACTGGTCGTTGTGAAATTAGAACTGGTCGTTGTGAAATTAGAATTGGTCGATGTGAAATTAGAATTGGTCGTTGTGAAATTAGAACTGGTCGTTGTGAAATTAGAACTGGTCGTTGTGAAATTAGAATTGGTCGATGTGAAATTAGAATTGGTCGTTGTGAAATTAGAACTGGTCGTTGTGAAATTAGAACTGGTCGTTGTGAAATTAGAACTCGTCGTTGTGAAATTAGAATTGGTCGATGTGAAATTAGAGCTGGTCGTTGTGAACTTAGAACCGGTCGTTGTGAAATTAAACCTGGTCGTTGTGAAATTAGAACTGGTCGTTGTGAAATTAGAATTGGTCGTTGTGAAATTAGAACTGGTCGTTGTGAAATTAGAATTGGTAGTTGTGAAATTAGAATTGGTCGTTGTGAAATTAGAATTGGTCGTTGTGAAATTAGAACTGGTCGTTGTGAAATTAGAACTGGTCGTTGTGAAATTAGAACTGGTCGTTGTGAAATTAGAATTGGTCGTTGTGAAATTAGAATTGGTCGTTGTGAAATTAGAACTGGTCGTTGTGAAATTAGAATTGGTCGTTGTGAAGTTAGAACTGGTCGTTGTGAAATTAGAACTGGTCGTTGTGAAATTAGAACTGGTCGTTGTGAAATTAGAATTGGTCGTTGTGAAATTAGAACTGGTCGTTGTGAAATTAGAACTGGTCGTTGTGAAAGTAGAACTGGTCGTTGTGAAATTAGAATTGGTCGTTGTGAAATTAGACCTGGTCGTTTTGAAATTAGAACTGGTCGTTGTGATGTTAGAATTGGTTGTTGTGAAGTTAGAACTGGTCGTTGTGAAACTAGAACTGGTCGTTGTGAAATTAGAACTGGTCACTGTGATATTGAAACTGGTCGTTGTGAAATTAGAAATGGTTGTTGTGAAGTTAAAACTGGTCGTTGTGAAATTAGAACTGGTTTTTTTGAAGTTAGAACTCGTCGTTGTGAAATTAGAACTGGTTGTTTTGAAATTATAACTGGTCGTTGTGATATTAGAACTGGTTGTTGTGAAGTTAAAAGTGGTCGTTGTGAAATTAGAACTGGTCGTAGTGATATTAGAACTGGTTGTTGTGAAGTTAAAACTGGTCGTTGTGAAATTGGAACTGGTCGTTGTGAAATTAGAATTTTTCGTTGTGAAATGAGAACTGGTCGTTGTGAAATTAGAATTGGTCATTGTGAAATTAGAATTGGTCGAAGTGAGATTGGAATTGGTCGTTGTGATGTTAGATTTGGTCAGAGCGAAATTAGATTTACATATGCAAATGAAATCTTAATAACTGATGAAATGTCATTGGTCGTCGTGAAATGAAATTTGCCGATGCAAATTTAAAATTTATCACTGCATAGCCAGAACAGTTAATTGTGAAATTAGATTTAGCTAGTGTGAAATTGGGATTGGTCATCGTAAAATTAGAATTTGAAATTGTGAAAATGCTTTGGATTTCGTCTTACTGAAATTAGAATTTGTTACCGTTGACGTCAGCTGACGGTGATTGAATACGCATTAAATCACCGCATCACCGGTGATTAAATGCTTTCAATGAAAAAAGTAATCTACACATGCATTTTTCTTTTTCAAAAACTCTATTCGATCGAATGCTATTTTCTTTTGATTTACTCCAATGTAATCTAAGCGACACCAGAGCAGCAGATGTGACACGCTGCAGACGACACCTACGATCTCTGCGTAGACTTCCACCGCAGTGCGGGCGTGTAATTTTCTGTGAAGATTTTTAATGAAAAACTTGTTCATTAGGTTTAACTGAATTTATCTTTATTAAATTTTTCTGCCTTATTCAGAATGACTTGCTGAGGATGGAGCTGGTCTCCGAAACGTTTTACAGAGTTAATAGATTTTTTGTAAATGTTTTATTCAAAGACCTTGTACAGTGCTAATAAATATGATTTCAATATTAACAGCGTTCTTCGTTTGTAAGTTTCTAAAAAATGTTTTTTTACTTTAATTTGCTTGGAGTTACAGCTGCCGCCTGGACAGCAACTGACTGGCGGCACATAGTGGTAGCAGCAGACTTTGTTACTCGTGCGCCTTCTTGGTAACTTCACTCACATCAACAATGTCTGGCAGATGTTGAGGCGGATGTTGGTGTGTGTGTGTGTGTGTGTGCGAGGTTTTTACTTACAGGACGAGGGAGAGTTGATCTTATGATGGTAATATGCGGCTGCGCAGTCTGTGATGAAATTAGCCCTGACTTTTACGGAACTGCATTTTGATAATGGGCTCATATAACGGAAAAAGTATCGCTGCATATTTTCTGATCTTTTCTAAATCCTATTTAGCTTTGTTTCACCCGGTATCAACGATACATTAGAGCTACCTTAACTTCAACCCTTCGATTCATCACAAAAGTCGGGGATGGAGAACGTCAGAGACTGTTCCGTGTCGTACAAACTGACCAACACAGCCTGCATATGAACTGGAGAAGCGCACTTCAGAGTGATTCATCAGTTGCTGGCATGTAAAAACTTCGTTCAAATTAATTTTTTCTAAAAAGTTGTGCACGCCTTCTTAGATTTGATTGATGACATTTTGATTTACAGGTAATGTATGATAACTGAGCTTTTCAGACATCGAATTTCCGGTTAATGCGTAATCCATTAATTTTTTTCTTTATCCGGTAAACTTTTTCAGACGTTGATAATAAATTAAAAAGTAACTTCCTGGGTATCGCTTGTTATTTTTTTGAAATAAACTGCATGTTGCTTCTAAACTAGATCAAAACGTTATGAGACAAAGAGGCCTGATCATTAGATAAATGAATTAATTCAAGTTCTTCGTTTATTCTTGTTCTGAAAACTGCTGTACTCTTGCTACCACTATCACGTGAAGGAAATGGAACGAGAACAGCAGGATTCTCGCACCATCTAGCTCCGCAGTCCGTCCCTCGAGCGGACACGTCGGTTGTGTCCGTGCGGTCAGTTCCACAAACACAGCGCGATTACTGTAGACAACGATCGTCTGTTCCCACATTCATGTTCCTTTACAATAAATACTCGTTTATTTACATTCATGTTTCATAACCTCTACATTTCGAATGTCTGATAGTGCGGTTACCATAGACAACGATCGTCTATCCTCATATGTGAGTTCATTCAAAATAAATCCTAGTTTTTTGCAATTCCTGTTTCTCCATTTCTGCCATGTCGACCGTACTGGCTGTGAAATGTTCTTGTTACTCTCGTGCTCTCTTGTTTCTGACGCTAGGGAAACTTTTGAGCTAGCATTACTTTGAGAGGAAATCAAGAAATGTGTTGTGTGTTAACGCAAGTCCCCCGAGCTAGTCACTAATGTGGTTCATGTGGTACGCACGAAAAGACTAGTTCTGAATTTCCAGCAGGTCGTCCTTTTGGCTGCTGATGTTGAATCATTTCCTTCCATTCATTGTACTTAATACTTGAGACTATATCAACGGGCACGACTGGACTTACACTCACGTAGGAATGCACGTGTAGACTGTCTAACAAAGCATTTTTCATAATTTTTTAGTTTTAAAAACCATCGTAAGCTTCAAACAGCGCAACCTATATATAGGGAACTCATTTCAATGTTTTTCTCTCAAATCATTCAATCTGTCATAGACATGGCTCTCATTACAACTCCTATATACGTTTATCAACTAGAGATCTTCCTGTTAAAACCTTTCGAGACTCAATATTTTACGTATCAACTTTCGTCTAATATTTTTTCTTTTTTTCTGCAAAAAGGAAACCGAAAACCTAAGTGCGAAATTTTCTACAGAGCGTTTTGGCATGTCTTTAGAGAATAGGTAGTGTTTCGTTGTGGAGGTTACGTGGTTGTTGTTGTTGACTAGTGATGAGGGTAGTGATGGCAGATGTCAAGAGGTGGGTGTGTTTGTAATGGAGTGGTGGTGGTTGTCAAGGGGTTATAGTGGTTGTCAATGGTGATGGTGGTTGTCAAGATGTGGTGGTGGTGGTTGTCAAAGGGTGGTGGTTGCTTTCATGAGGTGGTGGTTGCTGTCAAGGGGTGGTGGTTGTCAAGGGATGGTGGTTGCTGTCAAGGGGTGGTGGTTGTCAAAGGGTGGTGGTTGCTTTCATGGGGTGGTGGTTGCTGTCAAGGGGTGGTGGTTGTCAAGGGATGGTGGTTGCTGTCAAGGGGTGGTGGTTGCTGTCAAGGGGTGGTGGTTGTTGTCAAGGGGTGGTGGTTGCTGTCAAGGGGTGGTGGTTGTTGTCAAGGGGTGGTGGTTGTTGTCAAGGGGTGGTGGTTGCTGTCAAGGGGTGGTGGTTGTCAAAGGGTGGTGGTTGCTGTCATGGGGTGGTGGTTGCTGTCAAGGGGTGGTGGTTGTCAAGGGGTTGTGGTTGCTGTCAAGGGGTGATGGTTGCTGTCGAGGGGTGATGGCTGCTGTCAAGGGGTGATGGTTGTCAAGGGGTGGTGGTTGTTGTCAAGGGGTGGTGGTTGCTGTCAAGGGCTGGTGGTTGCTGTCAAGGGGTGGTTGTTGCTGTCAAGGGGTGGTGGTTGTCAAAGGGTGGTGGTTGCTGTCATGGGGTGGTGGTTGCTTTCAAGGGGTGGTGGTTGTCAATGGGTAGTGGCTGCTGTCATGGGGTGGCGGTTGCTGTCAAGGGGTGGTGGTTGTCAAGGGGTTGTGGTTGCTGTCAAGGTGGTGGTTGCTGTCAAGGGGTTGTGGTTGCTGTCAAGGGGTGGTGGTTGCTGTCAAGGGGTGGTGGTTGCTGTCGAGGGGTGGTGGTTGTCAAGGGGTTGTGGTTGATGTCAAGGGGTGGTGGTTGTTGTCAAGGAGTGGTGGTTGTTTAGGGGTGGTGGTTGCTGTCAAGGGGTGGTGGTTGCCAAGGAGTGGTGGTTGTTTAGGGGCGGTGGTTGCTGTCAAGGGGTGGTGGTTGTTTAGGGGTGGTGGTTGCTGTCAAGGGGTAGTGGTTGCTGTCAAGGGGATGTGGTTGTTAAGGGGTGGTGGTTGTTTAGGGGTGGTGGTTGCTGTCATGGGGTGGTGGCTGCTATCGAGGGGTGGTGGTTGTTTAGGGGTGGTGGTTGCTGTCAAGGGGTTGTTTGCGTTATAGTGGTCGTTGTCGTCGAATGATATTGGTGTTGGTAGTTATTATCAATGCTGAGTTGAGGATGTTATCATAGAATGTTGGCGAATTACTGTTATTTGATGGAGCTCAATAGATGGTGGTGTTGACCTGGTCGTTCTATTGAAGGAGTGGGAGTGCATGTGGTGGATTGTGTAGGTGGTGGTTGAGATGGTTGCGATGAAAGGGCGGTTGAGTTGAGTGAGAGGGTGCTACCGAAGGTTGCTTCACCTCCCAACAGTTACATAACGTAACACAACTTCGCCATGCGCGTAATCGTCCAATGAACCGCTCCTGCAGCCAAGGCCTCGTCTCGGAGGCGCGACCTGCGCCAAATGTTAGCTGGCAAAATATTGTGCTGAAATGATGCAGTAGAGAAATTATTTTCAAAAACCTGAAGCATGATGTGGAAAAATATACTTGAGTTCAAATGTGGATCACTTTCATTTCCAGCTTTAAAATATTCTATTATTCTAAAAAAGATGTTTCAGACAAATTGTTTAAATCTACCACGAATATTTATTTCAAAATATCAATGCGTGAATTATATCTCGTCGTTCATTACTTTATTTCATTTTGTTTATTGAGGCGGACAATAAAAATTTCGAAAAAGATTTTGAACTATGACGTGACAGACAATACTCAGTTGCGGTCAAAATTTGAACATTTTTGTGCGTAATCAAAAAAAGTATTGGTAATTTTGCGAATTTTACTCCATGAACTCCACCAAATTCTGGAGATTTGCTAAAAGAGAGATTTTAATGTTATATAAGTGATCT
Source organism: Morinoia aosen (assembly GCA_030386875.1). Taxonomy (NCBI): domain Eukaryota; kingdom Metazoa; phylum Arthropoda; class Malacostraca; order Amphipoda; family Talitridae; genus Morinoia; species Morinoia aosen. The sequence continues at coordinate 40,119,905 of CM059574.1, forward strand.
ACCGTCATTCACAATCATAGTTATTTTCCACACGTAGGTCACTTCGTCCAAAATGGTACAGCCAAATCTTTCGTGCTGCTCTTGTTCAGTGTTAGGGTAGTGTAAAGGCTCTCAGAGTATAATAGAATTATTTTTAAAAAGTTAGATTCTATAGGCAGACTTGGTCTGTTCAAGACAACCAAGTTTGCTGGTCGGACGAATAGCGCGTAAAATTTGAGGAGCCAAAGCCTCCTCACAGTTGAGGTGCACTCGACGCCTCCTCCCTATCGAGGTACACACGGCGCCTCTTCGATGCAGGGCTGTTTTCGGAGCCTCTCCTCATTTGAGGCGTCCCCGGCGCCTCATCACAGTCCCGCTTTCGCTTGAATTGACGTTGACGGTCGAGGAACACTTTCTCGTTCATCCACACCGACTTGCAGCGACACATCGGGCAGGTGTGCCTGCTCGTGACAACAACAAGCGCATGGTTAACATGAGCTCCAATATGTCATCTACTCACGCTACAAAATCCATAAATCCTAAAGTAATATGAAAAAAGGCCATGGTTAACATAGGCTCTAATATATCTTTTACTCACTCTACAAATTTCATGAATGCGAAAGTAACCTGAAAAAGGGCATGGTTAACATGAGCTCCAATATATCATCTACTCACACCACAAAATTCATGAATCCAAAAATAACTTCTACTGGGGAAATAATTGCAACTATCAAAAACGACATTTTATTTCAATTATTTTTAATCAGACTTATAATCATGAATTTTAGTTTGGTTTCGTATCTTTATTGTTATAAAGTTTTTATTATTTATGATTAGGTCACGAAAGTAGTACAAAGCGTTAGGAAACAAAAAGACCTTATGTACGAATTTAATACATTAAAAAATAACCCAAGAACAACCTAGAAGTTTCAAAGAGATCATACAGCCAGATTTAAATAAAGCTTGTTCACGCAACAGGACTTATCATTTCGCATGTCATATTGAGCTCGATGGTAAAAAATACTGACCAAGAAGTTCTAATCCTATAAAGTGCTTACCTTCTTTTAAACCACGTCTCGATGCACGGACTGCAGAATATGTGGGAGCATCCTGAGAGTATGCTGAAGTCGGCCGTAGAATATAATGCTTTTGAATAGCAAACCGCGCATTCCAACGGTTCGCCAGTCGTCGGGAATAAATCGGAAAATTGATTTATTCCTTCGAATCTGGATGATTTTCCACTGTAGAATGTTTGTTTTTCATTCCAAGTGTTCAATTTTTTTATGGTTGTCTTCATCTCCTTGGCTTGGAGTTTAAAGTGTTTCGCTGCATCTCCTTTTTTATTGACGGCTGGCAGGAACTCAGTTTCCACGTGCTCAAGCAAGATCTTTGCATGTTCCTTGTAGGCTTCAAATGCGTCGTTGAATTCTTCGTAGTACGACTCAGGTTTGAAAAGTTCGAAGTTTGCCTTGAGGGCGTGGTTCAGGGCTGTGACGTACGATATCAAATCGAGGGAGTCCACGGCCTTGTTGGTCAGTTCTTGGACGAGGCCTTTTACAATACTCACTAGAGACTTGAATATTTTGATCGCTGACTCCCTTCGAACCGCAGGATCGTTAAAAAAACAGCACGGCTGATCTCTGTATGAAACAACATCGTGTCTTCGTCCTTCTAGGTCACCATTGTAGGCGAATATGTGCCTGTAGATCACAATTCGGACCATTGTTCCAGGCTCCAGTAATGCAGAAGGCAATTCGTACTTTTCAGTGGTCTTGGGTAAACATGGACGGTATCTTTGAAATTTCAGTCGAAGAAATTCTTCTGTAGATATTTCTGAATTAGCCGAGACTTCAGCAGGTCCCATGTGGAAGCTCATCCACCCCGACCACTCCACTCCATCAACTGTTTCAGCATTAGGGGCATTCATTGTGTTGAAGGGAACGCGTCGTAATTGCAACCTCAGGCGTTTCCTGGAAGATAAAAACATTCAAATTTAGTTAATTTATTATTGCATGATATATATTTGCTGCCGTTCTTTACTCATTTATTAATATGCAATTCCTGTACCTAAAAAAAAAGAAAGCAGTGACATTATGTCATTAAGTTGAAGCTCAACAGTCAGAGAGACATTCCGGCTATCGACTGAAATTCTCGACCCAGCTGCGCTGGAGTCTAATTGCCCACAAACGCCACCGGTTCCTCTGATGGGGAACGTTGCGCTTTCTATTGTTTAGCTCTGGACTGTCGGCTTATATTCACATTATTCTTTTATGATACTCAGTTCAAACTCTCAGTCTTCTCCTAAATTTGACTTTGAAAATAAAAGCATATTGATTAGAGAGAGTTCTAAAAAGTTCGCTGCATATTCTGAGTAATGTGAATGACGTACCTTTGTCCAAACTTCAAGTATTCTAACATCAATTTCTTCGCAGATCAAATACAAAAATGGGATATTTTTGCTCACGTTTTATTGCGTTTTTTGACCTGTTTACACCACTGATGATTCCAAAAATAATAATATTTCCAGCTCAAATGTCTGCTCATATATCGCATGTGTTTTATTTTCTAAGGTCTGGTCCAGCGACGACACTGAATGCAAAAGCTCCACCACGGTACCACTGTAGAATGTGGTACATAAACTAATAAAACAAAATTAAATGGTTTTAATACAGAGTCTTTTAAAAACCAATCGTGTATAAAATTAAAAAATTGCCTGGTGTGCACAAAATTTGCTAAACTCTAATAAAATGGAGTCTTTTTTATTTTGAGGTTACCATGAGCAACAGAGACTTGTCGTACAGTTGCTGTATAATATTATCAGAGAAAAAGCAATGAACACAGTGCATGAATATAATAAAAAACAAAGCATTTGGAATGAATCATAAATGGTTTTCATTCCTTAGAGAGAAGCGTTAACGTATCATTCTTACACCAGCAACGATTGAAAGAAAGAAAAAAGAAAAAACTTTATTTTCCAAGTTGCCACATGAAATACATGCCAACATAATGGGTTTTAAAAAGTTTCTTAATATAGGACGTCCTAAAACAAAAGTTCCATACGAGGAGTACTAATTTACAAACCATCAGAGGTGTACAAATAGATAAGCCATACGAGGCATAATAATAGGCAAACTATACGATGTGTTCTAAGAGACAAAATATCAGAGGTGTAGAAATAGATAGACCATACGAGGCATATTAATACACAAAATATACGAGGCGTACTAATAGACAAACCATACATGCCGTGCTAATAGTCTAACTCTGTAAAGGGTAGTTGTAATGAGAAATGAAAAATATCATCTCTTGGATATTTTATATTCCAAGAGATGGCTAACAACTTATAAATAATTCGAATACTGCTAAGGAATTATTCGAAACTCCCAAGTTCTTAGTTGAAATTATCGAAGTAGGAAAAATACAAAAAACGCTACACGGGAGCAGATTGAAACCCCATCGTAAATGACAATCAAGTATTGAGAAAAGGTTAGTCACGAAGTAATTTATAAAGAACATCGAAGTAGGAAAAAGACAAAATACGCTATACCGGAGCAGATTGAAACACCATCGTAAATGACAATCAGGTATTTAGAGAAGGTAAGTCACGAAGTAATTTATAAAGAACATCGCGCAACAGAGCTCGCACATCTGGAAATGCGTAAACAAACTTACACTCAGAAATGAAATGCATGGCTTGTTCAGCATACAAATATAGAGATAATTTTTGCACGAGCGCTTTATTTCATTTATCTGTTTATACCTTTAAATTCTTCTATTCACAGAAATGCCCTTCGGGGCCGTGATAGATCGATTTGTAAATCATTAAGCAAGCGCAATCAATTTGTTTATTTCTGGAATTTGGTTCAGTGTTAACTGATCGCAGATCTTTAGGTAAAATGTAATGTGTCATGAGGTTTTGCTTTTTAAGCAAAAAGTAGAAATAGAAACATGTATATGTACATGTGCTTATATATATATATGTGCGAAACGTGTGCATGTGTACACTGATACATAGACTTTCATGTTTGCGTGCTCACACATACACACCCATGCACATACTAACACACATATTCATATATATACGTATTGAAAATGAATATAAGAGAAATGCTAATAAACATGAAAAATTATCTTGCTCTATCTATATTTAAAATGATGGCCAAAGCCCTGATGAATCATAAGAAATAACCTGATGAAAAATAAGTAATTGAAAAAGGACTTCGAAAACGTATAAATGGAATCGTTTTTCAATTTCATAAAATTAATTTTAAGAAAACACAAGTTTCCGCCAAGGAACAACAACAACAACAACAAAAAAATATTTCATATCTTCTCGATATTCTCTGCGACATCATGCGGACATGGGCACATGGGATAAAATGGAGATACAGTGTAAGCCGGTTACCACTCATGATTGACAAGTATAAAAATGCATCTTCCAATGTACTTTTCCAAATCAATGTACCAATGTACTTTTCCAATGTACAAATCCAAACCTAATGTTTGAATCTCAGCTGAATTGATGTTTTGAGTTTTAGTCTTCAGGTCTTAGACACCAATAATGCACCTATGCTAACATAAGCCGCGAAGTGTGCTTGGAAATTTCTAAGTTAGCCATGTACTCCTTAAGTGGAAAACTTTTTCTCCACGATGACGAATGACCGCACTCAGAAAAATAAAACAAAAAAACGGCAATAGCTAGAATATTTAACCGCATCAAATGAAATCCTCGTATCTTACACCAAGGATTTCGAGTCCTTTCGTTCACTGTAGATTGCCGCAAACTGTCACAGTATTCTTAGAGAGACAAAATCAAAATATCCGTACAGGACACTTCTTGAGTGAAAAACAGCAGAATTTTATTTCGGGGCATCAAATAACTACCTACTACCTGGCTCTAAATGATTAATGGATAGTGCAAACACACTGTTTGAAATTATTTCATGGGATCAGTTGTTGACCATTGAAAATTCAAAATCGCTCATGAGTCAACCCAAAAATACTGAATATCAATGAATTACCGCACATTATAAGAAAATCCGTCGATTTTTTTACTTACCTCAGTTTCTTCAACTGGATAGCTTTTATTTCTGTAACGGCACAAACTTCACAAATTTGTTAGCACTATGAACACTTCACCTTCACAGGTCACCAGCCAGACGACAAATGATTTCGCACGTGTCTCCTTTCTTAGAGCTAGGCCCATGACCCATATGGTTTTCATTCAAAAAGGTCCATCCGTAGATAGCAGCTGTTTACTTGGGCGGGGTACCTGATTTTTTAAGTTTCAGTAGCTCCTTCCATCATCATCTTGTATTGTTGCGTCTCCACATTTTTTAAGTTACTAACTAACAAGGAGCCAATTTGACTGGATGTCAAGGTATTCTTCATTAGAACACATTTAAACTTAGTTTTTGGTCGGCCAAGAATGCCAGATTTGTCTTGAAAAATTACAGACTTCAAGTATCAGCGAAAACAATGTTTGAAAGCATGTTTTCATTGAGCATAGTAAACAAATTATGTTTTATCGCTTTTTACCAATCTGAATTATAAATCAGTCACTTTCACACTTGTTTCCTGGCTACAAAATTGTACCATAGCATAAGAAAAATTCCAAATATCGAGGCATTTTTAGATGTGTATCTAAAGAAAATTTGAAAGTTTGAGGCGAATTCTATTATATTATGAATCTGTCGCAGATTAGAATGCTCTTCGTATGTTTTCACAGAGTTTCAATATTTGCAGTGGATTACAATATCATTGATATGGATGAACAATGAATTACAAATCGAGCTATATTCCGATTAATAGAAACCACACTCACTGGTCGGGTCTGTGGAATGCTAAATGTCAATCGTTAACTGCAATCCTCCTCAGGCATCGAAACGTAATGTTTTGAAAAATAACAAAAAATATTGAACAGAGTGGATTATCTTTGAGAAAGGAGCAGCAGCTTTGAAAATATCATATTTCTATCCAATAAGTATTAGGTAAGTTAAGAATTCGAAATAATACGCCAGTGTAGCTTAGAGAATTGAAACTTTTTAGAGCAATTCCTGTTTGCTAAAAATATTTACATTCATTATTGCTGCTGAAATTTTCTAACCTAATGTATAAGTAATTATTTTTTTGGAGAAACAAAGGATCGGGATCATTATGCCAAGAAAATATAAAGCTATTATCTCTATGATAGCACAAAACGCTTCATCTTTATTCACTTTCTTGAATCGGATAACTTTTATTCCCGCAGCGGGCAGAAACATTACAGCACTGTAAGGCCATTTCACACTGAGCTAGCAAAGCAGCATCTAGCAAGCTCGCATGAACTATCTAACAGATGGGCTCCAAGACTGGTAGGTAGGAATAGCATTTTCACCTCGCATGCTGGATGCAGGATAAAGCGTACGAGTTCAGTGTGAAGGCAACAGCTCGTAATAGTGCTATTCTTACCTACCGGCCTCGCAGACCATCTGCTAGACAGCTCATGCGAGCTCGCTAGATGTTGCTTTGTAAACTCAGTGTTAAGTAGGCGTAAACACCATGTCGTCGCAGGTCAACCGGGAGGATTAGAATGTTTTTTTCCGGTGCCCTACCTTGCTTTCTTGGGACTAGGCCCAAGGCTTTCGCGTTTTTTCAACTGGTGATCTTTTATTTTTGTTACGATAACATCTGAGTTCATTTGATGCTTTGTTCACTTCGATTTTAAATTTGTACGTATAAATGCAGTATCCAAGTTTGTTTGATGTATCACTTATGAGTTTTCAATTCGGAAAACTCATAATTGATTGCTGGAATGGGCTCCACTTAAGTAAATGAAACGAGTTACGATGATATCTGAGTTCATTTGATGTATTTTTCATTTTGATTTTAAATTTGAGCATTGTAATGCATTATCCAGGTTATTTTGTTGCACTATTTATGGAGAATTTTTAAGCCGGATAATTGATAATTGACTGCTGAAAAAGGCTGCGCTTAAGAAGATGAAACGAGTAGGGCATGTGTTATTGAATATTTTGATTGAAAATTTGTAGAATAATAAATACTTTTCAAAATTATAATCATTCAACCCTCAAAAAATCAGGATGTGAGCAGAATATCGTGAAGCACGTACACGCAATTTCGTTCTTCCATAGTCACATTGCATTATATTTAACACTAACGAAGGAGCGAAATGTAACCAAATAGTCATTTTTAAATCAAATTTTTTATACATCAACTATAATAGTAAACCTTCAGATTCTTAAAAAAATTTCAGTGTATTGAAATATACTTACGATCAAGTATTTTCAACAACAATTTTCTGTATTTCAGCAACAACAATTTGCAACGTTTTAACATCTCCAAAATTGTGTCCGTCTGACAAATATCGTAAGCCTATCGTGTGTCTCCTTTCCATGCTTGCGCGACTTCGTTTATTCCTAGTCACATTACAGTACAATTAACAATAACGTAAGAGCGGAATGTGACCAAACTGCTGGTTTTAAAATCAACTTTTTTCTATCAACAGCAAAACTGTGCATTCACGTCTCAATTATTGCCAGAGCCTAGAACTGTACGTTTAGGCGTTCTGTTTCGACGCATTACAAACTTGTTCCAGAGTGAAATCAGAAGGATTGTTCATAAGGAACTATCGAAGCTGCTAAGTAAAAATATCATTTCATCACAACGGAACTGATAAAAAAAATCTATATTTCCAAACCAAAGTCTGAAAGCTCACTCAAGCGAATAGGACGATTGAATGCAATCCTGAAAGTTAATATAAGAGGCACACAAAATGTACCAGTAAGGGATAAATTTCTTGACATAAATTGAACTTCGTCATTCATTGTCTCAGTCGCAGCCGTGACTAACAAGCAACCTGACCGTTAATGCGCCTATTGTACAGCGTAGGCCTAACTAGAGGTCGTAGGTTCAGTCAATTGAAGCGACGAAGACAAAGAGATGAAATAATGTTAATTTCAGTTTAGATTTATTCTCTTTTCTTATGCAAGTTGTACTTCATAATTCATATGGTAATGATAATAGTAAAGAAAAGCCTTCTTCTACCAGTCCTATCTTTCTGAGTTTTACCTACGTATTCCATCATTATATATTTTTAGCAGATATGTTTTGCATGATGAATGTTCATTAATAACTAAAAAATAATTGAGAAATGGAAATGATATGTTCATCAGTTTACAAGTTTGCATGGTTATATCGCTCTTTTTTATAGGTCAGCATGGTGTGAAAATCTTGTTGTTGTCACTCAGGAATTTTACGTTGCTAAACAAAGTACCAATGTACCTTTTCCGGTTCTTCCAGCCGACTTCTCCTACACAGCCTTGGCCCGTAGAATTTTGAACTTGTAACTCGTGTGGACGTCTGGAACGTTCGCACTGGTGTATGGGTGCGTTTACACTGCAAGCGGAGCTGCGCGTAGCAGAGCAGAGCGGAGCGGCGCGCTCGGGAAATTCGTGGAAATTTTTTGACGCTCGCTGCGAGCCTTTCTCCGCGGCTCCACCTATGGATCGTCATATCATACAGGGGTAGAATTGTCGTTTGTTTTAAAAAGTATAAGATATAACTAATAATATGTATAATTAACCATCATATTAAAATCATATCAATCATTAATCATAAACTAACAGTGTAACATGTAATATGTTATTTTTATTGCACCCATTTGGATTTATTAGGCATAAATTAATTTTTTTCATCTGCTTTCTCTGATTTGTCATTTTATTATTACTTTAATTGAAGGAATCTGCATTTATTTTCATTGTTATGTAGTTTTATTTTTCTTGGTGTGTTATCTACATTATGTTATGATCTTGTAAAAGAAATATTTATGTACGATCTTGTAATAAAGTTTTCATTTTTTATGTAAAATGTGAGTAGAATGAGGCTGTATGGTGAAGAGAGAGGAGGAGGCCTCAATGAGTGTCCGATCCAAAATAAGCTGCAAAATACCATGGTCTTGCGTGATATTTTTCCAATATTAACTGAAAATATTTCAGTATTTTGAGAGTTTTTAGGTCAGAAGAAGTCAGTATTTCTCCGTATATTTCACTCAGCTTTCTCTGGCACAACCCTGAGTTTCTGAAGGTAATTACTTTACTTGCACTCACGTTTAAGTCACCATAAGATTTTCATTCGTTCCTATTGGTCTACGAAAACCTGTAGTCCTATAAAGTGATACAACCTTTATGTTAAGACTTCAATTTCGCTCAAAGGACTTTGCTTTACATGTATCCTCAATAAAAAATTTGTTAATTATTACTGAATAGCAAATTCATCTCATCTCATTGGAAATTTTTCCTTCTATAAGGGATTGAAGTACATCAAAATTTATCGGTTTCATCAGTGAATATTCGAAGAATCGCAATTCATCTTTCGTCAGTGCTCCAAAGTGATAGTGGTATTCTCCATAGCGATCTCTCCTCGCGTTGATGAGATGGGCCTAGTGTTTCCGTTTCTGTTTTTTCCTATCGAACCATAGGAACGCACACACGAAATGCTCCTTAGCGCCTGATTCTTGCGTGGGTCGCTCTGCTCTGCTTACATGTGAACACCTGCTCCGCTCCGCTCCGCTTGTGGTGTGAACGCTCCCTAAACTGAAAGTGATCACGCTGGTCGCGATGTGATCGAGCCGCCGGTGTACACGGAGGGTATTTCCAAGCTACTGACCGACCAGCAGTCTCAAGGTACTTCTCTACTTCTCTTGGAAATGGTAGGACTGGGACCTCTCCTGGAAATGATAGGACTGGTACCTCCCCTGGAAATGATGGGACTGATACCTCTCCTGGAAATGATAGGACAGGGACCTCTCCTGGAAATGATAGGACTGGTACCTCTCCTGGAAATGATAGGACTGGTACCTCTCCTGGAAATGATAGGACTGGTACCTCTCCTGGAAATGATAGGACTGGTACCTCTCCTGGAAATGATAGGACTGGTACTTCTCATGGAAATGATAGGACTGGGACCTCTCCTGGAAATGATAGGACTGGTACTTCTCATGGAAATGATAGGACTGGTAGCTATCCTGTAAATGATAGGACTGGTACCTCTCCTGGAAATGATCGGACCGGTACTTCGCATGGAAATGATAGGACTTGTACCTCTCCTGGAAATGATAGGACTTGTACCTCTCTTTGAAATGATAGGACTTGGACCTCTCCTGGAAATGATAGGACTTGTACCTCTCCTGATTGTATACTTCACCCACGCATCTTATTGAAAATCCCGAGTAGAGAGTCTTAGGACCGATATTTCTCCTGAACGAGATGAATAATGAAACGCATGCTAAAGGAAATATTGGGATCATATTTATTATGGACGAAATATAAACCAGGACAAAAAGTATTTAATTTGCAGTCTCTTAATTTGGTCTGTCATGTAATGGACACAAATACGCTCCTTGCTTAAAAGAGAGCAGAATGTTGCACTAAAAATCGTAAACGAGTCTCCGTTATCAAGACACGCTATTTCGAAGGGAAGAATCGATATCTATCGAGATCTGGACTAACTGAAGACGATGTCCAGGTCTTCATTGAGCGGCAGGTTGACGGTGACGTCGAGCACCTGCGACACGTCGTCGTACACGAACGTGTCCACGTCGCCGCCGTTGACGGTGACGGCGGCGGGGGCGGCGGGGTAGCCGAGGATGCGGACGGTGCCGAGGTTGACGCCGTCGGCAGCGGTGCGGTCGTACATCCCCGTCAGCACCAGCTCGTTCTGGGGGACACGGGGAGGAATTTTATTTTACCCTAGTATGTTCTAAAACAACCCCGTCAGCACCAGCTCGTTCGGGGGGGGGGGGGGCACAGGGAGGCATTTTATTTTACCCTAGTATTTTCTGTATCATTTTACTTTAGTATGTTATGCAAAATTTTATTTTTGCGTGTTCGGATGCATATTACCCTAGTATGTTCTGTAAAATATTACCCTAATATGTTCCGTAACATTTTATTTTAAAATATTCCACAACAGGAGTTTAATTGAATTCCTCAGTCGGTAATGAGAAAAAGGTCGATTATTAGAATCCTCATCCAACAGAGTTACACGGGTGCATTAGCCAGTTAGTAACGAGTGTAAACACAAAACTTTGCATGAAATCATGCCAGCATCAGAACAAACAAACAATTCCCATACCTAAAAGCCAGTTGACCTCACAGCCAATCATTGCCACCGCGGCTGTGTACTTCGAATACAGAAAATTTGGAAAATGTACATTTCACCAATGATATTTTTGAGCTCAAGGTTCATTGTTGATGTTTTTACCATACATGAAATTTAATGTTAAACACTGCAAATGACTGTTTGATTTTCATTTCATTAATACTGGTAAAGTGTGTTGCGGATCAGAATAAATGAACTTCAGTGTTGGACGTGTTTATCCCGTGGGTGACTCACTGCACGTTAGTACTTAAAATATTACTTTTTATAATAATATTACCTTGTAGCGTAGCTGAGTAAGCCGCAAAAACTCTGAGCGGATTTTGCTACGCTGAGAACTGATTTACCATTGACTGACCACATAAGCTTCTTGATGGCCTTTCATACATGTAAGTGATGGCCTCGAGTTCCGGTATGTCTTGAAAAACTGGTCAAATTAAGTACTGAGCTGTGAATAACGAAACTGTCATATGAAAGGTCGTTAACCCAAGAAGACTATTAAAATTTTGTTGTCATAAATTTGTGTAATTGAACACAAAATGTGTTCAATTTTTTTTCACGAGCTGCCAAGAATAGTTTCATTTTCACTCATGGGAGCGAGTGAACGAGGCTATCCTTTCCTCCGCGCAGTGAATCGTTTTTCCCATCGTACAGTAAAATCACCGCGTGCGAAAGATGGCTAATTTTGATGTGCCGAAAAAAATTTTGTACGTGTCATTACCATATATGTCTGTCTTTACTAATCGCTATGTAGAAAACGAAATAAAAACGCTTATCACTAAATACTACCCACAAATAAATCCTAGAATAATTTTTCGCAATATGTTCAGTGTTGGCAGTTTTTTCCGGTTTACTGATAAGATGCCTGAGTTCCTGCAAAGCTGCGTCGTCTATAAATACAAATGTGGCCAGTGTAATGCTACATATTGTGGGGAGACAACTCGCCACTTAGTGACGCGCATAGCAGAGCATAGGGGGGTGTCAGTACGTACTGGGAGAGCTACCGCCAACACTTTGCACAGCAGTATAAGAGATCACTCGCATGCAGCTGACCACCCAATCACTGAAAATTGTTTCGAAATTATAGGCCATAGCAATAAACTAGATATTCGTTTGTTAGAAAGTATACTTATTCACCACACTAGGCCTACGTTAAATGAAGCAGATTCGTCTGCACCTCTGTTTATTTTAAATTAGGACTCCCATCTAATCTTGTATCACTTTTTCTATGTTTACTCTGCTGCTATAATTTGTGAATTTTTATTATCGTTCCAGATACTGAAGATGAGTATAGTTTTTACTCGAAAGCTCTATTTTTATAAAGAAAACTTCATTAATGATGTTTTTACCCTCCTTGATTATTTTGTTTTTAAGTAAAATTTACTGTGATTCGGTCTTTATTCTGATTCGAATTTATAGACCCTGACTCGACTCCATTGCGTCATTAACGTCTAAAGTCACTTCAATTTCAGCTTCTTATATCACATCTTTCCCAGATGAACTGAAGATTAACTTACCGTTGTATTGAGCAAACTAACTACACACCCTTCGGCTACCTCAGAGTCGACAGACCCTATAAGTATAATCTAAATGCCCACGATGCTCAAAAGAATAGTGCGGTACCTCAGCGAAGGCGACGTCAGCCAGGAAGGTCTCTGCCATGGTGTGCTCCATCTCTCCGTCGTCCCAGAACACCTCGCCCGTCGCCGTCTGCTGGTCGTCCAGCGCCACCAGCAGACCGAAGTCGTTCTGGCGGCTGCAGGGAAAAGATTTGAGGGAATCATTTGCAGGGAATCAATGATTTGATCATAATAAAATGCTCAAATACTTACATTTAGTAATAATCAAGTACCATGATTATAATCAATCGGAAACAACGATGATTCTGTATGGAAATTCCGTGCATTTATTGAAACTGGGAATCGGTTTGGAAATTTAGGAAAAATAAATACTTCGCATGCATTAAGAAACGTGATGAAAACGCAGGGATATTTTTGCGATACCTCAAGACGATTTTGTTTCAAAAATACTGCGTGTACATCGTGACTGGGAAATACATTGGAAGTTTAACGTAAATCATTAGGAGACCTGGAGGTAATTTTTCTTGGAAAATACAGTGCGTACTTCGAGACTGGTAAACGTATTGAAAATAATTTCTACCGATACCTGAAGGTGATTTCAAGTGGAAAATTCTCAGAATGTAATGAAGCCAGAAAATATCATATGCTAGGAATTCGGATTTTTTAATGAAGAAACTCTGAATTTTGAGACCGGGAAACATATTCAAAATTCAGGATAACTTTTTCAGTATAAGAAAAATTTCTTATAGTACGAATGTAAATGATATTAAAATTTCTTATTGGAAAAATATAAGTAATGCCATTCAAATTTTTAATATAAAAACTGATTTTGTTTGAAAAGTTTTGTGGGTGCATTGAGAGTGGAATATATTAAAAAAGTTGGGTGAATGTCAACTTTTCCATGAAATAATCTATAAAATACTGCTATGAAATTACCGTGTCACTAATAAATGTGTTGCCTCAGAGGGCAAAAATCACATGCAGTATCAATGTGATTTCTAACTAAATACCGTTGCTAACACAATCCTGGCGAGTAGGACGAAAATAACACTCACATACCACAGCTTGGGTTATTTAAAAGAACATAAGAGCAATAAATGAATACCGCTATGATACTAAGCACAGACCATCTTTTGATCCGATGAAGCACTGCATGTAGAACTACAATCGGGATTCTTTTTTTGAATCTTCCCTCTGCGATGTATGTTTACTCCTCAATATGCTCTAGCTGAAATATCTCAATTGTACCCACGAAAAAAATATAAAGTCCGATTCAACTCAGCGTGATCGTATGTCATATATGTGAGCGTCTGTGACTGATGCTCGCACAAGACGCATCTGAGCTTCTTACTCAATGGCTGAACTAAAAACAATTCTAGTGTAGGTATGGTTGACATGAGTGTTGCAGCTCCACACAAATTAATTATTGACGTTGTGCTTGCTGAAATTATGGCAATCGTATTGCTGCACAGCGTACCACGCTATAGAGGTGTTTCATAAACTGCAGTGTGTCGGCTTAAAAGTAGCCAATTCAAAAATGCTGGAGTATGAGTACGAAGAGTTTTAGTTGGCAGAGATGATAAAAACTGTTTCATGCAGCAGACAACAGAGCGGGCGGCGTTCATAGTATCAGAGTGCTACAGGCAGAAGTTGTCCAAACCTAAAATTAGTAATTAAATCGAAGCCTATATCAAATTCTCCAATTACCCGTTCTTTATTTTAACCGATATCTTAGAGCTGAAGATAATTGGGCTTTTATGTAGCGGACGGCCAATGCACAGGGGAAAAGATTTCAAGAGCGTTCCTATTGAACTGAAATATGATGTGAGAAATGAACTACTAAACAACATTAAGTAGCGTGTACAAAACTTAGGATGTAAAAGATGAAGGTCTAACCTGAGGCATGCATAAGCTAACACATTATGATCACAAACAAACGATGCCTTCGTTTGCTGTTGAACTGTCCCGGGACAGGAAGCAAGAGAATGTGTCGCATACAACGAAGATATCTGACATCTGAGTCTTCGCAAGATAAAAGCTATTCGTTCACTCCTCAATACAATAGCGAGACGAACAGCTGCAGCAGTAAAAGTTTGCGGTCAAAGTTAAAAAAACATTGTAGGTGGAGATAAGCCTCCAGGCACTATTTGCGTATGTCTAGAAAGACAAAAAATCAGGTTTTACATACTTGACGACAAGTCAAATTGGCAAAGCCATGAATAACGGCGAATACAACAAAAAATACAATGAAACGTAGCATGACCCATGTTGGGACGAGTTCATACATGTAGACCGAGTAATAAATAAGCACCGGATGAATGCGATGTTAAGAAATTTGGAAGTCGCACCGTTCACAGCAGAATATCAAGCACTCCTGCAGCATTTTACAGCAGCATTTTTGCCTCCCTTTCGAAAAGTTTCCTTATTGTTGATAACTAACAGAACGGAATTGGAGCTAAAATGGCCGATTTCATAATTCAGCGTCTGACAGTTACAAATCCACCTAGTTGGTATTATCACTGAATGATAAATGATGCTTGGGGAATTTTTCAGCCCTGCGGATTGCTCTCAGCTCGCACAACTACCCAGTCTAACTTTTTTGCCGCCTGCATGCGTGTTTTTAGCCGCTTAAGCGATTTAACCGCTTAAATCACGAAGACGGCGAAAAACATGTATGCAGGCGGCGAAAAGTTAGACTGGGAATGTATTATGTACGAAAGGAAGAAACAAAACTTGGAGGTTCATCGAGACAATATACGAGAGCTACAGCTGTGCGTTATGGTAAAACCTGAACGGTGATCAGTAACTGGACAACGCTTCATTATTATTTGTGAGCTTCTGAATTTTTTTCCGACTCTGATAAATCAGTGAATACATACTGCATGTTATAAAATGTATACCGATGTTTCCGTAAATACTGCTTTTTACTCAGGGTTTTATTTTATATTGTGTTCGGATCTTGTATTCGTAGTAAGGATACTTCACCGCATAAAAAATCATTTATTGCATAACGGTTATACGGGACAAACGTATTCTCAGGAATAAAATTTTCAACTACTAAAACAGTTTGTGTAAAAAATAGGTATACCTTATCAAGAAGCATCAACTGCAATGGCGTTAAAGTTTGCACTTTTACGCAAAAAAAAAAAGAAAAAAATCACGAGCAAACATGATAATTTTAGTAGTCATGAACAAATTTTATTATTAGACTTTCGCCCTGAAATGAATACATATAATTATTTGTTCATTCGTTCATGCCCGTTAACGAACCTCGTCATCTGCTTCGTGGAAGTCCGTTCATAGGCCTACCATTATTTTATGCAAGAAAATTTTTCGAAAACTAAACATAGTTAACTGAAACTGTAACTAATATGTCATCATTACAGGTAACTATGTTACGTTATACAGATAATTATATTGAACATAAACTGTAATGTAGTATAGTAACCCTGACAGTGACACACTCACTTCTCAACAGTTCAAGTAACCCTGTCAGTGACACACTCACCTCTCACCAGTTCAAGTAACCCTGTCAGTGACACACTCACCTCTCACCGGTACAAGTAACCCTGACAGTGACACACTTACCTCTCACCAGTTCAAGTAACCCTGTCAGTGACACACTCACCTCTCACCGGTACAAGTAACCCTGTCAGTGACACACCCACCTCTCACCGGTACAAGTAACCCTGAGAGTGACACACTCACCTCTCACCAGTTCAAGTAACCCTGACAGTGACACACTCACCTCTCACCAGTTCAAGTAACCCTGACAGTGACACACTCACCTCTCACCAGTACAAGTAACCCTGTCAGTGACACACTCACCTCTCACCAGTACAAGTAACCCTGTCAGTGACACACTCACCTCTCACCAGTACAAGTAACCCTGTCAGTGACACACTCACCTCTCAACAGTACAAGTAACCCTGAGAGTGACACACTCACCTCTCACAAGTTCAAGTAACCCTGACAGTGACACACTCACCTCTCACCAGTACAAGTAACCCTGTCAGTGACACACTCACCTCTCAACAGTACAAGTAACCCTGTCAGTGGCACACTCACCTCTCACCAGTACAAGTAACCCTGTCAGTGACACACTCACCTCTCAACATCACAAGTAACCCTGTTAGTGACACACCTCTCACCAGGACAAGTAACCCTGTCAGTGACACACTCACCTCTCAACATCACAAGTAACCCTGTCAGTGACACACTCACCTCTCAACATCACAAGTAACCCTGTCAGTGACACACTCACCTCTCACCAGTACAAGTAACCCTGACAGTGACACACTCACCTCTCACCAGTAAAAGTAACCCTGTCAGTGACACACTCACCTCTCAACAGTACAAGTAACCCTGTCAGTGACACACTCACCTCTCAACATCACAATTAACCCTGTCAGTGACACACTCACCTCTCAACATCACAATTAACCCTGTCAGTGACACACTCACTTCTCAACATCACAATTTACCCTGTCAGTGACACACTCACCTCTCAACATCACAATTAACCCTGTCAGTGACACACTCACCTCTCAACATCACAATTAACCCTGTCAGTGACACACTCACCTCTCAACACCACAATTAACCCTGTCAGTGACACACTCACCTCTCAACATCACAATTTACCCTGTCAGTGACACACTCACCTCTCAACAGTAAAAGTAACCCTGTCAGTGACACACTCACCTCTCAACATCACAAGTAACCCTGTCAGTGACACACTCACCTCTCAACATCACAATTAACCCTGTCAGTGACACACTCACCTCTCAACATCACAATTAACCCTGTCAGTGACACACTCACCTCTCAACATCACAAGTAACCCTGTCAGTGACACACTCACCTCTCAACATCACAATTAACCCTGTCAGTGACACACTCACATCTCAACATCACAATTAACCCTGTCAGTGACACACTCACCTCTCAACAGTACAAGTAACCCTGTCAGTGACACACTCACCTCTCAACATCACAAGTAACCCTGTCAGTGACACACTCACCTCTCAACATCACAAGTAATCCTGTCAGTGACACACTCACCTCTCAACATCACAATAACCCTGTCAGTGACACACTCACCTCTCAACATCACAAGTAATCCTGTCAGTGACACACTCACCTCTCAACAGTACAAGTAACCCTGTCAGTGACACACTCACCTCTCAACATCACAAGTAACCCTGACAGGGACACATTCACCTCTCAACATCACAAGTAACCCTGTCAGTGACACACTCACCTCTCAACATCACCAGTAACCCTGTCAGTGACACACTCACCTCTCAACATCACAAGTAACCCTGTCAGTGACACACTCACCTCTCAACATCACAATTAACCCTGTCAGTGACACACTCACCTCTCAACATCACAAGTAACCCTGTCAGTGACACACTCACCTCTCAACAGTAGTGGTAGCAGGCTCCTGGAAGGGCAGGATGGAGCCTCCTCGGAAGTACACCGGAATTTTCTCGAGCGGTGCATCGACGTCCACAGCGGCCGGTCCGACCACCTCTGCCACCTCGGTGTCCAGGGCGTACCAGATGCCCTGCAGCGAACAGGTACTGAAGGCGAGCGTTCTTAAATTTCCGGTGAATCATTATAATCCATTAGATATACAGGTTTAAAAAATCTAAATTTACGCACTCACAAAATTGTTAATATTTTGTTTTTATATTTTTCAGATTACTGTCGTTCGAGTTGGATGGTTGATCAACTGTTATATTTTTTACGGTGATCATGTATTTCTAGGACAACTAGAAAGTTATGCATGGCAGACTTGAAAATGTGTTTGGATCATAATGTCACTTTTGGGCTTTAAATTACCTACCAACAGCCCAAATACACATAAGCGTTCTTGACTTACAGTATCAAGTTATTAAAAAAAATTCTCCAGGAATAACTCCAAAAGTTTTTAAAATACGTGAAATCATTGAATGTAACTTCACCTGAATATAAGTGCACTTCTTCTTACACAGTCAGCCACCCACACCTCACGGGAACACGATTGACGCTCTTAAATCAGGTAGCATACGAGTTATACTTCGCTAGAACATATTTTCTATGAACGCAAGGGCAAGTCACAACAATTTTCCAATGCATTTTTTAAAATGCTTCGTTTGAGCGAATGAAACAATTCTGCAAATGTTTACACCAGCTTTTAACGAACGAGGCAATCAGCAAATGTTTGATAATCGAGCTATCGGTTGCCACAACCAGCTCTCGGTTGTGATGTTGCTCCATGTCAGCACTGCTCGACCCTCGCCTCAGGAAAGTAGACACTCCTGCCGACCCTCGCCTCAGGAAAGTAGACACTCCTGCCGACCCTCAAATCAGGGAAGTAGACACTCCTGCCGACCCTCACCTCAGGGAAGTAGACACTCCTGCCGACCCTCACATCAGGGAAGTAGGCACTCCTGCCGACCCTCACCTCAGGGAAGTAGACACTCCTGCCGACCCTCACCTCAGGGAAGTAGGCACTCCTGCCGACCCTCACATCAGGGAAGTAGACACTCCTGCCGACCCTCACCTCAGGGAAGTAGACACTCCTGCCGACCCTCACATCAGGGAAGTAGGCACTCCTGCCGACCCTCACCTCAGGGAAGTAGACACTCCTGCCGACCCTCGCCTCAGGAAAGTAGACACTCCTGCCGACCCTCACATCATGGAAGTAGACACTCCCGCCGACCCTCACCTCAGGGAAGTAGACACTCCTGCCGACCCTCACATCAGGGAAGAAGGCACTCCTGCCGCCCCTCACCTCAGGGAAGTAGACACTCCTGCCGACCCTCACATCAGTGAAGTAGACACTCCTGCCGACCCTCACCTCAGGGAAGTAGACACTCCTGCCGACCCTCACCTCAGGGAAGTAGACACTCCTGCCAACCCTCACCTCAGGGAAGTAGACACTCCTGCCATCCCGCACCTCAGGGAAGTAGACACTCTTGCCGACCCTCACCTCAGGGAAGTAGACACTCCTGCCGACCCTCACCTCAGGGAAGTAAACACTCATGCCGACCCTCACCTCAGGGAAGTAGACACTCCTGCCAACCCTCACCTCAGGGAAGTAGACACTCCTGCCGACCCGCACCTCAGGGAAGTAGACACTCCTACCGACCCTCACCTCAGGGAAGTAGACACTCCTGCCAACATTCACCTCAGGCAAGTAAACACTCCTGCCGACCCTCACCTCAGGGAAGTAGACATTCCTGCCGACCCTCACCTCAGGGAAGTAGACACTCCTGCCGACCCTCACCTGAGGGAAGTAGACACTCCTGCCAACCCTCACCTCAGGGAAGTAGACTCTTCTGCCGACCCTCACCTCAGGGAAATAGACACTCCTGCGAACCCTCACCTGATGGAAGTAGACACTCCCAACGACCCTCACCTCAGGAAAGTAGACACTCCTGCTGGTGGCGCCCTCCGTCAGCACGGGCGCGATCATGAGGCCATCCCCCCACATGAACTGGTCGTCCACGAGCCGCGCCTCCAGGTCCGACGGGAACACGTTGAACAGCGCGCGGGCAACGGAGTTGCCGTTCATGTGAGCCTGGAGACCGTAGAGTGTTATACATTCAGCACCTAACACAACGCGCGGGCAACGGAGTTGCCATTCATGTGAGCCTGGAGACCGTAGAGTGTTGTACATTCAGCACCTAACACAACACGCGGGCAACGGAGTTGCCGTTCATGTGAGCCTGGAGACCGTAGAGTGTTGTACATTCAGTGCCTAACACAGCGCGCGGGCAACGGAGTTGCCGTTCATGTGAGCCTGGAGACCGTAGAGTGTTATACATTCAGTGCCTAACACAACGCGCGGGCAACGGAGTTGCCGTTCATGTGAGCCTGGAGACCGTAGAGTGTTGTACATTCAGTGCCTAACACAACACGCGGGCAACGGAGTTGCCGTTCATGTGAGCCTGGAGACCGTAGAGTGTTGTACATTCAGCACCTAACACAACACGCGGGCAACGGAGTTGCCGTTCATGTGAGCCTGGAGACCGTACAGTGTTATACATTCAGCACCTAACACAGCGCGCGGGCAACGGAGTTGCCGTTCATGTGAGCATGGAGACCGTAGAGTGTTGTACATTCAGCACCTAACACAGCGCGCGGGCAACGGAGTTGCCGTTCATGTGAGCCTGGAGACCGTACAGTGTTATACATTCAGCACCTAACACAGCGCGCGGGCAACGGAGTTGCCGTTCATGTGAGCATGGAGACCGTAGAGTGTTGTACATTCAGCACCTAACACAGCGCGCGGGCAACGGAGTTGCCGTTCATGTGAGCATGGAGACCGTAGAGTGTTGTACATTCAGTGCCTAACACAGCGCGCGGGCAACGGAGTTGCCGTTCATGTGAGCATGGAGACCGTAGAGTGTTGTACATTCAGCACCTAACACAGCGCGCGGGCAACGGAGTTGCCGTTCATGTGAGCATGGAGACCGTAGAGTGTTGTACATTCAGCACCTAACACAGCGCGCGGGCAACGGAGTTGCCGTTCATGTGAGCATGGAGACCGTAGAGTGTTGTACATTCAGCACCTAACACAGCGCGCGGGCAACAGAGTTGCCGTTCATGTGAGCCTGGAGACCGTAGAGTGTTGTACATTCAGTGCCTAACACAGCGCGCGGGCAACGGAGTTGCCGTTCATGTGAGCCTGGAGACCGTAGAGTGTTATACATTCAGTGCCTAACACAACGCGCGGGCAACGGAGTTGCCGTTCATGTGAGCCTGGAGACCGTACAGTGTTATACATTCAGTACCTAACACAACACGCGGGCAACGGAGTTGCCGTTCATGTGAGCCTGGAGACCGTAGAGTGTTATACATTCAGCACCTAACACAGCGCGCGGGCAACGGAGTTGCCGTTCATGTGAGCCTGGAGACCGTACAGTGTTATACATTCAGTGCCTAACACAACGCGCGGGCAACGGAGTTGCCGTTCATGTGAGCCTGGAGACCGTACAGTGTTATACATTCAGCACCTAACACAGCGCGCGGGCAACGGAGTTGCCGTTCATGTGAGCATGGAGACCGTAGAGTGTTGTACATTCAGCACCTAACACAGCGCGCGGGCAACGGAGTTGCCGTTCATGTGAGCATGGAGACCGTAGAGTGATATACATTCAGCACCTAACACAACGCGCGGGCTTGTGAACCTGGAATAACTGCGTAGAGGTAGGGCAAGAACCCATATTAACGCAAAATTTAAGGAATAACTACCACTAACCCCGTGGAAGAGAGCGTAGAGGTAGGGCAAGAACTCATATTAACGTAAGACTTAAGGAATAACTACCACTAACCCCGTGGAAGAGAGCGTAGAGGTAGGACAAGAACTCATATTAACGTAAGACTTAAGGAATAACTACTACTAACCCCGTGGAAGAGAGCGTAGAGGTAGGGCAAGTCTCATATTAAAGTAAGACTTAAGGAACAACCTCCCACTAACCCTGTGGAAGAGAGCGTAGAGGTAGGGCAAGAACTTGTAGCGCGTCATGAGAACTTCTCTCGCCACATCTGCCACCTGCGGCCACGCAGTCGGGTCCTGGTCTGGGTCGTTGATGGAGTTGTGGTTCCGGCTGTCGTGAGGATACGAGAATAAATTTTTCGGATTAACAGAAGTAGCTACGCACAATTTCGGGCCCACAAGTAGATGTTCTCAAATCAGTCAATTGTACTAGATTTAAGAATTAATTTACAGCGGTATCGCATGTGGTAAATAAATTGTGTAAATTATTTAAAAAAGGAAAAGGACCCTGGAAAACTATCTAGTTTGCAGGTGCAATCTTTCATAAACGTCATCTATTTGAGTTTGGTTTTATCCCTTGTGAATCCGAAATTTTATCAAATTTCTAAAGGACGAATACATTCTATTTTTATGTTCTTAACAGTCACGTACTTGTGATCACGGGCTTTTACTATGGTTTCTCTTGCATTGAAGCAACGAGAATTTTTACGATATATATATACTGTAAGTCCTAATGTAGGCGTAATCAAATGACATGGAAGTTGACTGATCCTTGTGGTCGTAATAGCATTGATAGAAGCTGATCATCAAATGTATTTTATTGTCATTTTCACTTGAAATAAGGAATTAAGGCCTCTTTCCGCAAGAAGGAAGAAACTTGGATCATTTAAAGAGCATTTTCTTCAATTCGCCAACAACTCGCGCTTGTCGACGGCCAGACTTCAATAGTCTTGAAATGCACTGCAGTTTTAAAAAGGTTTATCCAAACATATGGAAAGTAAATTATAGCATAAAATCAAAGAAAAATCGAACTTATTTAAAATAACCGGAAAATCTAGTGACTCTTTGAATAGTTTCTACGTGATGAAATAAGCTATTCTCCAAGTGCATAATAAGCAAATAAGCATAGTAAATATAATCATGATTATAGAAAATATTTAATGCTTACAGTGAATTTATATAATGCTTATAGTAAATATGGGCATTTAAAATTATCGATTGGTATAAAATATGTCAAAGCTAGTATTATGCGGGTTAAACTTAATTGCTTATGAATAATTGGTTGAAATTACACGATCTAAAGATAAATAAAGTGTTTATTCTACTAAGGTGCTGGTGCAAATTTTTGTTCTGAAGTAATTGTTGACTTGAAATCATACAACAGCTATGGCGCTCTACTAGTAAAGAAAAGTGAATCTAACAAGAAACTTCTGCTGTGTGTCATTTCCAGAAAATCATGAACTCTGTCAAATTCTACATAATCTCTTAGCAAAAATCAAACAGACGCTGCCAAACTTTGCTTCGTTTACCTGCTAGGAAGAAAGAGAACGACCCAAATGTCGCATCGTTTTATCGCTAGAAAGAAAAAGACCCTGCCAAATTCCCCGTCGTCTCAGTGCTAGTAACAAATGACCGCTTTCAGATGTCGCATTGTTTCGCTGCTGGAAAGAAAGAGACTCCGCCAAAGTGTCGTCTCACTGCTATGAAAAAATAAAACGTCGTCTCACTGCAAGGAAAGAATTAAACGTCGTCTCACTGCAAGCAAAGAATAAAACGCCGTCTCACTGCTGGGAAAAAATAATACTTTTCTTGTAGTTAATCATTAAATTCACCTGAACGGATAAAATGCGCCCAGTTGGTGCCATCTGGTGCAAAGTTCTTCAGTTGGAGTGCCACTGAAGCCACAAATGTCCGCGCCCACCATCGGTATGCCGAACATGTTAAACTCGAGGACTCCTGAGAAAATGAATCAAAATCAATGAACATTTGCGGCACCTGTGAAGTGAGTTACGAGGAACAGAGCGTAAATAATTAAAAGAAACAGTAAAGGTGAATGTTTATGGTATTATACATATTCTAGAGTAAAATAAGAACACTTGTAGAGCCGCTCACCGATAACAGAAACAGCGAGGTCGTCCCAAGTGGCGTAGTTGTCCCCCAGCCAATGGAAGGAGAAGCGGCCTGTGCTCAAGTACGTCGACCGCGACAGAACGTACGGGCGTTTGCCGGGGAACAAGCTTTCCAGAGCCCTGCGAAACGTGCCCAAGGCAAAAATAGTTCCGACATTAACTGTTTATGCATCCTTTTACAATATGATGTCACCTGGAAATGTTCACAATGAAGTCAAGCTCTGCGAAACGTGCCCGATGCAAAAATGTCTGTGATATTAACTGGTTATGCATCTTCTTTCAACAACGAGTTAGCTGAAAATGTTCACGATGAAATTTCAGGCTCTGAAAATCGATTCCGATTCAAAAATGGCTCGGAAATGCACTGTTAAGGCATCCTCTTACAATATCATATCGCCTTGAAATGCTAACAATGAAACGTCAAGCTCTGCGAAACGCTTCCAGGGCAAAATGGCCGTGAAATGATCTGCTAAAGGCACCCCGTTAGAGCATCACGCACCATGGTATCACACCGTATTAACCTGCAAACGTACCGGTATAAATGAATGACATATCATCTGTTTCACGATCGTTTTAAAAAATATCGATTATCATACGAGGTGGAATGTTATTGTACAGTTGCATTTTACATATTTTTAGGACGGATAAAAATGTTTTCCAGTAGTACAGTCGACTTCCTAATCCTGCTACTTAGAACCTAACCAAACCAACCATCAACAACCGCGAAAACGCGGTGAATGTCTTAAATGTTTACGATGTCAAGTCAAAGGCTCGCGTTTTGCATGGGGCTGCAAGCCCGTCGTTTTGCAAGGTGAGCAATCCGGTGGTAAAGTTATTGGTTTAAAGTTATGTGTAAACCGTACGAGTAAACTGGGCATAATACAGGACTTTTAAGTAGACTTTTAAAATAGACTTTAGACAGGACTTTTAAAATAATAAATGAAAATGTTTTCTGAACGTCTAGTTAAAATGAATTTGATTTAAACAAGATCACCGAGTGAAAATCACATCATCTGAAGAAAAATTGGCTGTAATATTTGTCTCTGGATTTCGATCGTTGGGCATTCATTACTTCCGAGAACATTTTTCTTTGCCCGAGGTATTACTTTTATAGGTGAAATGTATTTTCCCCAGAATGAGAGTTCCCATAAATTATGTAAACATATTTGCACGACATAAATGTATGCAGTAAATTTTAAACTGAAGTCCAACTTCCCAGTCATTAATCAAAGCGGGTATCGTTATTTGAGTTATTCCTTCGTTAGCAATCTTTAGATTGGCCTTAGCGACAGAAATTACCGAGAATTTTTCGGCCTTTCAAAATTCTAACTGGAAAAATACTTATCGTTGCATAAAAGCAATCACGGGCATTAGGCACATATACACTCATGCATACAATAGACAATTCCTTACATCAGCGATCTTTGTACACTCACCAATTCGTACAAATAAATTTCTTCTTGCTCAAGAATCCCGTTCAGAGACGGTTAAAATTTTAAAATATTTTCATTAGAGACTTAATATACTTATTCTCGCATAAATTAGGCATACACGTATGCATAAAAATTTTATTAAATACAGATTATAGTACTCTTAACAAAATCTGTAAACTTTCTTAATTTTGAAAACACAAAATTAAATCTCAACTATAGGATCGAAGGGTTTGTAAAATATAACATACGTCCAATGCTACCCCAAAAATTTTGTAAATTCAATGAAAACTAAAAGACTGAATTCTTTGCATAAAAATTTGATCGAGTGCTACGAAAGAAGACGAGAAATTGAATGTTTGGAGCGTCGGTGCAATCTTGATAGAAGAAGTTATGCACGAAAGTGTAAATAGTATATAAATATGGAAATGATGGAGGGAGAATGAAAAACCACCCAACAGAACAGAGTTACGAGGAGTTAATCGGTGACTTGGAATTAAGCGTTTAAAATACGGATATCATCAGCAAATTCAACCCATGTTCAAATATTGTTCATGTTAATTGAAGTAAAAAGCATTTCACGATGATTTGCTGACCGAAGGGAGCTTGCTAAAACGTTCCCTTTGAAATAATTTCGACTGATAGTTTATTCATCATGAAAAAATTCATGAAATATTAAGCCATGAAAAATTTCATGATTGAATATCATAAAAAATTCATGATAGTTTATACCTCATGAAAAATTTGTATACCTCAAGAAAAAATTCCTTGAACTCTATTCAGAAATTCATGTTATTCACTGATGAAATATTCCTTCAGAAATGTAAATGTGTGCTATTTCTATATAGTCTAAGCCCTTGCCCATCAAAAAAACTCACGATGTACCTAAAATTATGGAAGTAGAACACTGACATCACGCCCATTGTTCCTTAACGGACATTCCTAATTTAAGTTCAAACCTGGCCAACTCACTCAAAAGTGGCCTCCGCCTCGAAGTGTCCAAAGAGACTGTGTACGTCGTAATGCAAGTACTGGGTGGTGCCGTCAGTTGCTAGCGCCGACATGCAGATGGTCTTGTCACACAGCCGCGCCACCGAGTTGTCGGGGCCGGAGGCGGCCAGGGTGGGGTATGGCGGGTTGTCCAAACTGAGCAACAACAACAACAAACATCGGCATTTACGGATGCTTTATTTCCAATTCAAGCCTGATACAAATCACCTTGTGCATTGGTTTTTCAAATGCCTTTTAACTAACACCAGGACGCAATGACGCTTTCCCCCGGTCAAGACCGGTACCCATTTCAGACACCTGGGTAGAGTGGGGTATTGTGCATTGAATTTTTTCCCTATACCCAACGGAGAAAATCGCCACCCAGCGCCGGGATTCGAACCCTCGATGCCCGTACGGAAGGGCATGTCCTTAAACCACACGGCTATGTCGAGCAATGAGGGATGTTGATCAATTCTCATCTTCTTGTGGAACACACGCGTGAGAGATGAATATAGTTTTTGTACTTTTGTGCAATGAAATTTTATCTCAAATAATGTCACGTGGTATAATAAGTTCTGTTGTTTTTTATTTGATGTTAAAACTAGTTTAAGGATTAGTAGAATCACAAATTTTCATGTGATCTCATCGACTGCATTGTTGTTAATCAAGTCTCATCATGTTGCGAAACAAACACGCGATAGAAAAATATTTTTGCAGCATTTTGTTTATTACAATTTTTCTATCGCTTTCTGTCATGTGGTATCGCAAGTTATGTTATACTTAAATTTAATGTTGAGGTTAGCTTGAGGATTTGTCAAACTAAAAAATGTAGAATTTTTTCGACCGTCAACAAGCTCTATTGATATGTCATTCAATTTTTTGAACATTTCAACATTCATTAATTAAGGAGTCAGTGATACAGTTTCAATATACTTTGTTCGAAAGATTTTTTTTAGCAAATTATTTAGCTTGAATAAGGATATTAAAAGCCTCAAACGGAACATTGCCTGAGTATAAGTAAATGAGGCTAAAGATAATTGATAAAGATAATGATAAAAAGTGATTAAAGATAAATCATACAAGCAAATCAACTAGGAAAAGGGTGGAATAACAACAGAACGTGTAGCGGACGAGCACTGAATAGATTATTTATCCCTGCCTTCAATTCGCTTACATGAATTCATTCTAAAATGCTCCAGTTTTGCTTGCTACTGACGGTGCTTAAATGCAGAAATTTGGAAGGGTTACGGAGGTACTGCACTGCCCTGCGCATGAAGTGAAGGGATTGAATGTTGAAGAAAAGATAGAGCTGAAGAAGGGATTTTTTTCTAAAACAGAGACTTCTGAATGTTAAGTTTGATCCTTCCAATTATATGGTTTGAATGAGGTTATTGCACTTGTTCTTAACTTTATCATTAGATTATGAACCAAACCAGCCAAATATGTTCCAAGCTATGCAAAATTTTCATAGTTACTGAAGTAATTATTTCGTGGTCCTTAGAGGTTTTCAAAGAGTAACGAATACTCGTCAGAGGAAATATTTACGCTTGCTTTAATTTGAAAAATTTCCTCTTTCAACCTGAATTTATAAAAAATAATAATCTTGTTAATAATCAATTTTGTAACAAATTTTAGGATTTAGACCTTATATGCATTACGAACTGATATTTTTTATCAAATTAAGGCAGTCCCTAATTTAAAAATAATCATTTATTTTTATTTGCACTAGTCCATCCCCTTTTATTTGAAAATAAGAATGCAAAATGAAAGAAAGGTGTTAAAAAATAAAAAAATCAATCTCTGGAGAGTTGATGAGGCCGAGCGCACACGGCCCGTCAAAAATGTATAATAATGTTCGACAAATCACATGACACACGTTCCTATTTCCTAAGAATTCACGGGATATTCATTCCTACTCGAATGTGATGGATTAATGTACTGGAAATTGTAGAGTTGATGAAGCTTGTATCACAGATACGCTCATCACACACTGCAGGCTGGCCTCGGACAGACAGACAGACAACCTTCTCATAAAAGTATTGATTCAAAATTATCACATCAAATGTGGGTTAACTTAGAGCTTTCCCATTGAAGTAGCTAATTAGTTAAAAAATTGGAAGATGATCTGTGCCACTAAAGCAAAAATATTCAATGGTCTTTTCATTTCAGTAAACAGAATGTTTAGAGTAGAATTAGCACTCAAAATTTCAATCACGCATTGAAATGAGCCGTAAGTTAATCAGGACTGAATGCCATACCTTGTAGGAGACATAAAATTCCTATCAATTTCCAAATGTTCCGAAAGAATCAAATGTTTGTTCGACAAAAGTAATACTTCCGTATGGTAGAAAAAGTCTCAGAGAAAAGAAAATTGTAATACCAACGATAACTATCTTTCGCTAAAATTGATTTTCCTAACATCGTTCCAAAAGCTCTTCAGAAAATTCAGATCGGTTGTCCGCTAGTTGCCAACCGAACGAGCTCTCTAAAGCCTATTGTTTACCAAACCTCAAAAACTTGTATTTTTCAACAGTTATTAACAACAGTCTCATAAATGATATTTTTAGCAGTAGTTAACAACAGTCTCATAAATGATATTTTTACAGTTATTAACAACAGTCTCATAAATGATATTTTTACAGTTATTAACAACAGTCTCAGAAATGATATTTTTAGCAATTATTAACAACAGTCTCCAAAATGATATTTTTAACAGTTATTAACTAATCATACTGGTTATCAGGGCAGCTGAGATGATCCTGTTCTCCGCTGTTCGTGTCAAAGTTCGCTGGCTCGTTCATGTCGATCCACAGGCCGTCAAAGTCCACCAACTGCAACATCAGTAAAGAAAATTCGGAATTCAGCCGCTGGAACATTGGGAGAGAAAATTCAAATTCAACTACTGGAATATTGAAAGAAAATTCAAAATTCACTCACTGGAATATTAGTACGTAGAATCCAAAATTCACCGACTGTAATATTGGGAGAGAAAATATGAATTTCAACAATTTCAATACTGAAATTAAAGGAATTCGAATTTCAAAAACTGCAATATTGGTACAGAAAATCGGAAATGCATCACCTGCTATATTTATAGCGAAAATTTGGAATTCATCTACGAAAATTTAGCAGAAAAAATGGCATTTTATTCCGAATGATATTGATGTGTCAAGTGCAATTTGAAGTTCATACAATCGTGTCTCCGTAATCACGCATCTGCCACGAAATGTTAATCTTTTTCATGAATTCTTTGTCAAGGTGCATTGATGCTCGCTCGGGTGATTTTTACAAGTTAGTTTTTATATGTATTTCCTACAGCAGCATATTAGTATTTTATTGGTTTCTCAGATATAGCCTACACATTAGTTTTTACCATTTTTAAATCATAAAACTTTGATACTGTATTCATTATTGAGACGTTAACTCTGGTTATTTTTTCAGCTAAGTAATCATTATTATCTTTCAAGAATTCAAATAATTTTATTGCATCAAATAATATACTCTAAATTCACCATGATTCTGATGTTTCCGTGCCTTAAAATGTTATTGATTTGTCACAAAATATTTAAAATATTTGAAAATGGAAATTTCTACGGTGTATTTTTTTTGGAATTGTGTAGCAACAAAAATTTTATTTTTCAATTTTCTGAGAAATTTTCTTAAAGGAACGAATCTTAAAAAACACGAATGGTAATCGATACAAAAATTCTCTATTGAGTTCCAATTTATGAATGAAATATACCATGAACTTTCAAGTAGTGGTAGTGTTTTATCAAGCTTTATTGTTTTTCGGGTGGATTTCTTTCGTGCCAGTTGAAACTGGCATGAAAGAAATGAAACTCACAAACAAACAATGTTATGTGAAAAAGTTCACCATTCGTGTTAAAATTCGAAAAAAAATCTCTACTTTAAACATCTAAATTTCGAACCAAGAAAAAATCTACCTGAACTCAAAAGTTTACGAGCGCGATCGCAAAACAATGCGGGAATAGAAAAGCTTCGTTTTGATTATGTTTGGTCTGCGGCCAGTTTCAAAGACATGTGAGATCCTTCGGGCTCACGAATCTTCTTTGAATGATTTACCAGAAAAAAGCGACCGAAAAGTGGGCTTATCAACGCGCTGGACAAATTCCCGACAAAGGTAAACAATTTTTTTTTGAAGTTTGATATGTTTTAGGCTTTTCCTTTATTGATCTCTTGGACAATCTCCCCGTGCAGTACTGTGAAAGAATTTTGAAACTTAGAAAATATTTCATCGTATTTTAAGCTTAAACATGGAGTAAGTTATAAAGCACTTCTCGTCAGGGCCCAAGCGTTCCTACGTCATTTTGTATTGTTTGAAGCTCACAATTTTCAGAACTTAAATATGACGTGGGGTCAAATTAAAGTTGTTCATATACGCAGGAACCAAGTACAAGAGCTGTAACCCAATTTGTTCTCAACTAAATTCATATCTCGAGCATTTACGGAATAAAATCTTGAGTTAAATGTGTGGTGAAGTTATAAATTAAGGTAACCTATTTACATGCTCACCATGTCACAAAAACTACAACCGAATTTACTGCTATATAAAACCAAATCTGTAAAACTTTGAAAGAAATATTTTAAATTGAATATATGAAGAAATTATAAATTCAGGTGACCTACTTAGAAAAAATACTAATACTTCAGAACTGTATAAGAATTTACTCCTAAATAAATCCCAATCTCTTATATTTTCTTAGTAAAATTTCCGATTGTAAGATTCACGAAGGTAAAAATTCAGACAACCTATTTACAAACCTACACAAGCAGTGTAACCGAATTTACTTTCAATCAAGTCCGACCATCTGACACCTACCGAGTTGATCAAGAACTGCAACCAATTCACTCTCAACTGAATCCGAACTTTTGACACCTACCGAGTTGAATCGGGCAACCTCATCGAGCCACCACTGCTTCGTTTCGGCTCTCAAGAAGTCCGGGAAAGCGGTGCGTTCTGCCGGCCACACGTTGCCTAAGATGAAGTCGTCGGCTTCGACGGGCTGGTCCGCAGGCACCAAGTCAGGCGTCAACCACTGCATCATTCAGACGTGTCAAAATAATTGTAAAGTTACGTGTGAGCATGAGTAATGCTGCTGTTTTTGACAAGATGTAAAAGTAAATGACGAGATGCTTGAAGAAGAAGAGTTATGGATTCGTTTGCGTTTACATTTTTGGTCTGAGCATGAGTAATGCTGCTGTTTTTGTCATGATGTAAAAATAAGTGACGAGATGCTTGAAAAAGATATCAGTCATAAGTTTGCGTTCGCTCTTTTGCCCATTTAAGCTCTATCTGGTGTGTGAAATTGAATAAGCTAAAGTCTGTTTTAGAGTTTATTTAAGTTTTCTACAATGATTCAATAAGTTTAAAAACTTTGGTTAAGTTTAAACTTTTTTTATAGTTTGAGCGAACATTTAAGTGAAAGGAAATCAAGTTCTGTCTAGTTTGTGGATTTGAATAAGTTGAGATCCCCGCACAATTATTTTAAGCTTTGTATAACTACATCTGTTCAAAAACTAAGGGCAGAGTTCTGAGCGTACATTCAAAGGAAGGGAGCTCAAAATGTAACCAGTCTCTGTAAGGCTCTTATAAAGAACACCCCCTGAGCTCCACAGAAATCACATCCGGAAATGAAAGCCCTCCATACGACCTACAAATGTTAGCAATGCCTGTGTGGGCGATTTGTTCATAATTTTTTTGTCAAACAGTGCTCGCGGTTCAATTTGAATTACTTTCGTCATGCCGAATTAACAGCAAGCATTCAGAAGAATTATGTATTTGAAATTGACGAAAAAAAGTGTTTGTCCCACATAAGTGACGCATAGTTCATTAACTGGAAGTGATGAGTTAATTGCATTTTTCAATTCAGAATCGAAAAAGGCAAGTGAAGGAGCCGAGAAACTGGGCTGTGTTGCAATGTGGATGTGTCTATGACGTTCTTCAAAAAATTGGTGTACATCAAGTTTAAGTACATCAGTTGAGCTAATGAAAAATATCGTGCAATGCTACAAAAGTTGAAAAATAAACTAAAAAAATAATTAAGAAATGGAAAAGATATTTTGATCTGTAAATGAATATTGTTTAAAATTGTGCGAACACGTCAAAGGAAATAAAAAATGCGCAAAGGAATCATTGAAAACTACCGCAGCAGTCAACAATCTCTACATTTGCAGCAACACTCAACAGCCCAAATAAATTAAAGAAAAAAGAAAGAAAGTCAAATTTTCTTAACAAACGCTCACCCCAGCCCCTAAAAAACAATTCTCTGTTGAAACAAAATTCAAGAAAGAGACTAAAATCCTCAGCCTGAAATTTACGGCAAAGGAGATAAAAAGAGTAGGCACTGCCCAAAATCTCTCGTTTTGGTAAAAAAAAGGTAAAAGCTACTACGACTCAGATGTCTAATTCCTCAAACCTAAAATCCTTCAAACTTCATGGTATATAACCTGTTATCGAAAGCAAATCTTGTCTTTAAGAAGACCTCATGTTAAGAACCGTTCGCTAACTCGCAACAAGACACCCGGCGGATGAGAGCAAATTAATGAAAACTCTAGCTACATTCTAGGAGAATTTGTTCTCGTAAACAGAAGAAAAAACTCAAGCCGGAAATTATCTTTAGAAACTTGAGCGACTAGTCAGTCCCAAACAAGGACGGCAGCTTCCTTGCCTTTCTAAACAACAAAAATCTGAGTCGCACAATTATCACCAAGATACTAGGTGATAAAGGAAACACCATTGACACCGAGGTCGTAGAATTGGGCCGGCTTCGTTCAGATTATATTGCCTTCAAGATCACCGTGCGAGCAAGATCATCGATCGCCTTGTTTCAGTCAAATTTATGGACTTCTAAAATCTGAACTCTGGTGCGAGTTTGCTAGGATACGAATATTCTGTGATTCCAAGGAAGAAGAAGCAGTCAGAAACATCAAAGTGTACAAGCTCAAAGAAGATTTTTTTTCTGACTCAGCTGTTTCATTTCACTTTGCTAGTATTTAAATTCTCAGTTCTTTGTTATCTCTATTACTATCTTTATTATTACCATTATCTTTTAATCTTCCTTGCTTTGCCTAACTCGATGTTTGACGAAAACAAATTAATCCTAAATATTGACCCAGAGGTTAATTACTTTATTTCACTTTATACAGACCTGAAGAAATATGAGCACTGTCCGAGCCTAAAAATTCAAAAAATTTCAGCAATTCTCCTGCAGTGAAAGAAAAAACACATCTCTCCTATACTTGATTCGCTGGTTACTTTTCCAGAAATGAAGTCACAATTACCGAGTTGAGCTGCAAACTCAGTTCACTCAGCCTTACTGAAAACTGGCTGAATAGTGAAACTGTGAACATGATAAACATAGAATTACAAGGTATTCCATTTTTTACGAAAAAGTGAGAAAATGGTTTTAATGCATTGTTCTTAAACAGACTTAATACTAAAATATTTTTTGAAAAATCTGTGAAAGTCCGTTAGCGTTGACTGCATTGAAACCTCCTTCAATGAAACTGAAAAAAAAATATTTCATCGTTGATACATAAAGACCATCCTTTTGGAAATCTGGAGGCCTAAATAACTCAACCCAGTCTGTTCCATTAAAATTGCATTAAAATACAAAAATATATAACCATGAATTATGTTCAGGATAGACTTTTTACTATAAAACTAGCATCAGAAATAAGAGACATTTCCCGAAGAAAAACGTCGAATAGAATTTCAAACTGCACTTTATCTCAGCTGGATTTTAGCATGTTGGTCTCTATGATTAACTCGATCTACATTACAAATATATGTAATTTACTTTAGTTTACTGCAGAATTCGTTCATCAAGTAGAATGTTTTTGAAACCTCAAAGCTTGCTCAAATTGCTAATATTGCTGACGCTGAGTATTTGTTTTACTCGCGAGAGAGTACATGCTTATAGTAATTGCATAAGTCTTCCGAATTGGTTCAATATGATAAACAGTGACAATAAATTAAAATCTGCTCTGGACACAGTCGATAAAAATGATTATACTCACTTTACTCGGACCTTGCGTGGTACAACACTGTACGACAGGAAGCTGCTCATTACTCACTGAAATTCATTTTAAAAATGCTAATGGGAGCAACAAATTTGTCTTCCAAATTTTTGAAAATGAAGCCCGAGTTCCATATATTAGATTAGATGTTAGTTTAGGCCGCCTTAACTGCAAACAAAGACGTTCCAAAGAGAGGAAGGAGAAAGGCACCATTTAGTAAGGGGATAAGGGAAAGCGTAATCTATGCACAAGGTGCATTGAACAGTGAGTTGAGAAAGAAGTTCATGGAACAAGAAAGATGAAAGTTGAAGAAAGAAGTAGGTGATGAAAAATAGGACAGCAGTGAACCGAAAAAGGATGTTCCTCAACGAAACAGAAAACTTATTATTTTCTACAAAAATAATATCTACCTAACCTATAGCTCGGGACCACACATTTTCCCATTGAGAGAGCAAAAACCCATAGATGCTCAGCAACAAAAAGTCTGACTGGATCAGTAACGTGTTATAATCTTCCAGCTTAATAAGCTTGCTCTCTACTCTTTTCTTCATAAGATAGGAACTGAAAAACCACTGCAATGAATGGACAAATTCAGCTGTGGATTAGAAATATGTACTCCCTACTATGCCATGTGTTTTTCAATTACACTCCATTAGCTCACCCGTCGTCTGGGACACCATATCATGCATAACTTTCTTCAGGTATACGGTATTGGAATACCCATCTGGTATACCTGTGTCAGGTATACCGTATCAGGAATACCCACCTGGCATATCTTTCTCACGTACATCATTCTGGTTATACCTTTCTCAGGTATACTTATCAGCATTACCCATCTTGTGTACCTTTGCCATGCATGCGGTATCAGGATAACAAAACTGGTTTACCTCTCTCAGGTATACCGTACAGGAATACCCTATCCAGCTTGACTCTATATAGTACATAGTTATCTCTATTTCTGGTACATCCTCTTCAAGTACGTAAATCCTATCGGTGCTGCGTTCTTACCTTCAGGAAGACTTGCTGCTCGCGGCCTGCATTGTAGGGAGGGTTGGTGGCGGTGTTGACGGCAATGCCTGGGTCCTGGTAAGTAAAAAAAGCTCACTGAGCTCAAAAAAGATACTAATTTACGTAACATAACATATTCAATGCGTTTCCGTGATTGTAAACGGTTGGTTTGGTTAGGGTGTAAGCAGAAGAATAAGGAAATCGACTTTATTTCCCGAATACATTTTATCCTTTTTAAGAAATATGAAAATTAAGATTCCACGAAGAATTTCATCTGGTATGATAACAGTTGTTTCATAGAGAGGTCGCGAAACAGAAGCAATGTCATTTATTTATACCAGTACGTGAATAAGCAATTTAAAGACAGGTACCCATACGACTCAATACCCAGGGAAAGTGTTAAGGTTATATTTTATTCAGCAGGCACGGTGCAACCTTTCATTCAGTAACGAGCTTCATTCAGGGTGTACTGAGGTACGGAGAAACTATGAGGAATAATTCGGCAATGTGGCGAGTTAATGATCATTTTAGGTTTTTAAATGTTTTCACTATGGGTAGAGGTGTGAGTGTTAATAACTAATCTTATGGTACACATTGTTTAAAAAATTAAGCAAAAAATTTTATCATCTTCTCTTCATTTTTATTTTCAGCCAGACCTGATTGTTCACTCGCCCCGTTTTCAGCAGTGGATAATTACTTTCCCTCAACAGAAGTAAAAAAAGTCAAAGTGACAATTATTTATCTCAAGCAATTTTTAATTTAGCGTGTAATTTTTAATTTATCTATATATTTTAATGCCTGCCTGATTCTGATAGAAAATTAGTTTCATTGAGGCAGACTCAATGGTCCTCAATTACATTACAAAAATAACTGCCATAAAGCAAACGCCA
Source organism: Morinoia aosen (assembly GCA_030386875.1). Taxonomy (NCBI): domain Eukaryota; kingdom Metazoa; phylum Arthropoda; class Malacostraca; order Amphipoda; family Talitridae; genus Morinoia; species Morinoia aosen. The sequence continues at coordinate 40,156,382 of CM059574.1, forward strand.
GCGAAACCTATTCAGTCATTCAATTATACAGATTCCTTTTTTTATTGCTGAACGTCACCATGATATTTTTAACATTATGTTATTATTTATTTTCAATATCATCGTATCATTATTTATTTTCAGCATTACCTTATTATTTATTTTCAACATTATCTAGTTATTTATTTTAAACATTATCATTTCATTATTTATTTACAACGTTAACTTATCGTTATTTATTTTTAAGAGTATCCAACCATTATTTATCCTTAACATTACTCTTATTACTGATTTTGAACAACAACTTATCAATATTCATTTTAACATTTCTCAACCATTATTTATATTCAACATTATCTAACCATCATCCATTTTTAACATTCTCTCATCATTATTTATTTACAACATTATCTTACTATTGTTTATTTTAAACTTTATCTTATAATTTTTATTCATTTTAAACAATAACTTATCATGATTTATTTTTAACATAACCTAACCATCATTTACTTTCCACATTATCTTATCGTCGTTATTTAACCTAAACATAATTGCGTCGCAGCACTCACAAGGATAAGGACCATCCTGAGGTTCTCAGAGTGGAGATCCTGGGCAAGTTGCGGCAGGCCGCTGAAGTCGACCGGGTTGTAGGAGAAGTCGTGGTACGCTTCCATGTAGTCTATGTCCAGCGTTTGTACGTCCTGATCAAGTAAAGCGTTTATTCATGCATTTACGTCATCGTTAATGACGTGAGTCGTTTGTTGCGTCTTTAAACATAATTTTATTTGAACTTACTGCGTGGGTGTTGGGGTAATTGTTTCTGGAACTCAAAAACTGCTGCTGTAAAGATTCCAATTAATCGTTGTATAATTTATGAAAGCTATGTAGTACATAGCATAGAAATTAGTGAATTACTCATTAACTTTAATAGCTATCTAACTTGAAATTTCCAAGACTTACTGCATTCAGCATAATAAAAAATTACTTATGCCCTTTGAAGTTTTATTTAATTTAAAAACATACACCTCATTTTACACAAATGGTTCATTTTGTAAGCTCATTTAATGTTCTTAGCAAATGAAATCAGTCAGGAGTTTGATTATTTTTCTGCTCTGTATCACTTGGTGTTCATGTATTAGCCAAGTTAGTTTTTTAGACGATTTTTCTTAATTTTACGCTCAAGTCATCCAACTACCTTGAAATCCCTTGAACAAATTAACCTAATACCCAATTAGTCGAACAACTTTATACCCAGTTAACCCATTTAAAAGAGGATACATAATTCTACTCTGTAATTTTTTTCTCATCTTAACTTATACGGGACAACCGATGGCCTTTCTCGCTGTAGTATGTCAACTGTACTAGTGCTTCTGATATGTATTGATCACACAAGCCTGCCTGCTATTTGTTTTACTATGAATTTTACTCGAAAATGAAGTTTAATCACATTGAACTGATTCATGCGTTTACGATCGGGTTCTTAGCTATCTCATGATTTACAGCAAATCTTAATAACGGACATCCAATCAAATCGGTACCCATTTGATCCCATGGCTGAGTCGGGAATTTTATGTTAATTCCTTTCCCAAGTTGAAAGCCCCAGGTCCTGTTGAAAGCAGACTAGCAGGTCACTGGACTGAAATCCAGGACCTGAAATGTGATTTAAATGTGAAAGGCCAGTTATTACTAGGCTACAGTGCCCTTGGTCTGAGAGACCGAGTGTTTTTGTTTCATTATTTTAGGCTTTTAGCAGCTCCCCTCTCATTTTCTTGAACGAGATAAAAAAATCAGCAATGCCTAAAAACTTTCTCTACCTAATGCGATAGAATCTCTGACCCGATGATCGGTTTCAACACTAGTGAAGAACGTTAGTGAAACGCTTTCTGAAGAAATGGACTTGAAAACCACGGAAAAAAACGATGGTGATGATAATTCTCTAGCCAAATATGTAGAAATGTTGCCAAACCAACCTTTGATGGCACATCTGCAAAATTTAGTGTCGAACGGATGAAGGAATCAGGCAATTAACTCGAAAAGAAATGAGATTGAAGTATCACATACCTGCGGAATTCCAGCGTCAGCCATGCGTTGCCTCACAGCCCTGACGTCGTCGTCGGAGGCGTACCCCCAGCGGCACAGCTGGAAGCCCAGCGCCCAGTACGGGGGGAACGTGGGGTTCCCGAGCAGCTGAGGAGGAAAACAACGTCACTGAGAGTTTCGAAGCGCATTCTACAGCACTTTTAGTCCCAATCGTCGAACATATTCGAGAACAGAAGTTTTTTTAAAGTATTCTCTCTAATATCCAAGAGAATTATTAGCTTCGAAAATAATTGAGAACGGAGAGTTTTGGGAAATATTTGTGACTTAAAAGTTCTTTAAAATGAGATAGAAAAGAGGGTGCTTCAATTTGTTAAAATTGAGAAAGTGACAAAAATAATAATAATTATAAAGGTTATTGAAAATAATGTGTGCCCGTATGTGCGCTTTACCTCCTTTACCTCCTTTACCTCGCTTTACGAGTACATAAAAGAACTCGGCGCGAATTTAGACGTGCATTTGGTCAGCGCACTCCCCACCGACAACACCTGCCTGTCCGCCACCGCAGCTTTGGTTACCAGTAAACTGACTCTTCGGTCCAGCGTTTCTCTACCTTGTTTACCCAACCCGACGTCGTCTCTTACGGGCGGCATATTAACACAATGAAGGATTTTTGAAAACAATGAAAAGAAGAGTTTTGGTCAATGAATTAAAATAGAAAAATATTTAAAATAATTGGAAACAGAAAGTCTGTGAAAATAATTATAAAGAGAGGAATTTTAAGGATAACTGAAATTGATGGGTTTCGTGAATACCTAAAAAGAGAGGGAAAAGCCCAATTTTCTCGGCTTGGTCGGTTGCACTCGTTTCTTATCGGCTTATGTTAACCAAGCCGTGAGGCGTAGAAAGCGAAATGTACTGCAAATTTTCTGAGTATCATTTTAATTGTTAGTGTCAAACTTAAACTTCAGCGACGTGAATAAATTCACAGAGGTATGGTAATGTTCACTTTATATCCTTTTGTTAAATTATCCATCTCACAAATAAATATCAGGCTTACATTATTTGATGAGTCACAAAGGATTCATGCTGAGCCACAGTACGTTTGCAAAACTGTTCTCTTCGATTGAAAATTCAAAAAAACATCTCTCTGTAACGAATATTGGAAGTCCAAGCTAGAATAGAAGGAAATGAAATCCTCAGTCTGTGGATTTGAGCGACATAAGTCCTCCGCTACCTAAATTTCCTTATGTAAAAATTAGGAAAGAGTGGGGTGAGTCCACGGTAGTTGTTTCAACGTGGGAGGGATAAAATATATTTTCTTTTATACATTCTTATAGCTTTTTAACAATAACATTTTTGTGCAGGCTTCTCCACCTTCACAATCACTGTCATTAGACTGACACTGGCATCAGGTCGCCACCATCACAGTATGGAAGACGCTGCCACTCGGCAGTGAACTTCCAAGCCCACATCGGGAACACACTTGATAAGAAACACAAAATATTAATGCTATTTTGAGAAGAAAATCGTATGGTCTTCCACGGAGGGCGTCACAGGGCTAAAACTGTCTTACTGAGGAAAAATGCCCATCTGGATATCGTTTTTTACGTTGATAAAATTTTTATCAGCTGATACCTTGATGATGTTTTAACACGCTTGAGGCCGACTTTCTTATACATATGTTTGAACATATGCATAAAATGATACATGTGTTCAAACGACTATCACTTAATAACTATTCTTTAAATTAAGACAGACAATGAAAAAATCCTACCCTGTCGTATTTCTCCATTAATACTTTTATGAGGGCTCTTTGTCAAGGGACTCACTCCATTGTACTGCTGGTTGACGTCTTCAGGCGTAGGTCCCGTGAAGATGTGCAGGTCGATGATGCCTCCGATGGACCGAATTGTTAGGGCCGGAGTCCCGTCAGGCAGGGTGAACGTCGAGTACTCTGCAAATTATATCTATTAACTAGTGTACAGACTCATTAACAATGACTGGGTTCGATAATGTTTGGTATCATAAATCATATAATCAGGCAGGTAAAACGTCAAAACTGGGAAACTCGAATCACAGAACTGGTGAAACTCGTATTGAAAAATTGGGGAAACTTGAATCACAGATACTGGTGAAAATCGTAGTAAAAAACTGGGGAAACTCGTACCACAGATACTGGTGAAAATCGTAGTAAAAAACTGGGGAAACTCGTACTACAGATACTGGTGAAAATCGTAGTAAAAAACTGGGGAAACTCGCACCACAGATACTGGTGAAAATCGTAGTAAAAAACTGGGGAAACTCGCACCACAGATACTGGTGAAAATCGTAGTAAAAAACTGGGGAAACTCGTACCACAGATACTGGTGAAAATCGTAGTAAAAAACTGGGGAAACTCGTACTACAGATACTGGTGAAAATCGTAGTAAAAAACTGGGGAAACTCGCACCACAGATACTGGTGAAAATCGTAGTAAAAAACTGGGGAAACTCGCACCACAGATACTGGTGAAAATCGTAGTAAAAAACTGGGGAAAATCGTATCACAGAGACGGTAACTACGCACATCCCGCTTGATTGCAAAGTGTGACATATTTACAGTCTCATCCTGTCATATATTAAATTTAATATTCCCCATTGCAAATAATTAGGAGCGTGACAGAGAGACAGCCCAACCAAGCAAACAACAATTGTGCGTTATTATATAGTGGATATCCTGCAGATGTAAGAATCGGAATTTCATAGTCAAAAACAACGGTGCTGTGTTCAAGTTAGAACCGCAATTCATTCCTAAGAACTGGTTTTGAATACCTAAAACAAGGTATTTCAGATTACGTCTCCTTGTGCACACGTGAGCGTGTGTAAAGTAATCGAATCGCGTATCTGTGCTGCGGATGTAATCGTTTGTTTTCAAAGTGTAATAAGGGGACAGACCGACGCTTTTGTACAGTATACCTCAAAAAATTATATGCTTGTTCAAACGAATATGTATAATTTAATAACTATTCTACGAAATTTCATTCTGTTAAGAACGATTTATCCATTGAATACTTTATTCATAGTTGGTATCAGTTCATTACATATATGTTATTTGCTCCTTTTATTTTTTTGCAATTTTTGAGCCTTTACCAATCGAATAATTTTAAAAAAATGAGCAAACTTTCTAAAAGAACATTTTAGGCAACTCGCATGTGTGATAAACTTGTGATTAATTTTTTGGTTTCAATTATAGAATTATTCTGATTAACATGCACAACATATTCATTCTCTCATACATTCAGCTGAAGGATAAACTTAATGCCGCGCTGCAGGTGTGTTTAAATTGGCCTATCAATTTATTTGTGCACGCTGTGCATCAGAGTACGTGAGAATGACATCCCGTGCTCTCGGTGTCAAGGTAACTGAGCAGTAAGGTAGGAGTTGCTGCACCAGTAAACTGTTAATTAAACAGTCCACCTCAATAAACGATTAGGGACCACGCCGAGAAAAGCAATAACTTTGAAATAAGTATGAAATTTTGTTAAAAATTGTGTGAGTTATTTCAAGTAGTTTTGAAATAAGTTTCCCAATATCAATAACTTTTAAATTTTATGTGAAACTAGATTCCTGCACGAATTATAATCTGTTAACTAGTCTTCCTCAATGAGGGATTGGTGACTTTAAAATTCTAAATAAAATTAGATTTATTTCACAACTGTAAATTCTAGAATAGTTGTTCATCTTCAAATCAAACCTCTTTTAACTATCATTCTAGCTTACATTCACTGAATATTGTCACTAGACAACGAACACACTTTTTTAGATTGTACGAGTTTTTCTTCTTGCTTTTTTTCTTTTTGATGACTTAAAACATTTATGCCCTGATTTTAATGTTTTTTGCTTTACGTTCTAACTACGTAGCTAGCTTCGTGTTTTTAACGTGACTTTAATGCGCTTAGTTCATGATGGGTGAACACTCAAAACGTGCATTTCTATAGTCGATTTACTTAGAAAAATAAATGTTTTGTATGGTCTACTTTGTTCTTTCCTCTCCACTGAACATCAGGAAGCATCCTACCTGCAGTTTTAAACGAAAATACCTCAGCAAATACTTTTTGTTTTGGAATGAGTGATACAACCTTCTTTCAAATAACAGTAACGGCACAAAAATAACTTGACTCAATGATGAGTTATCATTTAATATAAAAGTTAGTTCGGATAAAGGGCATCACCCAGTACATCACACTCGGGTTGGTTGCAGCATCACAGCCCACTCACCCAGAACACAACACCGGGGTAGCAGCACCACAACTCACTCACCCACAACACCACACCGGGGTAGCACCACAACCCACCCACAACACCACACCGGGGTAGCAGCACCACAGCTCACCCATGGCGTTCGAGTTGAGAAACAGGACCGAGTGAGTGTTGCCATCGTCGTCCTCAACGTTAACGAAATAAGGGAACGTTCCGTAGTGGTTTTCCTGGCCTTCGTTCTGCGTGATATTAAATTTATCTACTGAGATATTTAAATTCTTTAAATAATTCCGATGCGTAACATCCATGCCATACAAAAATTAATTAAAAATTCTTAAAATATTAAAGATGTATGAAATATTTGTGAAATATATAACGCAATATTACCTTGGCGGTTTCAGAGGAACTGCATCACTACACAAAATGCAAAACTTCGAGGAATTTCAGGTGTTGGTTTTAGTTCTACTAGTCTGAGACCTCGGAATACTCTGCTAATATATGTATGTATACTCGTTTGTAACTGACATTTAAATTAAATTGGCACAACTAATTTGATAGATAACGTATTGCTCACGGCAGGTACACCTCAATCCTCCCCCCACTCACCGCAGATACACCTCAACCCTCCCCCACTCACCGCAGATATACCTCTATCCTCCCCCACTCACCGCAGATACACATCAACCCTCCCCCACTCACCGCAGATACACCTCTATCCTCCCCCACTCACAGCAGATACACCTCTATCCTCCCCCACTCACAGCAGATATACCTCTATCCTTCCCCACTCACCGCAGATACACCTCAACCCTCCCCCACTCACCGCAGATACACCTCTATCCTCCCCCACTCACCGCAGATACACCTCAACCCTCCCCCACTCACCGCAGATACACCTCAACCCTCCCCCACTCACCGCAGATACACCTCTATCCTCCCCCACTCACCGCAGATACACCTCTATCCTCCCCCACTCACAACAGATACACCTCTATCCTCCCCCACTCACAGCAGATATACCTCTATCCTCCCCCAATCACAGCAGATATCCTCCCCCACTCACAGCAGATACACCTCTATCCTCCCCACTCACAGCAGATATACCTCTATCCTCCCCCACTCACAGCAGATACACATCTATCCTCCCCCACTCACCGCAGATACACCTCTATCCTCAACCACTCACAGCAGATACACCTCTATCCTCCCCCACTCACAGCAGATACACATATATCCTCCCCCACTCACAGAAGATACCTCTATCCTCCCCCACTCACAGAGATACACCTCTATCCTCCCCCACTCACAGCAGATACACCTCTATCCTCCCCCACTCACAGCAGATCCACCTCTATCCTCCCCCACTCACAGCAGATACACCTCTATCCTCCCCCACTCACAGCAGATACACATCTATCCTCCCCCACTCACAGCAGATATACCTCTATCCTCCCCCACTCACAGCAGATACACCTCTAACCTCCGCCACTCACCGCAGATACACCTCTATCCTCTGCCACTCACCGCAGATACACCTCTGTCCTCCGCCACTCACCGCAGATACACCTCTATCCTCTGCCACTCACCGCAGATACACCTCTATCCTCCCCCACTCACCGCAGATACACCTCTATCCTCCGCCACTCACCGCAGATACACCTCTATCCTCCGCCACTCACCGCAGATACACCTCTATCCTCTGCCACTCACCGCAGATACACCTCTATCCTCCGCCACTCACCGCAGATACACCTCTATCCCTGCCAAACATGGGGTAGGTGACGCGCGGTTCGAAGGAGTGCACGAGCGTATGGTGGACGTTCTCGCCGAAGCCGTACAGGTACGCTGAGGGCAGCCGCACCGTGAACTGGATGAACTGGTCCTCGAACGTGATCGGCCCGATCTGGCGGAAACTGCATTCAAAACAGCGATTATTTTCACAATTAATTAACGAAATTTTAGTGTATTTAGAGCTAAAAAGGGTATCTTAGTTAAGGTTGATTGTCGTTAAGTAACTATGGTATTAATGGCGTTGTTCTAACTTGTGCTACGTTTATCCTGTCGCATAAAAAAATTGTGATGCAATTTTAATCAAAAATGATATCATATTTATGAGCGACTGTCGTTTATGAACTATAGCATAAATAACGTTGTTTAATCTTGTGTTACATTTATCCTACTGCATAGAAAAATTGCGATGCAATTTGAGCTACAAACGGTATCGTAGTTATGTGTGACTGTCGTTGAGTAATAATACTTATAACAGCGTTGTTCAATCGTGTGATACGTTTCTCCTATCGCATGTAAAAATCACCATGTTCATGTTCACGCATTAAAAGGATTTTTAAATCCTTTTTACTATCATTTTATTTTACTATCATTTTATTTAAACCATTTACTATCGTTTTATTTTAAAACTGTTAAGAGTGTTCCAACCCAATTAATTCGATGCAATTTGAGCTACAAATGGTATCATAGTTACGACTGTCTGTTGTTGAGTAACTGCCGTTTCTGGGTCAATTGTCGTAAAGTAAGTAAAAATTCATCTCTAGGCTAGGAGACACAGGATAAGTTATGCTTGTCTAGGATTGGTTTAGATGGGTACGGGTGAGTTGAGTGAGGCAAGAATAGATTTGGATTGGCTACGTTAACGTAGAATTGGCTAAGTTATGATTGGTTGGATATGTTCTGTGATTTAAAATAGCAAAAAACGACTGATTTTTTTCAAGCTGTGGCTGTTAAAAACTAAATTCCTAAATGAAAAGGGTATTCAACTATTTTTTCAATTTCAGACGTATGTTGATAGATTGCTGAAAACCATGTGAAATCTAATAGATTCCCACGTAGAGAAACACATCGGTTTTTATGTATTCTGAATTAGGTGTGAAACCAGTCCAGAAATCATTCATTAACCAAAAAAATCAAACCTATAAAGTAAAATCATACAGAATCAGTAGTCACAATACCATAAGATAACGTGAAGCGGCCCATAGACGATCAATTTTATTGTCAATATAATTGACAATGATGAATATTGAAAATTTTATTGATCGTCTGTGGGCTTGATTGACGACCGCCAATTAATTGTGGGCAAAAAATCTCATCAATATATTGAGTCAATGATATTGACGAATAAATTGATCGTCTATGGGCCGCTCTATCGATTCACCTTACACATAAAATTTCCAATACCTACTGTAATGAACAAATCGTTCTGCAAACACTCAAAAGCAATTATTAATTATACTGCGATTAATGAAAAATTATTTGAAATCACGCTCAGCGTTAAGATTTAATGATAATTATTTCCTTGTCTTTCGAGAACATACATTGATAACATTCATTGGCATGATTTTTGAATTTTATTTTAGAAGTTAACTTTTCTTGAGTGCAAGCAAAATTGGAAGAAGCTCCATCTCTAGTGATAATTAGGATTTAATGAAAATTTCTTCCCTTTTTTCGCGAGCCTGCTATGACAGCACTCATGAACACGGTTTCTGAATTCATATTCTTGAAGTTAACCGAACTTGAGTGGGAACAAAGTTAGAAGAATCTCCACCTCATAACCTCACTACCATTCTGAACTGCACCCAGCGGCATGGTGTCTCACAGTTCGTTGCCGTTGCTGCTCCGGGTGACGTTGAGCACCAGAGGCTCTCCTGCAGCGCCCAGCGTCACAGTATAGTCAGGGCTGGTGCCTGCCTCCGCCGGTGTGTTCACCGCCACCGGCACTTCGTAGCGAGCGTTAAATGCGTCCGTCAGCTGCAAAAATTGATGGTACTTGTTACTTTCTACGCGTGCTAAATGCCTCCGTTAGCTGCAAAAATTGATGGTACTTGTTACTTTCTGCGCGCGTTGAATGCATCAGTCAGCTATAAAAATTGATAGTACTTGTTACTTTCTGCGCGCGTTGAATGCGTCAGTCAGCTATAAAAATTGATAGTACTTGTTACTTTCTGCGCGCGTTGAATGCGTTTGTTAGGTGCAAAAGTTGAAGTTACTTTTTACGTTCAATTGTGGACGCGCGTTGAATGCGTCGGTCAGGCGTAACAATTGAAGTCACTTGTCATTTTCAATCGAATACGCTGGTTGACTGAGTCTGATGGGTGCATAAAATTGAAGGCACTTCCGAACAAGTGTAAACATATATTCCACAGCTTGGTGACTTGAAGAAGTTCATTTGAGGGAAAGTCATCTTACCTTTAACTCGGAACTTCACATTTTCACCCTGAAAGTGCTTTCATGAATAGAATCATCGTCTCATCCGGACTGCGGATGCTACAGGTGTATCGATCGTTAAAAAAAATTTTGAATATTTGTTTAGGTGGCTGAACGAGCAAAAAAATGCATTACAAACACAATGTAAAGCTGGATTCGCATTTGACTCTTTGCCTGAACAGATCATTGCTGAAAAATTAAAAAAACTTAATGCTTGAACTGCTGTATCATTAACATCGGTTCTTTATACGATGCATGATTCTTCCTAGTTGCCCTAACATGTGAAAGAAATGTAGCAATCGAAGCTTGTTTTTCCTTTAACTACACTCAGACCCTCTCCACTAATACAAAACCCTGAACTTAATCATCATTTATATTCTTTAATTTACACGCAAAAAATTATTATTTCTTAGGACAGCTCTTCCCTCAACAACACCTCCATATGTTCTCCGCTTACATTGCTCGAAACGAGAGAGAATGTTTGTGTTTGAGCCCAGTCAAGTTGTCACATGGTACACAGGCAAGTTGACATATGGTACCCAGTCAAGTTGTCACATGTTACGCAGGCAAGTCGACACATGGTACCCAGTCAAGTTGACACATGGTACACAGTCAAGTTGACACATGGTAGGTACACAGTCAAGTTGACACATGGTACTTATTCAAGTTGAATCATGGTACCCAGCCAAGTTGACTCATGTTACCTGATAAAATTATAAATACGGTAACAGAAACGAGTCGAGTGGCCTGCACTCGGGTTGCCACCTAAGTCTCGTGTGGTTAAGCACAAATCACGCCCATATGCAGCATATGTAGGGTAGGTGTGGAAAAATGAAAGCGATATGATTTGTCAAACACTTACAATTAATACCATGATCCTCAGTGTCGCACTTACCAGCAGTGTATTTGGCATTCATTTCGTAAGCAGAGATCAAGTAGGAAACTATGGTGAATTTTTCCTTTTTTTTCTAAGAAGAAAAACCAAGCTCACGAAAAGAAAATCAGAACAAATATTCTTCCCATTGATGGCGAAAACACTTAAAATCTATTCTAAGGTAACCACAAGATTCCTATTTGTATTGTTTGCGCGCATTCGACCCACTCACTCATTTTGTTACGTACCTTGATGATTGATTCCAAAGTCCGATTCCTATTCTTTATTTCGTTGCCAAGTGACTGTCACGTCCCTGTAATCTATCACGGATTTCACTAGCATCCTCAACGTTCCATAATCCATGCTTCAACATCGCTTAGCTGTAAGCAGATGCAAGTCCTTGGACTGCTTCATACGCTATATTTTATAAGTAAAATTATCATAATTTTATAAATCAACTTAGCATACGTTACAAGGTACACACCTTTCTAAATTTCGACTTTTGTTCGGAATTTTGATAAGACGGAAAACGTTTCAGCCCTGCTTGCTTCTTACAATAGCTCAAAAATAACTGTCAATGAAAGACGCACCTTGATCTGCACGTGATAGTCTTCGTGGTGGATGACTTCGAGTCGAACTTCTTGGATGTCTCCTCCGAACATGGTGACGGATCTGTTGCTCTTCACCAGAGTGGACTGTTGAAGTTGGCATAAAACGAAAAAAATTAGAAAATAAAAACTATTTTTTGTGATGCCAGTTGGTTGTTCTGATGCTCTTTATGAGTGGACTGCTGAAGTTGACATAGAATGAGAAAGTTTAGAAAAAGAATATTTCTTTCAATGCCAGTAGTTTTAAATTATTGCATGGGTTACTTATGTTTTTTTCACTTGTTTATACAAATAAATGCATTCATGGCTAAATTTATTTGAAAAGTAGAAATTGTTTGTTGGTTTTAAATGGGTCGAAAAATTTTACGCAGTATGACTCATGATATACATTAGAGCAAATATTTTTGGGCATCATGAGTATGAAGACCGATGAAAAAACATTTTCAGAGGCGGATATTTTTTCCTACTTGATCACCCAATGATAAAATTAGTATCGGTGCAAATGCAACGTAAGACTAAGCATAAGAGTAAAATTGTGCTACTAGGAACTGTTCGACAGAAATTCCTCCTGCTAACAAGGTGGAATAAAAGCAGTGTGTAATGAGTTTTATATTAAGCATACCATGATACGAAAAAGCCTAAACAATAAGAAATGGTCAGCAATGTTTTGACTGATGATACTGTGCGTATCATTCAACGATACTTTCAGAGCTTAGATCGATATGGATTGTGTAACTTGAAAATTCAAATTAAACGTACAAAAATTCGACATTTATAACATTATTTTAAGGTAATGAAAAGCTTTACTGCCATCATCTTGCGACCTGTCTCCTCTCCAATGTTATCTCTATTCGAGGAGATTTTGTCAAGAGTGCTTGGAAAAGCGCAGACAATGGAGGAGTTTAAAAGTCTGATGTGCAACATCTCGTGCGAAATTTGGAAGTTTAGTACAAAGGGAATTTGAATAAGGAAGGGAGTTCCAGTTCAGATATAATTTAAACTAGAAATGGAGTTTGAATAAAATAATACTGAATTACATAGGGACTTCGAATGAGGAAATGGTTTTATATTAATAAAACTTTATATTAGAAATTGATCTAAAATAGAAAGAGACTTAATTAAAAAATGATTCTGAATTGGATAGGAATTTTCAGTTAAGAAATAATGTTGTTTCAGATAGGAATTTTCAGTTCAGAAATGTTTTCGAATTAAAAAAATATTTTGAATCGGAAACAGATTTCAAATTAAAAATAACGTGGAACTGAAAACTGATTTTAAAACATAGAGTAATTTAAAATTCAAGAAAGGTTTGAACTGAAAAGTGATTTACAGTAACAGAGTGATATGTATTACCACAGAGGTTCTGAACTAGAAATGGAACATGCATGCCAAAACTCCACACCACAGTGCCCCTGCCGGTGTCGACGGGGGGTGGTGCCGAAGACACATCACTGGAACTCACCACAGTGCCCCTGCCGGTGTCGACGGGGGTGGTGCCGAAGACACAACACTGGAACTCACCAGAGTGCCCCTGCCGGTGTCGACGGGGGTGGTGCCGATGACACAACACTGGAACTCACCACAGTGCCCCTGCCGGTGTCGACGGGGGTGGTGCCGAAGACACAACACTGGAACTCACCACAGTGCCCCTGCCGGTGTCGACGGGGGTGGTGCCGAAGACACAACACTGGAACTCACCACAGTGCCCCTGCCGGTGTCGACGGGGGTGGTGCCGAAGACACAACACTGGAACTCACCACAGTGCCCCTGCCGGTGTCGACGGGGGTGGTGCCGAAGACACAACACTGGAACTCACCACAGTGCCCCTGCCGGTGTCGACGGGGGTGGTGCCGAAGACACAACACTGGAACTCACCACAGTGCCCCTGCCGGTGTCGACGGGGGTGGTGCCGAAGACACAACACTGGAACTCACCACAGTGCCCCTGCCGGTGTCGACGGGGGTGGTGCCGAAGACACAACACTGGAACTCACCACAGTGCCCCTGCCGGTGTCGACGGGGGTGGTGCCGAAGACACAACACTGGAACTCACCACAGCGCCCCTGCCGGTGTCGACGGGGGTGGTGCCGAAGACACATCACTGGAACTCACCACAGTGCCCCTGCCGGTGTCGACGGGGGTGGTGCCGAAGACACAACACTGGAACTCACCACAGTGCCCCTGCCGGTGTCGACGGGGGTGGTGCCGAAGACACAACACTGGAACTCACCACAGTGCCCCTGCCGGTGTCGACGGGGGTGGTGCCGATGACACAACACTGGAACTCACCACAGTGCCCCTGCCGGTGTCGACGGGGGTGGTGCCGAAGACACAACACTGGAACTCACCACAGTGCCCCTGCCGGTGTCGACGGGGGTGGTGCCGAAGACACAACACTGGAACTCACCACAGTGCCCCTGCCGGTGTCGACGGGGGTGGTGCCGAAGACACGACACTGGAACTCACCACAGTGCCCCTGCCGGTGTCGACGGGGGTGGTGCCAAAGACATAGCCCGCCTGGCGGTTGTCTGCCATGTGACACACGCTCAGCTCCGCGTCCCACACGCACGCCGTGTACGCCGCACACTCCTCCTCCGTCACCGTCGTGGGGTTGCCTTAATTAAGATCACATGAGGGTTCACAATTTAGACTAATTTATTTTAAATTATTCTAGATAATTTAAAATGCCATAGCTTTATATTTCATTCTCGCAGTCCTGAATTTGTGTCTAGTCTCTTCAAATGTTGAAATTTTCTTTAACATTTTATTTTTTACTTCGCTTGAATTTTTTACAAACTCTTAACGTTTTCTCGCATAAAAAATGTTTTTCTCACGGCTTTTAAATTTTTAAATTGGTTTGGGATTTTTCACAACTGCAGTGGCGTTGTTTGCCACAATGCTAGACATGCAGTTGATCAAATTCACATATATTTTCCGATATGGTTTAACTTATTAGTGATAGTCACTGAAATAATCACAAAAATTAATTAAATTACTTCAATTGTCTCGAAATGGTAAATTTTTTAAAAGAAATAACTTATTTCACTTCGTTTGAGATTCTTCGAAAAATTTTAATATCGATACATTTTAGAGTATAAGTTTGGCTTGAGTCTTGACGGAAAATGAAAAACAGAAATGTTTCAAGTTCAAAAAACTATTTTTCACCATTTACACAGTCCGTGGAATTTCGAGTCCTTTCCACCTTTCCATTCAGGCGGAAAACACCAGAGCACTGCTTGCCTCTTGCAATAGCTCGTAAAACAACAAAACGGTGCTCCACTTGATCGAGAAACTGGTATGATAAATATATGACGATATGACTGGGTTTTGTTCATTATTTCTTTGGTTTACAAAATAGTTCCAAAATTACATAACGCGTTTTCTTTTAGTTTAAAATTTTTTCTCTTAATGCAATTGCAGTAAATCATCTTGTGCGTTGATTTCTAAAGCATCTTTTGCCTAACACAATGACTCAATGATGGTTAATTTTTTTGAGCTGTTACTGATTTCAAACACTTGGATAGGGAAAAGAATAATGGCTAATTCTTGTCATTCCCAAGGAGAAGAAACACCGAGTTCTATGGTGTTTGGAACGTTCCACCACTTAACCACTAGAACATGGGGACCACTTGAAACTTGTTGCATATGTAGTGACTCAACAATTTAATAAACAGCTCAAGTTACGAGTTATAAGTTAGTAAAACTTATCGCTGGAGCATCCAGAATTTTTGCCGCCCAGTGAGAAGTTATTCTAGGGTAGCTAATATTATTGATGATAAAAGCTAGACTTGGATGTAAACGATAATATAATAGATGGTAAAAAGCGAGACTTGGAAGTGAACGATAATATCATAGATGGTAAAAAGCGAGACTTGGAAGTGAACGATAATATCATAGATGGTAAAAAGCGAGACTTGGAAGTGAACGATAATATCATAGATGGTAAAAAGCGAGACTTGGAAGTGAACGATAATATCATAGATGGTAAAAAGCGAGACTTGGAAGTGAACGATAATAACATAGATGGTAAAAAGCGAGACTTGGAAGTGAACGATAATATCATAGATGGTAAAAAGCGAGACTTGGAAGTGACCGATAATATCATAGATGGTAAAAAGCGAGACTTGGAAGTGAACGATAATATCATAGATGGTAAAAAGCGAGACTTGGAAGTGACCGATAATATCATAGATGGTAAAAAGCGAGACTTGGAAGTGAACGATAATAAAATAGATGGTAAAAAGCGAAACTTGGAAGTGAACGATAATATCATAGATGGTAAAAAGCGAGACTTGGAAGTGACCGATAATATCATAGATGGTAAAAAGCGAGACTTGGAAGTGAACGATAATATCATAGATGGTAAAAAGCGAGACTTGGAAGTGACCGATAATATCATAGATGGTAAAAAGCGAGACTTGGAAGTGACCGATAATATCATAGATGGTAAAAAGCGAGACTTGGAAGTGAACGATAATATCATAGATGGTAAAAAGCGAGACTTGGAAGTGACCGATAATATCATAGATGGTAAAAAGCGAGACTTGGAAGTGAACGATAATATCATAGATGGTAAAAAGCGAGACTTGGAAGTGACCGATAATATCATAGATGGTAAAAAGCGAGACTTGGAAGTGACCGATAATATCATAGATGGTAAAAAGCGAGACTTGGATGTGAACGATAATATCATAGATGGTAAAAAGCGAGACTTGGAAGTGACCGATAATATCATAGATGGTAAAAAGCGAGACTTGGAAGTGAACGATAATATCATAGATGGTAAAAAGCGAGACTTGGAAGTGACCGATAATATCATAGATGGTAAAAAGCGAGACTTGGAAGTGACCGATAATATCATAGATGGTAAAAAGCGAGACTTGGAAGTGAACGATAATATCATAGATGGTAAAAAGCGAGACTTGGAAGTGAACGATAATATCATGGATTGTAAAAAGCGAGACTTGGAAGTGAACGATAATATCATAGATGGTAAAAAGCGAGACTTGGAAGTGAACGATAATATCATAGATGGTAAAAAGCGAGACTTGGAAGTGAACGATAATATCATGGATTGTAAAAAGCGAGACTTGGAAGTGAACGATAATATCATAGATGGTAAAAAGCGAGACTTGGAAGTGAACGATAATATCATGGATTGTAAAAAGCGAGACTTGGAAGTGAACGATAATATCATAGATGGTAAAAAGCGAGACTTGGAAGTGAACGATAATATCATAGATGGTAAAAAGCGAGACTTGGAAGTGACCGATAATATCATGGATTGTAAAAAGCGAGACTTGGAAGTGAACGATAATATCATAGATGGTAAAAAGCGAGACTTGGAAGTGACCGATAATATCATGGATTGTAAAAAGCGAGACTTGGAAGTGAACGATAATATCATAGATGGTAAAAAGCGAGACTTGGAAGTGAACGATAATATCATAGATGGTAAAAAGCGAGACTTGGAAGTGAACGATAATATCATGGATTGTAAAAAGCGAGACATGGAAGTGAACGATAATATAATAGAAGGGAAAACCCTAAACTTACATATAAACGACAACATCATAGACGCTATGGGAAGAAAACTAAACTTAGAAGTAAACGATAATGATATTTTAGAAGGGAAAAAGCTAGACTTCGACGTAAGCGATGCGATGTGGCTTCAATACTCACCAGGCAAAGGACATTCAATAGCCTTAATGTTGTCCTGGGCATTGCAGATGCCCACAACACAGGCCCCCAGAACAAACAGGGCTGTCAGAAGGCGTTTCATTTTCGATGACAACAGGTTCGATGTGGTGTCGCTCGATGGATCCCATCCCCTTAAATGGTGGCCAAAGCAACAGCTGCTAAGGTGATAAGATACAGAAGGTGTGTGATAAGACGACGTGCCTGACAGATACACGGAAAAATTGAACGTGGACTGTATCAGAAAGTTTTTCTGTGATCGATTCTTGTTACGTAATCGAACTATACCACATCTCTATGCAAATTTTAAGTTATTGCTAACTTGAGTTTTCATGCTTGATTCTACGATTAATCCCTTTCTATTTGATCTCAGTTTTAAACAAGCTCAAGCTTTCTTTTGAGTTCTATATGCAACGCGAATTTCTAAAAATATTTTGTCTTAAAATATTGAAGTTACTGGTTTTGAAACACATCCAAACATTGTTTTATTGACATTCTTGGCCGTAATTTTTTTTCAAAACTTAAAATTTTTGCGTTCAGCTAAAGTTTCAGATCATAATTAAATTTCTGCGTCATGTACTGATACCTTTTTCTCTTATTATTTTATTCGACTAATCAGTAAACTTACTTCTTTGTTTAAAGAACCACATTTGTGGCATTAAAAGAGAGAAAAGGTAAGCTCAAATGTTAGGTATTCGGATTGTTTTGAAAAAAATGAAGGAGAAGAAATAGTTAGCATACCCAAAGAGGTTGATTTGGTCAGAATAAAAGATGATTGTGTAATATGCTCAAGTCATAGAATGCTGTTCGTTCTGAGAATATTTATCACCTGTTACGATAAGACCTGAGCATGACGAACATAAAGATGTTAGCGAAATATAATTGAGCTTCAAAAGGATTATCAGCTTCAGAGAAGCATGCTTGGATGTTCGAGTTTTGCTTCTTATGTAAAAGTTAGCCAGCGATTGACATTTCCAAGATTGTGCCCCTTATGAAAAATTATCACCTTGCAAGGTCGATGTCACACGCTCTATATTTTAAATTCTATTTCTGTTTCACGTTCTATATTCTAAAAAAAATAAAACCAAAGAGACTTTTAAATGGCTAACACAAACATAACGTGCGTAGAGTACTTCTTCTGATTGGAGCGACTTTGACAAAGTAAACAACCGCGTGAGAGTGGCTGGATCATTATTATTTTTATTATTATTATTATACATTAGTGTATACGACATTTCGCCACCGAAGACGCTACAAAGGTGTTTCGTCGGTGTATTCAACATTCTTCAGTTCATCATTCCTATACACAGGGTGACTAGCATCTCTGCTATTGCCGTGTGGCTTCACAGCTGCAACTGGAGATGTCTGGATCGGACGAGTAACTCCTAAACTTGTCCGGGAACTAGTAGACGTTCTCAAAATTTACTAAGTCCGGTGTTTTTTTAGGGGAATAATAGATCAGAAATATTTCTCAATATTTATTTTCATCTACGAAAATACGCATTGACTGCAGCGCCAGCATTTTTTATTTGTATTTCACTATCACTTTGTTTAGTTGATTAGACGTCATCGGCTGCTCGCCTCTATTTTATTACTAAAGCGACTCGTTGAACAAAACCTACACGGCATTGCTCCACCTAACTCATACTGCACATTGGGGTGGTGAGGATCAGAATTTAGGCTAAAAAAATTTAAATTTGTGCAATTTACAAGTTCGCATTAAAAAAATATGATAGCTGTGCACGTACAAAAACATAACTTGCAAAGAACACGCACATGACAATGCTTGCAAGCTAATGCTCTTGTAATTCTTTGAAGTTGCAAAAAATATATTTTTCATCTCTTGCATTCAATTCAGTCTACTCAAATTTTAATCTAGTAATTTATGTTTAGGAATATATTTCTATTTGAAGATATTTTTTCTAATTTCTTATGAAAGAGGGGGACAGAAATTTAAAAAGAAGGCAATTGGAAAATGTTTGAGTTCAGATCTCATTCAACATTATTATGTAAACTAAAAATTAGGAATGATGAATTTTTAAGATCTCTTGGCTTGCAAGTCGGATTGATAACAATTTTTTTCAATTTTTTGGCTCACCAGTCTTATTGATAACGTAATTTTTTTATTTTTTGGCTCACCAATTTATTGATAGCATAATTTTTTAATTTTTTGGCTCACCAGTCCTACTTTAAAGGTAACTTAAACTGGGCGTGAATATATGAAAGGTAATTCGATGCCTTTTTCCTGTTCATCGGAAATATTTTACCCCCGAATCAGAACTCGTGATATCAAAGTACATCATAAATTCGAAAGACAAGACATTTACAAAACGTATCGCCAATTACAATAACACTTGCGCTAGGTAATCAGGTAACATTCGAATGATTAAAGGTAGAGTTAAATTAATAAGTGCATCAGAATCACCCTAAGTACAATTTATTTTAGCCTTAGTAAGGAATATCGATAGCTTGAGCAAGTCTGATTGAAACGTTGCAGTTCCCCTTACTCTTCAAATGTCACAGGCTGCTTGGAACGTACAATTTTTAACGCGTCAATTAAAATTAGTGACCTTTTCATTGGGTCCAAAGTCCTAACAGAGAACTATTCTCCTTAAGAGATCGGGTAAGGCAGCATACTTCTAAGCTTGTCAGCAAAATACTATTGAATTAACAAGCCCTAACAGCTTGAACCAACTTGAAATACCTAGAAAATAGTTTTTGCGCACGATGCAAAAACCATTTTGTTTCATGTTCGTCAGATCAACGAAGAAACATCGCTGCATTCTTGAGGTTTTGAAACATACTCCACTTTCTCTACAACATCGATTTGCTAAAAAATGGAGATGCCTAAAATAAAATCATAGAAGCATGATTCTACTTATGTGTACTTTAGCTCGAGGCAACAGCACCAATGGTAAGCAGAAACATTTCTTTCTTTACACTCTAAGTATTTGACTAGCGTTGTGGCACGGACAGTTAGAAGCTTAAGTTACGTAGAGCACTTGCAACTAGAGTCCAAGGGCCAGATTTTCAACGATTTTACGTCGTTCGTTGCAGCGGTACAGGCGACAGCGTTAGTTTTTCGATGACTTGAATACTCGTTGCTCTGTTTTTTAGCCGATATATTCAATTTTGAGCACGTTGTCTCGTAAAGTTTGAGCACGCAGCACCCTGCATGAGTTCCAGTTGATTTTGATTTTTATTAGAAAAAATTCAAACTTGATCTCAGCTAGCCAAGTCAAGAGATGAACTTTTGCCCCCAACTACACCGCAACGACGACGTGAAATGTCGACAGTCCGGCACCTGATCTGAGTTTGCGACGTTGCTCAAGTTCTCGACTCCTTCAATTTTCTAATTTTGTAGCGAAAAACTAGAGGTTGCCCTCAAATGTCCTCAGCGACACTTTAAAGAACTCTAATTAATAAACACTTTGACTGCGGCAGGTCAAACTGAAGTTTAATATTCAACTCGTATATAAAGTCAATTGTAGCGAGCTATGTTGAAAATAGCAAACATTAACTGGAACATGTCTTCATTTAGTTTTCATTGGGTATTCACGAAAATTGAGTTTGGGACCACTCGTCGATCAACAGCATCGTGAAAATTCCCTCCGTGTACACCGGCGGCTCATGTCGCAGCCGAAGTGTCAAACAGTGAAAAATTGAGAAGTAAAAAAACCGCAATTTTTCTGGTGCAAATTCAATTCGGATTATCCTAGGGAAATGTAAACTGTCATTCGTAATGATTTTGGCCATGGTTTGAATTAAAATTTGTATAACTTTAGAATTGCAGCAACAGGCTGGTCTGTTTATTCGATTGCTTTAATGAGAATGGCTCCGAAGTTCGTATAATTTTTAGAGAGAGTTCACTAGCGGCATTCTCTGCGAAAATACATGTGTGATTTGAAAAATGTCACCTATCATCCTTTTTTACTTTCCTAATTTATTCCCGTTGGATTAAGTGACAAAATACCCTATAGAAGATTCTAATTCCTTGTGAAAAAGATATAACAAATGAAGGCATTCGTTACGAGGGTGCATGTGTGGCTTGGGCAGGACTGAGTCTAATTTACCTTAGATTAGTTTTTTCATAGCCTCATTCGAATTTACTCTTGATGACATAATGAACGAAAGAATTTTATTTTCCTTGATCATAAATTTAGTGAAAACATACGCTGGAGAAATGACGTCAAGGTTCTGTCGCATCGAATAGAAGGTCGGGAAAAATTGAAATTGTAATTTGGGTCTTTTACTTTTAATGCTGATACAAAATTTCAAGTAAAATCTGCTGAATAAGGCAAGATATGAAATTCCCAAGAATCAGGTGTACTTTCACTCCGAACGAACCGATTTCAGAAACATACCAACGAGGCACAGTTAATTTTCAAGCGAATAAATTACGTGGTTGATCAGTACAAGAAAAGTGAGGCTTTTTATATTTCAGTAATTTATTGTTTGCCGTTGTAAAGAACCTGCAATATTAAAATACGTGAGGGTGCCGAATTAGCTCTATCAAAGCTCCTCTGTGTTTACTACAGCACTGTGCAAAAATGGCCATAAAAAACTGCATCAGAGTCTTTATCTGCCAAAAGTACATCAAAAAGCTTCTATTTTTAAGTTACGTTTGGCTTCGCTAAAGTTATGCATTTAAAGCCTTTTGGACTCAACTCTTCAGCCTAAGCTACTCGCATAAAATGCTCCTTACAGGGTAGAACTTAAAGATCAAATCTGATATTCTACATCTGCTCATGACCATACCTACAAGGAAAGACAAGCCACTTTGGTGAAATTTCCAAGGCAAAAAATGTCGCTGAGTTGAGCGCTCAGTTAGTTATTATATCAGCGTGGCACGCGCTAAGAACATGCCTACAGAGTGCTGCTAGTTCCGGTCTAGTGTTCGATGAAACCCACTAAGTTACGGACAGAATACATTGCAGCAAAATGCAAATAGTGTTCTTTGCTTAGTTTTTTAGAAAACTTCCAGAAGATGAGAGGCTCGACTGTAGGGTTTCACACTGTAGGGGTTCACAGCTGTATGCGAACTCAACTCTAAGTCATTCGATGCCACTCGAGTAAAATTTCTAGCCTGCTGCGTTCTTAAATAGGAGCCACTCCCACAATCCAAATTTTTCTAGAGGCGTAAGACTAAAAATTAGAACACTAAAAGGTCTACTAAAATTATCTCTTTATTGTAAACTTGCCTAAACAAATTCCAATTTGATACACAAATTGTGTAATGATGATGTGGGTCGATTATGGAAAGTAGAAACTAACTAACTAAGAAGGAAGAAAGTAGAAACAAAAGAGCATTTGGGAACATTGGGCTCACTAAATCGTTTATAAAATATCGTAATACGGGGTGTGCAAAATAAAATAAATAAATAAAATAAATCAACAAAATCACTATGGTAATTCATAGAGAACGTCAATGATATTTTCAAGGACATGTTAATCAAAGTTTAAATAATAAATAAACTATCAGATTACGCAATTAGTTAACAAATTTTCCTATGTCCCACTCAAAATTTACAGCATTCTATAGGCAGAATTTATTATTAATGATACAGAATTTAGAAAGCTAAAAATTCTTATCGCTAACTGAACTTGAAGGATCTTGAAATTGAACATGAACATGAAATATCTCGATATTTGGTGGAGATGCGCGGAGAACAACTCAAACTTCAGAATTATGACTAACTTAGCTGTTAGGCAAACCCAAAACTGAAATCGAGAAAGGCATATAAAATTTGTCAACTTGATTCAATAAAAATGTGGGGCTATGCAGTAATTTGTAAACTTAAAGGAGCCCAAATCAATACATTATTCATGAGTACATATTTCTCGCAGTCTGACCAAATTATTTTACGGATGCTGGTACAGGTGGAACAGGGGAGAGTGATGGGAATTTCACTGTTCATTTGGGTCCTAGAAAAAATCAAACAGGAATCATTAAAAATACTCGTCATACAAATTGTCTCTGCCAAAATATTTCAATATAACTTCCTTGTGACTTTTTTGTTGATATTCAACGATATTTATTTTTTAAATATACATGATTTTTAACGATATTAACGGCATGGTTAAACAAGTTTCAAAATTCATGGCACAGTACAAAAATGAAACTTCAGAAAACATTAATGTCTTTTTACATTTTACATGTAAGAATGGCAAGGGTATTGCTTGTGTGACAGTTAAAAAACCGCGTACCAAGAAAGGTTTGTATCATTCACCAGCAAACAGTTCTGTCTCACTTGCTAATGAAACTCTAAATTCTGAAAAGCAGATACAACTTCATAAATACGAGCCTACAAACAAGCTATCACTTAAATAACACAATTTGTTTAACTAACCACCAGAATTTGTTTTTCTACCTATTGACTGCGTCACTGTCAACGTTATGACGACTGAACAAAGGGGAGGTTTTTCTAATTATTTTTTCTTTCCTACGCGATTCCGAGTGGGAGTTAGTCACGGTGTCGGAACCAGCACACTCTAACGAAGCCACATCCTTGCCAGCGCAAGTAACTTCAGAGAGCGAAGTGTGACGGACCGACTGTTGTATGTTCACGTCACTAGAACCTTCGCACTCTCTCACATGTCCAGCGCTGTGTTCCTTTAGCTTGTCACCAGACAAATGCTGAACATTCGCTGTCTCCAGCAGGAGCCGACCACTCAATTTATATTTCTCGAATGATGAAGCCTCACTTTCGTTTGAATTTTTAAATGATGCATCCAACACGTAAGACTGTGAAACATCTTCACCGTTTTCTGTTGCACTCAAAAGAATTTTGGGAGGCTTTAATTCGTATTCGTCGATCTGTGATTGAATAATTCCTGTACATTTACTCAAAACTGTGCCAGCTAGTTTTGCTTTGCATTTTGTGGTAGAAATCGCTCCTGGAGAAGGTGATCGATCATCACGAGAGTCTTTTCGTTTCGGACAATTGCCTTTACGATTCACGAGCCTCGGACTTTCTATTCGCGGAGTTTTCATCATCTTCTGAAATTTAGACAACTCTGTATCACCTCCGCGCCACTTTGGACTACTGGACGAAGTGACCACGCAACTTGACCGCCGTTTTTTCCAACTTGGAATTCGAGGCTCGCTATCTGAACACCAAGACAAATATTCTCGCTTCACACCGTCTTTTATCGTTGAACGCAAAACTGTAAAGTTCTCGTGGATTGAAATGGAAGGTACGCTATCAGACGGGCTTTCATCTACGTTTGACTCTAGAAACATTCCATCGGGCTCCAAAAATCTCCGTTTGTACTGTTGGAAACGAGGTATGCTTGAAGGGGACAAATCGTTTTTGGGAGCCAAGTCCTTGGCCGTTTTAGATTTTTTCATCGGATCCGCGAGAGAAGCATTCAATCCGGGGTTCTTCATTTTGGCGGAAAACTTATGGCTATCAGGAAGTGATGGCTTGCGAGGTTTTGGAACTTGTGATATGGTAGAAAAGAAATTTGCAACGCTATTGGACCGAAGACGAGGAATTCCAGAAGTAGTGGTTTCATCAAGTGTCACCTTATCTGCCTTTTTCTTGGCACCACTACGAACTGGACTTTTTTCTTTGAGCTTCAGTTCATCACCCCGATCATGATCCGAAGGTTTTTTAATAAAAGAAGAAAACAATTTGTGACTTGAGCAAACCTTTGAGGCTGTCGGATTGTTGACCGGCAAAGTTGTGTTTCTTGATTCAGAATTGCTCTGAACTGACGAGCTCACACACATTGACTTTCTCCTGCCTTCCACTCCCGAGTACTTTTGCGCAAGTCGATTGGAATCGGATTCACCAAAAAATTTGGCAACC
Organism: Morinoia aosen; assembly: GCA_030386875.1. Lineage (NCBI taxonomy): Eukaryota > Metazoa > Arthropoda > Malacostraca > Amphipoda > Talitridae > Morinoia > Morinoia aosen. Next base: position 40,181,849 of record CM059574.1, read on the forward strand.
GAGGGTCTACTTTTCCGTTTTTTGAATCTCGGCCTTTTGCGTGGATTCCAATAATCAGGAGACAGCTCCTCTTCAGGTTGAGCTGCTTTTTCTAGTTGTTTTCTGATCTCATTACAAGCAGTTTCATCCTGAGCTAAAACAGATATCAATTCGCAAAAGTCACTGACCCTCATTTCTTTAGAGTCCGTGTCGTCTTGAGCTGCATCTTGTGTTTTTCTTTCTTCGAATGAAATAGTTCTTCGGCGTTGCTGCAAAGCCTCGCTCATTCGGTCCCATTCTTGCGTGAGGGGAGAATCCGAACGCCGTCGACTGATATCAGTGAACTGAGTTTCAGATGTCTTCCACCTCGATGGCTTAGTTGCAGGAGACGCCATTGCTTTTTCATTTTCCTGCCAAACTGTTCTATCACTGCTAGCTTTCTCTCGGGTTTGGAACGTAGGCTGCCATTTGGGTGACGGGGAGGTGGATGGTGGGTCGTTCGAGGAGCCAGTGCGATTGAGAAGGCCTGCACAGCTGGCCTGTCCTGAGATCAAGACAGACTCAGCCGCGGCCGCCTGGAATAAGAAAGATTTGGTGATGATTGATATCAAATTAAAGTAACTTACGACGCAACAAAATAGAACCTAGACCGTTTTTATGACACTTCAAAACGACAGTTTTAATTTCATTTTTGAATCACCAGCGCTAGTTTTAGTAGTCCCTTCTCAATGATACTTTATCAACTATTAGAAAAAATGGCAAACAGAGTGTGAACACCGAAATGTTAGCCCTTCATTATCCCGCTGCTGTAAAGTCAGGAGTAATGTACTGGAAAGTCCATGCAGGAGATTCTACTTGCAAGCTCACCGGCTAGACGATAGTAATCCCATCACTCCGGCGAGGCGAATAAGTTTGCTGATTTTTTGCAGGGGAAGCTGAGTCAGCTTGAAGATCGTATGAAGTTGAATCTCTTCTACTCTGAGATTTCCAGGAGTATTCATTATTACAGGTGGGTGCTAATGAGTTGGATGTTCGATCACAAGAGGCCAAATAATACTTGTTTGTATTTTCGGGTGTGGACGGAAAATCAAGTTTGTCTCGAAACACGGAGTTCCCTTCATTAAAGGACGGTGTTTCTTGTTCATTCTGGGACGGCGAAGTAGGTTCTTCTTTTATTTGGAGTTCCGAGGAACAGCTTCCACGTAAGTGAGAAAATCCTGCATCTTCCCTCTTAGGACTCGAAGACTGATGTGTACCCTGCTTGATTCGAAGGTAAGTTTGCCGGTCACTTTCATTCGCTCGCAGATTCTCTTGATAAACTTCTTCCCTTGAGTTTCGACGCCCATTCTTTTTCGCGTAGAAAGAAGAATAAATGCTTCCTTCTAGATGACTTATAGCTCGTCGGTGCGTGCGGTCCTTGCTAGAAAATTGCCCGGCAGCTTGTCGGTCGTCGATTTGATGCCGAGACGGCAGAGCGATGCTGTGCCTGTGGCTGCGTTCTGTTGTGTGTTCCGTGCTTTGTACTTTATTCAAATCATAAATGAATGCAGACTGCTTGCATTCTTGCTCTTCATTGTCGGAATTTAGCAGGTTTCTTTGCGACACGGAAGGAATGAGCGCAGAGTTATCGAGGGAGTGGTCAAACGAGAGCTGTTTGATTTGGGAAGTTTTGTGAACGTTAGAGTTGTTGAAATCACACATATGAGAAGGACTCATGAGAGGGGCAGCGGCCATTGTGTCCACGCTGTGGGGTGACAACGGGCACTCCAGGGTAACTGGACACAAAAAATGAGTTGTTAGCGATAAAAATTGGGGTATGACTCGTGAACTGCAGTCGAAAATAAATTCCACGCGTAAAAATAGGTTAATATCGAATACGATTAATATCAAATTAAATAACTGTCGACTTTGTGTAATAAAAATGCAGGAAGAACGGCAGTTAATTTGAATTCTAGTTGAAATAACACTTGTATAAGTAGGTACGATTGATGTTAAATTAAATAAGAGTAGACCTCGTGTGGGAATAATGCAGGAAAAGTGCAATTAATTCTAATTGTTATTGAAATAACACTTGTGGCAACAGGTGAATGAATATACCATAAAATTGAATGAGTTTTGTATTTCGTGAACGAATATGCAGAAAAAGGGACGATAATCGCAGTTGTTAATATGACCGCTAATTCGTAAAAACTTAGACCAGCACACAAAAACATAATTCATAAATATTATGCTGAAAACATACATGACTGATATTTCTTTTTGGGTTCAGTTAAAACGCGTGCATCCAGAACGGGGTTCAAATAAGCAGTAAAATACTTATTTTGAACAATTATGGTGGCAGGTAGCAAAACGTGACTTGAGCTTACCTTGAGACGAGTGTTCGCTGTTAGCGTCGTCTTCCTTCTGGCCTCCCAGGCCGTCTTGTGCCCCGTCTGCTGCAGCTGTGCAGACACGAGGTGTTAAGCGGCCCATAGACGATCAATTTTATTGTCAATATAATTGACAATGATGAATATTGATAATTTAATTGATAGTCTGTGGGCTTGATTGACGACCGTCAATTAATTGACTTAGTGGGCAAAAAATTTTTTTTATCAATATATTGAGTCAGTGATATTGATAATTAAATTGATCGTCTATTGGCCGCTTTAGAGCCATGGAATGGCATTGTGGAGTGACAATAGCCATGGAGTGGCATTGTGGATTGAATATGGCCATGGATTGACAGTATGGATTGACTATAGCTATGGATTGACAGTGTGTATTGACTATGGCCATGGATTGACAGTATGGATTGACTATAGCTATGGATTGACAGTGTGTATTGATTATGGCCATGGATTGACATTATGGATTACCTTTAGCCATTGATTGACAAAATAATAGTCACTCAGGGCCACGTATTAACATTAAATTATTTTTTTAGCATGCATCACCGTCATTATTATACATATTACTAGTGTGCACGGCCCGTAAAAATGACGGTATTCGATATTTTCCTTATATAGATCTTCCAGATGTCGATGACAAACACAAACACATCCGTTCTGGTAGCTCCCGCGATTAAAGTATTCTTGTATTTGTACATTGGTGAAGCTCGTATCACAGATACGGTTATTAAGCATCCTTCAAATCAAATATCCTTCAAAATCTTAAGAAGCAGACACAAAACCAGTAAATGAACACACCAAGGGTATTGTTAGGTAAGATATTACAAAATTAAAAGAACTGAGCGTCATAATATCTCGCATATCTGCCATTACAAAATGCAGGTATTCAAGATTTGAGTTCAAATAGTTAAATAAAATTGGTCATGAGCGTTTCTTGCGCACTGGCTTTGAAACTGATCTATTAACTTTATTTCAGATGGTTCTATATATTGAGTTGAGTATAGTTAAATAAATACAACAAATCACGTGTTTGATTTAGGAGAAGAAATTTTCAGAGAAGATATAAATTTCCTTTGTTTAATTGATTGTCTTTATATCGCATCCTTACTCTGTGAAACAGTGAAACTCTCCTTAAAATGTATACAAATGTATACTTCCCATTCCTTATTGATGACTCTGATGTCATCATGTCGCCCGTTCCTTTAGACAAAAATTTTATTTGGAAGTTGCAAATTTTTTTTTCTGACCTGCCTATTTCCCATCGTGTCACCTATCTCATAAAAAGATAATTTTACCATAAAAGATAAACTCCTATTTCTAGCTTATCGACTTAGTATCGCGTAACTCACACACTAGAGAAGTAAATTCCGAGTAAAAACGTGAAACGACAGTTTTTAAGCCAAATGAATTTAAATCCGGTCACCAACTTTGTAAAACACTATATATTCAACAAAAATATAAATCGGCGATTTTTAAGTCAAACGATTTTAAATCCGGCCATCAACTTTGCAAAATTTCAAATTTTTAGTAAAAAGAGACACTTCCCATTCTCTTCCATATCGATTTTCACACAATATAGCTACGGCACGGAGGTGCAATCATAGCATGAAGCTACGGGAAAAATAACCATAACCTACATTCCACTTACTCATCACAAAACGAGATGTTAGAGTAGTGAAAAATTTAGAATATAATGTACTAGTGTGAATACACGATGGATTTATTCGAATATTTTAAAAATACATTCTGTCCCACAAGTATTTAAATTCAGAGCTGCTGAACGTAATAATCACAAGAGAGAATTTTTAGGCACTCATTTTCCTAAAATAATTGTTAAAAAATACGTCATCGACACATGCACAATTACTCCAGTCATGCATAGTTCCTTCCATAAGTCTGAGCTACGAGTAGAAACAGATTCACTGCGTTCTTGAAAATCAATCGTCAAATAATTCTTTATCAACACATGCGCAAGTAACTCATTCATGCATGCTTCCATCCACAATTGTGAGCTACCGATAGAAACAGTTTTATTGTACTCGTCTAAATAAATTGTTAGACAATTCTTCATCAATACAATCAATCCATCCACGCATAGTTCCTTCCAGACGTTCGTGCTACCTGCGGAACCAGATTCACTGCACTTTTCAAAAGAAATTATCGAATGATATGGAATCAATTCAAGCACAATTAATCCATTCATGCATTGTTCTTTCCATGAGTCCGAGCTACATGTGGAACCAAATTTACTGCACTTTTCAAAATAAAGTGTCAAATAATTCGTCATCAATCCATTCATGCATAGTTCCCTCCAGACATTCGAGCTACCTGTAGACGCAGATTCGCTGCGCTCTTCATCAAGCTCCCTAGCGGAGCAGCTCGGGGTGGTGACGGGCTGCGTGTTGTTGAACAGAGACAGGTCCACGAAGAAGCCTTCACGCGGTGACTTCTTGTAGCTCACGAGAGGCTGGAACCTGTGTCCCCACAAGATCTCGTCTGGCAGGTACGAGGAGCGCGCTTGAGTTGTCATACCTGCAAAATTCAAAGGCAGTTGTGCATCGCATGTATTGGGAGATAATTCTACTCGTTGTTTCAATGAGAAATGAGTGTAAAAGGAGTTGAAGAGTTTTGTTGGAAACAGACAATCTCACCATACGATAGTACATAGTTTGTGATCAATGCCTGGTCGATCAGTCCGTCTATACTCCTACCCTGCAAACTGGAGACCTGAATGCTACAAAATGACAGCAAATTTTGTTTAGTAAAATAAAGTTAATTCGAATTCATTGAAATTCATTATGAAACTCTCTCAACACAAAAAAAGAGTATTTGAAAGAAAAAAAGACGCGCATTTGAATAGCTCACGTGCAACAGTTCTCGCGAAGGAATTAGGGTTCTAGCTTAAAACCCATCATTTTTGGGTTCTAAACCATCATTTTTCGGAATTAGGGTTCCAACTCAAAACCTATCACCAGGCAATTAACAAGTCCTTAAATAAAGTGAGAGCAGGTGCAAGAAAAAGAAATTATTGCAGTCGATTTCAAGTGAAAAGTAGAGTGCGGTACCCGTAGATTCGATGACACCCTCCAGTAGCACGACGATCTCGAAGTCGGCCGTTTGTAGAGCGCTGGCTGAGAGGTCGTACAGTGGAGACCCTTCGTCTATTTTGTGGACGATCGTCATCGGCCAAATGAAGAAAATTCTGTCCTCTCCCACGTCGTAGCCCACGTCCAGGTCGTACATGTGCAGAGGTATCTCTTCGCCTTCCTGTCAAAGTGAAATGTTGAGATATATTGAGCTAAAACGCATAGCCGGAGGCTGCAAAATTTTCAATCTCATGAGATTTGTTGCCGATTACAGGAAATATTCTCCTACGTAATGTGCAATTTACTATCAATAATGAGATGAAATTGTAATTTTCGTGTACTACAATACCATGAAAATGTTTATGATTAAATTGGGCTTCATTACTTATTGAATTGTCCGTAGTACTCTACCGCAGAATACGTTTCCACCTTCAAAATAATACATTTTAAAATTTTCCCTCGATAAATTTTGAATTCATTACGAATGACACATTTTGTAACCGTTGACCTCAGGACATTTTTAAGTACGTGAGAAGTAAAATATTTAACAAATTAATGGAATTCCAAGGAAATACAGGGGTTCCTCAATTAAATGGGACGCTCATAAGTTGTACATAAATTCTTCACTACTGAACTAGAATATTTTGTCTTTGACTCAAAACAATTGATTTTACGCACTTAATATCAGTTATTCCCGTTGAATGTCAAGGGATATCAAGGGAGAAAACATACTCTCGTAACTTCATACTCTCAAGGACTGACCAAGAAACTAATTAAAATTATGTCATTTTGAGCAGAACCTCCGAGACGATGGTGCTAATTTATCATGTAACTTTGCGTTATTATTTTCAAATACGTAAACTCAGGTCCAACATCAAATGCGTCATTGTAGCTTAACGTGATTTTTCGATATTCAATTGCTGTTTAGGAAAAAATACCTCTGAAAAATTGCACTAAACTAGCAATATTTACAAGGCAACTTGAAACATTTGCACGGTAACTTGCAAAATTTACAGGGTAATTTTTGAAATTTACGTAAAATAAACTCAGAAATGATCGAGTTCCCATTATGCACTACTGCGTATTACACTGACTGCAAAGTTTTCACGGCTATCAAGCCATGTAACATTGCCTCGGCTATTAAACTATGTACCATAGTTTAATTGTACCATAGCACAGTAGTGCTATGTATCCTCCTATGTAGTAGTGCTATGTATTCTCTTACGCCAGTATCCTCGTTTTCTACCAGCAAAGTATTCACAGCTAGTAAACCATGTAACCTTACAAAACCATATAACATCGCTTCACATACCAGAGCTACGCCTATACGTCCAGCAAAGTTTTCACAGCTGTCAAACCATGTGATATTGTAAAACTGCGTGACATTGCCTCGAGTACCATAGATACGCATTTGCCTCGTTTTCTCCCTCCCATCTCACCTGCGTCACATGCTTTCGGATAAGCTGTGCCCGAACGTGGGCTTCGATGATGTGAGACTTGCGTATGTCCCCCACACGGAACATCAGGCACATCTGCCCGTCTCTCTGCAGGATGCACATCTTCCGCGAAAATATGAGGGTCTGCGTCCTTTTCTTGGGGCGGGAGAGTTTTGCGAAGACGATGCCAACCATGAAAGCCTGAAATGCATAATGTTATTTTAAATGCAAAGCGATGAACTTATTATTTTTAGGTTTAACACGTAAACCGCAACGTGATCTACTGGTGACCACGGAGGGGATTTTCATAATACTGCTGACCGACCAGTAGTCACAATTTTTTTTTTCATATATACTTAACTAAAGCTAAGTGAAAGTTCGGTTCAATTAATGATTGTTCTTTTCATTTTATTTACTACAATTGACTATAAATTTGAGTTTAATATCAAACAGCAGCCAAGTGTTGAATTATTCAGGAGAAAGAACGATGGTATCTGAAGATATAAGTACTCAAAGAGAAAAACAACGAAGTCACGGTCCGAGGGTTTGGCAGACATTCTTATTGCTTAAAACAGAATAGATTTTTTGTTATGTTCCGAATCACCATTTTTCGGTTCACTGTTGTTCTGTTTTTCAGAGGCTACTATTTCCTTCCTCAGTTTTATCGTGTTTCATAGACTTCTTTTCCATTTACTGTCTCTATGCGCTGGGGATCTTTTGTGGAACACATCTTATGCATAGATTCCGCGTTCCGTATACTCAATAAAAATGAGGTTTTCTTGCTTCCTCTCTATGTAACACCTTTGTTATTGTTAGGGAGGCTCAAATTATCTTATCTGTTCATTATTTATCTGATTTGTTTTTATTTAGGTAATTAGCTTTTTACTCACCTTATCTGTTAAGTTTGAACACAATAAAGGTTCTGACTAACGTGTTTTTGTACAAGTTTCTGCCAGCTTAGCATCGTCGAGAACTTGACAAAACAAGAACCAAAAATCGGTGCTTGTGTACAAAATGGGAGGAACGAACCAACACACACACAGCGCCATAACCTCAAAATATATGTACAAAATAATTGGTGTATGGAATATTTTTGCCAAATTATGAAATGAAGTTTTCAGCATTCGATTTTGAGTGGAAAATAAATTCAATATTTCGCGTGCTTACGGCAAGATTTTTTCCACTTTTGCTGAGTAAAGAATGAAAGTGTTAAAAATTCCTAAGAACGTTGCGTTAGAGAAAATGCAAGAGAATGATTGTTTTGAATGACAGACTGTGTTACGGAAGAAAAAGTATTTAATTTATTCAGCATTTGAGTTTGCATCAGTCTAGTTAAATATATATATTTAAGAGAATAGCTTTATAGCCTAACTTTAATTCTGCCATTCAATTCATCCTATTTTAGAGAGTCTCTTTTCTACAAATTATCATTGATTAAAATAAATAAGATGCTTGTGAAAGAAATCTGAATGTACCCCACTCTACTAAAGTTTTTGTGCTGTTGAATGTCAAACAATAATTGTATTCAAACTGTTTCCAAATTCCTGGTGTAAAAGGTGGAAAACCTAGAAATTAATTTGAACATTTCCTTTAAAATTCATGCTTTCTCCTGTAAGGAAAATCCCCCAAAGTTTATACTACAGATAAGAAAATAATGATGAAGCGTTCAAAATCTCAAAACTATCTGTAAACACCAACGATTCGTGTTTTAAGTATCTCTCCCCGGACATCAATATCTGTTTAACATTCCTAATGAAAACATCAGAAAAATTAAACAGCCTGAAAAAATAAGAATTGTGTGGTAAAATCTGGAAAAATTCTTATTTTCAACTGCCCTGTAATTTGAAAGACATAGCAACTCTTAAATTTAAGATATTAAGTACTTCTTGCAACTCTTAGACGAGAACCAACTTGGATGACGACTCCGGTGATGCTCTGGAGGCACATGACGACTATGGCGTGAGGACATTCCTCCGTTGTGTGCCGCGAGCCGTAGCCGATGGTGTGTTGCGTCTCGATGCTGAATAGGAAGCACGACGTGAAGCTCACTATGTTCATCACGCACGGAGTCCAGCTGAAACATGGAATTTAAGGATAGTTGGTGCTACTATGGTGTGAAGTCTACCGCCACATTTCGCCTACCAAGGTACAGTTTGAGATGTAGGTGCATATTAAGTGTTTATCGCTAAGTTAAAAGTGTGGAAATGAGTGAAAACCATCTGTAATCTAACCTAACCTCACGCTATTATACTGGCTAGAAGTAGATCTCATGCTGCAGTGTGGTAGACCTTATGCTATAGCAGCACTGAATAATTTTCATAGGGTTCAGTGGCATGAAAAATAGTTTTAAATAATTGAAGAAAATATGCTGGCGCACAACGTAAAAACATGATTTTTTGTTATATTTTAGAATCTCATGAAATTCCATCCTCCTCGTAGACGAAACGTAAGATCTTTTTAAAAATCTTAAACATTTTAATAAACTACGTCTGCCAACACTATTTCACTAGTAACGCCACTTAAACGTCTGTTGGTGATCAAGCTTTCCATTTTTCAAAATTAAATATATTCTGTACGCATTACTGAAATGTTCCATAAGCCTTGAAGACTTACTCATTATTTTTCGTGAGTTCAAATATTTTAAGTTACAATTGATGTATGCATAATATTATGACATTAGGACAAGCCTATCAAAAGCATCACATCAGGGTGCATCTTCCACTTTCAGAGAATAAGAGATATTTACAAAGATCAAAACATTTGGATGTGCTCACCACAATCACGGCCGCAATACGATAGAAAAGAATATAATATGGCAACAAGAACTAACCAAATGGCGCATTCTCGGGTTGCCCTCTAAGTCATTATAGCAATAGAATTCACAAGTCGTGTATTGAGATGCCTTCACAAAGACCTTAGACTTAATAAATTCCCCCAATATCTCTAGCTCTAACATGCTTCCATCGGGGTCCTTGGGCACAAAATTGCTTCTACTGAGACAATGCATAGCATTAAGATGGTCCCATCAAGTTCATGGCATTACAAAGTCTCTACCAAGATCCACAGCATTGAGATCTTTCCCACGAGATCATGGTATTAAGATGACGAGATCATGCTATAAGAATTTGTTCACTAAGGCCATATCGTTAAAGGGACTATAGCAATGAAATTACCCCACTAAGGCCATGAAATTTAAATAATTAAAATCGCCCACCGAGGCCATGACATTAAAGTCGCCCACTAAGGCCATAACATCAAAGACTTGACTAAGGCCATAACATCAAAGACTTCATTAAGGCCATAACACTAAAATGACCCCACTTTATATGGCCATGACATCAATGACCCCACTAAGGCCATACCATCAATAACCCCACTAATATTATAACACTAAAATAACCCCACCAAGGTGTCAGCACCAGGACACACCTGCTTTTCTCCTGGTTGTGAGGCAGGTGCTCGGGCATCAAGTCTCCGTGTGTGAACGCTATCACCCACCACCCGAGGGCGAACACAAGCCACGACAGTATGAAGGACATGGCGAACACCATCAACGTCCACCGCCACTGGAGGGAGGTCGGAGATGTCACTTGACGAGAGTAGGTTAACACCCTGACTGCGATGGGCTGAACTGAAGTTCAGTATTCAACTCCAAGTTGAAGTCAAAAGATGTTAGAAAATTTATAAATTCTAAATATTAACTAAGTCCATTAACAAGTATCAGTTTTAAAACGTTGTTAGGATATTTCAAATGGCCCACCGATGGGTCGTATCGCAAGCGACGTGTTGATACACAGGAGTCGGTGCTACTATTGCGTGACGTCTACCGCCATGTATCGCCTACCCAGGTGCACTTTGCGATGAACATATTACGTTTTTATCACTAAATTAAACGTATGGAAATAATTAATATCCATTGGTAACCTAACCTAACCTCACGCCAAAGGGCTAGCTAGAGGTAGATCTCATGCTGTGGTGTGGTAGACTTCACGCTATAGAAGCCTGCAGGAATCTTTGGTAAGTAATACGAATGAAGGTCAGAGATGTCCGTTGCTGAAAGTAAGGGCAGGTTAATGCACAGGAATATTTGTTAAGTGTTGTGCATAAGCGATTACAGGAGTCGCTTGAAGAATAAATAATCTCTCTCTAAAATCACTTTATGTATTTAGAATACATTAACTGATCATTCAAAAAAATATTTTCATGAGCATTGAAAGGGAAGTATCACAGGGTAAAAATATAATTTCTAAAATTATATACCTTGTTATTTTTTAAGATTTAAAACTTGTGACATTAAGGGTTTGATTGATGCCGTTTTTTTCATGATGGATCATGAAAAGTGCAAACCAATTACATTGATTTGAGAGCTGTTAACATGACGAGTATGGTGATAAATAATTACCTGTTGAAATAGAAAATATTGAGTAAATTTTTATGTATTTAAGCATTTATCTTTCACAAGTGTCCTAATATTCGATAAAAAATAGTGAACTGGTGAAAGAATTATTTAACATTTTCGAAATGATCACAAATACGTAGCAAACATTATTACAAAAAAACAACACGATTTTCAAAATAAAGCAAACAAAATGATTACCGACTCTCTGTATTGAGTGCGTTACAAAATTAATTATTCCTGTACCAGAATGTTTCTGCATCAGAATTTCTTAATCATAATTATTTGTGTGTCAGAATTTCTGTATCAGAATTTCTGAATCAAAATTTTTGTGCCAGAATATTCTGAATCATATTTTCTGTATCAGAATTTCTGTATCAGAATTCCTGTATCAGAATTTCTGCATCAGAATTTCTGTATCAACATGTTTCGACATTTTCCAGCTCGGCATATGGTTGTCAAGACAACGCATGTCCTCTGCAACAGAAATTGATAGGAGTTAGATAATACTGTCGAGCGTTGAAGTGTGGCATATACACGCACACACACACCCACACACGCACTCATCCACACACTCACAAAAACACCTACACGCACATACATGCACTGATGCACACACATACACACACAAGCACTCTTACACACACTGACAAAGACACAAACACGCACAAACATGCACTGATGCCCACACACGCTTTCATACAAACACATAGACACATACACGCGCACACACACATTGCTAAGCTCGGTAAGGTCTTGCTGCATTAACAAAAGAGAAGAAAATATCCAGAATCAAAAGTCTAAGATGGGTCGTCTCATGGGAATAAATGCGCCTTTAGCACAAGAGTATATTCAGTCTGTTGTAAGGGATCATCAACGACGTAATTTGTTCTTGATTTAAGAGTGCAATACTAATTGCTTTGTTTCAGTTGTCCAAATATGTCGCAAATGTTCAAAATTTCTTGTAGCTTTAAACTCAAAATATTTATTCTTTAAATTTTTAAAAATGACCTAAATTTAAAGTTTATCATGATTTCTTACAATGCACTTTCAAAATTATTAAAGAAAGTTTTAATTCCATCATAAAACCACTTCATCGAAAGTAAGTTAAATATTAAGACACATCTCCGTAGACTTTTCAAAATGAAAAATCGTGGCAATGTTTTTTTTTTATTACATTCTAATGTTTTTAAGACACTTTGAGAATTTAAACAAAACTTCATATAAAATTTCAGACAGAGCTATGATCTCCTGGTCTAAGGCTTAAGAAATAACCACTGAAAGGAAGTTTTTTTATTATATTAAATGGAAGGATGAATGGTTACCATGCATGTTGTTTAAGGAACAATCTCTCGTATAAATTTTTGGGGCTAGAAAACTTGCGTTATTGGAATGGTCTATCGCTAGAATCAGCTTAAATTTAAAAAATTTAATGATAATAATGAGATATTATTATATTATAATGTTTTACATTATATCTCATTTAATCTTATATTGGGGTTTTTGACGGACAATCGATCGAAAATTAAATTCATCGTTCACTTCTGTTTTTAACCGTCTAAAATATTGAAAGAACAATATAATCGTAGAAATCCTGTTAATACTGCATAGACGTACTTCAAATACAACGAAGAATTCTGATAGATGTTGATTTGTCGTAACTGTAAAATATTGTACGTTATATACTACACAGCAAACAAGTATACGAGCTGAAGTGCTTCACAATTGCAATTTTCAACACACTTTAATTCAAAAAATCAAATAATTTGATAGACGTCCAGCAAAGTGAAAATTTCTCTAGAGCTTTTGTTATACCGGGTGTCCCACAAAAATGTCCCTGACTTTTTAATTGATTATATCTGCACCTTAAATTAAGATATTTGAATTGTATTTTTTCATAATCTAGTAAATTTTGTTTCCTTTTCGAATACTTAAAACTTTTGAAAACCTGTTGAATAACTACTTTAAAATGATCGATTTACTGAATGGGGTAGAAAAACTAATTGTTTGAAAGCAATGGTTTTTAAACAATATTGATATTTTTCGTTATTTTGTACATTTAAAAAAAAACGAACGAACAAAAATTTAAACGAGTAACAAATCATTACCTAAAATAGCGTTTAAATAAATATAGTAATTTAGTATCCTTCGACATACTCTTCATTTCGCTCGAAGCAAGTATTCCTTCTAGCCACCATTGAACTAAGATTATTTCACCGTTTTCTTTCAGCTCTTGAAACACTTCTTCAATTCTTTGTCGAAGAATTATTAATGATGGAGGAGACACATAGTTGGTTTTATGTAGGACACATCAATGTAAAATAATTTTCAACAGCAAGAGATGAGAGATGAAGAGAGATGAAGAAGAACACAAGTGTTGTTTTTAAAATTTTTCCTTTGAAATGTTAGTTTTCTACCTCTTTCAGAAAATTGATCATTGTAAAGTGGTTATTTAACTGGTTTTCGAAAACTTAAATCATTCGGAAAAGAAATGAAATTCACTACGTTGCGAAATAAAGGCAATTCAAATATATTAATTTTGGAGGCATAATCAATTAAAAAGTCGGGGACATTTTTGTGGGAGACCCGGTATACAAAAAACAATCGCACTGCATATATTTGCGACTCGACGAAATAGTGAAAAAATGCTAGCGGGCGTGTTTAAATACTTTTACTTCATACATTAACAAATGAATATCATTCAATACTACAATGAACATTACTACTTAGACCCACTTCATTACAACAAAGAATATTTTGCCTCAAAATTCACGTAATTGGACACACAATAATTACAGCATAAAATACTGTGCGTGGAAATTCGCACTACTGGACGAACAACAATTACAACAGAAGATATTGAGCGTCCAAATTTATACCTATGTCACATCAATGACGTACTTTGATGTCGACAAGCGTCGTGAAGATGTCTTGCAAATATCGACGGCGACGCTTGGCGACGTTGGCGACGGTCACGTTGCATTCTCCATTTTTCTGTACGATGCGTTTGCGCCCTTTTTTGCCGGCGCCAGTGTACCGGTACCTGCAATGTTGAGCTTACAGTTAGATGGTCGTCAAAATTAGTCTTTAAAATCCGTGGTGTATAAATTTGTCCTTTGAATAAGCGAGGTCGTCAAAAATTTGTTCTTCGAAAACGTGATGTAAAAATTTGTCCTTAGAATACGTGAGGTCGTCAAAATTTGTCCTTAATTTACGCGATGTAAAAATTTGTCCTGAGAATACGTGGTGTATAAATTTGTCCTTTGAATACACATCAAAATTTGCCCTTAGAATACGTGATGTAAAAATTTATCCTTAGAATACACATCAAAATTTGCCCTTAGAATACGTGATGTAAAAATTTATCCATAGAATACACATCAAAATTTGTCCTTAGAATACGTGCGGTGACTGAATGCCTGTCAAACTAAAATAAGCGTTCATACAACGAGTGTACTGAGGAGGGGAGAATGAGTATGCAGTGATAATTGGAAAAAGCGTTCATTCAATGAATGGACTGAATAATAGAGGAAGAGTTTGCATGGCTAGTTGTAACACCATTCACATAATGCGCAAACAAATATCTTTTATTTATACGCACACATATAAGGCATAGAATGGGGTGAATAGGTTAGAAGGATGTGACTGCATCCGTAAATGGAAAAAATTTCCGTTCAAAGGATGAACTGAACAAGAAGGTCCATACATGGATACTTGACAGAAGCTTTCATACTATGGATATACTGAAGCATCACAGGTTACTTTGAATTACTCTGTGCGAGGATGCAGAGCAGACTCACATAGCACCTTTTTTATTTTCCATAATTCCCAAAAGTTCTTCTAAGTTGGCGATTGAATATTTTCTCCACGAATGCAAAGGAAAGAAATGCAAGCATTAAAATATAAATTTCAGTCTAGTTATGAGGAAAAAGTTTCAAGTTTGTATCGATATATCGCGCACTGGTCAACAACCATATTTATATATATATATAAACATTTATATATAAACAACCATAAATATATTTAGGCGACGAGCAGAATCAGAGTTCGAAGATTTTAATAACATCAACATGATAAAAGTATTCTTAGAGTATTCAGTACAACAATTCTACAGGAGTGTCGGCGTTAAGCGGCCCATAGACGATCAATTTAATTGTGAATATGATTGACTCAATATATTGATGACATTTTTTTTGCAGACTAAGTTAATTAATTGACGGACGTCAATCAAGCCCACAGGCGATCTATTAAATTATCAATATTCATCATTGTCAATTATATTGACAATAAAATTGCTTGTCTATGGGCCACTTTAGAATACATAAACTCCATTGAGAAAAATTAAATAGTGTATGTAAAGGCTTCTTGGCTCACTTCTTGGCTCTACGAATTACAAAAACTCGAAAGCTGTGCATTTTTTAAGATATATGTTCCTCAAAATTTTATTTTTCTCCAATTTGAGTAGCACCAGTGAATTTTAATCCACATAATGAGTTAGTTTCGTAAGGCCAGTGTCTAGAATGTAAGCCGTGAATTTTTACAGTTTTCTCATTTCCAGATTGAGATAAGCTGTTTTATTGCTATGAGTGTAACAATACGAATTTGGGCACTGCCCTTAAATAGTACTGATGAAGAAGAGAAAATTCAATAACCAAACAAACCTCAAAGAGCTCAGTGACATACGGTAAATTAGTGCAGCTTAGATTATTATTTTGACCACGATCTTTTAAACAAAGCTCATGGAACCTAAACTACAACAGAATAAAGCGTGCCATGGAATGATAACGAAGAAACTCATCCAAAAGGAGAAAGCTCCCCTAGATAGTTCTCCTAGATAGTTCTGCTAGATAAAGGGAGTAGGGCGTAAAAGAGTGATTCGCCGACGAAGAGATATTTTCCATGATGGAAGAAGAGCAAATATTTCCCGAGGATCAATTCGTCCCGCTAGAAAAATATTCTCCTAGAGAACAAGAGAAGCTCATATTTAGGAAACAATTTCGGGATGTCGGGCGAATAAACAACGAAAAACTGCCAGCGGGCTTGTTAAAATACTTCAGAGATTACCAAATAACTCTCATTTAATGTTACAATAAACATTACTTGATACACTTCAATTACACCATAAAATATTATGCGTCGAAACCTATGTTACTGGATAGACATTAATTACAACAGAAGATAATGGGGGTCAAAATTTAAATCTGCGTTACATCAGACGATGTACTTCAATTTCAAGCAACGTCGTGAAGATGTTGAACGTCGTGAACGTCGTAAACTGTGCTCAGCTAGAGGGCCAAAGCGCTCATCTTAACTTCCAGCAGATATTGTCTTTATGAACATTTAAACCAAAGTTTCGTTTGCTTGAAGTCAGGCACTCTAATATACCGTCAATGCAATTACCGATTCCAGATATTATAAAGCATTCAAAAGCATTAAAAAGAAAAGCGTGCTGTTCTTGCTTTCTTCGTCGGTTCCTGCGCTGTTTATTAACAAGAAAAATAGAGGAATGTTTGATATTGACACCCGTTGACGAGACTGACAGAAAATATCATCTCATTGAACTAACTAGCTAAAACAAGTTGGGCTTAAAAATAACTAACTATTTTACTAGAAACATCTCAAGTGCTATATTGATTTTAAATTACCGCAGCTGTCTGTGTTTATATTTGTTCGTCTCCACGGCTCTGAGATGTGTTCAAGAACTACTTACCTGAGACAACCTATATCACATCAGCAATGCACATGCAAAAGTGTTTCTTATATAATCCGTCTCACTTTTCACAGCAATAGTTGAGAAGCCTGCCCAGGCTCCCGAAAGTCGACCGTTTTCGAGGTGTCAATGAGACACGTCCTGCCACGTCAGTAATGAGATCTTGCTCTTCTGACGTCACTAAGTCCACAGACGACCGCGTGGAAACGTCATTGGAGTTCCCAAACGTCGTCCGGACACTTTCGTCACCGCAGTATGGAATCACTCCGTGGTGAAAAGCAGAACTCGGCTCAAGGAAACGTAATTTGGAATCTGCTAGTACCGAATTCTCAAAGCTGGCGTTGGTTTTGCCGTAGACTTTACTCATCGAAGAGAGTGGAGCCGTGTTGACGTCGTCTAAAATGGTGTGTTTTGCTTCTCGGCTGTTTGGTGACAGAACAGACCTGTACAAACTGTTCTTGGTGCGCCCCCATCGCTCTTGCCGGCGTGACCAGTCGACTTGCACCCTCTTCGGCTTGGGCTTTCCGTTGTTCATCTTCGTCATGGTTCAGATATAAATTCCGGTTCGTTCACCTATTCTCCGAAATTTTCCCGAACATAATAAAAAGTCCTTTCAATTGATAGGGGGAAGAGAATTTTATTAGGTAGTTAATAAAACAACTCAAACTTTATTTCCTGTCCCGTGCAGTAACTTAATCTCATAATTTGGATCCTATAAACGCTACCGAAAATTAAATGGTCTCAATTTAAATAGTTAAGACCATACTTATTCACAGAGAATATTGAACCTAGAGAAAAAGAAGCAATCGAAAAAGTAGCCGCTTTCATGACCATTGATGCGTCATTTCGGATTCCTATTGAAATTAGTTTCTGAACCATAAATTCCTGTTGCAGTTAGTTTCTAAATCATAAATTGTTGTTGACGGTAGTTTCTAAATCATAACTTCCTGTTGAAGTTAATTTCTAAATCATAACTTCCTGTTGAAGTTAATTTCTAAATCATAACTTCCTGTTGAAGTTGGTTTCTAACTCATAACTTCCTGTTGAAGTTAATTTCTAAATCATAACTTCCTGTTGAAGTTAATTTCTAAATCATAACTTCCTGTTGAAGTTGGTTTCTAACTCACAAATTCCTGTTGAAGTTAAATTCTAAATTATAGATTAAACGTAAACAAAAAAAGCGTTTCACGTTATGCTCGCACTTCGACCTTTACTGTAATGAGTTGAAATTAGTTCAAAAAATTTTGCTTCTGAAGCACCAAGAAAAGAGGATGGAGAGGGGAAAGTGAAAGAGGGAAGAGCAGAAAGAGAGAGGTGAGAGTAAGGAGAAAAGAAAGAGGAACGGAAAGAGAGAGGTGAGAGTAAGGAGAAAAGAAAGAGGAACGGAAAGAGAGAGCTGAGCTCAAATGCATTCTGTCTGATCATTTTGATAAAATTTGTACATGTTCATAACGGTGCTATTAAATTACGCACATTGTTTTGTTTCTACTGCAGCTGCAGTGAACAAAATTTTTACGTTATGATATTCACACGTCTAAATGTCAGAAATTAGTCTGTTCATGTTAGAAATATTGCATTGTAAATCGGAAAGGTTAAAGAAATTTTCTACCATGAATAACATTAACACAGAATAAAACCAAAGTTTTCTATACGTTTTAAAATCAACTGATCTGTCAACAAAAACAACAACAAAAAACTGCTTCTCGTTTGCTTCTATCGATAGCTCATACCCTTGGTTTCCACTGAACATTTGTGCTAGTTGTTCTAATCTTCTAATTTATACCCTCAGTTTTCACTGAATATTTGTGGTATTTATCAAACATCTAGTTAATACATTCAATTTCACTGGATACTTGTGCTATTTGATCACATCTGATTTATAATCTCACTGTTCCCTGAACCTTTGCGTCAGTCCAAATGCAGAAGAGCACCTGCGTAATACCTTTTCTTGCGACATCCTACCCTGGCTCTAAAAATAACTAACTGTATTTGTATTGGCATTAGTGACATGCTTTAGATAACCTGTTTATCCAGCGTCTAAAGCCACACTGCTCTATTTTTGGACCCCTATAGTTTGCCCTTGCACTACACACACACACACACACACACACAAACACACACACACACAGGCCATGTGCAAGCCTGCTGACCAAACGCGGTATAAAAGACAGCCGAATCGAACGGTCCCTAATTGAAAGTAAACAGTGTTGTCTGAAGAGAAATATGTCTTATTCTTCGAGTTTTTGTCTGATTATTTTGTAAGAAACTTGGCTAGCATGAAGTTGGTTCAATGTTTTGGTTTATTGCGTCCAACTTTGAATGTTTGGTGTATGAAAAATGTTAGCTTTTATCGGGCTCAAGTCTTTATACGGGAATATTTATATGTATAATCTTTTTTTATTTTTCACACGTAAGTCAGCCTTACTAAAGCATGGTTGAATTTCAGGTTAGGAACCACAATTCACAAGGATGAGGTTCCGTGGATGAGCCGTCTGTATTTCCCAGTATGAGGGGAAGAATAATCGATATTAGCAGCCAGCTTCCTACGTCAACGAGCTGAAACAAACAGCTCACCCTAAAATAATTCTGTGCTCACAATCAAAACTCGATCCTCCGACATTGTCAGTTGAGGTACATTTCATATTGAATTTTTCATTCACTATGCTTGAGCTTCTTTTCGACACAACCACCCTCCATCACGTCCCTAACAACACTGACCTCTGGACAGGTTTGACTGAGCGTTCAGCCAGCACACCTTAACTGAACGCAAATGCAGTATAGATAAATAAATGCATATTTGTGAGAGGTATTGATGCTTACGTACGTTCTGGCACGACTCCAATATTCCAATCGTGAACGGCGAAATGAAACGCGTTTTGACAGACTGTCGTTGAAGAAGCAGGTGATATGCAGCACAGAGGAATTCATTTTCATAGATTTTTTATCCGTCTAATTACTCGCCTTTGTCTTGAACTCTTTGTGTCGATATGATATTAGCGTGGAAAATAGTCACAAATAAGGACGAAGTTCCGGGAAAATGCAACAATTTGTGATTTGTTTGCTTTCAGATCTGAACTTTTCGTTGTATCAAAGTGAACATTGAGTTAAAGTCTTTTATGTCAGTGCAAGTTGTACGTTGGATAGGAGGCGCGTCTCTTGATGTCTGAAATGCAGTCGTGATATAAGTGTCTGATAAGCAGTCATGATAAAGTTGTCTGAAAGCAGTCATGATAAAGATGTCTGAAATGCAGTCGTGATATAAGTGTCTGATATGCAGTCATGATAAAGTTGTCTGAAAGCAGTCATGATAAAGATGTCTGAAATGCAGTCGTGATATAAGTGTCTGATATGCAGTCATGATAAAGATGTCTGCAATGCAGTCATGATAAAGATGTCTGAAATGCAGTTGTGATATAGGTGTCTGAAAGCAGTCATCATAAAGATGTCTGAAAGCAGTCATGATAAAGATGTCTGAAATGCAGTCATGATAAAGATGTCTGAAATACAGTCATGATAAAGATGTCTGAAAGCAGTCATGATAAAGATGTCTGAAAGCAGTCGTGATAAAGATGTCTGAAATACAGTCATGATAAAAATGTCTGAAATGCAGTCATGATAAAGATGTCTGAAATGCAGTCATGATAAAGATGTCTGAAATACAGTCATGATAAAGATGTCTGAAAGCAGTCATGATAAAGATGTCTGAAATACAGTCATGATAAAGATGTCTGAAATAAAGTCATGATAAAGATGTCTAAAAACAGTCATGATAAAGATGTCTTAAATGCAGTCATGATAAAGAGGCCTAAAATACAGTCATGATAAAGATGTCTGAAGTGGAGTCACGATACAGATGTCTGAAATGCAATCATAATACAAATGTCTCAAATACAGCCATGATAGTCCAATGTTTGTCAATGCTATCCGTCAAATTAAGTAAGAATCATTTAATTGCGTTCGTTATGCGGTGCACATAACTCGCTAAGAACTACAGTAGAATAGACTTTATTATTACAACCAAAGCTCCTAACTTTGGATCCCATGACGAATGGTGTGCTGATGCTGCTGCTGATGGTGGCAGTGTCAGCTGGCCATGGCTGACACGCTGCTGACGGTGGCAGTGTCAGCTGGCCATGGCTGACACGCTGCAGACGGTGGCAGTGTCAGCCTGCCATGGCTGCTACCGCTGCTGACGGTGGCAGTGTCATCTGGCCATGGCTGTCACGCTGCAGAGGGTGGCAGTGTCAGCTGGCCATGGCTGCCACGCTGTAGACGGTGGCAGTGTCAGCTGGCCATGGCTGCCACGCTGCAGACGGTGGCAGTGTCAGCTGGCCATGGCTGCCACACTGCAGACGGTGGCAGTGTCAGCTGGCCATGGCTGACACGCGGCAGACGGTGGCAGTGTCAGCTGGCCATGGCTGCCACACTGCAGACGGTGGCAGTGTCAGCTGGCCATGGCTGACACGCTGCAGACGGTGGCAGTGTCAGCTGGCCATGGCTGCCACACTGCAGACGGTGGCAGTGTCAGCTGGCCATGGCTGCCACACTGCAGACGGTGGCAGTGTCAGCTGGCCATGGCTGACACGCTGCAGACGGTGGCAGTGTCAGCTGGCCATGGCTGCCACGCTGCAGACGGTGGCAGTGTCAGCTGGCCATGGCTGCCACGCTGCAGACGGTGGCAGTGTCAGCTGGCCATGGCTGCCACGCTGCAGACGGTGGCAGTGTCAGCTGGCCATGGCTGCCACACTGCAGACGGTGGCAGTTTCAGCTGGCCATGGCTGACACGCGGCAGACGGTGGCAGTGTCAGCTGGCCATGGCTGTCTCGCTGCAGACGGTGGCAGTGTCAGCTGGCCATGGCTGCCACGCTGCAGACGGTGGCAGTGTCAGCTGGCCATGGCTGCCACGCTGCAGACGGTGGCAGTGTCAGCTGGCCATGGCTGCCACACTGCAGACGGTGGCAGTGTCAGCTGGCCATGGCTGACACGCGGCAGACGGTGGCAGTGTCAGCTGGCCATGGCTGCCACACTGCAGACGGTGGCAGTGTCAGCTGGCCATGGCTGACACGCTGCAGACGGTGGCAGTGTCAGCTGGCCATGGCTGCCACACTGCAGACGGTGGCAGTGTCAGCTGGCCATGGCTGCCACACTGCAGACGGTGGCAGTGTCAGCTGGCCATGGCTGACACGCTGCAGACGGTGGCAGTGTTCAGCTGGCCATGGCTGCCACGCTGCAGACGGTGGCAGTGTCAGCTGGCCATGGCTGCCACGCTGCAGACGGTGGCAGTGTCAGCTGGCCATGGCTGACACGCTGCTGACGGTGGCAGTGTCAGCTGGCCATGGCTGACACGCTGCAGACGGTGGCAGCGTCAGCTGGCCATGGCTGCCACGCTGCAGACGGTGGCAGTGTCAGCTGGCCATGGCTGACACGCTGCAGACGGTGGCAGTGTCAGCTGGCCATGGCTGTCACGCTGCTGACGGTGGCAGTGTCAGCTGGCCATGGTTGACACGTTGCTGACGGTGGCAGTGTCAGCTGGCCATGGCTGACACGTTGCTGACGGTGGCAGTGTCAGCTGGCCATGGCTGACACGGTGACAGCGTATCAGAAGACGCTTATCGCCGCCTCATACACTCAGTATTGATTGCCCGCACCACCCTGCCTGCCACCGCCACCACAGCGCTGCTACGACCCACCGTACGGTGAGTGTTCAGTTTTTTATTCTTCTTCATTGGAATTCGAATTTGAACTCAGTTTCACAACGCACTGAGAAGGAAGCGTCGAGCAAAAGTATAAAGAGACGTACTACGTTTCCAAAATGTAGTACAGTCTGCTCTTATTTCGACATTTCAAGCCACTTAATTTCCATTCGAACAGCCAAAAAACAGCAGAGAGCTAGACTTACTGCTGTGTGGTGAGCGATGTTAACAATGATCTAAAAAGAGGCTCCATGATGCTTGAAAAAGGACGGCTTGAAGGGAATGAATGGAAGTTTTGAAAGTGATCAATAGACTTGACCAAAAATTACCACTTTCATGTTTCCCTACCAATGATTCAAACACACTGGAAATGACGCGACGACTTTTCATAATTATTTGTAAACAACGAATCGTGGAGAATTAGAAGCAAACTCAAATTTAAAAAACCTACACTCAAAGAAAGGGCAAGTAGCAATCAATGCAATAAAATGAAATGCTAGAAATTTTTAAGCTAAAAAGGGAGTGAAAATTAGCAAATAACTGTTTACTTGTTATCATCAGGAGTAAACTACGAAGTGATTGGCCAACAGTGATAGTTGGAATAGGAATTTTAAAAAGAAGTTAATGTTGTTTAAAAGCCAATGATGGTTTTTGTATCATCTTCATTTGAAAAAAAATTGTTTCTTGTCTGATTATCTAACTGGTGACTGGGAACGCAAAGGATGGACCGTGATTGACCCAAACCATAGACTCGAGGCTCAAAATTTGGTTATTAAGTCCAGCCCTACGCTCGCTTAAAATAACAAGGGTTAACTTGTACAGTTATGATGAAAATTTTACATGAAAACTTAACGTCTATGTGCATAACTCCAACCAGGATATAACGGTAAGGGTATAGGATATAACGGTTATATTTTATTTTATCCTATATAACCAGGTTATAGGATATACAGGGTATATCTAACCAATCAGGATATAACGGTAAGGATACAGGATAAAGGATATAACGGTAAGGATACAGGATATAGGATATAACGGTTATATTTTATTATAACCTATAAAACCAGTATATAGGATTTAACGGGTATGTCCAACCAACCATGATATAACGGTAATTAAAAAAAACTGATCTTAAATTTCGTTTGCTTTCACGGGCCGAGCACAGACGTCATTAAATTTCTGGTTATCAATCTAATCTTAAATATTTATATTCTTCAAAAAAGTTAGCGTTCATTTTTCATTCCAGAACGGGAGCATTCAAGCCTCATACCGATTTTAAAGTATTCCCTCCTACAATTTTGTTTTTCCCTATTGCTAAAAGGACTTATTTTGCAATAGGAAGAAAATTGCGCATGACGATACAATGAGAATGGCGGTCCTCGTCATATTTTTCAAAGCTGATAAAAGGACACGCTTTCCATCAGGGAGAAAGTTGCACCTAACGATGCGATAGGAATGGTAGTTCACGCCGTATTTCTCCTTATAATAAAACGACACGTCTTTCACCAAAAAGAGCGATGTGCCTGACGATACAATAGGAATGATAGTGCTTGTCACATATCTCCAATGATAAAAAGACACGCCTTGAAACAGAAAGAATATCCCGCCAGACGATCCAATAACAATAGGAATGATAGTACACGTCATATTTCTCCTATGATAAAAAGATACGCCTTGAAACAGAAAAAATGTCCCGCCAGACGATCCAATAACAATAGGAATGATATTACACGTCACATTTCTCAAATGATAAAAAGGCACGCCATGCAACAGAAATAAAGTTACGCCAGACGATCCAATAACAATAGGAATGATAGTGCACGTCGTATTTCCCTTGTGATGAAAAGACACGCCTTGCAACAGAATGAAAGTTACTCCTGACGATCCAATAACAATAGGAATGATAGTGCACGTCGTATTTCCCTTGTGATAAAAAGACGCGCCTTACAACTGGAAGAAAGTCACGCCGGACAATGCAATAGGAATGGCGGTCCAGGTCGATTTTCTCACAATACAGCGCGACAAAATTCCACTCGTCTGGCGCCCCAGAAGATCAATATGACCAGCAAGGAGTGAAGACACCAGGCGTCTGTGGGTTAGTCATCTTCTCAGGTGGACTGAAAGTCATCTTTTGAATCGTGGTTGGGCTAATCGTGATAATTCCCGTGGCAGGGCTGAATTTCCGCTTACTTTTGCGTTGACTGTTGTATACAAAATTGAAAATTGTTCTTGATTTGACAGACGCGCACAAGAATCGGCGTGTATGAGCCTAATTCTGCCTATCTATGCATGCATACATTAACAATTATAAGTATGCAGGGTGGTGGGCATTTTCACTATTATTTATCGATGGAAGATGGAAATAAGTATGTAGTATAAGTTTTCTTTCAAGTCCACTGATATCGCTCGCTAAGCTTCCGAAAGGGTTTCATTTTTAAAGCCCTAAATTTTGTTACAAAGCTTCCGAATAGAGTGAATTGGGTACTTAAGTTCCAGCTACGTGGTTATGAAATAGACACTTCAGAGGGTATCGCTGAAGCGAAATTGTTTGTCTTGATTTAAGTCAAATAATACCAAAAAAATTAGTTTGATGGAACCAAGCATCTCAAAATTTTTGAAAATATTTAAAAAATATTTCTTATTAATTTTCAAAATATTTATTTTTTTGAAAATTAATTGAAAATATTTTAGACTATGTACTCACCCTCAACTCAATCATATGAAATGGCTCGTGGAATTATTTTTATAATTTTTATTGCAATTTTGGGTCATGAATTATAGTTCATGATTTTCTCGAAGTTTGAATAGTACACAGAAAGCACTGGCAAAAGTACTCACTGGCACAAAAGTCCAGGCAAAAAATGCAGGCAAATGTTGAGTAATAAGTATCTATATATCTAGTGTTAAAATATGATTTATTTAAAAATAAATAATACCGAAGGGTTATTAGAAATGGGGTAATTAAAATAATATTATCAACTTGCAAATAAACCAAAATATAAAATAAAAGCAAATAAACCTCCAACAAGTACCTAGAGCTGAGGAAACGCGAATTATTTTCATTAATTTACATATAACCAAAAAAAAATCCGCGAATTTAGTCTTTCAACGGGTTTTCAACATTTGTGTTTACCATATCCAAATTTATATAGGTGTGAAAAACATTTATTTTCGTATGTATGAACAGGTGCCAAATCGCACATATTAATTTATTACTGATGAACATGGAACTAGGCCCGTAAATTAGATTATACCATCTATAAATGAACTAAATGAAACTCAAACTGATATAGTGTAAATTAATTTGACTAATCATCTCACCGAACATCCATTTTATAATCGAAGAAATGCAACAATGAATATCTGAACATACTGTAGCAAAAACGTTTACAGTACTATCTCTAAAACTAAAAAAAATCTGAACATAAAAGCACAAAAAGTCAGGAATATTTTTCTTGTGTTTTATGTCCGAAATATTCATACCTTTGCTAAAAACATTCCTTGCATGTTCCATTTGCACTTTAAATCTATAGTGAAATACCTCCCCCTTGAAAGCAGATTTTCTATGGAGAAAGCTTTCGGTGATAGAAAATTTTAGTAAAATCTTTTCACTATGCTAAATGTCCTGTTCGAGAACAACGTTTTCGTCAGTAATTACTTTCTTTTTCCTTTGGTCCCATTGAATGAAATGAGTTGTTGCTCGAGTTACATAACATTCTTTTACGCACACCTCAACATATTCTAATAGAAAATTATCCCTATAATTTTTTCCGAGCAATTCAATACATGTATGAAGCATCGTATTAGTCGAGACACCGAGGTAACTTTCAATCCGTTCACCCCGTCTCGGCGGTTGTTAACGGTTGATTTGGTTATTTTGTAAGCAATAATATATATAGAATAGGGGAATCTTTTTTACTGCTCGAATAAATTTTCATTTTTGCTAAAAAATATGAAAATCTAATGGCACGATAACATTCACCTCGAATGATGGTAATATATTTTAAAAAGGTCGCGAATTAGAGAAAATGTCATTCATTTGTACCGTTACGTGAATGAGTAATTTACCAAATGGTACGCATGTAGCCCAATACGCGGGGAACGTGTTAACCCGTGCGAGGTGCTCATTAGATGATGCTTACCTCAAGGATCGATTGATTCGATCTAATAGAGAGATAGTTAAATCTGTGTAGTCAATTCCGTAGATTTTTTGCTGCTGGCGTCATAGTAAAGAGCTTTTAGTGCAGGTTTTCAATGATTTTTTGTGCCGTGATAAATGCGATGAACGGTATCAATTTTTGTTTAAGCTCATCATGATGAATATAAAAAATCTATGTTTTTATGACTTAGTAAAATTATCGAAAGCATATGAATTCAAAAGTTTATTTAACTTTATAGTTTAGTAAAAATTTTCAGAGTGCACCAACACAAAAATAATTTTAAAAATCAATTTTAAAAATTAAGCAAAAGTTTCACACCAGAAGTCAGTGAGTAAAGGACAAAGTGCTTTTAGCGAAGCTCGACGTTTATTTTATGCGTTAAACGAACACATGTGCGCTCTAATTTATATTGGATTGTATGACTTGTTTTTAGAGCGTCTTTATTTGTAGTGAAACGATATACTGATAGATTTATTACTTCAAAATCTGCGATATCAGTACATTACCATGTCCCCGTATGACGCATCTTACATGATCCCATTTCCTGGAATGGTACCAATATCATTTTAATCATGGTACCTAGAAATACCATGGTGCCTTTATCAGGACATTTTCTATCATGGTGCCTTTATCGGTACCTTTTATCATGGTGCCTCTATCATGGTGCCTTAAATCATGGTCCTTTTCACATGGTCCTTTTGACATGGTACTTTTATCATAGTCCTTTTTATCATGACGCCTTTATCATGGCACTTTTTATCATGGTGTCTTTATCATGGTACCTTTATCATGGTCCTTTTGACATGGTTCTTTTATCATGACACTTTTATCATGGTGCCTTTATCACGGTACCATTTATCATGGTGTCTTTATCATGATACCTAGAAATACCATGGTGCCTCCATCATGGTACCAATGTCATCCTTATCATGGTACCAATTAATAATTGAAGCTAAATATTCACCTTGATTAGCACAATAAAGGATTAAACACCGAAAAACGCAATGTTAAAGTAATATTAAAATTTGCTACAATAATAATAAATCTTAACATAATCAGGAATGCCATAATAACAAGCAATACTAAAGCAAAGAAAAGTACTTCAATGCACTTATAAAAAATGCCCCAATAGACAGCTTTACTACTACATCAATTACTGCTATGTGGATAAGAAATACTTCAATAATAACTTATACAACAATGATGAGAAAGACGACCAAATAATAGCTAATACTACAATAATAAGATATTTGACAAAAAATAACTCCCGTTATAGGGAAGAAATTTATTTTAGAGTAATAAAACCGTACTATTATATATTGTTTAAACAATTAGAAATACTGTAGGAATTAAAAAAATAGATTTAACCCCAACAGAAGTAATGATCACAGGCTTAGAGAAAATCAACAATTCTTTCATCACCCAATCCTGATCGTAAATATTTAGCAGCTGATTTAAGTTGAAATAAACTCAACTGTCCTCATTTTTCATCTTGTATATTATGAAGGTAGCGAGCACGTCGTATTGGAAGTAACATGATTAGCTAGAAATTTGGCTTAAGAGAAGCTAATTTTTACTTAGAAGCTGTCCTTCTGTCAGTGCCAACACCCCGTTATATTCGGGTACAGTTACATTATACGATTTTCTTTCTAAACTTCTGGAGAGAGTGTAATTCACGCAAACGTTATAGTACATTGCTTTTGAACGATAACCTGATGAGAGAAGATGAGGATAAGGATGGTCAGACTTAAGATGTCCAAACCAACCTATTTACGGTGGCAGGCAACACTGCATTGAAAACCCCAATAATACTTGCCTCTCATACTCACCAGACCATACTTGACTTTTAACCCTTTACGTCCGGGTGTGATGAATTCGTTATACAAAAAAATACAAGTGTCTTAATCAGAAAATTAGATGCAGAGCTTCTAATAGCATTTGAATGTGGTGAATTAAGGGCGTTATCTTCAAGCACAGTTCATTGTTGCGTCAGGTTTGCGTGCGATATTCAAGTTAATAAACAAAGTTGGTGTATGCCCAACGTATAGTTCGCAGCACTCTAGCTGGTTGTGTAAAGAATACAGAACAAGCAGATCGTACTTGCCTCTTAAAGCTATCAGACAATACTTAAACCATTCACGTTAAACTTCGTGAATTCAAAGCCCTCTTCTCATTCTCATAGGTCTCTCAAGGGTAAATCTCTTTATTTTCGGAATAAAAATGACCTACTTGTAATGTTGGTAAGTGACAGTATTATTCGCACCTCCGCATCTACTGGGACATTCAAATCAGTAAAATGAATATCCGTTAATTTGAAGAAAAAAACATTTGGTATTTGTTATGAGATTTTACAAAAAATTAACTTCAATTGCTGAGTAAATTTCAACAATAATATGATTTGAATTGCATATCAGCAAAGTCCACGTAGTGTTTTATTTCTCTCCATCTACAGTTATTATATGGGTTTTCCAGCTGCATGTGAAACAAATTATCATGCATCTCGAGGATCAAAATAGATTATTGGGCTGGGGTGGGATCGACTCATGGAACTTTAATTATTTTTCAGATTTCAGCTTTGAAAATCGGCGCGTCTAACTCTTCATAGTTAAACGCCTTTGAACGGTGAAATGACACCAGCATTTCAACAAAGCCTCTGTTCTTAGTGCCAATATAGAACCAATAACAACGCTTCTCTGACACTCAGTGGAGTCAAGTTTTAATTCACTAGCAAAAGAATACCTCTTCGGGCCCTGGCATATTTTGTGAATTTCTTAAACATGAACAGCTAGCATTAAAACGGTGATTCCATGTTTTATGTGAATAAAAGATATTAATTAAATAGTTTGTATAATACGTGATAGATTTCAATCGTCGAGGCACGCACATAAAATTACAGGTAATACAAATGCATACAGATGTAAACTCTAGAAAAATTTACACAGTTATATTTTTAACAACTTTTTTTTATAAGTTCTGAAACTCATTATCGAAAATTTAAATTGACATTTTAAACCATTTTAAATATAATTTCTAGCATTAGTACATTTCAGTTTAGAAAATTTCAAGTTTCATTCTAATAAATTTCAAGTAGTCCCATTTCAAAGTAAACGTTATCTCAAACACCATCACTAACACACGAGACTATTGATTCAGCATATTCATTTCGCATCAATTCCGAATGCATAGTTTAAACCTCTCCTCTCTGACAAAAGCTTTTACACAATTTGACCTCACGAGCCTTGGTCTGGTCACCGGCGATATGGATTGAGTGGCAAGGCCTCACTTTTCCTTCCGTCCATCGCATGACCACTGAACGTCTCGGGCAAAATGCAAATGCAATTGGAGTTCCAAGGAATTTGACGTGACCGCGAGTTTTTTAAGAAGCTTCACACAGTGCGGAAGTTTTTACTCCTTTTGCTTCTGAGCTACAATTCAATTCGATGGAATAACCAAGGCTCTCTCAGACCACTGAACGCTCGCACACACTCTCCTAAATTTTTTTTTGGAGACCCGAATGTAACACCACCAATGATGTTGCTCAAATGGCTCACTTTTTGCTTTATTCGACAAAAGGAATAAACTTTCGTCCAATTTTTGTTTTGATTTTCCATGCAGTGTGATGGTATAATGATTGAACTCACATGTATGCTAGCGTGCCAAAAGACAACGCTACTTAATATTCAAGGCAATTGTAAATGACATACTAACGTAAAAAATATTTCCTAGTTGTAAACTAACAAGATGCGTAAAAAAGTTGTTCATAATTATAGTATATTCTTTACCTCCCTAAAGAAAGTTCGACTACAACTGGCGTAGTGTTGTTTTTCCTCGTACATTTCATAAAAAAAATACATAAGTCGACCCAATTTTGACGGCCGCTCTCACTTCTTGAACTTGTTATGCCACTTGCTTAGGTTCAACGAAGAAAAAAATACTTCCACCTATCAACCTCCAATTTCATAAAAATGAGATATTATGCATCGTTCTAGCTAAGAATATCTTTTAAGCTAATGTATGAACTGGAACAAATTTTGTTATCTCAAAGGAATGCGAACTGAAGAGTCCGAATTGCGAGAAGCAATTTTTCGTCCTTGATCATTCACTAAAAATATATTAAATCATACAATGACATACATTAAGCAAACGAATATTTCAAATGAAATTTTGCAGAAATTATCATTATAGTTAAATAATCAGGTTATTTGATTAATACCGGACATGCAATTAGAAAAGCGTGAATTTATCTGTGACATAGACAGCTCACTCTTGTTACCGTTACCCTCTATCGAAAAAAATTCCCCCATTCTGTTCGCTCGTAGAACTATTGTTCATGTTTTCCAATTTCCAACAATCATTAATCTTAAGATACGTTATAAACTATAATATTTTAGGAATGCTTTCATTTTACTACATCTTATTATATATATATATATTATAATGACGTTATATAATGTAATATATTATAATATAATATGATACAATGTAATATAATATAATATAATATAATTTAATATAATACAATATCATATAATATAATATAATATATTATAGTATGATATAATATAATATAATATAATATAATATAATATAATATAATATAATATAATATAATATAATATAATATAATATAATTTAATTTAATATGATATAATATAGTATAATATAATATAGTATGATATAATATAACATAATATAATATAATATAATATAATATAATGTAATGTAATTTAATATAATAAAATATAAAATAATATAATATAATATAATATAATACAATATAATATAATATAATATAATATAATATAATATAATATAATATAATATAATATAATATAATATAATATAATATAATATAATATAATATAATATAATATAATATAATATAATATAATATAATATAATATAATATAATATAATATAATATAGTATAATATAATGTAATACAATACAATTCAACATAATTTAATATAATATAATACAACATTATGTAACATTAGCACATTATTCCCTTCAATCCAAATTCTCCTAAGTATTAAGAATTTCCCTCCTCATCACATGGCCGCCAGCCCACCGCTATCCTCACACTCTTTATTTCCATTGCCGTCCGCATCACACACAGAACAGCCTTGAGTCTATTGCCCAGCCACAACCCCGCAACCTCGGCCGTTCTCTCCAGGCTCACCCCTCCCTCTCCCCCACAACCTTGACTCCACGACACCGCTCACCCGTGGTCACACTCTAACCCCGACCTCCAAAAATTACCTCGTCTTCTTAGAGTTTACGCTTTTCTAAACTTTCAGGTGATTTTTCAGTGTTCGTTGTTTAAAAGTTAAGCCTATATCACATTCATTATCACATTATCACATTCATCAACACACTATATTTTATTATGTCTATAACGCATTCTACATACTTAGGGTATGTTTTTTAACTGCATATCAACGCAGAGACTTCCTTGTGTCAAATCTAGAGCTTTAAGTCTTTTGATCTATCACTTCCCCTCTCTAATTCATTTTTAATCAAAATATTCTTACCTCGGAGTCATGTTCTCCACTGACATGTTATTTTCCAGGAGTCTACCCTCTTCGATTAAAAGCTCTAATTAGGACAAAAAATCGATCCACTTGTGCATTAAATCCCTCAGTATTCTTCTACAGCACGCCACTAGCTTTCAGGTCTCAATAAACATTTCCGCAACCTTGCATCTCAGCTATATTTTATTCTTGTTTCCTACCGTTCGCATCGCCACGATGTTTGAAAGCGGATCCTACAGCAACTCCTTCCCCACGGTTGGGGCTTATGGTTATCAATGTTTTCCGGTGAAGCATCCCTGAACGTGACCCTTCCCCACCCGCAGCCTGCGGGCGGGTGGTAGCCAATAGGAGGCTTCTAAATAGCCAGCGCAAAGAGGCGCTGCAGCCTTTGCTGTCAGAGTCAACACGTGCGACCTTTCTGGCTCTGATGACTGAGGGGTGATGGTGCCGCAGCACAGATACAACGCACTAAGAAATTCAGACGAACTCACCGAAAGAATTCGCGAAAACTGACATGAAAGAAAATAAACTGCTAAAAAGAGATAGGTGAAGCGACGCTGTTATGTTTCTTGGACATCAGGAGGTGACATGGGAAAGGCCAAAAATGTATGGTACGGAAATAAATTGAAATTGAAGAAAATAAAATACTTACAAGATATAAAACGAACTACACTGTTTTTTTATAACAGGACTTCGACCGCAACTATGAACCCGAATGAAGAAGATGAGAAGGAAACGAAGACATAATAGCTACTCAATAATTACGCACCAGCGAATCTCGGGAGGGGACCGCAATCACACATGAAAAATCTTCAAGCCGTTGTATTTTGCTACTCTAGAAATATTTCAAGGCATTATTTATTGCGGTAGAGACGGGAATCACTATACAAAAGAAGTACAATAAATCATGGTAAATTTTCAGGGCAGAAAGCTCATAAATTCAAGCAGAAACTATCACAACGACTATCCAATGGAATGGGAATTCTGTATTTCTAGAGCTAGCAGTTCACGAGACAATATCCAATATTACAATGGAAAAGGCACTCAGGTTATTTTATTTTCACAATACATAACGAGTTAATTTTCTTACGAAGCGTGATCTTGGAAGACCCATGGTATATAATATGTCTGACTGTTAACGCAAAATATATCAGCAAGTTAACTCAAAATATGTTGACTCGTTACCACAAAACATATCAAACTTTTAACGTAAAATGTGTCAAGCTGTTAACACAAAATATATCAACCTGTTGACCTAAAATGGGGCAGTGAATTAAAACGCAAAATACAACAGTCTAGGATGAGCCTCCTGGTCGATCAAAAGATTTTTGGAGCCATGAATGCGATTGATTTGTCAGAGCCTGAATTTTCCCTTGGGGTCATCAGAGTTGGAACGATTGGAAAGCGATTCCCAGAGTGGTATTAATCGATGAGTGCAATCAATTTTGCATTGACTCCAACTGAAGGCTTGGCGCTCACAAAGTGATCAGGTTCAGAACCAACGCGGCTGATCAATGCCGGAAGTAAACATCAACAGGGCCTGTGCGTTGGAGATAAGAAATGACAACGAACGGAGGGAGAGCTTTTGTCCGAATTAAAGTAATCAGTCTCTCCCATTTGCTATTATAGTGGAATTGAAAAAATATTCCTGTGTTTACCAGTAATTTTCTCCAGCTTTGCACTGTCTTTTGAAATTTGGTTTCGCTTGACCTGACTAATGAAGAGCTACTAACTTTTCTCTCCTCACTAAGAACAACCTACAAGACACAGAGAAAGTGTCTCAAACCTTAAACATAACACAGTAACTCCCATGCGCTTATTTTGTTTGCAGGAGCTTGTAGCCTCGTTCAAAAACCCCAGTGAAACATAAGGGCCCGTAAGGCTATTGTGTGTGTGATATTATCAGCGAGGAGAGATAATTCGGTACATGAACTCAACTGAGCTTAGAAAGAAAAATTATTTCACTAAGTCTCGTTTGCACTTTCGATAACGCATTGCTAGGTCTAATAACGATAACGCATGGCTCGGAGCCGGAGGTCTGACAATACTGTATTATAGGAGTATCTAGGATTTTGAGAATATTTTTGAAGAAAATTTTTAATGTTACTGAAAATCGTATAGACCTGCGAAAACTGAGTAAGAATCCTTTGATTGGACGAGATCTTCGATCGCGTGCCAAGCAACCGCACCTAACTTAACCCGTCACCGGCTGTGGTAATTTTGATAGGAAAATCAACTGAGAAAATCGCATATCTTTCACGTCCTAAAAATTCACAGGCCAGAACCGCATGATGAATGAAAATAATAACAGTCGTGTTCACAGTCAACGGAAGCAAGAACTGCAGGCCGATCGCCAACATGTTAGTCTATCAAATCGCCGTGGACTGAACTATAGATGCGAGAGCTTTAATTTACGTGCAGCAGGTTACGAGCATCAAATTTGCATACATGCGAGTAAATTTGAGTTATACAATATCATAAATCTATGGGCTGAAAACTGGTAAATATTTAATTGTTTGTAAAAACGTTGGTCGCGATGTGAGCCGCCGGTGTACACGGAGGGAATTTCCATAATGCAGCTGACTGACCAGTAGTCACAAACTTAATTTTAATATCCACTTGATCAAAGATAATTGAAGGCACGATCCAATCAATGCTTGTTATTTATAAATTTCTCACAACAATTGACTTTAAATCCGAGTTGAATTTTGAACTCTAGTTTAATCCATGACGACCATCGAGTTAAAAAACTATCGTCGCACAAACAGGCGCTCTTTTAATTAAACTTGAATAATGTCGATAAAGGGCCTGTGTAGTGTATAGGTTATTTATAACCTTATTAAAGATATATTTAGATATGAAATTAATTATTGCAACTGTGTTTCTCGGTAGCTATTAGCGAAATGTCTTTGTATGACCGCGATGATGCAGTTCGTACAGGAGCTCGATTTCGATTCACTTCTCAAAACTTCCGCCCTGAAATAGAATTTCATATCGTTAGACGAGTTCAGGCTTAATGCTGCTAATAAAGTAATTACTGGTTTCGAGAATGAAAAAACTTGGAATTTTCTTTTTCATTCCAGTTTAATCATATTACTTTTTCAAAATGAAGGGGAAATGGACAAAATATTTTAGCCTCACAATATTTCTAGAGAAAGTAACGTGAAGCATGAATATAACATGTATGAAGTAAAAGCTTTTACCAGACGTTATTATTCGTGAATTGCACTAATTAAAAAAGGAGTCATTTGACCGAAATATAAGTCGAAAATTCGCCATATTATTGAGCTCATTTTCTCGCGTAAAAATTGAGCAAATTGAATTGGCTTTGTGTTGGCTGCAATAAAGAGAGAGAAACACACCTTGTTTTGAGCTGAATTACATTACTGGCGGATGGATTCGGAGCAATCAGGCAACAAAGCCTGAATTGAGGCAACTCGCTCGATGTCTCAGCCTTTGAATCCACGGATATTTTCCTGAAATTCTCGACGTTTTTTCTGTGTTTGACTTTCATATGAAGATTGAGGGAGTGTTTGAAGCTCCGTTTGCCCAACAACGGGAAAAAGAAGCACAAATACGTTGGAAATTTTCAAGAGTTTCAGGAATGGTTTTAGGAATCGTCAGGAATGATCGCTTCAAAAAAGATTCGCGCTTGGGGGACCGAAAATTGTTTGATAGATAACGTGATGGAAGCTGCACTAGAAACAACAAGAAATTAAATGATAAATCGAAGATTTGCTTCAGCAGTTTTTCTATAAGACGCAGCCAAACAAAATTAGCATTAATTTAAGCTTTCGATTGAATTCACTTCAGATGCTCCAAAATTCACACTTTTTGTAGTCAAATCGCGTATCATGCGTTCTAAGTGATTATTTTTTCATTACTATGCTGCATGACAACATTACATGAACGTTCAATGAACAGTGGAAGAATAAAGATGACGATTTTTTATGCTGAGTTCTGAGGTTCGGAATTTTTTCAACTTCAGATTAGATTAGATATGATTAGATTAGGTTAGATTAGATTATATTCGATTAGATTAGATTAGGCTAGATTAAATTATATTAGATTATATTAGATTAGATTAGATTAAATGCTGGTGTGTGCCTTCATAACTGCAACTCAGGTGTTGTCAGTAGATGGATCCGATCTTCTTAAATAGGATTCTTTTTCTCAGTTTGTTTCTTATGCCAACCGCTAGGCCGCTTCTAGTATTGCGCCGTTCTTCTGCCTCGTCACTGGTGAGTTCTAATTAATGTCAATAAACTTAATTTACTTGCCCATACTTTGAATTAAATTAAATGCCTTAGTCTTGTCACCAGTTTCACTTTCTGTTTTGTTTCATTATAGGTCTTACTAGCACCAATTGTCCTTATCGGTTTAGTACAGCTCAGTATAGTCAGGTTCATTTAGTATTGTTTCTAAGTTTTCAGTATAGCTAAAGTTTATTCTGTAACTTAACGTGGTTCAGTTTAACCGCGTGTAACCTAAAGTTATAGCTCAGTGAATTTAAAAGTACAACTCTGTACATTTGATTTTTTGCAACTCGTCTATTTCGTCTTTGCTGTAATCCTTAATTTTGTTTACGTATTAAAATTTTGCTTTTGTTCCAGTAAATGTCAATCTCTGATGAGATTATCCTTGCATCGCAATACTAGAAAAGTTATGCATGAAAACCCTCAAAGATACTGTTCATCAACAGTCCTTCGCCCCAGTAGGCAAAACGAACTTATGGGCTAGATTTTACCCTGACAGGTGTCTCAGAAAAGAGGACGGAGGAAAGCACCATTCAGTATGGAGTTCGGGAAAGCGGATTCTATGCTCAAGGTGCATAGAAATAATAAGTTTAGAAAGAAAATCATGAAACCATGAAACAAGATAAATTTTCAAGGAGAAAGTTCAAGGAGCTGAAAAACATATCAGCAGTGAGCCAAAAAAGATAGTCGGTAACAAAACAAACAACCTATTCAATGTAAAAAAAGAAGGCCTACCTAACCTTTAGCTCGGGACCTCACATATTCCCCTTGGGAGCGCTAGTACCCTCTTTTTAAATTCATTCACCTTGTTCGACATTGAAGCATTTACCAGCACTTACATGTAAGGATGAATGCGATCGCTGACAGTGAGTCCGTGTAAATGAATAATTTTGCCTTAATTTGCATCAGTTGGAAGCTTTTTCCAGCACGTCTCAACTCTCAGTAATTGAGCCGACGTGACTAATTTCGTTATATATTTAATAAAAAAAACTTTGAGCATAGCTAAAGCGATTGTTGTCGAAGTTGTCACAGACGAACATGATGATAAAATGTAAACGTGAAATATTTAATGTTCGCCATGCATAATTTGTCGATTATTGTCCAAACATCTGATGCATAAATCCTTCTGCTCATACTGACTCATTTTATGCTCTGCATTAAAGATCACAGCTTCACGTGAGATGACTTATTAATTTGGATGTCATTCGAGTATTCGAGAATATTAGCGCATAAAAAACATCAGATATTATTTATTCTGAAATATTACTTCCCCTTTATTTTCGGTTAGAAATTTATTTATAAGTCTGCTGCCACTGACTTAAAAAAATGGTGAAAAGATCAATTAGATTCAAGTTAAAACAACGTAGGTCCTGATTTACTTAAAACCGATTGAACTGATTGGAGTATCTCTAAACGGATAAAATATTGAATGTCTCTCCAGTGCAGGTGAATGAAAAATTAAACGTGTTTTTTCTTGGTTGAAATATCATTGATAAGTGATCCATCACTGGAACTAAAAATATAGAGCAGGCGTCGAAAATTCATCAAGATCTCATTGTTGACCGATTTTGATAATAAAAATAATCATCTATATTACAATTCTTCTCGTGTTTTATCCATCCGTGAGTTCGTCCTTCGAGCAGTCTCTACTCTACTTTAAGCTTCGAGCCGTATCACAGTTACTGTTGACTGTCGCGTAAAGAGGAAATTATGACTAGGTTAGGTTACGTTAGGATAAGTTAGGCGAGGACAGGCTTGGATAGGTTAGACTACGTAGAGCGACCCATAGACGATCAATTTAATTGTCAATATCATTGACTCAATATATTGATGAAATTTTGTTTTTGCCCACTAAGTCAATTATTTGGCGGTCGTCAATCAAGCCCTCAGACGATCAAACAAATTGTTAATATTCATCATTGTCAATTATATTGACAATAAAATTGATCGTCTATATGCTTTAGATAGGGTTGTGTAGGGCTGGGCTAAGTTAGGTTAGGTTGGATATGTTTGGTTACGCTAAGTTAGGTTAGGTTGGATATGTTTGGTTACGCTAAGTTAGGTTAGGTTGGATATGTTTGATTACGCTAAGTTAGGTTAGGATAAGTTGGGTCTGTGTTATTTTGAGAAATGAGTAACACAATCAAAACTCAGATGCGTATATTTTCTTATTTTGTCACGTTATTATTCCGAGCTTTGAAAATTATTGATATTTCTCAATCTCCTACTTGCGTAAAAGTTTTATTTTCATTTTTGAACCTATTGCAAAACAATTAAAGGAATCGACGTTATCAATTATTTCTATTTTATTTTTAGTAGAAGATGAATCCATGTCGATGAATACACATCTTGTGCCCTGCGTTCAACAATCACTAACTTGAAAAAAGAAAATGAAACATAGTGTACTTTCAGCAGGATAATACATGAAATCTGATAAAAAATTGATATTTATAAATGATGAGAAAACAAAAAATTTTCACCCGTGTTTTGTACCATCTTTCAGCATGTCTGACGTAACTCTGATTAATATTATTATAAACATTGCTAGCCGTCAGTCTCACCATCAGAGCGCACACTACAGATCCATTAGCGCCTGCTTGGCTGCGGCCACTTTTGACTCGACCGAAGCCGTCGCGTTCTGCATCTTGCTGTTTGTGTTGATTGTATTGAGTACGGTAACCCAGTACTCGTGGACAAATTACGATACATATATTGGAGGCGTTTTTGAAGCTACGTTGTTTAAGGGGTTAGAAGAATTATTCGAATGGTTGAAGTAAGATTTAAATTATCTTTAAAAACTTTCTAAATCGTCTAAACTGTTTGAAAACAATTTTTAATTGTTTAGGAAATTATCTAATTTATTTTGTTCTAGATTGCGTACTATTTTGAAAATAGTTTTAAAATATTGTTTAAATGGTTTACAAAATCATTCAAATCGTTGAGATTTTTTAAATTATTGAAATTTTTTTTAAATTATTGAAATTTTTTTTAAAATATTGTTTAAATGGTTTTCGAAATAATTCACATAGTTCAAATTTGATTTTTCAATTATTGAACAAAATTAAAAATAAAATTTGAATTCGCTTAAATTTTGGTCGATGTAATTAGGCAGTTTATGACAATAGTGTAACAGGTTCATTTCCCTAGTGTGTTAACTAACTTACATCTGCTGTGGACGCTTCATCGTTTCGTCCAATGAATCAAATTTAATACAAATTATGCCTTGAATTTTTTTCACGTTTCTAAAAGTGTCTTCCCAGTCACACAATATCTTTTTTCGCCGCCATTGAAAAGAACCGGGAATAAAACTTCAATAATATGATGGTAATATAGTAATAATAATTATTCAATAATATAATGGTATTATAATGATAATGATAATATAAGGATAGTATAATATCTTGATAGTATAATATAATAATACTTTAATTACGTAGAATGATTCTTCAAGCAGTTATGTCTCCCACTAGTCTTTAGAGGTTTGATGCGTCTGTTGAATGCTTCAGGCGATATGATTCATCCCTAAGTATACTTCGAATTAGTTCGGAACTTACCACCATTTCTCATGACTCCATCAGAACAAGCAAAATATGGCCAAGTCGGAACAAGCCCCGCACATGCATGCACATCGTAGGAAAATAAGAGCACATTTCAGGCGACGTTACCACGGAAGGCGACATCTGTTAGAACATGAAGCTCAATACCAAATGCTAATTTTCTGCCCTTGATTAGAATGCGCCGACATGAGGGTTTCAGCGAGCTAATTAATTTTAAAGACGCAGAATACATAATTCAAAAAGGTGCAGCACGCTCATTGAAA
Organism: Morinoia aosen; assembly: GCA_030386875.1. Taxonomy (NCBI): domain Eukaryota; kingdom Metazoa; phylum Arthropoda; class Malacostraca; order Amphipoda; family Talitridae; genus Morinoia; species Morinoia aosen. Next base: position 40,222,309 of record CM059574.1, read on the forward strand.
TTACAGAATAAACAACCGGAGATTAGCATGAGAATACAAATTTATCTAATTCCAGTATTCACGTGAACGTATCTTATAAATTTTGTACAAACCCAAAAAATAGGCTTCTTTATCGTAAAGTGGAATTTGAGCCGTAGAAGTTTCCTTCATACCCTCTTATACTGTGGAATACTGGAACGAGAGCTAATAAACTCCGTGCTTATTATTTCTGAGCAGAATTTTGAGGCATTTAGATGAGCGTGCTGCGTCATACAAGAACACGAATAATAACTCACAAGTCAGAGAGCACCAGCAGAGGCAGGTCTGATAGGAAGCTGCAGGGCGTAACGTGAACGCGGCACTGCAGCGAGCTTTGGGTGGGTGGGTTGAGTGAATGTGTGTGTGTTGAATGTGTTGGTGTGTGTTGAATGTGTGTGTATGTCGAATATGTTCATGTGTGTGTGTGTGCTGAATGTGTTTGCGTGTGAGTTTAGTATGTTTATGTGTGTTGAATGTGCTTGTGTGTTTGTATGTGTGTTGAATATTTTTGTGTGTGTTGAATGTGTTTGTGTGTGTGTTGAATTTGTGTGTATGTCAAATATGTTTATGGGCGTGTGTTGAGTGTGGTCAATACTTATTTTTGGTATTCGAAAACGAAATTCAAGTTTTTTGAGTTCGCAAGTTCTTCGATTTAAGTTCACCGGATCATCGTGAGCGAAATTAAACGTGATCTGTACCAGAAGTCAAATGCAGCGCTATGCTAATTTCAAAAGTTGATGAATATTATATAAGAGTACGCACATATTGAGTCATATGGGCAGTTTATCAGCAGCTCACGCAATATTACTAAGCAATTTTTGCATTCGAGTTGCGTTAGGAAGGGATGACTTTTCCATTGAATGTAGTGAAGCAGTAAAGGGAGGTTGTAAGTCGTTGAAAATTGTTAAATTTTCCCAAATTTACCAAATTTGGTAGCTTAGCGAATATTAATGATTCGTTGAAAAGGTTTCACATTGTTTAGTGATGTGTTGGAATTTTCTAAGTTGTGATGAAAGCTACGTTCAGCTATGTTATGTGTGGTGCAGCGTTGTGGTTCATCGGTGTTAAAACTTCTGCTAGAGTGATTTAGTGTACGATTTTTTTTAGAAATGTTATTCCCATTAACATGATGGTATGTTCCAAAGATGTTTAGATTGGCCTCCATATGTCATTATGAAATGAAAAGTGTAAATAGTGTTTTGCATGCCACAGGGCGTAATGCGAGGCTGTTTGGTATGTATGTGAGATTTTGTACAAGAGTGCCATGCATAAAAAATGTTTGCCAGTTTGTCATGATGGTGAGAAGATGAAAAAAATGCATCAAAATGTTTATTTAAAAGTAATCAATGGGGTAGGTCCAGTAAATGCAAGTATGTAGAAAGCACATGGTGTAAGATAGGAAGAAATGTAGCAAAAGTTGTGCACAGACAGTTAGAAAACGATCGAACCCCTTAAGAAAGTGTAAAGAAATAGAGATCATTTAAGGAACACATAAAACGTAAAATGCATTAAAAATTTCACACCCATTGATTGAACAATCAAAACAGAAAGAAAAGTGCGTATGATAAGTGCATAAAAGTATAAGATAGAATTCGGAACAACGATAAATAACTTTTCAGAATATAAACAACCGTGCTAAAGGTTTACAGAACAAAGAAGGAAAATTCAGGCAAGAAATATTCGTCAATTGAAAAGACGCTAGTGAAAGAAGATGTTGGGAGGCACGTGATTGTGATGTGCAGATGTACGTGGATGATGCACGTGTAATCCATGAGAGCACAGAAACAAGCGTACACTGCATTAGTGGACAGTAATGCAGATACCATCATATTAACACATAAAGTGTACTTCTCAATCTGAAGGGAAAAAAATTGTCATTTTCTAAAGCTGAAAAATCAGCGACTATTGTAGACCGTTTTGAATTTATCAGTTAATTTGCCATTTTCAAAACAGTGAAATCAGTGTCTATAATGTCATATAAAATTTTAACCGTTAGTTCATTATTTTTACTTCAGCAAAACTAGCGACTGTGAAATCCACAGTTCGTTCATATTTTTAGTAATCAAACAATCAAATGTACTGAAGAATTTACAACAAGGTTTAAAGTCCAGCTGAATAAAAATCATTCAAGCAGTAGTGGTCGTAGTAGTTGCTTCATACTTATTAGCAAATTTGTTCACATTATTAAGGCTTCACTTTGCTCTAAATATATTCAATGTTTCGTCCAAATTTCAATTATATATATTAAATTCAATTTTTGATTTGTTATATATTATAATTACGTTCAATGTTATTCAACAAAGTACCTTCAATTGTATTTAATTCCACGCGGTTACACACGTTTGTTTTGAAAGTTTATTAAAGAACTGGAATAAAATTTCGTCTGGACACACTTGGTTTCATTTGAATTCCGCGTGGTAGACAGAAAATTTGCTCTGGGTGAAGACTCTTCGTGAATGGGATGAACTTGCGCACGCAAATACATTAACAGATCATTTCTAAATGGAATGCATTTGTCAGAAGACTCGCAAGAGTATAAAAGTCACCGGAAATCCGCAGTGCAGTTCAAGAAAGACATCAAGAAAAGAACACAAGTGTGTGTGCATTGGACATCGAATAAAGCATATAAACACTGTAAAATGCGTAGTGATATATCTTACATTAATGCAAAATGACATATCCAACACTTATAACATCTTACATCTTACCGCAGAATAAAGTTGCTGAAATACTGTTCGCCTAACACAACATATACAATACCTGCATAAGTACACCTAACATAACGTATTTAATACCTCAGAAGTATACCTAACAAAAAGTAAACAATACCTACGTAAGTATATCTAACATAACGTATACAATATCTGCATAAGTATACCTAACATAACGTATACAATACCTACGTAAGTATACCCAACATAACGTATGCAATACCAACGTAAGTACACCTAACATAACGTATACAATACCTACGTAGGTATACCTAACATAACGCAAACAATACCTACGTAAGTATACCTAACATAACGTATGCAATACCAACGTAAGTATACCTAACATAACGTATACAATACCTACGTAAGTATACCTAACATAACGTATGCAATACCAACGTAAGTATACCTAACATAACGTATACAATAACTATTTAAGAGTCGATAAAGGACGATGTCATGACTCGTGCAAATGAGCAGAAATTATTGTCTGCTTACACATATGTCTTGTTTCAGTTCAGGCAGCTCATTCCTTAACCTTGGGTACCGACTAACATGCTGCTAAATTGGTGAGCTTCAGGGTGCTCACTGGAGGGTGTTTATAAAATCCTAACATGTAATTAAAGATGTTCCCCGACACAAAATGTCCCAGCTTCGCAAGGTAAAAAGAAAAGGGTTCAAACTAAGGACGTATTTTTGAATTCGTGGTCATCAAATTTCTCAACTATTGCAGTTATAGATCTCGATGCATAATAACCGGACGTGTGTACGTATCTTCAAGAGATCAACTCTCCTGCGTGACACGATTCAAACACCTATGAGATGAAGCTCCATGCTACTGTAACTTCAAAGGCCTATTAAACAGGAAAAAATGTCTCGTAAATAAGTTTCAAGTTTTCGCTTTCGCTTCTGCAATTTTGTTCAGAAATCCGCTTTCAGCGTCGCAAAAACTTCAGAGGTTATTCAATTCGAAACTTATACATTAAACTCCGTGAGGGTTTTGAATCATATTGCAATGGGTGCAAACTGTAACCGTTGGTTTCGTGTATCTTCCTTTTCCCCCTATTGCTCGGTCCTGGGTCAAAGCGTCCCGGTATTCGAATTGGACAATCAACAGACGAGATTCTTTTTTTGCGATCCCAAAAATTGAAATTCTTTTTTGTTGTGAATCTGAGCAAACATTCCACACCACCAATTATAAAATATCGTTTTTTCGGTCGCCTGTCCGAGGGCACGCAGCTGATGTGGACGCGACCGCAGAAATGATAAGACTCTATTGACTTACTTCGGATGACTCGATGGGACGATAAACTTTGATATCGAGCGTTTCATGTGGTGCTACGTCGCATTGCTTCATTTGAGTCAGTCAAAATATTACTGAATGAAATGGAACCCTACCTTATTTATTTTTATATAATTTTATCAGTTTTATGTAATTCAGGAAACATTCTATCGTGGAGTTTTTTGTGCTAAAAAATTCGCAAAGCATTTCACGTAATTCTTCTTTTTCAGACAACCAAATTGTATGTCAGAAAGATGAATCGTTGAAAGCTATTGAAGTCACCACTTTTTAAATTTTGAGTCTCATAAATTCTTCTGCCATCCCCAAATAACATCAAAACTTTCACCAGGTGGACAAAATAACTGAATTTCTGAAAATAATGGATTAAGTTTGGAAGTGTTTCCACTTTTTAATTCAAATGCAGATGACACTTGATTTGACAGAAAATTTGACAACGGACATTAGGCAGAAAGTTCTCAATTAGATTCCTGTTGTTCCAGAAACTGTTTAAATTTTATCCCTTTTTCCTGTTTATTGGTTATCTCATCGATATCGTTTCTAATTAAGTGCTTGCTCGACCTGATAACAGTTTCACTTGAGTTCCAGATAGCAATTCCTTTATTCACGTGCCGGTATATCGATTTTCTTCTACTCTTTTAGTTCTCAGAAGCCTGACTGGTTGACTGTCAGCCAAACTTTCCAAGAACGACCTCAAATTTTCTTCGAATTTTTCCCTTCCTTTGGCGCCAGAGAAGTCATCGTTTGAAATATGATTCGAGTTTTGATGTTGCTTTGAACCGGGGACCAGTTATCAAGATCTATTTCTGTCTCCTGAATAGGCAATTTCTTGGATCACAGCCAAAACTCAGGCCAACCTGTGATGCGGTCTTCTAATCCGTAAAATCCTATTGCAGAAGAAGAAATGACTTAAAAATTAATAGTAGATAGAATGAAGATCATTCCAAGTATGGATAAGCACTTCAACCTTACTTTGCAAAGTGTTACAACCAAGAAATTTTCCTCCGCATCGGGTTTTATTCTCAACTTGAACCAAAATCGAGAAATGAAGGTAAGAGTTTGAGGGTTTAGCATCAAAAACGAGTTCAGTCCGAGTCATAAAATGCGACTGATGTTTATAACTGAAGTTTGGTCAGGGCGGTCGTCCAGGGCGGACAGTTTAATGATCAGGAGTTATCATACCAAAGTGCTCGTTTGAGACGACCTGGATTGTAAATGAATGAGTTTGTTGATCGCAATACAGAAAAGTCAACATCTGAACTGCCATTATCTATTCAATGCGACAGGGAAAATTTCTCAATACTTTAGAGAAACAGAAGAGGTTAAATAGAAAATACGTCTGCTCACTCAGAAAGTGTTCTTAACTCTGGAAATTGATACTTAAAAATCGAAACATTTCTTAGGTAATTAAATTTTTTGAGAGAACATAAACAAAATGATAGCAAAATATAACTGCGAAATAATTTTACAGCTTAATATCACTGACAAGTTCATTGATGCTGTATGCTCACTTATCGTTGACTTACAAAAAACAAAGTGCGATGAAGTCATCGTCAAAATAAAAAAGGTCGGCATGTGTTTTGTGCGTAACAAATACATTCGGACTCGTGGCTTAGATCCATTACCAAGGCCTGTAAAAAATTTGCACGTTAATTGTTCAATAAAATGACCTAAGATATAAGGAAAAATTTACGAGTTTAGATATGGAAAAGCTGTAGTAAATGTAAATATCATAATATCTATGCACATCATAAGCTTTCCTCCTTTTTTTGTTCTGACTAGAAATATTAGTTTGTGAGAACAAACTTCCAGCAACTGTAATGTACATTTAAGGAGTCATGCCCTTATGAAAAATTTGAAAGTACCTAAGCCCTGACGCACCTTACCCTTATCTTTGTAAATTTATTCACCTGAGCACGAGCGTTTAACCAGTCGTAAAGCTAGTTTTCAATACTCTATTTTTTTAAATTATAAGAGCGTTGGCTTATAACGTTAATCTGAAATTTACCTTCTCATGGCAGGAGACAAGTTCATTCAAAATAAATGCCTTGGATGTTCTGCGTTTGGTTATTATGCAAGGTCTCCTCCATAAATGCTGCGGAGGCAATTCCACAGACGGCAACTTCCTACAAGTTAAAATCAAGGTCTGCCGAGCGACCTTCTCATGGCCCATATTTTAAGCTAAAATTACCATTCAAAAACGAAAATAACATATCCTTGAACCACTTTCTTTAATTACGTAGTCCCCCAAAAAATTCCCGATTTATCAAAACTCTGCTGTCGTTCTTGAACTGAAGCTTGAATGATTTTTAACCATGCACTGAATTAATTCTGGTGAGATATTCAGATATGGTGATCGTAGACGTGGGGAACAGCCTTAGGTTTAAATAAAGTGGTCTTCATTGCAAAGAAAAAGGTACATTTACCCAAAGCGAAACGTCGATAAGATAAGAGAGATGCTTATTTAAAAAACATCGCCGTGAATTTCAGAATGAGCTGTGATTATCTTCATTAAAACTTCACGCTATGACAACCTTTTACCATGAAAAAAACATTTCATTATAATTTAGGTTCGAAATGAAATAACGTGAAATAATAGACTCAGTTTTGCAAATTCCTCTCAGAGGAAGCGTAAATTCATTTTTGTGAGCCTTGGCTCACACTATTTTTTTCCTTGTTTTAACTTCCAGAGAGCTGTAATGTGACCATGCCGTGCTTCCTTGTTCCGCAAATTAATTATTCGATACCGTCAGGGTCTTCTCTTTCTGGCCCGCCCTGCAGATGCCGAGTAGAAGTTCTGTACTTATCAGCTCAATTTCATTTGAGGAACTCATGATGAAATACGAAAGCATGAATAAAAAGCCGAATAAGAGACTGGAAACTTTGACGAAGTTGGGTACTTCGTAAGGTAAAATGACAGCTTTATTGCTAAGTAAAGTCTGTAATACGTTTGTGAAAACTGTTTTCAAATTAACTGCTTGAATACGTGTCCTTTCACATCTCAGTTCTTCTACATCTGGGCTCATCAACCTTCCTATTGTCGTGTACCCCCCAGCTTAATTAATGATGTATCTTCATGTACCCCCAGCACGGGTAAAGGCTTAAGAAACTATAATAAATACATTTAATCTTTATTAATTATTCATACTCATAAGGTTGTATGTGGATAAATGTTGTACATTTTAACTTATGATGTATGTTAAATGTACCCCGGTTGAGAAGCCCTGCTCTACATCGCGTCAGGATAGCAATTTATCTATCAATAGAAAATAAACTATGACTCAGAAACAAAAATTTGTTGCTATCATGTAGCCCTCAGATATTCAGTTGACAGAGTGTGGACTGAGGACGTAAAGTCCAAGAAATCAAGCAAGCAAGAAAAATAATAAATTGTATTTTATCAAAAAAGCTATGAGAAAGGGGGAAGAAGAACACTCACGATGGTCTTTTTCTTTGTATAGGTTCAACGAAGTGTTTTCTGCTTCAAATTAGCTGAGAAGAGGTCAAAGACTCGGAGAATCAAGTTACGAGCATCGACCCAATATAGACAGCATTGAATTATGTCTATGACGTTTCCAGAGGCGCTCCATTTTGTAAAATTGTCGTTTATGGGAAGTTATGTGAGAGCGAGTTTAATTGCGGTCCTGATTTATGAAGCCAAGCAGCAGATCCTGTTTTGTGACCTGGAAATATTGTTTCAAATATAACAATTCTCTCTGAACAGCTATCAAAGAGCTGAAATTTACTTGTAGGATTATTTTTGTAAGCTGCTAAGTACTCTAAATGACTAAAAGTTACTGAAGAGCTAACATCTATTTGAAGACTATGTAGTGTGTTCATCCATTTTTTTCGAGTCAGATCGTTTCAAATGACGTGAACTATGACATAAATCTTTTCAAATGATCTGTTCAAGGTATTCTTTTTATTTTTGACTCTTATAGTTTCGTGTAAGGCAAACATCGGATTGAGTTTCAAACACTGTAAAGAAATTGCATTCAAAAAAACGAAAATTTGTACTCATCATGTAGTGTTCAGGTATCCAGTTTACAGAATGACAATAAGGATTGGCAGACCGACCAACATAAGTCAATAAACTTCAATGTTTTTTGTATAGCAGATAAGCGACTCTAGCAGTGGTGATTGGATATTTCCTTCGAGTACCAAACAAAAAAATATTCAAAGATCGTCTTGTTTCAAAGCCCGGCCATGAGCTCAAAGCAATAACATCACTGAAAATACTATGAAAATTCCGTCAGTTTTTCCCGTCTGCGAAATAATTGGTACGATAGCCAGGCGTAGGCAACCTCTACCCCGTTTAAATTTTTTGGGCTGGTTGGGAAAGTTGGGCTGGTTAACTATGTTTTTATAAGTCGTTTTCGAAATGGCATCCTTCGCCGAAACGCACGATCTCTTTCATAACTTCTTCGTAAGAAATGCATTCCGGTCGTTTAAATGAGTGACATCTGCTCGTGCTGCCTCTCCTTTTTTACAAAAGCATATTGTTCGATTTCTAACTAACAAAGTATTGATTCGTAATGTATTTTTTTTTTTGTTCCATTAACATGATATATATCATTAAAAATTAAAGACTCAAATAAATAAAGATTTTATGAGGGAAAATTATAAATCAACTAAAGTCCTTCCCAAAAATCCAAGTGAGTATTTAACCTAAGGAAGTGTAGAAAATTTTTTTATCCCCCGCGTTCCACAGCTTTGATAAAGCTTCACTCATGGTTTTTTCACCTTTCTGGGTGCAATTTCATGTTAGCTTCGAATTTTATTGCTGATAAACGAAGTGCGAAAACGCCTGGAAAAACTATGTTGAATCTGAATTATGTAGTAGCGCTACTTTATAAACATGAATTTTACAATAATTCAGTTTCTGTTTTTTCGAAAGCAAAGACGACAACTCTACCATCCCTCACCACGTCTAAAAAAAACTGAAAGCATGGTTAGAGGCTTTCTGTTCAGTGAAACTACCACACTCCATTGTTGCGTCACAAGTTCTTGTTTGAGAATATAAATAATTAAGTTCTCAGTCATTTTTTTACGAAAGCCTACGCTTCCATCCCGAAACAACGTTTGCACATTATCCGCTATATTTTACTTGAAAATTTCCTATATGCCAGACTTCTTTTGCTGACCTGAGATTTCCTTGACATAACCGTTCACGTTCCTTAGCTCGTACTTCAATGTAAGTATGAACTATACGCTTTAATAATAGTGTTTTTAAAAAATGTACCACCAGTGTTATTTTTACTTTGTTACTTGTTTTATACGCAGTATCAAAATAAAATTAACGCAACGAAGGAAATGCATTTTTTCATCCTTTTCTATCCATTATTTGTTCGACAATTGACATGGGAATTACGATACTCATCTGTCAATATCAACTTGGGATCTTAACCTTAACGCATTTTAAAAACCAATGTTGCATATTTCAGTATAAACTTTATTGGAAATAAACTGATTTTCACGATCACTGCAGTGAGTCCACTAGTGTGTGGCGTAGGGACTCACTGTGTGGGGAACTCCAGAGTTCCCGTCAGAGCGGCTGTACCCTGCGCCGCTATACTGCGCCTGTCACATCAAGCGACCTCAGCTCGATCGCTTCCAATCATTTCAAGGCAACTCGGGCTTCCTTCAAACCCCTCGACAATCACTGCGTTAATGCAGAGGTAAGGCTTCATTCTGCTTCGTCTGCAGCTCAATACTTCTTATGCACATTTCGATTCCGCTTCCTTGTTCGAAAGAAATATGGGACGGGAAATCGAGTTATGAGCATCATGTTACGTGAATCTCAACTTCTACAGATGAAAACTACTCTCAGTAATTCAGTGATCGAATGCTTGATCCAAGTTATGAATGATGCAATAAATGGGTTTTAATCTTACCCGTGTAAGTCGCGGTTCGTATAAGAAAGTATAACTCGAGGATCGTAATGAATAAAACGTGACGACAATGCACGCACCCAAAGGGAGTTAGCTTCCCAGAGCAGTTTACCACACATAACCCAACTTCCCACCGTCTTCTAGAAAATCGCAAACTTGAGAGATTGATTTCAGTGGACGTCTGGGTTCTTACAATGCTTTCTTCGCTCGTGGCAGCACAAACTTATGCTACGCCTGACCGAGGCATGGCTCATTTTTTCACGCAGTCGTCTATCAAGAGCAGGGGATTAGGAAACTTCTGTTTGATCATCCAATTACTGAGGATAAAATCCCTATTTTTGGAGGAAGTCGGTGGGCCAGTGACCGAATAATTGGGCTCTGCCCCTAACAAATTAGGCTCGGCATGAACCTCGGCCTTGCGTCCAGGTGACGGCATTGTAGAGGTTCTTTAGGAGCTTGTGGCTTCATCAACGTTAACGATCGGCAACGGCTCGTCATCGACCATCTTCGAAGGCAATCAACATTAATCGGACAGCAATGAGACCAATTCCGACATAGCCCGTTGGGGCTAGTGTTGGGGCTATAGGGCTGCAAGATCAGCCTTTGTTGTGGATTAAGTTTCCAAGTTTAGCTCTTTTCAAGAGAAATTTAACTTCATAAATTCTTCTGTGATTTCTGAAAATAAAAAATCCTGAAAAGAATTGCTCGGAAGAACTTATTTTTATTTTCGATTTGAAAAGTTAACAAAAAGAGGTTTTTGCGTGTTAGAGTCACGATCATTTTGAGGCAGAGTGACCATGTCACTTCAGCACGCGTCTCACAGCGAGTTAAGGGGTTGTTCATCATTCATCTCAAATTAAAGCCAGTCTCAGCATTCAGCCCATAAAATGAGGTACATTAAATGAAACGGGCCTTGGAGAAAATTTGTGACATTAAATAAAACGGGCCTTCGAGAAAATTCGTGACATTAAATAAAACGGGCCTTCGAGAAAATTCGTGATATTAAATGAAACGGGCCTTCGAGAAAATTCGTGACATTAAATGAAACGGGCCTTCGAGAAAATTCGTGACATTAAATGAAACGGGCCTTCGAGAAAATTCGTGACATTAAATGAAACGGGCCTTCGAGAAAATTCGTGACATTAAATGAAACGGGCCTTCGAGAAAATTCGTGACATTAAATGAAACGGGCCTTCGAGAAAATTCGTGACATTAAATGAAACGGGCCTTCGAGAAAATTCGTAATAATTGAGATAGTGACCACAGGTGGGTCACATTGCAGAGTGTGAGAACCAACCAGCTGCGACCCACACATGAACATCGCACAAAAAACAAAATTCTGGGTATTTACACCACTTCTGGCGCCCCGCTCGATAATTATCATTACGAGTGCACACGGCCCGTCAAAAAAACCACAAGATTAGATATAGGACCAACTGAGCTTCAACATGGCTTTCCCATGATTTCCCATGATTTCCTTTCCAATACTTTCCCAAGTCTCAACCGCTGATATTCTATTCAACCTAATCTAACCTACCAATGCACGCGATATTCATTCCGACTCCCAATCTGCTGGGTTAAGGCACCGAAAATTGTAGAGTTGATGAAGCTTGTATCACAGATACGCTCATCTCACACTGCAGGCTGGTGGGTGTGGCACACGGACGGACGGACGGACGCATCTCCTTTTATAATATAGATAGACAATTGAATGATTATAATCGGCTGAAGTTGACTGGCATGACGCGCTATACTAATTCGTACTGAAGAAAACATCCATGCATTCTTTTTACTCGTATCGAAGCATAAGTCCTTGCTAATCATTTGTTTGATATAAGTAAAAGTGTAAAAGTAAATATTTACAACAATTATATCTCACAACAATTATGGTCGATCCATTTTGTAATAATTTAAATTTTTGTCATGTTTCCACGTGAAGTAAATTTCAAACATTGTAAACTGGTTTGTACACACAAAAAATTAAATCCCATTTTGTTCTTCAAGAATTTGTAGGATGACATGCGGAATGATTTGTGAAATGTATTCGTAAGTATTCTACAAATAAAATTAATGTATCATTTTTTTCAATTTCTAGGTACGAAGATAGCTGTTGGTAGAAATTTCGCGATAGAAAATAATCAAATTCTTTACTTTCGTTACGTAAAAAAACGTCACAGGTTTAACTTGATAAAATTCAATTATTATAAATTGACGCCATTGACGGTATCAGTTCTATCAAAAACCTCGGATAAAACAAGTACCACCGTTTAAAGTTCCATCATTTAGTTATTTAGAGAAGAGTGATTGAATTGCACATGAACAAGTTTCACCATTTTAAATCATATGAAGATTATTTTAATGGATATGAACTTTAAGCATTTTAGACTTTAAACAACCGGGCCACAAAACGGATTAGGGATAATAGAATAAGAGAAAACAGTTCCACTTCTGCACTTTTTTGCGGTGGCAGGTGTCGAGTTTGACCTGATCATCAAACTTGTTTCTGTAGTTTTTCCATCCTAGTCCGCCGTTCTCGGGGGTTTTATAATTCTGAAGGCTTCAATCCATGTTGCCAAGCAAAGTTTCAACTTGGGACACTCGTGTCAGTGAGGCTTCAGTACAAGTTGTTTTGAACAGCCACCGAGTCAGAGTGCAGCCAGAGAGCTTATAAAGTGACTCCCTGTAAGGGATCAGTTATACTAAACACCTCGGATAAAACAAGTACCTCGCTTAAAATGGACTCCATCAACGGCATCAGTTCTTTTAAACATCTCGAATAAAAGCAAGACCCACGCTTAAAATTTTCACCAATTAATTATTTAAAGAAGTAAGGTCATTTCGCATAAGCAATTCAAACCTTTCAGCACAATCGAACACGAGTCACACATCATCTAATGCTAACTTCAACTCAATGGGATAAAAATTACAATCCCGATTATTTACAACTTGAAACTATTTCCGTCCGTTCAAATGATTTCCATGAGATGACTTAAAACTCAATGGTTGCTCTTCGACAAAACTGCAGTCGTAAACCGGGTGATAAAAGTCAGAAACTTGGTGAATTGCAACTGCAGTCGCCGTGATCGTAATATCGCTGCGCTCGTACCATCGCTGCGATCGTATTATCGCTGCGATTGTATTATCGCTGTGATCATATTATCATTGCGATCTTACTGTCGCTGTGATCGTACCGTCACTGCTATAATATTATCGCTATGATCATGTTATCGCTGCGATCACATTATCGCTGCAATCGTACTATCACTGGGATCGTATTATCGCTAGGATCTTACTATCTCTGGGTTCGTATTATCGCTGGGATCGTATTATCGCTGTCATTGCTTTGTCACTACAATCGTACTTTCGTCATGATCGTACCATCGTGCCTAGTCAGCAGCCTGACACCAGGCAGCGCCCCCGTCGCTCCTCAGAGACCACCTCCACCTCACCGCGACCCGTTCCGACACTTCGCTTTCCTTTATTCTCCCATATCATTTCCTAGTCGGTTAGAGGTAATCGTAGCTCGTTACAAAGCAGACCAAGAAGGGATGAAAAATTTAGCATTTTTTGAAGAGCCTTGGCTTCGTTGCTTTTTTGTTTTTTTAATAATTTACTAGAGAAAGCCTGTATACAATACTTGTACCAGCAGGATGAAAAATGTAGCATTTTTTGAAGAGCCTTGGCTTCGTTGCTTTTTTGTTTTTTTAATAATTTACTAGAGAAAGCCTGTGTGCAGTACTTGTACCAGCGGTCGTGTTGCTAAAGATCTCATGTTAACATCCCGATCAAACACAATGAATTCGTATTTTAATATCAAATAATAAAAAAGTCAATTCTAAGCCACGAAACACAAAATGTGCGAGCAAATAAGCATGCTTTCATAAAAAAAATTCGGAAATTATTTCTATTATCGCAATTTCTGTGTTATTTCTAAGTTCTATTTCTAATATTTCTATTTTTCCTTAGTCGTTTTGGTAAAAGTGAATCTCTACTGCCATCCTGCGAGTCTTACATGCTGCACTGCACGGATTTAATGCCAACAAAATGCTGGTAACGAACGAACGAACGTTGATGTAATAAAATCAATGTGAAAGCTAAGTACCGAGAAAATGTCATCCTAAGCTAATTGTGAAATAAGTTTAAGGCCTTTGTTCTTCTGGGAACAATTTCATATTTTTATGAAATCAATTACGCAGGCTACGAAATTTACGTATCAAACATTTACTAACCTACACCCACCACCTGCTCTTACACCAAAACCTGCTCTCACACTGACACCTGCTCTCCCACAACACCTGCTCTCACACCAACACCTGCTCTCACACCAACACCTGCTCTCACACCAACACCTGCTCTCACACCAACACCAGCTCTCCCACAACACCTGCTCTCACACCAACACCTGCTCTCACACCAACACCTGCTCTCACACCAACACCTGCTCTCACACCAACACTTGCTCTCCCACAACACCTGCTCTCAAACCAACACCTGCTCTCACACCAACACCTGCTCTCACACCAACACCTGCTCTCACACCAACACTTGCTCTCCCACAACACCTGCTCTCACACCAACATCTGCTCTCACACCAACACCTGCTCTCACACCAACACCTGCTCTCACACCAACACCTGCTCTCACTCCAACACCTGCTCTCCCACAACACCTTCTCTCCCACCAACACCTGCTCTCACACCAACACCTGCTCTCACACCAACACATACTCTCCCACAACACCTGCTCTCACACCAACACCTGCTCTCACACCAACACCTGCTCTCACACCAACACCTGCTCTCACACCAACACCTGCTCTCACACCAACACCTGCTCTCACACCAACACCTGCTCTCCCACAACACCTTCTCTCCCACCAACACCTGCTCTCACACCAACACCTGCTCTCCCACAACACCTTCTCTCCCACCAACACCTGCTCTCACACCAACACCTGCTCTCACACCAACACCTGCTCTCACACCAACACCTGCTCTCACACCAACACCTGCTCTTACAACAACACCTGCTCTCACACCAACACCTGCTCTCACACCAACACCTACTCTCACACCAACACCTGCTCTCACACCAACCAACACCAGCTCTAACATTGCAACTTGAACATGGATATTGACTATCCCAGGGGAAGACAGCAATATATTTGTTTCATCTTTTCTGGAATGACATCAACTCTTATGCATTTGACGGTGCCCAGGAGACTTCATTCATCTGTCGGTGAAATAATGAGGCACCTGAGCTTATTTTGGGAATGCGGTGCTAGAAAACTCCATTATGGTGAAACATTTGGTTTAACTTTCTTGTGTAAAACTTCATTTCTGTTTAAATAAAACTGTTCGCTTGGAGTTGCGTTAAAAATAAACCTAATTACGCTTAGTACAGTAAAAGGCTCCGTAGTGAAATACATATATGTTCATTCATGTTTCATTTTTGCCCTCGAAGTAATATTCTACGATGCTTTCTTGTTGGCTGAATTTTCCACTTGAATTTATACAACGTATTCCCTCATAATGGTAGTGCAGGCAAAATTTTCATTGGAAGCATCAAAATACATGTTAATAATTTGTTAAGGCATTAAAATACTTGTTAGCCCTTTTAAGGTTTCAAAATACTTGATAATTCTATTTTAAAGCATTAAAATACTTGTTAGCCCTTTTAAGGTTTCAAAATACTTGATAATTCTATTTTAAAGCATTAAAATACTTGTTAGCCCTTTTAAGGTTTCAAAATACTTGATAATTCTATTTTAAAGCATTAAAATACTTGTGACCCCTTTTAAGGTTTCAAAATACTTGATAATTCTATTTTAAAGCATTAAAATACTTTGTGACTCTTTATAGATGTATTAAAGTACTTTTAATGTTAATTTATCACGTTGGAATTTCTGATAATACTTTTTTGCTTTTTTTAAAAATTAGAATTCTAGCTAAGTTTTTCAGTTCATCAAAATATTTGGCAATACTTTTTTAAGGTAATGAAGTGCTTGGTGATGTTTTGTAAGGCATTAAAGTGCTTATTATTGTTGCGTAAAGCGTTTATATACTTATTAAAAAATATTAAAATATTAAAAATATAAAAATATTAATACATTAAAATATTTGTTAATACAGTTTGAAGGTATTAAAATAACTTCATTTAAAATAAATAGGTATTAAAATATAAAAATATAAATACATTAAAATATTTGTTAATACAGTTTGAAGGTATTAAAATACTTTTTAATGCTCTCAAAACATTCAAATACTTGTTAATACTATTTTAAGGCATTATAATACTTTTAAATAGTTTAAAAGCATTAACATACTTGTTAACACTACTTTAAGGCTTTAAAATACTTCTTAATGCTTTTAAAACATTCAAATACTTACTAATGCTATTTTGAAGCATTAAAATACATGTCAATTTTTTTAAAGCATTGAAATACTGGTTTGGAGTTCCTTTGATGCTGGAAAAGACCGTCGATAACCCTTGCGCTACTCGCAAGTCGCCGCTGGGTCAATCGATGACTTATAAATGCTCCCATGTTTGCCGCCCGCATAGACTGGCGAAATGAGGCAAGGAGAGGCCCGGTCGGTCCTTCACGTGTTACGATTTTTCCTTCACTCACGGAGAATTTGTTTTGGAATACGTAGTGATGTTTAACAAATCTCTTACGCCCTATCCTGTGTAGGAATTTTTCTATGTGCGACCTCAATATTGGCTGTAATAACTTGACCATTCTTGCCTCGTTTTTAGTTTTAAGTTCGCTTCACGTGTAAATTGTCCTCGCATAAAGCACCATCAATCAACGTCTGGCGACCAGCACTCGACTGAACTTTTGTGATGGAGACAACCGATTTAGTTGAGTTATAATTTGATAAGTGAAGTTCGTTTGAACAAAGTAGCAATGAAATGGCTTACATTTTTTTAGTCTGCGCGGGATGATAAAGTGTTCCAATTCGGCTTAGTGTTCTATGATAAAGTGTTCTGCAGCATAAGTTTTCAGCGAACACTCAATCAAAATGTTCTTTCTAGTGGATAAATAATTAAATTAATACTAGCTTTGCTAAGATTCTTTTAAATAACAAACTTGAAGATGCAAAAGTCTCCTGAAATATGAACTCGACGAAATCCATGGTTTTCCACGGAATTCTACATTGCAATTAACACTTTTCCATTAGGATTTTAATACACAAGTACTAAATATTGGCATACTTCCTTGTCTGTTCTATTCTGTTATGCACTGCTCACACGAAATTCTTTATGTAGCTTCATGTACTTTCTATCACGTTTCTTTCCATAAAATTGTCAGCGGCATCCTTGCTATTTTCACCGAAATATTAGAAGCAGATCCACATTGGCGGGAAAATCCAATTCCAGCAGCAATCCCTCAGGCTTCTCTAACAACTCCGACACGAATATTTTATGTCATTGGAAAAATAATGTAGAGAAATAGAGTAAATAAATTGGAAAATGTATACTGTCAGAAACTTTATCGCTCTAAAAACTTACCGCTCGCTTTGTAAGATCAAGTGAACTTTAGCTTGCTTCCTAAGTTAAAAGATCTCAACTTACGCAGGAGGCGTTCAGTTTAAAAGTTACAAATTACATGAGTTTCAGCATGAGGATCAGCGTATGAGTTTCATCTCTTTGGAACACCTTCTTTGCGGTTGGGGAGGCCTTAAGTGTCTTATAATCTAATCTAATTAGCATATGGGTATTACTACGTGAGTATTCTGTTCAGACTCAATAAATTCATGTTTTTCGGCTCTACCAAACTTCCTCACATCACCTATCTTTACAAGGCAAAGTGACGCGAAAGACAAGTTCATTTTGTGTTCAATAAACTCAGAACTTCGGTATTTTCGGTTCGAGAAATATTTTTTTTCCCGTTCACTAAGATTGTGAGTATAGTAATTGAAATTGCATTGCAGGTTTTCTCGACAGCAGACACTACCATAAAGTTCTTTCTGATATATAAAAAATTCACAAAATATCACCGAAACGTGATTATTATATCGGACAAGCTTATACAATTATTGAATTCTAAGAAAATGCATAGGATTTTCACAATAATAATTCTCAAACACTGGATTCAGTCATCCGAGTAAAATCCCGAAGAAACGTGCTAAAAAGTCCGAGGAAATCGAATGAGCAGCATGCTAACCAGGCTGGAAATTCCTGCATGAGCAGACTACCTCACGCTACAGCGTCCGAACGAAACAAAATTTGAAGCGGTCACCCCATTTTTTTTTCATACGGCGATTCATCCCTATTGTTTTTGTGAAAAAAAAATTGAACATTTAGAAATACACAAAATATGGATCTAAATTCTATGAAAATTCTCCTCATCACCGACTTTGCAAACGAGCAAAAATGACGCAGGTCATTTGTATCTAACTCATTCTAACTTACGGTGGTTCATTTTAGATAGTTAAGGCAATTGAAGATTTAGTAAGCATGGCATGTCACTCTCCAGGTCTCTCACATTGTTCAGTTCTATAAATTAAGGTACGCAATTATGGCATTCATTTGTTAGGTATGAAACACACGAGTTTGGAAAACTGTACTTGGCTTGCCCTCTCTCTCCTTCTTTCTTTGTTTTTTACTCTCTCTTTCGATCACCTCTTTTTCCCTCTCCTTTTCTCTCTTTTTCTTTCTTTCTCCTCTTTTTCTCCCTCTTTTTCTCTCTTTTTCTTTCCTTCTCCTCTTTTTCTCTCTCTTTTTCTCTCTCTTTTCTTTCCTTCTCCTCTTTTTCGCTCTCTTTTTCTCTTACGAGCGTCAAACCCAGTATATATATCATGGGCTGTAATTGAGTCGTCTTGAGCAAAATCTTGCACTCAGGTAAGATCATTTTATGTAGGAAAAGGTCAAGCTCTTCTTTGCTGTGAGAATCTCGTGTACTTATTTTATGCGTCACCATTGATTTTCGTAGCATGTTTACAGCTCTCAATATGTTGGAAGAATCTCAGACGTAAGCTTGCGTTCGTTGTGGGTAGTGCAGATGTACTAAAACCGATAAGTAAGCTTTTGAAAAATAAGTCATTGGAAAAGAAGAAGTTTTACTGAAAAATCTTAAAATGTCAAATTCAATTTCATCTCTACATAATTTTAAATGACACTCTATTTTGGGACTTTCGGGATGTTTGTTGAGTTTTGATCATCCGACGAATTACATTGTTGAAGCTACTAGGTGTAGATGGCAGTATCAAGTTGACTGCTACGGGTTAAACTGAAGTTCAAAATTAAATTAAAATTAAAGTCAATTTTATTATTTATTCATGAATATAATAACAACAAAATGGGTTGCCTTTTCATTTGACAATGATTAATCATACAGAAAAATTGGGTTGGTAACCACCGATGGGTCAAGTCCTATAATAAAAATCCCTTCAGTGACAAACGGAGGGTTACGCCGTAATCAACGTGTCAATATATTCATAAATAATTATTGTTGGTTACTTAGTCGTGTGAATTGTCCACGTTTTATAAATTTTGCATGTTTTGAGCGGTCTTAATGACTCAACGTTTAATTCCTTGCTCTAATTACTATTGATTTATAAAAATGGTCGCAGTGGGCGTAAACAGGCTTCTAACCTATGATATCACCTAGAGGATTCCGGTTTTCATTGCAACATATTTTTGCACCTCTTATGCACTACGTCAGTTAGAAATTACGAATCAAATGGAAATCATTTGCGTTCAATTTTTCACTCGAGGTTTTTTTTTGCTCTTAGTATTTTTCCTTTATGTTACAGAGACTATTCTCACATAATATTCTGCAATTTGTCGTTGCTGCAACATTTCTTTAAGTTATGGAGACTACTTACGAATAATATTCTATGTACATCGTACCAGCCATATACCTCTAAGCTGTCGAAAGTATTCAAAAATATCATTCAACAATACATCTTTTTCGCAATATACCTTTAAAGAATAGAAACTGCTCACAAGCACCTTTCCACAATACATCTTTTCCACAACATCCCCACATCTGATACTTTACAGTTCCAAATCTCATCTTTATTTCGATCATCGCGTCTTTGCCTTGACATCACTCTCCTACTTGCATCATATCAACATGAAGCCTCTGCACATTAATCTCAAGCCTTCCATGGCGGCTCTAACATTTGCATTTGTTGCATGGTGATCATCTCTGCAGGTGTACCTTCGACTCCATGTCACCAGCGCGCCATCGCTCCTCATTATCAGAGACAGCAAGATTCGTTAGCCAGCTCATATACCCTCTAGTGAACACGGGCCGAAACTGAGCCAGTGGAGTTGTTCGCAGTGCCCTGTCTGCAACCCACCTCTTCAGGCTTCTGGTTGTCTGAGATAGTTCCTAGTTGCCATAGTTAGAGTTGCTAGTTGCCCTAATTAGAGTTGTTAGTTGTCCTAGTTGGAGTTGTTAGTTGTCCTAGTTAGAGTTTTTAGTTGTCCTAGTTAGAGTTGCTAGTTGCCCTAATTAGAGTTGCTAGTTGTCCTAGTTGGAGTTGTTAGTTTTCCTAGTTGGAGTTGTTAGTTACCCAAGTTGGAGTTGTTAAATGTCCTAGTTGGAGTTTTTAGTTGTCCTAGTTAGAGTTGTTAGTTACCCCACATAAAGATGGCTCCTTGCATCGCTAGTTGCCCTAGTTCCTTGCATTGGTTGTTGGTCCAGCTAGAGTTGCTAGTTGCCCTTACTAGAGTTATAAGGTTCATTGCATTGATTGTTGCCCTAGTTTGATTTGAAAAATTAGAAACTTCATTTTAGTTCCAGTAATTGATGATATCGGTGTATCTGCTTCACCTTCACTTTCTTGCATGCTTCACTTTCACAGTGGCAAATCTTTCAGAGAAAAAGTCACGTTTCCAAATCGCAATCGATAAAGAACACTGAAAGACTATTTTGAAGTGAGTTGCGAATGTTGTACACAGGAATAAATTCTTGAATTGAAACTGTATTCTAATCATCATATTGTCGTGCCAGCTGTTGAGCTGTAGAATTTACACAATTTCATGAGCATAGTAAACATCAACGTCACTGAGATAGGATAGAGTGAAAATCGTTAGATCGTTCTGAAATCCTGCATGAATTTGTTAGACTTCAAGTGTTCACAACACCTCCACGAGTTCTTTGCTTGGTTAAATCGATACCATCGATGCATTGAATACTTCTAAAATCCTGCATGAATCTCCTTCAAGTGTTCACAGCACTTTCGTAAGTTCTTTGATTGGTCAAATCGATACAATTGAACACTAAGCCTCAATTTGGTTCTCTAATTTTCAATTAAGCAGAGCGAGAATTCAGTTCAAACCAATATGGAGGCAATCAATGCCCAATTCTGTGTAACGCGAGCAATAAGGGCAATTTTCTGAAGGCAGGCGTGACAATAAGAAAAAATGAAGTCAGTTTATCCCGTGCACTGTGATATGAGTGCTCGAGTTGAAAATTTGGCTTATATTAACGCATCAAAAGTTGGCCAGCATCACCCCATCCAAGGGCATGTGAGCAGTTTGGTTTTAAGTTATATGAACTTTTGAATTTCGGATAGAGATAGCATGCAATTTAGAAAAGTATCTCGTGTTAGATTAGTTAGATATTTACGTCAATAATTTCGACTGATCAATTCGAATATGAGGCTTGTAAAGATCCATTGTGCTTTGTCTCCCTAGGTTAATTGAAGGTTAAATACTGAAACAATTCCTCCAGCAGGTTCGGTTCCTGTATGATTCAGGGGAATAAAAGCGAGCGTGGAGATGAGTATCAGCGAGCTAGAAATGAAGTGCCAGAATGAGCAAGTGAGGCACAAAGAGCGAGTTTTGTCGGGGAAGAGAAGAATTCGACAAGCGAAAATATCTCAAGCTTGGGAAGCTTGGCCCCTACCAAACGTATAATATATGTAAATACTTAATCAAAGATGGAGATGAGAAAAGAACAGGGAATCAAAAAGTGACCGAACTTAATTTGGGAAAATACTTTACAGAGAAGAAAAATCACGCACAAAACCGTAAAATCCTCAGGCAAACCGAGAAAAAATGAACGAAGCGAGCTCTAAAAAATCTAAGTGAAATGATGCTTTCAGACAGCGAGAGCCTGATTAGAAGGTGGACTGAACATTTCCACCGGTTGAGGAACTCTAGAATAAATAGAGCGGCACCCAGGGGTTGTGGCTGGGTTGGATTGATGGCTGCCAAGCCTGGGTGACGTGGCTGGCGATGTTATAACGGCGGATGAAGTGGAATTGATAGTGATGGATGTATGCAGAGCTGGGCAGCCACGCAGGTTGCGTAGGATACATAGTACACACAAAGGCTTCTTACAAACATACAGCAGTGCTTGAAATTAGGGTTAGAGATGTTGAAGAGAGTGTTTTAAGGTGTTGAAGGTGTAAAGATGTTGGAAAGAGTGCTCAGTATTTGCTTTTTTATGAATCGTTACAAGTGGCTAATTTATTTCTATTGTTCTTTTCTATGGGACAAAATTCTGAAGCTTGAAATTTCAAACCAAATGGCAACAGTCTCCTTTGTACCGATCGATGGTGAAGAAATTTGGTCATTATCAATGAACAAAGTCACCACATGGAAAGCTTGGGTTATGTGGTTGTAGTAGGAAAAGAGTACGGAATGTTTCAAGAAAAGGAAAAAAAGCATTACAATCCATGAGGAACAATTTGAGAAAGCACGTTATACAAACGCTATCATTGTGTAGACAGAATGATTGCTGAATGAAGAGAAGTTTTTTATATGTAAAAGGAAGCGAGTTTGAGAACAAATAGAGAAATGCAGAATTTTTCTGGTGCACAGGTCCTGGGTTGAAAGAGTGTAGAGCAATTTTATTATAACTAAATTTTCCGGTTATGCAAAGTGATGCATAATTTTCTCAAAACTTTATTCCTATTTCCTGGTGAATAAATTCACGAAATTTATAATTCACTAAACAAACAAACGGACAAGCTGAATTAAAGCACACCAACTCAATGTGCGAGTCTGAAATGCGAAAAAAAACTCAACCAAAACTCACAGCAAATATCGACCAAAGAGTCACCACAATTCATACTGTTAAGTTATGGGTCATATTAGAGAGAATATCTTATCTTTATGAGCGGTCATGTCAATGATAAGTGGGCAATAAAAATAAAAACCCTTTGTGATTAAGACTGGGATCACTCATGGAACCACCTACTCCAATTAAGGTTTGAAGGTTGCATAGAAAAAAATAACTTTTCTGAAGTCAACTTATGTTAGAGAACGTCAGGTTGGACAAAGGTGTGTGGTGTGACTGTGGAGGTTTATTTCAGTTTTAGCTTTGTAATATACTCCTGTTTTTTTTTTTGTTAGAGTTGTAGACTCATTGCCGTGGATGACGATGCATAGTCACGATGGAAAGATGCATAAATGGGGAATAAAATTTGAAAAAAACAGCGAGAGAAGGAAATTGATATAGAATGTCAGTGAGATATATTGATGCTCTCTTGAGGCTTGAATACTGTAGGAATTAGCGAAGAAATAACTGTTTTCACGTCTGTTTCTTTACGGGAAATGTTACAGCGTTACGAGACTCACGATTTTGATAGTTTCACTAGTAAAAATAGAGTGTAGGGATGTGAAATGCTATCCCTTGAATTTCTTTTCACTGCATAGAAATAATTAGTACTGAGTCAAATTCTTCTTTAAATTATAGTGATTATAATTTATACACAAACGCCTTATTATATGATGGTTTAAGTACAAACGTTCATAGGAATTACTGATATTTATAAAATCTAAATTCTACGAATGATTTTAATCCGCCCATTTTAGGTATCCCTTGACAATACCAGCGGCTGCAATCAAAAGAATTCAATTAGATATTGTAAAATAACGCATTATAACGTGGGACAAATTAGAAATTTCCCTAAATAATACAATAACAATTTTCAAGCATTTCTAAAACAATAACTGGCTCGTCAAGTTAACCGTGAGAAGGAGATTTATTTTTCCAAAATTTGTAAAGAAATTACCATATTTAGTCCAAAAATGAAGGAACAAATTAGAACAAATAGCACGTTGTGAAGAGAGCTACAGTCACTGTAAATGAAGCAGAGTTTACGCGTAACAAATTAGATCAAGTAGCAGATTCAAAAGAAAGTCTATCAATGGAAAGGCGCAGAAGTGAGTTGCTGATATGATACTGAAATTAAATGTTCATGACATAGAAATTCTCAATGAAATAAATCTTACAAAAAGGGGCAGAAGTGAGTTGCTGATATGATACTGAAATTAAATGTTCATGACATAGAAATTCTCAATGAAATAAATCTTACAAAAAGGGGCAGAAGTGAGTTGATAATACGATACTGAAATTAAATGTTCATGACATAGAAGTTCTCAGTGTAATAAGTCCTACATCTTTTATACTGAACTCAATTTCTCGAGATCAGATTTCGTACGACAGCCAGACGCGCGATCGTCCCAGATATGTACATTTAAAAAAATCATCGGTGTTGCGGTCAGCCCAATTGCCACTCGAAGTGTTGTGTTTGAAATTACATACCTTCATTTTTGCTCAGCACCGTTTCACCGAACATGCAAGAGATAAGTCATTTCAAAATTTCCCTTGATGAAAGGATATAATAACCCAACCACATGTCAATCTACATTAGAGGCAATGGTGTGCCAACTTTCCACTCCTCTTACAGCACCAGGAGGTCTTCACGCGTCTTACTTAATCCGTAATTAACGCGAGCTGACAGTTCGAAATGTGAACTTTAATATCTCTGTTGCCAATGTTGAATCAATTCAGAGGAAATACACGAGAGGAAATAGTATAGTATCAGCGTTCTAAACTTGCTTTAAAACTAACTAGATATTTTTGCTGGTTTAAGCCCCAAATGAAAATGAGTCGATTGACAATTCAGACTTTAGTATCTGCGTTATCAATGTACGAATGTAGAATCAACTCACCCAAGCCTGCATGCAAGAGTTGATCAAGAGGATATGTGCAAACGTGTTAGGTGAAATAAAGAGCTCTCTTCAAGGCTTGTATTTGGGGTCGGAACAGAAGCATTAGCTGATCACTGGCAGCCCACGCAGAAAAGGAAGGCCTCCGGAGGCCGGTGCTGTTTTTAGAGCACTTCGTCATAACTGGCTCGAATATTGGAGACCCGTCTCTTCAAGTATTTGATGAGATTAAAAGTGTGATGATAAAAGAAAGCGAAATGTATTGGAATGATTGGGTATTCTTGGTTGTTGCATTTAGTTATGGCGATTGGACGTACTGAGCTTCGAATTAGAGCAGCTTTCTCATTCTATCATCTTACTGTGAATTTAACCTCTACTGAGTTCGTTGCATTTAGAAAAATATCAGTCTAATCTTGGGTTGTTTTACCATGCAAAATGTTTTGACCTCATATCCTTCATTAAGCAGGAGTTAATGACAACTATTAGAATTTAGAATAACATTCTGACTACACCGAAATTCTTGGTCTCTAGTTCACCAGATTCACATTAATTCTTCAGGCCAAAAGTAAATTTAACTTGCAGCGAACATTGAACCTTCTGATTTCTCTCAATGCGTAAGTTAGGTATTACATGCATTTTCAAAGCGTTTCAATATTCGTAACATAGTTAGTAAACTTGAAATATGAACATTCAGTGCTTATTAATATTTAAGTAACGCATGCTGCGTTGTCCAGAGCAGGACTATAACACCGAAGACCAGCACGATGCCAGACATTGAGGAAGTGAGAGATTACATCAACATCAGCTCCATGTATAACCGTTTTTATCAAAAATTTCGATAAGGTAACCGGAAGCTTTACGGTCGATTAGATGTTGTAGTCTTCGTCACGCTGATGAGGTATAATCCGCCAATTAAATTGAGCTGAAATAATGATCGACCAAAATTTGTGGCCTCACATCACGCTGACGAGGTTAATCCGCCAATTAGATGAAGCTAAATAATAATTATTCAAGGGTGATCATCGAACGTCACGCTGATGAGGTTAAATCTGCGTCAGAAGGGGCGAAGATAACAATCAACCAAAGAAAATATCCTTCTATGCGATGCGTATAGCCCAATCAAAGTGGCCATATTGAGAAGAACTTTGCATTTGACGTACAGTACTTACATCGAATGACAAGCCTCGGCTTTATGAAATGCGCAAAATATTGTTCCTCTCCCGGTCCTAAAATGATCTGCCAATAATCACGTTGCTACCAGTCACCGAATAGGACATATTTATAATATTTGCCCACAATGGCCTTCTCCAGCTGTTAAGATGGATGGTTATTGTTCAATAACTTTTTATTGAAAGAATGTGTATTTGTCTCCAAGTGAAAATATTCACATTTTATAATTTCGCAGGAATCATCCGATATGAGACCGTTCAAAAACGTCTAAGAGTCAATGTTTCTCTGGTTGCTCAGTTAAACGACTGATACAAAACTCGTTTATTTCTGTTAGATTCCGGAAACATTTCATGAAGTGCATAAAACGGATTGATATCCACCAAATGGACATTGTTTCCATCGGAATGTCTTTTTTGTCTTTTGTCTATTTTTGATTGCCAGAAAGTTATTTTTCTAGGGCAATAGCCCAAGTAAACATTCACAGCTCTAACAATTTGGCTGCGATGGTGAAATGAAAACGAGAGAGATCTCGCCTCCTAGAATGGTGGAAACTTATTCTTCCGATTGTACAGAAAGGCTGAATGATCGCTCGAGACAGCGCCGCAAGCTACCTAAGTTCAGTGACGTCAATTTCCTATCCCGATATTTTAAAAACTGAGGTAAAAATTGCACTACCCTAGATTTTCTCGACGCATAAGTCCTATTATTTCCTGCTAAAATTGCAAAGGTGTTGGACGTTTTGGCGGTCGTACTGTTCGCACATTGCGGACAACCCCAACGCTATCCCAAAATTCCTAGCGCAGGAATGAGATGTTCTTGGTGATGTAGTCCAGAGAAATAGATGAAAGTGTATAATTCTTATTACGTTTTATTACCTCGAGAACATGAATCCCGGCCGAGATTAACGTTTTAATCGTGCATTTTGACCTTATTTGAAGCTGGTTCTGTCGCTCACACGACTACGCCGAAGATCCTCTACAAGTTAGAATCAACAAAGTGTGACCGTAGCCAGCAAAATCGTCTAAGTTCTAATATTAAAAACAAACTCCACGCAAGATAAAAAAGAAACAAGATACAATAACATTTAAATATTATCTCACCCTACGAAATTTAATATTGCAGGTATGTACAGTCTCTAAAACGACTTTTCTACGTAAAACCCGAGTGGGAAAACTGAGAAGCTCTTTTTTTGCCTTAGAACGAAAACTTCTCCTGGAAAACTTCAATCACTTATTCGTCTAGAGCAGAAAAACTCGTCTGGACGAAGGATTAATGACTCAAGCGGTGGAACTCAATGACTCAAGCGGTGTCTGACTTACGCTTGCAGAAAGTAAGGGTTGACTTACAGCGTAACCATGATGTTTCTGTGGCGGAAAAAATAAATAAATTAACCATTTGGCAAATGAAAATTTCTGAGTAGGGGGGATGTACGAAATCAAATGAATCAAAACAAACCTAAAGCGTAAATGAAATTAAAAAAAATAGATAGTTTCTTCTGTAGCATAAGAAATACTTACTCATAAAAGTCTGTCTTTTGCTGGACCTTTATTAGGCACGAAAACATGAATGGTATTTCTATTAAGTATGAAAAGTACAAAGGTTTTTGGTTTCAATATGAATGAAATTTATTAGACTTTACGAAAAAATTATTCGTTTAATTGTTGAGAGATGAAAGTAATTTATAAACATGCCTACGGTAAATGGTATATAAATGATACGTCATATTTTGGATTCAGTATTTCAGACTTGCCCTATGAAGGACTGAAAAGGAAGAAGACCGAAATCTATGAATGCACATTTATGATAAATAAATCTTACTTCCAATCAATAAATGAAAACCAAAGAAAGAATGGCGGAGAAATTCAAGTAGTAAAATTAACGAGAAACAATATGGGGTATACATACATACAACTTGTAGGCTCCACGATGGGTGTCTTTGGAAGTAGTGGTTACTGATAAGCATACAGCAGAAGCCATGGCTTAGTGAAATAATACTACTCATGCTTAATTATACCTTGACTCTTATTATTGAAACATTCTAAGCAGACACACAGAGTAATTTAGGTAATCTCTACCTATTGGAAGGACAGAAAACCGAGCTTTCAATGAATAAGAGTGTTGCGGCTTTAAGTCTCGGGTTCAGCGAGACAGAATGACCGCTGTTAATCCTTTAACGTCTAAATTTTTGTACCCATATTACCGTCATCACAACCACCGTCACTAAACTGGCGCCAGCATCAGACAGTCAGTCACCGATATCAGGATGAGGAAGGAACTGCCACTTGGCAGTGAGTTCCAAAGAACACAGTAAGGAACTAATTTAACGAGAAGTACAATATATTGAGGCTACTTTTGAAAGGGGATCGTGGAGTCCTCTCGGGTGTTAAAGGGTTAAACGACTGTTGAGCGACTGTTAAGGGAGTTAAGGGACTGTGAAGGCAGACTCTGTCTCTCGCTTACAATTGGTTAGAATTCTATTCGTAGGCAAGACTTGGCTTCGCTATTTTCAATTGAGTTCATGTTATTAGAATCCCTATGTAGTTGATTAGTTGGAAGAATTTCGATAATTTTAAAAGTAAAAGTAATGTTGTTATGTTAGGTGTGTGTGTGTGAGATCAATGTAAAATTAAATTAATGTTCAAATTAAAAAGAAGTGATTGTATTGTAGGTTACACTGGATGTAAAATGTTAAAATCAAATGTTCTGAGATTTAGTCACCTACAAAGTTTCAAAGCTAGCGTTACTGTCACTCTGGAAGCGTTTGTCCCCAAATGTTAGTTAATACATTAAATCGAACATCGCGTTTTTTGTAACAAGCGAACAAAAAATGCAAATTATAAGCCTACGGGGAACCACCGCCGTGTTCTACTTACGCCGCTGATTTCATTGGTCTGCAGAAAAACGAACAAAGTGAATTAAAAATTAGTGTCTAATTCAACGTATTTCAAGTTTTTCGGTTGTCTCTTTGTTTCTCAATGTCGTGGCATTTTATCAGCCGATCTGGTGGACAACGGATCAGATCCGTTAATAATTGTGTGTGTCCTAGAATAAAGAATTCCTTTTGTCTGATGCAGCCGGGAAAAGAACTGTGTCTCCACCAGAAATTCTATTATAATTGAACAATGGAACACTGGCTAGAATCATTCATGCCACTAAACTATAAATACATAAAACCATAAGCAAATAAATTACTTGTTAATATAGCGCGTAAACAAACTACAATCGCTAAATTCATCAGAATCTGAAAGTTAAAATATTTGATATCTAAAAAGCACGAGGAACGTCAACGTTATAAAATCTAACTAATAAAACTAATTTCGTTAAGTTTGAGACTGAGAGAAAACTTACAAAATAGTTGACTAATTACAATGCTATTGGGACAAAGGATTATTTAAATTGAATTTTCAGTTGAAATGAAAATTTTTTTTGTCTTTCAATTTTCATTGGACTATGACATTTTTATCGGCGTTTATATTTCGAAATTATGCAAAGGAATGTGAGTAGCAACTGCAGTGATAAACGCAGCAAGAAATGCAACATAGTTCATAAAAAATTTAATTATAAAAGATACTTTATATTACGCAGAATGCAAGAGAAAAAGTTTGCTCAGTGTTAAATCCTATCATTCAATTCATTATTTTCAAACAATTCATGCTGTCATATGCTAACATCCTAATATATCATACATGCAAATCATACTGTCATATGTTATCACCCTGACGTGTCATGATTTTATATGTTATCATTCTAACTTATCATTCAAGCATGTCATGCTACCATCTGTCATCATCCTGGCGTGTCATGGTTTCATATGTTATCACTCTAACATATCATTCAAGCATGTCATGCTACCATCTGCCATCATCATGGCGTGTCATGGTTTCATATGTTATCATCCTAAGTTATCATGTAATCAGATGTAATCATTCCCACACCCCATTCAATTCCTCGCTCTGTGTAGAAGAAATCGACTGAAGCTGACCCAGATCTCACAAGAAACTTTCTCTTTGTCCGTAGCAATGAGCAGCAGCTGAAGACATGTGCTCACATCTACGTCAATGTATTAACCTATTTAAGAATTTGAATTTTTGTTCCACGGTCAGACAAAACTTTTACCTTTCCCATCTCAGAAAAACCAGACGCTATGGCTGCGAGGCAACGAAGGGTTGAATCTATATAACCAATTTCTTCCTATGCTTAGTAATGATCTGCACACCAAGACTTCGCGCAAGGTGCAGTGGGCTCATGAATTAGGATCATGAATTAGTGTTGCAAGAACTTCTCGACAACTGTTGCAGTAGTTCTCCGAGTGTTTCTTTGGATGCTCATCGTGCAACTGTTTTACAAACTTGGTGATCAGAAACAATGGTTTAATCCACATAATAACAAATGTATCTGGAATAACCTAAGAAGATAATATCATGGTTTAATTTTGGTGTTCGTCAGTGTGCGGCTGCTCCGCTTGATCAGTATTGGCCATGTGGCCGCTATTTTAAGCATGAAATTGATTATCCGGGAAGCCATAACTGGAAAAATATTGGGGTTCTTTCACGTGATCAAGGATTTCAATGTGAAATAATTTAGTATCAATAACTGGAGGATAAAAATAACGTAAATCATCGGCCAATTTGGGTTGAAAACATTATAGCAAGCAGCGTGGTGACAGTAATACTTGAATCAATTTGTTTAAATAGCAAAAATTTTCAACTCAAAGTTATACTCTAAAAATTAGTTGTGAGAGCGTTAAAAAAAACGCCTTCCACAAAATGTGCATAGGTTCCACAGGTCTTAATCTTAAATTTTAAACGTGAACGGATATAAATGAAAGCATTATCAGTTTGCAAAGAGTGGAAGCGTTGTGGGAATACATGAAAAAACATAGACGATATTTTATTTGACAAATTTATTTTAAACAAGAATGTACGTTGCTACAAGGGAGGCACGAATAAACTTAAGAGTAAAAAGTGAACTTAATCATACTTAAGAGCGAACGAAATTAGCATTTGGCCCAACGAGGTTTCGACGGCATTCATTTATAACTAAGGATTTGAATAAGAGATTCACGTGCTACCACCACAGGTATTTTGCAGGGTTGCTGCGACGCTATGCACAGCGAAAAGCTGCGTACAGTTGTTCAGCAGCTGCAAGGCCATGACGCAGCTGCGGTCAGTAACTGCGGCCGTGTATCGCTGCCAACAGCTGCTCTTCTTCCTCGCTTCTTTTTTTCAGATGACCATCAGCGAGCTCCTGAAATGCGAGGGCCATTTCACGGTCGCTCTTTCCTCTGTGTTTTGCGGGAGAATTTGCCTGCACTCGTGCGCACCAAAGCCGCGACATCGGTGACGTGAATGACATAGTATGACCTGATGTTGCTACGACCATCGAGTTCCATTGCGGTAAGTGAAGTTCCGGTCTTACTTATGCTTCTCCTGATTAGGTATCGTTTATGCGCAGTAAAAAAGTCGGAAATTTAAATTTAATAAATTTACATTAATACATTTTAAGGTTACTGAACTCGAAAAGACTGGAATCAAGATTTGAGGAGTAAATAAGGTAACAGATTCCAGTCCCGTGAGAGCGATCCGACCTCTGTCGACGGTGCTTCAGAGTTACTCTTGAAATCATCCGGAATTTTAATCCGTTGCCTAGAGCAACGGAGAAGATTGTCGACTGTTTCTATATATAGTTCACCCAATATTAATAGAGCTGTTGGTCTAGGATATCAGAATATTTAAATGTACTTTAACGCTTTGGTTTTACGAAGTACAATGAACACTTGCGTGGATTGAATTGAACAAATTTTATTTAAGATTCCATAAGCTACATCTCCACTCACCTCCCTCCTTCACAAGCCCAAACAAAAAGTCTTTCGGTTTTCTAAACGCAGAATGCGAGCCGGTATCGGAGAAATGTCCATCAACTTGAACGAAAATTCCACGGAGGATATGAAAAATAATTCAAGGAAAGTACACCAGTATATTCTTAAGAGTAAAACCTGCAAAAAAAAGCCCGGCAAGACATCACGTGAAGGTTCAGCTTTGCACTCAAACAAGGGAAGCAAGAAAGCACAGGAGCTGTAATTAGAAGGACAGGAGCGGTGCTGGTCAGCATTGCTGCATACTTGGCACCCGCACCCGCCAACAACAACACACTTGTGGCCAATAGTAAATTTTTCTAGAAGAGCAAAATTGAGTTCTTTAACTGCGACACTTGTCCGACGAAGGCATTAAATTTTGCGGTTGGCCATTACAAAAAGTCCGTCCGATTAACTTGAGCACAAAGACATGCTTTATAAGAAATGCTTCATTCTTTAGTATCATCGCTGCGGAGTCTCACTGGTGTTTCATTTCAGCGAAACCTAATTTGAGTGGACTTAATGTCATGTATCTTTTACATTGTAATCTTGAAGAAGCCCCGGAGATTCATAGGAATTTTGCTTTCTAGATTCGCTAGGTAACAAGTAACATGTGTTAAGCAATTAACTATGAAGTTATACAGGAAACTTTTCAACACGTTCACCACGATGGGTTAAAACTGGAGTTCAAAATTCATTCTAAATCTAAATTCAATTGTAGTTAGCAATTTCGAGAATTGCAAACGTGAACTGTATCGTACCTTCATTTAGATTTAATTAAGCATTCATAAAAATAGAGTTTGTCAGCACTGGTCGGTCGGCAGGGTTTTGAAAGTTTCCTCCGTGTACATCGGTGGCTCATATTGCGGCCAACGTGTTAAATTATATTGCATTAAATAGAATAACAGGACAACATACTGCTCAAAATGCAAAATATGTAGCAGAGCTGAACAAATTTCTAAATACAAACTGCTCAGAATGCAAAATACGTAGCCAAGCCGAACACCATCACCGCTTTCTGAACAATTAACGTGACGTGGCCGTGTCCAGGAATAGGAAGGTAATTCAGTCCATTTTTCAATAGTAATTTTGTTTTAAAAAGAGCCGTGTTCCGGGGCCTCGTGGAGTGCGTCTCTCCGTCACTCGATCCTAATGGCCCCCTCAGCTGTGCCGCCGCTCGGCGTTCAGAAGCTAAGGTGTCATGAAAGAAAGAAAAACAGTATATTTCCAATGAAGTTTTGAGAGCTGATTTTAAAATATATTAACATTAAGATCCTTAGTTGATATTCACACACATAGGTATCGTAATACTCATGTCAGTTGTCGAAAACAAATGATTGAGAGAAACAAGGATAATTAACATATGGAATATATTTTCCAAGCTAGTCTCTCAATCATCTGTTTCGTCTATGTATACTAACTAAGGATTTTTCCGTTAAGATATTTTGAAAACAATGATGGTTTTGTATCATCTTTATTAGAAATAAACTGCTTTTTCATATATTTTCTTCTTTGGATCCGTCTATTTTACGATCTCATTTTGTGAGCGGTTATATAGGTTGTTTTAAAATGTACGCTCATTCAGTTTCACTGAAGAACTGGTGTTTGTTTGAACAATAATGGTGGTCATCATAAAGATTTTTTGTTCTTCAGCTAACAGAAAATAAATAAATACAATTCCTAAGTATCCCGCATCGTTTTAAGTTACCACAAACTCTTTACGTTACATGGCTTTGTTTTTATTGATTTTATAAAAGGTGGAAATACTTAAGTTACTTAAGAGCCTCTTAGTAACTCAAGAGGAAATACTTGAGTCCTTTAAAAGCTTCAATGTAAATACTTATGC
Organism: Morinoia aosen; assembly: GCA_030386875.1. Classification (NCBI taxonomy): domain Eukaryota; kingdom Metazoa; phylum Arthropoda; class Malacostraca; order Amphipoda; family Talitridae; genus Morinoia; species Morinoia aosen. The sequence goes on from CM059574.1 coordinate 40,256,021, forward strand.
AACTTTGATAGTGTTTTTTTTGCATGCGTGAATGCTTGTACGTCACCGTCCAGACTCCGTTCGCAGTCAAAACATCAGACAAAATTCAATATTCAGCTGTTTGTTACACCCGAGAATGAAATTCACTACCATGATTTCGTCATTAAATAGGGCAAATTTTAATCTTTTTTATAAGTTGTATCATCGATACGATGTGACAATATCAACTTCCTGCCAAATACTGTTTAAAATCAGTAAAAAAATGACCAGGAAAACGATGCAGGAATTTTAAAAATCAAGAAAAAGTTTGCTGATATTAGTGGGAAAAGGAACGTTATACAACTTTTCAAGTAACTTTAAAATACTCAGATGTTTTAAAAATCTTATGACTTAGGTTGTGATTGTTGATATCAACGCAGTTTTGATATCTCTTCCGGGAGTCGAATCATGCCCTGTGATGCACTGGTTTCTTGAGTTGTTGCTGCCTTTGGATTATGAACACCATAACTGAACGCATGCCAAATAGGATTTCGTGTGATTTACAGGATTCTTTACAGTAGTTACAGGATTCTTTACAGGATTTTTAACTCTGTATATACATTTAAGTGATGAAGTGTGAAATAAACAGTTTGAAGACCTCGTGGATAGAGCAATCTCTTAAGCGTCTTACAATAACGACTAGAAATCAGTCACAGTTACAATGTCCCCTTCTAAAATACAACGGCACCTACACAGAGGTCTTCATTGGCACAGATAGTCTCCTCCGCCGAGTGCTGTAGCAGTTTGTGCAGTTCGCAACTGTTGCTGTAGCACCAGTGTTGAACGTTTATTTTTTTTAAATTCTTGATCATTAGAAGTAGGCATCATTGCAAGTGAAAGCACCGGTCCTGGAATGCTGTTTACTGTTCTGACAAAAGTTATGAGAGTTCCTAATACCTTCACACGAATCCTGTACATCAAAATTAAATTCGATGTACTTTACTGCGGTGGAAATATTTCCCTGGCAACGTTATTAGTTTATTTTTAAAAGCCTATCAAAAATCTACATCCTATTTATGACCTTTTATACACAATATATCATTCAGACAAGTTATTCTGACGGTCATGTTTGAATGCACATTTGCAAGCTTGGTTGGTTGTCCCCGTGTTGGTTGTCATCGTCCGCGCCTCTTCTTTCAGTATTAACATACGGAAAAATTCAAACCCGTTCATTTCAGTATTAAGTATAAGATAAAAAGGTAAAACATGGTACCTGATTCATGTTTTTCATTATTACACGCCGAGAAATTAACTTTCTTATCCATCCATGTGATGCTCGTGTTAATCTCAGACGCTGCATCGTGAACACTGGGCAAAAGATATTTCTCACCATAACGGAGACGTATTTTTCATTGATAGTGAACTAATTTACCATCGCGGAAAGTTTGACCAACCAAATTGACAGCTAAAAATAAGTGTAAACACAACTTGACCCAAAGGGGCAAGGACGGTTCATTTTATTCAAAAATCTCTAATAACTTTGTTAGTATGTTCGTTTAGTTGTCTCCGTCCACACTCTGCTCTCTTTTATAAATTAGGGTATCTGCTTAACATAAGACAAAATTCCCTACTGTTCTTTTAGCACAATTAAAGAGCAAAATTAATTCTTCTGGTAAGCCAAATTATGGATACAATCTGCCTCAAACTTTTATTTTCTGAATAATACTCCTTTGTTAAACAGTGACTGTGGAAGGCGGGGTAGCAGTTTTTAAGATTAATCAAAAAGAAACCAATTAAGATACAAAAAACTACTTCGAACAGCCATAAAGATCATTAACTGCAATTTTGTTCTCATAGGTTTTGAAAATATCACTCGCGTTGATACCACTCACGTAGATGCCACTTTGAAGTCTTTTTAAGAACTTCTGCAATGCCATTTGAATAATTTCTAGTAGAACACTAATTCCGTAAACTATTATCTGTCTTTGAATATTCGATGACCTGGAATAATGGCCAGCAGAGTTGTCGGTGAACATCGAGGGACATGCGGTGTTGCCCCCTCATGTTGGAAACATTTGAGGTCAAGAACATTATCGGTCAGGAATTCATCACTCCTTAATTAGGCAGAAAAAACTTCCAGGCATTTTACTTGTTATTGTACTCTTTTTCAAAAATTGTTCAACACGCTACTGTTTTTCATGGTATATTAAATAATAACCTCCGCAAATCCCAGCGTTTTTGTGATTCACAAATGACTGGTGTTACACAACTATCGAACGTTTAATTAATTAAATATACCAGATTAATGTATATATATTCTGTGTAAATGTATGTATAATATTATGCTTTTACAGGAATTTTATTCTTTGGTATGACTGACGTCAAGTAAGGATACTGAACTATTATAGAGGGCAATCATTATGGACGAATCACATGCTTTCGAGCTCTAAGTGATTAATTTATCCGATACGATTTGTAAAAAAAAAACAGTGTACTTCCTTGTTACGCCACGTGAGTCTTAATCGTTGCCAAAGCACGTCCTTGATTTCAAGGAGAAGTAAACAAAAAATGCGTCGAACAATTTCACATTTTTGTGAGAGAGGAGAATGTAGTTTAAATTTCCACATGAATGAGCCCTGCAGAGCTACGGTGAAAAGGTGTTTCCTACGATCGTGTGACGAAATATTTGTGTTGTAAGTTCTCACTATGGCCGCGACAACTTGTGAGTCACGCGCTTAGAATTACATGCTGGCTCTTCATACTAGTATTCTGAAAATTAAGCATATCAATACAAAACTTCAGCACACGTAGTTTTGAACTAAGAACACTGATTTCGGTTCTGCTTCAATTGGTATCGGGCTTAATGCCCTCATCATCTCACGTTCTTACTATACGCAACAGAACCTCTCAAATAAGGGTTATACATTATCATTAACCTTACAATACGTAGACATGGTGGACATATCTGATCAAATTTGCAGTATGACGAGCGCATTTCGCCTAGCAGAGACGTTGCTTCTGGTGTCTTCGAAGTATTTTAGCGAAAAATAAAGTTATTCCGAAATCTGCTCAGCGATCAGGGCCTGATGATTTCAGATATGGTTCTTGAAAAACATTTGTATCATTTCCTGAGACAATGTGAGAGCAACAACTGCAGTGTTTATATTTGATTATGCCCAATATTGAAACCATTAATAAAATCCTTCTTAAGCTTTAGCAAAGCTAGAGCCAATACAACGAAATATTCTTAAGCTATTTCAAAGTATATCTCATCTCCATTACACGAACAGAGCAGTTTTACTTCCTTAAAGGCGAGTTTTACAAAACTGCCTCATCAAAACAAGTTTCTAATTTTTCTAATTGTTCAGAAGTCTAGCAATCCGTTGGAATTTTAGGCGCATTTTAGAATCCCGATAAGATTTACGGTTGAAGCCACTCATTTACTCGGAGTAGCGCGCGCATCTACCGCGATTAGCAGCCGTGTGAATCCCCCTTGATGAATCAGAGTCCGAGCAGCAACTCTACAGCCAGGACGAGATTCTGATCGCGATTTTGCTCAGCGTTTCTCTACCCTAACATTTCGACCTTCTGCCCTCAGTTGAGCATTTTCCACCAAGCATTTGTGATTTCGGCTGCCCAGAGCAGGTACTATACTTGGGCAGCGGAAATTTTAGATGCCGCGGCGACATAGTTGGACAGGGCCGTCGTGTGTAACTCAATTTCATCAAATACTTTTGTAGAAAGTGCCATTCATTTTTAACATAAAAAATTGCCTTCATTTTTAATATACAAATAATGTTGCTTTCATTTTTGATATAAAAAGTTGCATCAATTTTTAATATAAATCAACCGACGTATAGGAATAGGCTACGGCAACTAAGCCGCAATAAAACTTCGTAGTCTCTATGAGTTTCAAATTTGAACCAGCAAAATTTCTACTAAGTAACGAAGAACCGATGATTTTCAGTATAATTATGTTAATTGAAACGATTCATCAAAGACTAACACAATCTCACCCTCAGTAAACATTTTACTTGTTTCAGAATGAAAAAAAATTTCACCGTGCATTCAATTTTTTAGTTTGGTACGTACACACAGTTCTGATTTAGTTTAATAGAGCTCAGAAATTCGCAACATCTAACGTATCTCCACGTGTGCGCTCGTTCAAGTTGCTCAATGAGGCGATATTTCGGTGTTGACGACCGTCCGGCTACAGGAATATTTTGTCAAACATCCCGCCTATTTCGTCTAACAAACTACCCAATTAGACAGATAGACTTGACTTTAACTTATTTGCTGAGAAGGACGGCAAATTGCAAAATTATTTCCAAATAACTCGAGAAAAACCACTCTTATTTTTACCCGGAACAAGACATCAACATAGCATCATTATTAAGAATATCGCAAATAAATTTCATTATCGTTGTCCCTCAATGTATTACATGTAGATTTAAGTACGTACAAGTTACAACAAAATTGTATGTCCGTTTTTCTTCTTATAAACATGTTCCAAGCGTACTAAGTGAGCTCGAAATACAAAATTTCAGAACGCAGTCCATAGAACACATGCTTTCCACTAGGAGCGCTGGCGAGACCATTCGTTTGCAGAGTTTTGTGAGGCGTGAAGTTTTTTGCAGTGTACGGAGCTCGCAGATAATAGAGTGGGAAGATTTAGCGACCAAATCAGAAGGCCCGCCAGCACCAGGACTCCTGGCGAAGATCTACCGAACTCTCGCGGCATCAGTTAATTTCTTCCTCGAATTTCCCTCTGAACTTCAATATTTTTAATATTCAAACATATTATATACTATTATATATTAAAATTGCTTCTTCAAGCTTATTGAGCTGGTATTATTCACCATTACAAACATTAAAATAGTCTTTCGTTCACGCTTTAGTATCTGTCGATATTTTTATCTCTGATTATACTACTTTAGACGAATTATAATTATTTGAATAGGATTCAATTGGAACCAAGTTGATATTTTCTTACCTTCATTTAAAATTGTTTCTTGAGAGCATGTATCTACAAGAAAATCATTGAGGGTAGTCGCATTTCTAAAAATGTATTGATATGTTGACACACTTGAAAGTATTATTTCAAAAAACATAAATAAGGTAAAAGTTCATTGTGTTTTTCTCATTCATTGTCCTCGACAAAAAGCGCATCTTGAATCACGTTTCAAGCGCCATTTTTCTTAGCAGAGGAGAACATTTATTATACTCGTGTTTTTCTCGTATACCCAATGCTGAAACTCGAAAATTAAATTTCTTTATTTTGGCTTCACTGTGGATATTTGAGAAGGGACTGATTTATAATTCTTAACTTATGGGACTGCACGCACTAGCGCAAAGTTGTCCCGGTCGTTTGACAAGAAATGAAACTACAAAATCAAACATATAATCCTTGCCACAGGTGCTTATGGTATGGTGTGCTAATACGTTCTACATCAGTTAGAGAGTTAGATTCCTTGTTTATGTCTTCGATTCGATTTAATCGTGTCTCAGCGGGACATTAAAACACTCAGATCATGTGAGCTACGTCTGTGATGTTAGCGTGAGTGCGCGCCTAAATACTACGCTCCGAATATCAGTCGCTAAACCCTGTGATGGTTGGTAAAAGGCCTCGTATTAAGGACAGTGAGAGGAAAGGTCCCATATTGTGCAGTCTGTCGCTCCCAGTCTGTTGCAGCATGTTTTGCAGTCTGTCGCTCCCAGTCTGTTGCAGCATATTTTGCAGTCTGTTGCTCCCACTCTGTTGCAGCATATTTTTCACTCTGTTGAAACCTGTTGCAAATAAGGCAAACTCGAAGGGAAAAGATGTCGTGTTGTACAACCAGGGGCTTCTCAGCGATGTAAATAAGGCGAATTCGCAAAGAAAAGGGGTCGGGTTGTGCAGTTTAGCGGTGCAAATAAGGCTGACTTGGAGGGAAAAAGGGTCGTGTTGTACTGTCAGGTGTTCTAAGGAGGATGCAAACAAGGAGGATGCGTAGGGAAAAAGTACCGTGTTTTAGTCTGGCAATCCCAAACAAATAAAAAAAGCGGAGGCATTGAGAAAAGGTGTCGTGTTGTATTTTCTGACCTTTTCACGCGGTGCAATTACTTTTGACTCATCGAGGAACATATCGTGCTATGCTGTTCTACACCCAGTTTTCTAAATACCGTGAGGTGTGAGTCCGAGTAAGGAGTAACTGAGGTGCTGCAGGCTGCTCAGAAGATTACCGTACCACGGCTATGCAACGATCTCGTATTTTTGGTTGTCCGCTACAGCTTGCGATTAAGCTTACTTGAACACGTAGTTTCAAAAACAGGGTTTTGCAGAGAACATTTTAGAATATTTTTCTACTATTTATACACCAAAACTTGTGAACTCAATAAACAACTAAGATAAAACCTCTCAAATGAATTGAAAAAAAAGTTATGATTGCATTTAAATCAATTTGTGATTTCTTTGACTTACGAAGCAGTCTGTTAGGTTTACGCATGGTGTATATGTTTGTATTACTGAAATCTTTTTCATTGAGATCAATCAGAAGAAAGAAAAAGAAGATAGCGTCTTTACGGTACCTGGGTAAAGAACTTCCTACACCCATAAAGAATTACATTCGCGAGCAAGAAAGCGAGCGTCAGCAAGAAAACTAATTGTGTTCCACGAATATATTCCAAACCTTGAAAGAGAGAAAAAGAAACAATTAGTAAAAACGGCTTTACTTACAATGTTGTAACAATTGTTAATCAGGCATTGCTTTTTAACGAGTCCTCAGTTCATTAGATTACATAAAAATATCCTCTAAATTTGAAGTAATCACGCCATGTCACTGAAGTTCAACGAAAAGAGGTGTATAAAGGGGTGCTGCTATAGCGTGAGGCTTACCACCCTACAGCGTGAGGTCTACCTCTAGCTAGTACTATAGCGTGAGGTCAGGTTGGTAACTAATGGATATTACTTATTTCCATTCATTCAATTTAATGATAAACACTTAACTTGTACATCTCAAACTGCACCTGGGTTATAGGCGATACATGGAGAATTGTTAACTTTGATAAGTGACATACCAGCATATACATATTACAGAGCCACAAAGTTATTCACAAAAACTCCATTGTTCATTTTCCGAAATTCACTTTCACAGAAGCACACTGTTCGTGTGTTCTTGATAAAGGGAAGAAATTCATTGAACTCGCACGAGTTACTTTTATTGTGTACACGAAAGGCCTCGCGAAGTTCGCCTAAGTGAGCGTAATTTTTTTTTTGTGGAGGTGTGTTGTAGTCTGGCGCTCCCAGGCGATGTAAATAAGGCAGACCCGCAGGGAAGGGCTGCAGTGTCGGACAGGCTGGCGTTCCCAAGCGAAGCCAAAAAAATTCCTCGAAATCTAGTTCTCTAACTGCATCTCAGTGTCAGGGACGTTAGCAGAATAGAGATACGATACGTTAGATCCGCACGATTGACAACCCGTCGTCGATAAATAAACTCTAGAGCCTGCTTCTACTCCCGCGTTGGCCAGCTGTCACTGCTGAAGTAACAATGAGCATGACCTTCAAAAAGAAAATAATTTGCCTTTTAAAACTTGATAAATTGTGTTGCTCACCTCGACTACAATGCCGATGAATGAAATTAGGGTTCACTCAGCTAGATTTAACCTCTCGACCATATTTAACTTTTTGAGGTGATGAACTTAAAAATCTAACTTCAATGCCTTTCAATACTAAATATATGAAGCGATGATACAGAAGCTTCTCATGGAACGTCATCTGTTCTGCATGCCAATAATAAGGTAATAAAGTCGATAAAATTTGTTGCAGATACCAGACACATACTTTATACATTCATTGATTGCTTTGCACGTCAATAAAAATTTTCACATTATTTTCCCACTTCGTCGCTTAAATGTAGATACAGAGTAAAGAATGAGAAGAGAGAGCTAAAAAACTGCACGGAAAATCCACGCAGCCAAATAATCACAGGGTTTACCTTCTCGCAGTCCTGAAAATAAGGCTTCCCTTTAACAACCTCATTTCTTGGAGAAACGAACAGAACTTTGGCGAGCAATTACCAGGTTTCCTACTCCACTGATCAAATAACTCGCGAGCTGGCTTAAATTTACTAAGAACCGTGTTCGAGCCCCACGAAGAACTTGATTTTTACTTGAGTTCAGGTTTATTTTCCACAGCCATGGCGGAACACGGGAGGACGTCGAAGAAACCTACCGTGGCGGCCTGCCAAAAAATTGGATTCTCGGTTCCTTTAAATGGGACAATGACCGCCAGAGAGTCCTCGGAATGTCTCTGAGTGTTTGCAAAAACAAGAACGAGAGTTCGGAAGTTTATCAATGGGAAATAACTTTTGACAACCACGTGCCATTTGTTAACGAAGTTTTTCTTTAATTGAGTTCCTTTTTTTCGTACAACCACAGAACACATTAATTTAAGGCCCTTTTTTTAACAGTTTTAAATTTTCTGCACCTACTGAAGTGTTTGCTTTAAACTTTATGGCTACTAGCATTTAATTTTTTTCAGCGCGTGGGTACTTCACAAAGCTAGCTGACTTGGACACACAGCAGGCACCTCAGAGCGCCAAGGTTACCGGATGGGCTTTTTTACAGTTTAAATTCTGGGTTTTCTTACAGTTTAAAAACTGGGCCTTTTTTACGGTTTAAATTCTGGACATTTATTACAGTTTGAATTCTGGGCCTTCTGGACAATTTAAATTCTCATTTTTGACCTTTTTACTGGGTATTTGGAAATAAAATCCCAGCATTTGATAATTCTATAGGATTGCCAGTCACAAGCATGCAGAATTCGCCAATGCCAACGATTTTTAAGGCTGAACTTTAACGGAAAAAAAGCCTAGTTTACGTGTTCCAGTTAGTAAAATGCCACTGGCAAGTGAGCAAAGAGGCCTTACTGGACTCGTCGTGTCTGCTTCAGACTCAGCTGTTACTCGAAGCAATCTAATTTGACAGCCCAGAAACGCTCTGCTCAACACGGTTTGCGTCGAGAGCCCTCGACTTACATCGATTCTGAAGCCAAAATTTGCACAAGTCTTCGGCGCGCACGACTGTGAAATGACTGAGCATACCGGCAATTTTTCTTTACGCATGATTCTAGTCCCAAAAACTGACAGCTCACGTAGCTCATCTAGTTCACGAGAGAGTCGCTTTTATCACCAAACATCGCAGACGCTCTCAAAACCATGCGTTGCTGTACCTTGAATACAATGAAAAGCAGTTTTGAAAATGGATATAATTTTGAAACGCTAAGGTGTACGTTCCGAAACAATTTCTCATTTTTCTAACTAGAATTCTATAACGTGATATGCATTGATAAGTATTCCGAACATTTCCATACCAATGATTCCTATGTGCTCGTCATAACCATGTAGTACAAGGACCTGCCCTTCCGTGAAGGCATCGAGGGTTTGAATCCCGGCTCTGGGTGGCGATTTCCTCCGTTGGGTATAGGGGAAAAATTCAATGCACAATACCTCACCCTACCCGGGTGTCTGAAATGGGTACCGGTCTTGACCGGGGGAAAGCGTCATGGCGTCCTGGCGTTAGTTATAAGGCATTTAAAAAACCAATGTACAAGGTGATATGAATCAGGCTTGATCGGAAATAAAGCATCCTTAGATGCCGATGTTTGTTTGTTTTGTTTGTTTGTTTTTTTGAACGGAAAATGTTTGATGCATGCAATTCAGTTTACGTTAAGTTACACCGATATATCTTCGCTATCTGTTCAACAACTTACAATATATATATATTTTGCATCGGAGAAGGTAAATGACAAATGCTTCTACAAGAGCTCTGTTAGAACTTAAATTTTTTTTGGATAACCTTTATCATTCTAGAGTATCAGGGTGAGTGACTGATATGCGTCGCTATTTTCACTTTTGACAGGCATAAAGATTCTGAAGTCTACCGTCGATTTCTCTTCCACGGTCAAAAATTCAGCTCCTGGCATCTCAGAGACATTATAATTTCAAAAATTTAGGGGCAATAGAGATTAAAAGAGCTGAGAATCAAGGTCTGCAGAGATTTAATGACCAAAAAGATAAAAGAAAACATATAAAAATTGAAGGTTTGATGAGATTTATGAATTTTAAAGTTTCATGGACTACAGAAATTAATGGTCAGCGAAAATTTCAATCTTAATATGACAGAGTACAAAAATTTACGGCCTAAAAATTTTATCTATATATTGTAATTAAAGAACTAGAGACAATTATGATTTACGGAGATTCGAGGGCTACTAAAATTTTTAAGACTGAAGAGATTCAAGAACAAAAGAAACGTTAAGAACTAATGAGATGTGAGGATCACAGAGACGTAAGAACTAATGAGATATGAGGACTACAGAGACGTAAGAACTAAAGAGATGTGTGGACCACAGAGACGCAAGAACTAATGAGATGTGAGGACCACAGAGACGTAAGAACTAATGAGATGTGAGGACCACAGAGACGCAAGAACTAATGAGATGTGAGGACCACAGAGACGTAAGAACTAATGAGATGTGAGGACCACAGAGACGTAAGAACTAATGAGATGTGAGGACCACAGAGACGTAAGAACTAAAGAGATGTGAGGACCACAGAGACGCAAGAACTAATGAGATGTGAGGACCACAGAGACGTAAGAACTAATGAGATGTGAGGACCACAGAGACGTAAGAACTAATGAGATGTGAGGACCACAGAGACGTAAGAACTAATGAGATGTGAGGACCACAGAGACGTAAGAACTAATGAGATGTGAGGACCACAGAGACGTAAGAACTAATGAGATGTGAGGACCACAGAGACGTAAGAACTAATGAGATGTGAGGACCACAGAGACGTAAGAACTAATGAGATGTGAGGACCACAGAGACGTAAGAACTAAAGAGATGTGAGGACCACAGAGACGCAAGAATTAATGAGATGTGAGGACCACAGAGACGTAAGAACTAATGAGATGTGAGGACCACAGAGACGTAAGAACTAATGAGATGTGAGGACCACAGAGACGTAAGAACTAATGAGATGTGAGGACCACAGAGACGTAAGAACTAAAGAGATGTGAGGACCACAGAGACGTAAGCACTAAAGAGATGTGAGGACCACAGAGACGTAAGAACTAATGAGATATAAGGGCTACAAGAACAGCAAATACCAAATATGACTCCCACGTTCGTCAATGAAAAGGTACTAAATTGAAGTGATCGAGAGAACGCATTTGATTTGTTCCTGAAAATAAAGAAACTTTATCATCAAGAAATCAGGTGATAGAAACTCGTGTTTTATTGTTTTTTACTTTTAACGTCATTTAGGTAACCTCGTTTTCTTATTCCAGTAGGGAAAATAAAATTTCAGGTATCGAAATAATTGCTACTCACATGCTCATATTCATCTTGTTTTTCGTTTTACTGTGTAGCATTGAGCCATCTGGAGGCCGACCTCTGCAGTGAAAACCGCGGCTTTATGGAAAATAAGTTAGCGTTCTGTGAAGAAGATCGTAAACCAACAGCAAGCACGGTGTTTCTTTCTTGGAGAGAAGGAATTGGTCGCTATTCACAACTAGGTCTACGTTAATAAATAGATACTTTCTCGATCGAATGTGTTCTGTTCGTCATAGCAGCCTGATTTTAGTTATAAAAATCCGAAGTTAAGCATGAAATTACGTGAGTGAATGGACTCTGAAAAACTTCGACAGTGACGATAAATTACAGTAAATGTGATATACGTATTCTGAATTTCGTGACGTCTCATATCCCAATCCAGTGCGGGTCCAGACCCAGTAACTAGCACGGGTCCAGACCCAGTAACTAGCACGGGTCCAGACCCAGTAACTAGCACGGGTCCAGACCCAGTAACTAGCACGGGTCCAGACCCAGTAACTAGCACGGGTCCAGACCCAGTAACTAGCACGGGTCCAGACCCAGTAACTAGCACGGGTCCAGACCCAGTAACTATCACGGGTCCAGACCCAGTAACTAGCACGGGTCCAAACCCAGTAACTAGCACGGGTCCAGACCCAGTAACTATCACGGGTCCAGACCCAGTAACTAGCACGGGTCCAAACCCAGTAACTAGCACGGGTCCAGACCCAGTAACTATCACGGGTCCAGACCCAGTAACTAGCACGGGTCCAAACCCAGTAACTAGCACGGGTTCAGACCCAGTAACTAGCACGGGTCCAGACCCAGTAACTAGCACGGGTCCAGACCCAGTAACTAGCACGGGTCCAGACCCAGTAACTAGCACGGGTCCAGACCCAGTAACTAGCACGGGTTCAGACCCAGTAACTAGCACGGGTCCAGACCCAGTAACTAGCAGCGTCCCGATACAATGTCGTCACAGCGCAACTATTTTTGGCCACGGTAAAATAGTACAACATTTTATTCTCAGCGCAGTCTGAGGCACGCGATTCATTTCGATGTTGATTTCAATAGCGAGGGATCGACTTTTTCCGAGCCCTGCTTGTAAAAATTGAATATTTTCATATTTTCATTTCGGTCTTTAAAACTTTTAACGTTTTTACCTCTCAGTACTGCAACTTCAGGGGTTTTTGGATATTTTTGCTCCTTCCTTCCTTCTTCTACAGTGCGGGCTGCTGCTACTCCAAGACATTCATCATGTTCACGCTCTTCAAAACAGATTTTCAAAAGCTTGCAGTTAACCATGAATTTTTTCGGTAGGAATATGCAACTCGAATAATTAGAACGCGTCGCGTGCTCATTTCAGATGAACACTGCGACATTACAGCCTTGTGATAAAATTATCAAAGCCTTTGTATTCGTATTGTATTTATAGGTAATCATATTTGAAATTAACCTCCGTGAGCTCTCTGATGTGTGTGAAACGAAACAATATGGCTTGGGTTGGCATGGCCGAGATAAGCCGATCTTTGTATTTGCCAAATCTTTTTTGTTTATTTTATTTATTCTGAGTTACTCATCTGGCAAATACATTACGACTTCACGATTTTAAGGGATGACATTATGAACTAATTTAATTAATATCTGGTTGCCAAAATGGATTTAAAAAACTGAATTAACAACAAAAATTAGGATGAAAACTAAAAACTTTAGATCGTCGTTAGAAATGTATTCTCGGAAGCGCAACGCGATGTTCGCCAAAAATTGTGACTCTAACGTTATTCATAATGACATTTGATTTATATAAGCAGTCAGGATCCTAATAATGAAACTACAGTCGATACATCTTTTCACGCGAATGATTTTTCATTAAGAATCACTCATAATTAAAAATCATTCATAATTTAGAATTATTAGCCATAATAATTAATGCCATTTTGAAGTTCAACTTTGCAAATTTTTCGCTCGACATGAGGAGAATTTTAAGATTTCGGGGAGCTTTTTTGACAGCCTTCTTATTTTTTTGCTTCCGCTCAACCCAGAGTTAGTTGGCTTTGGTGCATAGCTGCATGTATCAAATATACTACTCTAAAATAGTTGGGATAATATTTTTGAAAAGCATTTACTTTCCTCAATGAACATGTGTTCGAGTTGGTCTGCTACAGGAATTCAAAATGTACGAAGAACTCGTTACATTTTCAGTTTTTAATTATCTGTTGAAAAAACTGCAATTTTTCATTGTCACTCGTCGACTTTTTGAATAAATACCATTTGAAATTGCAATTCCTGATGTTTTTTCATTCACTGTTGAAAAAATAACTTTTTTAACTGTAATTCTTTATGGTTTCTTATTCACTGGTGAAAAAATAACACTTTTAATTGCAATTCTTTATGTTTTTATTCGCTATTGAAAAAATAACATTTTTAATGGCAATTCATTCTGGTTTTTATTCACTGTTGAAAAAAACATTCTTAATTGCAATTCTTTATGGTTTTTATTCACTGTTAAAACAACATTTTTAATTCCAATTCTCTATAGTTTTTAATTTGTGTTTAAAAAATAACTTTCTTAACTGTAATTCTTTACGTCATTGTTGCAGGATGACATTGGCAACTTTGGCAAGGCAACGACGCTGTTGACGTTGGCTGTTCTGTTGGACGTGGCCGCGACGTGAACACAACGTCTGCTCGAAGAAGCCGAAGGTGTTATGACGTGGCTCAGCAAAGACTTTTTAAGGCTCGGAAGAACTCGCGGTTCTCTCGTTATTACCGACGCACTAGAATGGAAGGCTCTGAACGGCCTTTGTTTTTAAAAAGCGATGTTACTTCCGTTCTAAGTTTCGTGAAGTTTTGCGGACCAAAAACGCGTTTCATGCTTCATTGGAGCGTGTAAACGTTCACCTTTTTGATTGCTTCAATTTGAAAATATAGATTAAGAAGAAAATGTAACCTCTCTAAGCCTATAAACAGTACCCAAGTTTAGAAAAAAATCAGTTTTCACTGATTTACAAAACAAAGATTACCAATTTTGCCGATTTACAGCACAACGATTATTGATTTCACTGGTTTACCGAACAAAGATTATCAATTTTGCCGATTTACAGCACAACGATTATTGATTTCACTGGTTTACCGAACAAAGATTATCAATTTTGCCGATTTACAGAATAACGATTTCCGATTCACAGAAGAACGCACGCATTCCGCGCTGATTCTTGAGGATGGGAGTCGTCCATTTTTTACGCACTCTCATGTAGGTTTTCACTTCGCCATTGAAAGCAATTATTTTTATCACATGAGTTTCAAATTCATGAAACTTGTTCCAAATTATAGTACAATTTCTTTAAATTTGAGAAAATTTGACAATCTACTGACGTATCTTCAAATCGCTGTCGAAGAACAGAGAGTTGGAATTCTTTTATTCAGATTCCTCAATAAGAAAGAGCCATTCACTTCACTTTATTTTCGAATACTAGAAGTCAACACTCATGTGTACACAAAGATCCAGCGAAGTATTAAAAGGAGCGCCAGAGAACGTAATTCTGCTTTTATAATGGGACCCGCCCTGACCTCCACCCGCTCCCTCGTCCAGGTTAATGAACCTCGTCCAGGAAATTAGGGAGAACTGTGACTCTAACGCGCATTAACATTGCTTCCTGTGACCCAACTCGAGTGAACTGAGCGTGTTTTTATACGTTAAAAGTTCAGGACGCACTTTTCTAAGGTGAATAAATGTCCTAAGCGTCACAAAAACAGTTTTAACGCAGCAAGCTCTGATATTTCAAGGACTGAAGTGTGGAACACAGGGAAACTGAATTGGTCGGACCCTCAAGATGTTAAACGGATCTCAGAACAGCTCGTCGTATTGTAACAAGAAATTCATAAGCAATTTCGATTGTCTTATGATGCCTTTTAGTATGATGACCTCTGATCTGCGCCATAATCTTGAAAACAAAGATGATTTCGTAATTGAATTTCCCACAGAATAAAAGGCCGCACACTTTGTGAAAGCTTGTAGGAAGCCTAAGCAACCGAGTTACACTTTAATATGTGCAAGGTTTGCTGTTACTCTGATATCATCAGTGGCGTATTGCGAGAAAGTTTCAGTATATTCCAAAATATTGATTCAGTTTCTTTCCTAACATTTAGCACCGTAGTCCACTATTGATCTTTTCTACAGGCAGGACCCGACTGAGGATTCAAGAAAATGAAAACAACAGCAGGTTTCGGGACGGGAACCTACGAATATTTGTGCTCTTCATCGATTATTGTGATTCTCAGACTCTTTTGCCGCAGAATTTCGATGGTCTCAGAGTCTCCTGCTACTCAGTTGATGAGAAGTACGAGTACATCACTGAATTCTCCCTCGACATCTCATTTCAGAGCCAAAAATGAGTCAAATCTACCAAGACATCGTCCAACCATCTACGATTGTTTCTAATGTAACAGAATCGTGATGGTCCTTCGTCATTAGATACAGTTAAAGACTAGTGTGTGTGGCGACATAAGATTGACGAACTGTGATTTATATTGCCTTTCGTGAGGCTGAACTGTACTCCGAAGGCACATCTCTCGCTGGCTGTGAACAACTCTACAATTTCTCTACAAAGAAAGAACTTAACTTTACGTTTCGTTATATGTTATACGCCACCCGGTGATTTTCCTCGTTGGGAAAAGAGTGAACTCATGCAGCCACAATTCCTTACCCTACCCAGGTGTCGGAAATGGGTACCGGCTTGACCGGGGGTTACCGTCATTGCATCCTGGTGTTAGTTATAAGGAATTTGATAAACCGATGTATAGGATGATATGTATCAGGCTTGATTGGAATGAATTATCTTTAAACAAAATTTTTTTCATTGGGATTGCATCAATGAGGAAACAGTGAAAACCATCGTCTCGATCGTTCCAGTGGACAAAATGCTTGTTTGCTTCATTATTACGTATCCTACTTTTCAGAATGAATTTTTAACCCTTTACAAGTACATCGGTTTATTTTTTGAGATGGGTTTATGACAGGGTGTTATTTAGTTATTCTTTTATTTGTCTCAAAGACAGATAGCTTGAAAAAGACTAACAGAAACATTACATTTCTTACTTTTTCTTAAATTCTACGTTTTCATTTCCGTTGCAAATTTGTTTCTCTCTCAAACGAAACATTGATGCAACAGAAGCAATTTCTTCATATCGCTTTATTTTCTTAAAACACCAATGATGAATTGCGTGCGTGTTCTGATATAAACTCTGTCGGCAAGTATGAGTTTTTATTTCCCTTCTGAGATGATTACAAATTTTATTTCAAAGAAATACGAGCATTTTTAAGCTTCGACTGAAGTAGGATTCTTCTCATTCCGCCCAACGCACAGGCGTTAAATATCACACAGCGAAAAAATTCACCTTCAGTAAGATTGGAAAGACAGAGCTCATCTCACTATATAAAGTGAGCGAGCTCCAGAGGATATTTTTCCACGTCATATAGAATTTATAACGAAACAATGATCGACAGGATGGTCCAAATCCCCTCCCCAAAAGAAAAAGAAAATTTTAATTCCGTGAGGCGTGGAGGATGAAAGTGAACCAGTTTATCATTTGCATAATCCCAACGGCACAATACGCCGCTTTTTCAAACAATATACGTATCAAAGCCGTACACTTAGCAACGTTAATTTTTCCGAGATTGTTTTGCTACGCTACGTGCCGCTGTGCAGATTGTAGCGCAGTCCACTTGGTAGAACTCCCTCCCTCAACACTTCCGCTATGACGATTCGAATCGCTTGAAAATCATCGGAAAATCGTTTGGAAAATCGTTTGAAAATCGTTTGAAAATCGTTTGAAAGTCGCTTAAAAATCGATAGAAAATCGTTTGCAAATCGTTTGAAAGTCGTTTGAAAGTCGTTTGAAAGTCGTTTGAAAATCATTTGAAAATCGTTTTGAAAATTGTTGGAAAATCGTGTGCAAATCGTTTGAAAATCGTTTGAAAGTCGTTTGAAAATCGTTTGAAAATCGTTTGAAAATCGTTTGAAAATCTTGCTCTTGGTCTCCTGCTTTACCCTCGGCCTATGACTCGACCTCTCAACTGGAGAGTATACGAATGCGAGATCGAGCGGAATCGCTACTGTAACGCCCAAAGTAAATCAGCTATAACGAAAAAGAAAATAAAAACTGTGTTTATTTAGAAGAAAGTTCATAGATTAAAATGTATTACAACATGTTGGATTTGAAAAAATTTGTTCATGAGGTGCCGTGGTTTGCAGTGGAGCTTGTGATCAATTATAAATGTTTTTAAAGTTTTTAATTGCTTTTACCATCGTAATGATAACCACTAGTAAAAATTGTTTGAGCCCATTTTTCTGTCACTGGTAAAATGATAATAATGGTAATGCCACTGGTAGAATGATAACATAAAAAGCAACCATGAAGAAAACATTTTCAATAATTACAGATTTAAAATTTCTCAACTTTCATTTCGTCAAACTGATTTCTAATTATATCTGTTAATTTACTATGAATCCAAAGGTAATTGTAATCTTCATAATGGACGGAAATAACTGCTCGTCGCTAAAGATTCGAGAGGCACTTTAATGCGTGTATTCAATTGTTATGTACGAGAAAAATTGCCTTGATGAAAACGTACGATTACTTCAAGCCACACAATCCAATACACTTTATGAAAACTCTGTGAAATGCCAATATTTTGTACTTTGGAATTTCTTACCAGATTGTGCAATTTTCTGCTCTAAACTGACGCAATCTCGGAAATTTTCGGATGATCATCAGGCTGAAGCGGACACACGGAACACCTTCCCGCAGGTCAGCCACTTTTCGGATCGGTTCGTTATCAGGGCAGGCTGGCGGAAGCGGCCGTCAGCACTTGATGAAGATGAATTTTCCAAAAAACGAACAGGAACTTTCAATAAAGGTTCGATTAATGGTTTTCTTAAGTTATAAGTGATTCATTACTCAAAATTTTTGAGGTATGTTGACCGATAGCATTTTTATTACTTTCCAAGAACATTTCGTAAATGTTCAACAAAGGTTCGATTAATGGTTGTCTTTAATTAAAGAGAAATTTGTTTTTTCGAAATATATTGCGTAGAAACTTTTTTAACAATTTTCCATTTTTAGTGATACTCGTTAAAGAGCTACATACACCTGTTATTTCTGAGAGATCTATTTCTTTTGATTATCAAACTGTGAACGTAAAAAACAGCAACTGCATTGCAATGACTTCAAGTTACTCACTTATTTAAAGTTTATTGCTCATATACAAAAAGTTGTGTGACTTGTAACGAAGTAATTTTTAAAAGACTTTGTTCCTAATTAATCTTGAGTGTCTTTTTTTATATTCGGACCCAAAATTGTAATTATGCAAAGTTTCTAGGCATGCCTTCATTCATGAGAACACACAAAATAAATTGAACGAACTAACAATAGAATATCAACATTTATATTTTACGAACGCAACATTCAGTCCGATGCACAGCGGAACCTGTCAAGAAAATGACCGGATTTCATTTTCACAAGCTTTTCAATGTCCCGCTTGCATTACAATTCAAGGCAGGAAGACATAAGGCAGGCATCAAGTGTGTTTTACGGTCGGTAACTTTTTCCGAGTCTTGAGAAACTCGTCAGTCCGACGCGTCACAAAAGCGACGCGAGGACGACACTAAAGATGCGCTCCACATCGCCTCGGACTGAAGCCTGCAGAGGTTATCAATTTAAAAAATGCCATTGGGCCTCGGAAAAGAGGACGACCTTGAAGCTGCGACTTAATGTTATGGTTCTTTCTCCCGCTCTTCCCCCCTAAAGGTGAATATATAGTCCCTGCATAGATAATAGAAAACCCAGAGCTCTTCTTGATAAGATAACTGCCGGATTTTGTCCATGAAGCACCAGAAGTGTTGGCGCGAGCAGTTAGATCGGAGCTGATCTAGGAAGTCTTTGAAAATGAAAACTTTATGGAAATGAAAAGAGAGTGAGAATGTAAATTCTATGGAGATGGAAAGTAAGTGGAAATGGATGTTGGATGGAAACTATATACGTATGTACGTCTAGAAAAATGGTAAAACCTGTAGGAATTGTATGTGGATGGAATTGTATAATCTACGAAAATTGGAATTTATTTGAAACATATAATGTACGGTATTTGAAAGTGCATGGATATGGCAACGTGTGAAAATAGAATATATCTATATGAAAGAAATCGTTGTCTCGCAAAGCTGGAGTTTTGACGACTTGGAATTAGTTGGTTTTCGTAGATTGCGTCAGGCGGTAATGCAAGTGCGGCATGCTATAAGTAAGAGACCCTAAGTAAATTCAGCCCTGCCGAAAACGATCTTTTAATACCCTGTACGTTAAGAAACTTTTGTGGGAATAATAATTGTCCTAATTGAATGATTCTTATTTAATCTCACTCCCAAGATAAAATCAAGACCCCACGTCATGATAAACATATTCATTCGCTATCGTTTTGGATGTCTTTTTATCAGCACTGATGAAATCGATGAATTCCGGAACGTTTGTGAAATATTTTGTTTATTACAACGTTACTTCTTCAATTTGATCACATAATGCATTTTTTTCCAATTATCATCGCCCTACGATGATGGACGTTTGGAAGTTTGGACTTGGCTCTGTTTCTTTGGATTCGCTTCTCGCCGTTCCGTGAAGGATTTGATCTAGCTTAAATTTTTCATCTTTAGCTAACCCAAGTTCTACTTCAATAGCTTACTCCGCCTGCAAACCTTGTTTTCAGTTCACAACGCACACTGTGTTGTTTTGTGTTATGCTCTCGTATTAACTTTTACCAGGCAATCGAGTCTCTTAACTTCTTGGTGTGCTGTACCAAGTTTGTTAGCTTCTGAACATGCTCTTCACTTCGGATGTTCGGGGCTAATTCTACCCAATTCTCCATTGACGCTATGACTGAGACTCACTAACTCTTGGCACAACTTTGTCGACCCTTCGATTCCAGAGGCTGGTCGAGTTTTCTGATTCCAGAGGCTAATCGAGCCTGTGATTCCAGAGGCCAGTGCTGGAATCCTGCAGATTCATGTACTTGAACTAAAGGAATCCTGGAAATTCCTGGACTTGGACTGCAGGAGCCCTGGAAATTCCTTTACTTGGACTGCAGGAACCCCGGAGATTCTTGGAATTGGATTGCAAGAATCTTGGAGATTCCTGGACTTGGAAATTCCTGCAGTCTAGAAGGAGATTCCTCCGGACGGGGAAGTTGTTGGCCCAGGAGCAAGGTCAGCTCCTTCGTCAAGAACAAATAACCGAGCCTGGCCGATTATGTGAGATTATTCACGGTTGCCACAACTTATGGTCAAGAGCACGCGCCCTTCACGGGAAGGTGTCGGCAGTTCGAATCCTGGCATTGCCGCCCGGTGATTCTCCCTTGTTGGAAAAGGGAGAACTCAGCCACAATTCCCCACTCCACCCAGGTGTCGGAAATGAATACCGGCTTGACCGGGGGAAACCGTCATTGCGTCTTGATGTTTGTAATGAGGCATTTGAAAAACCGATGCATATGATGATATGTATCAGGCTTAATTGGAATAAAACATCCATTCATAAGCTCCTTCTTGCGGCCCGCAGTTCTCTTCGTGACCCTCTTCAGCACTCTGATGTCGACCACTCTTATTCTCTTAAATCAATGAGTTCATTCGTTTTTATTTTGTTCATTATAATAAATAATCATCAGTCCCAAAGCTTTACTCGCATTGCGTGCCCCAAGTTTTGAGAGCTTTCCATTTTCTGTCTGGAATTGGAATGTGTATCTTAATAAGTGATCGAAAACATCTTTCACAAACTCATACGCCTTTAAGTGTTATTAAAGCACTTGAACTTATTTCAGGTTAATGACTGAATCAAAATGGTGGTTTTATCACGAAGATACATATACAACTATAATAGCAAACTTCTTTCTTTGTATATATGTATAGAGTCGAATGTTATGATTCATGGTTATGCATTGCGGTAAATTTAAAACGTTATCCTGTATCTGTTGTTTTATTTTAATTTAAACCCAAATTCAATTTTATTCACCAAATCATGAATTCGGGGTACCATTCCAGCCATTTTAATAGCCTTGGACAAGATACGTGATGAGCAATTGTTGGATCTTAAGTTAATTGAAAGCCTCCCTGACCGCAACAGGAGTAATCTGAAGTTGAGAGGCACGTTATACATGGTTCCCATTTTAGTGCAGTATTTATTTCAACAATTTATTTATCTCAAGCGAGACAGATGTAGATTGTTTCTCAAGTATAGTATAATAGTCAAATTTGAGTATAGCTACCTGGGGGCCCGTATTCTCACTTATAACTTGCATTTTTGAACAGGTTATAAATGAAAATTGGACAGAATCTACCCCCAAGTCCCGCCCAACTTTTCACTCCATGTCACACCAGCCCTCACAGATTGTTACTCCAGGCCACCATTTACCGAAACACATCGAAGCTGAAATATTCTGCAGACTAACACAGCCTCTGGCTCCGAAAAATGCAGAGTCGTGTACAATTTTCCCTCTGTTTTAACATGTTGTCTTCGCATATGGAAATGCTGGTTGAGTACTTTTTTCTTTTCACGCGTGCACAAAGTGTGCAATTATTTCCCTTCAATTTAGCTGTTTTTTAACATCATGTATGCATAAGTTAGCGCTACTGCATTACGTTCAAATAAATCACAAGTAAATAAGCGTAGGTAGCAGTCAATGGCAAATTACAGGCAAATCCAAGTGCATTGCATCAGCATTGAACGGCAGATCGTTAACAGTTTATTGTGATGTCTCACGCCAAAATTGAATCATGAGTCATGGTCATATTGAAGAGAGTGATTGATCGTCAGTCAGGAAACGCCGACAGTTTTCCGATCCATTCGCCGTCAGTTTTCGCTCGTGATGGCTTAAGTAAGTACCGTCAAAAATAGAACACGTTATTTTATCGTTTTTCTCATCCGTGAACTTTTATAAGTGATAACATCGTTTCATATTAATGTCTCTTCAGATAATCAGTGTTTTTTAAACCTAAACGAACTATTTACGATTACTTACGGTTTTTGTTGTTTTAATCGAGATTGACTGCTAAAATCCAGCATTCCTTAAATAAATAAATAAGCAAATGAAAATGTAATTAATATGTCATCGCTCTTACGTTTCTCTAAAGAAACTAATGGAAGAAAATTGCCGCTACCTCGAAAGCTCACACAATGAGGTGGCAAGGAGAGACTCTTTAGTCAAATCGGCGACACGTCAATCTCGCGAGTGTAGACGGAACTCGAAGTGAAGAGAGACTTCGCTTCTGTAAATGAACTGTGTGATTAATTTAGATCAGTTAGTTCGAGCCTTCCTAAACAACTGTGAGGCTTCGCTACTTTCTCAGTGTTGAGTGCTTCGCTAACGCGGGGCTTCGGCGTGATCAGAAAGCGTGGCAGCCTGCGGTGTGGACTGGAGCTGTCGACAGACCAATTAAAGAAGAATCTGATTCATTTTGCACAGATGAGGTGTGCCATCAATAGATGCAGTCTTCTCCAGTGTGGCAAAATACAGTGAATTTCGAATGCCTGGAGCGTCTGCCGGGAAAAAGTCGCTAATTATTTTTCGGAATTACGAGTTTCAGATTACTCGCTATTAGTGAACTTTTAGGCTGTTTTTCGTATTCTATATTAATATGATATTTTGTTGAAAATAATAGATTGAGTCAAATTCATTTGAACTGTTTGAGATTAGGCCTATTTAGAGGAGGTCTACTATGAGGAGAAAATAAACAAAACACTTCTAGACTAAATATGTATCCACAAACAATATTTAACTTATTACACAAAAAAAAAGTATCCGGAGATTGATAATAGATAAGTGAGAGAATAAAACTGAAAGGAAAATAACTAACATGAACAAGCGTATTCCCTTTTAGGGTTACTACATAATGTTAAGTAATGACATTGATAAAATTAGCAATATTTTACGAGCAACATTAGTAATTCAGTCAGCGTCCAATTTTAGGGAACACCTTTGTTGGGGTTAGATGGCTCAAGCTATAGCTTACAATCTTATCTAATCTAGGCGTGGTTTCGCAACGAATTTTAAACTATATTTTTTATGAAAAAGGATATTTGAAACAGATCACATCCTTATTGCAGCAGGGGGGTTTTTATGTAGCTCTATGATAATACTGAAATCAGGGCATCGAAATGCAGCCTAGATTGCCATTGAAATAATTATTTATCAAGACCATTAGGTGAAACACACTCTAAATTGCCTTTCAGAGCACAGCCTAGAAATAAATTCAATAAACTAAACAAACTTATCATGGTTTTGAGAGAGCGTAGATAGATTATTCTGTAAAACTGGATTTATGCTATATTCTGAACAGTTAAGTTGGTATTTTTCACTATCATTAATACATCGAACACATATGAGGAACATTAAAAAATAAATACAACAATAGAGTGCGTTTAAGATTCATACGCTTCGCCACTGACACACTTCGTCGAACTTGAAAAAATATTCAAAGTAAAACACAAAGCCGAAGTTTTCATGGAAGGCTGCTCAGGAAAAAAATAGAAGCAAAGCCTTGAAGACGCGTATTCACACTTCCCGTCTCAGGAGACGGTGTTTTGACTTGAAATTTTAAACTTGAGCATGGAAGAACACACATCCTGTGCCAACATTCAGCTACGCGGCAGCAAAACAACGCGAGCAAAAACAAGGAATAAATCATTGAATCTTTAGTGTGTGTACTGTCTACGTGCTTCTCATTTCCAACTATAACATAATTATATTTATAGTCTATTTATTGTGAGTATTTTTGGTGATTAGTTCACTGTGAATCTTTCTATTTATATCTTTTGTGGCCGTGAATTTTTCTATTCAAGCCTATTGTACCAGTGAGTATTTCTATCAATTTCTCTTGTGGCCGTGAATCTTTCTTTTTATGCTTATTGTAGTAGTGAGTTCTCCTTTTGATTTCTTTTGTGGCCGTGAATCTTTCTTTTTATGTCTATTGTAACATTGAGATTTTATTTTGATTTCTCTTGTGGCCGTGAATCTTTCTTTTTATGCTTATTGTAGTGGTGAGTTCTCCTTTTGATTTCTTTTGTGGCCGTGAATCTTTTTTATGTCTATTGTAACAGTGAGATTTTCTTTTGATTTCTCTTGTGGCCATGAATCTTTCTTTTTATGCTTATTGTAGTAGTGAGTTCTCCTTTTGATTTCTTTTGTGGCCGTGAATCTTTCTTTTTATGTCTATTGTAGCCATGTGTCTTTCTATGATATATGTCTATCGTTGCAACAAGTTTTTCGATTGATTTCTCCCGCTGCCACGAGCATATCAATTTACAGCGCCCACGTGTTCGCTATTTTGGGGTCGACGCACGTGTTGGCGCCCCAGCCATTGTACGGTGACAGTCGCTCAACTTCTCGCCAGTAAATTCAGATCAAAATTTCCTTCGAAGGGCCTGCGTTCGTTGTTAAGCCTCAGGGCCCTTTGAGTTTTTCTAAAGCAACATTTAATTTAAATTCATTCATTCATTCATTAACAACTGCTGAAAAAATCGCTTCGTACTCAATTGCTGGCTGAGCTGCGGAACATTTTGAATTTTTGCAAGCAAATGCAGCGCATGCAACGCGCTAATTGTCCTGCTGTCTGCTGTGGTGTCCTGAACCGCTCCTGCCTTTGATGCTCGGCGGGACCCCCAATTCCAACAAGAAATATTTATTAATTTCAACAACAAATACGAGCTATTAACTGAAGTCCCGCGGCTTTAAATGCACGTTGATTTAATTGCTCATTTTATGTCAGGAGCGACGACCGTTCAGACCGAGACCTGCATGCGACATGAGCAGGTTTCGCTGGGCGCTGTCATTTCACTCTAAATTTAGACATGTGAACTTAAATATTTCTAGTGCAGAGTACCCTTTACACTTTTGTGTTGATGCAACAATTAAAGTTTATGAAATTTGTTTCACGGGAACTTTACTATTTCTGGAGCAAGGTGTACCTTTTGACTTTTAGTATTAAGGCAATAATTATAATTTGTAAAATTTGTTTCGTTATTTCTGGTTTATTTTTGATTCAGTATACCATTTTTTTTAGTTTATGTATTCATTTTTTAAAAAATGTAGAGCAAGTTAACGTAATGCCTCGAACAAATTTCGATTGAAGGGCAAATTTCGAACTACCTATTTGTAGTGTTAAATTAAAATTAGCTGCTTGAAAATTATCATTTCTTTTCCTATCATCTTCGAAAACAATACAAGAGATTTTTCATCAAGTGCAAAAATTTCAATTCAAGAAACAAAAAAGAATCACTATCCCTTCGCAATCCCCACAAGGCAATGGCATCATTTTTATTCACCTTGAAAAGTAAGAGGAAAAAACTGCAGTGATCTCACACACTCATTCATCTCTTCATCATTTCAATCAAAGTTTCTGACGGTCAGATTGAAACATCGACGCTTGAACTTTTTTTCTCTTTTCGGGCGGGATGGAGTTAGACTCCCCCATTGATCTGATGGTCCGGAAGAGAATCACGGTGGTGTGTCGCGAGCGATTTTTGAAGCATCTGTAGCAGCCGCCGTTTGAAAAGTGGCGCATTTGACCGGGTTTGTGGTCCACGATTTGCATGCGGATGACAGAATATGGAAGCGCAGTCCAACACGTGTTTTGGGAGCCAAAATTGATTATAACTGCTCACAGTGAAATACTTTGCATGTCGTGAAAAACCTCACGTTTTAAATTACAAATATCAAAGGAAATAAAGCATTACAATCAATAGTATTCTAAGCCCCCATACGTCAAGGTTACAAAGTGCGTTGAACTGAGCCGTTCATCACGGAGATGTCAATGTTGTAGTACTGATTTATTTACTGCATCAGTTGAGCGCAGGCTGTGCAATAGCGAGCGTTGTGCGCACTGATGACGTCGGGTGTGGCTACGAGAGCAGCATTAACACGTGCAGTGCTACACACACGTGCAGCAGTGATGCTACACACACGTGCAGCAGTGATGCTGCACACACATGCTGCTCTAACAATCACACACAGCAACGCGTGCTGTACTTACATACTCGTGCGCAAATGCGTGCTGCTTTTGCGCATATTTACGTGCCATACATTCACATGCAGCAGCTCGTGCAGCTCGCATTTAAATGATCAGATCTAAATAGAGAAGACATCACAAAAAATCCAAACGCAATGACAGCGCTTTCATGGCTGCAGACCAGCTCGTAATGGAAATCATTTACCGGAAATCATCAAAAATTCCCTCTCTCATTTTGTTATTGAACGCGCGATGCTAAATGTGGCTGGAGCTTGTGGCGCGGTCTCCTGCGTGGCATATTTCTTTACACTCAGAAATTGTTCTGAATTTTTTTGGTTTTCAGCGTTAGAAATTTTTGTGTAAACCAGCAATTTCTCTTTACTTTATATAATATTTAGAGTTGGGCGAATGTCTGTTTAAACGAGGCAATTTCTCTTTACCTCATATAATATTTAATATTTAGAGTAAGGTAAATGTTTGTGTAAACAAGGCTTTTTCTCTGAACTTTATATAATATTCCGCTGGGCGAATTTTTGTGCAAACAAGGCAATTTCTTTTGACTTTAAGTGACATTTAGAGTTGGGCGAATGTCTGTGTAAGCGAGGCATACTTTGTATTATTTTCAGTGTGGCGAATGTTTAATAACACAGCAATTTCTCCGAACTGTATTTCATTTCACTTATTGTTTGTTCAATTTTTCCGAACTTTATTTCATATCAGGTTTAGCGCATTTTGGTTTAAAGTGAAAAATTGCCCATAATTTCATTTTCAGTGTGACCAATGTTCGTCTAAACAGTTTCTCAGATCCTTACGTATTCGCTGCAGAGGCTCTTGTTTTATGTATTTTGTCTGAATGCTGCTCTGTTTTGCTCAATGTTCGCATCACTCGTGGCTGAAGTGGGGCGGTTGTGAATGCAATGATGCTGTGTGTAGTAGTCTGCTGATTCATGGTCTGTTATTTTACTCATACCGAAATTGTGTCTCATTCTTTGTTACTAAAATTGACTTTCAGTGTTGATTAAATTGAGTCACTGTTAATGTATCTGAGTCTCACTGTTAATGTATCTGAGTCTCACTGTTAATGTATCTGAGTCTCACTCTTCATGAAGCTGAGTCTCACTCTTCATGAAACTGAGTTTCAATCTTACCGAAATTACGTTTCACTCATGGTTACTAAAATTGAGTTTTAATCTTCATGAAACTGAGTTTGACGTTTAATGAAACTTAGTCTTACTCTTGATGAAACTAAGTCTTACTGTTAATGAAACTGAGTCACTGTTAATAAAACTGAGTCTCATTGTCACCTAAATAAATTAAGTCTAAGTTGCTAAAGAGAAGCGCTCGAAGACGGCTTTATTGGCTCTGAAACGCGCCTGATAGCTTCACGAGAGTTCCAAGTACCGCCAATGTCCACCCACAAATTAGCGCGCAACTTCCACGAACCGAGCACTGAGTTGACTGCTGCTCGGGCCCGCTGTCTTTGCCTGCCCACACTTGCAGGCCGGCAGTAACCGGATAGATTCGGGTCTTCCAGGACAATTTAATAGCACCATCATGCCATTGTGAAGTTATGGAGCCATAGTTGAAGCTATGCTTCATCACACTCATAGTATAGGCTAGGGCGGCAGCCGGATAGGTTCGGTGGTGCTACAATAGCGTGAGGTCTGCCACACTGTAACATGAGGTCTACCTCTTGCTAGCACTATAGGTTACTAATGGATATAATCATTTCTGTAAGTTTAACTTAGCGATAAACACTTAATTTGTACGCCTCAAACTGCACCTGGGTAGGCGATATATGGCGTTAGACCGCACGCTATAGTAGCACCCGCATAGTATGGACTATGGCAGTAACCGGATAGAATCGGAACTGCCTCATGTAATTTTCATCAAGTTCCAGTAGTAGTAGTGTACTCCTGGCGTTGAAAATGTTCTTCTAATTCTTTCGTGAAAAGCCATAAGACGTTCGGGAAAACTGTTTCAAATTAACAGTTTGAATGCGCATCCATTCTTTTTTCGATTTCTGTATTTTTGAATTGAGATAATGAATTTCAGCTAACAGAAATGATTTCCAGTGAAGAAAATCTGGAATTGGCAATCACGATAAAAAGTATAGATGTTGAGAGTCGAGACTGGCAGACAAAGCAAGCAAAAAACTGAGTATTCATTTAAAGGGAGATCATACCAAACAAAAACTAAATAAGGGTCTTAAATTTAGAAATGGAAATCAGAATTATTTCATAAGCTGTTTCTCGTGAGCGATTGCTTTGTACTTGACGAGAAGATGGAAAGGTTTATTTTGTTTCGTCGACGAATTGCTCGGAGTTTTGCTACATGCAGCGCATTAATTGCGACTAGAATTCTATAGGCCAAAACTAAAGAATATTTTTGCTTTGAACATAAATTATCTTCTTTCGTGTCCGCCTTTGTATAGCCTCCGCAAAAATACGCCTCAGTTTCGTTGCTTTCGAAAAACTTGGCGCCACTCAGAGCAGATTTGAATACATTGTGAGACATTGCTTCTCATTAAGCTTCGTTTTACATATTTTCAACTTCTTCCTAGTCATTTTAGGAATTTTGAGCAGCCGGGCTTGAGCAATCTCGTTCTTCTCTCAACTTAATTAAGGAGAAAATTGAAATTGTTGCCGAGCTAACGTGAGATTTTGTTCTTCCTTGTCAATACTGAAATTAAGTTCATTCCTTTGAAGGGAGAATCTTCTAAATGAGAGCATATGCGAAATAATAATGCTTTGCATCTATTTCGGTTTAACGATTCTGAACCAAGAATTTTTTTCCATAGATGAATTATTAATTTCAAATCAGTTTCGAGCATACAAGTAAATTTTGAAGAAGCACACATGAACTGATTAAGAAGCTAATAGATGATATGTGGACATTCACATAAATAAAAATATAGCGATGCACACTTCAAACAAAATAAAAACCGATTACAGAAAAATTCTCAAAGGAACTAGTCAGAAAATAAGTATTACAGAAACCACTCACAGATATTCATCACAAAATAAATTCTCAAGAGATCAGTCATATAAAAAATACCATTGAAACCAGTCACCGAAACCAGTCACAATAAATGCCATCGAAACCAATCAGAAAGTAAATACCGCCGAAACCAGTCACGGACTAAAATGTCACCGACACCAGTCTCAGAATAAATGTCACCGATACCAGTCACAAATTAAATATCCCGGAAGCCAATCAGAAAATAAATGTCACCGGAACCAGTCGCAGGATAAATATCGCAAGTCACGGAATATTTACCGCAACCAAGTTGCAGCAGAAGCTCCGTCATTTGCCCGACTAATATATTCCCCTTCCCCCAGAATTTCATTTCTGAACAAAATTTGGACCGGGGCATTCTAACCCATCGCACTAAATTTGTTTCCTGTGCAGTGAGCAAGCAGCAATTTATTCAGCGATCAAAGAATCACGCAGTCCAGTTTGAAGAATAACTTCTACTCGATTGCATATCGGCCAGGGCAGGTTTGACAGGCCAAAACTCTAAATGATCTCTTTAGTCTCTGGCGCTGAGGAAGCACGGAGAGCTTTTGTGCTGTTGGACTGCCGCGAAATTGAAAGATAATAATGATTTAATAATTGAAGGATAAAAATAATAGGGAAATAATAATAATAGGAGGAGGATAATAATAATGATTGAAGAATAATAATATAGCATAATAATCGGCAAAGGTAGGCCTGTGCTGGTACTTCTGGTTTCCTAGAATGACTGTGTTAGCCATCCTTATAACGCTTATAGTTCGTGCATTTATTTATGTATATATTTGCGCAGTGTCCTTATCTGGAAAAGCAAATGAAGACGGAAAAGCTTACAGTGAAGTCTGTGCCCTATACACGCTCGTCACACTCTTCCAATCCTTTAATAAGTCTTCTTTTTCTAATGTCCATACAATTAATATTACTACTACCACTACTACTACTAATTCTTCTAATTCGTGGAATTAGGATGGAATTCATCCTATGTATGACATTTACCAACTAAGTGACAGACTGACTGAGGTCGACAAAATAATCTTTCATTTTCTATGACGTGGATTCAACGCGGATTATCTATGATATTAAAAACCTCAATCAGGTAAGGAACAAAATCGAGAACGAAAGCTGGTGTTTTGTGATTGGTTTCACGTGCGCGAGTAGCCATTTTTAGAGTTACCTATTTTGACCAGTAGAGGCTTTTCAGTTGTATTCAGTTAGACCTTCATTGTAATACTATTGAAAGCTCAAACAGGCATCTTCTGCGTGCACTGCTTTGGATTCTACAGCCTCGTGTTTCGTCATGGTGACATGTTAGACAGCAGGCCAAGACCTGTGTATTAAAACATGATAATTTTTCTCATTAATTAACCTTAGGTGTGCGTACCAATTAACCTAGAGTGTTTCTCTGAGTGAATAATCCTCGCAAGCTTCTCCCCACTATCGCAAGGTTAATGAGAAACAGCTTTCAATTATAATTTCGTCCTATGAAAGCGATTTTAATCCAGCCAGATAACGCCTCTATACCGCTAGTCAACTTTTGCTAGCATGCCTTCAATACAAATGAGAAAACAAGTAATATCGTACATAAAAATTACTTGTCAATTAAATTATAAATGTATTATGTAAGTAATTTTTTTATGCGATATTCTTCATTTTCTCATTCATATTGTAGATAGAAAAATATTCTGATGGCTGTTTCTAACATAGCTTTCAATGTTTCCTCATAACAAAGCCCCTTTTTCATCGACTTAATCTTCAGGATTTTATCAATAATTATGATAGTCAATATTTTTATCGGATGGTACTTATAAATTAAATATAATAACAGTTCACTTATTTCATTCAATGTTGCTCAATGTATATCACGTACTAATTGCAGTCGTTCACCCTGTCGATGTTCATTGGATGAACAAGCGACAGCGCATGAACATCTCTGTGTCACAAAAAAGATTCATTTGATACATAAACTGGGAAAATTGGTGCAAATAAACATAAAGTTAAAAATTATCTGCCGGTCAAACTTGTATTATTGTAAAAAAACTCATCTGTTTCGTTATTAATGTATGGAGTTCGGAAGAATAATTATATTGATAGCTGAATCTAGGGTGTAATTACTCAGCGTTCATCTGTGCTACACGCTGTAAATATGACATATCTTTGCCTTAGTTTCAATGTTTGGCAACATGTTAAGTAGAGATAAATGCAAAATAAACTAGCTGCAAATTATCTCAATACACTATTCAGCTATTACTTCAGAAAATTACAACATTTAATGCTTGTAATTACACCGAAAACAGATCAAGTAAATTTTTCAGGATCTTTAGTCTATGACATGCACAGCTGTAGTGAATACCAATAGGTGCAATAATCCCTCTACATTATAATAAGCAGTTTCCTGCTTGTTTGCACACTTGCTCGTTCTGTCCTTTCTCTCACTCTGTAAATTGGATACCTGAACGCTACGTAACGAACTACGTAATTAATAAAAGGACGCGTCAAAATAACGCATGAATTTTAACGCCCTTTTTGCAAGGCCGTCTTAGTTAGGGATGCATAAGCAAACTCGGTATCTTATTTTTCTGTTTTCCAAACTCGCCACTGCAGGCTAGTCTGTAGTGTACCTGAACACAAGAATTGCATTAATAAGCTCAGGCAGCGAGGAATTTGGCGCACCACATGAGTGACTGTAGGGTGACAAAAAAAAAAGAACGGTCAAATTCATGCGTTCTTTTTGCGCCACATTATATTTTTCAAGAAAACAAATTTTTGGGTAGAATGCAATTTATTCATATTGATTGAAACTCATGTGAATTTTATAAAACATAACATCAGAGGTGTGAGGAAAAGAAAAGACACCCATTTAAATTATTTGACGAAATGAATTATAGTTAGTTCGAACTTGAAGAGATGCCGTCAGTTGTGTCGATGGTAGTACTCAAGTCACCATGCGCGCTGTCTACACCAAGTCTATTGAAAAGTAGCGTTCTGGGAATGCATTGGTGTCGTAAACAAAACACTCATCACGCATCGATTGCACACAGAGAAGAGCGTGCCGAGCCAACAATGATCCAATAAAATATTTAAACCCACCAGTCATCGTAGTCGACAGCTGAACAAGTGGCTCTTCATCATCCAATCCAGTTGAAAGTAGTTCATATCACGCTACGCTGGGCTGGCTGGCTTGTAGTCGAGTGCGTCAAAAGTGATTTTTTTAAACTTAAAATGTTAGAAAAAGTTCACCGAAAATATGAAAGGATATGCAAGATTTTGTTTCACTCTAAGCTGATTGAATTTAAACTTGTAATGAACTTGTATGCAAAGCGACACAGGCCTCTTATTATTTTGAATTAAAATTCTCTTTAATCATAAGTATTACATATTCTAGGCCATCATTTCTCGCTTCGTTTATAACACGTTTAAACTTTTTCCCAACTCTGAGACGAACTAATTATAAAAAAATTTAAATCAAAACTTTCTCGCGATCCGTTGTTTTAAAAACTCAAATCCAGGAGCATCCAGGGCAAAATCAGGGTCAGAATTTCATGCATTCAGTTTGGCAGGGAAACTTTAGATCTGCCTCGTTGCTGGAGAGGCCGTCAGTAGTTCAAAGCCAGAAAGTACAGTTTCGAAGGAAATTCCTTTTTTAACCCGGGAAGCAAAATCATGAACCGGAAACCTGTGAACTTTAGAACCATTGCCACTTTTTAACCTTGAAGCGATACATTTTTCCGAAGTAACTCATATATGTTACTTAACCAAAAATCGTAGACATATATTTCAAACTTTGTTGTACCAAGTTGAATAAGATTTTTAAAAAGGCAAATTTTAGGAGTGTAAAACAATGTACTTTAAGAGGAAAAGAAGTACATAAGAAACAACCTTATTCTACTATCTACATCTCACGATATGGAACTAAGCGACACCCACAGTAAATCTACTCTATAAAATTGAACAATGGGTGTAAGGAACTGATGTCATGAATTTCTGAATGGGTTAACTGTTGTGTACGAACCCGGTCTTCCAAACTATAGCCGCAGCAGATGGAAAACCTGTGATATAAAACGGGACAAATTGTGGACTGGTAGGTGTAATGACCTACTGTCTTACTTGAAATGACCCTCAGACAGTGAGAGCGAGACAACAATCACCCTCAGACAGTGAGAGCGAGACAACAATCACCCTCAGACAGTGAGAGCGAGACAACAATCACCCTCAGGCAGTGGGAGCGAGACAACAATGACCCTCAGACAGTGAGAGCGAGGCAACAATGGCCCTCAGACAAAGAGAGCGAGACAACAATCACCCTCAGGCAGTGAGAGCGAGACAACAATGACCCTCAGACAGAGAGAGTGAGACAACAATCACCCTCAGGCAGTGAGAGATAGACAACAATCACACTCAGACAGTGAGAGATAGACAACAATCACTTCACCCACCAGTAGCGTAGTCCAGTAACGACAACAAGCCATCAATTGCCAACAGATGGTCCGTCCTACGGCAGATTATAAATAGAACTACTGGCGCGTTGCTATTCCTGTCTCAATGCTTCGCATCTGTGTCAGATATAAGAGTATTTTCCGGTTCTATATAGCTAGAGTATTCAACAAACAAACACCAGTCATCGAGACACAATATAGTCCCATGTAAAGATTATTTTAATGAGCGGGAATGCATGAGACGTTTGCTGAAGTCACAAGTGTTCCAGTAATTCCCTGTACAACAAGTGAATTCCATTGACCAAAATGTTCAAGACTGTGTGATGGAGTTTCAAATGTCAGGGAAAATAGGATTCGAAAATCACTAACAAACGACCTACGAACGATAAAATGGTTCCAGAAATACGTTTTCCGTGAGTTCGATAAGCTCGCGCTGTAACTACATTTGACACTCTGTCGAGATAAAGCCGCCACCTCATTTAGAGAGGATACACCCGGCCGCGGGAGCTTAAAGCGATTCCCCTCTTCGGGTTCTCTAATTTCAGGGACTAGAATAGCGCACGAAGCTGGTAAGTGCGCAGGACAAACAGGACGTTCTATTCCGGGTGCTGTGCGCCACGCACCTTGAAAATTTGAAAGTCAATCGTTCGAAAAGAGTCAGTTTTGAGAAGGATAAGTTTTCTGTGCCGTTGTCACATACCACAGTAGACGAAAAACACATGACTCAATTTCGACTGATAAGCTTTGTAATGCAACCGCAATTTCTGCAGATAACCTCCTTGTATCATAAATCAAGCTTGTGACAAACATGAATGTGAATAAGCGTAAATTTCTAACCACGAAGAGAAACCGTTGAAAATAACGATAAGTAACTAGGCTTCTGTCACCTAAAGAGAAAAGTTGTATTTCTCTGATCTCCGTGCGACAAAACCGTCTCTGTTTACCTCCAAAAAATAAAACCTACCGGCAAGGGAGCACTTTTTCGATTTCACAGAGACGCTGGCCTAAAGTTATGATGAAAAACAAAGTAAACGGTACTTGGTGTTGGATGTAATTCTGGGGTCGGTACTTGGTGTTGGATGCAATTGTGGGGTCGGTACTTGGTGTTGGATGCAATTCTGGGGTCGGTACTTGGAGTTGGATGTAATTCTGGGGTCGGTACTTGGTGTTGGATGCAATTGTGGGGTCGGTACTTGGTGTTGGATGCAATTCTGGGGTCGGTACTTGGAGTTGGATGTAATTCTGGGGTCGGTACTTGGTGTTGGATGCAATTGTGGGGTCGGTACTTGGTGTTGGATGTAATTCTGGGGTGGGTACTTGGCGTTGGATGCAATTGTGGGGTCGGTACTTGGTGTTGGATGCAATTCTGGGGTCGGTACTTGGAGTTGGATGTAATTCTGGGGTCGGTACTTGGTGTTGGATGTAATTGTTGGGGTCGGTACTTGGTGTTGGACGTAATTCTGGGGTCGGTACTTGGTGTTGGATGAAATTGTGGGGTCGGTTCTTGGTGTTGGATGCAATTGTGGGGTCGGTACTTGGTGTTGGATGCAATTGTGGGGTCGGTTCTTGGTGTTGGTTGCAATTCTGGGGTCGGTACTTGGAGTTGGATGTAGTTCTGGGGTCGGTACTTGGTGTTGGATGTAATTCTGGGGTCGGTACTTGGTGTTGGATGCAATTTTGGGGTCGGTACTTGATGTTGTATGCAATTGTAGGGCCGGTACTTGGTGTTGGATGTAATTGTGTGGTCGGTACTTGGTGTTGGATGCAATTGTGGGGTCGGTACTTGGTTTTGGATGCAATTGTGGGGTCGGTTCTTGGTGTTGGATGCAATTCTGGGGTCGGTACTTGGAGTTGGATGTAATTCTGGGGTCGGTACTTGGTGTTGGATGTAATTCTGGGGTCGGTACTTGGTGTTGGATGCAATTTTGGGGTCGGTACTTGGTGCTGTATGCAATTGTACGGCCGGTACTTGGTGTTGTATGCAATTGTGGGGTCGGTAGTTGGTGTTGGATGTAATTGTGGGGTTGGTACTTGATGTTGTATGCAATTGTAGGGCCGGTACTTGGTGTTGGATGTAATTGTGTGGTCGGTACTTGGTGTTGTATGCAATTGTAGGGCCGGTACTTGGTGTTGGATGCAATTGTGGGGTCGGTACTTGGTGTTGTATGCAATTGTACGGCCGCTGCTTGGTGTTGGATGCAATTGTGGGGTCGGTACTTGGTGTTGTATGCAATTGTAAGGCCGGTACTTGGTGTTGGATGTATTTGTGGGGTCGGTACTTGGTGTTGAATGTAATTGTGGGGTCAGGGTAAAATTTTTCAAAGCGCTAAGTTTTATTTCACCGTTTTTAAAGTATATTGTTTTCCTTGAGGCT
The DNA here is from genome assembly GCA_030386875.1 of Morinoia aosen. Taxonomy (NCBI): domain Eukaryota; kingdom Metazoa; phylum Arthropoda; class Malacostraca; order Amphipoda; family Talitridae; genus Morinoia; species Morinoia aosen. The sequence goes on from CM059574.1 coordinate 40,292,198, forward strand.
TTCTGCAAGTCAAGTTGTAATCAAAATATTCTCTCTACTCTTCAAGCATTCAACGCAACCTATTGCACCGATATGACTGATGTTTCACCTATAGTTCCCCTCGGTTTCATATAAACTGCGGATTTAACACAGAATACCGCCCGAGTTTTTACTCATTTTTCATGGAATCATGAATGACTGTTTGGTCACGGTACAAAAAATATTGCTTGGTACTTTGTCTCTCTCCGTGATCCCCTTAGGAAATCAGGCATAAAGCCCCTACCATTATTTTGATAATGGATTTCCATCTGCGTGATAATCCAGCAGGAAATTTCTGGATCAAGACCTGGAGGATAAATGCCATGTTTAAGTGCATTAGTCACTTATTCTGCTTACAAACAAAACGTTATTTTTTCAAAACTGCAACGATTGAATTCATAAATTTACTTTTTCTAGGCCACAAAGCCGTTAATTTTTACAAACCTATGATACGTAAGGAGGACACATATTGTAACATATTAGTTACATATTGTAACCTAGTTCGTTAATTATAATTAATTATGGCGATATTAATTATATCGCCAATTTGATTGTTATTTGCAATCCTACCAATTAAATAAAAGCGTGATGAAAAATAAGATAACACTCAAAAGTAGGAAAAAGACCATACAAGCCGCATTAACATTCATTAATTATGTTCAGATTCATTTAATCCGCAAGTCCAAACAGCAGAAGCCAATTACGCTGGGAGTGTCTTCCCGACTAACCATCTCCTTTAATCAAGCGCATTAAATTGATTGTTGTTTTTTTTATTAGCTCTGCGGGGAACGTACTGCATCTCCTGTTGTCTTGATACACCTATGAGGGTAATGCGTATTGTTCAATTATAAGAGTACGCATTGGGCAATTGTACAATAGAATTGAGAGAGTACTGCACATCATGCTATTGTATAATAGAATTATGAGAGTAATGCGCATTATACGATTGTAAAATAAAATTGTGAGAGTAATGCACATCCTAAAATTGTAAAATAGAATTATGAGAGTAATGCACATCATAAAATTGTGAAATACAATTTCGAGAGCAACGCGCACAATGCAATTGTATAATAGAATTAAAAGAGTAATACACATTATGCAGTTGCAAATAGGTAATCTGGGCATGAAGGCAGTGCTTTAATTTTTGTCCGGTGACAAATAACTCGGTGGAGATGACTGAAGGAATGTTGAGGTGAGAAAGATGTCCAAGACCCCTAGAGCCTGGAGCAATGTGACCCTATATTGATAACATGTTAATGTTGTTTCTTGAATAATTTTTAACTTGTCATAATCTTCCGATAAGGAATATCAGCCCAAATTTTCACGTCTGTGTCAAATCTCCATTTTAATTAACGCCATAAGATGTGATGAGGTGTAAAGACTTAAATAATACGGCTTGATCACAAAGGTAGAAAACAGCGGTTCTTCACATGGGGGGTGCGCTCCTCTGGGGGGGGCGTGAGCCTCCGCAGTAAAGCCTGATTTTTCCAGTAATATTTTCAACAAAAGGGTGAACTTTCGCTGTTGAATATGTTTGAAGGCCTATTTACAATATTCTTTGTTGTGAGCTCTTATTTACAAGTTCATCTGAAAACAATTTCTCCTGACAATTGTTAAGGGGGCGTGGGAGTAAAGAGGCTTAGAACCACTGGGCAGGGAAGATGAAGTTCGCAATGAACCAAATTTCTGCAGCAATTATTCCAGAATGAAGGTTTCCTAGCGACTGAATGTGAATCAGAATTGGGAGATGACCAGGAGGTGTTGTGCACACACACACAATTTTTTCCATTTCGCACAGAAGCTTCCCTGTGACAATGACCCGCAGATGGGATGAAGAAGATATGTTAATGGTTCACTTTTTCACAGCATCTATGCTTCTTTTGTTGTTGTAATTCCCGACTGTTCTATGTCAACGTATAGTATCATTTATGGGAAAAGGTAGTCTCAAAAAAGGCGCACAGCGAAGGCCGCTGAAACTACCGTGCTTCAATAAGTCTTCTGAAAACGAAGCTTTAAACTGTCAATGTCACTCAATCTCAGAAAGGCATAAACAATTATCTGCTACAAGTTTACAAACCTATTGAGTTGTAGGAAAATACCATAGAAAGTCAAACCAAGATGGGGCATGTTCAACGCTACCTCAGTGCCTGTATAGAGTGAAACAGAGCTGGAGTGATCATGGAATGATGGCCCGAGGCTATGAACAAAAATAAATTCTAGCAAGCGTATCGAGAGAGCTCTTACGGGGCTGTCCAAAACTGCAGTACGTACTTTCAAATTACTATTCATTCATTTTTGGCTTCATTTTGGGATGCGAATCACAGCCGCACTGTGGAAAAGAACATCAACCAGAATGATTTACATCTACCATCATGCCGGTTTGTAGTCCTTATCTTCCTACTGAAAAGCACGTTCGAGCTCATTACTTACCTATATATTCTACTCCTTTTGCACCTTCGAGTGGCTGAGCCGGGCACCTAAACAGTGACGGGAGCTGCATTCAATTTCTTCTTAAGGATCGATTGCTGTGGAAGTTTCTGTCTGGGCAGGAAACCTCGATCGCTGCGCTGAAGCTCTCGAGGCCTCAATCATTTCACAAAACCCTCAAGTTTTCAGCTACAAAACGCGAGTTGCAAAAATCTCCGTGAGCTAGGAAAATTGAAGTTGTTGTCCAACTCAGAAAGAAAATGTTGTGCAGTTGATTTTTCTTTCTATATATGTGTATATAAAATTTCACTGCACTACAGAAATACACTCAAATGAAAATTTTAATCGCGAAGTGCTATTATTTGTTTGTGCAGTATTGTTCGCACAGAATTTTGTCAGATAATAGAATAGTTCTATCCTTGGCACTTGAATTTCATGAAAGAATGCGTCTAAGTTTCTAAACAAAGCATCCAACATCCTTGGCGCACTCGGAGAGATTGTACTCGACAATATTATTACTGCTTCGTTTTTTTCTTGAGCATCCACACCTTTGGGAAGCTATACCCAAGAAGCCTTATTTGTCGCGTCAATATTTAGCCTTAATTCCAAATTTTGCCTCGTTCATTCGTGTGATCACGAGCGACTAAAAACCCTCCCTTCGCGGTAGCAGGCCTAAAGTTTTCCAGGTGTGTAAAACTCCAGCTAACATTTTGAAAGAAGTTTCTAAATGGTCTATTTGAACCGCGTTATTCGTATTGTGTTTCTTATTGAGTATTTTGAACGCGGAACAGTTCGGTGCTGCGATATCTTTCACGCAACTGCTCGAAAACTTCCAAGTGCGTCCAAGCAGAGCTTGGACGCAACAAAATGTTCGTCTCGACGTCCAGTTTTGCTGGGAATCTGTGAGTGTGTTCTTACGTACATAGCTTGATGGTGTAGATCAGTGGTATTCATTGATGGCGGCTCGCGATGACTCCATTCACGGCTCTCGAAAAATATTTTAAATAATTAATTAATAAGTAATTTGTATAGAATACGCTAACTTACAGTAGCTGCGGCTCTCTCTATCAATGCGTTTGACCGAAGTGGCTCTCTTGCAAAAATAATTGAATAACACTGGATCAAACGTCGCACAGCGAGTGTTTATAAATCGCTCTCTACACAGGAACACAAATTCACATTGATGCTGCTAATACTCACGTTTTACGGGCTCTTAATCGCAATGCGGCACTTGCCATATCAATGCATGCTAGTTTCATGGCTACCGCTAAATAATGTTGTTAGGCTATTATAAGTAACTAGTGTACACGGCCCGTCAAAAAATGGCAGGAATAGATATCGGACCAACTGAGCTTTAACATGGCTTTCCCATGATTTCCCATGCTATTCTATGGCTTTCCAATTCTTTCCCAAGTCTCAACCGCTGATATTCCATACAACCTAATCTAACCTACTGATACACGTGGTATTCATTCCAACTCCCAATCTGGTGGGTTAAGGCACCGAAAATTGTGGAGTTGATGAAGCTTGTATCACAGATACGCTCATCTCACACTGCAGGCTGGTGGGTGTGGCACACAGACGGACGGACGGACGGACGGACGCAGCTCTTATTATAGTATAATAGAAGATAGATAGCTAATTTTTCGTCCAATGCTACATAGTATCTCTGATACTGCTGTACAATGCTGAGAGACTACTTAAACCAATACCTTTATACCGTAAATGCTAGTATCACTGGCTTGGGCTGCTAGAGGCGATACATTTTTGCCGTTTATTTTAGTATCACTGCTGCTGCTTTGTATACTGATGAGATGCTGAAAGTAATACCCTTACCATAAATACGATTGTCATATAATATTATTGGGGAATTATAATGATCCATGTTCTAACTGGTAGCATTTCCTCAAACTCGCTATAATTACTGCATTACATATAATTACTGCGTATAATTACAATGGTCACCCTCTTTCTAATGGTGCAATTGTCAACTGTAAGGCAACAATGGCCTAAATTTTTGTTTTGGCTGGAATCAATTTCACCAAATTTGATCCCACGCTAACCGAACAGGAAGTTTACGGGTGTTTCATTTTATATGAGGAATACTTGAAGCGAAATGCATATATTTTTTTTATATAAGGAATACTTGTAAGTGAAATCGCAAATAGTTTTTTATATGAGGAATACTTGAAAGTGAAATCGCAAATAGTATTTTATATGAGGAATACTTGAAAGCGAAATGCATATAATTTTTTTATGTAAGGAATACTTGAAAGTGAAATCGCAAATAGTTTTTTATATGAGGAATACTTGAAAGTGAAATCGCAAATAGTTTTTTATATGAGGAGTACTTGAAGTGAAAACGCATATAATTTTTTTAAATGAGGAATACTTGAAGTAAAAACGCATATAATTTTTCTCGTGATCGATGTCATATCGTTGCGTGTAAATGTAATATCCGCTCGACTTTATTGTTCCGTGTTCGCTAATAAATCGCTCAGCCCGCTCGAGAAATGAAACCTCCTGCACGTGTCAATAGCTCAATGCTCTTTTTCGTGTCGTTTGAATGTGGAAACATTCTGGAATGAGAATAAGGCTACAAAATATCACTTCAATAAATGAAATAAATGAGAAAATAAAGTGCACCACCGGCACCAGGCGTGAAAAGAAAGAAAAAAACAGTTTGTTCACAATAAAGTGAATACATGAAATGTTCAACATTGGTTTTTAAAATACCTCAACATTAAGATCTATGGTTGACAGTCACACATGGGGATCGTAATAACCATGTCAATTGTCGAAACAAAAGATAATTGAGAGAAAGGCACGAAAAAAGGCGTTCCCTTCGCTGCGTTAATCTGATTTTCACAATGCAAATAAATACAAGTGACTAAGAAAACATAATCCTAGTGATGCATTGTTGAAAACACTCTATAGTTAGTGCTCACTTTAAATTAGAATATGGGCGTACGAATATCGGAACTAGTGATATGAAGGATTAATGTTGTCAAAAGTAAAATGGGCAGATTAAAATTATTTAGCGTGTAAGACTATGAGGTTGACATTTGGGACAATGTTTCATTCATACGCATCAACTAGTATATCATTTAACGAGCCCAATTTTAAAACCGATGTTATAAGCTGTGGGAGAACTTTTCTCATCAAGGGTGCAATTTCGAGCCTCCAAAGCAATTTTGCCTTTCTCTTGGATTCATCCAAAGCTGTTATACCTTCGTGATATCACTGGGGTGCTTTTACGAATGTTTGGAAAATAAGGACATACAAAACACTCAGTCTGTCACAAATTTAAACCTGTCACTTTAGGCAAAGATTGTGACCTTTTTCCATCTCACATACAGTGCATTCGGTACGTTTTGTAGTGTGAACGCTCCAAATTTTTCAATTCATGCTGGTTTAAAACTTTCCCTACACTGATTTTTAACTTTAAATACTCCATTTTTTCATTTAAAATTTCCGCACTCTTCCGATTACATAGTTTTCTCTACGGAAAAAAAAATTCTGCAACAAAATCAGTGTAATCATGCCCGTTAGCCAACATGCCTTGCAAAGCACGGATGTCGGAAAACATCAATTTATTGTATGGATAATCTGCTTGATTAATAACCAGCCCATAGTTACTGAGGGTGCAAATTTCAGTTCTTTTTTTGGCATCCGACCTCTCACGCACACACGCTATAGCGACTCTTGCCCCACACCAGTCTTGACCCACACCAGTCTAGCCCCACACCAGTCTTGACCTACACCAGTCTTGACCTACACCAGTCTAGCCCCACACCAGTCTAGCCCCACACCAGTCTTGACCTACACCAGTCTAGCCCCACACCAGTCTTGACCCACACCAGTCTAGCCCCACACCAGTCTTGACCTACACCAGTCTAGCCCCACACCAGTCTAGCCCCACACCAGTCTTGACCTACACCAGTCTAGCCCCACACCAGTCTTGACCCACACCAGTCTAGCCCCACACCAGTCTTGACCTACACCAGTCTAGCCCCACACCAGTATTGACCCACACCAGTCTAGCCCCACACCAGTCTTGACCTACACCAGTCTAGCCCCACACCAGTCTTGACCCACACCAGTCTAGCCCCACACCAGTCTTGACCCACAACAGCCTTGACCCACACCAGTCTTGACCCACAACAGTCTTGACCCACAACATTCTTGTCCCACACCAGTCTTGCCCCACACCAGTCTTGTCCCACAACAGTCTTGACCTACACCAGTCTAGCCCCACACCAGTCTTGACCCACACCAGTCTAGCCCCACACCAGTCTTGACCTACACCAGTCTAGCCCCACACCAGTCTTGACCCACACCAGTCTAGCCCCACACCAGTCTTGACCCACAACAGCCTTGACCCACACCAGTCTTGACCCACAACAGTCTTGACCCACAACATTCTTGTCCCACACCAGTCTTGCCCCACACCAGTCTTGTCCCACAACAGTCTTGTCCCACACCAGTCTAGCCCCACACCAGTCTTGACCTACACCAGTCTAGCCCCACACCAGTCTTGACCCACAACAGCCTTGACCCACAACAGCCTTGACCCACACCAGTCTTGACCCACAACAGTCTTGACCCACAACATTCTTGTCCCACACCAGTCTTGCCCCACACCAGTCTTGTCCCACACCAGTCTAGCCCCACACCAGTCTAGCCCCACACCAGTCTTGACCCACACCAGTCTAGCCCCACACCAGTCTTGTCCCACAACAGCCTTGACCCACACCAGTCTTGACCCACAACAGTCTTGACCCACAACAGTCTTGTCCCACACCAGTCTTGCCCCACACCAGTCTTGACCCACAACAGTCTTGTCCCACACCAGTCTTGCCCCACACCAGTCTTGACCCACAACAGTCTTGACCCACACCAGTCTTGACCCACAACAGTCTTGATCCACACCAGTCTTGCCCCACACCAGTCTTGACCAACAACAGTCTTGACCTACACCAGTCTTGACCCACACCAGTCTTGTCCCACACGTCTTGACCCACAACAACATGATCCACACCAACTTGACCCACAACAACTTGACCCACACCAACTTGACCCACATCAACTTGACCCACACCAACTTGACCCACACCAACTTGACCCACACCAACTTGACCCACGGGACGACGAACATATTTTGAGCAAGACTGCTATTCTTGTTCACAGACCTAGACAGATCGTCAGCAATCACGGCCGGTGTAATTACAGCTACGCAGCGCCAGACCAGCAATCCGCGGTAAATTCTGCCACAACTGGTGCCTTGCCGGGTTACTTTACTGGTGTTGGGTGACTGGGTGAGTTGGTGGGTTCTCTTTAGACTGGTTGGGTGAGTTGGTGTAAGCCCTTTGCTTAAAGTAGTCAAACGGCGTCTTGTCTCAGCTCTAGTGCATTTTCGAACACTTCATGGTAGTTTGCTTAAACTTTAAACGAAATATGTTTAGTTAAACAAGCACCGGAATAGTGGCATTGAAATCTATTTATACGTTTCACCAGGGATTACAACTCCCAAAATTACACATAAAATTTATCAACAGAACAACATAAGTGTCTAAGATGTTGACGCATTCCACCAAAGCCCGACCTCCACAAGCGAAAACAGGAGACGGTCTTCGGGGGTGAAAAGAACCGTCGGTTTTGTTAGTTCGGCTCTAATATTCTGCGACCTCGGCAGCATCTGCTCTTGGTGGGGCTGTGTTTCCATTTGAGGCGTGGGGCATCCTGAAAAATACTAGTTTTATTGAATATGCTTGTAACCAAGATACAGAATCTTCCATAAAAGCCTCATTCGAATGGAACTGCGAACGATTTTAGCGCACGGTAGAGGAAACAAGGTAGGGTCATTTCTATGGGAGAAAATACACCTTCTCTTGTTCGGCTAGCCAATAGGAAGGCTTTATTTTGAACAAGCTTGATGACGTCACCAAAACGCTATGTCGTTAGGCCATTAGTGGAGCCAGATTTTGAGTTAGCAGTGCTACCAGATAGAATTTGAGGGCTGCTATTGGTTCGTTGCCGTGACGTCAGCAAAACCACACCGTCAAAGAAAAATGACTGGTTTGAACCTACCTTGTTTCCTCTGCCGTGTTTCAGCGTTACCTCAAAAATGACAAGCTGGACAAAAGAGCAACTCATCTTTGGATCAACTGCCTACTCCAACCAAGGAAGGATTTTTTCTTTTGGCAATACCTCAAATAAAGAGTTTTCCGTGAAAAACCTACAAATCTACACCCGCTAAAGGCATCCATCGAGGAAGAAATCTAGCGAATTGGATCTAAAGTTATCAGAACGAAACTAGTATCTTTCCGAATTTCATAAATCCTTTGCCCTTTTTAATCCATTCATTAATATAGGAGTTATCAAATAGCCTTTCAGACCTCATAAATAAAAATCATCCAGTACTTTTGCACCGGGATCGTTAGATTGGATTATCGGTGGATCGTCCGACCGTGATTATCAAACTATGCTCGTTAGACCGGTATCGACAGACTGGAGCTGTTGGATCGGGATCACCTCACTGAAATCGTCGAACAGAGATCATCGAACCGGGATCGTCAGTCTCAGATAATCGATCCAGGATCGTATTACCGGAATCATCATACCGGGATCGTCAGTTAAGGATCGTCATACCGGGATGGTGTTACCGTGATCGTTATACCGGGAACGTCATACCGGGATCTTCAAACCGGGATCGTTCGTCCGAGATCGTCGGTCTTGGATCATCATACCGGGGTCTTCGGTCCATGATCGCCATACCTGTATCATACCGGCATCGTCATACCGGAATCGTCCTAACGGGATCGTCATACCGGGATCGTCATACCGGAATCGTCCTCCCGGGATCGTCATACCGGGATCGTCGTACCGAGATCGTCATATCGGGATCGTCATACCGGGATCGTCATACCGGGATCGTCCTACCGAGATCGTCCTACCGGGATCGTCATACCTGTATCGTCATACCGGGATCGTCATACCGGGATCGTCAAACCAGGATCGTCGTACCGGGATCGTCATACCGGGATCGTCATACCTGTATCGTCATACCGGGATCGTCGTACTGGGATCGTAATACCGGGATCGTCATACCTGTATCGTCATACCGGGATCGTCATACCGGGATCGTCATACCTGTATCGTCATACCGGGATCGTCATACCTGTATCGTCATACCGGGACCGTCATACCGGGATCGTCAAACCGGGATCGTCGTACCGGGATCGTCATACCGGGATCGTCATACCTATATCGTCATACCGGGGTCGTCGTACTGGGATCGTTATGCCGGGATCGTCATACCTGTATCGTCATACCGGGATCGTCATACCGGGATCGTCATACCGGGATCGTCATACCTATATCGTCATACCGGGATTGTCGTACTGGGATCGTCATACCGGGATCGTCATACCTGTATCGTCATACCGGGATCGTCATACCGGGATCGTCGGTCTTGGATCATCCTCATACCGGAACCTCATAAGTATTCCAGCGATGATAGACGAGCTCGTTGAGAGAAGTTTTCCAATATTTAAGCTGCCGTGAAGCTGCAGAGTTTTGTCTTTTAATTTTGATACATTTAAATATTGAGTTTTTTATATTTATCGTAAATACCTTTTGTAGTGCACTTGACGAATGAAAAATTTATCAAAATTAAAATTTCTCGGAGAAAATTAAAAATTGCTTGTTGAAACCCAGTTTTGTTTGTCTGTTTATTCTAGTGTATTTTGTTTTTCTGTACTAGCAAAATGAAAATTTTGTTAGTCAACGCCTAGAATTATAAATTTTCCAATAAATTGTATGAGACATATCAGAAAAATGCTTATGCAAGCAAGTAAAGTTTTCGATCACACTTACAGTTAGCATATACCTAACTATCAAGTGCAAAGCAATGTGTTAAACAAATCAGTTGTTTATTCCTGAAATATCTTTGACTCATAAACCAAATAAATTCATATTTTGCATTACTTACACACGCTTCAAAAACTTTTTATATCAAAATTTCGAATTTTTGTTCATTCTTTACCCCCAAACCGTCCCTCAATCAGCAGGTGCTTCAAATATTGTAATATAATTGCGTTCTTAAATCTTATTTTCTCTTATGGGTTTATTTCAGAAAAAAAATCATTTCATTGCTAATTTTTGAAACTCAAACTTATTTTTTGAACCAAATTCAGCCTTTACGCTAAGCTCATGATGAGGAGGTATCCAAAGCGGTCCTTTTCGTTGCCATAAACTTTTATTCGTTTATAGTTGCCCTTTGGCTCGCCATAACACCGAGCAATAATTCACATGAAAAATAAATAACATGAAGCATAACGTGATCGATAACTTGATGGTTTGCAAATATATTTGATTCATGCATTGAGAAATGCATTTGAGGCGGAGATATCATGCTGACTCAGTCTGCTCGAATTCTGCTCACTGTACAGTACAGCACAGCACAGCACAGTACAGTACAGCACAGCACAGCACAGTACAGTACAGCACATTACAGCGCAGTACTGCACAGTACAGCACAGTACACTACAGTACAGCACAGTACAGCACAGTACACCACAGTACACCACAGTACAGCACAGTACAGTAAAGCACAGTACAGCGCAGTACAGCACAATACAGCACAGCGCAGCACAACACAGTACAGAACAGTACAGTACAGTGCACAGCCAGGTGAAACAGCAATGAGACATTCAGGTTCAAGCGTTAAGCCATACATCTTCTGTAGTGAGAAGGTCAGGTCTTAAAAGATAAAATTTGTGGGAAAATAATTCCTTATCCAATAAGAGAACCATCCGAAGGCTAAATTGTCATACGCGTAGCGATAGTAATCCAAAAAGCAATAACCGTCCAAATTTATTGTATTCATTTGACTCACATTGTGTATTCAACAATGAAATTGAATTCAACAATGAAATTGTATTCAACAATGAAATTGTATTCAACAATGAAATTGTATTCAACAACGAAATTGTATTCATCAATGAAATTGTATTCAACAATGACTCACTTTATGGCCATAAATTTCAGACTCTCACTCATGAACACAAGTTCAACCCAGTTAAAATATGACCCAACCACGACGACCAAAGCGATTTCGAGTGCATAACAAATTCAACATGAATATGCAGAACGCAATTCTTCTACCCCAAGCAAAATCAATCAGCGGAAAACAAATTCCCGTTTGATCTCACGCCGCAATTGAAATGACGGAGCGCTCCTAACTTGACCACAGCGCAAATTTTGCCAGACGGTGCATCGAACTTTGCGCGTCCTTTTCCAGGAAGGCCGGGGCTTTTGGCATCTTGAAGGCAATATTGACCTAGCGCTGAGGCAGGGAAGCAGGTCACCTCACCCGCCTCCCTGGCCACCTCAGCGCTGCGTCTAGAGGTCACGAGCTCACCTGTCCTGCCATGTTTCACTCTCTGTTGAGGTCACGAGAGTTGTGGAGTTGTATATTCACGAGCTCACCCGTCCTGCCATGTTTCATTCACTGATGAGGTCACGAGAGTTGTAGAGTTGTATATTCACGCGCTCACCTGTCCTGCCATGTTTCATTCACTGATGAGGTCGCGAGAGTTGTAGAGTTGTATATTCACGCGCTCACCTGTCCTGCCATGTTTCATTCACTAATGAGGTCACGAGAGTTGTAGAGTTGTATATTCACGAGCTCACCCGTCCTGCCATGTTTCATTCACTAATGAGGTCGCGAGAGTTGTAGAGTTGTATATTCACGAGCTCACCCGTCCTGCCATGTTTCATTCACTAATGAGGTCACGAGAGTTGTAGAGTTGTATATTCACGAGCTCACCTGTCCTGCCATGTTTCATTCACTAATGAGGTCGCGAGAGTTGTAGAGTTGTATATTCACGAGCTCATCTGTACTGCCATGTTTCATTCACTAATGAGGTCACGAGAGTTGTAGAGTTGTATATTCACGAGCTCATCTGTCTTGATATGTTTCATTCACAGACGAGGTCGCGAGAGTTACGTATTTTGCAATGTGTGAAAAGTGTAGATTTCTTGTGGAGTTGGCGAGCAAAATGCCGTGCAGGACTGGATTTTAAACGTTTAGTGTTGAGGTCTTTAGCTTGAAGATGAGTTATAAAAGGGGGCCTATTAGCCATGTCATTGTTTGAAATTTGAAAAAAAAGAGAAATGTTATTTCGAGAAGAATAAAGTGATGATTTGGATGAGCTGTCTCAGGGGAAATGTCTTCAGTTTGTTGTAAACAAGGAAAAAAGCCCCGAGCGTGTGGGTGATAATTTAGGGTAAAACAGTCTTGTCTTCACCACTAATTCTAAAAAGCCCTCGCCAATTCTCAGCAAATTTTTTTCTTCCGCGTCATCAGTTACATAGAATTCATACGCGACTGATGTCATTTTCATCCCCTTAAACTGTACATCCCCTTAAACAAGTTAAGCTCTTGCGTGTTGTACATAAGTGTCATCAAAACATACGTGCTGATACGCAATGTTGCTACAACGGTTACCGACAGGACATCCTCGTCAATTCACATCCGCGCGAGTGCTCAGAATAAAATTACTCCTTACGTTCAAGAGATTGATTTGGAGAGATCTAAATGACCAAGCATTTTTGATTTTTTTAATGGACCGTCCGTGTGAGCATTATATTCTAATTTTCTAACGCTGTAATAGCTCTTTTTTGCGGCACAAAAAGCAATTTGGTTTTTTCATATCATTGAACGAATATCTCAGTTAAAATATTTAGAAATGAGACAGGACCATTTCTGAGATTTAACGTTTCAGCGCATACCATAACAGCGCGTTTAATGCTCATCGCACAGTGCAGTATAGCATAGCACAGCACAGCACAGCACAATGTAGCAGAGTACAGCACAGCATAGCATAGCACAGCACAGTACAGCGCAGCATAGCACAGTACAACGCAGCACAGCACATTACAGCATAGCACAGCACAGCACAGCCCGCTGCACCTAACGTACCGCTGCCGCCGCCTTCATTAGTCGCTCAAACGAGGAGCGCTATTCTCGGCCTGAGGTGACAGCCTCTCACTGACTCTCAGGGGCCCTCACTGAATCTCAGGGGTACTCAGGGGCTCTTACTGACTCTCAAGGGCACTCAGATCTCTCACTGACTCTCAGGGGGCACTCAAAGATTCTTGGAAGTATTGAGAAGTAAACATTGACTCTCAGGGGCACTCAGAGGCTTTACTGACTTTTACAAACAATCAGAGGCCCTCACTAGTTCTCAGGAGTCTTCGGAGCCTTAACTGATATTCAGGGGTCTTTAGAGGCCCTTGTTGGCTGTCAAAAGACCCCACTGGCAGCAAGGAAACTCAACAGACCTTACTGGCTCTCAGAGGCACTCAGAAGCCTTGGTTGTCCCTCAAAACCACGCAGAGCACTCTAGCTCTCAGGAGCATTCAAATGCCTTTACAAGCCTTGAAGAGCATTCATAAACCATCACTGGCTTTCACGATTCATCAAATGCCCTCAAATGCTCTCTAAGGCACTCAGAAATCTGTACTGGTTTTAAGTGCTCGAACAAATTTCCATTGGTTCTAGAGGGACTTAAATGTGGTCCCTAGCTCTCAGGAGCACTGGGAGGCTCTCATTCGCTCCTAAACACTCAGTGACCCTTTAATAGATCCGGAAGCACTCAGGAACTTTTCTGGTTCTTATGGGGCAGATGTTTCTACTGGGCCATAAGTTTACTCAACTGCCTTTACTGGGCCTTATGAGGACGCAATTCCCTTAATAAGCCTTAGGAGGACGCAAATGCCTTTACTGGGCCTTTAGAGGACGCAACCTCCTAAACTGGACCTCAGGAAGCCGCAACTGCCTTTACTGGGCTTTTGGAGGATGCAACTGCCTTTACTGGGCCTTTGGAGGACGCAACTGCCTTATCTGAGCCTTAGTAGGCCACAACTGCCTTTACTGGGCCTTTGGAGGACGCAACTGCCTTTACTGGGCCTTTGGAGGACGCAACTGCCTTAACTGGACCTCAGGAGGCCACAACTGCCTTTACTGAGCCATTGAAAGACGCAACTGCCTTAACTAGGCCTTAGGAGGACGCAACTGCCTTAACTGGGCCTTTAGAAGCCGCAACTGCCTTTACTGGGCCTTTGGAGGACGCAACTGCCTTAACTAATTCTTAGTAGACCGCAACTGCCTTTACTGGGCCTTTAGAGGACGCAAATGCCTTAACTGGGCCTTTAGAGAACGTAACTGCCTTTCCTGGCCTTATTAGAGCCGGGCTTTTATTAGATCCGGAATCACTCAGGAACTTTTCTGGTTCTTATGGGCACTCATAGGTTTCTACTGGGCCTTAAGTTTACTCAACTGCCTTTACTGGGCCTTAGGAAGATGCAACTGGCTTTTATATAGGCCTTTGGAGGACGCAACTGCCTTAACTGGGTCTTAGGAGGCCGCAACTGTCTTTACTGGGTCTTTGGAGGACGCAACTGCCTTTACTGGGCCTTTGGAGAAAGCAACTGCCTTTACTGGGTCTTTGGAGGAAGCAACTGCCTTTACTGGGCCTTTGGAGGAAGCAACTGCTTTTACTGGGCTTTTGGAGGAAGCAACTGCCTTTACTGAGCCTTAGAAGGACGCAACTGCCTTTACTGGGCCTTTGGAGGACGTAACTGCCTTTCCTGGCCTTAGATCCGGGCCTTTATTAGATCCGGAAGCACTCAGGAACTTTTCTGGTTCTTATGGGCACTCAGAGGTTTCTACTGGGCCTTAAGTTTACTCAACTGCCTTTACTGGGCCTTAGGAGGACGCAAATACCTTTACTGGGCCTTTGGAGGACGCAACTGCCTTTACTGGGCCTCAGGAGGACGCAATTGCCTCAACTGGGCCTTAATGGACTCAATTGCTTTTACAGGGCCTTAGGCGAACTCATATGCTTCAACTCTCACTTAGAGCCAATTATATGCTTTCAAAAGCTCTCGTACGACATGTTACGATGCCTCAAATCCTAAATTATGCCTCAAAATCTGCAGCGAACACGAGTTGTCCGAATGAAGTACTTATTGTTTATTCGGATCTCTAATTAATTCCCTTCATCAGCTCTGCACGGTACTCTGAACCGTTTGGTAACCCTGCGTTTTGGGGACACACAGGAGCACTGAAGGGCTTAAAGGACACTCAGAAGGACACTCTAGATCTCAGTGGCTCTCAATTTCTGAGGAGCCTCTTCAAGCACTGCAACGTCTACAGCAACATTTCCATACGCTCATTTCTATGAAGTGAGTGAAAACCTCCTATTTGTCCTTAGGA
Organism: Morinoia aosen; assembly: GCA_030386875.1. Lineage (NCBI taxonomy): Eukaryota > Metazoa > Arthropoda > Malacostraca > Amphipoda > Talitridae > Morinoia > Morinoia aosen. Next base: position 40,307,928 of record CM059574.1, read on the forward strand.
GCATTTAGAGTTTTTATCTCGATTATTGTATTACACCCAGGATATAATGTACGTATAAGTATCGAACTCTTGTACTCATATCACTTCAGCGTGGATCTCTCAGATCCTCAATTCAAGAGCTATCGAGCGTTGTAGGCGACTTATCCGATTTCCACCGACTTCTAATACTGTAATTGTAATCTACGACTCGTGATCATCAGAGACAGGCACTGTGAGGCTTAGAGACATGGGTCGATCTTATCGTTACTCAGCAGCCCTCAGCATGTAATCAGAGGTGCCCACTCATAAGTGAGTTCACGAGGCAGGCTTTCCAAGGCTTCTGGTAGCAGTAAGAGCTGCAACCAAAGTGCTGGTGCTTGTGTGTCACAGTTGGTGACTGAAAACGCGATGGCTGTTATTCTCCTATTCCTACTCTTGTGCCCCTGCGTGATTGGTGTCAGATGGCACGGGACTTGGGTAACAACAGGCCAACCCGCTCGTTTCTGCAGCCCTGTTCTATTCTGCTGCAGTGTAAGACCTTCTAACTCCTGCTTGGACGACCACTACGGGGAGGACTTAGGTCATCTAAGCAGTGTTGAGTCAAATGCCCCTGCGCAAGTTGCCAAAGACATGAGTTGCTGAGCTGCTCCTCCAGACATCGAGTGCTGCTGCGCAAGTTTCCCAGTCGAGACGAAAGTTTAATTTCCTAATCATTTATTTCTATGCACAGTAAAATTTGGTATGTGTCGTATTCGACACACCATGCAGTGAAGGGTTTAAAGAAAAGAAATGAGCGATTCTCTTTTTATAATCTATGCCCTGCAGAGTCTGCAATCAATCTTACTTGAAAGGGATCTTATTAATTTTCACGATGTTCTGAAGCCGCTGCAAAATTATGGAAAAATTATACGTACAGCCTGCATTACAAAGTGTGTTCAACTACACTACTATTGCGTGCAAACTTAAATTTTCAGCACATTTTAAGCAGCAACTAAACTGAACGAAAGCACTATATTTAATAACCTTCTTGATAGAAATGTAGGCTAGGCTTGAATTTCGCTCAATTCAACGGAAGTGAAAGCTAACTTGACATGTAATCGTTTTCTTACTTTTTTGTAAAGTGACATTACAGAAAAAAGGAACAGAAGACGCTTTCTTAGTCTCTCGTCGTATTCTCTGTCAAGTACCAAGAACTGAATGGCAATGATACCGTAAGCTCTCTGAAAACTAAATTCTTTCCACAGAAAATTCAGGTTGCTTACCTCATGTTACGATTATGTATTGCAGGAATATTAGCAATTTTAGGTATTGCAAAGAGCACCACTTCCTTTGGAGATGAGAGAGGTTGCATGATTGTCAAGAATTCCGATGGTTTTGTGCGATTGTCAAGCTGCGCGACTGTCAAGGTGTGCGATTGTCAAGCCCTGTGATTGTCCTATACTCTTGTATAGCAGCCGAGAGCAGCTTTTACTGTACAAATAAACAGAAAAGCTTTCAAATTCAATTTTCCCGGGCTTTGAAAGCTTCCAATTCAATTTTTACCAATTCATCATAGTGTTATTTCTAACACAAACAGCACAGTTTTCACAGTTGGTGGCTCGAGAAGTTTTCGGCCGTATAGAACTTCACCAGACTATACAAGCACCGTTCTAGCAAAGCATTAACTGTACACATGACTTTATCATGAACTAACCCACCTGCGACCCATTGAGAAAGGTTGCATAAGAAACTAATTTTTGTCAAATACTTTTCTAAAAAACGGGTACTAGTAACAGATCGAACCCATTATACAGCGCTTTGAAATTTAAAATTTTGCTTTATGGTATCACAAAAACAGATAAAAAACGATGACAACCAAAAACGCAAACAAGCAAACGAGTAAACCAACAAGATCACCAGAGTTTCTCAGGCACATAGATTCAATCGTGTTACACTGCATTACATTTTATTCCTTTGCCTCAGTCTTCACGCACCTGTGACAGCGATTGAATAAACCTTCCACAACTCTCATCCGTTCGTAAGCGTGCCAGTGAAGCAAAAAGCGTCTGCCGTGCAGCTAGTGATGCTTGACATTTTAATCCCAGCGTGTACAAATCGCATCATTTCGGGTGTACTTTGAATGTTCTCACGCCGACTGGAGGCGAACACGGCATGCAGAATATGCAATACTGCAGAGGGTTAATAGAAAAACGCTATCAAATGCATGACAGCTGAAGGAAGGGCCGTAAAAGTGGCGTGTGACTCTCACAGAAATGACAGGGCCTACGCTGGTGGGCCACGCGATGGCCAGATTGGGTTCTTCTGATCACACGAACTGACCGACCTGCTCGCATCAAAGACGTCGAGAACAAAGAAGAGTCGGAGCCCGCTCGTTTGGTGCCCGAGTTCTGCGGCCTCTTTATGGCGACCGACAACCCCCCAAATTGACGGAGTACTCGTTAAATTTTCATGAAGTGATCTTCATAAGATATTAATGAGGGCTGATCTATATTCGTTCACTGTGATGGACTAAACCAGTCAAAGTCTACATCTATTTATACCGAAATTGACGTTTTAACTGCCAAGAACATTTATCTACATTGATTATCATTTCAACAAGTCTTTTAGTAGTTGTATTGTATAAATATCGTTGTTTGACAGGTAAAAGTTCAGAAAAAAAAAATCATTTTTGCAGAGTTCCAGTTGGCGATAAGCTAAATTTACCTTGTCAATAATACGCAGCAGAGTAACATTTTTTACCGACAGTAAAGACAACGTTGTTACTCCCGGCAACCTTACTAATACAAGATGATAGTTCCGATTAATCACAGCATCAAAGAACGCACGTTAAACTAACTTTGTTGCCAGCTGACATTTATATGTCCCTTGTATCATTCAACCATCTTATTCCTCTTTTAGCATCGTGAACATCTGTTTATCCCATGGTAATTATCCCATTTTTCTTGCTCATCTATACAGTTCTCCTAAAATAGAATACTAATTTGTCGAAGTTTTTTATCCAGTCAATTTGTTGACAAAATTTACCATAGTTCACAACATAATTTGCTCATCTCTTGCTCTATTACCAAAGAAGCCTTGTCGGTCGTTTGGCCCATATTGTTAATATAGTTATTTATTAGATACTAAGTATTTTCAAATGTCGTACTCGTAACAACGTGCATGCTTGTGGTTAACAAATCATTTACAATCTCTCTAATTTCCGTTGGTGTCCCCAACACACTTAGATCATTAACCTCCGTAAAATCATGAATAATACAAATAACAATTTAAACATTACACGATTCCAATTAACGTAAACAGCTCTAACGCGTCCATACATATTTCCATTCTACGTTTAATACAAAAAGGCGTCCGTTTGAAACTGGAGCACCTAAAAAATTGACCTTCAAAATTTCCAATTCTTGTACGCCCGACACTTTGACACAGAAAATAAGCTAGTTCAACGCTAATCTATCACACGGCACCGCTGAAGGAAGCGGTAAAGTCGCAGGATCTGGACTTGGTTGGCACCTCATGCACCACTCAACCACATTATTGAAATCTTTTGTGCGTGTTTTCGCCTGCTTCTTTGTTGGCTCGGTCATCCATACGGTTGTGCAGACACCTTCTTGTTATCGCGTTGATTTTATTGATTATCAGTGCATAACCATGGTTTGGTTATGATTTTTTAGTACAAAATGAAACGTCTGATAAAGAAAGCAATGGATCACTGAACCGAGAATAGTTATCACAGAAATGAAAAGCATGAAACACACACAGACTGTTGTAGAGGGAATCCCTCATTGCGGCTTGAAGAGTTGAACGCATATTCCGGACACTAAATTGTTGCTGGCTCATATTTTGATGTATATTGTTAGTTCATATCTATTTATTTCATATTTTTAGTTCATATTTATTTATTTCATATGTATAGTTCATATTTATTTAAAATCTATAGTTCATTTTATTTATTTCATATATATAGTTCATATTTATTTATTTCATATTTATTTATTTCATATTTATAGTTCATATTTATTTCATATTATTACTTCATATTTATTGATTTCATATTGTTGGTTGTACAAACATAACACATTGCGATATGAATTTTGTGTGTGTTTAGGTATGGTTTTACACCAACTGGGCAGCGTGACAACTTTCAGCGCTTCAAATGTAGACCGACAAATTGCGCTACGAGTTGTTCAACCCATTGTTGTGTGTGCGTTCTACCCTGTCTGACATTTTCGCCGGAACGTGCATGTTTTTTGCCGCCCAAGCGATTTCATTACTTGGGCGGCGAAAAACATGTATGCAGGCTACGAAAAAGTTAGACTGGGTAATAGTGCACTATTACAGTTATGTCAACTTTCAACATTTCGTGTTTGACTCTCGTTTCTACATGAGTTTTCTTGCAATCATTTTTTTTTTTTCGTGTCGTGCCCTACATTCTGTAACAAAGCAAGCCGATAATTGCTGCAAGATCTCCAAGCGTCATCGGCCGTAATCTGGGATTTGAAAGCACCCCACATCACTGTTCCCTCGTGTGTTGAGTGAGTTCGTGCTATCAAATGCGCTCCAACATTCTCATGCGACAGAAGCGATGCGGATTTTGAATCAGAGAATTTTTTCCGGGTTTATCCTAAAATCGTGATTGTGACAATAAGTTTTGAGTTAATCGCATATAAATTAATCATTCATGTAAGCAATCAGTCATCGTAAGGAAAAATAGTTTTAAACCTTTCATATTATGTATTAAGAAATACTGCAATATTCTATCCCTTCATAGCATTTAATCTTTTCATAATGCATAAATGTAATTTATTTATACACCTGCATCTAAGCAATGCAAAAAATTTTAATTATAATTTGATGCAAGAGCTATGACTGGTGCTCCGTTGTGGCTAAAAATAAAAATAACATATTAATGTGAATGGAAATGTTTCTTTTGCATTTTTCGTCAAAAATGATCCTTAACCTTTGATGCGTTGCGTTTTATAGACCGGCAGATATAAAATTTTAAAAATTATATGTTTTAGTAAAAATCATAAGTGATTATCTTCGTACTTGTGAAGAACTCGAACAATCTTGCACAGTTGAAATGCTGGAAAAAATATTAATATACCCACAATTTTTTTATTCATTTAAGATTGTAAACAATGTATTAAAACGATTGAGATGCTGGTCAATATTATCAAATATATCAATACGATCACCCATTAAAAACTCAAAAAAAATAAATCACAGTGTAAAAATGATGAATATCAAAAAATGAAAATAAAAATAAAAACATTTCTATGAAAAATGCTGAGTTACAAAGTAAAAAAGTCGCACAGAGATGCTCAGCCTTCACTCTAGTGTAAGTACATTAAGCGTCCACACACTCGGTCCATGAGTGAAAAATGAAAAATAATATCTGCATAGAACGCAAAATTCGCAACAAAATATTAAATGGATTAAAACTGATGTGACCGTGACATGAAATCTAACATAAAGATCTTGAATGCTCAAATTCTCCCAGTATTCAACAATATATGTGACATAGGTATGAACTTGAGCAGCTGATATAAAAAGAGCGTTACCAAAAAAAACATAAAATGAGTAGAAATCGAAGTGAAATATCTGGCGTGAATGTCTTGGATGCCTGCACCGACAGTAGAAGCTGTAACGATAGCTGGAGCCAATTGAAATGTACGTAAATAACACAGGAATTAAAAAAAGAAGAAATCAGAAAGATTCAGCGAAAGGAAATCAAAGTGTTATACCTGGAAAGAATGTACAAGTACCTATATTTTCTGTATAAGCTGTGACAAATTTTGACTCATATTTAAAATGTACATAAGTAAAGCATCAAGGTGATTTTAGTGGAAAAAATCATGTGAGTAGAAATCGAATGTCATGAAATCTGGCATGACGTTTATTAGCAGCCCAATTTCAAACAATTTTTTCTGAGTCTTGCTCATTTGCTACTGCAAATATTGATCGAGCTCTTCAGTTGTGTTGATTGCTGGTGGTCTTGGAGTAATTTGTCCCGGGATCTTATGAGAGAAAACACCGATCTTCCCATCCAGACTTTTTGCGATTCTTATTTTCTTCGGGAACTTTCTTTTGGCTGTTCTTAGAATGTACATGATGTTAGCTCGCAAGGGTAGGAGATAATCATTTATATAAAATTTCGGTTTTGTCGTGCAGCAAGCATCAAAATTTCTTGTTGCTCTCCGTATTGCCTTAGTTTGAAAATACTGGTTTCTTCTATCTTCGTACCCAGTCAGAGTTTTCCCCATTCTGTTCGATGTAGGGATGTCAAAGTTACTGAGGGGGATGTTTTTTCCGAGCTGTTCAAACTTCAGGAGTTTTTGAACCGTTTATTTACAGTCATCCCCTGCATGTGATAACAGCAGTTTCCCCAATATAAAAAGGGTAAATATTTTGCTTTCTAACTCTTCACGGTCTTCCTTGCTTTCAAACCGGTCCAGACGAGAGACTAAGCTCTCCATTGTCTTATTTTGCTCATCTATGATTTTCTTTTACTTTGATTTCTTTCTTGTCAGTGTTTCGATTAGCGAATTTAAGTCAGTTATTTTTTTAAATTTCGTCATTAGAAGAAACCAATTAGAATAGAGACCCTTTGTTTAATCTTTTTTAGCCATTTTTTACGTCAGGATATGGGCCAAACTCTGGCGCAGTGTCACCATTGTTGCAGCGTGCGTTTCTGGCCGCCATCTTGGAGTGAGGGAAAACACGAGCTGGTTCACTGGAGAAATGAGGGTTGAGTGCTTTTTTTTTGAGGGAAAATTACACTTCCCGTTTGAGGATTCTTGATTACGATTAAGAAAATTAACTCTTGGATGTTTATGGCTTGAGTGTGCACTCTTTTAGGTCTGAAAACATTTGTTAATTCGGGCGCGTTGTTTCTTCACTGAACGAAACACATAAACCGAGTCAATTGTAGTAACCTATTTTATAACGATTGTAATTTCCGATTTTAAATCGAGTGTAAATGACTGTTTGAAATCGATTGTAATTGCCTATTTTAGACCGATTATAATTGCCTATTTTATATCGATAGTAATTAACTATTTTAGATCGATTGTAATTGCCAATTCAAATTGACTGCAATGCCCATTTTAGATTTATTTAAATTTACACTAAGAGCAGCATAAGACCTTCGTACTTTATCTCCGACAAACAACACCATAGACAACGCGCAACACTTATATCTCTCCCACCTTATTGCTTGAGGGGTATTTCCCTGGCTATCAGTGAAATCTATTATCTGAGTGGATACTCTTTTTATCTAATTCGTGCTGGACCTCCGTGAAGGTTGATAAAGGAAAGTAGCAACTACTGAAATCCGTTTCCTGTGGGTACTCTCTAATCCAATTTGCGTTGGACCTCCGTCAAGGTTGGTAGCTGTTACTGGAACCCATTATCTGTGAGTACTCTCTTATCCAACTTGCGCAGGACCTCTGTCAAGGTTGGTAGAAGACTGTAGCTGTTTCTGGAACCCATTATCTGTGGGTACTCTCTTACCCAATTTGCGCAGGACCTCCGCCAAGGTTGGTAAGGTCTCTAAGGTTACCGAGCCCCTTCGACCTGCGCCCCGTCTATTAATGGCACGAAGGCAGCAGTCGAGGGTAGCGAGGGGAACGGGCGTCCAGGCAAACCCTCTCATTTTCCTGTCAGAAAACTGCCATTTTTGATTATTCTTAATGCCCATCGCGCTCTGAGGTCAAAGCCAATATTCACAGCTTTGTTCTACTATCTTTCACACACTATCAACATAAAGGCACATCGTTCAAAAATTTCAAGGGTTTGCTTTTTCTGATGAGGATTGAAATGTAATTTTGAAGATAATATTTTCCAGCAGGAACTTAGATACAGGTTACCAGATAAAAGAAGTCGTGCTTATTGTTTAGAAGAATTCAGGGTACTGAGTCAATATTACAGATTCTGCACGAAGTGACATTCCCTACCTTTAATCTGGAATAAAACTAGTAGTCGTAAATGGATCTTTAATTTTTTCCCGTCTATACCATCCACTCGATCTTTCGTGAGGAATAACTGAGAAGTATGTGATGAACGTATCTGTGATACAGGCTTCACTACCTCAAATGCAAAAATAGGACATTCAAGTCACAGGTATTGTAAGGATATATCAACTTCATGCCCACATCTAAAATAATAACATGAGAAAAGTTGAGAAGAATAAATGCTTTTGCATACAAAATGACCTTTTTAAATTATTTTCATCCTTCATCGAACATGATAAAATCCCGTCATTTCTGACGGGGCAAAAACTATAGTGATATTTAAAGACGAGAATATGTGCATTTGTCTGAGCGAGCATCAAGAGCTTGAGGTGAACAACATGCAGCCACAACATATTTTGCTACTTTCGGGATATTTAAATCATAAAGTCGGGATTCAATTGGTGTATTGGCTTGAAAATAAGATGTGTTCTCAGTAAAATTTTCAGCTTTTCAGAAATTCTATGAATAAGAGTCTGATAAAATTGAGCAGCAGAGAATTTCAGAAAATGTTCGCAAATTTTGTAAGGTAAAAAAATAGTAAGTTCTGGCACCTCCGTCAACTCTGAAAATTAGAATTTTCGGATGAAAAATATGCTTTCTCGTAAAACTTATCATACTCTATTGAATATTTTAAAATTTCTAATGCATTTCGAAACAAAAAGGTCTCAATGTTTGAAGCGTCGCCGGAAGTAACATGACAGTGTCACAAATGATCTCTGCTGTCAAGAGGGACGTGGCCGACCTAGAAACTGCATTTTTTGTACTTGAATAAACGCATACTCATAAATGTTAAAGTTTCACATTATGAGGCTTCACATTATTTTTCTTCCCATCTTGCGCAATTGAATTTGTTAAAAATTTTAAGTATCAAAACATACTATTTTTCCTCCCATCTTGCGAAATAAGAAAAAAATCTTGAATCCTCAATTATTTGATGCATCTACGCTAAATTTCTAGAAGCCTAAAATTTTATCAACACTTTCCCTCGTGTTTCACTCAAAAATCATCCTAAAATTTCCACCGTGAATGTTTGTAAGTGATACAATAGCTTCAGCGAGAGCGTGGCACTGCTGTGCTACATGGCAACGCTCAACGCTGGCTACAGCATGTTGCTGACGCTCGCACATTTGCAGTTCGTGCTCTGTGGTGTTCGGAGTAGAAGAGGGATCGTAGCGAGGGAGCTGGGAATTCTTTATTCTGAGGGACTTTTGTTTCTCACCAGAGGAGGAATTCAAGATTTGAATTCCTCCTGTGTGTTACATTGTGTTGGATCATAAAATGTGCCCATTAAAAATGACGGGACTTGATAATGTTCGACAGAACACCTTTATCATTATACATATAAGGTTGAAAGTTCTATTAAATAGCATTGTGTTTTTACTGCTTACAAGACGTAAAGTACGTGCGTTATGAGCGTATTTGTGACCCTTGCTTCATTGCCTCTTGATATTTTCTTGTACTGTGGTAATCATTTCAGTCGCGGATACCCTAAAAACATGATGCACCCATCCCGATGATATCAGTGATTTGAAGATTGTTTTTCTACTCTTGAGGTATCGAATCGGTATCACAGATACGCTCACCAAGTACTTCGAACTATGACAATCAAGAATTTCGATGGCTTGAGACGAATAAAATTATCCACCCAATTAAATACCTTATATATAACTTTAAATGACCAATCGGATAAGTTTGTCTAAATACGATGGTATGCCATAGCTCACTAATTTATAACTACTAGGCTGTTTTAAATAGGTAAAAAATTATGGCCATTAGACTATTTTATAAGTATAAATATTTATGGCCACTAGACTATCCTAAAATAAAATAACTTAAAGGTACTAGACTGTTCTAAATATATGATCAATTTATAGATACTGGACTATTCGAAACAGATTATTAATTATCCCACCTAAACTTTCCTAAAAAATAAATTATTTATGGCCACTAAACTATTCTAAAAAAGAAAACTAATTCAAGCCCATTAAACTCTCCTAAAAATATAGTTTATTTATTTCAAATTGACTATATGAAATACTATTCATAAATACTATTCTGGAAAGAGAACTAATGTATGACTACCAGCTTATTCTGAAAAAATAATTAATTGATGAGTGCTAGTTTAGTCCAAAAAGACATCACACACTCTCACACGAAGCACGCAATATAGATTACTAACAAATTTATATCATTCGGATGAACAAACCGTCACTTACATTCACAATTTACTGCACATATTGTATTGTATTCTTATATCACGACTTGAAATACTCACATCTGAACACTCATTGAAGTGCACTTAAAAAATGACCAATGACATTAACTAAGAAATTTTGTGTAAGTTTGAATGAAAAAATGTCATTCATTTTCGCGGTTGCCCATACATATTATATCCTAACACCACAACCTGATACACTCGTATTGAGCCACTCATTGAGTGCACTTTGGAATTGACCAGTGACATTAATGTGCAGGTTTGAGTCAAGGGTAGGTCACCGAGAACAGCAAAGAGCCACTAGGTATTGACAGGGCGGATATGGAAGCTTAAACTGACTAATAATCTAATCTAAGTATTGGCAGAATGACCTACCGCTCGCGTGCAGCTAAAGATCAGAAAACTTCTTCTACGCTACAGGCGTATAGACTGCAGCAACATTCATCTAATCAAACATGAATAGTTTCTCAGTTCGTGATAAGGTTTAATCAGTCAAACGCAGCTAACTCACAATTCTAAAATGCAATCCATGCTATACTTATTTTGGGTCTTGTGAAGTTTGCTAAGTATCCGTAAAGTCAAATGTCTTATGTCAGTGCTATAAATGGGATCTACGCTTTGCTTATTTTATGTTTTGTGAAGTTTGCTAAGTATCCGTAACGTCAGGTGTTTTTTTGAACTTGTTTGGTGTCCGTCAGCTGTACCAAGCCAAAGTCCGTTCAAAATAAATGCCAACTCCATTCAATTCGAAGAATATATGTTCCACTATTCATTCTAGTTAGTTATGTATACATCTGGGCAAATTACTATTTAGTAAATCGTCTATTCAACCAAATGTTCATTCAGTCATAAGTTCATATAGTTAAACTCTCATTCAGTTAACGTTCATTCGGTTCAATCAATATTCATCAAGTCGAAAGTATATTCGATTAAACGTCCATCCTGACCAATGCCCTTTCCTTCATTGTTCTGCTCATCCTTTTAAATACCCGTAGGCGTTATGCCAAGTCACGATCGCAGTAGCCATAATATTTCAATTTTGGTTCGAGCTGAGCAGAAAATTTTTATCTTGCAGTTTTGAAGCGTTCACAATTATCTACATATACCATCCTTGGCAAAAAGAAAGATCATTAGAATTTAGAAATTAATTGAATGTCATGTTGATGTACACGTTTGTAAGAAATCCTCGATTGTTTTCATCTTTTCCGTCTGTAGAGGGAAAACGCCTCCGGGCTTACATGGTTGAATTAATGACTTGGGTGACAGCGTGCGAAACTTGTCAAGACGCTTCAGAAGACAATAAAAATTTAACAAATAGACCACAAAAGACGACAATCGTGCAACAATATGTTGAACAATAAGTGGAATATCAACAATCCGTCGTGTTATCGTGCCTTAAATTTGCAGGATTTGAGAAACATAAAAGGCTTATTTAAATTTTTTTCAGTTCAATATTTATCAAATCATCGGTGATGGAAGAATACGTCAAATTGAAGTATATGGCATGGGAATCAAAAATGAGCCGTTAGAGGTTAATTCTCTCTTTCCTTAACCCATTTTTTCATACTTTATTTCATTCTTTGTTTTAAAATAGGTGCCAAAAATGAGGCGTCAAGTAGTAAATATCTGTGTTTCCTTCAGACGAATGATGTAGTAAACACAAATTTAAATTAAATATGCCGCGAAAATCTGACATGAAACAATCGAAGTATCAACGAATTTGGTTTGACTCGGACGTGTTTAGTTGGAGAACATCATTGGCTGGAAAACATAAATGGATGCACGGATCTTCGAAATTTCAAATAATTGCTTTCGAATCGTGCATTCGAAAGCCTTGAAGAAAAGACGATAAAATCGATTGCGTTTTTCTTCAATAAAAGCATCTTGGAAAACCAGTTACAATTTTAGAGAGCGTGACGTCAAACGCTTCTGCCAGAGAGGAAAAACGCCGTCGACTCCTTCATTTAAAAATAAATTCTTGAATTTTGTGATAACCCACATTTATTTTGTTTTGTAAATTAAATGTGATGAAAACATACATTATATACACTAACGTTCCTCTACTGTCACTGTTGCCGTCTGAAATTACAAACTAACTCTCTAACTAACTAAGTTACACTAACTAAAAGTTAGTGTAACCACCGTCAGTAGACTGGCACTGGCGCCAGATTGTACCAACATTACAATGAGGAAAGAACTGCCTCTCGGCAGTGGATTTTAAAGAATACATTTGCCTTCAATTTCATCAAGAAAAATAGTTAAAGCTGTCTACAGAAGCAAATTTTAAAATTCCCCTCGACAACGAAGGGTTGGTAATAAGCCTACAGTACGCTCTATGTAGTTCCTGCTAAAGGGCCGTTTACAATAGGGGACATTTCGGCTGTGAGGCGCGACACGTGTATACGAGGCTCACCACTGAGACTCATATTTGTGCTTGTTTATACGAAGTTCCTTATTCGCCACGGCAGTTACGAGGCTCTTGAGTGTCGTGCATTACGAATTCGATCGGAGCGAATAGGAAGCTTCGTATAAACACACATAAATATGAGCCTCAGTGGGGAGCCTCGTACACACGTGTCGCGCCTCACGGCCGAATTGTCCCCTAGTGTAAACGGCCCGTAAGTTTCACTGTAAAGTCCAACTATGAGAACACAAACCCTGAAGTGTCGGGTCAGCAAATAGTGAGGTCAGTGGCACACTTTCTTCAGTATCTCTCACTCGATGAGGCCTTGACCCAATGATTCGAACTCGTAAAACGCGTCAGCACTCAACACACCTCCTCAATGAAGTCTGCTCTGTAAACAACTGTTCTGTCTCTATTCGTTCAGCTCACCGTAATTGTTCGTAAACATTCCGGTGTGAGGCATAATTAAAGCATTGCTTAGGGTCTTTAGTTCAGGAAAACGCTCTGCAAAGTACTCTCGGCGATGCATTTAAAACAAATATTGATGATCCCCGCAGCAGAGTTTGCACATCGGCAATTAGCGAGGAATCCTTGCAAAGATCAACGCGCAACTATCACTTCAAGTTTGTGCAATCAGAACTTCCAACGTACGCATAGCAGCAATTGGAAGTTCTTTTTATTGGGTACAATGGCTGTTGTTTTAGTGATTAAAATGATACTAGCAATCCAATAGACACAAATTTCATACAACCAGTCTTTTTAAATTACTGATTTGGAAGTCATGTAAAGTAATCGAAGAGAGTTTGTATGTTTCGAAGGAGGATATCAAAATTTTAGCTTTGAAATTAATATAATTAAAAATATATTAAAATCATGGGTGTAAAATATTCGTAGCTTGCTAGGTAGATATCACTATGAGTTTAAGCGCCTAAGAATCAGAAAAAATCGTATCACTTAGATTTGAATTTCAGTTGTAATACTTCATTTCAGATAGATCTCAACCTCTTCGTGACCTGGGACTACTGACCGTAGTGAAAAATCCTGTCAAAAAAAAAAATACTTTCCTCAAACTTGTTTCTTCATTAGATCTCCAAGCTGCGTGATGACCTCAACCGCGTTCAAAATTAGGCAACTTTTTTTCATTGAGGCCATAGTGATATCGTCGGAGGGAATGAAAAGATAAATACGTAGGGTACACGCAGGGTACCTTTCATGTCTCTGAGTTCTGAGGCACTGTAGCAACACGCAGTTCACTCGAAGGTACGAGCAGTAAAAGCATGAATTTCGTTTTAAAAAGGGTAGAATAATAGAGATACAATAGAATTATGAGAAAACAAAGTAATTCATTTAGATTCTGAACTATTTATTTTCTGTCAGAAAACCACTTGTGCTGCAATTATTTCCTCGTAAGAATACAGTAAAACTATAATACATCAATTCAAGAAAAATCTTTTGAAAGCATGAAGCTAAATTCAAACCAATTCCATAAAGATGTATTGACTACATATAGTGTAAGAAAATATAAGAGTATAGTTATAATATATCTGAATGTGCTATGCGGTAAAGTATTAAGCCAATCATGCTGCGGCGATCAGCTTAGCTTGGAATAGAGTACAATACATGTTGTATGAGATGCACGCATGGAGCTCAGAAGCACTCTGAAGTACACGGCAATGATCTGGAATACAAAAGTGTCACAACACACTAAAAATGAAAATTCGAGGAAAGTATAGAAGGACTACGTTAAGCGAGACACAAGTTTAGAATGCAAGAGTACCAAATAATAATAGCCAGATAAATTGAGTACAATTGTACTGCCTCGGTAAAGTTCTGATGAGCACAACAGCACATCGAGCTCGGGTCGTGGCTACAGCCAGCGCTCACTCAAAACCAGCGCTCACTCGAGCTCGGGTCGTGGCTACAACCAGCGCTCACTCAAAACGGAGATTTACGTACACGTGCCTCAAGTCGGCCTAAGTCATCGAAATAAAATTTTATATGTGCTATACTTCGGCCTAAATCATTCAAATGAAGTTTTATATACTATACTTCCGCCCATATCATTCAAATAAAGCTTTATATATGCCATACTTCGGCCCATGTCATTCAAAGCTTTATATATGCTATACTTCGGTCCATGTCATTCAAAACTTTATATATGCTATACTTCGGCCCATGTCATTCAAAGCTTTATATATGCTATACTTCGGTCCATGTCATTCAAAACTTTATATATGCTATACTTCGGTCCATGTCATTCAAAACTTTATATATGCTATACTTCGGCCCATGTCATTCAAAGCTTTATACATGCTATACTTCGGTCCATGTCATTCAAAACTTTATATATGCTATACTTCGGCCCATGTCATTCAAAACTTTATATATGCTATACTTCGGCCCATGTCATTCAAAGCTTTATATATGCTATACTTCGGTCCATGTCATTCAAAACTTTATATATGCTATACTTCGGTCCATGTCATTCAAAACTTTATATATGCTATACTTCGGTCCATGTAATTCAAAACTTTATATATGCTATACTTCGGCCCATGTCATTCAAAACTTTATATATGCTATACTTCGGCCCATGTCATTCAAAACTTTATATATGCTATACTTCGGTCCATGTCATTCAAAGCTTTATAAAGTTTATATATGCCATACCTTTATGTATGCCATGGCATATATAAAGACATGGCCCATATATATGCCTTTATATATGCCATGTCATTCAACGCTTTATATATACTATACTTCGGCCCATGTCATTCAAACAGAGCTTTACAAGTGGCGTACTTTGGCCCGTGTCACTCGCATATTTATAGAAAACGTGTCCGTTTTCATTTAAATATTTAAAGTTATATGTGTTTTTCAGCTGGTAATCGTATTTGAGTTGGTACATTTACTGTAAAACATGAATGCAACTTACGTATAGGGCGAATATGATTTGAATTGAATGTGAATGCTAGTCAGAAAAAATTAAAATGACAATTAATAACAGCGAAGCTAACGTGGCTAATTTCACTTCAGGCAGGTGCATTTATTTAAGTTAACGTATTTCTCTTCCAACTTCTCAACTCTAAGAACTTGAACCATCAATTAAACGTATGTGAAACGTGTAGGATATGTTGCTGCTGACACTACAACCGTACGAGTAGTAAAGGATCCCTGCTACAAAACTGCCTTTGTCTTCTGGCATCAGTTAAAAGAAGCACACGAAACCCAGTTTGTTATACGAAATGCACGACCTTAATTGGAATAAAAATAAAAGCCTATTTTTGAGTAGCAGCTTATATCTGCTCCCCATTCGCTCGCTGAGTAACTTGTGGGCTCCGGCTCGTCTACTTGTGTGCTCTCTTATCTAACGAACACAATTAAAAGTTTTCTGATCTGCTCACATGAGAAATAGTGGAGGGAAACATTGTAGATATTTGGTTAATCCTGTACCTGATCCTTTTCTGCACCTTTACTTTTGTTGGTTTGCTAGATTATTATTGACTTTTTCAGACACTCTATTAATAATCCTCGATTCCAAGCATTTGCCTCAACTTCATTGTTTGTCCTTTTCCATCACTTTATGATCGATTGGTCGTAGCGTATTATTGTTCTTTTTCTATATACCTGTTGTTGATAATTTGTTTTATTATCATACATGTTTTTCAGTTACTTTATTATCGGTACTTGGTCACAGCATTATTTCACAGCCGTTGGTATGAAATACTATTGATCCTTTGTCATGGGTTTATTATTGAACATCACCCTAATAAGCGTGTCACTGCTTGTAAAAAATATTTCCATAAGAAAATTTTAAAGTGGGGACCAACTTTCAGAGTTTGGACAAAGGAGGTAGAGGAGCTTAAGTTATTTTTTGATCTGCATCTCATTATCTCCCAGAGCCAAAATTTAAAGACTGTGACTTCAAAACCGACTTCGATTAAAGTTAAGCCACACCAGGGGCACATCTCTTTATAGGTCAACTACGAACCGTGGCCTCGTTTCCAATATTGTTAACATAGCCACCACATTCGCGTACATTTTTGACGCATGAAAAAGATAAAAGTATGAAAAAGGCAAAGCTCTAAATCAATTCACGAGCCTTTGCACTACAGAGCATCATGTAGCATCGTGAATTAATTGGGTGGGCGCATCAATGGAATGGGTAAAACTGAGAGAAATCTCCCGAAAAATCAGCCAAGAGTTCTGTACTCGCTGAAAAATGTTCAGTAGATCATACTAGATCACCAATAGAGGAATGATCTTGGTCATTTGATCCGCATGATAGTGCAACTCTCAAGATGCTCAACCCCTTAATGCCCAAAATGACCATACGGTCTTCTTTAGAAAATAGCTTTAATACATTGTAATTTTCAGAAAATTTCTTCCCTAATCTCTTCTTTAAAGTTCACTACCGATCGGCAATTTCTTCTTCGCTTTGATGTCGGGGACAACCTGATGCCAGTGCCAGCCGCATGACGGTGGCTGTGAGAACGGTAATATGGGTACAAAAATGCTGACGATTAACGCTTCTTTTCCTCCTAATTGCGGAAGGCTGGCTAGCGCTAGTACCTTCACCTTACTTGTTGTACGCAAACTCAAGTTAACAGAGCACATCATTGTAGTATCCTCTCTCATGCATGCGTAATTCAGCGTGCAGTATCAGAAACCGTATATCTTTAGATTGTCAATTCCGTTAATAATGTCTCATTGGACAGCAGCGTCAACATTACGAGAAATAAAGTTGACCTTGTCTCTAATATTGCTAATACGGAGAAAAAAGCTACCTAATCATAGGACCGCACTTTGTGTGACGGCCGCGTGTGGAGACATTGTGTCAACACTTGACTACGTATTGGTACGCAGGTGCACCACTGGGTCAGTTGCTCACTTACGTACCGGTATAAACGAACAGCGTTTCAATTGTTAACTACTTATTTTTAGGTTTATTTTAGAGCAAGAGGTAAAATATTATCGAGGCATAATATGGTTCACACTTCATAGAAAGGGTAGAAATGTGTTCGTGCAGTTAAGATCGTTTTTCAGTTCAGCAAATTGAAACTTTACCTAACAAACCGTAGCAACAGCGCAAACGTCGTCAACGTGTTAATGTGAATGCGTGAGCATGGAAAGTGATGATAGAAGATGTGTTGCTATGCTGCCTGTGCGTGACTGGTGCCTAACGGCCGAGTGTGGAGTTCCTGCTGCTTCGGTCTCTTCTATTTTAATTTCCTCGTCGATTTCAACTTAAAATTAAAATATAATCTCAATTGTGAAAATCTCGCTCCCATTTCGACTAAGACCAAGAAAATACAACTCTCGCTAATCTAGATTCCCACCACCTTTTTTTCTTAAAATAATCCCTACATTTAATTTATTTCAATTTTTGTTTTTTGCGTTAAAATTAAAATGAGTTCTCATTTATTTTAAACCTCATAATCATTTGACTTGACCCTAAGTTATTTCGTATATTTCATTGATAATTATCCGCAATGCTTCATTTCCGATTGCCGATGATATTTCTTGTTCATTTCCTGCATCCCCCGATGATGATGATGAATGCAGCGTTTTGTGTTGCAGGCCTTGATTTTTATCATTAACATGCAAACAATGATGAATGCTTTTCATCGTTTTCATGCGTGATTTGACTTAGATAAACGGCGCATATATTCATGTGAAGTTATACCTACAATTATCCGCCTTCCTGTTTAGAAAACTTCGTCATGGATTTTACAGAGATGTTTAATGTTCGATAAGAAACTCTTACTACCTTCAGTTCCGCTCCGTGTGGTCGAGATAGTGCAAAAGCATATTCTAAAAGCCTTATTAAGTTCTATTTATTTTCATAGGAAAATAAAAGCCCTCGTCCAAATTTAAAAGCGAACCTGTCAGACAGCTCTGCAATACGAGACTTCCCATCTCTTGATTCCATCAAAACTCGTACATTCTCTCCACTGAAACTTTTCCATTCTGTTTATCATGATCGCATCAAATTTACCCGGCTCCCACAAAACGTTTCTGCAGATGCAACCTAGCGACGGAATCTGCGGAGGAAAATAATTTCCCTGCAACCTGAACCAGCGAGAGACAGCAAATCTCTATTGCGTCCGACCGATGCCGCCAGTAAGCAGAGCATAGCGACAAAATTTTACAGCTTCTGTTTTCTGAAGCTCAGTGGAATTTGGCGGACAGATCAGTGGCAGGCAGAGATACAGCTGCGGTGGCAGGCAGCGATACAGCTGCGGTGGCAGGCAGCGATACAGCTGCGGTGGCAGGCAGAGATACAGCTGCGGGGGCAGGCAGAGATACAGCTGCGGTGGCAGGCAGCGATACAGCTGCGGTGGCAGGCAGCGATACAGCTGCGGTGGCCGGCAGAGATAAAGCTGCGGTGGCAGGCAGAGATACAGCTGCGGTGGCAGGCAGCGATACAGCTGCGGTGGCAGGCAGAAATACAGCTGCGGGGGCAGGCAGAGATACAGCTGCGGTGGCAGGCAGTGATACAGCTGCGGGGGCAGGCAGAGATACAGCTGCGGTGGCAGGCAGTGATACAGCTGCGGTGGCAGGCAGAGATACAGCTGCGGTGGCAGGCAGAAATACAGCTGCGGTGGCAGGCAGTGATACAGCTGCGGGGGCAGGCAGAAATACAGCTGCGGTGGCAGGCAGAGATACAGCTGCGGGGGAAGGCAGAGATACAGCTGCGGTGGCAGGCAGAGATACAGCTGCGGGGGCAGGCAGAGATGCAGCTGCAGTGGCAGGCAGTGATACAGCTGCGGGGGCAGGCAGAGATACAGCTGCGGTGGCAGGCAGAGACAGCTGCGGTGGCAGGCAGAGATACAGCTGCGGTGGCAGGCAGCGATACAGCTGCGGTGGCAGGCAGCGATATAGCTGCGGTGGCAGGCAGAGATACAGCTGCGGTGGCAGGCAGAGATACAGCTGCGGTGGCAGGCAGAGATACGGCTGCGGTGGCAGGCAGAAATACAGCTGCGGTGGCAGGCAGAGATACAGCTGCGGTGGCAGGCAGTGACACAGCTGCGGTGGCAGGCAGAGATACAGCTGCGGTGGCAGGCAGAGATACAGCTGCGGTGGCAGGCAGTGACACAGCTGCGGTGGCAGGCAGAGATACAGCTGCGGGGGCAGGCAGAGATACAGCTGCGGGGGCAGGCAGAGATACAGCTGCGATGGCAGGCAGAGATACAGCTGCAATGGCAGGCAGAGATACAGCTGCAATGGCAGGCAGAGATACAGCTGCGGGGGCAGGCAGAGATACAGCTGCGGGGGCAGGCAGAGATACAGCTGCGATGGCAGGCAGAGATACAGCTGCAATGGCAGGCAGAGATACAGCTGCGGTGGCAGGCAGAGATACAGCTGCGGTGGCAGGCAGAGATACAGCTGCGGGGGCAGGCAGAGATACAGCTGCGATGGCAGGCAGAGATACAGCTGCAATGGCAGGCAGAGATACAGCTGCGGTGGCAGGCAGAGATACAGCTGCGGTGGCAGGCAGAGATACAGCTGCGGTGGCAGGCAGAGATACAGCTGCGGTGGCAGGCAGAGATACAGCTGCGGTGGCAGGCAGAGATACAGCTGCGGTGGCAGGCAGAGATACAGCTGCGGTGGCAGGCAGTGATACAGCTGCGGTGGCAGGCAGAGATACAGCTGCGGTGGCAGGCAGAGATACAGCTGCGGTGGCAGGCAGAGATACAGCTGCGGTGGCAGGCAGAGATACAGCTGCGGTGGCAGGCAGAGATACAGCTGCGGTGGCAGGCAGAGATACAGCTGCGGTGGCAGGCAGAGATACAGCTGCGGTGGCAGGCAGAGATACAGCTGCGGTGGCAGGCAGAGATACAGCTGCGGTGGCAGGCAGAGATACAGCTGCGGTGGCAGGCAGAGATACAGCTGCGGTGGCAGGCAGAGATACAGCTGCGGTGGCAGGCAGTGATACAGCTGCGGTGGCAGGCAGAGATACAGCTGCGGTGGCAGGCAGAGATACAGCTGCGGTGGCAGGCAGAGATACAGCTGCGGTGGCAGGCAGAGATACAGCTGCGGTGGCAGGCAGAGATACAGCTGCGGTGGCAGGCAGAGATACAGCTGCGGTGGCAGGCAGAGATACAGCTGCGGTGGCAGGCAGAGATACAGCTGCGGTGGCAGGCAGAGATACAGCTGCGGTGGCAGGCAGAGATACAGCTGCGGTGGCAGGCAGAGATACAGCTGCGGTGGCAGGCAGAGATACAGCTGCGGTGGCAGGCAGAGATACAGCTGCGGTGGCAGGCAGTGATACAGCTACGGTGGCAGGCAGAGATACAGCTGCGGTGGCAGGCAGAGATACAGCTGCGGTGGCAGGCAGAGATACAGCTGCGGTGGCAGGCAGAGATACAGCTGCGGGGGCAGGCAGAGATACAGCTGCGGTGGCAGGCAGAGATACAGCTGCGGTGGCAGGCAGAGATACAGCTGCGGTGGCAGGCAGAGATACAGCTGCGGGGGCAGGCAGAGATACAGCTGCGGGGGCAGGCAGAGATACAGCTGCGGTGGCAGGCAGAGATACAGCTGCGGTGGCAGGCAGAGATACAGCTGCGGTGGCAGGCAGTGATACAGCTGCGGTGGCAGACAGAGATACAGCTGCGGGGGCAGGCAGAGATACAGCTGCGGGGGCAGGCAGAGATACAGCTGCGGGGGCAGGCAGAGATACAGCTGCGGGGGCAGGCAGAGATACAGCTGCGGTGGCAGACAGAGATACAGCTGCGGTGGCAAGCAGTGATACAGCTGCGGTGGCAGGCAGAGATACAGCTGCGGGGGCAGGCAGAGATACAGCTGCGGTGGCAGGCAGAGATACAGCTGCGGTGGCAGGCAGTGATACAGCTGCGGTGGCAGGCAGAGATACAGCTGCGGGGGCAGGCAGAGATACAGCTGCGGGGGCAGGCAGAGATACAGCTGCGGGGGCAGGCAGAGATACAGCTGCGGTGGCAGGCAGAGATACAGCTGCGGTGGCAGGCAGAGATACAGCTGCGGTGGCAGGCAGAGATACAGCTGCGGTGGCAGGCAGAGATACAGCTGCGGTGGCAGGCAGAGATACAGCTGCGGGGGCAGGCAGAGATACAGCTGCGGTGGCAGGCAGAGATCCAGCTGCGGTGGCAGGCAGAGATACAGCTGCGGTGGCAGGCAGAGATACAGCTGCGGGGGCAGGCAGAGATACAGCTGCGGGGGCAGGCAGAGATACAGCTGCGGTGGCAGGCAGAGATACAGCTGCGGTGGCAGGCAGTGATACAGCTGCGGTGGCAGGCAGAGATACAGCTGCGGGGGCAGGCAGAGATACAGCTGCGGGGGCAGGCAGAGATACAGCTGCGGTGGCAGGCAGAGATACAGCTGCGGTGGCAGGCAGAGATACAGCTGCGGGGGCAAGCAGAGATGCAGCTGCGGTGGCAGGCAGAGATACAGCTGCGGGGGCAGGCAGAGATACAGCTGCGGTGGCAGGCAGAGATACAGCTGCGGTGGCAGGCAGAGATACAGCTGCGGGGGCAGGCAGAGATACAGCTGCGGGGGCAGGCAGAGATACAGCTGCGGGGGCAGGCAGAGATACAGCTGCGGTGGCAGACAGAGATACAGCTGCGGTGGCAGGCAGAGATACAGCTGCGGGGGCAGGCAGAGATACAGCTGCGGGGGCAGGCAGAGATACAGCTGCGGGGGCAGGCAGAGATACAGCTGCGGGGGCAGGCAGAGATACAGCTGCGGTGGCAGGCAGAGATACAGCTGCGGTGGCAGGCAGAGATACAGCTGCGGTGGCAGGCAGTGATACAGCTGCGGTGGCAGACAGAGATACAGCTGCGGGGGCAGGCAGAGATACAGCTGCGGGGGCAGGCAGAGATACAGCTGCGGGGGCAGGCAGAGATACAGCTGCGGGGGCAGGCAGAGATACAGCTGCGGTGGCAGACAGAGATACAGCTGCGGTGGCAAGCAGTGATACAGCTGCGGTGGCAGGCAGAGATACAGCTGCGGGGGCAGGCAGAGATACAGCTGCGGTGGCAGGCAGAGATACAGCTGCGGTGGCAGGCAGTGATACAGCTGCGGTGGCAGGCAGAGATACAGCTGCGGGGGCAGGCAGAGATACAGCTGCGGGGGCAGGCAGAGATACAGCTGCGGGGGCAGGCAGAGATACAGCTGCGGTGGCAGGCAGAGATACAGCTGCGGTGGCAGGCAGAGATACAGCTGCGGTGGCAGGCAGAGATACAGCTGCGGTGGCAGGCAGAGATACAGCTGCGGTGGCAGGCAGAGATACAGCTGCGGGGGCAGGCAGAGATACAGCTGCGGTGGCAGGCAGAGATCCAGCTGCGGTGGCAGGCAGAGATACAGCTGCGGTGGCAGGCAGAGATACAGCTGCGGGGGCAGGCAGAGATACAGCTGCGGGGGCAGGCAGAGATACAGCTGCGGTGGCAGGCAGAGATACAGCTGCGGTGGCAGGCAGTGATACAGCTGCGGTGGCAGGCAGAGATACAGCTGCGGGGGCAGGCAGAGATACAGCTGCGGGGGCAGGCAGAGATACAGCTGCGGTGGCAGGCAGAGATACAGCTGCGGTGGCAGGCAGAGATACAGCTGCGGGGGCAAGCAGAGATGCAGCTGCGGTGGCAGGCAGAGATACAGCTGCGGGGGCAGGCAGAGATACAGCTGCGGTGGCAGGCAGAGATACAGCTGCGGTGGCAGGCAGAGATACAGCTGCGGGGGCAGGCAGAGATACAGCTGCGGGGGCAGGCAGAGATACAGCTGCGGGGGCAGGCAGAGATACAGCTGCGGTGGCAGACAGAGATACAGCTGCGGTGGCAGGCAGAGATACAGCTGCGGGGGCAGGCAGAGATACAGCTGCGGGGGCAGGCAGAGATACAGCTGCGGGGGCAGGCAGAGATACAGCTGCGGTGGCAGGCAGAGATACAGCTGCGGTGGCAGGCAGAGATACAGCTGCGGTGGCAGGCAGTGATACAGCTGCGGTGGCAGGCAGAGATACAGCTGCGGGGGCAGGCAGAGATACAGCTGCGGTGGCAGGCAGAGATACAGCTGCGGTGGCAGGCAGTGATACAGCTGCGGTGGCAGGCAGAGATACAGCTGCGGGGGCAGGCAGAGATACAGCTGCGGGGGCAGGCAGAGATACAGCTGCGGGGGCAGGCAGAGATACAGCTGCGGTGGCAGGCAGAGATACAGCTGCGGTGGCAGGCAGAGATACAGCTGCGGTGGCAGGCAGAGATACAGCTGCGGTGGCAGGCAGAGATACAGCTGCGGTGGCAGGCAGAGATACAGCTGCGGGGGCAGGCAGAGATACAGCTGCGGTGGCAGGCAGAGATACAGCTGCGGTGGCAGGCAGAGATACAGCTGCGGTGGCAGGCAGAGATACAGCTGCGGTGGCAGGCAGTGATACAGCTGTGGTTATTACGCCTCGTATGGCTTATCTATTTGTACACATCGGATAGAACTTTTGTTTTAGGACGTCTTACATTAAGAAATTTTTAAAAGCCAATATGTTGGCATGTATCTCATGAAGCAACTTGGAAAATAAACGTTTTTTCTTTTTTTTCTTTTGTGATGGCAAGCAGAGAGACAGCTACGGTGGCAGGCAGAGATACAGTTGCGGTGGCAGGCAGAGATGCAGCTGCGGTGGCAGGCAGAGATACAGCTAAGCTGGTAGACAGAGACAGGTTGAGCGGAGAAACAGACGGAGGAGACAGTGCTGTCAAAAAGATTAAAACAGTGACAGTAACATACGGCAGTATTCAAACTCCGTTATGATTGCAGTTGAACATGCGGCAGTAATGCCGCATGCAAACATGCAGTGGGACAGTGTGGCTCATACGAAGTGACAGTTTTAGTGGGAAGATAATAGCCGGCACCAACGAGCCTCCGATAGAATGTAGACCATGACATGTTGAATGTTGAATACGTCATGTGTCAACTTAATGGAAATGTTGAGTATGTCATGTGGAAACTTGATTGGAATGATGAGTATGTCATGCATCAATTTCATTTGAATGTAAAACATGTCACATTAATAATTACACCTCTCTATACGCACTCAGTTTTTCCAAATAATCCCAAACAATTGAAATTCTCCATTCAAGCATACTTAGTGTATGCAGATATTTAACCAGAGTAAAAATAACTTTTAAATACCTGAGTAACATCCTTTTATATAAAAGTCATTGGAGACCCAGTAATGGGAGATATATATATTCACTCTCCTGACCACGATGGTCAAGAACTTGAGCCCAAGCTCCGACACCCTGACTGTCGTGAACTGTCTTAGGTGCAGGGCTGCGGTCATCAGCGTAACTTTCAGTAACGTTCATATAGATGAATAATTCTGAAAGAAGATCACGAACGTTGGTGTCTGTAAGCACGCCATCTGAAACAGCCTGATACGCTGTTTAATACGATGCCCATGTGGGAATAAGGATCTTAAGAGGTTTTAAAATTAAATGTTATTCATTTTATTTATCAACTTTATTAGAAATAAATTGTTTTTCTTTTAAGGTGTCTTGAAATTTGCCGAGCATGTACTCAATGGGCTTTGTTAATTATTTTCAAAAATGATTACAATGCGTGAAGGAGATGAAAAAGTTATTTCATAAAAAAGTAATATCAGTGAATAAGGGAGACGGAAAATGGCATCAGTGAATGGAGGAGAACGAAATTAATGCCAGTAAATAATGGAGATGAAAAATGTTTTCGCTAAATATCGAAAACAAAATAACATTTCAGGGAGCAATGAAAACGAAACATGCTTTCAATGAGTAATGGAAAAAGAGAAGAACGATTTCAGTAAGAAGTGATGCTGGACACCTCCATAAGCAATGACAAAACGGAAAGACAAAACGGAGTTGAAATTTCCTCAGTGGACTAAACAACACAAAGTCAGAACTGAGGCAACTCCCACCTCAATTCAGTGTGAAAATATGTCTATACTTAAGAAAAGATTCAAGTGAACTCATCGTTAGCACCGCGATGTGAACTGCCCGTCGGTGGCCACGGAGGAAATTTTCATTACGCTGCTGACCGACCAGAAGTCACAAACTCATATAAATACTTAATCAATACTGAATGAAGGCCTAATTCAATTGAAGTTTACTCTTTTAAAAATTGCTTCCTAAAATTAACTTTGAATTTTAGTTGAATATTTGAACTTTAGTTTAACCAATAGCGGTCACCGTGCGAAGTGCGCTTGAGCTCACCTGATCACAGCGGCATCACGGCGAGCAAACAAGCCCAGACCTGCACTCTAGTTGAGTTTTAATATCAACTCCCGACGAACTGATCGATTAATTCAAAGCCTGCACGATTCAAGTTGTTCTTAACTTGTATCAACTTTCTGCGCAGCAGTTAAAGTTAGTGATTCTGACATAAAATAACTCTAAATGCTGGTAATAAAGCAAATAGTGTCCATATCTCTGTCAAATGTTAATTTTTAGTACTGGATGATAAAAGAACGTTTTCAGCATCTTCTACCAAAGGCTAGTTCTAATTACCGATTGATGAACGCACGGCATCGTTCTTTCCTGTCTTTGATCAATTCTGCATGATATATCATCCCAGTTACAACAAACTAAAACTTAAATTATTTATTTCTTGTCACCATCACGCCCAAGACATACGGTTCTTTCACAGAAATGTTTAACCGAATGTAAAATAAGTAAAATTTTAGGAACGAATTAATCATTTCAAGTGCTACTTGAGCTAGAAGTGAGGTCTTTTTCCCGCAAAATCAGAGACGAAGTTGTCGAGTATACACGAAGAATGTAAGTTCTCTCGGTGTACTCGTATGTCGTGTCGCAAAACCAGTCCTCGTGACCAAAACCAGTCCTCGTGACCAAAACCAGTCCTCGTGACCAAAACCAGTCCTCGTGACCAAAACCAGTCCTCGTGACCAAAACCAGTCCTCGTGACCAAAACCAGTCCTCGTGACCAAAACCACACCCTGCACTCAAGACTCACTGCTCGCGATCTCAGCCACGGACGGACGCTGAAGTTCGCTGACATTCAACGTTTTCTGTGCAGCGTCCGTGAAACTAATGAGCGTTCCTGTCAAATCTGCCATCGAGCTAGAGCTGCCAGCCATGCAGTGCGATAAAATTTGCGAACTCACTTACCGAAAGTGCACAAGAGATCGGATTTTAAAATTAAATGATCGAATTTCCAATGTGGTGGAAGAACACGAGGCAGGGAACCTTACTTTTCCATAAATCTAACTGCTTTTAATCTACTACGTAGACTACTTTAATCTACTTGTCAGAGCCGAGCCTGTCCGTGGTGCTGTGGTATTTGTTAATAGATTAGTTCTTAAATACATATACTCGATACTCCATTTTCATGCGTAGGTAGGTATACGCTAAGATACGTGGTCTCAAACTATTCCCTCTAATTATTTTTGGAAAAATTCACGAAGGAATCGCAGAAGTTATTTTTAAAATGCTGTCATCGCTTTTTTACAGCACTGATTCACTATTTTTGATGGTGAACAAACGAAAACGATGACAATATTGATTGTTTAAAAGTAATCTTTTGTAGGTCAAATTGATTTCACACCGTCTTGCTCAGCATCAAACAATGCAAGAGTAAGTAAATTAAATATTAAAGCACGTCTATTATGTGGTAATAGAGCAAATTAATTAGGTAGCTGAAAGTGAAAAATAAAATTCTAAGCTGTAGAAATAACATTACCGGATAAATCCCATCATCAGCTGTGAAACAAGGTAAACTTTGGTTCACGTAAAAGAAATGATCAGTACATGAATTGAAACAGGTTTATAGGTTAAGTGGAGACACGTTGGGGAAGAGAACTGAACGTACCATTGAACGTCGCTTTGTGCCGTAAAATATACAACGATTCTTCAATGCGACTGTCAGCTAAACTCAGCCACTTCCCATAATTTAAAAAAATTATCACCAGTGATTTTTGAATCACAAACGACTGCATGGATGCGAATGGCAGAATTTTGAAGCTGCCCTAGCATTGGACCTGTTCCATTGTTGACTCTCCTGGGCTTTGCGAGCCTTTGCCCCGGGGTACAACCGACCTACTTCGATGCACACTGTGCACAATTGTATTCATAGGGATAAACTGGAGGTTTTTCTTCAAAGCTACGGACATTGTACTGAACTTTTTTGCAACGATAACATGTAAGGAAATTTTAAAGTTCCTGAGAGTTAAAGATGTTTATTTTTTTTAAGTTTCCAGGACTGAGCTCTGAAGTACGGCCGGAAGATGTATGGTTTTTGTCATGAGTTATGCTTGCTTGTAGGAATACTATAAAAGTTAAAAGAAATAACTGAGATTCAAATTGAAGTACTGAGTAGCTATTGCCTAAGAACATTTTTTTTAAATTCAAATTCTCAATGTTTCAAAATAAATTCAAAGCATATCGAGTAGGCATCATTTTAAAAAGTATTTATTGCTCTTCAATCCGAATCCACGCGTCCCAAAACTGAAGAAACCCAATCCTATTCCAAAAAATTAGCTATTATGCAAAACGGACGTTTAAAAATTGTCATTCTTCCTACTGACCAACCAGGAGAGACAAGATTACTGTTGGTTTTTACTTCCATCGTAAATTCTTACAAAATTTTATGTAGCACTTGAGTAATTTAATTAAAACGGAGATGCACGAAACTTTTTTAAAAAATTGAAAAAATATTATCGGGATACCGTCAATAGAAAGCAAGTTTAAAATCAATAAAACTTCCTCCAAATTTTTCTGGTGAATGTACATGAAAATATTAACAAAAACTGGTCCCCATGGCGAACCATTTGCAAACTTTTCAATTACTGAAAAATGGCGACCATCAAACAGGAAAAATATTATATAATGGATAGTTCTAATAGGGTTTTGGAATATGATTTTGTGAATGCTTAAACAGTTTTAAAAATACAAATGAATAAATATAAGAGACAAGTTTTGGAAATCTCTACATGTAGGAATTTAATGAAGAGACATGGAATTTTATTTAAAGCCACGTAAATTAAGTTAGCATCATTATAATTAAAAATTTTGGTAGAAACTTAAAAGAATTGTTCAGTGCACTCATCCACAGTCACGAGTCTAAGCTCCGGCACCAGCAATAAGGAAAAACATATAAACTGGGGTCGTCGTACGATGTTAAAATGAGGCGAAATTGAAATTGTTACTCTATCATTGTTGTACGATATAAAAATGAGAATAAAATGAAAATGTTGGACTGGAATTGTTAGACAATGTAAAAGTGAGGCGAAAGTGAAATTGTTGTTTTGGCATTGTTGTACAATGTAAAATGTACGAGGAGTTCGCGAGACTGACTCAGGACTCAGGACTCCTCGTACATTTATTTCATTTGAAAAACCTTGTGGAAGCAGTAGCTTCCCGTACCAGATTCAGTAACTGTTTCTGGGGGTGACTAGACTTTGAACTCTCAATACAATGTAAAAGTGAGGCGAAATTGAAATTGTTGCTTTGGCATTGTTGAACAATGTAAAAATGATTCAAAATTGAAATTCAATCGAAAAGTTCATTTTGTGAATTTTTGGAAGGTCTTTCAAAATACCAGGGTCAGAACTAAAACTAAATAAGGAAAAGGGAGTTTCCGTCCGAAAATGATTGTTTTTATTTATTTTTAGTAGGGACTATTAACTTTATTTTCAGTATTAAGTTCATATATTTTTTCCGGTTTAAATACATCATGATTTTTAATGGGGTACAAAATTATCGGCAGTAGATTAGCTTTATGTGAAGTTTTATTCTGTAAAACAATATCTCGATCACTGTCACATTCACAGAGTACGATATCATATTCCAGAAAAAAAAACTATCAAACACACGTTACCATCTCCCGATGTTCCTGATGAAAAAAATTTGTATAATATAAAGTTGAAAAATACTTGTTACCAAAATGTCTAAATCGTTAAAGAAAGGCTTCACTGTCGCTACACTTCAATCGTTTCATAGATAGTGCCACCTTCTCTACACCCGAGCAGACGCGCAGGTAATCTATTCCTTATACTGGTAAGCAGAATCCAAGTAAAATGAGAGCAGATACTTGAGTCTCAGGAGTACAACAGCGGAACTAAAACTGAAAATGACAATGTCTGGATCAATAGGGCAAGTCCTACGAATGCCCGATTTCCAATTTTAATGCTGGGGCCGAGCTTTACTGATGTGACCATTTCGAACGAATGGCCGATTTCCGATTTTAAAGTAGCAAACGAGTTTTATTGACGTAAGCACTTGGCAAGAATGCCCGATTTCTAACTTTGGAGTAAGGCCCGAGCTTTATTAGCGTATGCACTTTGTATGAATGCCCGGTTTCCAATTTTAGAATAGGGAGGAGCTTTACTGACGTGAACATATCTTACGAATGCCCGATATCTGACTTTAAAGTAGGGGCTGAGCTTCACTAACGAACGCATTCTGAACGAGTACCCAATTTTAGATTTTGGGGCAAGAGCTGAACTACCATTAAACCCTTTTTAAAAACGTTTCATATTTTAAAGTGCAAACTGACACTCAACGGCACATTCTGTTCTTTTCCCATACGTATCCCCACTTTACCTATAAACCTTTATTAACTCATGTACGGGATTTTGCTATGCATAAGCCATGCTTTACCTTATTTCCAAGCTAATGATGGTATTCAGAAAATCCAAAAATGACCTTGTCTTAAGTAGTCAATTATTTAAGTTCTAGATACGTTTTTTTTAATAGTTCGATTTTATTTATCCGTCGTAACTTTCTAATATATTACCTCATTTACCATTTTGAAATCCTGTATATCTTTCGATGTTAGACTTTTTACAATAAGCATTAACGTGCAGGCGTTGCTTGCCTGCTAACTTAACTTGCCGGCCGCGATGCGAGCCGCCGGTGTACGTGGAGGGAATTTTCATAATGAACCTGAACGACCAGTAGTCACGAACTCAATTTTTATGAATACTTAATAAAAGGTAATTTAAGGCTACCTCCTCTTTAAAAAAGGTCTAAAATGGGGGTGTTGGGGGTCAAAAATCAATCATTTTTACCACCAGATGAAAAAAAACGAAAAGGAAAATGGAAAATCCCGAGTCTTTTTTCGATAGAATTGTTGCAAGGATTCTAAAACTTTCTTAGTTTTTGTTCCAGCATATAAACTCATAGACTTCTATTCTTTTGAAATCTCAGAGAAGGTTATATAAAAAATAATTTTTTCAATTTTCTCAAAAAATAAGGTAAAAATCCAAAAAGTTACACGAGCAAAATGTATTTCTTTTTAAAACTTACACACATAATAAACAAATTTCAGAACAATCGGGTACAAATAAAATATTTACCCTGTGTGCACAAAAATAATGAGAAATAAATGTGTCATTTATGTAATTTATAAAAGTAATAGGTTATTCACAGTGACAATATGAAAATATGCATGCATATAATTTTTGGATGATAATACAATATGAATACAACATTCAAGTGAAAAAAAGGTATCGTATGACAATTGACTACAAAATTTATGTTTTTTGCCCATTTCGTGTAAATGTCATTTTTTAATTTTTCGTCAATGAGTTTTCATGCTAGGAAAAACAAAGACAGTTTTGGAATCCTTGTAACATTTTTAACAAACTAATAGATCGATTTTTCCAATTTTTACATTCGATTATTTTTATCACTGTTCAAAACCAAAAATTTTGTATATTTTATTTAGTGATCGATAAATGCATATGAAAAAATGAAAAAGAAAATGGAGAATCCGGTTCTTTTACTTTGTTAGAAATAGAAATATCCGCGAAGAAATAGAGTGAAATATTGGAGAAAACTATATGAAAAACTAATATTTCCTATTTTCTCAAAAACTAAGGCCAAAATCGAAAAAGTTTTATGAGCAAAATGTGTTCCCATTTCAAAATTACATATACTGGGCAAATTTCAGAACAATCGGTTCAAAAACAAAAACAAATATCTAAGATGACCCCTTTAACCCATCGCGGTCAACGTATTAAATAAAGTTTTTTATCTCAGTCTGTCGAATTGAACAGGAGCTACGAGTTTGTATTTGCCAACTTGCACTTCCCAGAAATAAGAATATGGCGGGTCTCTGAGATCAAGGCTCGGATACAGCAAATGCGAGAATTTTATGCAAAACCCTTGAGTCGCCGCAATCCCTGCAGCCTTGATCTAATGGAAAAAGTTTTCGATTAGCATTCGAAAACTCTTTTTGTCTTAATTATCTTTTACAGCTGTTGTTATAGTTTGTTCCGCTTGATGCCACGAAAAAGTTGTGACTCCTGACCCTCGTATTTCATTGATTTTGAAAACTTCAAAACCGAAATTGACTTTTGCTAGAAAATATTGTTCTTTCATCATCACATCCCCCAGGAAATTTAGAATTTGTTTTATCGTACAACAAATGTTGTGCGATATATATACTTAGCATTAACTTCTTGGATGAGATGAATAACATTTCTACGCGTGCAAAATTCTAGTATAAGAATGTTGCTATTCCAACTACAAGAATACAATAGTTACGCGAGAGAAGTTTAATGCTTCGAGAAGGAAAGACTTCTTAGTGTTCTTACGACTGAGACCTAGCTTGAGATCGTCCGCAGGGTAGCAAAGTTCTTACGACGCTCGCTAACCGGCCTAATTTTAACAAAGTATGCAATTTTGCATCCCCTGTAAAAGCCTCGCTACTCAACACACGTGTTTGCTCGGCCATACAGACAACAATGGTCAAAAACAATGAATGGCGCTCCTAACTACTACTTGGCCATAGGAAATGAATACGACTCCAATAAAATTTTACACTCTTATAATCCTATTGGGACAAGAATAAGGCATCCAAGAGGAAAAAACACGATTTTGACTCAGTTAGGATGAGAAAAATACAACCTTTGAGAATGTATTACATGTGTAATATATAAAATGCTGTAAGCTAACCCTGGCACAAGTTCTTCACGGAGCATTGGATTATCTGCTGTTGGCCATGGTGTATCTTTCCCGGCCGATAATATTTAGTACGATTTTACAGCTAAACAGTAAATCTGTTCTCTCAGTCTATGATATAACAATGAGAGAAAAAATGATGCCTATAGCATTGGTTAGTTACGAGTTCGTTGATTGAGTTGAAGAGAATTTAAAATGTGTTATTTTATTATGGATGTATTTTTCTTATTTTAACAGCATAAAAATCGCGTTTGTCGCTCATGGATGCCTTGTTCATGTTCCAATAGCATTATAATAGTGTAAAATTCCATAGGAATCGTATTCATTGACTAGGACTAAGTAGTTGTTTAGAGCCCCATATATATATGAGTAAAATCGTGTTTGCAAGTCCAGTGTTTCTTCCCCTCGGGACAAGAAAGAAGTTAGTTATGCTTCGCAACTTGACCCCAGGTGTGTGACATATCACAGGTTCGATACGGTATAACCTTCATTGCGTCTTGGCTTCACCTACAATGTGGGGAAAATGATATAAAACTTTGATTAAATTGCCAGATTCTACATTTTTAAACCATATACAATTACGAAAATTGGATGATGTATAGACAATAGTATTAAAAGGTCAATAATACTGCATGTCTGAAATCCACGAATATTTAATCAAATATATATGTAGGAACATGTATAATAAATACGTGAACAAAAGTTTACAACACATTTCAACATGTACAAAAATTAATACTTCGTTGCATGGCCGTTATTGTTAATTATGGCTTCGAGAAATTTAGAGTAGTTCACTACCAGTTCTTCATGTTTCAGGTGTAAATTCCATTCTTCAATTTAAATGTTTTTAAGTTCAATGATGTTATTGGGATCTCTCATCTGAATATTCCATTTCAATTCTCTCCACAAGTTTTCGATCGGATTCATGTTCGGGGATTGACTTGGCCATTCTCTAAATGTTTATCTTCTTCATCCATAAGCATTCCTTCGTTCCGTTTGCAGTATGCTTTGGGTCGTTGGCGTGTTGGAAGGTCCATCCAAATTTCAATTTTAATTAACAAAAGAGTTGAAGGGAGGAGTTGCTCGTCCAATATTTCACGATATTTCCTGCCAATCATGATTCCTTCAATGATGTGAAGTTTACCTACCCCTGATGAGCTGAAACATCCCCACACCATGATTGAGCCACCTCCAAACATAGCAGTGGGTATGGTGAACTTTGGATTATACTCTTCGTTTTGTTTCCTCCAGACATGGTTTGTGCTGTTTCTCGAAATAGTTCTATTTTAGTTTCATCTGACCACGGTAATGAGTTCCAAAATGCTGCTGGCTTGTTCAAATGGTCGTTGGCATACTTCAGCCTGGTCTTGACGTGACGTTTCCGGAGAAGAGGTGTCCTAGAGGTGCTGGAGTGAAGACCTTTACGGCGTAGTGACCTGCTGATCGTGTGTTTGCTGGCTTCGATCCAGATGCCTTGAAATCATCCTTCAATATTTCACCAGTAATTTGAGGCTTCTGCACTACTGTTCGGTCCGATTTTCGAACAGCACGGTCGTTCATCTTCCGTGGAAGCTAAGTGCGAGGCTTGCTGAGAATTGTATTCCGGCATTTCCACTTACGCATTATGGCTCCAACTGAGGCTATAAGAGCACACAGTTGCACACAAATCTTCCGACATCCCAAACCTTCATTATGGAGATCCCAACATGTTCGCAAACGGCTTGGCTGATGTCCTTATAATTATCCATGCTTACGACCTTTCAGAACGAGAGCTACTGTGCCAATGACACTTTATTTGAGATGAATGTTGACGAAAGTTCGGTTGCCAAATAGTTGAATGTATTAGAACATTCTGGAAAAATCCTACAATAATTTTAGATTATAATATAATAATATATGGTGTTTGAACACCCAATTTTATGGGTCAATATTGCGTCTAGATGTTACTTGTGTGGCGTTTGAACACTTTACGTCTGATATAATAAGAATTAATACAAATGAAGCAAAACATCCTCTTTCTACTTCAGCTGCAGTTTTCAATCATCTAAGAGTGTACACGGAACCGCAGTTAAATTCTGCAATGGAAGCGCAGTATGCATGTACAGTACGGAAATGAAATTCTACGTGTATTTTTAACGCAAAAATCTACTCTCACGACTCTTGATGCTCGCTGGAAGGGGAAAATACTTCCTTTCCTGAGGGTAAAATTAAATTGCATAATTGGACAACATGGGACACGGCTGTTCATTTTTTAGACCTCTCGCCGTCCTGAGAATAAAATCGAATGTAATAATTGGATAACAAGGGACAGGTTCATTCAATTTCAGTTCATCGCTCATGTTTTTAAGGGAAAAATGCCCCGAAACATGGCGATATTTGCTCGTATATCTAAAGGTCACAATCTGGTGTGAGCACATCAACGTCATGTTACAGAACAGAGCAAGCAGACCTCTGCCTCAATGTCAGGATTGGATACACGAATCATAAATATTCCTATCGAAGCACGTAATAAAATAACGAAACGACAATAAAAATCGGAGTAAATAAAAGAACAGTGCCAAAATCGTCAATCACAGAGTTGAGAAGAGAGCAAAGCTGTGCCACTAGCATGGCAAGCGACAGGCGCGATGTTACTCTTGTCAGCTGGGCCAAACAACATGGCGGTCAGGCAAGTCAGCTGGGCCAAACAACAAGGCGGTCAGGCAAGTCAGCAGAACAGAGACAACATGACTGTCAGACCTAATGGACTGGTCTGACACTTCTTACAGTCAGCCATGTCAATCGAACAGAGACAGCATGGAGGTCAGGCAAGTCAGCTGGACAAAGACCACTTGGCAATCAGGCAAGTCAGCTGGACAGAGACAACCTGGTGGCCAGGCAAGTCAGCTGGACAGAGACAACAGGGCGGCCAGGCAAGTCAACAGGCTGGCTGCAGTCCACCAAGTCAAGCGCCGCCCTGCAGAGCAGGTCCCATTAGCGCGATATCCCCCAGCAAACAAGGCCCATTGTTTTAGCGGCGCTGCTGGTATTTTGTGTAGTTCTGAGGCCTTTTGTGAGCCCGACATTGTGTCAGATAATTGCGTCTAACTTTAGAGCTTGTCTTTGTGACAAATTAGCTTTGAGTGTGTCGACCTGATGCTTCCCTCTTTGGTTCTGATTTTTGAATAACTATTTTACTTTTTGTGGTACGTTGGATTCTAAATTTCAAGGGTATTGAGTTTTATTACAGCTCGGTCATCTTCTCGACAGGAGAGAGAACTCCTTTTTGTATTTATCAGGATAATGCAGACACTTCAAATAGGGTATCATTTGATTTTACTCTTTTTTCATTTTGACAACCTTGTAAAAGCAATTGTGTTAACCAGATTATCCATCTATCATTCAAATACAGTTATTTGTCCTCAGATTCTGACGCTTGGTGAGACAATCAAAAAAATGCGAGAAAAGCTAGAAAACGCAATAAAGAAAATGCCACACATTTAAAATGATTTTAAGAAGTCGTATTAAATGGCCCTTAAATTAGATTACAGCTTCGACTGCCCTGGTTTGAACTCTATTAAGTATGGCATATATTCGATGTGACCATGTGCAGTGAGCAACCTTTGTGAATATACTATGATGCATGTGTAATGGGTAAAATGCTGTTAGCTAACCCTGGCACAGGTTTTCACAGATCATCTGCTGTTGGTCTCATGCATTTAGACGGGATTTAACCCTAGAGCACTTTTTGGTCATTGTACGGTAGAAAAAAGTAACCAATAATTCCTGAACTTTTCTCGCATTAAATATATACGGGCTTTTAGTTTAGTTCCATTTTAGTTCCGTCGGACAAATAGAAAAATGCTGAAGCTTGAATTTTGCAACACAAAATTCAACGTTCAATGAAAGTTATACTATTTGATGTAGAAGACTTTATATGTAAATTACTGCTGTACTCTTTATCATGACATAACTTGTTGCCTTCTTGTTTGCTTGCCTGCTTGCTTGCTTGTTCGTTTACTTACTAACTTCCTTACTTGCATGTCTTCTTGCTTGCTTGCTTGCTTGTTCGTTTACTTACTAACTTCCTTACTTGCATGTCTTCTTGCTTGCTTGCTTGTTCGTTTACTTACTAACTTCCTTACTTGCATGTCTTCTTGCTTGCTTGTTCGTTTACTTACTAACTTCCTTACTTGCATGTCTTCTTGCTTGCTTGCTTGTTCGTTTACCCACTAACTTCCTTACTTGCATGTCTTCTTGCTTGCTTGCTTGCTCGATCAGTGTGTACGCCCATCCTATAACCTGGAGATCTGATCACGGTCTGACGACTGTAAGATTCCGTTCGTTTACAATCACTGAAATTCATTCTGCTGTCATCGTGACACAAATATTAAAGGAATATGAATTCCGCCTATTTCTTTCAAAAATGGTTTGCACGTATGAATTTTCACCCTGACTTACACAACGCCGTACTTCAAAAGCCAGCGCAGCTGTGTTAAGTGTCCTCAAATAGGCTTATTTTTCCCCAAATTTGACGTTTTTAATTGGAGCTATGCGAAGAAGATCCAGAGCTTCGTGCACGGCTGCTGTGATCCTTCGATCGTTTTGGAATTTAAGTGTCGCAATAATTATTCGGCTGATCACATCGCACTTCTGAACCACTCAGCAAAGTTGGGCTGCTTTCTCAAACAATTTACACCGTCGGATCGCTCCCGCTGGTTGTTCAAGTTCTTCACTCGGAATCGACTTAGCTGTGCGACCTTGATTTTTTTGTGCCCCAAGCCCTCACGTTTGGAGGTGTTAGAAAGACAATTTAAGTGTTTTTCTTTCAACAAGTGTACTTGACCATGAAAACCATGTGGTCTAGCTAATTCTATTTATATCCTTAATGAATCCTTCGTTTAGTCCATTGCGCAGCTATGCTCCTCTTCATAGAACTCGTGGAGTCACGTCTTCTGAACTTCAAAAGAACTTACACGATGTTTCAGCTTGTTCCCATCGATAACATAATTTTATTAAAAATCCGGTCCCTGTTGGGGGATTTCCTTGCTGGCAGTGTCATAGTTAGAGGTTTACCTTTCTTGGTGACAGATAATGTTTCGGAATAACCTGTTGTATGATTTTTTAAGTTTATATCAGTTATTTACTTTAGATCCAGTTAGTTTCCGTGGGAGATGTAAGTTTCTAGGCTACCTTTGAAGGCTGAGCAGCTAGGGGATGGGCGTCGCTGATATCAAAATTCATGGAATTGCAAAATTTTATCTCCGTGGAAAAAAAGCTATTTTGAGATCTGGCTTTTGAGTAATAAGGGACTGTCAGCATATTTCTATTTCTCATGAATTGTTCATAGTAGTCAGTTTAAGCACAAATTTGATGTCGAAAATCCGAGTTATCGTAAGCTTTGAGTATTTTGTGCATAAAACTTTACAGAGAAGTTCGGTTTAATCATACAATTTCAAAATTTAAGGGTATGTTTGAAATTGTGTTGTATGAGAATTAAATTCTAATTCCCAGATAGCTCTAACAATATTGCTTTGAAATATCAATATTCTATTCTATCAGTTGTATTTTTGTTATTTTTGTTTGAGCCTTGTTAGGGTTCAATGCCGTAGTGACTATACTGATTGATCAGAGCACTGGAAAGTGTCTTAAGTTCTTCTCATGTCAAGATATGCTTGTATTTATGCAAAATTCCAATGGATTTGGTCGGATTTTATGTCATACGCCTCCTCAGGCCCATACATCCTCCAGATCTCAAAAAGTAATACGGATAAAAATTCCATCACCCTTTTGAAATGAGCACAATGCATGATCCCATTGTTAGGTCTCACTAAACCCTTAGAGACCACCTCCGCAGACACAAAAGATGCTTCGCAGAATGGCAGAGGACGAAAGCTGAGAAGTAGAAAAGCAAAGCACAAAACCTGTTATCTGGAACAGAGTAGAGCGAGCGATTTCAAATGCAGCTTCAAATCACAGAAAGTGCTTCGTGAAATACTGTTCCTAGAGAGGAGTTATACAAGCTTCTCAGGATTTGTGTCTCCATTCCTGACTCCTCGTTATGCTAAAGCAGCTAAAGGGACAGGCAATAATTTACATTTCGTGATTTATTTTTATTTACACTTTTGTCTATAATTTACACTTCAGGGCTCCTTTCAAAGTGCCAACATACACTCGCATATTTTCGAGCGAAATGTTTCTCCGCTGAGCTTAATATTCTCAATAGATTTATGCGTTTTCTGCCGAGATTGCTTCGTAAAAACTGAATAAAGGAAGAAAGAAAGGAACTGAAAACCAAGTTATTCATGATGCAGTTTCGAAAATTGAACAATGAAAGATTGCGTCGTTGCCCCATGAATCAACGTTTATTTTGTTCTTTATAAACGACCGCGGTAACGTCCCAGATTAACTTTTTCGCATTCTGCATGCATGTTTTTCGCTGTTCAAGTCATTAAATCGCTTAGGCGGCGAAAAACATGCATGCTTCGGCGGAAAAGTTTGACTGGGACGTGGAGGAAATGGAAATATATGATCTAGCCTGCGCTCGGCCCACATCCGAGCGAAGTAATGCCTTCTCCATGATTTCACTGTATGAGCCACCTTGGATATTATTATCTTGAATCGTAGAGTCCCGCGGAATAAATTACAACATTTTTGTTTAAATTAAGATAAAATCTATTGGTGAACATTTTTTTCGAATGATAGGTTAACTGCGCATCCTTTCTTCATCTGATTTTTCCATTTTTTTTATTTTTTTTTTATTGAGAAAGGTTTCATCGGAATGAGTTTCAGCCCTCAGTAAAAAAAGTAAAGTAACACAATTTAAATCAGTAATAAAAGAATTGCTCATGTATCCAGTTTACAGGGTGAGAGTAAAGACGTGCAAACCCT
Organism: Morinoia aosen; assembly: GCA_030386875.1. Taxonomy (NCBI): domain Eukaryota; kingdom Metazoa; phylum Arthropoda; class Malacostraca; order Amphipoda; family Talitridae; genus Morinoia; species Morinoia aosen. The sequence continues at coordinate 40,347,321 of CM059574.1, forward strand.
GTATGAGAGACGTGCAAACACGGGAAATGATGGAATTAATGCACACATTTCTCGTTTTCCTAATGACGCTGTCTCTAAAATGTCCCTTCTGAACACTCCATAATTCCGAGATTACAATGCACCTGAAAATGCTTTTAAAAAGAACAAGCCTTGGCTTAAGTGGCATCGATCAGAATATCATCAAGCATTTTTATTCGCCGATACAATAACTAGATCTCCGAATCATTAGTAAACTAAAACATTAAGGGAAGTACCGAAGAATAAAATGAGCGCTGAATTTCGATCTCATCGTTTGTTAGCAAGTGTATGATGTTCAAGCCCAAGAATAAGATAATACTACACAGGACTGTGTTTAGATATTTATTTATTTTGTTTAGAGCTGAAGTTTTTTTCAATTAAAAGCTGAGTCCCGTAAAATATGCATTTGTTTTCTCTGGGGTTTTCAGCGAACCCCTACTTATGTCATATATATGTATTGCGATAAATTTTCGACATCTAATAAATAGAAAATTTACAGGATGATAGTGTACACGACCCGTCAAAAATGAGGGATTCAACATTTTCTTCGGATGAATTTTCCAGATGTGAATGACAACCAAATATGCCCATCCTAATTGTACCCGCCATTAAAATATTCTTGTACTTGTGCACTGGTGAAACTCGTATCACAGATACGGTCGTTGAACATTCTTAAGCGGCCCATTGACGATCAATTTTATTGTAAATATAATTGACATTGATGAATATTGACAATTTAATTGATAGTCTGTGGGCTTGATTGACGACCGTCAAATAATTGACTTAGCAGGTAAAAAAAATTTCATCAATATATTGAGTCAATGATATAGACAATAAAATTGATCGTCTACGGGCCACTTTATGATCGTGACCGAGAGTCAGAAGAAGCGGACACCAAACAAATAAATAAACACATCAAGAGTTATTATTAGGTAAGATGAAGGATATATGTTTACCGAGTGCTGATAAGCGCATATGCTTTAACGTTCATCACCCTCCCTCACCTAAAAAACTCTCTTCAAGTTCAACACTTGCACTTGATCTGCATCCCAGTCCTTAACTTCAGCGAAAAAATAACTTCCTCCACATTTCAAAGCCCTGGTTTGCCAGTCTCCTATCGAGAAGGGATGGTTCGTAATCTAGAGGAAATAGCGTCCTCTTGAATGATATCGGAAGGAAAATTCATAAGAAAGAATTCCTCAGTCCCGAGCGATGTTCTCAGTCTTTCTATTGTTTTAAATCAATGCAACTTGCATAGAAGCAGCAAGATTCAAGGCTTGATTAAACATGCGCTGTGATGTACAACTATGGCGACCTGAACAACAGCGATGCCTTGTTGTCTTCAAAGAATTCAATGAAAGCTACAAGTTTCATGCTATTGTCATTTGGTATTGAGAAAAGTTATAGAAATCCACATGTGTACACGCAAATAATTATTCCTGTAGCACATGCTTCTAGAAAATGGGTGGCTAATCACTGTTTTTTTCACTCGAAACTTTAAACTTTAAACACTAAACTTTATGACATTAAGTTGTTAGCCGCAGGGAATAGTGAATAAAAGTTTAGCACCTGCTTTGTCATTGTTTGTGAATAAATGACTTTCAGTGAACAGCTGGTTTGATATGCAATTCCTCAAGCCTTCATTTTCCCATCAGCGTATTATTCCGTTTACTTCTTACCAAATTTTCTATTCCCAGGTTGAAAAACTTGATGAAAATAATACAACGAATTCGGACCTTAATTTCTTAATTAGCTGTAGATCCTCAAAGTCTCAAATTGCTTTTAATGAACCGCTTCCATTTGAAAATTTATTTTTGAAGAACATTATCAGTACTTTCCAAAGCGTTGGCTTTTAAACATTGAATAATTTAATTACAATTTTCTTATTTGACAGTTCAAATGTTTTTAATCCACTTGTTTTTCTCGAGAAAGTCAAGCACAACTATAAACAGACAAGTATCTGGCATCTTCAAAATTTTTACGGAGACTAAAAACACAGCATTAATTTACCTTCAAATAACATGCAGATTACTTGCACATATACACAATTAATTTACCTTCAAATAACATGCAGATTACTTGCACATATACACAATTAATTTACCTTCAAATAACTCGCAGATTACTTGCACATATACACAATTAATTTACCTTCAAATAACTCGCAGATTACTTGCACATATACACAATTAATTTACCTTCAAATAACTCGCAGATTACTTGCAAATATACACAATTAATTTACCTTCAAATAACTCGCAGATTACTTGCATATATACACAATTAATTTACCTTCAAATAACTCGCAGATTACTTGCACATATACACAATTAATTTACCTTCAAATAACTCGCAGATTACTTGCACATATACACAATTAATTTACCTTCAAATAACTCGCAGATTACTTGCACATATACACAATTAATTTACCTTCAAATAACTCGCAGATTACTTGCAAATATACACAATTAATTTACCTTCAAATAACTCGCAGATTACTTGCATATATACACAATTAATTTACCTTCAAATAACATGCAGATTACTTGCACATATACACAATTAATTTACCTTCAAATAACTCGCAGATTACTTGCACATATACACAATTAATTTACCTTCAAATAACTCGCAGATTACTTGCACATATACACAATTAATTTACCTTCAAATAACTCGCAGATTACTTGCACATATACACAATTAATTTACCTTCAAATAACTCGCAGATTACTTGCACATATACACAATTAATTTACCTTCAAATAACTCGCAGATTACTTGCAAATATACACAATTAATTTACCTTCAAATAACTCGCAGATTACTTGCATATATACACAATTAATTTACCTTCAAATAACTCGCAGATTACTTGCACATATACACAATTAATTTACCTTCAAATAACTCGCAGATTACTTGCACATATACACAATTAATTTACCTTCAAATAACTCGCAGATTACTTGCACATATACACAATTAATTTACCTTCAAATAACTCGCAGATTACTTGCACATATACACAATTAATTTACCTTCAAATAACTCCCAGATTACTTGCACATATACACAATTAATTTACCTTCAAATAACTCGCAGATTACTTGCATATATACACAATTAATTTACCTTCAAATAACTCGCAGATTACTTGCACATATACACAATTAATTTACCTTCAAACAACTCGCAGATTACTTGCACATATACACAATTAATTTACCTTCAAACAACTCGCAGATTACTTGCATATTTACACAATTAATTTACCTTCAAATAACATGCAGATAACTTGCACATATACACAATTAATTTACCTTCAAATAACATGCAGATTACTTGCACATATACACAATTAATTTACCTTCAAATAACATGCAGATTACTTGCACATATACACAATTAATTTACCTTCAAATAACATGCAGATTACTTGCAAATATACACAATTAATTTACCTTCAAACAACATTCAGATTACTTGCACATATACACAATTAATTTACCTCCAAATAACATTCAGATAGATTGCCTGAACATTTTCCACCCATCAGGTAGCAAGAGTTAAACAGTCTATCATTATTAATCCTACTCTACAATCTTAAAGATGACTCGCGCGGGGAAACACATCATTTTAATTATTGATAGAGTAGCTCTGAAGCTTTGTTCCGCTCAGGGTTCACGAGAACACTGGATGTTAATTAAACTGAGCAAAAGGAAGTCCCTCGAGTGCTTCCTTTGTTCGAACATCGAACCTTAATTGATTATCACTCCTGGTTCTGCACTTTATAATCAGAGCAGAACACAACCTGCACCGAGGAATTGAAAAACGGGAATAATGCAGATTTAGTGCAAGCGGTGGGACGGGCTGTGAGATGTGCAAATCGCAGACAGATGTAAAGGAAAAGGACATTTGTTTTCAGTGCACTTGCGAAGTCTCACAAAATCAGTAACGTTGTTGTGGTTCCAGTATCACTGAGTGTGGGGACGTTAAACTTTGGATTTCTCTTGTTTGGAGCAAAATGATGAAGCGACCGTTTAATTTAGAAATTTAATGAATATCTGGTTCCACGAACGAAAACACTGAATTTTTAAGGCAAATGCCAAAAGTTTCATATTTTAAGGGTACGAAGGACTCGATCTTTGCGCTCGGAAACACTTAAATTTGTTGAGAAATTTGCCTTTGTTAGGGCTGATCAAAATATTTACCTCACGGTAGACGACCTCATTTATCACTCTCAAAATCCAACTCTTCATTTGATCGTTTGATGGTACGAGATCACTCTCTTTCTTGAATTACTTGCGGTTTTTTAAAGTTTTGCAGCCGTTACCTTGCCTGAAGGCAAACGAATAGCTAGCTTCATTTGAATCGTATCTGCCCTCAGATCACTTAGAAAGAAATGAAATCAAATACAAAAAAAAATTTGAAGTCAATCATGATAACTGATGAAAATACAGCTTCCGAACTGAACAATTTTCCGTGAATAACATACGAGATAAAATACTAACAAGAGAGCTACCAATATTTCAAAAAACTGATGAAGAAAAACACTGACTTCCAAACTATCAAACTGTTTTCTCCCTATTCGATAGGTACGTATCTGTTGGTATGCTTTACTAATTCAAAGTAAGGAGCTTAACACCCTTATGTTAAACCTCGCCGTTACTTCAAAACTTGTTCTCTTCGAGACTGGTTGTTATAGAGGCCTTGTTTCTCATTTATCCCGCAATGCATCTGTTGTTAACGTTGAAATATAAAGTTTATTCTTGTGTATCCCTTGTAGCAGTGTGAGTATGAGTCAAATTTTCCCTCGATAAATCTCACAACAGGACCTCAAAGTACTTGATTTTGTGTGTTGGATCATTTATTGAAAAAGAGTAAACTCTTGTGCGCAAGTGCATCGCTCAATTGTTTTCGGTCACTTCTTTTCCATGTTCATAGGATCGAATTTTGATACATCAGAACAATGGTGTCACTTTTGCGAGCGGCTCTTATTTTTAAATTATGCCATCAGTTCTACATAAAGAAATAGCTCTTTCAAAAACTTCCTCTCAAGGACCATGCATATTTTCTCCCGTATTAAAAACAGTCAATTTAAATTCAGACTATCGTGACCAAAATAACAAATTCCAGAGAAAACGAAAAGAAGCCACAATTTTCAGCAGGGTATGATGCTCCAACAACGGAGCGACGTCTACGAGAAAATACATTTGCATTCGTAATACACTGTATCTCGGAGAGATTGAAACAGCTGACTGCGGAGAAACAATTCCACAAATTCAACGTCACGCGTAGCAGCTGTCACAGAAGTGCATATTTTATAGCGGTGTCGAAACTCAGGGCTCCATCACGTATGTATGAGCTCCTGGAGTCGGAAATAATTGAGAGGTCTGACTTGGGATATTTCCTGGAGAAAATAGTGTCTCGAAACGAATCTCCTTCTGCCTAATGATGAAGTCTGAGCTCTTCTTTCTTTAGCGGGACTTGTTAGGAAAAGATTTATGCTCATGCCGATAAAGTACTAAAGTATTGGCGGAACGACCTCCAATGTTCCTACTAAAGCTAACGATGGTGCAACTAAAACGATTATATCAAAGTAAATAGACAAGTGTGTTTTTGAGGCGTACATAAGCAGTATAAATGCTTGAAGAATGAAATGAAACAGAGAACGAAATATCCGACCTCGATTTGGGCTCAGCGTAGAACTAAATTGAGCGACCTACTGACTATTGTATTTAGCGTTGCATTATATACAACGTTTACATTAAGCTCGCTTGAGCACGGAATGAAGCTTTGAATTGAATAGAGTTGGAACTGAGCGTTAGATTGAATAGAACATTCGAAATAAGCGATGAATGAAAAAAAGCGTTTTCATTGAGCGTTGGATTGAATAAAGCGCTCAAGTTGAGTGGAAATCGGAAATTAAAAAAGAAGTGTTATATAATTTAATACAACGTAGGAGTTCAGCGTTAATTAAAATAGAGCGATTCAATTATTGAACGTTACATTGAATAGAATGTTGGAATTGAGTGTTGCATTTAATGGAATTTGGAATCGAGCGTTAAGTTCAATAGACCGTTTGATGTGAACCTTAAATTGAAGTGAGCGTCAAACTAAACAGATCGTTAAAATTGAGCGACGAATTTAATAGAGCTTTCGAATTGAGTTTGAATTGAATTTTCTCACTGAAAATTTCTCACAGGAAGTTACGCACATCACAAAGTTTCAAGACGCACTCAGCCCGGCATGTTCGAGCTCAATCCCACACGTTTTGTGTTTCTGAACTTTCAAAGATTTCCGTCCTCCTGACGTTGTCCCGAGCTGTCGAGGGATGTTCACACTCCGCGATGTGTTGTGCCATACATACCTGCATCGCAATTGTTGACGCATTTGTCGCGCAGGATACACCACTTCGGGCTGACTAAACGACCTTGCTCCAAAATATGCTCTTCAGGTGACGGACAAAATGACGGAGTTGGTTTCCGATCGCCACTTCGAAGTGCGCCGTAAAATATTTTTTTCTACGAACACAATTTGATTGAAATTCCAATTCAACTTCAATTTATTGAAAATTTAAACTCCTGGTCATTCAAACATGTCAAAATTAGAAATTCTAATTTTCACCGCGATTAGTGAACGATTTCAATAATGGGTTTTAAAATAAACACTCACTAAATCAACAAGACGTAAACACAGCAATTTCCATGCCAATGAAGTGTCTCTAACACCCGCAATAACTTTTCAATTATTTAACGACTTGTCCCCGAATTTATGTGTTCCTCTATTTATTCGTATAAAATATTTCTTCCAACAGATTTGGTTCGCTTCAGCGTTCCGAACCCCTGTCACGCAGTACGTTACTGCTCTAGCGTAAGTTTTGCTCCGGGGTTAAACTCCCCAGAAAAAGCAAAAAAACTGGCGCGGACGAATCACGTGTGAGTGAAGAAACAAAAAAAGACTTCGCTCTGTATATAGTATGATGATGAACCCAAATATTTCTTCAGCTTTGAAACAGAAAAAAGTCAGCTCCGCAAAAACGTAGCCTGCTAAACTTGAATATTCCCGTCATTTTGAAACAGAAAAAAGAGAAAAAATTCAGCTCGGTGATAGTGTTCGCAAATGAACCCAAATCATTTTTTGACTTCTACTCCACAGAAAACACGGAAGTGAACTGGGAAACAAATTTTTCTCTTCATCTTGTGCCAGAACATTTTTTATTTTTAAATGGTTGCTCTAAGTCAAATAATAGAACTCCCTGCATGAGTTGCACGAATAGAAGCATGGCACGGAACTGATAAAAATAAAACCAACAAAATTTTTACCCTACAAAAAAGAGCCATAAGAGCGATAAAGAATCTAGAATATAATGCTCACACAAATGACTCATTCAAAAATTTACGAATACTTAAGCTCTCGGATCTCTACAAAATCTCCATTTGCAATTTCATTTACAAAACATTAACAAATGATGGCGACAATAGCCTAAAACAACTATTAACTACGCAAACTGGTCATCACGACCATTTAACCCGAAATAGAAGTAAATTCATGCTTCCTTATTACTCAAAGGCTCGGTCACAACACAGTATCCTCTTCGTTGGAACTAAAACTTGGAACTCAATACCTGCGGAGATCCGTGAAAGTAATTCTTATAAGGTATTCAAAAAAAGTCTTGAGTCTCGCTTCCTATCAGATTACTAGTCGTGTAAGATCACAGAGTCAAACCTTGTCCCCTACATAACTGGTCCTAATAATATAATTCGCCTTGATTAATTTCGCCGATCTTCAGTCTGTTCTTGAATCGTTTGTCGAATATACTGTTTAATCTAGTCCATATGAACTATATTGTGAAATGAAGTATCTAATTTCGAGTTACTTATCTCATTGATCAGTCTAATGCGTCTCTAGTTTAAGTGAATTAGGTTAAACATTATTGTACTCCTAAGACTAACCTTGATGGTAGGATGCCCTAGAAGTCACTGAACTTATTCGGGCCCACAGGTAGCTATACTCAAATTTGACCATTGTACTAGACTTAAGAAACATTTTATCTCTGTATCTCCTGTGGTAAATAAATTGTTTAAATTGTTTAAAAATTGTTTAAATCTGCCTACCAGTCGCTCAAGTCTTCTCTCTGCTGAAGCCCTCGCATTTCCAGTTTGGCCTTCTCTTCACTACGCCCGGATGTGAATCTGGAACCGTTAATGCATCTGGAGTCCCTTTCGATGCAACCGCTTCCAAACGCTTTCATGTATTACAGCAAATTTCATTCGCCGAAATGAGAAAACTGTTCTTAAAATTTACACACTTTCTGGCAAACAACAAGAAACCACGCACGTCCACTCTAAATCTGTAGAGTTCAGTTTTCATTCACTCGGGGTACAATTTCAATAAATAAAGCAAACTTTCACGAAGTCGATAATCAGTTACGATTTTATTGTCGCACTAAAATTTAGCGACGAAGTTGTCCCACGATAAAGACTGGGTCTGGGACCTACAAGACAAATGATCAGTTTTGCTCGTGTTGCTGGCGATCGATAATCAATTAGAGCTATTTTTTCGGGACGTCATCGACTGGCCACATCATTTATTTATTTTCGAGTTTTGTTCTTTTATCCCCGTTAATATTTCACCATCTCTTAAAAAATATAGATCAGGCCTCAATTAACTTGCTTATTTAAATTATTGGAAGCTCTTGTCAAGAAGTTAACTCTAATGGTATTTTTGTGACCAGTGTTTTGTGACTGAGCAGCTTCGATTTACTGACCTAAAAATTATGAGTTAGAAGTTAACTGTAATGGCATTTTGTGACCAGTGTTTCGTGGCTGTGCAGCTTCATTTTACTGATATCAAAATTATAAATTAGACGTTAACTCTAATGGTATTTTGTGACCAGCGTTTTGTGGCTGAGCAGCTTCATTTTACTAAGATAAAAATGATAAAATCACAGCACAATGGTGCTTGATGATGTCGAGGGCACTAAGTAGCGTCAAGGAAGGTGTATCTTGTTTGTGCAGTACAATATATTTATGTTCAAATGTTGGTACAATGAATTTACGATGAACTAATACACTAACACGATGTAATACACAAATACGCTGTATTGATACGAAATTGTAAAGTTTTCAAATTCATTAAGTGAAAAGGAAATTGTGACCTCAACACGCTACATATATGTACATATGAATATATATGTAATCAAAAGAGAAAAGTAAGTCGCTTTTAAATCTAACATTCTTATTAAAATAGACAAGCACTCAAAGCAGAACGTTTCGACCCGTAAGGTCATTTTCAAGTTCTTTTGGTAAAAAATCACAACTTTCAGTAAAATTTCAAGTAAAATGTTAGACGATGAGAAAAAAATAGCATCATACTAAAAACCAACAAATACAACCTAAACTAGCTGAAGGGGGAAAGCGGACTGACTATCATTCAAAACCGGTTTTGTCGTTAAAATATACAGGGATTCTGAAATACGAAGATTTATAATACTAGATGTAGATGCAATTACTTTAAAATCGTTCAAGCGCACTGGAAGATCACATTTCTCTGCATGAGAACAGATGGCAGAATGGGATGTCGTAGAGAGAACGAGACCTGTTCTAAAACTCCTACCAGCATGCTCCACAACGCGAATACTGAGGGCCCGTTTAGTTGAGCCTACGTACTCAGACGCACAATGTGCGCATCAATATTTGTAAACAACAGATGAGAGTATGCCTTTGGGAGTTTTATCTCCATAATTGATATAAAACCCTATTTTCGATGTTTTTACCAATATAACTTTGAAATCTATTTGCATGAAAGGTTTAGATAATAGCGAAAGCAATTCCATTTTTAGTCTTTCCGATTTGTACCCAAAAAATGGTAATGTGATGTAAAATAGCCTTTCATTGACTAATTATGAATTCGGCTAGCTGTAAAATTTATTATTCAAGAAATTTGTAATAAATCAATGAGTTGGCAGGGAAAACCGTTGCATTTAAAAAAATATTTAACATAATAGAAAATTTTAAGAAAAGAGGAAAATGATGAACATATACTAAATGACCTGGAAAGTAAAGCCTTAATGCTGTTCATTTTGAATCTGGAAGTGCAAAAAGTGAAAAAAATGATCCCAAGCCCGGTGAAAGTAGGCTTACGAAAGACTGAACTATGAAATCTGCCATTGTTGCGAGTAATTAGGGCATCCAGGAATGGAAGGCTGCCGTTAACTTCAGTTTCCATGGTAAATTTTATGTTAGGGTGTTGGGCATTCATGTAGTCCAAAAGAAGATTGCAATGAGAACTGCCATTAAACAGTAAAAACTTACCGTCAACGTGCCTCTTATAAAATGAAGGCTTTAAATTTGGGTTTTAAGCCCACACTTTGGATTTAAAAACGACTGTCTTTGCTCTTTTATTTATAATTAGGATTTGCGTGAAGCAAAGCATTAATACGTATCCATGCATATATATATATATATATATATATGTGTGTGTGTGTGCGCATATTGTACATGTACAATTTATACCCATATATGTGTGTATATATATAAATATGAAAGTATATAAATATTATATATATTATCAGTATATATCTATATATTAATTAAATATTTGAATGTTCTAACACATTGACACAATATACTGATACGGAGTACTCGTATAAGATGTCCTTATGTATCACTTTAACATATTTAAAAATGATACAACTAAAAATGCATGTATTTTGCTGGTATAGATTTTCAGACCATTCTCGACTGATTGCATCATGAATTAGTTATGATGAATTAATTTCCACTTCGTTTACAGGCTCATGATTCAATAAAATCGTAAAACATGCAATCAACATGCATTAATTCATGTATTTATTTTTAGATATATGTTAGTTTTTATATATATGTTATATTTATTTATAAATTAACGGGCTCAGAGTTGCTGTAGAATTTCATCAAAGAAGACTACGATTATGAACCTGAATCCATCTTTGCTTCGCTACCCCCAACGTGAACCGAATTTCCACACTACACGTGCCTCAAAAATCGGTCGGGTTGTCCCGAAGCGCCCGGAGCAGGTCATTATGAATTCTGCTTGGGGTAAATATTAAGAGTTCCCTAAAATTCCCGGGAAACTTGCATTAGAAGTCCGAGCTCCAATGACGAGGATTTAAATTATTTCAGGCACAACAAAGAATTTTAATCGCGACACCTTTGTCCTGATGCTTCCTAATTACTGGAATAGGGGAAAGAAGGAGCTGGTGGCTCAAGTTACGTCACTTTCGGGCGATCAAGGAAACCAATTGAAGCAACATCGTCTCAAAAGTACTAGGAGTTCTAGGGCCAGATTTTTGAACAATTTCTGGTGCCGTAGTGTTATGAAGAGCTGCCAAAGTTCTTCTCTTCACCTGGCTTCGTGCGTGTAAGTGGCTTAGAACCAAAACCTGCAAATTTTATAAAAAAAAAACTCAAACCTATAAATTTTTGAGCAGGAAAACAGAACGTAGCGTAGCCAAGGTGTCAGAAGAAATTACGCTGCTCATAGTACCGCTATAACGAAGTATTTTGTTTGAAAATATGAGCCGTTTTTAGTGAGTATCTTCCTTTGTTCAGAAATTTCATTTGGAACGAGTCCATAGAGCGTGATCAGACTTCCATCAGAGCGATAAGTAGATTCTGCTCTCGAACGTAAGCATATTTGAAGCACTTTATGCCCTCGAAAGTTGCCGTCTGGCGAAGCCGAGCCTCTTCTCCTATTCAAAAGTGAGTTGTTTTTCCCGATCTAACTTTCGGGTCGCTTCTCGTCAAGTCTGGCTGGTGCTGAACGGAGGCTTCAGGACGCCGCAAAAATTTGACAACTCTCGAAGCGATAAGTAACGTGATATTTTCGATAATTTTGTGACAAATTTAGATTTGACAACCTGAAACGATAGCTTATATGACGGTTTCGACAAGTTTTCAACAACTTTTAATTTTACATCTTTAATGATGATTAATGTGACATTTTCGGCCATTTTTAGACAACTTTAAATTTCACAACCTTAAACGATAGCATTTGTGACAGTTCCACAAGTTTATAACAAATTTTAATTTTACAGCTTTAAACGACGACTAATGTGGAGGTTTTGATAAGCGAGGGTTCATCCCTAAGTTTCTTATGCACAAAGATCTAAGAAAACATTCCGGTGCATCAGCATTCGATTTTGCTCTGTTTTATGTCTTTATTCAAGCGTGAGACACTTCGCCACTTTTTGGAAGAACTTCATCGTAAAGATGCACCAAGTTCAAAATCTGCTGTGACATCGTGAGGCGATGAGCGGCAGGCAGGACACGTAAACTGATGTGGCGGAACCTGGTGAGAAAAAGTAGTTCACAAGATAACCTTCTACGTTGAACCTCTTGATCGAGAAATCATACATTGATTGAGAAAAAAAAATCATGTGGACTTGATAAAGAAAAATTCCGAGCTCGGTTCATTAATTTTGCCTTATTTTTTGAGTAAGGCTGAAACATATACCCATATCTCACATACCAACGTATTCGTTGGCACATAAACCAACTTATTGTTATCATTATTTCCGAAATTTTCATGCACAGGAAAAGATAAATCCTGAGAGGATTTCACGCGATAGCTAAAGACCAACAAAATAGAGCCTGTATAATAAAGTACAAGAGTAGGTTTGCTAAAACATGCGTATTCGAGACTGAGTCATACGCGACACAATCACCATGACCTAGTGCCAGCAAATTAGCATTCATCAGTAGGTATTTCCAGTTCCTATACCTGAATAAGAACTCGAAAACATGACATTCATATGAAGCTTTGAAGTTACTGGAGAAAATATACCTTCAAAATGTATAACAAAATCTTTTCGTGTTTCGGCTCATCATAAAACACGCATGTAAGAATCAGTGAAAGAAAAAGAAAATTTTATTCTCTACTGATAGAGCACTTTATTATGTGAACATGAAAACAAGACAAACAAAACAAACGTAAAATAATATCAACTAGTTGACAATTTTAAAGGGATAAAAGCTTTGGATGTCATTACCTGAGAGTTGATTTTAACGTTCGGATGTGAAGAGGCCCTATAATTCAAAGCTATAAATTCAATTGACAGGAATCTTCAATAGCATAACCGTTTCATGCGTTTCAATAGCATACACATTTCAATGTGTTTCATGATTTGTGCAAAATGCACTGAAATACTGGCTTAAAAGTAAGTCGTCTACTTTCCTTCACTAATTTTATTAGAAACATTCATCATGTCGTATGAACATGTATCACGTCGTATAAACATGAATCATGTCGTATGAACATGAATCATGTCGTATAAACATGTATCATGTTGTATACACATGAATCATGTCTTATAAATATAAATCATGTCGTTTAAACATGTACCATGTTCTATAAAAATGTATCATGTCATATATACATGAATCATGGTGTATAAACATGTATTATGTCGTATAAACATGTATCATGTTGTATAAAAATGTATCATGTAATATATACATGAATCATGTTGTATAAAAATGTATCATGTCATATATACATGAATCATGGTGTATAAACATGTATCATAAACATGTTGTACACCATGTATAAACACGTATCATGTAGTATAAAAATGTATCATGTCATATATACATGAATCATGTCGTATAAACATGAATCATGTCATATAAACATGTATCATGTCGTATGTAATGCTTCCGACTCCCCTCAGTTTTTATGACAAAAATCAAATCTCAAACCAATTAAGTAGATTCTAGGTCGATTCAAAACTATAATAATATTGGCATTACCTCGAATATAAATTACAAGTAAAAGTATACATGTATTTCATTTCCCATGGATTTTTTGCTACATGGAAATGTGGAATTTTTTTCGTTGCCATCAAATTTAGATTGCAAAAACGTCAAATTGCTAGCGTCACTTTGAAATACATATAATTGAATCATTTTTACCAATTTACATTTTTTCAAACGCAAAGCAAAAATGCTAATTCGTTGCAGCAGATTTCAAAGTAACTTCTCTCCTCCTTCGAAACCCCTTCCATCTCTGCCTTTCCAACGTATATCAGCGTGCCGTACGATGATCTTTCAGACTCTGTCTTCAGGTCTCCAACACGCAGAATTTCTGCTCTCCAACCAGATGCATCTCAAATGTGGCACGTCAAGCAAGAAATAAAGTTAGAAACGGCATTTTTGCACGCGCCCAATACTCGCCTGGAGCAAGAATTTGTCCCTCTTAACCATTATTCAAATTCGGTTCAAGGGTCGGTATACCAGAACCAGAACCGTGCTCGAGCGACGTCTCGGAAGCACTTTCGGCCGAGCGCCGAAGGAAGCACCAAGTGGTACCAATCCCTCTAGAACAAGAGAGATTTGCAGTGCCCTCGTTCCCCTCGAAATGTTCCTCGTTACTTTTTTTTGTTCCTAGAGTCGCTTGAAGAACTTTTGCTGACGAACGAACTTCAAGAAAACCATTCATGATCAGTGCTGTGCATTTCCAACAACTTTCGAACGTTGGTTTTAAGTTCGCCTTTGGGGCTCTCAGATAGTCATTGATCTTAAACGTCTTGCAATTATAATGGTTATAAATTCATAGGATTTAAATGCAAAGCAAGAAAAAATATCGCTTTCTGTCTGTTTATAAAAACATAATAAATTAACGCAACAAAAGAACACCTAGTTTAATAAATACAGTGTTTCTACCTACAGTACATTTCATACGGAACGCCTTCACTAAAATCAAGGGAAAAATTCACTTCTTGCGCGGAAAAAATCGCGAAGTGATACTGAACAAAGAACAAATTTTATTCAGAAGAGACGCCTCTAACTTTCTATGAAAGTCGTAAACATATCAGTTCATATATTCCACCCTAAATGTGCCTGCTATTTTCAAGACTAAAGTTACTACCAATCCTCACAACGTCATAACTAAACTACTGTAGGTTGTGGTGACCAAGTGTGAAGGTTCTAAACGTGTTCTAGAATGACCCAATAATGAGAATAGCAATTCACCCAATCTCGTACATATTTCTATTTGGCTTACATTTCTATTTGGTATACATATTTCTGTCTGGTATGTATTTCTATCGAGTATATATTTCTATCTGGTCTACATTTCTAACCGGTATACATTTCTATTTGGTATATATTTCTATCTGGTATACATTTCTATCTGGTATATATTGCTATCTGGTATTTATTTCTATTTGGTATACATTTCTATCTGGTATACATTTATATCTAGTATATATTTCTATCTGGTATATATTTAGAGGTATAAATCCAGAAGGAACTACAATGAAGATCCTTACTCCTGTACCGGCAAAGTTGTTTGCAGTCAAGAGGCTGCCCTACTCGACGATTTCAGAGCACGGAATATAAACCATAGAGAATATAACGAATAAATGTGAACGTGCGACTCGATCAAACATAAGCAAAGTGAATTAACCATTGTATAATTGTGGAATTAGTGTTGCATTCTTGTAGTAAAGAAAAACACGTTAATATATTTACTCCAAAAAAGTAGAGCCCAGTTTTTGGATTAGGTCTCTACATGGACCTCGGAAGAAAGACGCAGTATATAGTTATAAAAATATTCTCCAGTATTCGAAAAATGCGCCCAAAAAAATGCCCCCTACGACGGACACAAAATTTCAACCAACCTAAAATTTTATTTATTCATTTAATCAAAATAAGTATAAGTTCAATACATAGTATCTGCAGCAACCTAACACTAAACTGAACAATAGAGAGCTGCCTGCTATAAATATCACGATCATAACCGTGCCTAATGGCATAAAGTATTAAAAAGCAGCGATCACGAAAAAAATCAAGTGTACCTTTCATAGTTTCTTTGCATTCCTTTCATGATACGTCGATTTTAAATCAGGGATAAAATTTTATTCCGTTTTAGAGCAGACATTACTTCCGTCCTAACACGAACTGTCTCAGGGATCGCGAGCGTGTGTATGTCTCTGCTACAGTGGGCGCTTCCAGTACTAAATCCAAGCCAAAACTTTTGTTCTTCTCAAACTTCTGAACGCAACCAGCTGACCGTATTTATTTTTACACCCGATTGAGTTAACAGAAATGAAGCTCGGGACTCTAAACAACGACGGCGCGGCAATAACACGGAACATAACAACTCTCACCACGAGGGGAAATCCCAAACTGTGGAAATTTCCAGCGAGGTGCTCGACCGCCCAAAACTGAAGGCCGACGCAGCGTCGGTGTGACACCTGATGCAGTCTGGGGCACAACACGACCGGGCCAAATAATTGATGAAAAATGGCTACGCTGCCTCTGGGAAGCGGGCTTCAGCTTTCACGGACGCTGTAGTCGAGATACGACGAAACGCGTTGCAGTATGTTGATGAATCTCGGAAAAACACACGCGTGGATTTAAATACGTTCAAAATTTGCTGCTCTAGCAAGTGCCAATATTGTATTAGTATTTGAAATTAAATTCCGCAGTGAAACTCTAAATATAAGTGTTACTAGAGTACACGGCCAGGCCATAATGACGGAATCCTCTACTTTCCTTAAACAAATTTTCCAGATGTGGATGACAAACAAATTTATTCATCCTGGTAGAACCCGCGATTAAAATATTTTTGTATTTGTGCACTGGTGAAACTCGTACCACAGTCGTACGGTCATTAAGCATCCTGCGTATAATGGATCATAAGTTAACGATGGAAGATATCTTCAACTTGAGTTACTACTTTTATGGGCATAATGTACCCCATTCAAAGCAGGCTCCCGTAACCCTATCTAATGCCTTGCCAGTAAATATGTTTATCTTCAGCACTCAGATTGTATCGACGCATCGCAGGTTCCGTATGTTTTGCGTTACTTTTCGCAAAAGAGGCCAGCGTTGTGTGAGTTGTAAGCGATCTCATACATTAGCTGAGCTCCGCACATCAGGGAGCCTAGAAATACAAAAGGCAGTAACGAGTCTATGCTGGAAGATTCCCTTACCTCTGGCATAGCCGTGCTGCGGCTAGACGGACTTCTTCTTAAGATTCTATTGACAGACACTATAGCCCTCGCCTCCGATAAACACACCACCCTCCTCACGAAGCCTCTCACGTATTCTTTCCATCGAGCATCCGAGATGCGGAAAGCTTGTGCTTCTCCATTTTTCCAGGAATCGGTCCGGGATTTTATTCTTTTTCTAAGTTAAATAACTTCCTCTGAACTCAAGGGGAAAAATCGGCTTAAGGAAAACTGGCGCTGTCAGCAAATCCCAGCTGATTTTAATTTCAATCGCTACTGAAAACGAACGTTCGGGTGTTTTTCTTTCATTAGACGTGTTCTACGAATAGCGAGTGTAGAGGCACTCGTAACTCCTCCCTAGTACAACGATATAGTCCACTCGAACAGATATTAATTGTTTTGACTGTTGTTCCAAGTGCACCTGGAGATTTATAGGGCAAGTGTTATATATAGTGCATGTATAGTGCAAGTGTTATGTGCAGAGCAAGGGTTAAGTATAATGCAATCTATGGTTATGTACAAAGTGTATGTACAAAATGTATTTACAAAGTGTATGTACAAAACCATGCGACTTTTGAAACGCTACAAAGTCTCGAACCTACTTCCAGGTGATCAAAAATTTGTATCACACTTTATGGTAGCACCGAAGCCAAAAGAATAATAAGAAATCAAGAAATTCTCCTTTAAATGCTACCGGAAATCAGTAGAAATTATTTCATGAAGACAAAGTTCACTTTTTGAGCATTTTATTGAGATTACATAAACATTTTTCGGGTTTCGGCGCTTTTCTTTGAACAGAAGAAACAGCAGATCCATTGACTTTAGAATTAAGTCTTTAACTCTAAAGCCACAAATCCACTCGGTGGAAATGCGTTTAAGCTAATAAATGATTGAGTGCATCATGATGGATAACTAGTCAGCACTCATCAAGCGATCTAAGGTGCAGAATTGAAGCACGCGCCTAACTTTCCCGCCTGGGCATCTATGATTTTAGCCGCCCAAGTAGCCGCTCATATATAAAGTCAATTGTAGTAAGGAATTTTCAAAATAGCAAACATTATCTGGATTCTGCCTTTATTTAGCTTTCACTGTTTATAAAAAATGAGTTAGTGAGTGCAGGTCTGTCAGTAGCATCATGAAAATCATCCATAGTGACCACCGGTGGGTCCCTTCGCAGGAAACTATGTACTGCGACGCTAACATCGCATATTCTCCGGCGAAACGCAAGTGCTATGACAAGCACTACGCACAAGTATGAACAGGGGGCGTAACTCCGCATCCTACAGAGCAATAGATCACGGAAACTCTTAGCCTCTCTAGGTGTAGCTCCCAATATTACGAATAACATCATTTTGCGCGAAAAGTCGCTTACTCATCGAGATCCATACTCGATGTACCACGCACCTCACGACCCACAAGTTGCACGTTGAAACTATTGCATTCGAAGTGCAAAGGCTTAAGCTAGGAAACTGTTTTCAAAACACAGCTTCAATTCGCAATAGTTTCTAAAGGAGAGCTGCTATTGTTGCGTGATCTCCAGGCTCGTCATTGTTTCTCGAGTTGTGTGGTATTGTGAGGTCGTGAGGGCCAGAAATTCGGGGAAATTGCCATTTGGGTTCAGTGCGCTGTTTAGTTGCTAAAGGCTGTGCAAAAATATTATTTTCCTTCCAGTGAAATACCTGCAACAAAGAGACTTAAGATGCAGCCTTTCCTTGTTTTATATACGACACAATCTTACGAGAAACAGCGCATACATACAGCTAAAGATTAGCTCTAGTTATTTAACTTACGTGATGCTTAATTCTAGTCGTGAATAGCTGGTTCTAATATTCAGCAATATACTTTAACACGTTTACTGCGATGGGTTAAACTGGAGTTCAATATTCAATTAAAATTTAAAGTAAATTGTTGCAGTAAGAAATTTTGAACGTAGCAAACATTAACTGCATGAATCATGCTGCATTTAGCCTTCAATAAATATTGATAAAAAATGAGTTAGTGACTGCAGGTCGGTCAGCAGCATTATGAAAATCCCCTCAGTGACCACCGGTGGGTCCCTTTGCAGGAAAATTGATATGACTCACACAATTTAGTGTCGTAACCAACTCAGGGATCGACCGTCTCCGCTCTGAAGAAAACCATCACAACAACTACCACACTTGAATAAACTATCATCCGATCGTGCTCAGCTGCTCGACAAACTCAAAGAAAATCATTCACTTCGTGTTCGTGCTGCCTAATGTACTTTCATGCCTCAAATGCTGGAAGAAAAAGAGCCTGCGGTGAGTGTGGGCTGTGTGTAGACCGCTGCTGTCTATCGAAACTTGGTGCAGCAAGTTCTGCGGGCTCCCTGCTATCTTCAAGTCCTTAACATCTCACATCAACCTTATGAAACTCCAGCGAAAGTTAGAGAGTTCAGTTCGAAGTTTGCTCGGTCAAACAATGACAAATAGTGATCACAGAAGCGACTTTGTTCTCCCAAATTACGAATGTTTCTTTTTCTTTTATAGTTCAGACCTCCGACGCTGATAGCGTGATCAAGTTAGTCATTTCTCTTCGTCTTCTCTTGCCCCATCAAAGCTTTTCCATCATCGTTAGAGAACGTTAATTTATGAAAATGTATAATTATTTTTCACTGGTCATCATCCACGTGATTTACTAAACAGTTTTAAATTTGTTGAAGGGTAATTTTATAAAGAAAGTGACTTACGCAAAAGCGGCGGGTGTTATTCAAAGTCAGCGTTCTCTCAATAAACGAAAAATAAAAATAAACGCATTACCAATTCAGAATAATCGTCTTTCCTAGCAACTACAGTTTAAATCAGAATTACTCTCCATTAGTTACAGCAGTTTTTCTCAAACTTTGATTGCTATTGATTTCCCACCTCCCCCTTATGGTTTTATAAATGCATGCTGCAGCTCGAAGCAATTCGAGGCAAATAACGTTCCCATCCATCAACTCAGAAGTGAAAACTTTAAACTTTCTTCCGAATATTGAACTTTCGAACATACGCTGAACTCAAACACAGTTTTTTTTTCTGAGAAATGCACGGAATTGAGACCAGCAGCACAGTGCACACACACACACACATATCTCTTGACCCACATCGCTGCAAATTGTCTTTGCGCGAGGCTTGGGTGACATTCGCGGTGTGAGCAGTCGTCCTATCGTGTTGAAAAGCCACCAGTTTACCTTTCTCTAAATGTTTGGAAACAAAACCAAACGTAGGCTTCAGAATGTTATTAATGAATGCTTTTGCTTTCGTTGTTCAGTTTAGCCTCACAATTTCTACGAAAGTGAAATGAGACTCCCATGGATATGAAATGGCTGTCCAAACCGTCGCAGAGGCTGGCTTCAAGACATGACAGACTCTTTTTAATTTAGAAACGATTGCAGAAGTATTCATCTAACAGATGCAATCATTACGAGAGTTGTGAGTCACTGCAACTTGAACCACTTCTTGTCAGACAAAACGATTTCCTTAGCCTCGCCTCTGTTCATCTCGTTAAACATAATTTTACCTCTTTCATTTTTTCAGCATTTGACTACTGATGAGAGTTGGCTTCTTTTGCCGGATGAAGGAAAGCATTCCCAAATCATCGCGGGCAATCCTCTTCATTTTTACGGGACTGATTTCCCCCACTCTCGCCATCTTCCTTAAGGACCTCATCGGGTTTTGCTTGATCGGCTCTCGAATGTCCTTATCGCGAGATATGGTTCATTGTGATCAAGGTCTACCGCTGCGAGGCCGACACTCGAGGCCTGTGTGCTCTTTATGCCGCTGGACTGCGCTCCAAACTGTCGACTTGGCGATCTGAAGACGCTTTGCGATCTGGTGACGCTTAGCGATCTCGGAACTGAAGGATCGTGTGAGGTGCTGTTAACCATAATTAGACGTTAACTTCATGGAAGTCAAAATCGAGCAAGCCTAATGTGAGCATTGCTTGAAAATTATTTTCAGGAATGAGTGAATAACAAAAATTTATCAAGTTGTTTAAGGCCAATACTATAAATGGTTACATTAATTGGAACTGAAATAACCGAATTAATAATTAGAGTATGTTTAAACACTCGTGAACCTCTCGGCTATGTAGCCAAAAAATAAAAATTGCTCTTCTATAAAGCATTTATACATGGCATATTTCATTCTATTCTACTTTAGCCTATTTTATTTTGTTCTCATTCTACAGGCTTGCTTGCCACAAGTCGTCTCTATACCGCGAATTTCACATCATAAATTGTTTCCAATCTCCCATCAGTAATTTTTTTTTATATTTGTGCATTCATCGCACATCATCTAAGGTCATGAATTTTTTCCTAGTGGATGTTCACATCTCATCCCTTCCTGAAAAGTAAATACAAAGTCATTATTTCGTTGATCTTGCGTATTTACCTTCAATGACAACTTTTTCACTTTTTGTTAGGGTCTCACATATCGTGTTCTAAAATATGCATGAAATCTGGTCGTAATAACTAACATGTATTCATGATCTGCTTTTAAGAAGAAGAGTTTTCATCGAAACTTCTAAGTTTTTGCCATCCTTTTTTACTTTTTGTCGTTGTATTTGCTCGTAAATTTACAGTTTGAGCTAAATTCAATTATAGTCGTCAATTACTTAATCTTTAGGCCAACGATTCCCTGCACGGTACCGGAATTCGTAGTTTCCTTGGCAGGACAATAATACCGCCGCAATTCCCAATATCGTTCCGATGACGGAGAGCCAATGGATGCTGGTACGCAGCGGCCTCGTGCCGAGTGTGCGACTTGCATCACATAGCAGCTCATCATTGCTAGAGCAGGGTGTTATTCCCAGAGCAATTCATCATTGCTAGAGCAGGGTGTTATTCCCAGAGCAACTCATCATTGCTAGAGCAGGGTGTTATTCCCATAGCAGCTCATCATTGCTAGAGCAGGGTGTTATTCCCATAGCAGCTCATCATTGCTAGAGCAGGGTGTTATTCCCATAGCAGCTCATCATTGCTAGAGCAGGGTGTTATTCCCAGAGCAACTCATCATTGCTAGAGCAGGGTGTTATTCCCATAGCAACTCATCATTGCTAGAGCAGGGTGTTATTCCCAGAGCAATTCATCATTGCTAGAGCGGGGTGTTATTCCCAGAGCAACTCATCATTGCTAGAGCAGGGTGTTATTCCCATAGCAGCTCATCATTGCTAGAGCAGGGTGTTATTCCCATAGCAGCTCATCATTGCTAGAGCAGGGTGTTATTCCCATAGCAGCTCATCATTGCTAGAGCAGGGTGTTATTCCCATAGCAGCTCATCATTGCTAGAGCAGGGTGTTATTCCCAGAGCAACTCATCATTGCTAGAGCAGGGTGTTATTCCCATAGCAACTCATCATTGCTAGAGCAGGGCGTTATTCCCAGAGCAACTCATCATTGCTAGAGCAGGGTGTTATTCCCAGAGCAACTCATCATTGCTAGGGCAGGGTGTTATTCCCATAGCAGCTCATCATTGCTAGAGCAGGGTGTTATTCCCAGAGCAACTCATCTTTGCTAGGGCAGGGTGTTATTCCCAGAGCAACTCATCATTGCTAGGGCAGGGTGTTATTCCCATAGCAACTCATCATTGCTAGAGCAGGGTGTTATTCCCATAGCAACTCATCATTGCTAGAGCAGGGTGTTATTCCCAGAGCAACTCATCATTGCTAGAGCAGGGTGTTATTCCCAGAGCAACTCATCATTGCTAGAGCAGGGTGTTATTCCCATAGCAGCTCATCATTGCTAGAGCAGGGTGTTATTCCCATAGCAGCTCATCATTGCTAGAGCAGGGTGTTATTCCCAGAGCAACTCATCATTGCTAGAGCAGGGTGTTATTCCCATAGCAACTCATCATTGCTAGAGCAGGGTGTTATTCCCAGAGCAACTCATCATTGCTAGAGCAGGGCGTTATTCCCAGAGCAACTCATCATTGCTAGAGCAGGGTGTTATTCCCATAGCAGCTCATCATTGCTAGAGCAGGGTGTTATTCCCATAGCAACTCATCATTGCTAGAGCAGGGTGTTATTCCCAGAGCAACTCATCATTGCTAGAGCAGGGTGTTATTCCCATAGCAACTCATCATTGCTAGAGCAGGGTGTTATTCCCAGAGCAACTCATCATTGCTAGAGCAGGGCGTTATTCCCAGAGCAACTCATCATTGCTAGAGCAGGGTGTTATTCCCATAGCAGCTCATCATTGCTAGAGCAGGGTGTTTTCCCATAGCAACTCATCATTGCTAGAGCAGGGTGTTATTCCCAGAGCAACTCATCATTGCTAGGGCAGGGTGTTATTCCCATAGCAGATGATCATTGCTAGAGCAGGGTGTTATTCCCAGAGCAACTCATCATTGCTAGAGCAGGGTGTTATTCCCAGAGCAACTCATCATTGCTAGGGCAGGGTGTTATTCCCATAGCAGCTCATCATTGCTAGAGCAGGGTGTTATTCCCAGAGCAACTCATCTTTGCTAGGGCAGGGTGTTATTCCCAGAGCAACTCATCATTGCTAGGGCAGGGTGTTATTCCCATAGCAACTCATCATTGCTAGAGCAGGGTGTTATTCCCAGAGCAACTCATCATTGCTAGAGCAGGGTGTTATTCCCATAGCAACTCATCATTGCTAGAGCAGGGTGTTATTCCCATAGCAACTCATCATTGCTAGAGCAGGGTGTTATTCCCAGAGCAACCCATCATTGCTAGGGCAGGGTGTTATTCCCATAGCAACTCATCATTGCTAGAGCAGGGTGTTATTCCCAGAGCAACTCATCATTGCTAGAGCAGGGTGTTATTCCCATAGCAACTCATCATTGCTAGAGCAGGGCGTTATTCCCAGAGCAACTCATCATTGCTAGAGCAGGGTGTTATTCCCAGAGCAACTCATCATTGCTAGGGCAGGGTGTTATTCCCATAGCAGCTCATCATTGCTAGAGCAGGGTGTTATTCCCAGAGCAACTCATCTTTGCTAGGGCAGGGTGTTATTCCCAGAGCAACTCATCATTGCTAGGGCAGGGTGTTATTCCCATAGCAACTCATCATTGCTAGAGCAGGGTGTTATTCCCATAGCAACTCATCATTGCTAGAGCAGGGTGTTATTCCCAGAGCAACTCATCATTGCTAGAGCAGGGTGTTATTCCCAGAGCAACTCATCATTGCTAGAGCAGGGTGTTATTCCCATAGCAGCTCATCATTGCTAGAGCAGGGTGTTATTCCCATAGCAGCTCATCATTGCTAGAGCAGGGTGTTATTCCCAGAGCAACTCATCATTGCTAGAGCAGGGTGTTATTCCCATAGCAACTCATCATTGCTAGAGCAGGGTGTTATTCCCAGAGCAACTCATCATTGCTAGAGCAGGGCGTTATTCCCAGAGCAACTCATCATTGCTAGAGCAGGGTGTTATTCCCATAGCAGCTCATCATTGCTAGAGCAGGGTGTTATTCCCATAGCAACTCATCATTGCTAGAGCAGGGTGTTATTCCCAGAGCAACTCATCATTGCTAGAGCAGGGTGTTATTCCCATAGCAACTCATCATTGCTAGAGCAGGGTGTTATTCCCAGAGCAACTCATCATTGCTAGAGCAGGGCGTTATTCCCAGAGCAACTCATCATTGCTAGAGCAGGGTGTTATTCCCATAGCAGCTCATCATTGCTAGAGCAGGGTGTTTTCCCATAGCAACTCATCATTGCTAGAGCAGGGTGTTATTCCCAGAGCAACTCATCATTGCTAGGGCAGGGTGTTATTCCCATAGCAGATGATCATTGCTAGAGCAGGGTGTTATTCCCAGAGCAACTCATCATTGCTAGAGCAGGGTGTTATTCCCAGAGCAACTCATCATTGCTAGGGCAGGGTGTTATTCCCATAGCAGCTCATCATTGCTAGAGCAGGGTGTTATTCCCAGAGCAACTCATCTTTGCTAGGGCAGGGTGTTATTCCCAGAGCAACTCATCATTGCTAGGGCAGGGTGTTATTCCCATAGCAACTCATCATTGCTAGAGCAGGGTGTTATTCCCAGAGCAACTCATCATTGCTAGAGCAGGGTGTTATTCCCATAGCAACTCATCATTGCTAGAGCAGGGTGTTATTCCCATAGCAACTCATCATTGCTAGAGCAGGGTGTTATTCCCAGAGCAACCCATCATTGCTAGGGCAGGGTGTTATTCCCATAGCAACTCATCATTGCTAGAGCAGGGTGTTATTCCCAGAGCAACTCATCATTGCTAGAGCAGGGTGTTATTCCCATAGCAACTCATCATTGCTAGAGCAGGGTGTTATTCCCAGAGCAACTCATCATTGCTAGAGCAGGGTATTATTCCCATAGCAACTCATCATTGCTAGAGTAGGTATTATTCCCATAGCAACTCATCATTGCTAAAGCAGGGTGTTATTCCCATAGCAGCTCATCATTGCTAGAGCAGGGTGTTATTCCCATAGCAACTCATCATTGCTAGAGCAGGGTGTTATTCCCATAGCAACTCATCATTGCTAGAGCAGGGTGTTATTCCCATAGCAGCTCATCATTGCTAGAGCAGGGTGTTATTCCCATATCAACTCATCATTGCTAGAGCAGGGTGTTATTCCCATAGCAACTCATCATTGCTAGAGCAGGGTGTTATTCCCATATCAACTCATCATTGCTAGAGCAGGGTGTTATTCCCATATCAACTCATCATTGCTAGAGCAGGGTGTTATTCCCATAGCAACTCATCATTGCTAGGGCAGGGTGTTATTCCCATAGCAACTCATCATTGCTAGAGCAGGGTGTTATTCCCATAGCAACTCATCATTGCTAGAGCAGGGTGTTTTCCCATAGCAACTCATCATTGCTAGAGCAGGGTGTTATTCCCATAGCAACTCATCATTGCTAGGGCAGGGTGTTATTCCCATAGCAACTCATCATTGCTAGGGCAGGGTGTTATTCCCATAGCAACTCATCATTGCTAGAGCAGGGTATTATTCCCATATCAACTCATCATTGCTAGAGCAGGGTATTATTCCCATATCAACTCATCATGCTAGACCAGGGTATTATTCCCATAGCAACTCATCATTGCTAGAGCAGGGTGTTATTCCCATAGCAACTCATCATTGCTAGAGCAGGGTATTATTCCCATATCAACTAATCATTGCTAGAGCAGGGTATTATTCCCATAGCAACTCATCCTTGCTAGAGCAGGGTATTATTCCCATAGCAACTCATCATTGCTAGAGCGGGGTATTATTCTCATATCAACTCATCATTGCTAGAGCAGGGTATTATTCCCATATCAACTCATCATTGCTAGAGTAGGTATTATTCCCATAGCAACTCATCATTGCTAGAGCAGGGTATTATTCCCATAGCAACTCATCATTGCTAGAGCAGGGTATTATTCCCATAGCAACTCATCATTGCTAGAGCAGGGTATTATTCCCATAGCAACTCATCATTGATAGAGCAGGGTATTATTCCCATAGCAACTCATCATTGCTAGAGCAGGGTATTATTCCCATAGCAACTCATCATTGCTAGAGCAGGGTATTATTCCCATATCAACTCATCATTGCTAGAGCAGGGTATTATTCCCATAGCAACTCATCATTGCTAGAGCAGGGTATTATTCCCATAGCAACTCATCATTGCTAGAGCAGGGAATTATTCCCATAGCAACTCATCATTGCTAGAGCAGGCTATTATTCCCATAGCAACTCATCATTGCTAGAGCAGGCTATTATTCCCATAGCAACTCATCATTGCTAGAGCAGGGTATTATTCCCATAGCAACTCATCTCTGCTAGAGCAGGGTGTTATTCCCATAGCAACTCATCATTGCTAGAGCAGGGTATTATTCCCATATCAACTCATCATTGCTATAGCAGGGTATTATTCCCATAGCAACTCATCATTGCTAGAGCAGGGTATTATTCCCATAGCAACTCATCATTGCTAGAGCAGGGTGTTATTCCCATAGCAACTCATCATTGCTAGAGCAGGGTGTTGTTCCCATAGCAACTCATCATTGCTAGAGCAGGGTATTATTCCCATAGCAACTCATCATTGCTAGAGCAGGGTGTTATTCCCATAGCAACTCATCATTGCTAGAGCAGGGTGTTGTTCCCATAGCAACTCATCATTGCTAGAGCAGGGTATTATTCCCATAGCAACTCATCATTGCTAGAGCAGGGTGTTATTCCCATAGCAACTCATCATTGCTAGAGCAGGGTATTATTCCCATATCAACTCATCATTGCTAGAGCAGGGTATTATTCCCATAGCAACTCATCATTGCTAGAGCAGGGTATTATTCCCATATCAACTCATCATTGCTAGAGCAGGGTATTATTCCCATATCAACTCATCATTGCTAGAGCAGGGTATTATTCCCATATCAACTCATCATTGCTAGAGTAGGTATTATTCCCATAGCAACTCATCATTGCTAGAGCAGGGTATTATTCCCATAGCAACTCATCATTGCTAGAGCAGGGTGTTATTCCCATAGCAACTCATCATTGCTAGAGCAGGGTATTATTCCCATAGCAACTCATCATTGCTAGAGCAGGGTATTATTCCCATAGCAACTCATCATTGCTTGAGCAGGGTATTATTCCCATAGCAACTCATCATTGCTAGAGCAGGGTATTATTCCCATAGCAACTCATCATTGCTAGAGCAGGGTATTATTCCCATATCAACTCATCATTGCTGGAGCAGGGTATTATTCCCATAGCAACTCATCATTGCTAGAGCAGGGTATTATTCCCATAGCAACTCATCATTGCTAGAGCAGGGTATTATTCCCATATCAACTCATCATTGCTAGAGCAGGGTATTATTCCCATATCAACTCATCATTGCTAGAGCAGGGTATTATTCCCATAGCAACTCATCATTGCTAGAGCAGGGTATTATTCCCATAGCAACTCATCATTGCTAGAGCAGGGTATTATTCCCATAGCAACTCATCATTGCTAGAGCAGGGTATTATTCCCATAGCAACTCATCATTGCTAGAGCAGGGTATTATTCCCATATCAACTCATCATTGCTAGAGCAAGGTATTATTCCCATAGCAACTCATCATTGCTAGAGCAGGGTATTATTCCCATAGCAACTCATCATTGCTAGAGCAGGGTATTATTCCCATATCAACTCATCATTGCTAGAGCAGGGAATTATTCCCATATCAACTCATCATTGCTAGAGTAGGTATTATTCCCATAGCAACTCATCATTGCTAGAGCAGGGTATTATTCCCATAGCAACTCATCATTGCTAGAGCAGGGTGTTATTCCCATAGCAACTCATCATTGCTAGAGCAGGGTATTATTCCCATAGCAACTCATCATTGCTAGGGCAGGGTGTTATTCCCATAGCAACTCATCATTGCTAGAGCAGGGTATTATTCCCATAGCAACTCATCATTGCTAGAGCAGGGTGTTATTCCCATAGCAACTCATCATTGCTAGAGCAGGGTATTATTCATATAGCAACTCATCATTGCTAGAGCAGGGTATTATTCCCATAGCAACTCATCATTGCTAGAGCAGGGTATTATTCCCATAGCAACTCATCATTGCTAGAGCAGGGTATTAATCCCATATCAACTCATCATTGCTAGAGCAAGGTATTATTCCCATAGCAACTCATCATTGCTAGAGCAGGGTATTATTCCCATAGCAACTCATCATTGCTAGAGCAGGGTATTATTCCCATATCAACTCATCATTGCTAGAGCAGGGAATTATTCCCATATCAACTCATCATTGCTAGAGTAGGTATTATTCCCATAGCAACTCATCATTGCTAGAGCAGGGTATTATTCCCATAGCAACTCATCATTGCTAGAGCAGGGTGTTATTCCCATAGCAACTCATCATTGCTAGAGCAGGGTATTATTCCCATAGCAACTCATCATTGCTAGGGCAGGGTGTTATTCCCATAGCAACTCATCATTGCTAGAGCAGGGTATTATTCCCATAGCAACTCATCATTGCTAGAGCAGGGTGTTATTCCCATAGCAACTCATCATTGCTAGAGCAGGGTATTATTCATATAGCAACTCATCATTGCTAGAGCAGGGTATTATTCCCATAGCAACTCATCATTGCTAGAGCAGGGTATTATTCCCATAGCAACTCATCATTGCTAGAGCAGGATATTATTCCCATAGAAACTCATCATTGCTAGAGCAGGCTATTATTCCCATAGCAACTTATCATTGCTAGAGCAGGGTGTTATTCCCATAGCAACTCATCATTGCTAGAGCAGGGTGTTATTCCCATAGCAACTCATCATTGCTAGAGCAGGGTATTATTCCCATAGCAACTCATCATTGCTAGAGCAGGGTGTTATTCCCATAGCAACTCATCATTGCCAGAGCAGGGTATTATTCCCATAGCAACTCATCATTGCTAGAGCAGGGTATTATTCCCATAGCAACTCATCATTGCTAGAGCAGGGTATTATTCCCATAGCAACTCATCATTGCTAGAGCAGGGTATTATTCCCATATCAACTCATCATTGCTAGAGCAGGGTATTATTCCCATAGCAACTCATCATTGCTAGAGCAGGGTATTATTCCCATATCAACTCATCATTGCTAGAGCAGGGTATTATTCCCATAGCAACTCATCATTGCTAGAGTAGGTATTATTCCCATAGCAACTCATCATTGCTAGAGCAGGGTATTATTCCCATAGCAACTCATCATTGCTAGAGCAGGGTGTTATTCCCATAGCAACTCATCATTGCTAGAGCAGGGTATTATTCCCATAGCAACTCATCATTGCTAGAGCAGGGTATTATTCCCATAGCAACTCATCATTGCTAGAGCAGGGTATTATTCCCATAGCAACTCATCATTGCTAGAGCAGGGTGTTATTCCCATATCAACTCATCATTGCTAGAGTAGGTATTATTCCCATAGCAACTCATCATTGCTAGAGCAGGGTATTATTCCCATAGCAACTCATCATTGCTAGAGCAGGGTATTATTCCCATAGCAACTCATCATTGCTAGAGCAGGGTGTTATTCCCATATCAACTCATCATTGCTAGAGCAGGGTATTATTCCCATAGCAACTCATCATTGCTAGAGCAGGGTATTATTCCCATAGCAACTCATCATTGCTAGAGCAGGGTGTTTTTCCCATATCAACTCATCATTGCTAGAGCAGGGTATTATTCCCATAGCAACTCATCATTGCTAGAGCAGGGTATTATTCCCATAGCAACTCATCATTGCTAGAGCAGGGTATTATTCCCATAGCAACTCATCATTGCTAGAGCAGGGTATTATTCCCATAGCAGCTCATCATTGCTAGAGCAGGGTATTATTCCCATAGCAGCTCATCATTGCTAGAGCAGGGTATTATTCCCATAGCAACTCATCATTGCTAGAGCAGGGTATAATTCCCATAGCAGCTCATCATTGTTAGAGCAGGGTATTATTCCCATAGCTGCTCATCATTGCTAGAGCAGGGTGTTATTCCCATAGCAACTCATCATTGCTAGAGCAGGGTATTATTCCCATAGCAGCTCATCATTGCTAGAGTAGGGTATTATTCCCATAGCAACTCATCATTGCTAGAGCAGGGTATTATTCCCATAGCAGCTCATCATTGCTAGAGCAGGGTATTATTCCCATAGCAGCTCATCATTGCTAGAGCAGGGTGTTGTTCCCATAGCTGCTCATCATTGCTAGAGCAGGGTGTTATTCCCATAGCAACTCATCATTGCTAGAGCAGGGTATTATTCCCATAGCAGCTCATCATTGCTAGAGCAGGGTATTATTCCCATAGCAACACATCATTGCTAGAGCGGGGTATTATTCCCATAGCAGCTCATCATTGCTAGAGCAGGGTATTATTCCCATAGCAGCTCATCATTGCTAGAGCAGGGTGTTGTCCCCATAGCAACTCAACAAAAATCAGAAATAGAGTAAAACAAATCAGAACGAAGAGACTGTCGATGTTGGGAGAAATTTAACTTAGAATTCAACAGCCATTCGTTATGCTTTGGACAGGCAACAGTGAGCTACTGACGAGTTTTGCAAAGTAGCATTGAGTTACTCTCGAGTCGTGAAGAGTATCACTGAGGTACTTTCGAGTCGTGAAGAGTAACACTGAGTTACTCTCGAGTCGTGAAGAGTAACACTGAGTTACTCTCGAGTCGTGAAGAGTAACACTGAGGTACTCTCGAGTCGTGAAGAGTTGTGGTACTCTCTAGTCGTGAAGAGTAACAATGAGGTACTCTCGAGTCGTGAAGAGTAACACTGAGTTACTCTCGAGTCGTGAAGAGTTGTGGTACTCTCTAGTCGTGAAGAGTAACACTGTGGTACTCTCTAGTCGTGAAGAGTAACATTCTTGAGTTCTGCGCAGATACAGAAAATTCCAAATGCAAAGAACCACAGAGTCCCGTTGTAACGCGAAAATTGCGCTCAACGAAAAATTTGCCCTGTTTTCACACTAAAATGATGCGACCTACTGGGAAGCACGAGATGGAGGCACACGGGAGAGTGGCTGCGCCGCAAGTTTACAAGATGTGTAAACATTTCAAAGGAGGATGTGCGAATATTAACAATGTGACAACCGCTCTAGAAAACCCGCGTCCATAGTCCTGAATTAAATATAGATGACGCGCGACTGAGTTATAAATGATGCAGTTGCGCCGCTGAAGTTGCTCGACAAATTTAACGAACTAGTTGTGTTAATGAAGTTTGGTTTTAAACTAAATACAACTAAATTTCGATATTATTTCTTGCTGAAAAAAATTGACCTTTAGCTTCCGTGTCTCATTCAAATGTTCATGATGCTTGCACGGTATTCAAATTTAAAGATAGAGGTACGAAACTGTGTGGGGACGAACTTGATACTGAAGAGAGTGCTCTTCTGTGTCAACTTTTATCTAGTCACCTCTTCCTATAATTTCCAGACTAAAGACTATCCGACTAAAGACTTTCAATGTTAAATACTAAACTACTATGAATCTCTGTAACGCTATGTTAACTAATTGCATTGCGTATGAAAACACCTAAGCCTTACATTTTTTACTCATAAGTCCTTATGCAATTTAAACTTGTTTTTAAAACTTACAGAACTGATATCAAACACCAATGGCATTCTTTCACGAAGGAATAATCGACATCGGGGAAATTTTAATGTTCATTTCTGTACTATATAAAGAAAAATGTCGGTTCTATAGCTACCAAGTTACAACCATTTATCTAAGAGAATTGGTAAAAGAGAATATCAAGAGAATAGAGGGGAGCGGCGATGGTTTCCAATTTAGGTTATTTAACTTGTCACATTTTTGGGATGTCAAGATTGAGGTCCATCATGAAGCCCTAATTGCCTGCTGAAAACTTGGACCATTTCTGAGTCCTAGACTTCGAAGTTCACGACGTGCTAAACAAAACTGGCGAGTGTATTTTCAGCAGCGAGTAAGCAGGAATTTTCTATTTCGATTCACTTAGAAAGCAAAATACTTTGTTGCTCTGGTAATTTCCGAGGAAACTACAAAAGATTTGTAAGCATTATTTCTATAGTTGTAATGTCTGGATATATTTCCCTCTGTTCGTTCATTGAGCTATTTGAATGATTTTTTTTTTTTGGAACGTCAGTGATTGAAGTTGTGTTATTTGGAATGTTGTACCTGAATTAACTGAACCAGCTTAAAAATGGATAAAAGCAGAAATTATCGAATAAAATTTGAATTTTTGTCGAGGTTCGTGATGTTCAGTCATGTGATAAAGGAAAAAATATAAAAAATAAATTTTCAGCCTCTAATTTAGGACCAACGGCGGTTCACATCGCAGTCAGATTGTTCACTTCGATGCTGTTGGTGAGGTAATTCTGGAAGATTCAATCACACCCTAAGATATATTACTGAAACTAGTCCACCCCCGTTTATTTGAAATAAAAAAGAAGGCGAAATGAGAGAAAGGCCGTAAGAAATTAAAAATACAATCTCTTGAGAGTTGATGAGGCGGCGTGAACACGGCCCGTCAAAAGATATAGCTTGATACGCTCATCACACACTGCAGGCTGGCTTCGGACAGAGAGACGTACGGATGCAGCTTTTATTATAGCATAGATTATCGAAATATGAATCATTTCTTCCTTATTAGAGTGCTTGATTATTTTTTCAATGCAGATATTCGGTGATATTTAGAAAAGTTTGATGAGAATAAAGTGTGGTCGAATGCCATGAAATTTATCTGATTTTATGGCATGAACTAAGTTGGAGACTTAACTGAACAGTAGCTGACAGAAGTCTTTGTAAAGCAGCGTTAATTGAGAAAATTACAAACAAAAGTTGTAAAATACATACCGCAAAAGTTGTAAAATACATACCGCAAAAGATGTAAAATACATACCGCAAAAGTTGTAAAATACATACCGCAAAAGTTGTAAAATACATACCGCAAAAGTTGTAAAATACATGCCACAAATTTTGTAAAATACTTGCCCCAAAAGTTGTAAAATACATGCCACAAATTTTGTAAAATACTTGCCCCAAAAGTTGTAAAATACATGCCAAAAATTTTGTAAAATACTTGCCCCAAAAGTTGTAAAATACATGCCACAAATTTTGTAAAATACTTGCCCCAAAAGTTGTAAAATACATGCCAAAAATTTTGTAAAATACTTGCCCCAAAAGTTGTAAAATACATGCCACAAATTTTGTAAAATACTTGCCCCAAAAGTTGTAAAATACATGCCACAAATTTTGTAAAATACTTGCCCCAAAAGTTGTAAAATACATGCCACAAATTTTGTAAAATACTTGCCCCAAAAGTTGCAAAATACTTGCCCCAAAAGTTGTAAAATACATGCCACAAAAGTTGTAAAACACTTGCGATACTTAACATAACTCAGTTCTAAATTGCAGTTAAATGGCCTAAAATAGGCTCTTGAATAGCGATGGTTCAACTAAGTTTTGGCATTTATCTCAACATTACAGCGTAACTGTTAAATTGCTCTACAATGCATTGGTTTTTGTGTTTATTTACAATGAAGTGCATGCATCACAGAGCAACAGAGCTGGCACCATAAGCAACTTTCCCGAGAAAAATGAAACGTCATCATTGATCTCTTCATAATGGCGTTGTAGTGTGTTTTTTCAGCTCTAAAATGCAGGGAAAGTGATAAACTTTTTCTAATTTCTCGAGTTGTCTGCAACTATGAAGAACCTCACCGTGCAGTTTTTATAGAGCTGTTTGTGAATAAAAAGAGAAAATAATCCACGCTCTTAAATGTATGCGTACTCCCATCAAGCTTTCGGCTAAACACTTCAGCCACCGTGAGAAAATTTGTTACAAAGTTTTTCGTGAGTCCTTCTTGAGATCAAAAAAGTTTAGAGTAAGTTTGCGCGACATGTTTAGAGTAAGTTTGCGCGACATGTTTAGAGTAAGTTTGCGCGACATGTTTAGAGTAAGTTTGCGCGACATGTTTAGAGTAAGTTTGCGCGACATGTTTAGAGTAAGTTTGCGCGACATGTTTAGAGTAAGTTTGCGCGACATGTTTAGAGTAAGTTTGCGCGACATGTTTAGAGTAAGTTTGCGCGACATGTTTAGAGTAAGTTTGCGCGACATGTTTAGAGTAAGTTTGCGCGACATGTTTAGAGTAAGTTTGCGCGACATGTTTAGAGTAAGTTTGCGCGACATGTTTAGAGTAAGTTTGCGCGACATGTTTAGAGTAAGTTTGCGCGACATGTTTAGAGTAAGTTTGCGCGACATGTTTAGAGTAAGTTTGCACGACATGCTTAGAGTAAGTTTGCGCGACATGTTTAGAGTAAGTTTGCGCGACATGTTTAGAGTAAGTTTGCGCGACATGTTTAGAGTAAGTTTGCGCGACATGTTTAGAGTAAGTTTGCGCGACATGTTTAGAGTAAGTTTGCGCGACATGTTTAGAGTAAGTTTGCGCGACATGTTTAGAGTAAGTTTGCGCGACATGTTTAGAGTAAGTTTGCGCGACATGTTTAGAGTAAGTTTGCGCGACATGTTTAGAGTAAGTTTGCGCGACATGCTTAGAGTAAGTTTGCGCGACATGTTTAGAGTAAGTTTGCGCGACATGTTTAGAGTAAGTTTGCACGACATGCTTAGAGTAAGTTTGCGCGACATGTTTAGAGTAAGTTTGCGCGACATGTTTAGAGTAAGTTTGCGCGACATGTTTAGAGTAAGTTTGCGCGACATGTTTAGAGTAAGTTTGCGCGACATGTTTAGAGTAAGTTTGCGCGACATGTTTAGAGTAAGTTTGCGCGACATGTTTAGGAGACCATATCACTCTTTCAACTTTTTCCGTCCGATTCGTTTGAAAGTTGGCCAGTATATGTATTTTGTAAAAGTAAACCTTTTTTACTCCTGTCATTTTTTCGATTTAGGCCTTATTTTTTTTTTTTTTGACGAAAAATGTGTTTTTGGTATATTTTTATTGAAATTTCAGATAATGACTCCTCCTTCACTTTTGATGTTAGAACAAAAACAAAGACAGTTTTAGAACCCTTGGAACATTTCTAACAAACGCTCGTTCAGTTTTTTTCAAATTCAAATTTTTTCTATTTTTTCAAAAATTTTTAAAATTTCAAAAATCAGCAACAATTTTTTAGGTTTAGAGCTATATATTTTTTCAAAGAATTCGAATTTGAAAAAAGCCGAACGAGCGTTTGTTAGAAATGTTTCAAGGATTCTAAAACTGTCTTTGGATTTGTTCTAGCATCAAAACTCGAGAACTTATCGCAGGATGAATGTTGAAAATTCAAAGTGTTGGGTATAAGCAAAAAATAAAATTTTGTGTTGAAGTGTAATATAATGAACAATTGATGTAATTGAATGCAGTTTTAATTTTTATTTCGATACTTTCCATACATAACTTCATATTCAAACTGTGAATTGTGATTTCATAAAAAAAAAAAAATTATAAAAATTTTTACTCTTTTATCAAAAAAAATTTTTTTTCTTTTTTCAGTCTGATTCTTATGAAATTTGACTATGATATGTAACCTTTGAAAAGAAACACAATTGATTCTATTCATTTTTTTGATTCAGGCCTTAGATTTTGCAAAAATTTGACATATTGGTTTTTAGGTATTGATAGTTCACTAATATTGATATTTCAAAATGGGACTCCTCCTTCAGTTTTGATGCTAGAACAAAAACAAATGCAGTTTTAGAATCCTTGGAACATTTCTAACAAACGCTCGTTCGGCTTTTTTCCATTTCCTATTTGTTCTCTTTATATATGGGGTCAAAATCATGAAAAAGTTAAAAAAATTTGGGTGCTTTTCATTGATATCGATATTTCAGAATGGGACTCCTCCTTCAGTTTTGATGCTAGAACAAAAACAAATGCAGTTTTAGAATCCTTGGAACATTTCTAACAAACGCTCGTTCGGCTTTTTTCCATTTCCCATTTGTTCTCTTTTTATATAGGGTCAAAATCGGGAAAATTGTAATATTTTGGTCCCTTCACCCCCCCCGGGAGGGGGGGGAATTATTGTCGTAGCGCCATAAAATTTTAGGAACGAATAGTCTACCACCTAAGGGTCCTTCTACAACAAAAACATGCAAAATGACCATGACATCAACAGGATCTGGCAAGGGCCTGAGATGGTCTCCTTTAGAGTAAGTTTGCGCGACATGTTTAGAGTAAGTTTGCGCGACATGTTTAGAGTAAGTTTGCGCGACATGTTTAGAGTAAGCTTGCGCGACATGTTTAGAGTAAGTTTCCGCGACATGTTTAGAGTAAGTTTGCGCGACATGTTTAGAGTAAGTTTGCGCGACATGTTTTCCAAATTTTTTCCTGCACTGAAGGATGTAAAGAAGTTACGGCGTATGTAAAGGAGCTACGGCGTATGTAAAGGAATTACGGCGTATGTAAAGGAGTTACGACGTATGTAACGGAATTACGGCGTATGTAAAGGAGTTACGGCGTATGTAAAGGAGTTACGGCGTATGTAAAGGAATTACGGCGTATGTAAAGGAGTTACGGCGTATGTAAAGGAGTTACGGCGTATGTAAAGGAGTTACTGTGTATGTAAAGGAGTTACGGCGTATGTAAAGGAGTTACGGTGTATGTAAAGGAGTTACGGCGTATGTAAAGGAATTACGGCGTATGTAAAGGAGTTACGGCGTATGTAAAGGAATTACGGCGTATGTAAAGGAGTTACGGCGTATGTAAAGGAGTTAAGGCGTATGGAGAGGAGTTACGGCGTATGTAAAGGAGTTACGGCGTATGTAAAGGAGTTACGGCGTATGTAAAGGAGTTACGGCTTATGTAAAGGAGTTACGGCGTATGTAAAGGAGTTACGGCGTATGTAAAGGAGATACGACGTATGTAAAGGAGTTACGGCGTATGTAAAGGAGTTACGGCGTATGTAAAGGAGTTACGGCGTATGTAAAGGAGTTACGGCGTATGTAAAGGAGTTACGGCGTATGTAAAGGAGTTACGGCGCATGTAAAGGAGTTACGGCGTATGTAAAGAAGTTACGGCTTATGTAAAGGAGTTACGGCGTATGTAAAGGAGTTACGGCGTATGTAAAGGAGTTACGGCGTATGTAAAGGAGTTACGGCGCATGTAAAGGAGTTACGGCGCATGTAAAGGAGTTACGGCGCATGTAAAGGAGTTACTGAGTATGCAAAGGAGTTGCGGCGTATGTAAAAACTTTACTGGGCTGTAATGCACTCTCGCGTGCTCTTAATCTCACAAAACACAAGAAATGTATTGACAAACATAGAAGCCGTACGATTTCATTTGTAATTGAAATATTTCCGCGTGCGAGGACGAATTTTACCTTCGTAATGACAATAAAGTTAAGTGCAGGAATTCCTGAGGCCTGGCATCTCAGATAACAAAGAAGCGAGGCCAATGCAAGACACAAGAGGGAAGCGCATATTTTGTTTCAATCGAGTCCATGCATGTCATTCCAAACGTTGGATTCCCAAATGCCGCGTTATTGATGTCAGGACCCGAGACAATTGCAGTCAGGACCTATTTCTTGGGCGTGCTGTGAATGGGGAATTGTTGCTTGGTCATCCTTTTCCCTAAGTAAAGAAACACCGCGCTGGCAATGTGAGGTCTTGAACCCTTATTACTGCCATGATACACTAACCCTTATTACTGCCATGATACACTAACCCTTATTACTGCCATGATACACTAACCCTTATTACTGCCATGATACACTAACCCTTATTACTGCCATGATACACTAACCCTTATTACTGCCATGATACACTCACCCTTATTTCTCCCATGATACACTAACCCTTATTACTGCCATGATACACTAACCCTTATTACTGCCATGATACACTCACCCTTATTACTGCCATGATACACTCACCCTTATTTCTCCCATGATACACTAACCCTTATTACTGCCATGATACACTCACCCTTATTACTGCTATGATACACTAACCCTTATTGCTGCCATGATACACTAACCCTTATTACTGCCATGATACACTCACCCTTATTACTGCTATGATACACTAACCCTTATTGCTGCTATGATACACTCACCCTTATTACTGCTATGATACACTAACCCTTATTACTGCTATGATACACTCACCCTTATTACTGCCATGATACACTCACCCTTATTACTGCTATGATACACTAACCCTTATTGCTGCTATGA
This sequence comes from Morinoia aosen, assembly GCA_030386875.1. Taxonomy (NCBI): domain Eukaryota; kingdom Metazoa; phylum Arthropoda; class Malacostraca; order Amphipoda; family Talitridae; genus Morinoia; species Morinoia aosen. The sequence continues at coordinate 40,385,964 of CM059574.1, forward strand.
TACACTCACCCTTATTACTGCTATGATACACTAACCCTTATTGCTGCTATGATACACTCACCCTTATTACTGCCATGATACACTAACCCTTATTACTGCTATGATACACTCACCCTTATTACTGCTATGATACACTAACCCTTATTGCTGCTATGATACACTCACCCTTATTACTGCCATGATACACTAACCCTTATTACTGCTATGATACACTAACCCTTATTACTGCCATGATACACTAACCCTTATTACTGCTATGATACATTAACCCTTATTACTGCCATGATACACTAACCCTTATTACTGCTATGATACACTAACCCTTATTACTGCCATGATACACTAACCCTTATTACTGCTATGATACATTAACCCTTATTACTGCCATGATACACTCACCCTTATTACTGCCATGATACACTAACCCTTATTACTGCCATGATACACTAACCCTTATTACTGCCATGATACATTAACCCTTATTACTGCTATGATACACTAACCCTTATTACTGCCATGATACATTAACCCTTATTACTGCCATGATACACTAACCCTTATTACTGCCATGATACACTAACCCTTATTACTGCCATGATACACTAACCCTTATTACCGCTATGATACACTAACCCTTATTACTGCCATGATACACTAACCCTTATTACTGCCATGATACACTAACCCTTATTACTGCCATGATACACTAACCCTTATTACTGCTATGATACACTAACCCTTATTACTGCCATGATACACTAACCCTTATTACTGCCATGATACACTAACCCTTATTACTGCTATGATACACTAACCCTTATTACTGCCATGATACACTAACCCTTATTACTGCCATGATACATTAACCCTTATTACTGCCATGATACACTAACCCTTATTACTGCCATGATACACTAACCCTTATTACTGCTATGATACACTAACCCTTATTACTGCCATGATACACTAACCCTTATTACCGCTATGATACACTAACCCTTATTACTGCCATGATACACTAACCCTTATTACTGCCATGATACATTAACCCTTATTACTGCCATGATACACTAACCCTTATTACTGCCATGATACACTAACCCTTATTACTGCCATGATACACTAACCCTTATTACTGCTATGATGCACTAACCCTTATTACTGCCATGATACACTAACCCTTATTACTGCCATGATACACTCACCCTTATTACTGCCATGATACACTAACCCTTATTACTGCCATGATACACTAACCCTTATTACCGCTATGATACACTAACCCTTATTACTGCCATGATACATTAACCCTTATTACTGCCATGATACACTAACCCTTATTACTGCCATGATACACTAACCCTTATTACCGCTATGATACACTAACCCTTATTACTGCCATGATACATTAACCCTTATTACTGCCATGATACACTAGCCCTTATTACTGCCATGATACACTAACCCTTATTACTGCCATGATACATTAACCCTTATTACTGCTATGATACACTAACCCTTATTACCGCTATGATACACTAACCCTTATTACTGCTATGATACACTAACCCTTATTACTGCCATGATACACTAACCCTTATTACCGCTATGATACACTAACCCTTATTACTGCTATGATACACTAACCCTTATTACCGCTATGATACACTAACCCTTATTACTGCTATGATACACTAACCCTTATTACTGCCATGATACACTAACCCTTATTACTGCCATGATACACTAACCCTTATTACTGCCATGATACATTAACCCTTATTACTGCCATGATACATTAACCCTTATTACTGCCATGATACACTAACCCTTATTACTGCCATGATACATTAACCCTTATTACTGCCATGATACACTAACCCTTATTACTGCCATGATACACTAACCCTTATTACTGCTATGATACACTAACCCTTATTACTGCCATGATACACTAACCCTTATTACTGCCATGATACACTAACCCTTATTACTGCCATGATACATTAACCCTTATTACTGCCATGATACACTAACCCTTATTACTGCCATGATACACTAACCCTTATTACTGCCATGATACACTAACCCTTATTACTGCTATGATACACTAACCCTTATTACTGCTATGATACACTCACCCTTATTACTGCCATGATACACTAACCCTTATTACTGCCATGATACACTAACCCTTATTACTGCCATGATACATTAACCCTTATTACTGCCATGATACACTAACCCTTATTACTGCCATGATACACTAACCCTTATTACTGCCATGATACACTAACCCTTATTACTGCCATGATACACTAACCCTTATTACTGCCATGATACATTAACCCTTATTACTGCCATGATACACTAACCCTTATTACTGCCATGATACACTAACCCTTATTACTGCTATGATACACTAACCCTTATTACTGCCATGATACACTAACCCTTATTACTGCTATGATACACTAACCCTTATTACCGCCATGATACACTAACCCTTATTACTGCCATGATACACTAACCCTTATTACTGCTATGATACACTAACCCTTATTACTGCTATGATACACTCACCCTTATTACTGCTATGATACACTCACCCTTATTACTGCCATGATACACTAACCCTTATTACTGCCATGATACACTCACCCTTATTACTGCCATGATACACTCACCCTTATTACTGCCATGATACACTAACCCTTATTACTGCCATGATACACTAACCCTTATTACTGCCATGATACACTAACCCTTATTACTGCCATGATACACTCACCCTTATTACTGCCATGATACACTAACCCTTATTACTGCCATGATACACTAACCCTTATTACTGCCATGATACACTAACCCTTATTACTACTTTGATCCAATAATACCACTACTATGAAACACTAATATCATTTCTATGATACACTAACCATCAATAATACTATGATGCACTAACCCTCATTGATACTATGATACACTAACCTTTATTAATACTATGATGCACCAACTGCAGAGCACAAAGAGCGCTCTAACGTGCCTGTGACGTTGCTGTCAGCAAATTGAACCTCCTTCAACTCAAAGGATATGTTTTTGGACGTAGATTTTCAATTAACTCTTAAAGTTAGCTGGATTAAAATAAATTGTACCAATGTTCATCAACAGACACCGACATGTCAGCGACCACAGCACTGTTCTAATTCCAATTTGTTCCATGAATTATATATAAGTTTCCACCATTTCGGATTAAAAGTCAATTTAATCAAACATCGTTTCATTATTCTGGCTAAGTTATTTCTATCAAATCAATACAACTTACAGCCTGGCTTAAATTGAATTGTACCTGTACTTCTTCATATTCTCGAACGTTCTGAAATACCATTCCATAAATTTATGAAATGATATATTCGAGCAAAAGACTGACGTGTTCAGATGTACTCGTAAATTCATGTTAGCAGCGCAGATACTGGACCTCGGTCGCGAGTTCACCTCAAGCCGACGAGTTTTAAATCGTTCTTGCGAGACCAATTTTGAAGTGGAAGCTATGAACTAATTCCAGCGAAAATTACTATAATTCCCTTGAATCCGCTTGTCAAACCTGGATGAGATCTTCATTCCCTGCGCTCAACTCTGTATCGATTGCAATTTTGTTGCGGAGCCCGCTAGGTTCTTGGACCTCTGAACAATTTTCAAATCTTGGAATCAATCTTTGAAGCTCTTCTCATCAAACGCATGCTCTCAGAAGTTTTCTCCAAGATCTTATTCAAAGAACTCCACGGAACATGAGCGTTCTTTGAAACTCACTCGACGACAGATGTTTAATTCATCGGTTCAGTTATCTAAACATCGTCTCGTGTTCGGCAAACTCCCTGCACTCAAGTGATTAGATTATTATATGCGATTTCGTATTTTAAATTCAACCTAGATTTAATTTTAATTGCACCCAGAACTGTATTTCTTCAAAAAAAAGGGACGATCCGTGTTTATTATGCCTGCCTTCATCTACAAATAGGTCTTACATTAAATTAGGAAATTTGTTTCCATAGAGCAAAAATCCCTGTAACTATTCGAACATTTTGGAGAACCCTTCCATAAGACAACTCATACAAATAATTCCTGGGGAACAAATTACGCGTCACGTCTTCATTTTCACATCACATTATCAAGAAGCCTTCATTCTTTCCACTCAGTCTTCATTTCTTTGGAATGCTGGAATGCGTCGAAGCAACTCAGAATTTTACCAAACTTTATTTCAAAAAGCAAGCCGTATCCTAAAATTTGTTACCAGTCTTCTGCTCAGGGGCAATATTTTCAAACATCTTCCGTCGTCGTCGCAGTGGTGCCGCTGGCAGCCATAATTATTCTGGGTAGACTTCACAAGTGACGCCATAAATGTGTTGAGTGGACAAATTAAACGTGACAACATCTCAAACTTCAGGTTTTTGGCATTAAGAAACAACACGGAGCAAAGGCACGTCCACTTCTAAGGCTTTGGTAGTAAAAACAAGACGCAGCGAAGGCAAGTCCGCTACTAAGAACTTACGCTGCCTCCTGCACCGCTAACACCTCATACTATACTATTAAAAAAGTCCAATTACAGCAGCCTGGACCATCTGTACACAACGCGCTCATTTCCACGGCCGCGTTCAGTGCCCCAGTATTTGCTCGGCTGCTCGACCGTCCGTCGATCACGCTGTCTCGCCGACAACTTTTATGTTCTAAGTGATTCTGCTTCATCAATCAATCCTATGTTGGCTCGTGGTTCGTATCTTGCGAGTATTTCTTGGTTGTTATTAATTCCTGGAGAGTAATTTGCAACAGGTACTGTGTTGCGCAACGAAACTTCAGGGTCAAAGTAAATATTTTTTAGTACCAGATAACTTACTAGGTTGAGTCATTCATGCTAGGCTAAGAATCTTTGCATTATAGATTACAAGCTTGTGCTAGCGTGCGATGATGAAATAAAAACATTCCATTTATGGTAGTGAATTGCATTATACATGCTGATCAACAAAAATTTCAATCAAAAATTAAGTAGTCAATGCTTTTTCTGCTTACAGATATTTAATATTTAATTTTGGTAGAAGAAAAGCCTTGACTTAGGATTCAAAGTTACGATATACTTCGATCCTTCGCCGCTCGCGCTGAGGTCGCTTTTCTTCACAATAGCGCTTCTAGCTTTGTCAATAAAGATGTTTCATTTCACATCGAAAAGCGAGTTGTTGTTTTTTTAAACATTCCTTTTTTGTATTTTTGAAAATGAGGTTTTAGGTTTTCCAAAATGATTTTTTGAGAGAGTTTTAAAAATACATTTTCAACATTTCTTCGTAGAGATATGTAATGTTTCAGATATGTCATGTTTCAGCTTGAACTGCAATAAAAGTCACTTTTCATTAAGGCTAGTTTATACACTTCATGTTTGTTTGATCTGTTTAACAGTGTTTTGAGGGCTACCATTGTTTGTTTCTTTTCTCTCTCTCCTAGCCATACAAATTACAAATTCCCACAAATACTAATAAATCCTTCCTTTTCACAAATCCTTCCTCTTCACAAATCCTTCCTTTTCACAAATCCTTACTTCTCACAAATCATTCGTTTTCACAAATCCTTCCTTCTCAAAAATCCTTCCTTCTCACAAATCCTTCCTTTTCACAAACCCTTCCTTTCCACAAATCCTTACTTCTCACAAATTCTTCCTTTTCACAAATGCTTCTTTCTCACAAATCCTTCCTTCTCACAAATCCTTCCTTTTCACAAATCCTTCCTTTCCACAAATCCTTACTTCTCAAATATCCTTTCTTCTCAAAAATCCTTTGTCGCGATACAAAGAATGGGGTGGGTTTAGGACCCCCTTCCCAGACGCTGAGGGACTCTCAACCCCCGCAAATTTAAAGTATTGTCCTTCATGCTTGCGTACACCTGCATATCAGACATGGAGAATAAAAGAATTAGCCAGATTTACATGAATTTATTTGGAGACGCGTGGCTAAATACACAAGGCATTGGAACGAAATGATTTGAAAGGGCACAACTGCGTTAATGAAAGTATGCACATTTCTACCGCCATAAAACTTTAAACACGACATGGTATAAATGTGATGCTTACCGATAATTCAAGTTACCAATACTCCTTCGTTGACAACACATTACGCATCCACAAAATCGCGGGCTCCACAGCAACACAAGCATAATATTTACGAGAATGACACATCACGATTTAACCTGTAATTGTGACAAGGTGTCGAATCATATGAAGCGTCGCACCATTCACAACGTGAATTCGATCCTCGACTAAATAAACACAGGAAACCGATTGCCTATAATTTATATGATTTTGCGCAACACTTTGAAAAGCACTTTTCTGGGTGCTGTTCTACATCTGAAATTGAACTTTTATCACCACCTAACAGAGCTCTCACACCATAAAACACTCGCCCCTTTGATAATAAGTGGTTCACTGATAGACATTCACTGCCGATGTGCTGTCGCTCACTGCTGATTTTCTTCGTCATTGCTGAGAATATCTGCTGTTCTGGACTGATCTCTCGCTGACGCGCTGCCGCGGTGCCTTCCCCGCTCCAGCTTCATGCTGCCGGCTTCACAACTCGTGTTCGTTAGTAATTGCATGGCTCCAAATCTTGACGCTGAAGTTGCCCGTGAGAGCGGTCCCGATGCAGAGATGTCTGAATGCTCCGTCGCTGGCGACATTTACGCTTGCCGATTACCGCTGCCTCGCTGCTGTGCTACGAATGACTCCTGACGCACGTCAGTACTTTGATGTTTGTTGATACACTGGACGCCTCCTCTCGAAACTTCGATGGTTAACTTTCACTTTAGATGTTGGATTTTGGCTGCTCATGTCGAAAGTGTGCCGGCGGCGCTCTTCACTTGCAGTCAACACCGGACTTGGTATCATGCCGGGTAATACCGGCGTCTGCCGGTATTCCGGCTGCAAAACCCCTCCTTGATTATGCGTCTCTCTCGTAGCGTCACCGAGCGGAAAATCGCTCTCGAGGCTTCATCCCAACTCCTTATAAGTATTTCCCTTTCTTCCTTCGAGATTGATCTCGAACATTCCATTCTACAGAGGCCGTATCTGCATCCTGATTGGCGGGATCCTTGTTTGCTCTGACGTCTGGGACTCCCATTGGTGTGTGCTCAGACACACCTTCTCGCGTGATCGCTAGGCAAGCGTTCATTGGTGTAGCACAATAGGTTCTCTGCTAACGTATCCCCTTTTCCCCCTCGAAGCAGCCCCGCTTGGCGGCCTAACCGTCAAATTCCAATCCTTGCTGTAACATCTCTCACAAAATAAAGCACAGCATCTTTGAACCATAAAGTGAAGTATTTTCCCAAGAACATTTTCCGAGCCTGTTTCCCCGAAAAAATATTTTACGAGAGTATTTCTCAAAAATTCCCAAAAACATTTTATGAGAGTAGTATTTCCTCACAATACCCGCTTCGCCCCAGATAAATTTGTGCCAACTTGCAAAGTTGGTACAAATTTTCACCCGTTAATTTCAATTATAACCGTGACGTACCCCTTACGTTAAAAATTTAGAAATATTCGCCCCCCTTATTCAATCCCTTCGCTTTTCCCGACATCAAAATATCCTTACATATCACCTCATGATTTACCTTCTTGCAACACGCCGATGTTGACGCATTTATAAAAAGTTCATTAATACCTGACACACACCTAATACTTGAAACGCACATTTCTTATACACATTATTATAGAACGCAAGGAGGAAAGAACACATCAAAGATAACGCACAAATCGGACAACCTCAACGCACAAATAAAACGCACCCGTTGTCTTATTATTTCCGGCTTGTTCTCGACAAGTTCATGGACATAAATAAACATACAAATTAGAGATCGTAAAGTAGGTGAATGTGGTACAAGCAGAGATATCCTTTCAGCTTTCTCGATTGCAATCCACCTAAAAACACAATCTCAAATGGAGGTGATTTTCCAACCTCAAGTTTTCTTCCTCATGATTATCATTTCATCCTGTGGTTCAAAAGTAGACGTTTTTCTTGCAACAAAACTTGCTGTTGCTCCTCCTGCGCGCCTAGCTTCAGCTTGTTGTTGTTCTCCCGACGTGCTACTGCTCTTCGGCTTGCTGCTGACCCTCGGCTTGCTACTGATCCTCGGCTTGCTACTGCTCCTGGGCTTGCTACTGATCCTGGGCTTGCTACTGCTCCTGGGCTTGCTACTGATCCTGGGCTTGCTACTGATCCTGGGGAGGGCCCCCTGCTGAGAATCGAAGTTACTGAAGCTTTTCCATTAAAAAAATTCATCCTTGGTGCCACGTGAACTCGTGGAAAATTCCGTAGATCCTCGTTGCGTCAAATCGCGGACAAATCCTGTAGATTACTGCGTCAAATGCGCGTTGGACTCCCACGTAGGAGCTCATCAGCTCTTTCATCATAATTTTAGAAAATGAAGCACATTTATTTGCGAAGATCTTCAGGTTTTGGTTCTCAGTCCGCTCGTCGACTAGCATGACATTAACCCCCGAGGTTCGCGTTAAATTGCTAATGATCTCCTTCCGTAAAAATACGCGTTTGATTGTCTAACATGGTTACTTTGTAATCGAGAGACAGCGCATTACATGGTCGATCAACGTAAGAATTGTTCCTCGGTTTCCTTCAAATCTGCCTTGAGTGAGGCGGACGTGAGCTACGCGAAGAATTCCTACATACATACATAAAATATTTAATTTCCGGTATCCTCAACCAACTCTAGACAAAAGCCGAAATTCGTTCGACGGTGTTACTAATCAGTTGAATCACCTAAGTATTTCGAAGAAAATAATACATCTCATTCCAGTAACTTACGACCATCCCCGGTTTTTAGTCGTAGGCGTGGATTACCTTGGCACAAGACTATATGAACATTCTTACACATGATGTACGAAATAACAGGAGATTTACCAGTTAGGCCGAAATCCTGAATACGTATCAATAAAGAAAAAGCACATATAAATTGGGTATTGTTAACACATCGAACTTTACGTTATACTCTGCCGCGAAGGCTTTTCTAACGATCCGACATTTTGACAACACCGACACACAAACAAAATGCAGAAATAGACAAAATGTAGTGTTAACAACCCGTCAGACTTCACGTCGTACTATGCCGATAAGGCTCTTCAGACGATCTGACATTGTGATAACACTGACACAAAAATGCAAAAAAATAGACATGACACAAAATTTTATCCGATTCTCAGCCCCAGAGTCAGTGCAGCACATTTAAATGATTCCACGTTGCTCGACGACATCGTTCGTACACACGATATTTATATACTCATCCTGTTTCCTAAGTTTTCACTAACATCGTTAAACAACGCATTAAGGGAATTATCACCCTAATAATTATCATGCCTACAGAATAATGAACAAAAAAATAGAAATTAATGACGCATGCCTATGATGTTTGAGAATAAGCAGCGTCAGCGTCAACAACATTATGGGGAAAGAGTGATCAAGAAATTCCCACACAACGGCGCTGAACACCTTCACTAGCTTGGCTCAAAAACAACTCGTCATTTTTGATACAACACATTTATAAAGCAATGTTACTGACCATACTCTCTCAGACACTTCCTGCTTTCATATCCTACATTATGACCTCACGTTACGTAATACCACACTTAACTTGACGCACAAGAAAATTTTATTGCCTCGGCTCAGAACAGCAATAAAATTACATAGCTTCGCTGCACCGCAGACTGTCACGCTGATCCGTATTATTAAAGATAAATTCCAGGTATTCACTGCAATGCTTTTCATCTCAATTCTCACGCTGTATTAAATCCATCTAACAGAAAATAAAGTCTCCATCTCGAATATTGTACATTTCGTAATGTGAAACGCTCATATTTCCGTGAAGCTAACTCGTTAACTTTGCCTAAGCAAGAACACACTCTCAGTATTACACAATAATTCAGTTTGAATTACCGACGAGAATGGACAGCATCATTTAAGTGGTAATAAAAAATATTGAATGGAGATAGCTAATGACGCTTGCAATTTCAAAACGAGATTTATACATCGAGTATTGTAGCTGACTTCATGAAATTCTCAATTTGATACAGCAAAACTCCTGTTTGATACAGCAAAACTCCTCTTTAAAAACTCCTGTTTGATACAGCAAAACTCCTCTTTAATCTTCATTAACTCCTTAGGAATAAACTCCAATTGGTTGGTATATTCCAGTGTTAACAAAATTACCAAAAGTTTCATTTTATCATGATGAGTGTTAACTTGAAATTTCCTATTTTGGGCAATCAACGATAAAAAAAACAAGCTCAAAATTCAATGTGCGCTCAAACTGATAAAGAAAAATTATTTTATTGGCGACATGTAACCGTTTAGACTACAAAAAATTGCATTTAATCCACGTGTTCCCTCAAAATCTACAGATACTTAATGTAATACAGTTCCCCCCCAACTGAAGGTAGCTGGGATTGAATAATCTTAAATTCATAATAAGCCTTGCACAGTCGAATCCACTCATAAATGTTAATTATCATGAAAATCTTAAAAGTTTCAGTGTGAGGCAGCACAGATCTTATGCTCAACTAAATTTAGCATAATGGCATTGATTGACTTCTGTCAGGGGCGGAACCGGTTGGTTACTACACACATGAGAAAGTTTACTCAGAGTACTAGATTGTAGTGGATTATTCCTGAAAATTATTTAAATTCTCACTCTGATGTACTGGTGCTTTAGCATCATCCTGGTGTAAATAGAAAAACGAATTCACTTTAATTAACACACGAGCAGAGGCATCATTAATATCTAAGCAAATAAAATTAGACCACGAACTAAATTCGCAGCATCTTTGAAATTACAACTTACTCTAAAAACTACATTTGAATTTTTGTTTTTAAGTGCCGTCGCTTAATTCCTTCAACAACTTGCAACACAAAATGTTACCGCCTATTTACAGCACGGAAATTGATCCTCAAACAATCCCATTACTGCTTCTTAGCAGATGTCAATTTATATAATTGAAGCACTCAAATATCAACGAATGAAAGTGGGAATTATGTTGCTAAAGCTGATTGGAGAAGCTTGACGCACACGAGGCCAAAAAATTCTGTAAATTATTTTAAGTGAGGCGTCACAAAAATGAAAATTTCAACCGAATTAATTACTCAATGCCTCACACCTTGGTAAACTTTAGCTTGCCTCAAGGATTCACTTGAGATAAGGCGTTGTTTGCTAAAATTACGGCGTTATTTTCCACAGCCAATGCTTCACACCTAAATTCAGTTAAACCTAATAATTGTACAGATCATTGAAAAATTCAACCAAAAATTCAGCATTCAAGAAAAAAATTTTTTATCGAACACACTGTCAAGAAAATAGAGTAAGTATTCTCCTCGCAAGAGGCGCAGAGGCTGTTGTTCAGAGCATACCGATAAACTCCTAATCACAAGGGCACTGAAATATAAATCTCCTATGAAGAAGGAAATTCTTTTTAATAATGATTGCGGCACTTCAGAACGTGACTAAATTATGCTGGCTCTCGGATGTACCAAAAATAAAATGTGCCAAGAAAACAACGCTATTAATTGAACTTTGATGTAATATTTACTCAAACAACATTAACTGAATCAACTCAGCGGCACGAGAAAAATCAGCAAAGATTCCGGAAAATATCAATTTCTCATAGCATTTCGAAATTAATGGCCATGGATTACACTCAGTCAAGTACACTTCAAATTAGGTGCTCAGAAATGGTCCGACTGCAGCTGCAAGAATTTCAAATTTTATTGCTCCACGCATTTATGACTCAAAGCAGTGAAATGCTATTACACAACGAAGGGCAGTTCCCGAAGGCAAGACTAATCGCCGCCACAAGAAACTACACAGAGCAAGCGAAATACAATGCCGGACAAATCCTTGAAAACGACTGGACCATTATTTGAATTATTTCTTGAGGGACCGTTATAAAACTTATATAAAAAATTTTTTAAGCAACTGAAGATGATTAAAGAAAATTTTCCATGCCAATATACAGACAATACGCTTGCATAGGACAATTAATATTTTCCCTGTCGCGATACAGAGATGTCTGAATGCTCCGTCGCTGACGACATTTACGCTTGCCGATTACCGCTGCCTCGCTGCTGTGCTACGAATGACTCCTGACGCACGTCAGTACTTTGTAGTTTGTTGATACACTGGACGCCTCCTCTCGAAACTTCGATGGTTAACTTTCACTTTAGATGTTGGATTTTGGCTGCTCATGTCGAAAGTGTGCCGGCGGCGCTCTTCACTTGCAGTCAACACCGGACTTGGTATAATGCCGGGTAATACCGGCGTCTGCCGGTATTCCGGCTGCAAAACCCCTCCTTGATTATGCGTCTCTCTCGTAGCGTCACCGAGCGGAAAATCCCTCTCGAGGCTTCATCCCAACTCCTTATAAGTATTTCCCTTTCTTCCTTCGAGATTGATCTCGAACATTCCATTCTACAGAGGCCGTATCTGCATCCTGATTGGCGGGATCCTTGTTTGTTCTGACGTCTGGGACTCCCATAGGTGTGTGCTCAGACACACCTTCTCGCGTGATCGCTAGGCAAGCGTTCATTGGTGTAGCACAATAGGTTCTCTGCTAACGTATCCCCTTTTCCCCCTCGAAGCAGCCCCGCTTGGCGGCCTAACCGTCAAATTCCAATCCTTGCTGTAACATCTCTCACAAAATAAAGCACAGCATCTTTGAACCATAAAGTGAAGTATTTTCCCAAGAACATTTTACGAGCCTGTTTCCCCGAAAAAATATTTTACGAGAGTATTTCTCAAAAATTCCCAAAAACATTTTATGAGAGTAGTATTTCCTCACACTTCCTTTTCACAAATCCTTCCCACATCATCTTTCCATGTCGCTCATCCACTTCACTGGCTCTTCCCACCATTTCACCGGCATTTCCACCCCTCTATTCTATTGGGACCCCCACTTCACCGGCCCTTCCACCGCCCAATTGCACGGAGACCCACTCCAGCCCCTCCTCCCCGCCGCAGCTCCCCAGCTCCGGTCCACACTCCTCACGCCCCCGAGGAGGGCCTGGCGAGGGCAGGTCAAGCTATTTCGAGCTGCCCTCAGGTCGATTCACGTATCGATCACACAAGGAGTGAGCAAACAATCTTCTCTCTAACAGCCCATGCTCTTTGTCGTGCTCTAAACAGCTCCTCTTTGTCTCTCTCTCTCTCTCTCTCTCTCTCTCTCTCTCTGCCTCCACGTTCGTGAAACGTGAACTTTTGACCATTTTGTAACAACGCTGTTCGCTGCCACTGAGTGTTGAATTGACTAACATGAAGCGCGAAGCCAGTTCGTGGTTCCTACAGCGGGCGTTTGCTTGCCGAACCAGATCGTATGACTGTAATATCTTGTGGTTGCGTACGATCGTGAACGGGATTCACTTCAATTTTTGTGTTCTTGTGGAATACTCGTGAATTCGATAGTATTTTGCTCAGTTTCGGCGAAGGCAACTTTGAGAGTTCATGTAAAATGATCAAATTTTGAACTGACGACAGCTCCTCCATTGACTTGTTCTTGCCTTTCATCTTTCTACACTTATCTGGGACTATAATACGGCCTTCAGAGTTTACCATAGCACGGCCTTCAAAGTTTACTATAACATGGCCTTCAGAGTTTACCATAATACGGGATTCAGAGTTTACCATAATACGGCCTTCAGAGCTTACCATAATACGGCCTTCAGAGCGTGCCATAATACGGCCTTCAGAGCGTACGATAATCCGGCCTTCAGAGTTTACCATAATACGACCTTCAGAGCGTACTATAATACGGCCTTCAGAGTTTACCATAATACGGCCTTCAGAGCTTACCATAATACGGCCTTCAGAGCGTGCCATAATACGGCCTTCAGAGCGTACTATAATCCGGCCTTCAGAGTTTACCATAATACGGCCTTCAGAGCGTACTATAATACGGCCTTCAGAGTTTACCATAATACAGCCTTCAGAGCGTACTATAATACGGCCTTCAGAGTTTACCATAATACGGCCTTCAGAGTTTACCATAATACGGCCTTCAGAGCTTACCATAATACGGCCTTCAGAGTTTACCATAATACGGCCTTCAGAGCGTACTATAATACGGCCTTCAGAGTTTACCATAATACGGCCTTCAGAGCGTACTATAATACGGCCTTCAGAGTTTACCATAATACGGCCTTCAGAGCGTACTATAATACGGCCTTCAGAGTTTACCATAATACGGCCTTCAGAGCGTACTATAATACGGCCTTCAGAGTTTACCATAATACGGCCTTCAGAGCGTACTATAATACGGCCTTCAGAGTTTACCATAATACGGCCTTCAGAGTTTACCATAATACGACCGTCAGAGTTTACCATAATACGGCCTTCAGAGCGTACCATAATACGGCCTTCAGAGCGTACCATAATACGGCCTTCAGAGTTTACCATAATACGGCCGTCAGAGTTTACCATAATACGGCCTTCAGAGTTAACCATAATACGGCCGTCCGAGCTTACCATAATACGGCCTTCAGAGTTTACCATAATACGGCCGTCAGAGTTTACCATGATACGGCCTTCAGAGTTTACCATATTATGGCCGTCAGAGTTTACCATAATACGGCCTTCAGAGCTTACCATAATACGGCCGTCAGAGTTTACCATAATACGGCCTTCAGAGTTTACCATAATACGACCTTCAGAGTTTACCATAATACGGCCTTCAGAGTTTACCATAATACGACCTTCAGAGTTTACCATAATACGGCCGTCAGAGTTTACCATAATACGGCCGTCAGAGTTTACCATAATACGGCCGTCAGAGTTCACCATAATACGGCCGTCAGAGTTTACCATAATACGGCCTTCAGAGCTTGCTCGCCCCAAAAAATTTAGTGTTAAGGGAAAGCCGACCTGAATTTGACTTCCTTCCCAGAGTCGCTCGAGGAAAAGATGATTATGATCCTTATTACTTTTTGCAGAAAAATGTTCTACACGTAAAAAGAGAAATAACGATGCGAAAGTTGCACATACCGATTTCTGACAAAGATGAGCATAAAGAAAATTCCGAAAAGTTTGCTCGCGAAATTCCAGGACACTTGGAACTTCTCTCGGTTTGTATAATATGATGCAGCTCTGAGCACATTGAAGTATGTGTTAGCGTGTGTTTAACTTCTACCATTGACGCCAGTAATGTTTGTGTAATTTACCCACTGATTCGACAAAAAATTTGAACTTTCACTTAAGAAGAATATATGGATTGATTTTTTCGTAAATAAATGCATGGAAACAGATTAGTTTTCGTGGAAACATGTTAATTTATGTGGATAATAGATTAATTTTAGTAGAAGCAAAGCCATCAATTGAGAAACCGCTCACAGGCTCAGCTCACACAGGGTCAGGGCAATAGATGTCTCCTCTTGGGAAAAAATATTTAGAGTTCATGATAGATTGTACTGGATATAACGAAAAACGACGGAAAAAGTACGTAAAAAAGTTGCACCGAAGAAAAATATTGTAAAAGTAATTTGGCGCAAAAGTTTTGAAACAAATAAAAAAGGAATATAACTCAGAGTGAAAATACTAAAAGGACACGAAGAAAAGATGACGCAAAACGAAAATGATGCAAAAAATGTGGAATATTATGAAAGCGCTAAAGGAGATGACGCAATGAGAGATGACGTAAGAAATACGATCCAAAGGAATGAATGCAATAAAATTAATGACCCAATAGAAAGATGCTGCGGTAAAAAAAAACATGTACGTTTTTGTATTATATTGCAAAATGATCGATTACCATGGAATCTCACTCATATGATGAAAAGGAGCACCAACGTGAAACTGGATATTTTCTATCAAAACGTTCATGTAAATGTAGTTTTTTATCGAAATAATTTTGTGTGAAACATGAGGACATAATTACTTGTACACTTCAAAATGTAAAGTCGTGCACTTCAAAAATTGTTCATACCTGAAATTGTCAAAAATATTACCAATGGATGCGCACTAAACCTACATTGGGTGCAATTTACTTGAGAAGGAAAAATGGGTTGATTTTTTCGCAGAGAAAAGCATGGAAACAGATTAATTTTCATGGAAACATTAATTTTTATGGAAACATGTTAATTTTCATGGAAACGTTTAAATTTTCATGGAAACAGACTAATTTTCATGAATATATATTAATTTTCATGGAAACATAAATTTTCACGAAAACATTAATTTTCATGGAAACAGAATAATTTTCATGAAAACACATTAATTTACACGGGAACATATTAATTTTCATGGAAACACATTAATTTTCATGGAAACAGATTAATTTTAATAAGAGCAAAGCCATTCAAGTGTCGTTGAAAACATGCCGTTGAAATTTGGCCCTTGAAATTATTATTTAATTGGTAAGTTTTAATTTGAGTCGTTCAGTTGTTGCAGCTCTCCGTAAGCGCATCGTTCCTTAGGTACGTTTTCACATTCCATCCTATTATTCTTTTATATTAGCGTCATCTTTTAATTTTTCACTCTCTTAGGGATGCCTCAATTGAACCGCATTCTTCAACGTTCTATTGTAATCTGTGATAATAATTCTGGTGAATGATTTCCCAATTATAGCATGCGTCTTTTGCATCATCGAAATGCATCATTTTGCACCATTTAATGTTTTGCATTAAATCTCTTCCTTTGCACGCCTTGGATCATCATCTTGTTGAAAAATCCCTTTCTCTAAAAGTTGAGCTCCTGCCTCAAATGCAACAGTTTGTTCCCGAAGGTCCCTGAGGTTCAAGTCCTAAATCAAGTTCTTTTCAATTGTGTGGGTATTGCTGATACCGTTTGAAAAGAAAGATGCGACGGTTTAATACCGTACTCCCTTCCCTAAAAATTAATGCTTGAACTGCTGTTTACTGTTTCATATTCATTCTTAAATACAAAGTCTATCGCGTGGCATGTACTCTGCTGAAAATATATGTGCTGCTTAAGCTTAGTAACTTCTAACATTTTCCCCTAACAGACTACATCAAATGTTGGAAGAACTTTAATAATATCTATGCTGAGATAATGCATACAAGCCAAACAAACAAGCAAGCAATAAAGTAGATAATCAAAAAACCAATACCCTGTGCCTTATTTCACAGAGATAGATGTTCGTATTCAGTGTGTTGCTGTAACAATGACTGTAACAGCGAACAATAAAGGCTGCTCTAACAATGACTGTTACAGCGAACAATGAAGGTTGTTGTTACCATGACTGTAATAGTTAACAAGAGAGAAAACATAACCTATTTACATATGAACAAACTCACATCGATTTAAAAAGATGATTTAAAGATAAAAATCATGAAATATTTTATGCATTCACGGTTCAGTGAATTTTTATATTACCCTTCAATATTTACACTATTTAAACCCAACCAAAAACAGCAAAACATAAAAAACTGGTAATAAAAAGGGTATAAATTAATTGAGAAATCGTAGATCTTCAGATGCTGTGCACAAATATGCGAATCCCTGAGGTAAAATTCTCTAGTTTCTGGTTTATTCGTCAATGAACTGCTTCTTCCCGTCTTGATTGGTTAGTGATGCATCAAAATACCAAAAACATATGGTAAATTTTTCACAAATGTAAGTCTCGTAATCATAAAGTTCATCGCGTGGTATGCTGAGAAATGGGTATCAGCAGTTACTTGTTTTGACATTCGTATAAATTACTCGCTGGTCTGAATGCACAAAATAAATACTACGAATACGTCTTGCGCTGAGAAGTCGATAAGACGTTAATAACTATTCAAGAGACCAGTAGAAAAACGTCTGTTGAACCTACAGAGCCCGCTGTCTCTTCCCGCTAGGGAAAAGACAGAGAATTACGAGTATTAAGAATTCCATTTTCTGCCCGCGTATCTGAAGCGAGTAACAGTTCGACCGACCTAATATCAGTTGCAGGGCGTATGAAAACTCAATGTACAAGATAATTTGTATCGACTTTATTCCATAGTTCGCACATTTGGTCCCCATATGCTTGTCACGATATACTTACTCGTATGTTGAAAATGCCGCCAAAAAAGCTCAGATCCATAGATTTGACTGTCAAAAACCTAGAGGGTTCTTTGCATAATATGCGAAGCATGCAGGAATTTGACTGAACTTAAAGTTAGAAGGATTCTAGCAGAAAATAAACATCCAAGATTTTTTATACACATTAAAACATCAGATATATGTACATTAAAGAATCAGCGTCTTCAATATACTCGTACATGAGCGTTTCACCATTTTCAATCCAAAAAATTATTTTCGTTCATTTGAATAGCTTCAATGAAGAATACATTCACCACCGTTTTAAGCGCAGTGTTTCAGCACAGCTTCTAAGAAGCAACACCTCTCTGTAGCTATCAAACATAAAACAAAGCTTTTTTTATTTTCAGGTCTTGGAGTTTACAGTGCCTTCAAATCACGTCACAACCATCGTTATTTCGTTGCATGTTTTGATGTGAACTCCCTTTCATCATATGTGTCTACGAGGTCGAGAAATAATGCTCACAGGAAAATTGTGTACCGTAATTGTCCCAAAAGCCGATACGAAGTGACGTGTGGCAGCGCTAATAGACAGAAAATTCTTCTGAATTATGAATATATGAGGCGAATATACGCCTCGTACATGAATATATGAGGCGAATATACGCCTCGTACATGAATATATGAGGCGAATATACGCCTCGTACATGAATATATGAGGCGAATATACGCCTCGTACATGAATATATGAGGCGAATATACGCCTCGTACATGAATATATGAGGCGAATATACGCCTCGTACATGAATATATGAGGCGAATATACGCCTCGTACATGAATATATGAGGCGAATATACGCCTCGTACATGAATATATGAGGCGAATATACGCCTCGTACATGAATATATGAAGCGAATATACGCCTCGTACATGAATATATGAGGCGAATATACGCCTCGTACATGAATATATGAGGCGAATATACGCCTCGTACATGAATATATGAGGCGAATATACGCCTCGTACATGAATATATGAGGCGAATATACGCCTCGTACATGAATATATGAGGCGAATATACGCCTCGTACATGAATATATGAGGCGAATATAAGCATCATAGATGAATATATGAGGCGTTACGAGAATTTACAGGAGTCATAAATTACAATTGAGATGATTTCATTGGACTGGAGAAAATCCTGCACGAATTTGAATTGAGATGATTCTATTTCGCTGTTGAGTAAATTATGTCCATGGGATTTTTTTGTAGCGCTTAAAATCTCAAGACTGAAAAGCAATTGCATTATTTTAGTTTCATTACTATACGCAGCAAATATATTCCATGAGTGTTCGTTTTTTATTATTTTTACGGCATGTTCTGTATTGTCGGTCTCAGGACAAAGGAAGCACACACTTTTTTCCAGAGTACGATGTTATTCCTCTACTTGACCTCTTATCGTACGAAAATGCATGGAAGCAATTAATTTTCATGGGAGCAAAATCATGCAAATGTCGTTAAAAACATGCCTTTCAAACTTGGCGTTTGTTATTATTATCTACATGTAGTTAGGATATTCTAATTTGAGTAGTTCAGTTGTTTTATTATCACTGAGTTTGATTTTCAAACGCAAGCACAAGTGAAACAAAAGCCACCTTAAAATTTTTTTAACGCGCTGAAGTGTTCGTACGAGTAACTCGTGCTACTTTGTATTGGCTCGCTAGATCTTCTGTGATTGGACATGGTCGAGACGCAACCGCATCAAGCAGAGGGTAGCTACAACACTGACTGTAACAGTGAAGGTTGCTATAGCAGTGACTGTAACAGTGAAGGTTGCTATAACACTGACTGTAACAGTGAAGGTTGCTATAACACTGACTGTAACTGTGAAGGTTGCTATAACACTGACTGTAACAGTGAAGGTTGCTATAGCAATGACTGTAACAGTGAAGGTTGCTATAACACTGACTGTAACAGTGAAGGTTGCTATAACACTGACTGTAATAGTGAAGGTTGCTATAGCAATGACTGTAACAGTGAAGGTTGCTATAACACTGACTGTAACTGTGAAGGTTGCTATAACACTGACTGTAACAGTGAAGGTTGCTATAATACTGACTGTACCAGTGAAGGTTGCTATAGCAATGACTGTAACAGTGAAGGTTGCTATAACACTGACTGTAACAGTGAAGGCTGCTATAACACTAACTGTAACAGTGAAGGTTGCTATAGCAATGACTGTAACAGTGAACAATGAAGGTTGCTGTAACAATGACTGTAACAGTGAACAATGAAGGTTGCTGTAGCAATGAATGTAACATTGAACAAAGAAGGTTGCTGGAACAATGACTGTAACATTGAACAATAAAGGTTGCTGTAGCAATGACTGTAACAGTGAAGGTTGCTGTAGCAATGACTGTAACAGTGAACAATAAAGGTTGCTGTAGCAATGACTGTAACAATGAAGGTTGCTGTAGCAATGACTGTAACAATGAAGGTTGCTGTAGCAATGACTGTAACAGTGAAGGTTGCTGTAGCAATGCCTGTAACAGTGAACAATGAAGGTTGCTGTAACAATGACTGTAACAGTAAACAATGAAGGTTGCTGTAACAATGACTGTAACAGTGAACAATGAAGGTTGCTGTAACAATGACTGTAACAGTGAACAATGAAGGTTGCTGTAGCAATGACTGTAACAGTGAACAATGAAGGTTGCTGTAGCAATGACTGTAACAGTGAACAATGAAGGTTGCTGTAGCAATGACTGTAACAGTGAACAATGAAGGTTGCTGTAGCAATGACTGTAACAGTGAACAATGAAGGTTGCTGTAGCAATGACTGTAACAGTGAAGGTTGCGGTAGCAATGACTGTAACAGTGAACAATGAAGGTTGCTGTAACAATGACTGTAACAGTGAACAGTGAAGGCTGCTGTAACAATGACTGTAACAGTGAACAATGAAGGTTGCTGTAGCAATGACTGTAACAGTGAACAATGAAGGTTGCTGTAGCAATGACTGTAACAGTGAAGGTTGCTATAACACTGACTGTAACAGTGAAAGTTGCTATAGCAATGACTGTAACAGTGAAGGTTGCTATAACACTGACTGTAACAGTGAAGGTTGCTATAACACTGACTGTAACAGTGAAGGTTGCTATAACACTGACTGTAACAGTGAAGGTTGCTATAGCAATGACTGTAACAGTGAAGGTTACTATAACACTGACTGTAACAGTGAAGGCTGCTATAACACTGACTGTAACAGTGAAGGTTGCAATAGCAATGACTGTAACATTGAACAAAGAAGGTTGCTGGAACAATGACTGTAACATTGAACAATAAAGGTTGCTGTAGCAACGACTGTAACAGTGAAGGTTGCTGTAGCAATGACTGTAACAGTGAACAATTAAGGTTGCTGTAGCAATGACTGTAACAATGAAGGTTGCTGTAGCAATGACTGTAACAGTGAAGGTTGCTGTAGCAATGACTGTAACAGTGAACAATGATGGTTGCTGTGACAATGGCTGTAACATTATATAATTTTAATTTATTACAAAAATCGCAAAATCAGTAACATTTTTGTAAAAAACAATATTTCAATGCCTGCGGTCGGTGATCTAGATAGGGCCAATGTAATTTATTAATATAAATGTATGAGGAGAGAATGTATGTCTCTTAACAACTGTTACAATGGCTTTACTAGAATGACTCTTAAGCAGCGGTTAAATGCACATAAGTATCAAGGGTCCATTTCTAATCATTTCCGTATTCATCACAGCTCTAAGCCCTCTAATGAAGATCTCTATCCAGCTCCTTAAGTATTGTATAATGTCCGTAAAAAACAGCATATTCAAATTATTGAAGCCTCACATATCCATAAACTCAAACCTTCCCTCAATGAAAATATGAACGAATTTTTGCTCTGAAATTGTTTAAAAGAACCGCGCCGTAAATTGTTGGAACAATCGTTGCAGTCCACCATTTCGCTTTATTCCTCGGCCAAGTGAACATGTTTTGAGAATAGTTAGTCGTATTTTACATCCATGTTCGTTTTTGTATTAATTTTATTAATGGTCTTTATTTTTTTGCCTGTATGATCGTATCATTTCTATAGAGTGACCAGTTTTCTTATCGTCTTTTCAGCCTGAGGATGATGCCTGTGGCATTGAAACGTTGCATTTTACCTATTGACTATTGTGTGATTTAGTAAAATGATAAGCAATTTGCTGAGAATTTTAACACGTAATGAACTTCAAAAATGACTGTAACAGTGAACAATGATGGTTGCTGTAACAATGACTGTAACAGTGAACAATCATGGTTGCTGTAACAATGACTGTAACACTTAACAATGAAGGTTGCCATAAAAAGGACTGTAACAGTTGCGTCTGTTGCAGCATTTTAAATTGATCAAATTATGCATAGCTCGCAGATGTGCGCTTTGCCTTTATTCTGATACACTTCGCCAACTGCTTTCTTCTTTTCTGTAGTGTTGCCTTCTTTTTACATTTCGTAAATTAAGTAAGGGCCGTATCTTTGCATTCCAAGTGGTTAATATCGTAAATCTATACTATAATAAGAGCCGCATCCGTTTGTCTGTCCGAAGCCAGCCGAAAGTGTGTGATGAGCGTATCTGTGATACAAGCTTAGGAAATAGGAACGTGTATCATGTGGTTTGTCGAACATTATTATACATTTTTGACGGGCCGTGTGCACTCGGCCTCAGCAACTCTCGAGAGATTGAATTTTTTATTTCTTACGGGTTTTCTTTCATTTCGCCTTCTTTCATGTTTCAATTAAAGGGGGGTGGACTAGCAACTATGAAAGTTTCCCGCTGGGAGAAGAAGGACTTTCCTTTTTAAACAATATTTAACTGCTTCGCTGTACTTTACACTCGCTCTATTGTCATTTAGACATCAAATCCATGAGGATAGAACCACTTTTCAAACATATTAATAAAGAAGTTTAATCGAAACTGGTAACAGTGGAAAAAAAAGCATTCACAGTACGAATACCTTTTGGAAAAACCTCCCCCCCAAACTGGCAGTTGAAAAAGCTTCTAACACTCATCCAGACACGAGGGTTCCAGCGGCAGCGACAGTGAGTCAATTTGAGTGGAGCGGATGGATGAGCGCGCCAGAGTTAATGAAGCTTATGCGCTGCTGTGGACAAAATGGGTGTGACGCTAGAGGACACCGGCAACTTTACGGAAGCACAGGTCTGTTATGAGGAATCTTCTTCAGATTCCTTTCAAAATACTATAAAGTGATGAGATGAACTGAAACTATTGCATGTAAACTTATAGGAGCTGTGTTTCCAAGCAGTAGAGGTCGAAAGCGTAAATGCTGCAAAAATTTCGGTGCGTCCACATGACTTTGCTGGCTGTTCTGCAAACAAAGTGCGGCCAGTTGGATTATACGCAAGACGATGCGTCAGCTCAGCAGCCGTTAGCAAGTGTGTGCACAATAATGCATCAAGTTTCCAGCCGTTAGAAATCGTCTACACAATGATGCATCATCTCAACAGCCGTTAGAAAGAGTGTGCACAATAATGCATCATCTGAACAACCGTTATAAATTGTCTGCATAATGAAACAATGAACCATCTTACCCGGCAACTGCAATCCTTCTATCTCCTTGAAATCACTTGCACTGTAAAAACAGTTTCATGCCTTTGCTGCCACAGTTTCCTGAGTTGCCGCCGGTGGAAAACTTGTCATTAGTGCAGCAAAAGATCCGCTGGAAGAGACGTTAGGTTTTGAAAGCTTTGCAGACAGCATCAACTTAGCAAATCCACGTTCTCCCTGCATTGGAAACTAATTGAGGTCATTAGTCGCGATGTGTCTTGCGCAGAAAAAGGTTGTTGCGATCTGCCCTGAATATTTATGCCGAGAAGATTCGTCATGCATACGTGAAAGATGTACTTGAATAGACATTCAATGCGTAGGATAATACTACACTTTCAATTACATTTGTATATGTTCTGCTCAAGCAAACAAATTAAACTATCATGCGAGTTATGTAAAGAAAACTTCGATCCTGATTTATATTCGTTATTGATGAACGCTGTCAGAAATCTGAATGTTCATCTTCCACTTCACGATGTTTGTACGATGAATTTCTATACTGGGGTATCATAAATTATGAGAAGAAGGTAGATTTTCTGCAGGAAGATAAATCAAAGATACCGTATTAGATGTACTCGTATGTTGTAGGTTTTTTGAATTAGCTTAGAGTTGTAAAACACGACATAGCTTTAAAACGAAGGATGTAGCGAAGACAATCGATTTAGAAGATATTTAATTGTATCTTGCAATCTTGGTGAAAGAGTGGGGTGTGTGAGACTAAGCCCTGCAGGGGTGTATGTATCAGAGTGGTAGTACACTCGTACGTCCTCCATTCACTTCTGCTTGCGACGCACATCTCTCTCTGTGAATTACATCACATGGTTTTGGTTTTTTGATTACCTACTTCGATGCTTGCTTGTTTTCGGGCTTGTATGCTTGATTGGCTTGCTTTCTTGTTTGCTTGCTTGGCTTGCTTGCTAGGTTACTTGCTTGCTTGTCTTGTGCGCTGAGATGGCTTGCTTGCTTGGATATTTGCCTGAAATATATCCTATCTCAGAATTAGAGTAATCCAATGATGAAAACAGGCATTCGAGTATTTTCTTCAATACCTAACTTCCCGATTGAATTACTCCTCTTTTCCTTCATCTGATTGACTGATTGATTATAAATTAGTTTTAGCCCCCCTTTACCACAACAAAGATGTTCAGAGAGAGGAAGGATGACGGCACCATTTAGTATGGAGTTAGGGGAACGTGGAATCTATGCACAAAACGTGTTCCCAAAGAAAGATAATGAAAAGAAAAAACAGTTTATTTCCAATACAGATGACGCAAAACGTCATTGGTTTTGAAAATATCTCAAAGAAAGAAAAATACACATATATGATACACACACACATGAGTATTGTAATATCCATGCCACTAGTCGAAAAAAAATGATTGAGGGCAATGTATTTCTAGTGTTTCTTAATCTAGATTTGTCGATATATGTAACTACATTATAAAAGAGAAAACGATTCCCGTGACAATGTATAGTTTAGAATACTTTTTTGGTGCACACTTGCAGCGAAATACGAGCTCAGGGACTTGCGGTATAGGTAATTTGTTGAAAGTAAAACGTTTAGATTAAAATAACCCTGCGTCTAAGGCTGCGAGGTTGACATTCAGAACTATACTTTTATTCCTACGTATAGACTAATACTCCAATCAAGTTACTCGGAGGAAATGTCTTTTATCATGCCATGAAATTATGATATTTCCATGCTAATGATAGTGGCACGAAACAGCTTACCTGAGTCAGAAACATGAAGGTGATTATTCTACAACAGCTACCAAGACATGTACAACAGAATTGGAGTGATACGTGAAAGTGACCACCTAGATTGGGTTGTCATAACATACTCAAGAGCGATTGATAATTTTCATCACACAAGACTTACAAGAACATTTTAGGACGTGAATAATAGAAGAACACATTAATGTTCTATAAAGTGACCAAATTAGAAAAGAGACGTTATTTCCGAAACATGGTGCAAATGTCTTTAATTGAGAAACATAAATAGGTGCCAATGATCCTGTGCGGATAGAAACAGTAAGATGTGAAGGAAGGTTATGAAACAAGATAAAAGATGGAGAAGAAATTCAGAGGTGCTAAAAAACAGGACAGCAGTGAACTGAAAAAATATTGTTCTTAACAAAATAAAACAAAATTTTATTTCGACAAAAAGAAGGCCTACCTAATTCTCAGCTCAGGACCTCACATTTTCCCCGGGGAGCGCTGATTCCCATATATACAATAGTTGTATCCCGCTGAGGGACTCCCTTCGTTTTTTACTTCCTACTATACGAGCTTGCGTCTAACTTGAGCGCACCATACTATCAAGTCAATACTTCTTTCTCGTATGTCAACGAGCCATTCAGTCACAAGCCCTGTAAAATATGGCACCATGCATCCTACAATGTACGCCAAGTCTCTTCGCTGCACCACTCGGGTCTGAGATTCTATCAAATTTTCACTGTTACTGTCGTCACTGCACCACACCACCATCAGTTTTAATTCCGTGTCCATGTACTTCATGCTAATATTTTCTCAGTGCAACTTCCGTTCTTGAATTCTAGTTACCATAAGTGGCGCAGTGTTCTCGCGCTAAAGATAGAAAAATTTCATTAAGGATGTTTACCTCATTACTGAGAAATTGATACTTGTTATCTATTCACTCTAGTAAAGAACACAATAAATTCAGCTCTGATGAGCTGTTTGAGAAAAATATGAAGAAACTGCTCATAATACGTTAACAAATGCTTGGCTCTATGGTAGTGCAACTGCTATAGTGTACAGTCAAAAATACAAAGTTAACACGTTCACTATACGTTTCTGTGGTTGCTACGGTCGATTTGGTTACGTTGGAAGAGGCAGAATAGGAAAGCCATATCTATTGCTTGATTATATTCTTATATTTTCTAAAAAAAAGGAAAATATAATTGCACGATAGCATTTTAATTTGTACGCCTAAGTCTAATTTAAATAAAGGTTATAAAATCATTGAAATGG
The DNA here is from genome assembly GCA_030386875.1 of Morinoia aosen. Lineage (NCBI taxonomy): Eukaryota > Metazoa > Arthropoda > Malacostraca > Amphipoda > Talitridae > Morinoia > Morinoia aosen. The sequence goes on from CM059574.1 coordinate 40,412,622, forward strand.
TAGCCATTGTTACTGGTAGGTAAATGAGTTTTTTAACTTAGTGGTACACATATGTAACAATACGTACTGAACGTGTTGAAAAAATTGATGTAAATAATGTTAAAAGCCAGAGCGTTACGCACACTGAGATGCATTTTTTGCTTTCCTTCCGATGTCATAGCAGTTGTTAAAATACTTCCTCTTTGTAGTGAGCAGCAGTTGTCTTTATAAGACACACGCTCATTCATTGACTACGAGTACAGCATTACTCAAAAAACAACTCACTTGGTGATTTAGAATTGTAATTTCCTCATCGAACTTCTTGTAAAAGCTTGAATGAATAAAAAATTTGGACCCCTGATCTCATTTCTTCCTAAAATACAGTTCAGTAATTTTAAGGGTTTCGAAACGCGTTGTAGAGTTCGAATCATATTTTCTCCTTGACCCTGAGAGGTGACTTCTTCATTCTTGAAAAACCTTTGTGTTGTCCAAACACTTCACGAATCTCAAAGTTTCTCATTCTCTCACGAATCTGTCACGAATCTCAAAGTTTGATATTCACAACCCAATATCAGGATTCTTTGAAATGCGGCATGAATGCATGTAATAGCGAGGGCAGATACGAACGACGGGACCACTGCGACGCAGCCAATTTCCTCCGTTAAAAGACACAGGAAGCGCTTGCATTTGAGGCATCGGAGTCCGTAAATGAAGCGGGTACGAAATGCGGCGCGGGAGCGTAGAGGTCCGAGGGCGAGAGGCTGCTGCTGGACGGATGTCTACGTCGTGTACTTAGATCGTTTCAGGAGCTGTTAAAATCGAAATTTTTCGTATATTCCTCAGTATTGGATATTTCTGCTTTCTGTATTAAATATTTGTGCTGTCAGACATTTCTGCTTTCTTATTAGCATTTATTGCTCTGTCGATGCAAACCTGTTTAAATGACATGAAATGCCCGAAATACGAATTTAAACCCTATTGTTAGATAGATTGACCAAATTGAACTTGACCATTGTACAAAAAATAAGATGCCTACAATGTTCGTAAACCACAACGACCATTTTTCAAGTATTGATTTCAGGTTATAATGAAATAAACAACAGAAATATTCTTTATATGCAAAACAATTTTAGCGAATTCTTTCAGAGAATGATTTTTATAAAAATTCCAACGTTTAAATTTACTGCTATTGAAAAAACAATTTCATGTCATACCCACGTTAATGACGCAATGGTAAAGATAATGAACCCAGCATTGATGTACGGTAACGAATAATATTCTTCCATAAATCCATAAATAATTACGGCATTGTTTCAAAACGGTCACAATCCCTAGAAATATAGCAAAATAAAACCTATGGTATTCAAACACAAACATTCAAACAATTAGGAATTTGAGAGTTTGCCGGGACTTAAAACTACCTCAAAATTGCCTCAAAAAGTGCACAAAAAACTTCGTCCCGAGGGTAATGAGAAGCTAAGAGTTTTGTTGAAGAACTCTCTAAAATTTCATACTCGCAAGGCACTAGCATGACACAACGTAACGTAACCACGAGGCATGGACAGCCCTACGACGAACCGTTTCACGAACCAAGCAATGTTGCGGCCAACTCTAAATTTAGAGACACGATTTGCGGAAAGGAAATTGTGTTTTAGAACGAGTGTCATCCATGGAATGATTAAATGAAATTTGAGTATTGTGAGCACCTGGTGTATGCAAGATTTTTCACTAGGAAACTGATAATTTTCTGCATAATTAAGTGTTGCTAATAAATGCCAATGGACGTGGTTCCGAGAAACGATGGGATATTTTAGTTTATTAAGGGCAAGACAATTCAGCGTTTATTTACTCTTTACAGAGATCAAAACCTAAAATTATTATCGATGGAAAACAAAATAAGTTACTTTCCAGCGAGACAATATTTCAAATGTAATAAATATTTCCAGCGAGACAATATTTCAAACATTAATGGCTAAGTAGTTTCCCATGAAGAAAAAAGAAGTTTTGTGATAACCTTCGGTGAGCGTTATCAGAATCATGCTGAATATCTGCGGCAACGAGTCATCGGGTTTCAAAAGTGTTTAAGAAAGTGATGAAAAGTGTTCATCGAGTAAGATTGAGCACAATCCCAGCATAAGATGTTAAAACGTGACAAATATCTACTAGAAATGATACTTGAACAATATATACTCGAACTATTTGACTATAGCAGTGGGACGCTGCTAAATTTACCTCGACGCACAAATTCCTCCACGGATCTTCTTTAATATAAATTTTTCATTTCCTTAATATATATTGCCACAACTTAAGATGTTTTTCCTTCAATAAGATTTTACATCTATTCTTAGACATATTATATGTGTATTAAATTTTGAGATATCTATAATATTGATGATTTGTAGGCGTACGAACGAACACGCCACCAACAGTATACAGGTTGTACAAAATTCTGATTATTTTATTTTTATGAACGCGTCATACGAACATTTATGAACAGCCTTCTTGCATAAGTAACGGCGATGAAGCGAAACTTCCACAGCGGCAATTTTAAGTCGTAGAATTTTTTAACACTTGTCCATTGAGCGAAAGTAACCAGATACTACAGGCTCTGGCTACACGGCAGAATAAATGCGAACTGTCTGGCCCACTTCTCTCGGCCGGGCGATCGTATGACTGCATAGAATTTCCATTTGAACTAAGCGAGGGTTCAGAAAATTTTTACGGATCTACTTTTAAAATTGTAATGCCTTTTTTTATTCATGTTTTCATTACTACAGTCACCTTTTCTAACTTTTCAGCCTTAAGAAAACAGTTCAATTTCTTCACGTATAAGTTGGTTTAGAAATGCACCTAGCATTGTCGTACTAAAACACAGCAATTCATTAAAATCTATATTTCTGTCTAATTATAAAATGCAACGTTTCGTCGTATCAAACATCATCCTTAGTCATCATCCTCAGTCACCTATACTACAGTCACCGTTGTACGACGTGCACTAGAATCAGGTTGTCAGTGACAGCAGAATAATGGAAGGCACTGCCACTCTCCAGTTATTATAAAAAAACACATGGTGGTGAACATTTTAGAGCTAGTGAAACATGTTAAGACGGTTTTTCTAACGTGGACTGTATAGGCTGCAGCGGATTCTAAAAACTGTGAAGTCTTCTATAATGTAAACTGATCATGGTTGATCAAGCACACGGATTAGTTATAGTTCTACTTCACCTTAAATAAAAACGTGACACTTTTAAGCGACAGCCTGAGTAATACTACTCCTTTCATGTTCATCCATGCACCTAATGAGAGTTAAATAAAATTTTAAATTTCACAGGAGTACAGTACGAACAGTTATTTTCGGAAGGCATACAGGCGCTACGCAGGATTGTTATCGTACAAAGGGCGCTCTAAATACAAGACCGAAACTATACCCGTGACCTCATCCACTCACTTAGCCTATAATTTTCGAACAAATGCTAGGGTCTAGAATAATAACCGAGTGATATTGATGATTTTGACCTGGTTTTGCTTCCTGTCCGATTCTGATGACCTTGATTGTGGGGCATAAATTCGGCTCCATATGCGCGGTCTCGGCCATCGTGAACTCCCGAATGCAACGTTCGTGTTCGGCTTAAAGAGGGTCAAGGAGGTCTCGCTTGTTCACATATCAGCTGCGCACGTGCTCTTCTTGGGGTACTTTTGTTGGATGACCTTCTGTTTTGGTCGCTATTTTATTGCAATCATCATGTAGAAACATTTTTTCTGGTTATTAACATAAAGTAACAAAACAAAATAACTCTCCATTCACATTAAATACTCGTACATCGCAATAATTCGCGAAACGTTCATGTGTAAGATAAAACATATTCCTAGTAGTTCTACAGAAAATGGAAGGGAAATGTAAGCTTAACCAACAGAAAAGTTTTCGGGTAAACTTTCAACCCGTCTTCCCCAGACCTGCTGCGATCTTTCTTGACAATTTCAATTTCAATTGTTTGACAATTTCAATTTCAATTGTTTGACAATTTCAATTTCTATTTTTTGACAATTTCAATTTCTATTTTTTGACAATTTCAAAGCTCCTTTGTGTAGTTGTTAAAACTTCGAGCGATGTATTTGATGTTCAAATGTTCTAGAATAATTAGACGTCATGAGCGTTTCATCAGTCCTGGAAGTCGAGTACACTTGAAAACATAAAATAAATTATTCTACCTAAAACGTTCGTTGTGACTGGCGTTGCAAATGTGCATCTTTTTCAGAATTTCATTTTCCGTGCGTACCAACAAAAATCATAGAAGAATATTTTTAAAATTCAATGATACGCAAACGCTTTCAATTGCGCTCATGAAATGATCCATAATAGAGTGAAGTCTACAACATCAGAGTTTAAGAATTACTTCAGCTTTTATTTAATTACATCTGTGACGTGCCACCAAAATTGAGGGCTTTCTTTGGGGCCGTGCGTAAGCCCAGTGCATTTAATGATTCACCTGTACATGTACACAAATTCAATAGTTTTTCAAATATTATTATCGCAAGTTTTTTTCAATGGTAACTCAGTTAACTTATCCGTAATAATAATAATAGCAATAATAGTAGCAGAAATGACTGGACGAACACGAGTGTTGTAAGTTAGACCGATGTGGTAAATTTACCCTCAATTTTGACCGACAATAACTCCTATGAGCAGGAGAAGTGATTGTCATAACATTGCTTACACTCTAAGGCATTGAAGGGCAAAAAAGCTCTCCATTCACATTAAAAACTTCGCAATAATTCGCGGAACGGTCTTGTGTAAAATAGAACATATTCCGAGTAGTTCTGCAAAAAAATGGACTAATATTATAATTTCTCCAAAAGTCTTTACCGACGTATTTTGTGATTCATTTTCACAGTTCTTTATCATTGTTGATCTACCAACTTCTTGGAAAATTATCGCTTATTTCAGCATTTATTTGTTTAGTATACCTTGAACTTATTTTGGATGAACAGTTCTACTGTAGTCTCATTCAAAGTTTTGTGCCCATTCGTTTATCAGATATGACACCTTACACAACTCTTGCAGCATCCCGATGCAAGATATGTCTTTCAGAATTGTGGTCAACGCTTTTATACCATTCTTTCATGTATCATTCCAATGAATTGAATAACTTCCTGTTCCAATATTCTAATCACAAGTTTTTTTCAACGGTAACTGAGTCAACTTATCCGTATTAATAATAATAATTATAATGGTAAGCTGTGCAAACAACAACTATGCCTCACATTCAATATGAATTACCCTGTGGATCATTTGACTTCTAGGACCCTAAAATTTCTTTGTAAATTACGCTTTCGTATAAGCCAGGGTTCTTGAACTTCAAAACTACATCACTGAGCTTAAATCATTTGCAAACGAATGTTATTTCTATTTTTGTTCAGACACTCTCACTGATATCTGCTCTAAAATTAGTTAATAATTAGAACTCCATCTACCACTAAATCATGTAAACATTATCCAATTCACAACTACTCTACTAATGATAAAAACAGTTTTCACTTAAGAACCACCTCACGCCATTAAAAAGGAGCAACAGGGATAGTAAGGAAGCACATAGTTCCCCACTGACACCTCTACATCTGCCCAAAATTTCCCATAGAAAATTAACTCAATTTGCACCTGAACACGTTGGGGTTCTCCGGCCCTCCTGGACTGGCGATGTCGCCGAGCGCAGCGGTGTTGCTGATCTGCGTGGCTGATGGCAGCATGCTGTTGATGCGCGACTGCCGGCCTGGCAGCGGACTTGGACTGTTGACTCCATTTGATATGGAAAGAGACCTCGGCCCTCCAGTGCCAGCCTTGCCTTCCATTTCCCCGTCGTTGGTATGTCTACTGACGGGCGTAATGCTCAACGAGACGTCGTTGCACGACTGGTTTGAGCACGAGTCCATGGGCCGGTAGGGATGAGGTGGAATTGACATGCTGGTGTTGCTGTAGCTCGAGCTGCTTGTGCTCGAAACGGGAGTCACGCTTGGGTGAGGGCTTGCGCAAACAGCCCCACTTTGAGAGCCCGGGGAGTTGTCGCAGGGAAGAGAAATAGAAGGGGACGAAGGCGCGAGTCTTATGTAAGGAGGTGGGACGTGTCGAAGCTTGTCACAGTTTGAATTATTGGACAACAAACCATTACTGCGAAATGCACTCAAATCTGTTTCTTGTTCGTTTAGGTCTGGTGGTCTTGTTTCGCCAGGCACGGAAGTGTGTTTGTCCACCTCGAGACTGACGGTCCTAATGGGACTTGGTAAACGATGAGTAGGAGCAACAGGATCCGAAGCGTTCAGTGCAAGCGGAGGATTAAAGGATGATGAGTCTGAATCATTCATGCCTTTTGAGAACTTCCAAACGCAAACCTGTTGACCAGAGCTGCTATCCTGCACTCGCATCTCACTCGACGGCCCGAAGAATAGTCACTTTTTGTCTACACTTCATCAGCAAGTTTTTCACGGTAATCCTTCACAAATATGTGCATGCAGTCACGTATAAAATTTAACTAATTTGAAACCATATCATTAGGAGGCTCGCACCCGCCAGCACAATATCAGGATAGAAAAATGAAATAGGTCACGCGGGTGATACGTTTTTTAACTCGTCTTTTGATCAAATATCTTGACGGTAAAAATATAATTAACAACTTTAATGTTATATACGAAACTCTCTCTCTATACTGTATTCGTCTACACTTGAGCCCTGTACCACATCACAATTAAACTCTGTCAAACTTCATATTTTTCAAACTTAACACTTCATTTACAATATCTTTACTACACGTACTCTTAGCTATTACTTACGAAGAGGTAGAGGTTTCTGTGGGCACATCAAAAAAAAAATATATGACATTATTCATACAATAAAACTAATCGATATTTCAAATAGGTGGAACTTCCAAACCTATACTGCAGTTACTTCTTCATTCGATCATCCTTAAATACGGCTACTAAAAAAATGCTTATAAACACCGGCAATAAATTATACATTAAAAATTAAATCACAAAGGGGATTCCTTTCACTTTTGCCTAAAAAAAGGAAGAATTTGATTTTAAATATTAATTTCACGTTCTCATACGTTTTCTTGACCTGTCACTGTGAGGGGTACGAGCCCTCGGGTAACGCGCACCACTTTACAAATCCTAGCGTCAAAACCCCGCCCTAGATTATAGAAAATTTCCAAACTGATTAATATTCACTGCAATTTAACCTAAAAGAATCACATTCCAAGTTTTAATATAAATACACTTCCCGAGCTTGCCTAAATTTTCGCTATCACTGTTACTTTCCATTTCGCAGGGGAATTATTAAAGGGAAATTGCGCCCCTCAAAAACACTTGTTAGCGCGAGTGCGTGGCAGCCGTACGCAGCTGCTGCTGTTGCTGCTGTTGTGACACCTGCACTGGCCGACGTGCTACTGCCGCCTCTTACAGCTGCAGCCCTCGCTTTGCTGCAGCTGAATATACGCTTGCAGCGGCCAAAACTTCCAAATTGTGATATTTCAGATTCTTCAAGCCAAGACGGAAATATCGCCATTCTTGCAGATTGATTTTGGGGCTTCAGGAAGCAGGGATCTTAGACAACTAAAAAATTTTGATTAGACGGAATCAGTGCTCATGAACTGCAGAGTCCAGCGGATCGCAGAGGAAAAAAGACTGGTGTGAAATTCGAGCAGCATTCCAGGTGATCTGAGAGCAATGCCTGGCCCTGGAAAACAGAATTTAGATTGTACTGCGTGTTAGATAAAACTGAATACCAAGCTGCTCTAGAATTTTTCGAGGAAAATGTGAAAGTATTGGTACAGTCATGATACGGTATCCTACGAAGTGCAACTACTGCACTGATGATTTTACGCTTCAATGTAGTATGTGGGATAAAAAGTGGGATAAAAATGAAACTAAAAGCCGGAACGTTTCGCTAAATCCGGCATTTTTTCTGTCTTCTTCAAATGTCATGGAAATCGTGGTTAGGATTGTGTTCATATACATAACTACAGGCAAACTTCAGTGGAACGATTACTGGAAGGAATTAAAGTCATACGCCAATAGTGAAGACTGGTAGCGTACACCGCACTCTCAAATTCAGGAACAGACTTCAAGATGAAATCACCTCAATTGTGCACAAACCACGTTTACCTTGACGATGTAGTAGACATGGTGCTAAACATTATGAAGGTGCTAAGCATTATGAAGTTGCTAAGCATTTTGTAGGGGACTTCTATTTATAATAATAGCAGAAGCATGAACGGCTGCTAACATAACACCGGTGACGAGGCCGAGGCTTTTTTTTTCTTTGGGTAAAATTTAAGTTCGAAATGAAGAAATTCTGTTAAACCTGGCATTCCATACACGTAGAATTTATCACCTCAATTAACTTGAGCGTTTCAGTCCAGCATTTTCTTACTTTCGTTTTCAAAGAGAAAAATATAAGCCACAGTTTTCATTGCTTTAATACGCAAAGATTGTGCTTATGAATTGATGGAAACAAATGATTAGAATTTGTGGGAATGATCCTTGATGAAGTAATTCAAAAGTTGTACTTACATACATCGATTTGCGCTTTTAGGACACCCATGTACGTTTCCCAACTGAAGATCTTCATCTTAAAATTTTCCAAAACAGATTTTGAATTTTGTATGAACTTTTTTGGAGATGAACAGTTTTTTTTTAATAAAAACGAAAGTAAGTATGCATCCTTTTTTCTGTTTTTTCATTTTTTGTTGGGATATCCTCAGAATAACCCTTTAAACGCAACATGGTCCTCCGAAAATGGCAAAAATGTATTGCATTTATTTTTAAACATGTTTCCTTATCTCTACGCCGAAGTTCATTGCCAAGTGACAATTCCTTCTTCATTCTGATGGTGACAACCTGATGCCAGTGCAAGTCTAATAACGGTGGATGCGATGACGGTATTGTGAATACAAAGACGCTAATGTTAAAGGGTCAGTACCACGCAATACGAATAAAGCGCAATTTAAAAACTGATATTCTTCTTCATTATGCAGTGCGCAATAATGATGAATATATTTTACAGTATCGAGAATACAGGGGAATAAAAAGAACGGACAAACCAAGCAATCAACCAAACAAGTAATAAACTGTGGATTATTTCACAGTATACTGTTTACTGATGAGCTTAAGAGAGCTGTCATTTTGCTCACGTGCCAGTCTGTCTGGCTGTCCCGTCTGTCTGTGTCTCTCGTCTGTCACGCCGTCAGAAGTGGTGATTATTGTTTATCTTTATTTTGTGGTGACAGGTAAAAAATTTGGGGCGAGGAGACGACTAGGTTGGACTATAGTAAACTAGGGGCATCTGAAAATGGGGATGAGAAACTTGTGATAGAGGCATCTGAAAATGGTCATGAGAAACATCTGCTAGAGGCATCTGAAAATGGTCATGAGGAACATCTGCTAGAGGCATCTGAGAATGGTCAGGAGGAACATCTGCTAGAAGCATCTGAAAATGGTCATGAGAAACATCCGCTAGAGGCATCTGAGAATGGTCAGGAGGAACATCTGCTAGAAGCATCTGAAAATGGTCATGAGAAACATCCGCTGGGGCATCTGAGAATGGTCAGGAGGAACATCTGCTAGAAGCATCTGAAAATGGTCATGAGAAACATCCGCTAGAGGCATCTGAGAATGGTCAGGAGGAACATCACTGATCGTTCAATTGCTACACTAGTGCAATGTTTTTTCAACTACTCACCCTAAGAGGAGGGAATGAATGACGCACTAGCTCACTGAGTTTAGGTTTCTCCCAATCTCGACTTTATCCAACTTTTCCGTTTTCTATAATCACCAGACGAGCTTCTCTAGAGAAAGTACGTCGATAGCGAGACTGGGATTAAAAAATATCTTACATCCGTAGGATTACATGGTGTCTACTATGACCGTATATATGCATATCATTATATTTTAGCGTATATAATGAGTGTTCATTCCCGCGGTGTGGGTGCGTCGTTATGAGGCAAAGTAGATTTAAAAATTTAATACAATAACTCAAAATAGGTGAATGCAATACAAAAGAAAAACATTCATTTCAACTGAACGCAACGCAACAGAACGCAAGTAGTTAAATATAACGTAACAAAATAAAACAAAACAGAACACAAAAAACATAACAGAATACCAACAAAACATAATAGAACACAGCAGATCACAAAAGAACACAACAGAACACAACCGAAAACAATAGAATACAACAAAACATAACAGAACACAATAGAACACAACCGAACACAACTTAACACAGCAGAATTCAATAGAATAAAACAGAACACGGCACAACACAACAGAACACAACAAGGTAAAACAGAACCCAACAGAAGTACGGAACACAATTGGATATAGAAACTGAACAAAACACAACAGAATGAAGCAATACAAAACAGAACACAGCGGATCAAAACATAATAAAATAGAAACTACCCAAGACAGAACAAAACAAAACAAGAGACATATCCACAAGAAAGAGAACAAACAGAACAAAACAGAACTCACGAACAAAACAGAACAAAATGGAGCGGAAAATGAGAGGACATAGCGGAACTGAATGTAACAGAACAAAGCTGAACAGAAAGCTGGAACAGGATACAATAAAACAAGATAGAACAGAACATTGGAACAAAACATAATAAAGCAAAACGGAATGGAACACCGGAACAGAATGCAATAGAATAAAATATAACAGAACACTGAAACAGAACACAGCCGAACAGAACACCGGAACAGATTACAATAGAACAAAATAGACAAGAACACTGAAACAGAACACAGCCGAACAGAACACCGGAACAGATTACAATAGAACAAAACCGAAAACCGGAACAGAATACAATGAGCAAAATAGATCAGAACACCGGAACAGAACACAGCAAAACAGAACACCGGAACAGAATACAATAGAACAAAACAGAACAAAACACCGGAACAGAACACAGCAGAACAGAACAAATCAGAACAGAACACCGGAACAGAATACAAGAGAACAAAACAGAACAAAACACCGGAACAGAACACAGCAGAACAGAACAAATCAGAACAGAACACCGGAACAGAATACAAGAGAACAAAACAGAACAAAACACCGGAACAGAACACAGCAGAACAGAACAAATCAGAACAGAACACCGGAACAGAATACAATAGAACAAAACAGAACAAAACACCGGAACAGAACACAGCAGAACAGAACAAATCAGAACAGAACACCGGAACAGAATACAATAGAACAAAACAGAACAAAACACCGGAACAGAACACAGCAGAACAGAATAAAGCAGAACAGAATACCTTGAACAAAATTCAAGAGAACAAAACAGAACAAAACACCGGAACAGAACACAGCAGAACAGAACAAATCAGAACAGAACACCGGAACAGAATACAATAGAACAAAACAGAACAAAACACCGGAACAGAACACAGCAGAACAGAACAAATCAGAACAGAACACCGGAACAGAATACAATAGAACAAAACAGAACAAAACACCGGAACAGAACACAGCAGAACAGAATAAAGCAGAACAGAATACCTTGAACAAAATTCAAGAGAACAAAACAGAACAAAACACGGGAACAGAACATGGCGACGGAAATAATCCGAGCGGTCCCTGCTGCTGCTCGAGTTCCCCGCCATCACACGCTAATCACGCCCCGGCACCAACGTTGAATATAGATAGAAACGAAAATATTTCGGTTTGTATCAACAAAAAAAGTGTATTTTTATGTTTATTGTGTCTCGCTAAAGGAATTCAGTAGTAGGATTGTTGCACTTTCCTAAGGTTTTATTGCGTTCTTTGCGCTATGAAAATCAACTGAGTGATTATTTTGCCATTTGCTGAAACCTTTCGTATAACCTTCAATACAAAATATCATGAGTAAAAATTTGTGGAAAGCACTGGATGAAATAAATTATAGTCAGCATATTTCGTTTAAATGAAATCCCACACATAAACCTGGGATGATCGTATTTCTTTTTGCTTCTTTTCGTGGGATGATTATATATCCTTCTGCATTTTTTAGCAGGATGTTTGTATAATATCTTTTTGATTTTTTCCTAGGAGCATTCAATACCTTTTTTTTTCGTTGGACGACTGTACATGTTTTTCTTCCTTTTTTGTAGAATGATTCTATTTTTTTATTTTCGTTTCGTGGTATGATTGCATAATATCTTTTGTTGCTTTTAGTGATGACTATATACCTTTGCGCTTCTTTTCTTGGGATGACTATATATCTTTTTATTTCTTCGTATAGGATGACCGTTCATCTTTTTTATCTCTTTCCATGAGATGACCGTATAATATCTTTTCGTTTCAGTTCGGTGCATCCACCACAGCAGTTGCCCGGAGGATCCCATAAAGGCCGCTGCCCGGCCCGCGCTTTACCCAACCTCGGCTGCATATTCCCTCGCTGGCGGGTGTGGTTGCTGCCTGCTCTCATTACCAACATTCATTGAATGACTCCCCAGATTTACTGCACGTGCTTCCCGCCCAAAGTAAGGGCTGGTCTTCTTTAATCAGCTGCAATGCAAATTTTTGCTCGTTGGTGTAGGGAAAGTCTCTCTTTTGTGCCGTGCTATGCTCTCCTGTGAACTGAACCTGAGAGGAATTTGAGTTCTTTTCAAATGTTACACGTTTTCGTGACGCCAATTTGATGTTTTTGTGAACTGCTCTCAAGTGAACTGCTACTGAAAATAATATATTTTATTTTGTGACGGAATTTTCATTATATTTGGGCCGCCTGCTGAGATGATGAAATTTGTCTTACTCAGTCCTACCTTTGCTCCGCCATCAGATCTATCAGAGTTCTTCCAAATTTGCTCGTGCATAGTACTAGTTGTATGAAAGTCAGCTTCTCTGGATTAAGTCATCCATTTCAATTCCATCATGAATTTTTAACGTTCAATATAGGGGGATACATATAGAATGGGGGGGTATATATGTATAAAGGGGGGCTATATATAATTTAATATATACATATAGAATGATTGATGTCGGTAAATTTGATAAGTTTCATGTCGCTCACTTTTTTTCAATGAAAATTCACAATGGCCTTACTCAGGAACTGCACAATATCCATGACAGAGCAACATGCAATGTGAAAAATAGGCTGACGCGCTCAATTATTTTATCCTCCACATTATAGAAGATCTCGAAAAATAGAGAATCGAATACCGTAAACAGAATTTAACCATTTTAATTAATTCTATTTTCTTTTGAAACCTGACAACATAAAGTCAGTTTCGAGGATTTGACTTATTTATTGAGACGAGAGGCTCGGTTTTGCGTGCTGCCTCGCGCTTAGGTCTTCAACGCAATCAAAAACTCTATTTCTGGACTACTGTTCATTTATTCATTGTCAATATTGATTTCCTAAAATATTTGAGAAATCTAATTGTTTGTGATATATTCTCCGTATTAACTTTTTGCTAATAAACAGTTTTTATTTTTTTCAATTTAAGCTGATGGCTGCCCAACTCTACGAGATTCTGTAATCAAACACGTCGCAGTAATGAAATCAATTAAAGTCATCACGATGTTTGAAACTAAGTCATGCTAAAATGTAAGAAAATTAAGTAGATATTCTCAGAGTTTGTCTATCTTAAATTACGTTCCATTTCTTCGTTCATCTGGGCTCATTGAGAGGTGATACACGCGTACTACTTTAATTAAGGTAAATTTTAAGTTTCCGTAAATATCTGCGTTATTTTTTGCGTCGTTTTGTTTCGTTTCTGTTTTGGCCTTACAAACTTGATGGCCGTTTTAAGAACGCGGTCCTTTGTATTCAAATAAATTGTAAGCCTAGTTGTGAAATGATGAAAATCCATGATTATATCATTCATCATATACCATTCGTCATTTTTTTTGAAAGTTACAGATAGTTTTTTGTTCCTTCTTTACATTTACTTCTTGCGATTCAAGTTCTGATTTTTTCTCTTATTTTTTCTATCATAAACTCTTCGAGAATTTCCAGCTGATCTTTTCTTTTCTTCCTTTCTGTCCATCTGAATGTTATTTTATTTTTCACTTTTAAAAATATGCAAAAATGAGTTAATGTGATACAGTGAAGCTCTGATGGAGTTCATCCTAAAGCATCTTAATTTTCAGTTCCATTGAAGCGTTTAGGTAAATATTTGGGAACCCAAGATCTGTTTTGACGCTTTATTGTCTCGACTTAGCTTAATTGTACTCCCAGGAATTTTATACCGCCTCTGAGAATAAAGTTAGCACCTCTCGTGAGATCTTCCTGGAATAGAAGAAGAAATAAAAAGTTTAAAGAGAAATAAAAAAGTTCGCAATACCTAAGCTTTTCTAAGCTTAGGAGGAAACTCTAAGCTTAGCCTTTATAGCTAAGCTGTTAAGGCTAAGCCTTTAGCAACCACGTTTTTCCAAACATTTGACAAAAATTTTAAAATTATTTGAAAAAACTGGGCGAAATGAAGCTTATCATTTTTAGTTTTGTTTCCTGTCAGGGTCACAAAATTACACTACAAATTTTTTAAGTTATACGACAGTCTCTATATACATACAGTATTCACGAAGGTTTTTTTAATTTCGTTAACGAATGTTTGAAAAGAGAGTGCCATGGCCAGCCAAAAGGAATGTCACACAACTAAAATTTATCAATAACATCACTCAATATCCAAATCAAACTTAGTGATAAAACAAATTCTTGATAAATTTGAGATCAATGCTAAATAAGTGCAAGTGAGATGCGTTTATAAACAAGTTGAGCTCTGAAGTGCAGACGAAGGTAAAAACATTCATTTCACATGAATCAAAACATTTACGAAGTGAATTTCTTCCTAATTCGTACGAAATGTTGGCCGTTGGAGTTACGAAATCTCGTAAGAATATGCAAACATGTCAGAACATGCGATCTGCTAGCAATTGTAAGAACATGCGATCTGCTAGCAATTGTAAGAACATGCGATCTGCTAGCAATTGTAAGAACATGCGATCTGCTAGCAATTGTAAGAACATGCGATCTGCTAGCAATTGTAAGAACATGCGATCTGCTCGCAATTGTAAGAACATGCGATCTGCTCGCAATTGTAAGAACATGCGATCTGCTAGCAATTGTAAGAACATGCGATCTGCTCGCAATTGTAAGAACATGCGATCTGCTAGCAATTGTAAGAACATGCGATCTGCTCGCAATTGTAAGAACATGCGATCTGCTAGCAATTGTAAGAACATGCGATCTGCTCGCAATTGTAAGAACATGCGATCTGCTAGCAATTGTAAGAACATGCGATCTGCTCGCAATTGTAAGAACATGCGATCTGCTCGCAATTGTAAGAACATGCGATCTGCTAGCAATTGTAAGAACATGCGATCTGCTAGCAATTGTAAGAACATGCGATCTGCTCGCAATTGTAAGAACATGCGATCTGCTAGCAATTGTAAGAACATGCGATCTGCTAGCAATTGTAAGAACATGCGATCTGCTAGCAATTGTAAGAACATGCGATCTGCTCGCAATTGTAAGAACATGCGATCTGCTAGCAATTGTAAGAACATGCGATCTGCTCGCAATTGTAAGAACATGCGATCTGCTAGCAATTGTAAGAACATGCGATCTGCTAGCAATTGTAAGAACATGCGATCTGCTCGCAATTGTAAGAACATGCGATCTGCTAGCAATTGTAAGAACATGCGATCTGCTAGCAATTGTAAGAACATGCGATCTGCTCGCAATTGTAAGAACATGCGATCTGCTAGCAATTGTAAGAACATGCGATCTGCTCGCAATTGCAAGAACATGCGATCTGCTCGCAATTGTGAGAACATGCGATCTGCTAGCAATTGTGAGAACATGCGATCTGCTCGCAATTGTGAGAACATGCGATCTGCTCGCAATTGTGAGAACATGCGATCTGCTAGCAATTGTGAGAACATGCGATCTGCTAGCAATTGTAAGAACATGCGATCTGCTCGCAATTGTGAGAACATGCGATCTGCTCGCAATTGTAAGAACATGCGATCTGCTAGCAATTGTAAGAACATGCGATCTGCTCGCAATTGTAAGAACATGCGATCTGCTCGCAATTGTAAGAACATGCGATCTGCTCGCAATTGCAAGAACATGCGATCTGCTAGCAATTGCAAGAACATGCGATCTGCTCGCAATTGTAAGAACATGCGATCTGCTCGCAATTGCAAGAACATGCGATCTGCTAGCAATTGTAAGAACATGCGATCTGCTCGCAATTGCAAGAACATGCGATCTGCTCGCAATTGTAAGAACATGCGATCTGCTCGCAATTGTAAGAACATGCGATCTGCTCGCAATTGTAAGAACATGCGATCTGCTCGCAATTGTAAGAACATGCGATCTGCTCGCAATTGTGAGAACATGCGATCTGCTAGCAATTGCAAGAACATGCGATCTGCTAGCAATTGCAAGAACATGCGATCTGCTCGCAATTGTAAGAACATGCGATCTGCTCGCAATTGCAAGAACATGCGATCTGCTAGCAATTGTAAGAACATGCGATCTGCTAGCAATTGTAAGAACATGCGATCTGCTCGCAATTGTAAGAACATGCGATCTGCTCGCAATTGCAAGAACATGCGATCTGCTCGCAATTGCAAGAACATGCGATCTGCTAGCAATTGTAAGAACATGCGATCTGCTCGCAATTGTAAGAACATGCGATCTGCTCGCAATTGTAAGAACATGCGATCTGCTCGCAATTGTAAGAACATGCGATCTGCTCGCAATTGCAAGAACATGCGATCTGCTAGCAATTGTAAGAACATGCGATCTGCTCGCAATTGTAAGAACATGCGATCTGCTCGCAATTGTAAGAACATGCGATCTGCTCGCAATTGTGAGAACATGCGATCTGCTCGCAATTGTAAGAACATGCGATCTGCTCGCAATTGTAAGAACATGCGATCTGCTCGCAATTGTAAGAACATGCGATCTGCTCGCAATTGTAAGAACATGCGATCTGCTAGCAATTGTAAGAACATGCGATCTGCTCGCAATTGTGAGAACATGCGATCTGCTCGCAATTGTAAGAACATGCGATCTGCTCGCAATTGTAAGAACATGCGATCTGCTCGCAATTGTAAGAACATGCGATCTGCTAGCAATTGTAAGAACATGCGATCTGCTCGCAATTGTAAGAACATGCGATCTGCTCGCAATTGTAAGAACATGCGATCTGCTCGCAATTGTGAGAACATGCGATCTGCTCGCAATTGTAAGAACATGCGATCTGCTCGCAATTGTAAGAACATGCGATCTGCTCGCAATTGCAAGAACATGCGATCTGCTAGCAATTGTAAGAACATGCGATCTGCTCGCAATTGTAAGAACATGCGATCTGCTCGCAATTGTAAGAACATGCGATCTGCTAGCAATTGTAAGAACATGCGATCTGCTCGCAATTGTAAGAACATGCGATCTGCTCGCAATTGTAAGAACATGCGATCTGCTAGCAATTGTAAGAACATGCGATCTGCTCGCAATTGTAAGAACATGCGATCTGCTCGCAATTGTAAGAACATGCGATCTGCTAGCAATTGTAAGAACATGCGATCTGCTCGCAATTGTAAGAACATGCGATCTGCTAGCAATTGTAAGAACATGCGATCTGCTAGCAATTGTAAGAACATGCGATCTGCTAGCAATTGTAAGAACATGCGATCTGCTAGCAATTGTAAGAACATGCGATCTGCTAGCAATTGTAAGAACACGCGATCTGCTAGCAATTGTAAGAACATGCGATCTGCTCGCAATTGTAAGAACATGCGATCTGCTAGCAATTGCAAGAACATGCGATCTGCTAGCAATTGTAAGAACATGCGATCTGCTAGCAATTGTAAGAACATGTGATCTGCTAGCAATTGTAAGAACATGCGATCTGCTAGCAATTGTAAGAACATGCGATCTGCTAGCAATTGCAAGAACATGCGATCTGCTAGCAATTGTAAGAACATGCGATCTGCTAGCAATTGTAAGAACATGCGATCTGCTAGCAATTGTAAGAACATGCGATCTGCTAGCAATTGTAAGAACATGCGATCTGCTAGCAATTGTAAGAACATGCGATCTGCTCGCAATTGTAAGAACATGCGATCTGCTAGCAATTGTAAGAACATGCGATCTGCTCGCAATTGAAAGAACATGCGATCTGCTCGCAATTGTAAGAACATGCGATCTGCTCGCAATTGTAAGAACATGCGATCTGCTAGCAATTGTAAGAACATGCGATCTGCTCGCAATTGTAAGAACATGCGATCTGCTAGCAATTGTAAGAACATGTGATCTGCTAGCAATTGTAAGAACATGCGATCTGCTAGCAATTGTAAGAACATGCGATCTGCTAGCAATTGTAAGAACATGCGATCTGCTAGCAATTGTAAGAACATGCGATCTGCTCGCAATTGTAAGAACATGCGATCTGCTAGCAATTGTAAGAACATGCGATCTGCTCGCAATTGTAAGAACATGCGATCTGCTAGCAATTGTAAGAACATGCGATCTGCTCGCAATTGTAAGAACATGCGATCTGCTCGCAATTGTAAGAACATGCGATCTGCTAGCAATTGTAAGAACATGCGATCTGCTAGCAATTGTAAGAACACGCGATCTGCTCGCAATTGTAAGAACACGCGATCTGCTAGCAATTGTAAGAACATGCGATCTGCTAGCAATTGTAAGAACATGCGATCTGCTAGCAATTGTAAGAACATGCGATCTGCTCGCAATTGTAAGAACATGCGATCTGCTAGCAATTGTAAGAACATGCGATCTGCTCGCAATTGTAAGAACATGCGATCTGCTCGCAATTGTAAGAACATGCGATCTGCTAGCAATTGTAAGAACATGCGATCTGCTCGCAATTGTAAGAACATGCGATCTGCTAGCAATTGTAAGAACATGCGATCTGCTAGCAATTGTAAGAACATGCGATCTGCTAGCAATTGTAAGAACATGCGATCTGCTCGCAATTGTAAGAACATGCGATCTGCTCGCAATTGTAAGAACATGCGATCTGCTAGCAATTGTAAGAACATGCGATCTGCTCGCAATTGTAAGAACATGCGATCTGCTAGCAATTGTAAGAACATGTGATCTGCTAGCAATTGTAAGAACATGCGATCTGCTAGCAATTGTAAGAACATGCGATCTGCTAGCAATTGCAAGAACATGCGATCTGCTAGCAATTGTAAGAACATGCGATCTGCTAGCAATTGCAAGAACATGCGATCTGCTAGCAATTGTAAGAACATGCGATCTGCTAGCAATTGTAAGAACATGCGATCTGCTAGCAATTGTAAGAACATGCGATCTGCTAGCAATTGTAAGAACATGTAATCTGCTAGCAATTGCAAGAACATGCGATCTGCTAGCAATTGTAAGAACATGCGATCTGCTAGCAATTGTAAGAACATGCGATCTGCTAGCAATTGTAAGAACATGCGATCTGCTAGCAATTGTAAGAACATGCGATCTTCCAGCAATTGCAAGAACATGCGATCTGCTAGCAATTGTAAGAACATGCGATCTTCCAGCAATTGCAAGAACATGCGATCTGCTAGCAATTGTAAGAACATGCGATCTGCTAGCAATTGCAAGAACATGCGATCTGCTAGCAATTGTAAGAACATGCGATCTGCTAGCAATTGTAAGAACATGCGATCTGCTAGCAATTGTAAGAACATGCGATCTGCTAGCAATTGTAAGAACATGTAATCTGCTAGCAATTGCAAGAACATGCGATCTGCTAGCAATTGTAAGAACATGCGATCTGCTAGCAATTGTAAGAACATGCGATCTGCTAGCAATTGTAAGAACATGCGATCTGCTAGCAATTGTAAGAACATGCGATCTTCCAGCAATTGCAAGAACATGCGATCTGCTAGCAATTGTAAGAACATGCGATCTGCTAGCAATTGCAAGACCATGCGATCTGCTAGCAATTGCAAGACCATGCGATCTGCTAGCAATTGCAAGACCATGCGATCTGCTAGCAATTGCAAGACCATGCGATCTGCTAGCAATTAAAGGTACAATTTCAGAGAAGTGCTCTAAGAACAACTAACCAGAGGCAAATCAGGTCGGAAGTGTATTTTCGAACAAGTTAATGGTTTGCTTGAATCGCAACCTTATTAAAAAATTGTAAACAAAAAAAATTTCAATAAGAATGTATCATATTTTTTTCAGAAAGCGTTTGAGAGTTCAGTTCCATTATCAGTTACTGAATTGCAATGCAATCAATTTATTTAATTTTCCGGTGATCAGCAACCGTATTTTAAGACAACTTAAGTAGTCGTAACGGTGCAGCTGGTGGTGTAAATTCTAAATCGACATGGCTTCGACATGTTCTGTTTTTCGAGTAAATGTATATTTTAAATTTTTGGGAATAATTTTCGAATACAGAGAATCTGAAAACCTTCAAGTCTACTTAAAAGAACTTACGCTACGAGCTGTACTGCCACGACGTCGTAAATTGCTTAATAACAAAGCAAGAAAGTTTAATTAATAGCAAAGCAAGAAAGTTTAATTTATAACAAAGCAAGAAAGTTTAATTAATAACAAAGCAAAGAAGTTTAATTTATAACAAAGCAAGAAAACTGGAAAAAGATCAGCACGTTTAATAAAGCTAATTTATTTTTAAACATGCAAACTTTGAAAACCTACAAGTCGACTTAAAAGAACTTACGCTATGTAGGTTGAAAATCCAGTCGATGAGCTGCAAAATTAAATACAGCAGAAAAGTTCCATCAAATCGTGCACGTCTAATGAAACCGATACATTACTGAACATGCATCCCTTGATTTTCATAGGCCTTTTTTTAAATCATCATGTACTAAAAATATCTAAAAACGTAAAAGAGTGGTAATTTCTTAACGCGTTTCCTACGAAGGGACCCACCGGTGGTCACTGAGGGGATTTTCATAATGCTGCTGACCGAACTGCAGTCACTAACTCAACTTTTATAAATACTCAATGAACGCTAAATGAATGCACTACCCGGTTAATGTTCGCTATTTTCAAAATGATTTACTACCATTGACTTCAAATTTGAATTGAATATTGAACTTTAGTTTGACCCACCGCAGTTAACGTGTTAAAAAAGATGTTAAGCCTCATTTAACGTGTTAAGATGTTAAGCCAGTGTCGTTAGTGAACCTACAGACCACCTGCAATACATGGACCATGTCCGTGAACACAACTCTTTCTTTTTCACGCCATCTAATCCATCCGATGTAATTACGTGCATAAACAACTTGAAAAACAAATCAAATGGATTAAATACATTCTCAGCTAAAGTTATTAAGGCTATAGCTGATATAATAGCACCGTGCATATCTAATATCATCAACCATTCACTTTCTCAAGGCGTCCCCAACTCTCTCAAAACTGCCAGAGTGACCCCTATTTTTGAAAATGGTGATAAAAATTGCATTAATAATTATAGACCTATCTCTGTACTGCCAATTATTATCAAAATACTTGAAAAAATTGTGTATAAAAAAGTTTATTCGTATTTTGAACAAAATTCTTTTCTCTACGGCAAACAATACGGTTTTCGTTCTAAAAAATGAACGACACAAGCTATTTTAAATCATTTACAGTACCTTTACTCTAATATGGATGAAGGAAAGCTTGTTTTCTCCGTGTTTCTTGACTTTCGAAAAGCATTCGATTGTGTGGACCATAACATATTACTCTCGAAACTACACTGTTATGGCATTCGAGGAATCGCCCATGATTGGTTCAAATCATACCTAACAACCGGAAACAATACGTTGTCATTGACAATGCAAAATCAGACCCACAGAAAATTAGCCATGGAGTTCCACAAGGATCTGTCCTTGGGCCTCTCCTATTTATGATATTTATAAATGATATCAAATCTACATCATTTTTCAATTTCATACTTTTTGCCGATGACAGTACGCTTTCTGCGGTCCTTCCGAACCAATATCCCGCTATGATTGCGGAGAGTATAAATAATGAACTCCATAAGGTTTCATTATGGCTTAAAGCTAATAAAATAAGCCTCAACATCGATAAAACAAAATATATTACATTTTCATACAAGAAAAATATATCTCTCCCACGCATAAAAATTGGCGAAGGTGAAATCGAAGAAACCAACTCATGCAAGTTTCTGGGTATCATAATAGATAAACATCTGACCTTTAACGAGCACATCGCTCATATTAGTTCTAAATTATCAAAATCCATCGGAATCCTGAATAAAGTTAAAAATTACCTGCCTGAAACAGCTTTACGAATGCTCTACCGAACGCTCATTTCACCATACTTGCAGTACGGAATAGAAGCATGGCACGGAACTGATAAAAATAAAACCGATAAAATTTTTACACTGCAAAAAAGAGCCATCAGAGCGCTAAAGAATCTAGCATATAATGCTCACACAAATGATTCATTCAAAAATTTACAAATACTTAAACTTTCGGATCTCTACAAAATCTCCATTTGCAATTTCATTTACAAAACATTATCAATTGATGGCGACAATAGCCTAAAACAATTATTAACTGCGAAAACTGGTCATCACGACCATTTAACCCGAAATAGAAGTAAATTCATGCTTCCTTATTATTCAAAGGCCCGGTCGCAACACAGTATCCTCTTCGTTGGAACTAAAACTTGGAACTCAATACCTGCGGAGATCCGTGAAAGTAATTCTTATAAGGTATTCAAAAGAAATCTTGAGTCTCACTTCCCATCGAAATATTAGTCGTGCAAGATCACCAAGTCAAAATCTTGTCTCCTACATGGCTGTTTCCAATGATGTAATATGCCATGGGTAATATCGCCGACATTCAATCTACTGTTACATCTTTTATCGAGTGTACTGTTAATACATTCCATATGACCTATATTGTAAAATGAAATATCTGATGTCGAGTAAATTATCTCACTGATCAGTCTAATGCGAAACTAAGTTAAATGATTTAGGTAAAACAGTATTGTAAACCTTAGAATAACGTGATGGTAGGATGCCCCAGAAGTCGCTGAACTTATTCGGGCCCACAGGTAGCTATATTCGAACTTGTCCATTGTACTAGACTTAAGAAACATTCTACCTCTGTATCTCCTGTGGTAAATAAATTGTTTAAATTTCCATACTTTCTATGGCCGTAATACAGGAACAAAGCTCCCAGGCTTCCTTCTAAGCCCGTTTAATGAAGACGCCTTATCCGGGCCGAAAAATAATCCGTATCCGCCTCGAAAACCCGGGAAAGGAAAAGCCGGAGCGCAAAAAAAAGAGAACAGAGAAGAAAAATTTTCCATGCCAGCGGGAGCCACGACACATCGAACGTGAATGTTGTGTTTACTTTGATGTTTCTTACGTGCAATAGTATATTTTTAAACAGGTGCAGAGAAAAATATTTTTACTCGTCTAATAAAAATGTAAAATTCTAAGTTTCAAAGAAGCGGTACTGAAAACATAACAACTTGTTCAAAGAAATATCGAAATGAATGTATTCCTGGAGACGAGACGGTAGAGTGTTACATTTTGAGTGACAAGGTCTCTGATACAAACCCGTCGTCCAGTAGCCAGAACAAACAACAACGTAATTCGTGGAATACGAAATTAAAGGGTATGTAGAAAAAGAGAATGAAATAGTGTGTTCACTCCCCGTTCTGTTAAAAGTTCAGTTAAGCATCGAAATTGCACAAAAATGTGACTTAAAATGAAGAAATCTGTATAAAAGTTTCTTTAAAAAAAGCTCCCATGTTCTGTTCTTTTAAACGTTTCTTTTGACCAAATCCCATCACTGCACCACTACACACAACACAATTAATTAACTAATATCGACCATAAAAACAGAATTATCAAGGAGGGTAAAAACATCTTTCAAGAAGTCATCTTTGTTAAAAAGTAAAGCTTTCGAGTACTACTACACTCATCATCAGTATCTGAAACGGAAAAGAAAAATAATTTTTACGTCAGGAATTATAAGAGCAACACATGTTAGTGAACAAAACTTAATTAAGAACTTGAAGAGGAACAGATGAATCAGTTGCGTTTAATGTTGGTTTAATCTGATGAATGAGGATGCTTTCTAATAATCTTATATCTTGTCTACTACTGCATGTGCCCTATAATTTCAAAGTTATTCTGATTGATTGGGTGACCATCTAAATGTGCATGATCTCTGATACTACTATGTAATGTTTGGTTGGTAGCTCTACCAGTACGTACGGACATGCCCTTATGCTCTGCTATGCGCGTTACTAAGTGGCGAGTGGTCTCTCCACAATATGTAACATTACACTGGCTACATGTATATTTATAAACGACGCAACTTTGTAGAGACTTAGGCATCCTATCAGTAAACCGGAAGAAACTACCAACACTGAAGCCATTGCGAAAAATAATTCTTGGATTGAGCTGTGGGTAATATTTGGACAGTAGTAATTTTAATTCCTTCATAACATAGCGATTTAATGCATTTGACATATAGTTAACGGATATATATAAAAATTTTTTCTGCACATCATAATTTGGCATCTTATCCTTGCGGTTACATTCAATGGTTGCACGGAAAATTTTTTTTCTACGACAGAGAGCGGGAAACTGTTACGGCAAAAATAAGAACGCAAAAACTCAAGTCGGGCTGAAAAAGCGTCATACGTTGAACAGATTTTAAAAGCTCTATTTACAAGACCAGAAACAAGGTTGTACTTAAAGTTACCATTTATTGCACTATTAAACTTCATTCCCAGACCAGTATTGGTTAATTTGTGATAAACACTTGTTTCAGATACTGATACTTGTTTCCGTTTCAGATACTGATGATGAGTGTAGTAGTACTCGAAAGCTTTACTTTTTAACAAAGATGACTTCTTGAAAGATGTTTTTACCCTCCTTGATAATTCTGTTTTTATGTAGATTACGTTTCCCTAGAAATAAATCAGTAAGTACTATTCTTAGGAAAGATACGGCCAGGAGGGTCTCAAACTATTTCGCCTCTGTGAAAATGTTGGCACTAAACTCCAGAAATGCTACAGAGACCTCGAATTTTTGGAAACCTGTCTCACCAATGACCTCACTCCGACGTTTCTACGCTTCAGGCTGTACAACCGTGCCCTTCAAAACGGGCAAAGCTATCGTTTCTACCAAAGGAAACTTCTAAGGAACGAAATAGATGCCAAGCTCAAACTTCGGGCATCGTTACGCCAACAACTGGGAACTGCACGACAAGAACTAAAGCAATGTACATCGTGGCTGGATTTTAATCACTTTACGACCTACGTAAATTGTAGTTTAGAAAAGAAAAATGTCATGTATGTTAGAACGCTCAATAGGAAATTATTCACTTTAGGCTTGACTTCGCAGTACGATTCTCTTAAACCTGAACAAGTGATTTTTAACAGATCTGATAAACTGCTGACAGATGATGATAAAGATGCACTTAGCCTTGGTTTAAAATTTTGTTTTCCTCCTGCGAAACTGTGTTACTCGCAACATTTCCTTGCCTTTGAAAAATTATGCAATTCATTGAAGGATAATTCCATTTATCGTATTAATACTGATTCTGTAAGCCTTGTCCAGTCTACCATTAGAAATATTGCTTTTACCTCCTATTATACTTTTCGTAGTAGTTTATCTGCTTACCAATGCTCAATTAAATCGGAAGCAATACGTTGTCATTGACGACGCAAAATCAGACCCACAGACAATTAGCCATGGAGTTCCACAAGGATCTGTTCTCGGGCCTCTCTTGTTTCTGATTTTTATCAATGATATTGTAAAATCTACATCATTCTTCAAATTCATACTTTTTGCCGATGACAGTACGCTTTCTGCGGTCCTTCCGAACCAAAATCCTGCTATGATTGTGGAGAGTATAAATACTGAACTTCACAAGGTTTCATCGTGGCTCAAAGCTAATAAAATAAGCCTAAATATCGATAAAACAAATTATATTACTTTCTCATACAAGAAAGATGTATCTCTCCCATGCATTAAAATTGGCGAAGGTGAAATCGAAGAAACCAACTCATGTAAGTTTCTGGGCATCATAATAGATAAACATCTGACCTTCAAAGAGCACATCACTCATATTAGTTCTAAATTATCAAAATCCATCGGAATCCTAAATAAAGTTAAAAATTTTCTGCCTGAAACAGCTTTACAAATGCTCTACCGTACGCTCATTTCCCCATACTTGCAATACGGAATAGAAGCATGGCACGGAACTGATAAAAATAAAACCAACAAAATTTTTACTCTGCAGAAAAGGGCTGTCAGAGCGGTAAAGAACCTAGAATATAATGCTCACACAAATGATTCTTTCAAAAATTTACAAATACTTAAACTTTCGGATCTCTACAAAATCTCCATCTGTAATTTCATTTACAAAACATTGAGAAATGATGGCGACAATAGCCTAAGACAATTATTGACTGCGCAAACTGGTCATCACGACCATTTAACCCGAAATAGAAGTAAATTCATGCTTCCTTATTATTCAAAGGCCAGGTCGCAACACAGTATTCTCTTCATTGGAACCAAAACTTGGAACTCTATACCTGCAGAGATCCGTGAATGTAATTCGTACAAAGTATTCAAAAGACATCTTGAGTCTCACTTCCTATCAGAATACTAGTAGTGTAAGATCACCGTGTCGAAATCTTGCCTCCTACATGTAACTAATGATAATGTCATAATGTAACTTGCCTTGTGTACCATAACCAATCTTCTCTCTGCTCTTGAATCGTTTTATCGAACATACTGTTAAATATAGCCGACTTGTAAACTATCGAGTTAATTATCTCAATGATCAGTCTAATGCGAAACTAGGTTAAGTGAACTAGGTTAAACTTTTGTACACCCTAGAATAGCGTGATGGTAGGATGCCCTAGAAGTCGCTGAACTTATTCGGGCCCACAGGTAGCTATATTCAAACTTGTCCATTGTACTAGACTTAAGAAACATTCTACCTCTGTATCTCCTGTGGTAAATAAATTGTTTAAATTGTTTAAATTGTTTAAATTATTAGAACTCTCAAAGCTCTGCGGAGTGATAGGAGCGTTATCGTTACGAGACCGGACAAGGGGAAGGGTGTTGTAATTCTATCTCGTGACTCTTACTTGTCAAAAATGCAAACTATATTAGAAGATTCAACTAAATTTATCCGTTGTACCAGTGACTTGAAGCAAACGTTGTTCAAGGTAGAAGATAAAGTGAATAGATTCATAGACAAAATTTATTCTAAACGCATTATTTCTGATGAAGTTAGGAAGACCTTGAAGACTACCGGTAGTAAGTTCGGTATCATGTATGGCTTGCCCAAAATTCACAAGAAAGACTTTCCTCTGAGACCAATTCTTTCCACAATTGGGACGGCAAACTATAATTTGTCTAAGTTTCTAGTAACTCTTTTAACACCGTTTTCGTTAAGCGCTTTTACTATAAAGGACTCATTTTCATTCGTGCGCGAAATTTGTTCAATGCCCAACAAGAACTATATAATGTCTAGTTTTGATGTTGTATCTCTTTTCACGAATATCCCGGTAGACGAAACTATTGAAATAGTATTGTCAAAATTATTTGCTAACAATGATGATTTTCATGGTTTCGACAGGCAGAGCTTCAACAAACTACTACAAATATGTACTAAAGATAATCTGTTTTTATTTGATGGAAACTTGTATTCGCAAAAGGATGGTGCTCCCATGGGAGGATGCGTTTCACCGACTCTGGCTAATATTTTCCTCTCGCACTACGAACAGCTTTGGTTGAATGATTGTCCTGATGTTTTTAAACCAGTATATTATAGGAGGTATGTCGATGACACTTTTCTTTTGTTTCGTGATGCCAGCCATATTACTTTATTTCTAAATTACTTGAACAGCAAACATCCGTCTATAAAGTTTACCCATGAAAAAGAAACGAGAAATAAGCTCAACTTCTTGGATGTCTGCATTGAAAAGTGTGAAAATTCCTTCAAAACAAGTGTTTATCACAAATTAACCAATACTGGTCTGGGAATGAAGTTTAATAGTGCAATAAATGGTAACTTTAAGTACAACCTTGTTTCTGGTCTTGTAAATAGAGCTTTTAAAATCTGTTCAACGTATGACGCTTTTTCAGCCCGACTTGAGTTTTTGCGTTCTTATTTTTGCCGTAACAGTTTCCCGCTCTCTGTCGTAGAAAAAATTTTCCGTGCAACCATTGAATGTAACCGCAAGGATAAGATGCCAAATTATGATGTGCAGAAAAAATTTTTATATATATCCGTTAACTATATGTCAAATGCATTAAATCGCTATGTTATGAAGGAATTAAAATTACTACTGTCCAAATATTACCCACAGCTCAATCCAACAATTATTTTTCGCAATGGCTTCAGTGTTGGTAGTTTCTTCCGGTTTACTGATAGGATGCCTAAGTCTCTACAAAGTTGCGTCGTTTATAAATATACATGTAGCCAGTGTAATGCTACATATTGTGGAGAGACCACTCGCCACTTAGTAACGCGCATAGCAGAGCATAAGGGCATGTCCGTACGTACTGGTAGAGCTACCAACCGAACATTACATAGTAGTATCAGAGATCATGCACATTTAGATGGTCACCCAATCAATCAGAATAACTTTGAAATTATAGGGCACAGTAGTAGACAAGATATAAGATTATTAGAAAGCATCCTCATTCATCAGATTAAACCAACGCTAAACGCAACTGATTCATCTGTTCCTCTTCAAGTTCTTAATTAAGTTTTGTTCACTAACATGTGTTGCTCTTATAATTCCTGACGTAAAAATTATTTTTCTTTTCCGTTTCAGATACTGATGATGAGTGTAGTAGTACTCGAAAGCTTTACTTTTTAACAAAGATGACTTCTTGAAAGATGTTTTTACCCTCCTTGATAATTCTGTTTTTATGTAGATTACGTTTCCCTAGAAATAAATCAGTAATATCGACCAACTTTACGTTATTCAAATGATTGAACATCAGAGTACGATTGAACATCAGGTATTCAGAACTTGAATCAAGCATTGTATTAGTTGTATAGTGGCTCTTTTAATTCTTTCTTGAAATTAACTCTTCAAATTCCAGCAGTTAGGCTGGAAAATGGCCCTTTTACTGACGATAACCTTCCAGTAATTACAATATAAAAAGCAGCTGCCAGCGATGCCACGGTGCAGGGCAATTAAAGATTTATTCAAAAAATAAATTTTATTGCAGGTATTCCTTGGTCAATATAAAATCCAATACACTCTCAACAAGATTAAAAATAGATCCATGTACAAAGGCATCAGCTGCTATAAGAAACGATTTAACATGGATCTATTACGATATTTATATGCAATAAAATATTCAAAACTGCATGTAACTTCAATCGAAGAAACTCTTTAAAAATAGAATAAGCTATAGAGCAACCAATCAGTTCAACAGAATATAAATTTCAACGTCATAATATTCAAGTAATCTAATCTTTGATAAGTCTCGCACTGCATATCAAGTCACTAAAAACCAATTAATTCACAGCTTTTGTCATCTACAGAAAAATTCAAGGCATTACTTAAAAAAGTACTAACTACACAGAGTTTACGTAAACACAGCGATATATTTGTCACTATTTTTGTACTCGATTTCGGTAACGCTCATGAGCGTCCGGTGGCACGCTTGGCTAGGAAACTTGTTTTTAAAACACATCTTAAATATACAGTTGGTGCGCTGTCTAGAAACATGTTTATAAAACACATGTTTAATCGAAGTCGATGCGCAAGTTACAAACGTCATCTCTTGTGAACCCTGACTTTGACGTATAACAATTTGCCTCCGGTATTCAGAACTTGTATCAAGCATGGTATTAGTTGTATAAATGTACTTATTTTTATGTATAGTCTTATCTCAGGGACTGAATCTCAGGTCTAATTGTCATGTGCTGTATGAAATACCTCACAATAGCAATCACACACATTTAAATCTCAAGCCTGATTGTCATGAGCTGTATGAATTTTCACGCAATGGCAATCACATAATTCGAGCCTCAGGTTTGATTATCATGCGTTGCATGAATTTCAAGTATTTTCACAAAAATACAACATAAATCTCTCTCGTTGTTGAAATGTGCACGAGATGATTTATGACCCAAGGCAGGACAGCACCACGGTTCTCAACTAAGATCGCACAGTTGCACGCTGTGATCATAAAGGCGCTGAGCAACACAAATTCTCCCTCTCAAACAATATAGAAGCCAGTTTCAGGTTCCATTTCCCCTGCAAAGATGTTGTCACTCAGGAAAAATAAAGGACCATTTAGTATGGACGAAGCAAAACGTGGAACTTATGAACAAAGAGCGTTCCCGCACGGGATACCGCGTACATGGAAACAGCAAGTTAGGAAGAAAGAAGACGGAAGCAGAAAGACTAGAAAGTGATAGCGAAGAATGCACAATAGAAAGAAGGACGAAAAACGGAAAGAGCAAAAACCATATACAACTGATGCAACATAACGGTACCCGCCATGGGAGCGCCATTACCCATAGCATGACAACTAAACAAGTCTCATGCCTATCCCATGCCCGGTTGTGTTCCTGATAACTGCAGGAGGAGGTAAACTTGATAGAATATTAAACTACAGCAACGTGTCAGAAAATTAAACCTGTGCGTCTCACAGCTGAATGTGAATGTAAAACTTAACTTTTATAATCCGGAAAAGAAAATCACAAGTCACGTAAGTGCCCTAATCTCTTGTGTGCCCACGGCCCGTGTCATCAATTCACAGCAACGGAAGCGAAAGCACACATTATAAAGGTTTTAATGAGCCCCATCTATAACAGTAATTATTATTATTATTATTATTATTATTACCATTATTTGCGCAGCCGATCAGACTAGATTAGAAGTTGGTTAAAGTCTCCCAAGTCCCAAAAAAGGCATTTCCAAAAAAGAATGAGGGAGGCACCGTCAAGCAGGGAATAGAGGGAACGAAGAATCGACGCAAAAAATGAATCCCCACACCATACCCTGCGCATGGAAACGGTGAAATTGTAAGAAGTTCATGAAACGAGACGCAAGTTGAAAAAGAAAAAGGGTGCGGAAGAAAGAGTAGTGAACCAAAAAATATGTTCCATATAGAATAAACATCTATTTTATTTCAAAAACAAGACCTACCAAACCTGAAGCTCGGGACCTCACATCTTTTGGCGCAGCCGAATCGAAACCATCGCAGCTTTTATTGCTTCTAAATTTTCTTGAATTCAACTAGTTTTCACGGCCTAAATGAGAACACGCATCACCACAAAGCAAAGCGCATCACCATAAAGCAAAGCGCATCACCACAAAGCAAAGCGCATCACCATAAAGCAAAGCGCATCACCATAAAGGACAGCGCATCACCACAAAGCAAAGCGCATCACCACAAAGCAAAGCGCATCACCATAAAGCAAAGCGCATCACCATAAAGGAAAGCGCATCACCATAAAGGAAAGCGCATCACCATAAAGGAAAGCGCATCACCATTTCACGCTTGAGAAAATTAACACTCCACAAGAGAACTAACAGAAGACCATACGAGTGACGGATTTTTGACTGGTCTCAGAAAGGTACAACTCTGTACATCCGGGGCAGGCGAGCCAAGCGTTCAACGCTATCATCATCAGATGGGAACAACTTGGGTCTTGAGGAGCAGGTGAGCGAAGCGCTCAACGCTGTCGTTGACTGGGCTGTCCGTATAGTTGTCGCACACGGTCACCACCTGCAGCAGCCCCTGGGTCCTCACCATTTCATCGCTGCACACCTGCACACGACAATGTTGTTCTGTTACACCTGCACACAATATTGTTGTTCTGTTACACCTGCACTCGACAATGTTGTTCTGTTACACCTGCACGCAACATTGTTGTTCTGTTACACCTGCACACGACATTGTTGTTCAGTTACACCTCCACACGACATTGTTGTTCTGTTACACCTGCACACAACATTGTTATTCTGTTACACCTGCACACGACATTGTTGTTCTGTTACACCTCCACACGACATTGTTGTCCTGTTACACCTGCACACAACATTGTTATACTGTTACACCTGCACACGACATTGTTGTTCTGTTACCTCCACACGACATTGTAGTTCTGTTACACCTGCACACAATATTGTTGTTCTGTTATCACCTGCACACAATATTGTTGTTTTTTAACACCTGCACACAATATTGTTGTTCTGTTACACCTGCACACAACAGCAAGATGAAAACCTCAACGAAGATTATATTAGATGTTAGTGTAAATCTTCCTAACCGCAACTCAGGCGTTTCGAAGAGAGAAAGGTGGAAAGCGCCAACGCGGAATCTATGAACAAGGTGCGTGCATAGAAACAGTGAGTTGAGAAAAAAGTTCATGAAACAAGATGAAAGTTGGAGAAGAAAATATTAGATGCTGAAAAACAGGACAGCAGTGAACCAAAAAAAGATGGTTCTTAACAAAGCAAGAAACATTTTATTTCAACAAAAAGAAGGCCTTCCTAACTCTCAGCTCGGGATCTCACAAACCTCAACAAAACTGAGGAAGTACAGCCAACTGCCTATTCGGTTCTCGAGTTATGCATAGCATGCGAACCTCAACTTATACGGCAAAAACAAGTCCCAGTTGTTTGCAGCTGCTCATGAAGAGGTAGGGTTGGTTTCCGAGTTATACAATGCTAGCAAACCTCAACTTATGCGGTTAAAATAAGTCTGTTGTGACTTGAATCAAACATCGATTTAGTTGAATAACTGGGACTTGTCTGCACTCAAAAAAAGTAGAGGTTAATCAAATTAGTGAGGGTTATTGACATGATACCGGTGAATCAGTGTAATGGATGTTTGTATTAGCAACACGAGCGCAGTATTTACTAATTATTACGAAGAATTACGTTACATTGTTTCCAGTCATACTTGAAAAGGGCAGAAAACTTGAAATGCAAAATGACATACAGACGCAAACTTCACGCCACAAATGAAAACAAGACCACCTTGCAGTTCAAGCAAGGAGATTGGACACATTATTAATGGCGCTCCAAGATGAAACCCTTCACTGCATGATACTTCGCATTTGACACATACCAAATTTTGCTGTATATAGAAAGAATTGATTGAGACAAGTGTGTTTCTACGGTTTGTACTGCTAATGAGACATAGTATACATAAAATGAACGCATATGATCCATGTTCTATACACCCCTCCAGTGTTTAGAGTTCAGTTTAGACACCGTTACTGACCAGTGCATACATTGCTATTGTTCTATTTCAAAAAATAACTCATGCAGTGAAGCATTAAAACCAATTTGCATCATTCGGTGGCAGACTTTCAGCATTGTGGACAAAGTGGTGGGATGTGCCAGGCGTTTCAACAAAAGATATACTTAGGATAATAAGATATCAAGAAAAAAAAATTTAGGTAAATTATGTGTATGTTGCAGTAAAATAAAATTATTAAGTTAGATGAGGTTCCGCTATCACAACACAATGGCTTAATGTTCGTCTCTGACGACGGCTGAAACCAATTCAGCAGGAAGCTTGTGAAACGATTAATTTTATTTTCCCATATCCTTGGAAAAAATTACCAATAAGTACATTCGTAAGCGTTCATGGACACCCGAAATAATGGAGGAAATATCATCACCTGACGCAGGAATACCTCAGTGAATACCATCACCCCCCAGTGTGTTTGTACTTTCTTTATATTTTAGGTTTTGACTGCTCTCTACTTCAGTACTGAAAATTAAATTTACAAAAATTCCGAAAAACAAGCAATAAAATTTTTACTTGCACATTGATTTTCTTATTCAGCATAAAACTGACATTTCCAAGACATTAACCGATTATTAATAGCTCAAGATACCACGGTGGAGAGGAATAGCAAAAAAAAAAAGAAACAGCAAAAGAAATAATTCCAGACGTATAACTGAAGGTAGAAATTTGAAACTCCGCTCAACAATCCAATTTTATCCAGGGTCTCCGCTAAGAAGTAACCGATTTAGAAATGCTTTAGTCTGTAAAATACTATATAGTGCTATAAGGCTGAAATAGGCTTCATTAGAAAGAGCGGGATTTAAAATTTATTTTATTTCAATAATTTTGTCTATTTGACCAGCCTTTCCAATAAATGTGACATTCATTGATAAAAAATTATGTTATCCAACAAAATTTGATCAGAACTGCTCATGTTTTTTATTCTATGGCAAAATAGTAACCTCCCATATTTATCCTGAGGGCAGATTTCTTCATGACATTGAATTTTATATGGTTTTAAATAAAGATCCTTTTTGATAATAAAATGAACAGAAATTTCTTTGCATGAGTCTCAGCAGACAACTTTCTCACTGATTTCGTTTCATCATCGTTAATTAAAATCCTTAGCATGTTATTAATTTTTGTTTATGTCCTTCTGGTATGCCAAACAGACAAATTGAGTTACCGAAATGAATAAAACTTCAAATCTGCTCTTTGCAATGAAACCTATTCCAGCCTTCTAGCACTAATATACAGTACGTCCCACAAAAAACCAAACTGAGTACGTATTTTCCTGTATCAGTAATCCCTTAATTAGAATACCATCAGCATTGAATTTCTCGCCAAATTATCTTTCAAAATTAACCTATAGAAAAGGTATTACTGATTATGATGGCATTACTGATTCGGATTTTTAGCTTTTAATTTTATTTCGAGTAATCACACGTGCGAGCGGATGTTATAAAACTTCCAGATGTCAGGGAACTCGGTATCTAAGATACAGCCGCCCCCATCGGTTGAAAGCTTGACAAGAATAAAAAAACTCGTCATTTAGTAGAATTTCAAATTTGAACTTTCAATTCGAAAACTGGCGGTTCGCTATTCGTTGTGAAACGTTACATTTTCATCGCCTTTCACACGCCTTTATGCGGTGGCTCGTGTTTCTGTGAGACTTCTAAAAAATTGTAAACATCAAATTCCTAATAAGATACCATAACAGGTAACTTCAATACCTTATAACATCGCTGGTGTTTTAATTTATTTATACACTTATATACACGAGTATGTTTATTGTCCGCTTCTAAGAAACAGCTTCTTTGAATTAATTTTGAGATGCGCAATGACCGTATCTGTGATACGAGTTCAACCAGTGCACAAGTATAAGAATATTTTAATCGTGGGTGCTATTAAGACGGATTATTTGTTTGTCATCCACATATGGAGGATTTATAGAGAGAAAATATCAAATCCCGTAATTTTTGGTGGGTCGTGTTCACTAGTTGAAGCATAAAACTCTAAGAAGATGCGAAGACAGGTAAAAATAACTTCAATTCACCCATAACTTGGCCCACACGACTGCCCAATGCCCCACGTCGACACAGAGAGCTGGTGTTTACTCTGACCTGTTTGCTATGGAGGGCAGACACGACCGGTCTGCAGCGCTTATTTCTGGCTGCCATGGCAACGTACTGGTCCAGAGTGAGGCGATAAATGTAGCGGTTTAGCAGAGCAGTAGTGTCTACACCACCGTGGGGGGAGGATGTGTCACCTGCTGCCGACCATCCAGAGATCTGCCGTAGCAGCTTGGGCGACAGAACGGGCACGATGTAATTTACCTGTTGATAAAAGCCTCAGTTGTTATATCAAAGAGAGTTTAATATTATCATCAATGTGATTAAAATTTTCAAGAAAATTGAAGGACTAGATTTTCTAGAAGAGAAAGAGAGCTATCTTAACTTTTTGTATGGTAATTTCTAAGAATGTTTTCCCTGGATTTTGTGAAGTTATGTCAAAAACTGACCAATTTAAAACAATAACTTTCATCTATATTGATGCACAGCGAAAAAGAATTTCGAGCACTATCAGCACTTTAATCAAATGGAAACATCATAGGTTCAAATTCCACAGCGATACATTTGTTGGGGCAAACAACTCCTCCGGTGATCGTATAGTATATACCAAGCCTTTTCCTCTTTTCAAGTAGAGGGTGGCTGGCATCATTTACATGATACTTTACAGGGAATGTACATGATAGGGGTTCCCCAGGCCCCTAGTCACGCCCGAGCTTTAGGCCTCATTTTTCTCTCGTTTAGTGCTCAGGTAACATTCTTTGAGGACAGTGACCATACTGCAGGCAACGACCCTGATTTGCCGCATCAGCGTTTTTCACGCCAACTGCCGCTCACAGGGATCGAACCTGGGCATGAAGCATAGAACGCAAGCGCTCTATACACTCGGCCACTGCGAGGCCTCCGGTGATCGTAGAAAACGTCAAAGACCGCTAAAAGAAATTGTAGGGCAAACTTGGCTACTCAATTAGCTCCCATTTCTGTTCAGAACGAACTGTAGAAAACACAGCACTAAGCGTGTTCCTACACAAGGTATCCTAATCACAGAAACAGCAAGTGTGTAGGGAAAAAGAAAGAAACAACAAAGAAATAGAGAATAAGGCATGAAAAGTAAAAGATGCAAAGTGGGAAATAAAGAGACAAGTCCCAAAGCCCTACCAATAGCTGAGGTAACCTAACCGTATCCCCCTGGGGACGCCACGTCCCATAGCATAGACAAGCCTAACTAATCTTTTTCCACTACCTACCCCATGCTCTCTGCGGTGAGCCAACCAACATGCTGTGGATGAACCTTGCAACATAACCAACAAGCCATGGATGATCCTACTAACATCTGCATAACCAATTCGTCATGGGTGATCCCGCCCACATAACCAACCAACAGAGTGGGTGAACCATCTACATAACCAACATGATCCCACCTGCATAGCCAACCTACATGCCATGGGTGATCCCACCTACATAAGCAACGTACATGCCATGGATGATACCACCTACAGTAGCAACCAAAAGTGTGTGAACCGCCACCTACATAATCAACATGATCCGATCTACATAAGCAACCTACAGAGCAGGTGATCCCACCCACAGGAGCAGCCTAAACAATCCCACCCACATAAGCAACCTAAACAATCCCACCCACATAAGCAACCTAAACAATCCCACCCACATAAGCAACCTTAACAATCCCACCCACATAAGCAACCTAAACAATCCCACCCACATAAGCAACCTAAACAATCCCACCCACATAAGCAACCTAAACAATCCCACCCCACATAAGCAACCTAAACAATCCCACCCACATAAGCAACCTAAACAATCCCACCCACATAAGCAACCTAAACAATCCCACCCACATAAGCAACCTTAACAATCCCACCCACATAAGCAACCTAAACAATCCCACCCACATAAGCAACCTAAAAAATCCCACCCCACATAAGCAACCTAAACAATCCCACCCACATAAGCAACCTAAACAATCCCACCCACATAAGCAACCTAAACAATCCCACCCACATAAGCAACCTAAACAATCCCACCCACATAAGCAACCTAAACAATCCCACCCCACATAAGCAACCTAAACAATCCCACCCACATAAGCAACCTAAACAATCCCACCCACATAAGCAACCTAAACAATCCCACCCACATAAGCAACCTTAACAATCCCACCCACATAAGCAACCTAAACAATCCCATTCACATAAGCAACCTTAACAATCCCACCCACATAAGCAACCTTAACAATCCCACCCACATAAGCAACCTAAACAATCCCACCCACATAAGCAACCTAAACAATCCCACCCACATAAGCAACCTAAACAATCCCACCCACACAAGAAATCCCACCCACACAAGAGGCGCTACACCCACACCTGCGTGAACCACTTGTAGAGCAGCGAGTGCGGGTCCTGCGCCAGCAGATGCTGCTGCTCCAGCACCAGGAGCACACCAATGCGGCCCCGGCCCGCTCCAGCGCGCAGCTGTGCGCACACCTGCACACCACACCATGCTCAGCTCGCTCTCAAATGCTATGGAGAATTGCGCTCTCTGGGAGATAGGAAATATATAGGGACCAATAGGGAGGTAGAGAATAGGAAACTAACCAATAGAAAATTGACCAATAGGGAGGTAGGGAATAGGAAACTAACCAATAGGAAGTTGACCAATAGGGAGGTAGGGAACAGTGAGAAACTAACCAATAGGAAGTTGACCAATAGGGAAGTAGGAAATAGGAAGGTAACCAATAGGAAGTTGACCAATAGGGAGGTAGGGAATAGGAAACTAACCAATAGGAAGTTGACCAATAGGGAGGTAGGGAATAGGAAACTAACCAATAGGAAATTGACCAATAGGGAGGTAGGGAACAGTGAGAAACTAACCAATAGGAAGTTGACCAATAGGGAGGTAGGGAACAGTGAGAAACTAACCAATAGGAAGTTGACCAATAGGGAAGTAGGAAATAGGAAGGTAACCAATAGGAAGTTGACCAATAGGGAGGTAGGGAATAGGAAACTAACCAATAGGAAATTGACCAATAGGGAGGTAGGGAATAGGAAACTAACCAATAGGAAATTGACCAATAGGGAGGTAGGGAACAGTGAGAAACTAACCAATAGGAAGTTGACCAATAGGGAAGTAGGAAATAGGAAGGTAACCAATAGGAAGTTGACCAATAGGGAGGTAGGGAACAGGAAACTAACCAATAGGAAGTTGACCAATAGGGAGGTAGGGAATAGGAAACTAACCAATAGGAAATTGACCAATAGGGAGGTAGGGAACAGTGAGAAACTAACCAATAGGAAGTTGACCAATAGGGAGGTAGGAAATAGGAAGGTAACCAATAGGAAGTTGACCAATAGGGAGGGAGGAAATAGGACGCTAACCAATAGGAAGTTGACCAATAGGGAGGTAGGGAATAGGAAACTAACCAATAGGAAGTTGACCAATAGGGAGGTAGGGAATAGGAAACTAACCAATAGGAAATTGACCAATAGGGAGGTAGGGAATAGGAAACTAACCAATAGGAAATTGACCAATAGGGAGGTAGGGAACAGTGAGAAACTAACCAATAGGAAGTTGACCAATAGGGAGGTAGGAAATAGGAAGGTAACCAATAGGAAGTTGACCAATAGGGAGAGAGGAAATAGGACGCTAACCAATAGGAAGTTGACCAATAGGGAGGTAGGAAATATGAAGGCAACCAATAGGAAGTTGACCAATAGGGAGAGAGGAAATAGGACGCTAACCAATAGGAAGTTGACCAATAGGGAGGTAGGAAATATGAAGGCAACCAATAGGAAGTTGACCAATAGGGAGGGAGGAAATAGAACGCTAACCAATAGGAAGTTGACCAATAGAGAGGTAGGGAATAGGAAGGCAACCAATAGGAAGTTGACCAATAGGGAGGGAGGAAATAGGAAGGTAACCAATATGAAGTTGACCAATAGGGAGGGAGGAAATAGAACGCTAACCAATAGGAAGTTGACCAATAGAGAGGTAGGGAATAGGAAGGTAACCAATAGGAAGTTGACCAATAGGGAGGGAGGAAATAGAACGCTAACCAATAGGAAGTT
Organism: Morinoia aosen; assembly: GCA_030386875.1. Taxonomy (NCBI): domain Eukaryota; kingdom Metazoa; phylum Arthropoda; class Malacostraca; order Amphipoda; family Talitridae; genus Morinoia; species Morinoia aosen. The sequence goes on from CM059574.1 coordinate 40,452,019, forward strand.
GACCAATAGGGAGGTAGGAAATATGAAGGCAGCCAATAGGAAGTTGACCAATAGGGAGGGAGGAAATAGGACGCTAACCAATAGGAAGTTGACCAATAGGGAGGGAAAAAATAGGACGCTAACCAATGGGAAGTTGACCAATAGGGAGGTAGGGAATCGGAAGGTAACCAATAGGAAGTTGACCAATAGGGAGGGAGGAAATAGGATGCTAACCAATAGGAAGTTGACGAATAGGGAAGTAGGAAATCGGACGCTAACCAATAGAAAGTTGACCAATAGGGAGGTAGGAAATAGGAAGGTTACCAATAGGAAGTTGACCAATAGGGAGGTAGGAAATCGGAAGATAACCAATAGGGAAGTAAGGAATAGGAAACTAACCAATAAGAAGTTGACCAATAGGGAGGTAGGGAACATGAAACTAACCAAAAGGAAGTTGACCAATAGGGAGGTAGAAAATCGAAAGCAACCAATAGGAAGTTGACCAATAGGGAGGGAGGAAATAGGACGCTAACCAATAGGAAGTTGACCAATAGGGCGGTAGGGAATAGGAAACTAACCAATAGGAAGTTGACCAATAGGGAGGGAGGAAATAGGAAGGTAACCAATAGGAAGTTGACCAATAGGGAAGTAGGGAATAGGAAACTAACCAATAAGAAGTTGACCAATAGGGAGGGAGGAAATAGGACGCTAACCAATAGGAAGTTGACCAATAAGGAGGTAGGAAATAGGAAGCTAACCAATAGGAAGTTGACCAATAGGGAAGTAAGGAATAGGAAACTAACCAATAGGAAGTTGACCAATAGGGAAGTAAGGAATAGGAAACTAACCAATAGGAAGTTGACCAATAGGGAAGTAAGGAATAGGAAACTAACCAATAGGAAGTTGACCAATAGGGAGGTAGAAAATCGGAAGCAACCAATATGAAATTGACCAATAGGGAGGGAGGAAATAGGACGCAAACTAATAGGAAGTTGACCAATAGGGAGGGAGGAAATAGGACGCTAATCAATTTGAAGTTGACCAATAGGAAGCCAGGAAACAGGAAGCTAACCAATAAGGAAGCAGGAAATGGGAAGCCAGGAAATCAAGGAAGAATATGTGAATGCTTTTTTTTTCCATCATACACAGAATAATTTTGTAAATACATGTATGAGCCCATTACTTTTTCTTCAATAAAATCTCCACAATAACCCAAAATTTGAACTCTGTTCAAAATAGACATTCAAATTTTGTGAGCAACTTCATTAGTTTTTTCTAATCAATCCCAAAATTACACCCGACAGCTAAGAAATCTAATTTACAACAGTCATCAATTTTTTCACAGAATTGAAGTTACCTTTCACGAGATTATAAGATGATTCTAGCCAATCTCCAACATTATTGTAAATCAATTAAGAGCATTATAATCAATCTCCAGTAATATTATAAATCAATTTTAAATCTCACCAATCTCCATCATTATTGCTACTAAATTGAGAAGCTAGCCAACCTCCAATGCTAATGAGGGTAAATATCTACAGATTTCCCTGATTATTATTAGGACTAAATTACACATCTAGCCAACTTCTATTATTATTATTATAATTATATTACAAATTTAGTCAGCGTGAGCTATAATTGGAATTCAATTCAAATCCAGCCAATCTGCACCATAATATTAATTAAAAACTTAATCTAGGTAATATGCACCATCAAACAATATAAATCTAGTCCATCTGCACTATAACTCTAATTAAATACAAATATAGTTAATCTGCACCATAATAGCAACTAAATACAAATCCAGCCAATTTACACCATGACAGCAACTAAATACAAATCTAGACCAAGTCCAACACGACTGAGGCTAAAAGGAGCACGCACGCACAGCACGCACCTTGAGAGCAAAATCCTGAGCATCCCCTGCATGGATGAGCAAGACACTACAGGCATACGGTGGCGGCTTCTTGGCGGCTCTGGGGAGCAGGGAGCGAATGGCAGGAGTAGGAGATCCAGCCTCCTGGCAGTCGTGTTGTGAGGCCTCACTCACGCTCAGGCTGTGCGTTGCAGCCTTCAACTTGCACGCTTCGTCTTTCAGCTCACCTGGACATGGAAGTGGTAGACTTACATTCCAAAACATGTAGAGGTGCTTGCAACTACCTATGTTTGTCAAATGTTAAAATGGAGACTGAGTGTTGGCGTAAATGAATCGTATTGGTATGATTTATATCATACTGATATGATTAATAGAGTGGTGAGGATAGCAAACTGATAATTTTACAGAGTGGTGAAATGACAAGATTTATAGAGCGTTGAGGTTAGCAAAATGGTCATACTCACTGAGTGATGAGGATAACATAATGATAATTTTTACAGTAATAAGAATAACAAAATGGTTGTGTTCACCAAGTGGTGCAAACAACAAAATGATAAAATTTAGAGCAGTGGTCCCTACAATGAGCAGTGGTCCCTACAGTGAGCAGTGGTCCCTAGTGAGTGGTGGTCCCTAGTGAGTGGTGGTCCCTAGTGAGTGGTGGTCCCTACAGTGAGCAGTGGTCCCTACAGTGAGCAGTGGTCCCTACAGTGAGCAGTGGTCCCTAGTGAGTGGTGGTCCCTAGTGAGTGGTGGTCCCTAGTGAGTGGTGGTCCCTACAGTGAGCAGTGGTCCCTACAGTGAGCAGTGGTCCCTACAGTGAGCAGTGGTCCCTACAGTGAGCAGTGGTCCCTACAGTGAGTGGTGGTCCCTGCAGTGAGCAGTGGTCCCTACAGTGAGTGGTGGTCCCTGCAGTAAGTGGTGGTCCCTGCAGTGAGCAGTGGTCCCTACAGTGAGCAGTGGTCCCTACAGTGAGCAGTGGTCCCTACAGTGAGCAGTGGTCCCTAGTGAGTGGTGGTCCCTAGTGAGTGGTGGTCCCTACAGTGAGCAGTGGTCCCTAGAGTGAGCAGTGGTCCCTACAGTGAGCAGTGGTCCCTTCAGTGAGCAGTGGTCCCTACAGTGAGCAGTGGTCCCTACAGTGAGGGGTGGTCCCTACAGTGAGCAGTGGTCCCTACAGTGAGGGGTGGTCCCTACAGTGAGGGGTGGTCCCTACAGTGAGTGGTGGTTAGAGATGTGACTCAAAAAAAAACCATGCCTTTTTTTTAAAAAAAACACGTTTAATTACAAAAAAACAGGTTTTTTTTACAAAAAAATGGTGGCCAAATAAAATGTGGATATTTTTTTTTTTAATATTTTGTCTGAAAATAACTCAGCAAGAAAAAGAACCACATTACATTATTTGTTTTCATGTCATATTACAGAATAAAACCGCATACTTCTTAATTGATGGTTTTCCATGGTTTTATGAAATTTTTCATTTTCTGCGGTTTCATGCTTTGATATTTTATTTATTTTACAATACATGTGAATGACCTTCAACTCCCAAAATGGTGTGTTATAATAACTTATCTTTACTTATGGTCATTGATAGAGATGTGACTAAAAAACCATGCTGTTTTTTTAAAAAAACATGTTATTTATACAAAATTATTAATAAAAACCATGGATAATAATATATTTATGTGACCTTAAAAATCCAATGCTGTTTTTTAAAACATTGTTTTTTAACAGAAAAATCTTGACTAAAAAAAACATGGCTATTATATTTTATGGGACCAAAAAAATTGTTTTTTTAAAAAACATTTTAAAAAAATTATGACTAAAAAAACACAGATATAAATATCAGGAAAGTTATTTTTCTTTAATCGAATTGTCTTTAGAAACTTATAAACAAAGAATGCTGTTAATATTGAAATCATGTTTATTAGAACTGTTTTAGGTCTTAGAATAAAATATCTACAAAGAATCTATTCACTCCATAAAACCTTTTGGAGACCAGCTCCATCCTCAGTCATTCAGTAAAACTTGGTGAAATGGACAATGAATTTTCACTGTACATTTGACTGAATGACTTACTGAGGATGGAGCTAGTCTCCGAATGGTTTTATAGAGTGAATAGATTCTTCGTGGATATTTTATTCTAAGACCTGGTACGGTTCTAATGGATATTAAATATATCTTATGTAACCAAAAAATCCATGCTGTTTTTTGAATGTTTTTGTTACAAACCCTTCAGGGGATACAACTAATGTATCTATGGGAATTAGCGCTCCCAGGGGGAAAATGTGAGGGCCCGAGCTGAGAGTTAGGTAGGCCTTCTTTTTGTTGAAATATAATGTTTTTTGTTAAGTTGAAGACCACCTTTTTTTCGGTTCACTACTGTCCTGTTTTTCAGCACCTCTGACTTTCTTCTTCAACTTTTATCTTATTTCATGTACTTCTTTCTCATCTTACTGTTTCTATGCCCTTTCAGCGTAGATTCCTCATTTTCTTATTTCCATACTAAATGGTGTCTTCCTCCTTCCTCTCTTCGATACGCTCTATTTTTGTAGCGGTTAGGCAGGCTTAAACTAGCTTATAATCTTATAATCTTAATCTTTGTTACAAAAAAGTCATGACTAAAAAACACGGATAATAATATACTTTATTTTACCATAAACAACCATGCTGTTTTTTTGAAAAACATTTTTTTACAGAAAAATCATGATTGAAAAATGTGGATATTAATATATTTTATGTGCCAAAAAAAACCATGCTGGTTTTTTTTAAATCATGTTTTCTTTACCAAAAAAATCATGACTAAAAAACATGGATATCAATGACTTTTTGTGAAAAAAAACATGGTTTTTAAAAAGTTATGTTTTTTTTGATCAGATAAAATTTAATAACACTCATGTTTTTTGTAAAAAAAACTTTTTTTCAAAAAGCATGGTTTTTTGGTCACATAAAATAAATTAATATCCATGTTTTTTTACAGATTAGATTAGTCATTAGTTTTAGCCTCCCTACCCAGCAACAAATGCGATCCAAAGAGAGGAAGGAAGATTATGAAACAAGATCAAAGTTGAAGAAGACAGTAGTAGGTGCTGAAAAACAGGACAGCAGTGAACCGGAAAAAGGTGGTCCTCAACATAACAAAAATATTTTATTTCAACAAAAAGGAGGCCTACATAACTCTCTGCTTGGGCCCTCACATTGTCCCCCTGGGAGCGCTAGTTCCCATAGATACAATAATTGTATCCCCCTGAGAGGGTTTTTTTTTTTTTACAAAGAAGTCGTGACCAAAAAATGAATAATAATAACTTTTTAATAAAAAACATGTTTAAAAAAAACAATGATTTTTTTGGTAGCATAAAATATGTTAATACCCATGATTTTAAGATACGATTTTTTATGAAAAATGTATAAAATAAAACAGCAAGGTTTTTTGGTTGCATAAAATATATTCATATCCAGGTTTTCTTATACATCATTGTCTGTAAAAAAAAACATTTTTTAAAAAACAGCATGGGGATTTTTTAGGTCTCATATATATATTCATGATTTTTTAGTACAAAAACATTTTTTTGGTCTCAAATATATTATTCATGATTTTTCAGTCATGATTTTTTAGCAAAAAACATGTTTTTTAAAAAAAAACTGCATGGGGCTTTTTAGGTTACATAAAATATATTGTTTTTTAGTCATGATTCTTTGTAAAAAAAAGCATTGTTGTATTTGGTACCAGAAAATATATTAATATTCATTTTTATTAGTCAGAATTTTTTGTAAAAAAAAACATGTTTAAAAAAACAGCATATCTTTTTGGTCACCTAAAATATATTAATATATATGGTTTTTAGTCATTTTTTTGTAATGAAAGCATGAAAAAGAAACCATACAGTAAAAGTGGTGGCAGATAACCCACAATTACCTAGAGGAGTCTAAGAGGTACAGCAGGAGCCACAGAACTTATATTGATGGCGTCAAAATTCAGAGCTTATTATCTCTGCAAAGTCTGATTTTTTGGTCACATAAAAATAAAATCAGACATAGTAGAGATAGTAAGCTCTGAATTTTGACTCCATCAATATAAGTTCTGTGGCTCCTGCTGTTCCTGTTAGACGCCTCTAGGTAATTGTGGGTTATCTGCCACCACTTTTACTGTATGGTTTCTTTTTGATGTTTTTATAACAATAAAATGACTAAAAAACATGGATATTAATATATTTTAGGTGTCCAAAAAAAACCAGACATATACTTAACAAAATTTAGGTGTGCAAAAAAAAAAAAAAAAAAAAACACATAAAAAACGCGTTTTTTTGCAAAAAAACTGCAATCAAATAAAACCTTTTTTTTTTTTGCATCAATAGTGGTGATCCCTACAGTGAGCAGTGGTCCCTACAGTGAGTAGTGGTCTCTGCAGTGAGTGGTGGTCTCTGCAGTGAGCAGTGGTCTCTGCAGTGAGCAGTGGTCCCTACAGTGAGCAGTGGTCCCTACAGTGAGCGGTGGTCCCTACAGTGAGCGGTGGTCCCTACAGTGAGCGGTGGTCCCTACAGTGAGCGGTGGTCCCTACAGTGAGCGGTGGTCCCTACAGTGAGCAGTGGTCCCTACAGTGAGCAGTGGTCCCTACAGTGAGTGGTGGTCTCTGCAGTGAGCAGTGGTCCCTACAGTGAGCAGTGGTCCCTACAGTGTGCAGTGGTCCCTACAGTGAGCGGTGGTCCCTACAGTGAGCGGTGGTCCCTACAGTGAGCGGTGGTCCCTACAGTGAGCAGTGGTCCCTACAGTGAGCAGTGGTCCCTACAGTGAGCAGTGGTCCCTACAGTGAGCAGTGGTCCCTACAGTGAGCAGTGGTCCCTACAGTGAGCAGTGGTCCCTACAGTGAGCAGTGGTCCCTACAGTGAGCAGTGGTCCCTACAGTGAGCAGTGGTCCCTACAGTGAGCAGTGGTCCCTACAGTGAGCAGTGGTCCCTACAGTGAGCAGTGGTCCCTACAGTGAGCAGTGGTCCCTACAGTGAGCAGTGGTCCCTACAGTGAGCAGTGGTCCCTACAGTGAGCAGTGGTCCCTACAGTGAGCAGTGGTCCCTACAGTGAGCAGTGGTCCCTACAGTGAGCAGTGGTTCCTACAGTGAGCAGTGGTCCCTACACTGAGCAGTGGTCCCTACAGTGAGCAGTGGTCCCTACAGTGAGCAGTGGTCCCTACACTGAGCAGTGGTCCCTACACTGAGCCATGGTTCTGACAGCGAGCATCAGTTTCAGAGCAGCAGTTCAAATGAAGTGGCAATTCATTCAAATATGGCCAGCAGTTTCAGACGCACAAGAGCAAAGAAGCTGTCATCAGTAGCTCACCAATGCACTGCTGCCATGGAATCCTGGTGAGCAAATCATGCCGCCCTAAGCTGATCAGGTGATGCAGGATGTGGTACAGAGACAAACCCTCAGACGATTGCTGCTGCAGTTTGCTGAACGCTGCTGACGTTGGGCCGGCTGGTCCACAGAATTTGCTGCACCACTGCCGCGTACACCACAAATGAATATGATTTACAATTTGCAGGGTGAATCTGTTGGAGTTGCTTTTTACTTTTACTCCTGTGCCCATGTATGATTGGTGCCTGGTGACATGGGTGGAAACTTGATCCTGAGCCATCAGTTTGTTGGTCACTGGATTACATTCTATTTCATTCCACATTAATGGTTGAACTACCACTCACTAACTTGAAAGTAATTCAGGTTTCACTGCCAATTATAAAGATCTTAAAAATTCTCAATTGCTCCAAAAAGTGACAGCATTTAGGTCTGCTACAAAGTTTAGTTGTGAACAGTCATACACTGTTGATACTTCCAACCAACATGAAGAAGCCAGTAAGGCTTACCATGAAGCCAAAGTTTAAGAAAATGTTTTAAAATACTAACAAGCAAATGAAGCTACCTTTCAGATCCTTGATATATTGGGTGTCACCCACCTTCAGTAGCTTACAAACTAACACACTAAAAACACATCAACATCTATATAAAAGTAAATGAAAAACTGTTTCTTTGAAGCTTTATTTGCTTCTCTTTCAAATCAGCATCCAACTATCTTGCATCATAATAAGCCTTACTAGCTTTCTCAAATGGCTTCAAAGCATTGACAGTTTACATGAGTTTATTCCATAGGCTACAATATAACAGATTTTTCAAGCCAGAGCACATGAGATGCATTTTGGTGTAATTTAAAAAAGTTTGAGGTAAAAAACAAGGACCAAAAGGAACAAAAAGAGGCTAGTTTCTTGAATTTATAAATGTCAACGTCTACTGAGAAGGATTTTGATGATAATTCTCTTTGGACAACACTATTTCCATATTCAAGGCAATCTTCATAGGGGAAATTTAGTTAATATTTGAAGTAAGGAATACCACAAACATTTACAGTGATGATGTGATAAGAGCACATCCTTTATAGCTTACAAAAATGGCAGTGAACAAATTGTATTGAAATTAAAACCAAAGACAAGAGAAGAAAGAGACAAGGAACAAGCAAATAACTAGTACAAAACATAAATAAACTGCCAATTTTACACAAAAAAAAAATGAGTGGATGTAAGGTATAATAATGAAACCTTAAATGAGAGCAAATGGAAAAATGTTGCTGCAATTAGTAACATTTACCATTCTCCAACTTAAATTTTAAGTCTTGCTAATAAAACTCTTTGCAACCTATAAATTACTAAAGAGTCTCACAGTCATAGCAACTCTAGTATAAAATAAATAATCTGCATCATTTGCAAACTTAAATGAGAGTAAAAAGCAGCATCATCTACACTGGAGGACTTGTGCCATGGTAGGATTATTTTAAACTCAAGATGGCAATTCATTTGTGAAAACTTTGTAAATGAACCAAAAATGGTTATCATACATCCTACAGCACTCAGACATGAGTATAAAGTAGTTAGATTGTATATCTACGCTACAGACTGCAAAGTTCAGACATAAATAGCTTTTATAATATCATAGATTGCCCAAATATTATAGCAAAGAAGAACTTTAAAATCATTTAAATGAAACGTTTCAAGCCTCGGCGCATCATCAGTCATACCAGTAAAACTTGGTGAAGGGAACAGTGAAACAGCAACAAGTTTTACTGTTTTTCAAGTTTAACTGATATGACTGATGATGAGCTGACGCTTGAAAAGTTTCAATAAAATGACTTTTAAGTTCTTCTTTGCTATAACCTTTGTAGTTAAACTGCTTAGCAGAAAAGATACCTAATATTACCCACAGATATCTAAAAATATCTCATAACACTATCTGGATACTGCCTCATGTAAATTAAAGACACAAACCCATTAGTATTGAGGAAAAAAAAATGCTAAATTTCCCAAGAAACCTTTTAATTATTTTACATTTTCTTGCTACTTCAGCCTAATTATTTCAACTTATTAAAAATTTGTAGATAATGAGGAATATTTGGGTTACACCTAATTATTTAAAAAAAAATTTCATCTTGTTATTTTTGAAACATTTCTCCCTTTCTTTCTACCCAAGCAATGTTAAGCCCCAGGATGAGCTCCAAGTGCCCATGAAGATTTTTCTCTGGTTAAGATGGCAAACAAGTTACAAAATGGGGCTTACTTTTATTTGTTCAGCATTGAGGCCAAAGTTCTGAGCCAGCTGCTGCCACCCAGTGCCATCATCCAAAGAAATATCAAGCAGAGTGAAGAACCAGAGTCTGTGTTTTGGATATGCAGCACTGAATGCCTCCCAGGCTATGCCAGCCGCACTCTCCACCCATTCATATTTTCTGGAACAAAGGATATATTAGAAAAGTTAGATAGGACACCTTACTTCACATTCTCCTACCTAACCAAGCACAGTTTGTTGCATGTGAGGTTAGTGCATTCATCATTACTCCCACCAAGTACAACAAGACAGCTGAACACTACATAATGATTGCAAATTTCAGTTTTTTCAGCCTACCTCAGATTAATCCCATGTATTGAAATTCATTCTGATGGTATCCTCACACCAAATAAAAAGCAAACAAAAGTAAAAAAATGTGCCAAAATTTTCCATTCAAAATCAGATTAAACAAATGAATTAAATTTCAAACTTCAGAAATATATTCATTCTTTTGGCAATGCAGAGTGCTATATTTTTTAAATGTTACACAAAGTTTGTTTTGTAAAATCGATCATCAGAAAGATTTAAATTTTCTGACAATAATATTAGATTCCAAATTTTATCTCTAAAATTCTCAATAAACTCCTTAAAAAATTTTTTTTCAGTTGACTTTTTCAACATTGAGAATAGTAACAATTTAACCAAAGAACTGTAACAACTGTGATGCCAAGTTAGTACTACAAGATTATCTTCAACCTGCTAAGGAATAGGATATTTTTAAAATTGATAGACAGAATTACTACCATGGCTTACTAAATTTGGCAGTCTTAAAAGCAGTTTGAATTCAAAATTATTTAAATACTTTAGCTTTAGGGGAAACAATGACATATAAAAAAATCAAAGTCCTTAATATATCTGGATATAATAAATCAGTTTCATATATTTTTTTGTATTTTTGAAATGAAAAAACAATGCATAACATTGGTAATGGTCATATAAATTTATTGCATCAAATAAACAATATTGAATTTATGACATATATGATATGAAGATTTCATAAATTAATGAGTTTAAAATAATTATATTAAACATAATAACAGCAACTTCAGTTTGCAGTTTGATACTCACCGCCTTTTATTTTCTGCATTCAATTCATCCAACAGCTCATCTTCCAAAGATAATTTCTGATCTATAATATCCATTTCACTACTTTTCTAGCTTAAAAAGTTTAATTCTAATGCTAAAAAATGTTACCCTGTGAACTGAGCATTCTGTTACCTGCAGTAGCTAAGTATGAAACATTATTAATAATAATTCAACAGATAATTAGCCTAGAAAACTCAAGTTTAGCCAAGGAAATATTTTATTAGGGAATGAAAGCACAATTTTTTGATATATGAGCCTTTCCTGATAAGTATTCTCATTGTTTAGACTGATGGTGGACACAGTATAGTATACATACATTCACTAATTAAGACTCTGGAGACTGTACAGAATAGATGTTCATAAAAAACTACTTATTTTTCATAAGTCTGGGGAGACTATGAGCCACCTCAGTACAAGGTACCCCAAAAAAATATATTTAACCTTTTTAAATCATTTTAGCTTCTTGTTTTTAGTACCAATTTCAATTTCTTTTAGGACATTTCATTTTCTCATATGTAACTTTTTTTATTTGATCTATTGGATTTGTATCTATGTCAGTTAACACCTAGGTGAAAAAAAGGTCAATATTGAGTTTAATGTTGTCAACGATTTTCATAATTTTGTTGCCAAGAATCAATGAAGGAACACCTTTAAAAATGTTTTACATGAATGACATTCTGCTCGCTGATGCGTTATTTTCGAACTATTCAACTTTGAAGTTGGCTTTCACGCTCCAAGCGTAATTCAGTTACGGAAGCTAATCCCTACTACAAACGTAAAGAGGTTGGGTTGTGAGGGGGAGCCACAGTTCTTCTAGTAAAAATTATAAATAAAGGTTAATAGACGTCCGTTTTTATCAGCTCTAAAATGGCGGCTGCCATCTTGGGTACCGGATGGCAGCCATTGGAGACGATATAAACGGACGTCACTAGAAACCTTTATTTATAATTTTCACTAGAAAAACTGTGGTTCCCTCTCACAACCCAACCTCTTTATGTTTGTAATAGGGGGTTAGCTTCCGTTATTAATTAAATTACGCTTAGCGCCCTTACTTCCTTGGTGCAAAAGCCAACTTCAAAGTTGAATATTTCAAAAATAATGTATCAGCAAGCAGAATGTCATTCTTATATAATGTCTTAAAATCTTCCATATTACCTATCTCTGGCAACAAAATTATTAAAATCTTTAACAACATTAACCCTCAAACCCTCAATATTGATCAAAAAAAATATATGAGTACTGGGCAGTCAAATAGTGTGTACATTTTTTGGGGGGGCAATGTTAATGTCCCAATGTATATTGCTATTTCAGTTAAGTCCTGCATAAATCATAGGCCACTACGTATTATTACTTGAACTTGAACTTGAGGGCCGACAGCGTTGGGGCCTTTGAAACGGCCTACAATTCCCTCCACAATTTTCATACACTGAGTTAAGTCCAGGTTTCTACACAACGCGGGCGTCTTCCAGAGGCCCATATAACCACACCCCTCTTTGCCTCGGGCCGGACCCGTTCTGGAGCGGCCCTGGCCGCGGCGGACCCTTTCGAGCGGCCGTCGGGGCAAAACAACAACAACAACAACAACACAGAGAGTTCAGCGCCTGATACCAGACTTGTCCACTAAACTACTCAGGATCTACCAATCCTTGTCACAAGCTCCCATTGGACAGCATCACTGGGATAACCAGTATGTCAAGAGACCATCCCCAGGCATATTGAGTCATTACTGCCCCCTCTACCTGACTGGCTCATTAAGTCACTGTCTCTTACTCCAGGCACGCACCAGAAACATTTTCATTGCTTCAATGATGCTCAAATTACACTCCTGATCTAATCCAGCAAGAAAGCTCATACCGCAATCATCTTCAGCACATCTGGCATACCACTCATTCTCTCCATACTGCTCAAACACCACATTCATAAATATCTCTCTCTCTTGCTCATACTTACTACATTCTAGCACAAAATGCTCTATTGTTTCCTCCACTCCACTATTACACTGCCAACATAATCTGTTATTGTTTTCATTTCACCTCCATGTACGTTTATTCATACTCAATGACTTACATTTCACAGCAAACAAGAGTTGACTTCACAACTACCATCATAGAATATCTCAAACTTAGGTGCTTCTTTTTTCATATACCAGTCATGTGTAGGCTTCTGGATCATGCTAAGCTTCCACTTATTCAATCCATACTCTTTTGTTTGCCTCTCAATCTCTTTCTTCCACCTCTTGCAATCCCACTCAGGCCCTACACCTCCAGTATTTATTTAACTCCAGTCATCTACAGGTCTCCCAATTCTAATATGAATAATCTTTTGCATACTAAGGGTAGCTGCACACCAAAAGATTTGAGGCGAGAAAGCGAGCAAGCTTGAATCGATATACATGTATTCCTAGGGGAGTGCGCACACCACAAGCAAGCTAGCGAGCGAGTGAGAAAGATTGAAGATTGGCTGCAGCGAGAAAGCGACTTGAAGATGGTTTCACGCTTGAAAGCTCCAGTGAGAAGCCTCTGGCAGTGGCAGCGCTGCGTCTGGCAGTGCGCGGCGAGATGTCGAAGGGAGAGGTGTGCTACACAATTTCTCCAGCAAAGACTGAACTCCTTATATCCAAAGTTTATGCTGTACTGTGCCTTTGGAAGTCAAAAAATCCAAAGCACAATGACAGATAACATGTTTCAAAGCAATGGGACAAAGTATGAATGATACTCAACGTTACAAACACATGCTAGTTCCGCCTTTTTTTGTTATAAACCTCTCTCCATGACATTTAGGAGCAAACTGGCTATCTTTTGGTGTGTGATAGATCTCGCCAAACATCTTTCTCTCTCGCTTGCTTTGTCTCTTGCCGTCTTTTGGTGTGCAGCTACCCTAAGTTTCCTTGCATGCCCCAAGCACACTCTCTCCCAATAGCTTACACTCAGATTCCATTCAAAAATTCGCTTTACCCATCTGCTATTCTGCATTCTTTCAATCCTCACTTTATAATTCAGGACTGCTTTCATCATTCTTTCTGAAAATCTATTGCACCAATGGGAACAAAATTTTACACGTGGATGTAAAATTTAATTGCGAACACATTTGCATCTATAAAAATTTTTTATATCTGCAAAAAAAAATAATTTATTTCGCGATTATTAGAAAAATTTATATACCTAGTTGCGCAAAATTCTACTCACTCTATAACTTTCAATGTAGAAGCGTGATTTTGGTCTCATTTCACGCGGAAGGACTGTACCAAGACCGTAACATAGGATTTTTTTTAATTTTGGATTAGAAAAATTTATGGTTACATAAGTCAAAAAGTGTATTAAAAAGACAAATTCAGTATACTTTTTTCAATCTCAGATTACAGGATTCTATTGCAACAAGGTAAATGTAAATAAATACCAAGATGTAAAATTAAATTCTAAACACATTTGATTTTATAAAAAAATTTGAAATTGGCGATACCTAGAAAAGAAGAGATTGGGCAAACATAGGCTATTTATATATATGTATATATATATATTTTCTGCGCAAAACCACATCCCTTCTACAATTTTCAACGTAAAAGCGGGATTTTGGTCTCATTCAATGCAGTTTGACAGTCAAAACAGCGTAGCAAAGGAAAATTCTGTTTGAATTCTAAATAAAATTTTTATTTTGAAAAAACTGAAAATTTTTTTATTTTTTTTGTTTTCAAATATTGGATATGTGTATCTATAACTTTTTTTTCCAGGTCGAAAATCAAAAAAATCCTACGTTGCGGTCTTGGTACAGTCCTTCCGCACTGAATGAGACCAAAATCACGCTTCTAGGTGGAAAATCATGGAGTGAGTAGGGTTTTGCGCAAGAATTTATATTTTTCTAACAATCGCAAAATAATTTTTTTTTTGCGAAAATCTAAAAATTTTATGGATGCAAATGTGTTTGGCATTCAATTTTACATATCTGTATGCATTTTTGTTCACCTAGTTGCGATAGAAATTGGAAAAAAGATATTTGTAAAATTTGGTAGTCAAAGGGTAGTCCAGGGTAGTTGATCGCCTTAAAGGATTCTTAGTTGGATCACGCACGAGTAATGCAATACCTACGTCAATAGGCCTAGTTAGTCGAAATAAATGATTGAACTTTTACACACGTGATTATAGTAGTAGCCAAGAGTCCAAGACACTAACTAAAATAAATGATTAAGGGAAATGTATTGCAATCGTTGTTTAATCTAGATTTTATAGGGTAATTCATCAAATATCGAACTGAACTGATTATCGAACAACTTTAAAAATATGCGCGTAATAAACTTCGTAAGCATCCAAACTTGCACAGTGCCGGTGATCTTACATCTAAAACTCCTATTTTAGTGATAAGAACTCATTTCTGTGAGCTGCAAACTGATACCAGCTGTTACGAACACATTTTCTGTACGACCCTTACAAATTGGTCATATTTTTTCACTTGAAAAATCTTACGCACCTCGGTAAAATTGCGACGGTTTAACTGTTGTTGTGCCAACGTCAACCTCCCGTCATAACTAGAGAGTAGTGTTGCCAAATGATGTTCTGTTGCTGTATTTTTTTCTTTCCCGATAAAAACATGATAATTATTCCATGTTCGACATTCAGTTCCTATTTCATGTCAGTATTAAATACTGAACAAAGGTGTTCGAATCAATATTCCTTAAAAATAATGAATTTATGCCTCGAACAAGGCTTTTCGATTCTTAATTCTTTTAAATAACTGAATCGATCTATTGAACGCGTTTTATTTCCTTAAAATATTGTATTAACGCTTGATAATAACATTGAATAGTTGAAGATGGCGACCAATCAGCTGCTGGTGTTCCAAGGCCCTCAAGATCATCAATGATTCGTCTGGCTACATTTACTGATGATCAATCCCTTGCCAAGAAAACTGATGCAAGCATCAATAATAATTCATTGACGAGTGCTCTACACTCTACTCCAAAAAAGGTCACACAGGTTGATGATCACAATGATGGTTCAACAAGCACTGCAAATGAAACATCGACATCATATTCAAATTTTGATAACTCTCCATTCAAATGCTTCCTGAAAATAAGTAATGAGACAGTTATTTCAAACAAACAAACAAACAAACAATACAAACATCGGCATCTTTGGGATGCTTTATTTCCAACCAAGCCTGATACAAATGATCTTAAGCATTAGTTTTTCAAATGTCTTATAACTAACACTTTACATAGGACACCATGACGGTTCCCCCGTAAAGCCGGTACCCATTTCCGACACCTGGGTCGAGTGGGGTATTGTGCTTGAGCTTTCCATTATACCCAACGGGGAAAATCGCAGCGCCAGCGCCGGGATACGAACCCGCGACTCCTACATACAAGTCCGATCCCTTAACCGCTGTGCCACCGCGAGCACTTCCAAGAAAATCCAGTGCACCAAAGAAAAAAAAAAGAAAGAAAAACGTTGATTTTCCAAGTGGCCACATGAGATACATGTCAACATATTGGGTTTTAAAAAGTTTCTTAATATAGGACGTCCTAAAACAAAAGTTCCATACGAGAAGTACTAATTGACAAACCATCAGAGGTGTACAAATAGAAAAGCCATACGAGGCATAATAATTGACAAACTATACGAGGTGTGCTAATAGACAAACTATCTGAGGTGTACAAATAGATAGACCATACGAGGCATATTAATGGACAAAGTATACGAGGCGTACTAATAGGCAAACCATACGTGGCATGCTAATACTCTCACAAAAGTTCCATACCAGGAGAACTAATTGACAAACCATCCTGTTCGGATCAAAATTCTTGTTCGATTCATGTTCGATATTGATGAAATTATGTTACTGAAGAATTCGATTTTTAGAACAATAAATAAATTCCAACAATCTACGTTGTCTTTAAAGCGACATCACAGAACAAGAAAGCAACTGTTCAAGAATAATCTTGAGGCCCGCAACAGTTATTCAGAGCAAAAGTTACCGATTTCTGAAGGTTGTTTCTAGACACACGTGGTTTCTGTTTGATATTTGATGAATTACCCTAATGTATGTAACTACAAATTAGAAAAGAATATATAATTTCAGAGACGATGCACTGTTAAAAACACTTTTCAGTGCACACTTGACAATTGTAAGCTAGGGTTATTCATCAAATATCGAACTGAACTGATTATCGAATAACGTTGGAAATATGCGCGTAATAAATTTAGTAAGCATCCAAACTTGCTCAGTGCCAGTGATCTTACATCTAAAACTCCTATTTTAGTGATAAAAACTCATTTCTGTGAGCTGCAAACTGCAACCAGCGGTTGCGAACGCATTTTTTGTACGACCCTTACAAATTGGTCGAATTTTTTCACTCGAAAAATCTTACGCACCTCGGGAAAATTACGACGGTTTAATTGTTGTTGGGTCACCGTCAACCTCCCGTCATAACTAGAGAGTAGTGTTGTCATATGATGTTCTGTTGCTGTATTTTTTTCTTTTCCGCCAAAAACTTGATAATTATTCCATGTTCGACATTCAGTTCCTTTTTCATGTCAGTATTAAATACTGAACAAAGGTGTTCGAATCAAAATTCCTTAAAAATTATGAATTTATATCTTGAACAAGGCTTTTCGATTCTTAATTCTTTTAAATAACTGAATCGATCTATTGAACGCGTTTTATTTCCTTAAAATATTGTATTAACGCTTGATAATAACATTGAATAGTTGAAGATGGCGACCAATCAGCTGCTGGTGTTCCAAGGCCCTCAAGATCATCAATGATTCGTCTGGCTACATTTACTGATGATCAATCCCTTGCCAAGAAAACTGATGCAAGCATCAATAATAATTCATTGACGAGTGCTCTACACTCTACTCCAAAAAAGGTCACACAGGTTGATGATCACAATGATGGTTCAACAAGCACTGCAAATGAAACATCGACATCATATTCAAATTTTGATAACTCTCCATTCAAATGCTTCCTGAAAATAAGTAATGAGACAGTTATTTCAAACAAACAAACAAACAAACAATACAAACATCGGCATCTTTGGGATGCTTTATTTCCAACCAAGCCTGATACAAATGATCTTAAGCATTAGTTTTTCAAATGTCTTATAACTAACACTTTACATAGGACACCATGACGGTTCCCCCGTAAAGCCGGTACCCATTTCCGACACCTGGGTCGAGTGGGGTATTGTGCTTGAGCTTTCCATTATACCCAACGGGGAAAATCGCAGCGCCAGCGCCGGGATACGAACCCGCGACTCCTACATACAAGTCCGATCCCTTAACCGCTGTGCCACCGCGAGCACTTCCAAGAAAATCCAGTGCACCAAAGAAAAAAAAAAGAAAGAAAAACGTTGATTTTCCAAGTGGCCACATGAGATACATGTCAACATATTGGGTTTTAAAAAGTTTCTTAATATAGGACGTCCTAAAACAAAAGTTCCATACGAGAAGTACTAATTGACAAACCATCAGAGGTGTACAAATAGAAAAGCCATACGAGGCATAATAATTGACAAACTATACGAGGTGTGCTAATAGACAAACTATCTGAGGTGTACAAATAGATAGACCATACGAGGCATATTAATGGACAAAGTATACGAGGCGTACTAATAGGCAAACCATACGTGGCATGCTAATACTCTCACAAAAGTTCCATACCAGGAGAACTAATTGACAAACCATCCTGTTCGGATCAAAATTCTTGTTCGATTCATGTTCGATATTGATGAAATTATGTTACTGAAGAATTCGATTTTTAGAACAATAAATAAATTCCAACAATCTACGTTGTCTTTAAAGCGACATCACAGAACAAGAAAGCAACTGTTCAAGAATAATCTTGAGGCCCGCAACAGTTATTCAGAGCAAAAGTTACCGATTTCTGAAGGTTGTTTCTAGACACACGTGGTTTCTGTTTGATATTTGATGAATTACCCTAATGTATGTAACTACAAATTAGAAAAGAATATATAATTTCAGAGACGATGCACTGTTAAAAACACTTTTCAGTGCACACTTGACAATTGTAAGCTAGGGTTATTCATCAAATATCGAACTGAACTGATTATCGAATAACGTTGGAAATATGCGCGTAATAAATTTAGTAAGCATCCAAACTTGCTCAGTGCCAGTGATCTTACATCTAAAACTCCTATTTTAGTGATAAAAACTCATTTCTGTGAGCTGCAAACTGCAACCAGCGGTTGCGAACGCATTTTTTGTACGACCCTTACAAATTGGTCGAATTTTTTCACTCGAAAAATCTTACGCACCTCGGGAAAATTACGACGGTTTAATTGTTGTTGGGTCACCGTCAACCTCCCGTCATAACTAGAGAGTAGTGTTGTCATATGATGTTCTGTTGCTGTATTTTTTTCTTTTCCGCCAAAAACTTGATAATTATTCCATGTTCGACATTCAGTTCCTTTTTCATGTCAGTATTAAATACTGAACAAAGGTGTTCGAATCAAAATTCCTTAAAAATTATGAATTTATATCTTGAACAAGGCTTTTCGATTCTTAATTCTTTTAAATAACTGAATCGATCTATTGAACGCCTGTTTTATTTCATTAAAATATTGTATTAACGCTTGATAATAACATTGAATAGTTGAAGATGGGAATTCTGGTGAGGGGCTACCAATCAGCTGCTGGTGTTCCAAGGCCCTCAAGATCATCAATGATTCGTCTGGCTACATTTACTGATGATCAATCCCTTGCCAAGAAAATTGATGCAAGCATCAATAATAATTCATTGACGAGTGCTTTACACTCTACTCCAAAAAAGGTCACACAGGTTGATGATCACAATTATGGTTCAACAAACACTGCAAATGAAACATCGACATCATATTCAAATTTTAATAACTCTCTATTCAAATGCATCTTTAAAATAAGTAATTAGACAGTTATTTCAAACAAACAAAACAAACATCGGCATTTTTGGGATGCTTTATTCCCAATCAAGCCTGATACAAATGATCTTAAGCATTGGTTTTTCAAATATCTTATAACTAACACTATATATAGGACACCATGACGGTTTCCCGGTAAAGCCGGTACCCATTTCCGACACCTGGGTCGAGTGGGGTATTGTGCTTGAGCTTTCCCTTATACCCAACGGGGAAAATTGCAGCGCCAGCGCCAGAATACGAACCCGCGACTCCAACATACAAGTCCGATCCCATAACCGCTGTGCCACCGCGAGCATTTCCAAGAAAAGCCAGTGCACCAAAGAAGTAAAAGAATGAAAGAAAAACGTTTATTTTTCAAGTGGCCACATGAGATACATGTCAACATATTGGTTTTAAAAAGTTTCTTAATATAGGACGTCCTAAAACAAAAGTTCCATACGAGGAGAACCAATTGACAAACCATCCTGTTCGAATTAAAATTCTTATTCGATTCATGTTCGATATTGATGAAATTATGTTATTAAAGAATTCGATTTTTAGAACAATAAATAAATTCCAACAATCTACGTTGTCTTTAAAGCGACATCACAGAACGAGAAAGCAACTGTTCAAGAATAATCTTGAGGCCCGCAAGTTATTCAGAGCAAAAGTTACCGCTTTATGAAGGTTGTTTCTAGACACACGTGGTTTCTGTTCGATATTTGATGAATTACCCTAGTCTAGTGTAAAACAATGTTTATAATAGTAACTTGAGTAAACATTGAAAAATAGTCTACCATAGTGAGCGCATATGGAATTATTATTCAACAGAAACAACTGTAAGACCCTGAAAGAGCCTCTGAATTAAATTTCACGATAATGTTTGTACTTGAACTTGAACTTGAAATTGAGGGCCGACAGCGTCGGGGCCTTTGTAACGGCCTACAATTCCCTCCACAGTTATCACACAAAGAATTCAGCGCCTGGTACCAGACTTGTCCACTAAACTACTCAGGATTTACCAATCCTTGTCACAAGCTGCCATTGGATGGCGTCACTGGGATAGCCAGTGCGTCAAAACACCATCCCCAGGCATATTGGGTCATTACTGACCATTCTACCTGACTGGCTCATTCCAGTCACTGTCTCTTACTCCAGGCACGCACAAGAAACAATTTCATAGCTTCAATGATACTCAAATTGCACTCCTGATCCAATCCAGCAAGACAGCTTATACCGCAATCATCTTCAGCACATCTGGCATACCACTCATTCTCTCCATACTGCTCAAGCACCACATTCATAAAACTTTCTCTCTCTTGCTCATACTTACTACATTCCAGCACAAAATGCTCAATTGTTTCCTCCACTCCACTAATACACTGCCGACATAATCTGTTATTATTCTCATTCTACCTCCATGTACGTCTGTTCACACTCAATGACTTACATCTCACAGCAAACAAGAGTTGACTTCCAAAACTACCATCATAGAACATCTCAAACTGAGGTGCTTCTTTTTTCATATACCAGTCAAGTGTAGGCTTCCGCACCATGCTAAGCCTCCACTTATTCAATCCATACTCTTTTGTTTTCCTCTCAATCTCTTTCTTCCACCTCTTGCAGTCCCACTCAGGCCCTACACCTCCAGGATTTATTAAACTCCAGTCATCCACAGGTCTCCCAATTCTAACATGAATAATCTTTTGCATACTAAGCTTCCTTGCATGCCCCCAACACACTTTCTCCCAATAGCTTACACTCAGATTCCATTCAAAAATTCGCTTCACCCATCTGCTATTCTGCATTCTTTCAATTCTCACCTTATAATTCAGCACCGCCTTCATCATTCTTTCTGAAAATAGGCTCCACCCAAGGTCACCTCTAATGGCTTCTGTAGCTGTCCATTTTGGAGCACCCAATGCTAACCGTCCTACCTTATTTTGTATTACATCCAGCTTTTCAAGATCACTTCCATTCCAGGCAAGAGCACTCATACCATACATGACACTAGGTACAGCAACATACTTCCACATTCCTCTCACACATTCATACTTGTTTGCTCTGTATCTGGCCACGCTACTTAATCGTCCACTCCACTGCATAGCTTTTGCCACTTTCTCACCCTTAGTTCTAGTGCATCCATCTTCACTTATCATACAACCTAGATATTTGTATTCTTTTGTTCTACCTATTCTGATTTCTCCAATATTCCACAGTCTGTCTCTATCAGTCTCATCACTATTTATAACCATAACCTTGCTTTTGTTGGCACCGAAGTTCATCTTGAAATCTGTACTATATCCGTTCACAATGTCAAGCATCCTTTGCAGTTCATGTCCACATCCACTAACCACAACCACATCATCAGCATACAACAAACAGCTCAGTCTCTCATTACCAACTTTCAGTCCTAAGCCACTCCTTCTCCGTCGAACTGCTAATTCTTCTGTGTACAATCCAAACAACAGGGGAGACAGAGTACAGCCCTGTCTCACTCCTCTAACACTCCTCACTTGCCCCGTTTCCAAATTTCCTAACCTGTATATAGCGCTTGTGTTCTCATACAGACTTTGTACAATTTTTACTATTTTTCTGCTAAACCCAACTTTTCTCAGAACTTCAAGGAGCCTAACCCGATCCACTCTGTCATACGCTTTTTCAATATCCAGGAATGCTAAATACACCTTCTTATCATCCTTCCTCATTCGCTCAATTATTTCACTCACTACAAACAGATTATCTTCCCCACGTCTATCCTGCCTAAAACCATTCTGTTCTTCACCTAGGACTCCTAATTCCTCAACTAAATTTTTCATTCTCTCATTCAAAATACCACAAAATATCTTACATACAGTGTCACCCAGTGCAATTGGTCTGTAATTTTTAAGTTCTTTCATACTCTTATGTCCACCCTTATGCAACAGAACTACATTACACTTGTTCCAGTCATCCGGTACTCTTTCACTCTTCCATATCTCATCAAATAAACATTTCAACATACTGACCACACTCTCTCCTCCAAATTTATAGAACTCATATGGGATCTTATCAGGGCCACATGCCTTTCCATTTTTCACTTTCTTCAAAAAACTTACAATCTCCTCACAAGTGATTTCGTCTTCCATTTGCAGTTCACGTTCATCAATCAGAAAATTTATGGGTGCATTATCTGTAACCTGCTCATTCATTCCACCAATGTCCTCCCAGTATTCTTCAACTGCTTTCACCAGTTGCATCCTATCTTGCACACTGCAACCATTAACTACTAATTCATCAACTTGAACTTCACTACTTCTATCATTACCTTGTATAAACTTATACCAATCTTTTATTCCATCCGGACCTTTCTTACTTAGATTTTCAACTTGGTGTCTCTCCTCTTTAACTCTAGCCTCATTAATCATTCTCCTTACTTTCTTCTGCTGGTCCTTGTACTCATTCCATGCACTCTGCCATTCATCCTCAGTAATTCTGTTTCTTTCATACATTTTCCTCATACTGCGTTGTTTCTTATTTAAAGTCTTTCTTCTCATTCGTTCTTCCTTTATCTCAAAACAAAGGGTCTGTGTCGGCAGCTGTTTGTCGAAGAATCAAACTACTAAAAAATGGAGGAAAAATATATATGAGACTAATAGTTTCCAATAAAAGAACATAATATAACTCAATAATAAAAAAATTCTCAGAATACTAGTGATAAAATATTTTTAAAACATTGGTCAGTATTGAATTTAGCAAGTCAACGATTTTGAAAAAATTCTTGGAATACATAAGTAATTAGAGACATTTTAAGGATTTTATATGTATGATATTGTTCTCGCAAATGCGGATTTTCGAGATATAGCATAAATAATATTCAGGTAAGAATAGCATTAATGGCAGTTTTTGTATGGTTCTTTTCGTCAAAGATGGACGTGAAACACGCGCAGTTTTGGCGATCCGACATCGGTAAAGGCTCCCACTGTCCCACACAGTAGTTTGCAGTCAGTTGCTCCATCGGTCGTGAAGTGTAAACACGTCGCGGTGTTGCTATACGATTCAACTGTGTTGCCCAAAAGTGCGTTCGCGCAGTGAGTTATTTGTGAGTGATTTGTTATAAAAACCGGTTAAGTTAAGCACCAGTATTTTCGTACCTGGAAGAAAAGCCAGGAATATCATGGGTCCTGGCCCAGGTGGTGACCGCAAAGGCGGCACTAGTGCAAAAGTACAAGAGAAACCAAAAAACAGAACGAAACCTTACCTCGCAAAAGATACAACGGAAACTGAGAATCTTTCTCGCAAGCGACAATCTTCTTCTCCTCCTCCAACATCAGTGTCTTCAAAAAAACAAACTGTTGCTGAAGATAGTGACCGCTCAGTTATGAGTGGTATACTATCAGACTCGTGCGAAAGCCTCACTTCGGGGCAACCTAACCCAGCCCCGGTATCAGTCAAGAATACCGCCCAAAACCCCAAAAGTGCTCGACTGAACCTAAACGCCGAAGAAAATTCAGATAAAATTCCAAGCTCAACTCGAAATGTGTTAATAACAAGCATTGATCCCAAAATTTGCCTCGCCAAGATAAATCCTTTTCATCTAGCTAAATCCATCGATAAACTATGTGGCCCAGTAGAAAAAGTAACTCATCAAAAAACGGGAGCGCTACTAATCACAACCGAAACCCTAACCCAAGTCCACACGCTCCTAGAAGCCACCACCATCACGATAAACGGCTCTACAACTCCAATCTCCACCACCATAGCTTGGTCAACGCACTTCTCATACGGCAAACTTTTTGCCCCAGAACTGCAACAAGAATCCCTTTCATTCCTCCTGACTATACTTAAAGAAAACAAAGTTGTCGGAATCCGAAAGCTCTTCGCAGATCCCAATAGGGCCGCAGTTCCCCTGTACGTACTAACGTTCCTAAGCCCAACTCCTCCGGACAAACTCCGAATAGGATATGTAGATTACGCAATCGACAAGTACTACCCCAGCCCCCTCCGCTGTGGACAATGCTGCCGTTATGGGCACTCCAAAGCGAGATGCTCACAAAAGGAACCAAGCTGCAGCCATTGCAGTCAACGAGGTCACACCTATGAAGAATGCCCATCACCAAATGACCCCCCCGTATGCGCCAACTGCAAAGGCAACCACTCAGCCATCTCTCGATCATGTGCAGCATACGAAACTGAAAGCAGAGCATGCAAACTCACTACTGATGAAGGCCTAAGCTTTGCAGATGCCAGAGCGAAGGCCAGAGACGAAGGAAACGCAAATATCACAAGCACAATTCGTTCAAAAAATGCTTCAAATCAACCAACCTCCCCTCCAGATATAACTTCCATCCAAGCATTTCCCACACTCACTCAGCTCATGCAATGTAATGATGATCTTCCCCCTACCCCTGGTAACTGCTTCAACACCACAGCGGCCCCCTCGTACAACAGTCGAGAATCGACCAACTCTCCTTGGATAACTCAAGAGCAACAAAGCCGCCCAAACACCGGCTCTCTTCGCACTTCCGAGGTAAACATCAACTTGAGCCAGCCTCTACTTTTACCTAACCCCCATGCCACTAATCTCTCAGCCCATGCCCAGTCACTTGTTTCTCAATCCAACGCAAAACCTCAGTATCCCTCATCCCAGCTTCACTCATCCCATCCCCATCCATACCAAATTCACTCATCCCCACCCGACTCATCCCCAACTGACTCATCTCCGCCTCTCTCCTCCCATTCTCACCCTCCCCAATCGCACTCATCTCAGCCCCAATCATCCCAACCACGCTCATCTCAGCCACGCTCATCTCGGCTTCACTCATCCCAGCTTCAAACGTCTCAGCCTCACTCGTCTCAGCCTCACTCGTCTCAGCCTCACTCGCCACAGCCTCAATCGCCCTCACTCAACACGCACCACTCTCAGTCTCATCAAATCTACATGCCTCCAATTAACCAACTCATCATCCAACTTCTGCCAATAATCATACGTCTCTTCCTCTCCACAAAAATTAGCGAAAAAGTAGAATGCTTCACGCAGATAGGTCAACTCCTGAAAGCGGACTCAATCGTAAGCAAATCCATAGCTCAACTAGGCCATTCATCTCTATTTCAAAGATGCTAAACCTAACCCTTATGCAATGGAACGTCAGGTCATTCTTTGCAAGAGCGCCACACCTCGCAAAACTAACCTCAGAGCAATATCCAGACATCATATGCCTTCAAGAGACCCACCTCGCTCCTGGCGTTCGCTTCTCTCTTAATGGTTACACTCAGCCCGCTGCTCGTTGTGAGCGGGTGTGTGGGGGAGGCGGTGGTGTGATGGTGCTCGTCAAAAACAAGCAACCGCACACTATCCTCACCATAACCACATCCCTGGAGGCATGTGCCGCACGAGTTTTTCTTCCTAACTTCACTATCACTGTCTGTTCACTCTACCTCCCCCCCTCACTACCTCTCACTGTTCTACAAGCCGAACTTCCCCTACTCCTGCAACTACTGCCACGCCCATTTCTTATATGTGTTGACGCGAACGCCCATCATCCATCATGGGGATCCCCACAGGCTGACTCCAGAGGGGACTTCATCAATCAATGGCTAACCGACAACAACCTATGTCTCTTGAACAACAGCGAACCAACATATCTAAGCCCATCTGGTATATATACCCACATTGACCTGTCTATTGCCACCCCAGAGGTAGCACCACTGCTGACATGGCAACCCCATAGCAGCCCCAATACGAGTGACCACATACCCATAACAATAACAACTGCCCTCCCAACTCCCCAGACGGAACTCTCGAGATGGCAGCTGAGAAAAGCCAACTGGACAGCGTACCAATCGAATCTCGCTCTCCCCACCGAATTTCTCTCACCAACACAGGCTTGCGGTGCTATTACGACAGCCATAATGAAGTCTGCCCTGGAAAATGTCCCGACAACCACCAGAACCAAACACCCTTCAGCCAATTGGTGGACTCCGGAATGCGCTGCTGCACGCCGAGCCAAAAACAGAGCACTGACAAGATACAAAAACCACTTAGGAAACATGCCACTCTGGATCGCATTCAAACGCGCCAGAGCTGTCTTCCGATCCACAGTCCTCGAGGCGCGTAAAAGTAGCTGGAGCACTTTTTTGTCCACAATGAACATGAGCGCAAACAGCACCACTGTATGGCGGAAGATTCGTGCCTTGTCCAACAAAGCTCCGGTGAAATCCATAGTACTGCAAATAAATAACTCCACCACAGCTGACCCAAATGCAGTCTCAAACGAGCTAGCTACTCACTTCGCCAGGCAAAGCAACGGCAAAACTCAAAATGCAGCATTCAAAGCACACCAGAACACAGTTGCAGTATCGCTCCCCACTTTTACGCGCAGACCTACTCCCTGGTATAACTCAGGCTTTGAAATGCACGAACTAAAACGAGCAATTTCCACCTCCACATCCAAGGCTCCCGGCGCAGACAGAATCCCTTTCTCGTTTCTACAACACCTCAGCGACCACCAAACACAGGGTCTGCTCAACTTCTACAACTACCTCTACGACACCGGTTTCCCTCACCAATGGAGAGAATCAATAATCATTCCGATTCTCAAACCTGGCAAAGTAGCAACGTTGGCCACATCTTACCGCCCAATCGCCCTCACAAACTGCCTGTGCAAGGTGATGGAAAAAATGGTCAACTGGCGCCTGCAAGCACTCCTAGAACGAACATCTTTCTACGACCCGTGCCAGAGTGGCTTCAGAGCCGGGCACAGCACTGCAGATGCACTAGTAAGGCTCGAGACTTCAATTCGCGAGTCCTTCTTCCGTGGGAACTTTTGTGTGGCGGTCTTCCTCGATATAACCAAAGCCTTTGACTCTGTGTGGCATCATGGCATCCTTCTGAAGCTTCATACAATGGGCATCGATGGCAACATAGCTTGTTTTATAGCCGACTTCCTGAAACTGAGAACTTTGAGAGTCCGCATAGGAGACGGGCTATCCTCGTCCCATCCGCTGTACGCTGGTGTCCCGCAGGGATCTGTGATAAGCCCTACACTTTTTCTAATGCTCATCAATGACCTCTTCTCAAATATTCCCCGAGGCATGGAGCACTCGCTGTTTGCAGATGATGGCGCTATATGGGTGACCAGTCACTCTCTACCAAACGCAGTTGCGCAAATGCAGCAGGCTCTGCACAAGATCGAAGAGTGGAGCAGCAAGTGGGGACTTTCTATATCCCCTACTAAAACGACAGCCATCGTCTTCACTCTGAACCGTCCTAACTCTATACCCCCACTCTTGTTGAATAATACTCCTCTCTCGTATGTGAAAACAGTAAAATTTCTCGGAATGACCCTCGACTCTCACCTCACATGGGGCGTGCACATTTCTAGTCTTGTCTCGCGAACCCAAAGCGACCTCCGCCTCCTCTCCATCATTGCAGCCAAGAGGTGGGGCGCTGATTTTTTCACTCTCCGCCAACTTTACAACACACTGATCCGCTCCAAACTTGATTATGGCTCTTTTCTTTTCTCCACTGCTGCACCATCACACTTGGCACGCCTCGATCGAGTGCAATACGCCGCGGCAAGGGTGATGTTGGGGGCTCTGCGCTGTACTCCGACCATAAAACTCGAAGCTGAGGCAGATCTAACTCCTCTCCATGTACGACGGCGGCAATTACTCTCTGGATACTGCTCGCGTATTCTTTCCATCCCCAGGCACCCAACTCGCTTACTCCTTCTAAACTATTACCCGTTCCTGTTTTATAGCGTCATTCCACGCCCACTACCGTTCCCTGGCAGAGCCCTAAATGAATTCAAGTCACTAAGCATGGAATTTTCCGACATACAGGTCATACCCATGTCTTGCAGATATATCCGCCCAACTATCCCAGTGCATAAATCATTAGCCTTCCAAAATAAGAACTCTCTATCCAATGAACAGTGGAACCAGGCATTCAGCGATCTGATAGAGCACAACTACCCAAACCGCATCCTTATCTTCAATGATGGCTCCGTACAAGACAACTCTGCAGGCTGCGGTATCTACTCTGAAACATTCAACCTCAAAGCGAAACTCCCCGATCACTCCTCTATCTTTACCGCCGAACTTTATGCCATCTACTCTGCAATTAAGTTTATCTCCAAGTCAGAAAAAAGATACGTCATTTTTTCCGACTCTCTCAGTTCAATCTACGCTCTCCTATCCCATTCGCCACCAAATCACTACCTTATCCCGTGGATTCTCGAAGAGATGGCCTCGATGCAACCGGACCAGGTCTACATTGAGTGGATTCCTGGTCACGTGGGTATCCGGGGTAATGAGCTCGCCGATCAACTAGCAAGGGATTCCTTGACTCTGCCTTTAGTCGCCAAGTTGCCTCCCAGTGGAACAGAGATTCGCAACAAACTTAAAACACACTACCGCCAGGTGTGGCAAGTGGCTTGGCGCGGACTTCCTCAGACTGTTACCTGCATGAACCACTCCCTAAATAATCCAGTTCCATCCTGCCTGCCAAGACAATTACAAGTCTCATATACTCGACTTAGGCTGAACACTTGCCTCATCACTCATGCTCATTTCTTTGCCAAATCCCCTCCTCGCTCGTGCCCTATCTGCCACGAAAATATCACTCTGAAGCACATATTCATCGAATGCCCTGCATACGATCATCACCGCGGTCACCTCCGTCAAGCATGCCTTGAGAATAATCTGCCCTTCTCATTGACCTCAGTGCTGACCAAGCCAATTTCACCAAAGCTGGTGGTCGACTATTTGAAGAAGACAAGTCTTCTTGGCTCTATATGAAGCAGTCCGCAAAGTGGCATCAAGCGCATTGTGGGCGCCAATACCAGCATCGGGTGACGCGCCGTACTCTAAAAAAGTAAAAAAGTAAGTAAGTAGTTTGCAGTGGAGTGGACGATTAAGTAGCGTGGCCAGATACAGAGCAAACAAGTATGAATGTGTGAGAGGAATGTGGAAGTATGTTGCTGTACCTAGTGTCATGTATGGTATGAGTGTTCTTGCCTGGAATGGAAGTGATCTTGAAAAGCTGGATGTAATACAAAATAAGGTAGGACGGTTAGCATTGGGTGCTCCGAAATGGACAGCTACAGAAGCCATTAGAGGTGACCTTGGGTGGAGCCTATTTTCAGAAAGAATGATGAAAGCGGTGCTGAATTATAAGGTGAGAATTGAAAGAATGCAGAATAGCAAATGGGCAAAGCGAATTTTTGAATGGAATCTGAGTGTAAGCTATTTTGAGAAAGTATGTTGGGGGCGTGCAAGGAAACTTAGTATGCAAGAGATTATTCATGTTAGAATTGGGAGACCTGTGGATGACTGGAGTTTAATAAATGTTGGAGGTGTAGGGCCTGAGTAGGACTGCAAGAGGTGAAAGAAAGAGATTGAGAGGCAAACAAAAGAGTATGGATTGAATAAGTGGAAGCTTAGCATGGTGCGGAAGCCTACACTTAACTGGTACCTATATGAAAAAGGAAGCACCTAAGTTTGAGATGTTCTATGATGGTAGTTTTGGAAGTCAACTCTTGTTTGCTGTGAAGTATAAGTCATTGAGTGTGAACAAACGTGCATGGAGATGGAATGAGAATAATAACAGATTATGTTGGCAGTGTAATAGTGGAGTGAAGGGAACAATTGAGCATTTTGTGCCGGAATGTAGTAAGTATGAGCAAGAGAGAGAGTTTCATGAATGTGGTGTTTGAGCAGTATGGAGAGAACGAGTGGTATACCAGATGTGCTGAAGATGATTGTGGTATGAGCTGTAATATTGGATTGGGGGTGTAATTTGAGTATCATTGAAGCTAAAAAAGTTTTTCTGGTACGTGCCTGGAGTAAAAGAAATTGACTGCTAACTAAGCCAATATGCCATAAGAAAACTAATCATTTCTGAACATCCTGTGAGAACAAAGATACAAGATTATTATTCTTTCTTTATTTCAGAAAATAGCCCTGACCCTCTTCCTGTTTCTGGATGTGTGCATCATCTACTAAAAGAACTCAACATAAAAACTGAGACTATAACACGTATAGAAACAAAAGAAAAATATGATATACCAGAGATACACTGCCAGCGCAGCTTTAAACTGCAACAAAAAGACACCGTCTCAAAGTCATTGGACACTCTTGCTTTGGCTCCTGCAGGAGTCCTATGATAATCAAAGGGAAATTTACAGAGATGGCTCAATTCAAGATAATAAAGTAGGGATTGGCATATCTTCCAAAAAAACGGTATCATGGCAAGGTTACCAAATAGAACTTCAATTTTCACAGCTGAATGAACTGCAATTT
Organism: Morinoia aosen; assembly: GCA_030386875.1. Lineage (NCBI taxonomy): Eukaryota > Metazoa > Arthropoda > Malacostraca > Amphipoda > Talitridae > Morinoia > Morinoia aosen. Next base: position 40,482,767 of record CM059574.1, read on the forward strand.
CTTATGCCATCAACTGCATAGAAAACAAACCAGGGGAATTGATTCTGTTTACAGACTCCTTAAGTTCTGTTCTGGCCTTGAACCAGCTATTGCCCTCAAAGCACTTCTTAACAGTTGAAAACAAAAAGCTTATGCATTAACTACCTTCAAACAAGTTAATAATGTTAACAAGTTAATGGTGCCTACATGGCACCAAGCCATGTAGGTATATCAGGAAATGAATAAGCAGATGAGCTAGCCAAAGTGGCATGTAAGCTCAACACAGCTCCAAATTCTTAGCTCATCATGACCTCAAATCTTATATCAAGAAGGATTTCAATTATAAGTGGCATCAAGAATGGGATCTAAACCCAACGGATTACCATGACATGAAACCTTTAATAAAACCTACAGAATGTATTACATCTGAAGACATCAAGTAATTCGTGAAAAAAATTTGGCTACTCACTACTCGGTTAACTCATAAGTATTTTTTCTTGAAGCTTCCACATTCTCAGTGCCAGCTGTGTGGATGTCAGATGACTCAGATCAGCATACACCATATGCTAATTGATTCCCCAATGCATGTTGCCCAAAGAATGTCTCTCAAAAAAATAGGCAAATAATAATAACTTAACTTTCAACTTGGAAACTCTTCTTAGCGACAAGTTTGATTCAAAGCTGCTACTTGACTTTCTACATGATTGCCAGCTTGCCAAGGAAATTTGTAATGCTCTACATGCTAGAAGCTCAAATATTAGACACTGAAACGTTTAATTGGTGAGAAGTCTGAAAAGCAACTAAGTACAGTAAATTAGAAGTATCCTCAGTGGGAATGTCAGTGGCTGGAGCATCTTTGACTTGAAGGATGGTGGCACAGTAGGAAGAGTGCTAGAATGTGTTGAGGCTATAAATGTGTATGCAAACTTGTAAATATCACGTCAAGACATTTGCTTGAAATAATGCGAGATATGTTTTTGTTGGTATTGCAATCTGTATCCCTAGTTAGGTGTTTATAAAACTGCAACATGGACGAACGTACTGTGTTGGTACCTCGGTGGGGTTTCAGCGTAAGGCGCCTGGCCATAAATGGGTGGGTAGGCCCCAGGAGGTCTGGCTGCCCGAAGTGTTCGAATGTTGCCTGGTGTAGTGGATAATAAAGTTGAGATCATTGATCACTTGTATGATAATAGTGGTGTTGTGAGGGTTAAATTTAATTTCATGGTGGCTTAGGTCATATTTTGGATTTGAAAAATGTGTGCCACTAATGTAACAATAATTTAGTTTTATTTGTATAGGGGATGTGAAGGTTCATGTTGAGATTTTGAGACTATGCATCCAGTGTGGTTTTTGTTAGGGTAAGCTCCATTATTTTGACCATTCCTCATTATCATACAGAAAGCATTCATGTAGAAATAACTCCTCTAGTTATTAAATATCAACTCCAGTTACCTAATACTAGTTGTGTTATTTCCATTTAAATGCTATATGGATGATATTGGGAGCAGTCCAAATAACAGAACTTACCCTAGTTGAATCACCAGCAAACCTGTGTCTGATGCTTGGCTACAATACTGTAATACCCTGAACTTGCCCTCTTTCTGTAATGGTGCCCTGCGCATTAATAATATCTTGTAAAGTAAACCAACCTAAAACAAAAAGGCCAAAACAGATCTCATGATCATGGCACTCACTGTAACATTTACTAAACTTTTTAAATCTTGAAAAACTGCAAATATGTTGTTAACTTTGGCAAGATTGTCAAAGTGAGAGATATCTAGTCTATGACCAAAGCTGTCATTAAATGAGTTCATTATTATTGTAGTAAGGTCCAGCTTAGTTTTTTAACTGAGAAGGGCTGCATGTGTAAGTTTTTAAAATTTGCCTTATTGCTCCTAGGTTTACAATTTAAACTGAAAAGGTTATACACTTTTGGAATTTGTTTTGAAAATATTAAAATACGTCTCTTCAGACTAGTGAGCAGTAGTCAAAATGTAGTAATACTATCAGCCAAATGACCAAAATTTTAGGTTTTTTGTATAATGTGTTCATAGTCCAATGAATAAAACATTGAAGTTTCTGCTAATTTTGTTAACTAAAATGTTTTCATGTAGGGTTCAAATGTTGTGTTATGCCAAACCAAACACTTTTATCTTTTTTACTTTCCAGTTCTGTTTCATTTTTAAAATTCAATATCATAAACTGGCCTTGCATGATCACCTTGAAAATTATTGCATCCAACCATTTTCTTATACATTGCTTCATACATAAACAATTTTCAGCAAAATGTCAGCAGATGACATCAACCCAGGTGAAGGGAAAGTAGCCATTGGTTTCTTGGAAGATGCAAAACCATGGTTGCTGCAAAGTAAATTCTTCCCAAGCAAGGTAAGCATTTCCATAGAGTATTTAACCCTTTCAGTACAACAATTCAAATGGTTTGGGTAAAAACTTCCTGGGGAAAAAGTTGTCATTACCCTGAATTTTCAGTGAAATTGTCCTTGTGTGGATGCTTTTAGCTTGAGCAAGTGCCTACTTCTTTATTTTAATTTTAAAATTTTTTGAATCTTGGAAGCTCTATGCTTGGTGAGAGAAATTTCTGATGTTGATGATACAGTTTTGTATTTACGAAGAAATTATTTATAAGTTTTTGCTGGAATTTACCCAAAAATAAACAAAGTTCAGAAAAAACTTGCTCAAGTTAAATGTAAAGGGTATTGAATTTGTTGCACGGACCCTGTAGCATGAACTTACGCTTGCCTATGACAGGGTCCCAATGGTAGCCTATGGTAATTTACATGCGCAGGCTTGTGGAATTGTTTAAATACTAGTTTAAAGAATTTTTGTAATTTCCCTAATTTTGTTATTTACTCCAAAATATTCCCTCACTAGTTAAATTACTTTAAAACTAGGTTAGATGCCCTAAACTGGAAGCAATAGCCAACTTGGCAATGGATTAGCCGTCAGTACCAAAAGGGTTAACATACCTACGTTTATTCAGTTAGTGTGCTTTGATTGCAGATAAGTTGAGGTATGCATTAGTATTGTTGTTTTATAATTGTATGGCTTTTGAGACTTGTCTACTTCAATATGATTGCATTCATGAATGAGGTGTTATCAATATCCTTTTCAATGGTCAATGTAAAGAGACCCTAGGCCAGAATCCAAAATATCGTAAATTTTCTGTTTTTTTTTTTTTTCACACAAGTTAGCCTGTAGAGAACTTCCTCACCAATCTAACAACATGCTTCAGTTTCTTGTAGAAGTTTTCATTTGTCTTGAACTTAATAGTGAGGTCCAACAGTATCAGGGCCTTTGTAATGGCCAACAATTCCCTTGGCAATACTCACAATAATCTTGCAAGAATTTAGTGCCGTGTACCAGACTTGTCAAATTAATTTATTCAGGATCCACCAATCCTTGTCACAAGCAACCATTGGATGGCATCACTGGAATAACTAGTATGCCAAAAAAACACCCTCAGGCATGAACCGCATGGTGGGCCACTACAACCTTACTCTACATGACTAATTTGTTCCAGGCACACACAAGAAAAATTTTCATATCATGCGTCAAAATTCAAATTACACTACTGATCCAATCCAGCAAGACGGCTCATACCACAATCATCTTCAGCACATCTGGTATACCACTCATTCTCTCCATACTTCTCAAATACCATATTCATGAAAATCTCTCTTTTGCTCGTACTTACTGCATTCCAGCACAAAATGTTCAATTGTTTCCCCCACTCCCCTGTCACACTGCCAACACAATTTATGATTATTCTCATTCCACCTCCACATGCGTCTATTCACCATCAATGCCTTACACCTCACAGCAAACAAGAGTTGGCTTCCAATACTACCATCATAGAACATCTCACATTTAGGAACATTTTTTTGCATGTACCAGATTAGTGTAGGTTTTTGTGTCATACTGAGCAACCACTTGTTCAATCCAAAGTCTTTTGCTTGCCTCTCAATCTCTCTTTCCACCTTTTGCAGTCCCACTCTGGTCCTTTACCTCCAGCATTTGTTAAAAGCCTGTCATCCACAGGTCTCCCAATTCTAACAGGAATAATCTTTTGCATGCTTAGTTTCCTTGCATGCCCCCAACATGTTTTCTCCTATTGGCTTGCACTCAGATTCCTATAAAAAATTGGTTTTACCCACCTGCTTTTCTGTATTCTCTCAATTTTCACCTTATAATTGAGCACAGCTTTCATCATTCATTTTGAAACTAGGCTCCACCCAAGGTCACCTCTAATGGCTTCTGCAGCTATCCATTTTGAAGCACCCAATGCTGGACGTCCAGCGTCCTACCATATTCTGGTTCACATCCAGCATTTTAAGGTCACTTCCAGTCTTGGCTAAAGTACTCATTCCATATATGACACTAGGGACAGTAACATCTTTCCACATTCCTCTCAACATTCATACGTGTTGTCTACTACAGCATACAGAAGGCCACCCAAAATCCAAAAATTATCTATTTATTATCTTATATTATAGAGATTTTTTTTCTGAATATAAACAATATGCGCTTTGTAAGTGTGTTTGTTCATTGTTAGAGCTTGTGAAAGGCTTACGTCACTACAGTTCCAGGTGATGAGTTTGTCAGGCTCTCCTGGAAACTTCAACTTGTTGACAGTTTGAATGGTACTTCTCCCACAGTTTTATAGGTAAAAGAGTGATAAATATATTAATCAATATTAGTTTAAAAAAATCTAAGATTTGGTGTATGGGTTATTTGGAAAAATATTCAATGTAAAAATCAAAACAGATAATGTCAAAATTTTAAAAAATGCATTTTTTAAGAAGGCGAGAGATTTTTGCTGAAAGGCGTCCAGCAGACGAGACTTAGACATACAGCTCACACTCAAAATGCTTTGGAACAAAAACAAAACATTCTGTTACACACAGTAAACAAATTCTGAGTTAGGTTAAGCTGCAGACCACTCAGTGTACTGAGTTGGTTAAGCTCTCCTGAAAACCTGAAGTTGTTGATGTTTGAAATAGATCTCCTACAGTTTTGGAAGTACATAGGGGCAAGCATATCAATCAATAGGGCTTGAATAAAGCTAGAAAATAGTGCAATCAATGTTTAAAAATTTGATTTATGGTAAAAATTATTTTAGACATAAGACCAAAAAATAGAAGAAATTGATTTTTTTTTAGAAAATATTCTTGAAACTCAACAAATCGAAATATCTAACTGCATGAAGTTTTAGAGAATACATTTAGTATCTAAAAATATGTTGCTGGTTATATGACTTCAAAATTGTAGTAGAACTATTTTCTACACTTATTTTTTTAGATATTTCTTAAATAAGTTAATGTTCTGAAAAAATTGCATTAAAACAGATGAATCTAAAAAAATTTTGCATCATTTTACACCTATAATAAAAACTTTTGAAAAATCTTAAAAAATTGCCTTTCTTCAGCTATACAGGTCCGTTAATTCATTTTATATGGTTAAGGCTGTAAAGGTAATGACTATTTTTCTGACTAGATGTGAGTAGCTATGAAGTACAAAATTTGTAAAATTAACTATTTTTTATATGCTCAGAAAGGATAAATTGAACAATTTGGAGCTCTTATTTTAATTATAGCTAAAAAATTGATCATTCTTCTCAATGAAACAGAAGTGCATATTGGCTTTTTTGGCTTTTTCATTGGCTTTTCATGAGTGTAGATTAGGATATGTTAGGTAATATTGACAGAATTTTTTCATGACCCATATGATGTTTCATATGGGTCATCATCATGCACTATCTGTTGTGGCCTTGTGTATTCTGTAAGAATATTTAATGCCATGACTAGCTTAATGATGACATTGTCAGTGGAATTTCCACAGCTCCTGTTACTACCTAAGAATACCCTTGGTTTATTTGTTTGGAGTCCGCTCCTTCCATTCTACTATCAGGCTTATAAGGAAAGTTATAATGACTGTCTCTGTGATACAATTTTACCAGTGCACAAGGGCAAGAATATTTTTTACCACGGGTACTGTTAGGATGGATATATCTGTCATCCACATCTGAAAAATTCCTTCAAGAAAGGTATGGAATCCCGTCATTTTTGGTGGGCCGTGCACACTAGTGTCAATATATTGATCATATGTGAATGGCGTACTGATGGGCTGATGAAAATAGTGATGCAGTCAAGAGTGCTCAGAAATCTCATCAATATTTGAACATTCCCGGATTTGTGGAAAGTATTATATTCATAGTATGAACGCAACCACAATATTTCTGTCAGTACAGGCGTAGCCATCATAGGGTGAGCGACCACTTCCTTAAGGAGTCCTAGCAACTATTAATGAAAATATTGACAGAACATTATTGATCTTGCAAACTCGATACTGTCAATATCCGATACTGTCAATAAAAATACTGTCAGTACATATTGATCATGTGTACGCTGGAAAATTAGAGGAAAATTTGTTTGTGTGTTAATCCTGAAGAAGACATATTTAGAATCTGTAAGTGCAAACATAGCTCAAAAATGAGATTATATAAACTATTTTCAATTCAATAGTTTTCCTTTTTCTTATGAACTTCATACAGCCATCTTATGTGAGTTGACATTAAATTGCAGGTTGGAGGGCTACCTGCGTGGCTTGCTTTGGACAACATCCCTCCAGTGCGCAAGCTGAGCTGCCAGTCGTGCAGTCTGCCACTCACATTCCTGTGCCAGCTCTACCTCCCTAACTCTGAACACGACTACTCCTTTCACAGGTATCACAGCTGAGCTTTCAAAATTTGTCGTTAATCTTATGGCCTTGTTATCTGGACGTTTCATATGGGTCATCATCATGCACTATCTGTAGTGGCCTTGTGTATCCTGTGAGAATATTTAATGCCATGCTAAATTTGTGTGTTTCCTATTTTGATTTTTTGTGTGCTCTTGAAAAACCTTTGAAGCTTTTTTTTGAAATCTTTGTCAAGGCTGCTGTTTCTGTGTGCTATATTATTGTGCTTGAATTAGTCTTGAGCCTGAAACATCTAACTTGCTCACGTTCTGCAATTTTGTGAGGTGAGCTGAATGTTTTTTCTTCCTAATTAGCTTGTACGCTGTTGAAATTTACATCCATTGATATTGTGGCTTTGATTTTTTTTCATTTTCCTATTGTCTTGTGTTCATTTTGATTGATTTTCTTTTATATTAAGTTGAATTTTGTTTTGTTCTGTGTCTTTATTTTACTGATATAATTTCCAATCTAGATTTTTCTGCCTTGTGAGATTAATTTTTTTTATCAAATATGTTCAGTTGTTTTTATTTTATTAACACTTGGTCATGGAAGTTGCTTGAAGTTCTTAGGCTAATAAATAAGTTACTCATTTGTTTCAGCTGCCAATTCAGTACCTCACATCCATGCTTCTTACTCTTGACCTCATCTTATCTTTACTGTACAGTAAATCCCATTCATCAATTCTTTGTTTTGCTCACATCATTCTGCACATTTTATTCTAGTTTTTGTGCCTCTGGATTTTGTCATTCATTTTTTCCTATGGAAAATTTACTAAAAACCATGGTTTCATTTTACCACTTGTTCAATACTGCCTTTGTGATTGAGATCAATGAAATATTAAAAGAAATTTTGACCCCGCAACAACTTAGGAATGCTAAACCTCAATAATCAGGTTATTTGCCCTGAATATTGTCAGAGCATTCTCTAGCCTCCCTAGGGGTGTAGGATAGGCGCTAAGCTTAGGTTAGTTACATTTGTCTGTTCTATATACTTTTGGTACAAACTTTGGCTACTAGTAGAAAATACAAATTTAAACACTTTTTCATCAGTGAAAAAATATTGAAAAACGCTTGGTTTTTTAATTATTGGGCTTAACAGTTTTTAATGCTGCGCTTCAAGAACTCACGGCAATCCTAGTTAACCACATGCACTAATGTTTAATAATAACACACGAGGGTAATGAAAAATGATAAATAACATGAGGTACTTTAATAAAAAATAGAAAGTAACGCATCAAAGTAGGTGTTCAAAATTTTGACCATTAACGTTGATACACGCACGACACCTTCGTCGAAGCGAGTTGCGTACGTTGCCAAACATTCCTGGGTTGTCAGCGATATCTCCAGCAGCGACTGCAATTCGAGCAACAAGGTCTTCTTCCAACTCCACAGGTGTTGCATAAATCAGAGATTTCAGGTCCCCCCATAAGAAATAATCTAACGGAGTCAAATCATGTGATCTCGGTGGTCAGGGCAAAGCACCACCACGACCAATCCATCGATTTGGAAATTGTTGGTCAAGAAACCGTCACACATTTAGAGCATAGTGTGCCAGAGCTCCATCGTGTTGAAACCAAAGTCGTCTACGAATACCTAATGGCAAATTTTCCAATAAACCAGGAAGGACTTCTTCAAGAAAGATTTTGTACACATCTCCAGTAAGACGCTCTGGCAGAATGTATGGACCAATGAGTTGATTGTGCACGATACCTGCCCAAACATTGACAGTGTAACGATGTTGGTGATGACGTTCATGGATGACATGAGGGTTGTTCTGCTGCCATGAGTGAAAGTTATGATAATCAAAAATTCCATCTCGGCTGAAGGTCGCTTCATCAGTAAACAACACACACTCGGCAAAATTGGCATCTTCTACCCTCCGATCTAAAAACCACTGCGCGAATTGCTCACGAGGACCATAATCAACGGGAAGGAGACCCTAGACTCTCTGGAAGTGATACGGATGATAATTATTCCGGTTCAATACATGCCACACTGTACTATGGTCACGAATACCCAAAGATGCTGCTGAGGCACGGGTGCTCGTACGTGGGTTTCTACGGAAATGTTCCAACACTTTTTGCTCTCGATGATAATTTATTGGGCGACCAACGTCTACTCTGTTTGCACTAAAACTGCCGGTTTCTGTCAATCTTCGGTGCAATGCAGTGAATAATCGATGATCAGGGACTTCTCGATTAGGGTAACGTTCGTGATAGATTCTCGCGGCACGTCTTGCATCACCATTAGCACCACCAATTTGTAAGGCAATACATCTTACCCCTTCAGTCAGTGCCACGATGCTAACTGACAAAAGATACACATACGCTTCTCACCAGGGGTCGCTAACGTTGACTAGGAATTTCTAGAAATTTCCTGAATCTGTGAATTAATGTTTTAAACTGTAAATAAAACATGTTTGATTCTGCCAACACTTGTTCATTCTAATTCCCCATATTGCCCTTATTCCTGTCTGTTGCAAAATCGCTGTTGTGTTCTCGTAGAGTAGCATTAAAAACTTCTAAGCCCAATAATTAAAAACTAAGTGTTTTTTAATATTTTTTCACTGACGAAAAAGTTATTAAATTTGCATTTTCTACTAGTAGCCGAAGTTTGTACCAAGAGTTCCACCAACACCCTGTATAACCCCCCCCCTCCTCATCCCTCCCAGTGGAGATACTGTTGGGTTACCTTAGCCATGCCAAGCATAGATAAGAGTTCGGGATTTCTACCTTTTGTGCATGCTTACTTTTTTCAGTTTTAATAACTCCTTTGCTATCTTTTACTTGCCTTTTCTTCTTTTTCATTCCTAACTTGCTGTTTCTGTGAGCAGAGCTTCCTGTGTGGAAACATAAAATTATGCAAAGATTCCCCATTTTCTACAGTCCATACTAAATGGCCCCTTCTCTTCACTCTCTTGAGATTGCCTTTGTGGAGGCTCAGAAATCTTGAACTAATAATGTTTAATAGTTCAAGGCTGTTAGTGACCATAGTTTAATTAATTACTATCAGCAGTTATTGAGAGTTCAAGGCTGTTGATAACTATTTAGAATAGTATTTATTTGACAATCAAGGAGCTACATTTAACAGGATATCTACAGGCTGATGATGGATCGTGTAACCCTGAGCCTTCTAATCACAGTGTCATTTTACTCATTTATTCTTGCACTTATGTCCCCTCCGAGAGACGTAACAATTGTATCAATGGGAATTAGAGCTCTCAGGACAGGTGTGAGGTCTCAAATTGAAGGAATTTTTTTTTTCAAGTATACTATTGTTTGTATTGTTAAGTATACAATCTAACAATATTTTTTTGTTCACTGCTGTTTTTTCTTTTTTCAACTCCTATTACATTCTAATTCAACTAATTAATACCTTGTTTCATGATTAGTTTTATTTTTGCTGTCTGTGCAAATACATGGAGGACACACCTGTCTAGCTTCTCTGTCTCCGTAGTTCTATACTTAAAGGTGCTTTTTCCCTTCTCTCTTAACCCGTCTCCACATGGCGGACCTACTGGGAGGTTTGAAGAAAATGGGTCGACTGTGCAACTTACTGTACTTTCATTAATCATGTTAGAAGTTTCATTGGGGGTTCATTGTAAAGAGAGAGAGTTGCTCTTTCTGTCAGTGGGAAAAAAATGCTGCTACCCCAACAAAAATCTACGAAATTTGAGTTTTCATTTCGGTAAAACACAAAAAACAGAAATCAGAAAATCACTGGCCATTTTTTATTTATTGCACTTTCATGTTTTTTTATGATGCATTTTCATAGATTCTGAGTTGCTGAATCTTGTGGTATGTGAATTTTTTTTCAGGTCCAATAGTTCCGGAGTTATGTGCACTATATGTAAAACACAGTTTTTATTTATTAGTTCATTTTGTGTATAGGCTGTTATCAAGCAGTTTCATTGTTTATAAAGAGTTTGATATGCATAGAGCTTTTCCTCCCAAATACAATGGTGGTATTATTTTTTGCCTAGGAGTAAATCTGTGAATTTGGACTCCCATTTTTGGAACAAAAACATAAAAAAATAATAATGATGGCGACCTTCTAAGAGGCAGAGTGTGTGCTGGTATGCCTCAGCTACACTGCTGGCCTTCTAAGAGGTTGTGCAGCGCCGGTAGCTACACTCCAGACTGAGCAAAAGAATTCATACAGATTTGAGCTTGTTACCTCTCCTTCCATATTCTCTCCACCTAATTTTACCTTACACCAGTGAATAGCGCTCAACGAGACGCTCAAGACCATATATGGCAACCCTAGGTTTGCTGATGTGAAACATGTACTAGCTTTGCCGACCTTCTAAGAGTCCAGGACGCGGCGACGGGTTAAGCACCTCTTAGTTGTGATTAGGGAGGTTAACCTTTAATGCATAATTTAATTTAATCTTTTCTTTTATTTGCATTATGACTGTGAAAAATTCAACTGAATGATAGCCGTGTTATGAATTATAAACCTGAAAAATAAATCTTGCTGAATAACCTTTATGTTATGGTAAACTTTTCTTTAAACATTGCTTTGAGGTTTGATAAATAAACCTTTGTGCTGAACTCTCTAATGTAGAATGATGACTACAAATATTTTTTTTATCTCTTTAATTCCCTAAAGGTGAATTCTATTGTGAAACAAAATCGTTTGACATTTTTTTCACCAATGCTATAAATCATGGCATCTTTTTTGCTTGTTGGTTTTCTCCTGCTGTGTATTTTGTTGATTGACGGTGCTTTTGCCAAGAGAATTTTTAAACATAAATGTGGTCAAAGTTGAACTCTAACAAACTATTTTCTTTGCCACTTTGTATAAAAAGCATTACCTAATGGGATCAAACCTGGCTTTTGAAACATTTCAGGCCCATACAACTATTTTATTAATGGGATTAAGCACTCCCTGAAGGAAAATGTGTAGTCCCGCGTTGATGGTTAGGTAGGCCTTCATTTTTCTTGAAAAAAAATAATTTTGTTTATGTAGATTATTTTTTCAGTTCACTGCTGTCCTGTTTTTCAGCACCTTCGACTTTTTTCAATTTTTTGTTCCATTACCTTCCTCTCAACTTTCTCTTTCTATGCGCAGGGGATGGTGTATAAAGACCCCTTGTGCGTTGGTTCAGCATTCCCTTAACTCCATTCTAAATGGTGCCTTCTTCCTTCCTCTCTTTTCTTTGAACATCTTTGTTGTGGTTAGGAAGGCTTAAACTAACTCATTATATAATCCAAATTTTGACTTCAGATAATTTTAGGTGCAAAACATAGATCAAGACTGAAGTATTCATGAACAACTTGCATGAATTCTCTTTGTATGTCATTACTGTTTTTGGTTGATAATATAATATTTTTATTTTTAGGCAGCTCTGATTAGCATGCCAAGTTATTTTCATCTCATAACCCATCTTAGAAAATTGCTGCTGATTAAAATCTTATAAAAAACGTTGGAAGGTATTTTTAAAAGTGGTAACTCACTTGAAGTTTCAAAGTATGCAATTAATTTAATGATGTAGGTGTTTAAATTAGTTGCTACTTGAGAGTGAGAACACAGATGGGTTTATCCTGAGTCACAGGCTTTTCATGGCTAATTTCTTTGTGGCTTAATGATAGTTTGATTAAGTTTGTTGAAAGCTTTTTGAATTAATGAAATACAATTAGACTGAAAATTTCTTTCATCGAATTGGTTTTGTTGTAAAATATTTCCTGAGTAGAAAATGTTTGAAAAATAATCGTTGGGTTTTAATTTGTGTAAATATAATTTTCTATATCTTAAGCAGAGCATTTTACCAACAAGGAATGATAGTAATTGCGTTACTTCTTTCCATGCATTGCAGAACAATTTTCCTGTTTGTGTGTCGAAATGGAGAATGCTGTCAGCCAAACTCGAGCAGGGGCATCAGGGCATTCAGGTGTCAGCTGCCTCGTAAAAACCCATACTATCCCTACGAACCTCCTGCCATGACTGAACAGAACAGCCACACACCCAGCGCTCGGGACTACCTCAACTTGTGTTCAGTGTGTGGAGGTCGTGGTGACAAGGTAAGGCTCATGTACTGTGGTCAAATGAGGCTGAGACTGTCAACTGAAGGATTTGTTTGTCGAATGTACAAATGGTGTGAAAACTCGGGGCATTTTGCTTTACTTATAGTTACATGGTGTTGAGGAATTCATTTTTCACAATTTAAGAGGATGCTTTAATTACAAAGTATTATGTGGTAATTGTAGACTAAGGAAGGCTTGCCAGACTTTTGATCATGTGTTGGTGGTGGGGGGCATTGATGACTAGGTGATTCTTCTATGCTCTTTGCTGTCCCCTGGAGGATACTGTTAGGTGACCTCAGCTATAGGTAAACCTTCGGCACTTCTATTTTTTGTACCTACTTTGTTTTTTTCTGTTTTCATACCTTCTTCATTATTATTTCTTCTTTGTCTTTTCTTCTTCCTTCTTAACTTGCTGCTGCCATACGTGTGGGAACAAACTTTTCCCAAGGCTCCTCATTTTTCTTAGTCCATCGTAAATGCTCCCTTTTCTTTCTTGTGTGAAAACATTTTTGCAATGGAAATGGAATCTTGAAGTAACTACTGTACCATTACTGTACTCACATTCACTGAATGTTATGTGAGATTCTTGACTGAGAGAGACATTTAGTCACAAGGTCTTGTGATGAGGCATTGTTGACAAGGTGAGTCTTGACCAAGTGAGTCTTGACCAAGTGAGTCTTGACCAAGTAGTCTTGACCAAGTGAGTCTTGACCAAGTGAGTCTTGACCAAGTGAGTCTTGACCAAGTGAGTCTTGACCAAGTGAGTCTTGACCAAGTGAGTCTTGACCAAGTGAGTCTTGACCAAGTGAGTCTTGACCAAGTGAGTCTTGCACAAGTGAGTCTTGACCGAGTGAGTCTTGACTATGCGAGTCTCGACTAGGTGAAGCTTGCTGCACTTTCATTCATGAGGTGCTGTACTTTCATTCATGTGTGCAGGTGTGCACACAATGCCACTGCGTGCACTACTGCTGCAAGGCTCACCAGTCGCTGCACTGGAAGCTGGGACACAAGCTCGAATGCAACACTCTCCGTACCACAAAAGGTGAGGGGCTAATCACCTTTACACTGCTGCTCCAAGCCAAAATCTTATTGTGGCATTTTTGGACCCAAATTTGTTTACTTGTGCTTGAAGTTGTGTGATAGTAGATATTTAAGGCATTCTTGTTGTGGTGCTTTTGAGGATCGGGTGGATTGTTTGTGCATGCTTTTATGTTAAAACAAATTCTGTTTTTAAATTCTGATGTAAGAAACAGTACTTTGAAGATACCAAAAATATAGAGTTATTTTGTCACACATGTATACTGAATTTTTTTTGCAAAACTTCCAGTTTTCATTGGCCAGAGTTTGTAGTCAGTGAGTCTGTTTTCAAAGCTTTTGAACCCATTTAAATGAACCCATTTTTAAATTTATTGTTATAGTTTGAAACATTAACTTGTTTTCTCATAAATAAATTTACCACTTTCCAAACTCCTTCTCTTTCTTGTAGGGAAAATTGACTTAAAAATTCATATTTCAAATTGAAGTTTGAACTTGAAGAGTGAAATTCAAGATTGAGGTTGAAGTTAGATGCTGGAGTTTGAGGTCAAAGTTGGTTGGTCGAAGGTAAGCATAAAGATAAATAAAGCCTTGTTTACATGTTGCCCCAGGGCCCTCCTCAGTGTCGATGGTGAACAGCTTCCTGTTCCCTGAGAAGGAGGTCATCCTGGAGCCGCAGGACGACGCGTCGGACTCAGAAGAAGAGGACGACGACGCCGAGCTCACAGAGGACCAGATCAAGCAGCAGCTCGAGCAGTTCTCTAACGCTCAAATACTGCCAGGTCTGGACCTGCTGCACCTCTTTCTTCTACTGCTTACTGCTACTCTCTTCTGACATTTGTATTTTTTTTGCTGCAATTTGCACTGCTAGTTTTTGCTGCAATTCGCAATTTGCACCGCTAGTTTTTGCTGCAATTCACAATTTGCACTGCTAGTTTTTGCTGCAATTTGCAATTTCCACTGCTAGTTTTTGCTGCAATTCACTATTTCCCCTGCTAGTTTTTGCTGCAATTTGCAATTTCCACTGCTAGTTTTTGCTGCAATTTGCAATTTCCACTGCTAGTTTTTGCTGCAATTCACAATTTGCACTGCTAGTTTTTGCTGCAATTTGCGATTTCCACTGCTAGTTTTTGCTGCAATTTGTTGTTTCTATTATTTTTTTGCTGCAATTCAAGATTCCCACCAATATTTTCTGATACAATTTGCCATTTCCTCTAGTTTTTTGCTGCAATTCGCCATTTCCATTACTATTTTTTGCTTTTACTCGCTATTTTCAGTGTTTTTGGCTATTTTCAATGTAAATATTTGCTACAACTATATTTTATTATTACTGCTTGTTGCCATTTTCTATTTTCATTACTACTTTTACCGCTACTCGCTATTTTCAGGGTTGTTTGTCACCTGTACTGTTAGCTACTACTTCTATGTACTGGTATTTACACTGTTATTGTGTACTTTTACCACCACTATTACCTGCATCACAATCCCTTGCCAAGGCTGTGCAGGATTGTGGAGCGAAATGCTAGAGAATAATGATGGCTAGTCTTTGAGTCTGAGAAATTTGAAGCAATAGAGCTATAGAAATATTTGACCCCTGTTGCTAGGTTTTCATTTCAATTTGCTCACTGCCTCTGCATTGAACCTTGACACCCACTGTGCTGGGCAGAGACTGAGAATGATCCGGACGGTGTGGACTCCCTGGAGACGGTTGCTAAGGCGGACACTGACCCGACCTACACTGCCTTCAAGGAAAAAATAGATGAACAACCTGATCAGGTCATCATTTCCAAAGATCTTTGTAGCTTTTTGCTAGGTGTTTCATGAATGGTGAGCGATGCTCTTTATGAAAATGTTCCGTGTTGTGAGTAAAAAATTGGTGAATATTTACCACAGTTGCATTTTATGTTCTCCACTCAGTTTTGAAATGACGGCTGCAAGAAAACCTTTCCGCGAGAGATGTCTGCAGAGTACAGTAGTGAGGGATCAGGACCAATGTATGTATGTAGAGCCTAATTGCATTTATTGTCGGTGTTGTTTCAGTATAGGAATGTGCGACGAAGGCACTTCTAAGATTTCTGGCTCTCGAGATCAACCTTTTTTTTTGAGTCTGTCATAATGCACCTAATGTTAGCTCTGGGACGTCATATTAGTTGTAAAGAGCAGGACATCCACGACATCCTCTCAGGTCAAACGTGGGGCGCCGACCGTGTGACTCTCCTGCGACTCTATAAGGCCCTCATCAGGTCTAAATTAGACTACGGTAGTGTAATATACCAGTATGCCAAAGAAAGTACTCTCTGTATGCTGGACCCAGTACACCACGCAGCCATTAGGCTCTGCACTGGAGCTTTTCGAAGCTCCCCCGTCACCAGTCTCTGCGTGGAAAGTGGGGAGCCCCCCCTCAAGCTTAGGCGTATGCAACTGTCATTACAGTACCTAGCCCGGCTACAGCAACTCCCTCTCTCTCCGACCTGGATAAGTTTTCGTACCGACGTGGATGAGCGTATACCCACTCCGTATAATTTGCCATCCTCCGTAGATTATGGTGCGCTTATGAATAACGTGCGGTTCCCCCCCATGGAGGTCCTTCCCGCACGGGTTGCAGGTGCACCAACGTGGCGCATCCCAATTACTACTTTTTGTACAGGCTGCAAGATCCCTAAGAAGGACCTGCTGCCGGCCTCGGTTTTGAGGGGTATCTTCTTGGATCATGTACTGGCGGAGCACTCTGATCAACGTAAGATATATACAGATGGTTCTAAAACGAATCAATCTGTTGGTTGTGCTGCTGTGTCTGGCGACTATGGGCGTGCTCGAAGGCTCCTGCAGGAAACTTCTGTTTTCTCGGCTGAACTACTTGCAGTTGTCGAGGCTCTAGACCTCGTGGCGCAAATACCCTACTATGATTTTGTAATATTCACTGATTCGAAGAGTGTCTATGAAGCTGTCCAAGCATACCACAGCAATCACCCAATAATTAGTGACATTGTTGTCCGACTGTCACGCCTTGCCCGGAGCCCGAAGCATGTGCAAGTCTGCTGGGTGCCGGGCCATGTAGGGGTGGCCGGCAATGAGAGAGCTGATGCCGAGGCCCGGCGTGCTGCTGGATCTGATGACCTGCCGAACAACCCAGGTGTCCCCTGTAGGGATTACTACCCCATTATCAAGTCTACCGTGCGTGATGTGTGGCAACAATGCTGGGACATGGAATTGAATACTAAACTGAGAGTACTTAAGCCTATGGTGGGGGAATGGGCTTCAGCTGAATGTCGTAGCCGGCGTTTGGAGGTGATCCTATGTCGGCTACGTATTGGGCACTGCCGACTTACCCACAGTCATCTAATGGAGCGTCGCCCACAGCCGCGCTGCAACACCTGTTATGTACCACTAACGGTGCTGCATGTACTTGCCGAATGTCCAAACTTTGCTGCTGCTAGAAGAGAATCCTTCCCTCATCTTCGAGATGCGGACGCCCCGTCGCTGCACATTGGGATGCTTCGTGAGCCCCTCCGTGCTCGTTTCAACCTCGGAGCGCTAGCGACCTTTCTTGCACGAAGCGATTTGATAGGTAAAATATAACGAGCTTTTATGCCCAGAAAACGGAAATCCGTGTGCACTCTGCAAGTGCAAACTCATGCCGAAGTTATAACTTGAGGAGAAGAAATGGCCGAGCGTACCGTGCTGCCACTCTTGTCTTTGTGAGGGGGTTCCTGAGTGGGTAAGACGCTCGGCCATAGTGTGGGCGGGTAGCTGGAGCCTCCGATTCGGGGTCCCAGCTGTTCTCGCACTCTTTACCCTGCTAAAATTTTAAAAATCTTTTTTGTTTTGTATCAACTCGCGGTGTATACCGATACGTTTTGCAGGTGCGACCTGTAGAATGGATCCTGCTTATTGAGTGAGAAATCGTAATGTGCTTATGCAAACAAATATAACTGTGTGTGTTGAGGCAATAGAAATTGAGTTGACCACCGAAATAATGTTCTTATAATACTACCTCGGAGGTGATGTAGAATTCAGGTATCTTTAAAACCATGAGACCTTCGGCGCGAAATAGTCGGAGCTACTGAAGCGCTAGTAAGCCTATGTTACTACTACTACTACTCCACGTCAGTTTTAATTATAAACAATGTAGATGACATCATTGAGTATCAGACATGCAATGCGTTTCCTAAATAACAAGAAATGTGCAATTCTTTGGATAATTTCTAAGTTAACATGGACGGAATTTAATGCGTTATCGAATGTTGAATACGTTTTTGTGTGGCGAGCAATGGTGTATGCATTGCTTATTTTGCGTAGCAGGTGTATATTGTGATGTAGTACCTATTGTGTCTAATTAGTTATAGTACCCATTTTAGAGTATTATAGTCTAGAACCTATTTTGTATCTAATTTTATAGTCATGTTTCATGGCTATAAAAATGTTTCATAGCCATGCAAGGTGATCTTGAGCAAACCTTGTGCCTAGATTCCACATTCCCTTAATTAACGCCATCAATCCCAAATGGTGCCTTCATCTTCATTCTCTTGAAGCGCCTTTGTTGCAGTTAGAGAGGCTTAAACTAACATCTAATCTTTCCTAACTGCTACATTCCATTTCGTAGAAACTCTGAAAGTACGGATTTTTCTTCGATACGTTTCAAATTTCAAGTCTTTTTATCTCTTCAATGTAACCCTGACCACACGGTTGTTGAGTAAAAAGTGTCCCATATCAATGGTACCAACCATTTGTGGAAGTTTATTTAACAAAAGTGCCGGTTCCCCTGTACATGACCTAATTTGTGTGTTTGGCAGGTGTTGGTATACTTAAATTACTTCTTTTGTTGGACAGGCGTTGGTATTATAACAAATTTCGTGTGTGTGTGGCAGGTGTTTGTATTTTTGCAACTTAGTTGTTTGTGTGGGATAAGTGTATTTAAAACTTTTTTTGTGTGTGTGACAGGTCTTGGCATTTTTGTAAGCAATTTTGTTTCTGTGACAAGTCTTGGCATTTTTATAACCAATTTTTTGCGTATGGGGTAAGTGTTTGCATTTATATATATATATATATATAAATGCAAACACTTACATATATATATATATACATTGCTAATGTTATACGTGTGGTAGGTGCTGATATACATAACCAATTGTGTGTGGTGTGGGGCAGGTGCTGCGCTATCACAGAAGAGGGGACCCGCTCTACTGCTCACAATACCCCAAGCCCGTCAAAGGCAAGAAGCACTTATGCCCTAAGTGCGCCAAACAAAGGAGTTTCGAGTTCCAGGTTCGTGTACGGATTGCCTACGGTGCTCGCGTGTTGGAGCTTAACACGTTAAGTGCGATTGGTTAAACTGAAGTTCAATATTTCATTCAAATTTAAAGTCAATTGTGGTAATCAACTTTGAAAATAGCAAACACCAACTGGATTAGGCCTTCATTTAGCTTGCATCAAGTATTAATAAAATATGAGTTAGTGACTGCAGGTGGGTCAGCAGCACTATGAAAATTCCCTCAGTGACCACCGGTTGGTCACTTCGCAGGAAATGTGTTAACCGAAAGTTTATGTCTCTTTGTTGGCTTGTTTTGACTTGTCTTGTGGATGGATGGGAGAAATCAATTAAGTATTGGTTGCTGCTGAAGATTGATGAATAGTGATAGCTAGTTGTAAGTTATTGATGAAGTCCTGCCGTTTGCTGCCTGTGTGTTTGGAAGCTGTTTCACTAGGGGTTGCTGCTGTAATGAACTCTCATTTGGATGTTTATCTCAAATCAACTCTAATTTATCCTCACTTTGGGTTCATTAGTACTCTGTGAATTTGATTTTTTGAATGCGATCAAATTTGCCATGGATATCAATTTAAATTTATATTTTCATGACCACATTTTTTCCTTCCATCTTTGACATTCCCTAAGTCGGAGATGTATTCTCTTCCCGCTTTACACGATTGGTTCGATTTCGATTCTTCAGCCTAATACTGTCGGGGTTGATTCACATTTTGATAAGCAGTATGTCGAATTAGCACCCTTGTCTGTGTTACTTGAAGTTCACTGGTGAGCGGCAGTCCCTTTTTCCATCCGATGTTGCTTACAACCTGTTGCCTAGTCCCAGTTCAGATACAACATATATATACCGGGCTTATCCTCCCCATGGGAGGGTAGCCGACAGCAGGCCACAATCACCACACTTAGTCACTAGGAGGCGAGAGAGGCAGCACTGGCCGCACCTGAACTGCCAGGATCAGCAGCAGCCCAGCACAACCACCTTCCGCAGTCAGGCCCGACAGCAACAGCTGGTTTACCCCGACCGCTTCATTGAGTGCAGCCCCTCCCCCGCACATGACAGGTCAACCCCATCACACGCGGGCAGCTTCCAGTAACGCGTCAAAAATAAAATTACCTCCTTATACACTGCCCCCACTCACTTCTGTCCGCAGCCATCCCTCTCGCCACGTCCACAGTCAGACCCCTCTCATACAAAGCACGTCGCACCCCATCCATCCAACTCATCCGTGGTCTACCTCGCGCTCGAAGACCACTCACTTCCGACATATATATCTTTTTCACCAGCCGCTCAACATTCATTCTTTCTACATGCCCAAACCATCCAAGCACTCTTTCATCCACTCGCCTGCTCAACCTTTTGATAACACCCGTCTGCTCCCTAACCAACTCATTCCTGATCCTATCTCTTCTAGTTACTCCATACATGCTCCTCAAACACTTCATCTCAAACACATCCAACTTCCTCCTCTCAGCTGCTCTCAACCCCCAGGACTCTGCTCCATACAACAAAACTGGCACAATCAAACTTTCATACAGTCCCCTCTTAGCATTCATACTCAAACTCCTGCATTCAAAAACTTTCCTCATTGCACCCAATGTCTTACAACCTTCACTCACTCGATGCTTCACTTCTACTTCCATACTATCCTTAACAGTCACATTCGACCCGAGGTACCTAAAATGCTCTACCTCCTCTAAAACTTCCCCATTCAACCTCACATCCAAAGTTCCAAACACTCCACCTCTTGAACATCTCATCACCTTACTTTTATTCACATTTACCCTCAATTTCCGCCTTTCGCACACTCTACCAAACTCTGTAACCAGTCTCCTCAGTTTTTCCTCTGAATCAGCCACAAGCGCTGTATCATCTGCAAACAACAGCTGACACACTTCCCAATATATACCATTTCGTCCCACCAACTGCGCACCTTTTCCCAACACTCTGGCATTCACTTCTCTCACCACACCATCCATAAACAAATTAAACAACCACGGCGACATCACACATCCCTGTCTCACACCTGTCACAACTGGGAACCATTCACTCACCTCATTCCCTACTCTCACACATGCTCTGCTATCAATGTAGAAACTCTTGATCGCATCAACAGTCTCCCACCCACTCCATACAAACTTACCACTTGCCATAAAGCCTCGCGATCCACTCTGTCATACGCCTTCTCTAGATCCATAAATGCCCAATATACATCCTTTCCCTATAATAAGTATTTTTCATTCACCTGCCTCACAGCAAACATTTGATCCACACAACCTCTACCACACCTAAAACCACACTGTTCTTCAGCAAGCACACGATCCGTCAACACTCTCACTCTTCCAATTAACACTCTTCCATACAGCTTCCCAACGACACTCAGTAGACTTATACCCCTAGAATTACTGCACTCATACCTGTCAATTTTCCCCTTGTACAACGGAACTACGCACGCGCTACTCCAATCAACCGGCACTTTACTAGCCTCGAAACACACATTTAATAAACGCACCAACCATTCTATAACCACATTTCCTCCTTTCTTTAGACATTCAACCGTGCAGCCATTCAACATAATATGCAAAAAAATGTTAGTGCTGATGAGTAAAATGTTTCAACAAAAAGAAGACGACTTATCAAAAGGGTTGTCATTGAGAGTATGTTGTATGTGCCAATATTGCTTGCTGAATTTAGAAATAATTCACAAAAAAGTCGATGAAAAGGTAGTCATTGTAAAGAAAACAATAATCCTTGTAAAAGGAAAAGGGTTGCCATTGTAAAGCATGTTGTATTGGCAAAAATTGACTTCTGGATTAAGATATGGTACACAAAAATAGATTAACACTTTGACTGTGACGTGCGCCACCGGTGGTACACGGAGGTAATTTTCATAATGCTGCTGACCGGCCAGTAGTCGCACATTCAATTTTCATTAATATTTAATCAAAGCTAAATGAAGGCACGGTCCAGTTCATGTTTGGTATTTGCCAAATACGAGTAGCTTACTACAATTGACATCAAATTTGAGTTTGGTGTTGAACTTAATATTTAGTAGTCGTAGTCAAAGTGTTAAAAAAGCAGGCTATCCTTGTGAACTGAGGTACCCATTGTCAAGTGTCCTATTTTGCAGGTGATGCCGCAGATGCTGCACCACTTGAAGCTGGACGAGAAGGAGAGCGCCAGCCTGGACTGGGGAGTGCTGTTGATTTTCACGTGTCACTGCGACACGAAGTTTGATTACGTCGAGGAGCTGGTGTTTAAGCAGGACTACTCGGACAGCGCGCCCACGCGCGGTAGTGCTCGCGACCAATAATATTGTGTAATATGATAATGAAATCAGATTGTTATTTTTCTAACTAAGAACGCAGCCTAAGGATGTCGATACGAACTTTTAAAACGAAACTCATTGGAAGGAACAAATAGCCAGTGATAGGGCGGTTAATGCTAATTATATTGGAATATCGGAAGTTTATTTCAGAATCGGAGCTTCAAAATATGAGGTCGATTCTGATACTTGAAAAGATTAATTCTTTTTACTTCAGATTACTTCTGTAGTATGCAAAGTAGAGGGTAACAGCACCGGAGTGCGAGCCCTCAGCAAGTATTGCCTCAGTGCAGGCGTAATGACGGGTGTGAACGAACCTCTTCAGATGAGAAAATGTCTTCCTCGTTCATGATTTTATCTTTCATTTATGATTTTATCCTCTCTTTGTTCCATCTCAAGCCCCATGAGTAGTAGTGGTAGTAGTAGTAACATGGGTTTGCTAGCGCTTCAGTTATTCAAACTATATCGCACCGAAGGTCACATTATTTAATTCGTATCAGACTCTTCTAAATAATTACACAAGATAAACATCAATATTATTAGAAACATCAAAATTATATGAGCATCATGGTCATAATTACGACTCAAAATTACAAGTGTCTCCCCATTAAAATTTGTACACAACGCAGTACATTCGAACGCACTGAGCAGCCAAACCCCGTAGGGGGTTTCAGCTGCCCACCCATTTATGGCCGGACGCCTTACCCACGCTGAAACCCCCGAGGTATCAACGCAGCGCGTCCGGCCATATTACAGTTTCTTCATCCTCAAAACTTCCAAGACGAAAATCACGTCTGGCTATAACGCCTTACAGCGTGGCTTCCCGTTAACTCTCTTGAAGTAGTACAACAAGGAGTACATACGTTTCCAAGCGCGTGAAAGCATGGACAACAAAAACAAAAACGTTACGGATGATGAAGTATGACCTTCGATCAGAAATCCGACAGCAATTTGCATCTCTCAAGAAACAACACCAGAGCATCCACATTGAAAGCTACACGTTCGATCTCCGCAAGCATCCTGGTTAGCACCTCATCCACGGCAAAAAGACGGAGGTTTGGAAAGCATACACTTCGGTCAGCTGCATATCTCGGGCACTCCGCAAGTATGTGTTTGACGGTCAGAGGAACGTGACACCGCTCGCATCGCGGCTGCGGTTGTCGCTCCATTAGATAACGGTGGGTCAGTCGAGTATGTCCGATGCGAAGACGGCAGAGCAGCACTTCCACCCGGCGGACGCGACACCTCGACGACGGCCATTCCAGAACTGTTTCTTTAATTGTTCTCAGTTTGTTGTCCATTCTGTTGTCCCATTCCTGTTGCCACAGACGTCTTACAGCAGCCTTGATCACGGAATAGTAGTCCCGAAAGGGTACCATTTGATTTAGAGTTTCCTCATTACTATTCGCAACACGCTTCGCCTCCTGGTCTGCTCTCTCATTGCCTGACACCCCCACGTGTCCGGGCACCCAACACAATTTCACATGTTTGTGCTCACGCACAAGCTGCACCAGCATCAAGACGATCTCACCAATGAGGGGGTGAGTGCTATCATAAGCCTGAGCAGAGTCAATGACGCTTTTCGAGTCAATAAAAACAGTGAATTTATCATGCGGGTGTTCCTTGACTAGTTGAAGTGCCTCCAAGACACCATAGAGCTCCGCGGTGAAGCTCGAGGTCTCGGGTAGCAATCTTCTAGCCCTCACCATCTCTCCGGAAACAGCAGCACAACCTACAGCTATTCCCGTCTTGGAACCATCTGTGTAGATCTTAAAAGACTCCCCATGCACCTCCAGCACATGCTCCATAAAGATATGCTTGAGAAAGTTGGCTGGCATCGACTCCTTTCTTGGCATCCTGCAGCCGGGGCAGAAAGTCTCCACTGGCAGGCGCCATGTTGGAGAGTTGTCAAAGAGTACCGGAAGGACTCTCGTGGGTCTCAGCTGCATAGCGGCAACCAATGTCGGGTAATCTCTAGACGAAGGTAGAAAATATGGGAAAGGTAGGTGCCGTCCAAGAGGTGCGTGTACGCTGACCCACGTAGGGGACAGAGGCAGCTGATCAAGTCGGGCAAGATACTGCAGGCTCAGCTGCACACGACGGAGCCAGAGAGGAGGTTCACCACTCTCCACATACAAACTTTCCGTCGGAGAGGTTCGGAAAGCACCAGTACAGAGTCTGATAGCTGCATTATGTACTGGATCCAGAGTTCTTAGCGCAGTTTCCCTTGCATGTTGGTAGATTATGCAGCCATAATCCAGTTTACTCCTAATTAGCGTTCGGTACAGACGAAGCAGCGTGGCACGATCTGCTCCCCAGGATAGTCCAGAGACACATTTTAGAAGGTTCATCCTTCTGGTACAGTCCGCCCTGAGGGAAGCCAAGTGAGGCTTCCACGATAGCTTGTCGTCAAAAATCATTCCGAGGAGCTTGGCACTGTGCACGAAATTAATTGGCTCCCCACGAAGCAACAACTGCGGAGGGTCGTGTCGATGGCGGCCTTGAAAGAGAAGAGCTGCGGTTTTGGTAGGTGAAAAGCTAAATCCGTTCTGTCCAGCCCAGTAGTTCACATTGTTTATTGCCAGCTGTATCCGACGTGTCAACGACGGCAAAAGAGTTGAAGAGGAGTATATCATAAAGTCATCAACGTATAATGACGAGGCAACACCAGCTGGCAAGTTAGATGTGATTCCGTTGAGTGCGATGGAGAAAAGCGAACAACTCATCACACTCCCTTGTGGAAGGCCCTCCTGTTGGATTTGCAGCGGGGATAGAACATTACCCACTTTGACACGAAAAGTTCTCTCCCTCAGGAACTGCTGTAGGTACAACGCCATATTACCCCGGGGGCCGCATTCATGCACACGCTGCAGGATCCCGTGCCTCCAGACAGTGTCGTAGGCTTTGAAAAGATCAAAAAAGACACACAGAGTCTGTTTCCGGGCCGTGCCGCTGCTAACGAGATGGTTTTGAAACCGTACAAGAGCGTCTGTAGTCCCTCGGAGTTGCCTGTTGCCGAATTGAACCGGGTTTAAAATTTCTTCAGCCTCCAACCATCTGACCAGTCGTACGTTCACAATTTTCTCCAGCAGTTTCCCAACGCAGCTTGTAAGGGCGATGGGGCGGTAGCTATCTGTACGAGCAGGAGGCTTCTGGGGCTTTGGAAAAGCGAGAACCGTAGCAGTGCGCCATAGTGTCGGGTAATCGTGGGTGCTCCAGACTTGATTGAAGATAAAGAGTAGTTGGTGGAACGCTGAGGAGTGCATTTTCTTTAGCATTTTATAATGGATTCCATCAGGCCCAGGCGCGGTGTTTTTACATTTCTTCAGGGCACGATAGATTTCAAGGATGGTGAATGGTTCGTTATAGGAAACACCCTCTTCAGCTGTAAAGTTCAGTCTTAGCTGTTCCTGTCTCTCTTTGTACACACGGAAAGCAGGAGGGTAGTGTGCGTCACTGCTTACGGAGGAAAAATTCTCAGCCAGAGCATCCGCCACTCGCTGCGGATCCGCCGTGAGGGAACCGTTCAGTTCTAGGCAAGGCTTGGTGATGCTGTAATGCCCCTTCATTTTCCTGATGCGTTGCCAAATCTTGGACATGGGCGTGTCTGCATTAAGACTGGTGACATACCTGCGCCAAGAGTCTTTGCGGGCTTCATCCTTGACATACTGCGCCCTAGCTCTGGCCCTATTATAGGCAATCTTGTCCGCTAGCCCACCGCTACGTTGGTATCGCCTCAGTGCTCGCTTCCGCTCAACATTTGCCACGGCGCAGCTGTTGGTCCACCAAGGGACGCGGTGTTTGGGAAAACCCCCGCGCGACACCGGGATAGCTGAGTTCGCGGCTCTTCTCAGGGTTCCGTTGAACTGTTCGACAAGCTCATCCATACTCCCATACTCAGCATCATCGTCCATCTGCGTCATATCCTCATAGGTCTTCCAATTTGCTCGCTTCATCATATATCGTGGCTCCGTAGGTATTGGCTCACACTGCTCCAAATGAATGACTATTGGGAAATGGTCACTGCCGTGGGCGTCCTCCAGCACGCTCCACCGCAAGACCGGGATGATATCGGGGGTGCACAGGCTCAAATCTATTGCCGACGTAGTGCCAGTTTGGACATGAAAGTGTGTGGCCGCCCCGTTGTTGAGCAGGCAGGAGTTTGTATTAACAATGAAAGAGTCCATCAACCTACCATGTTGATCACTCTGTACATTGCCCCACGTTGGATGCTTTGCGTTGAAGTCCCCAACGAAAAGGGAAGGTTCAGGCAGCTGACTATACAGGTTTGTCAGGTCTGGCAAGAAAACCGGCTCTGCTGGCGAAATGTATGCGTTGCAAATTGTTAGAGGTTTATTCCCAATCCAAAGGCGAAGCGCCATAGCCTGGATTTGGGTATTCAGTGCTAGCCTCGCATAACCAAGGTCTCTCCGGATGAGAACGGCCAGTCCTGATCCGGGAACCGGGTCGGGCACATGGGAGAAGGTTTCGATATTGTAAACCCCAGGAGGTGATGGGGTTAGGTCTCCCAGCATTGTTTCCTGGAGACATATGCATAATGGTTGATATTGTTGTATGAGGGTCCGCAAGTCGCCGTAGTTTCTCCGGTACCCCCTAACATTCCATTGAATAATGGTTTGCATCAAATGTTACTATTAGGTTTTATCTTCCGGATGTTTCTTTTTGAGATCTGGTAATTTAAGAATAGATGGCGGATCATGCTGGCCAGGTCTATCGCCCCATGCATGCAAAGGCACTTTGGGAGGGGGCATTGAAGTAGGTTTTGGTGGTGGGCATACTTTTGACATGTGGGAAGAAACGGCCTCGGGGACGGTTATCACGCGATCTAACGAACGTACGCGCTGCGCTACGGAGGAGTCGCGCTTCACGATGGCATCACGGCTCGGTCGGGTGCCATCCGCACCTCGACAGGTCAGCGAGTCGCGTCTTACATCGGAACGTCGCGAGGCTGCAGGATCCTCACCAGTCCGAGCTACCACCGGGGCAGGAGCACAACCCAAGCTGCTAGAAGGCTGCAAGTCCTCCTCAGGCACCGGCGACACGTCGTCGCTCCTGCCGCTTACCATGCTGTTTCGTTTGCGCTGTGGTGCATCTTTATTCCAGACATTCCCCGTCAAAGCTCTCGCTACTTTTGCTGAGGCAGCGCCAGTAAGGGGTGACGATGTGCTCGGAACACGTTTTCTCGAAACAGTAGGGGCAACAGTGCCAGTGGAAAATTCAACATTCGGAAGGTCTGGCTGCAAATCGATCTGAGTATCAGCAAAAGAGGGTCTGGGAGCCTGCGCTGGTTTGGTGCCATGCTGAGACCCAGTCATATCAGAGCGGCCCGCAGCACGCAAAGAACTCCCCGCAGCAGCAGTGGGCTCTTGACTAGCCGCACCAGAGTTTCCATCTGGTCCCGCTGGACGCACAGTCGTCAGAACACTTGGTCTTCTCTGAGGGGCTTGCACTCTTTCAGCGTATGAAGTACCACCAGTGATGTATCTGCTGCTAACTAAACGTTTCGCTTCTCCATAGCTTAGCCTTTGAGTCGTCTGCGTGGCGAGCACCTCCTCTTCCACTTTGTAATAGAAGCATTCCCGGGATCCAGCAGAGTGTTGCTTATCACAATTAGAGCACATCGGAGGTCGATCACACGGCGGCTCGTGCTGATCTTGAGCACAGTTTGCACATACGCTCCTCAGAGATCGGCACGTCTTTGCTCCGTGACCGTACTTCTGGCACTTGAAACATCGGCGTGGCTTTGGGACGTACTGCCGTACCCTACACCTCGTCCATCCGATATCCACCGCCTGAGGGAGAGAGCAACGGTCGAAAGTGAGGATGTATATGGACGTGGGAACCAATATGCCATTTTGCTGTCTCTTTATACGGTACAGGGCCTTAACTCCACACTGCTGCAACTCTTCTAAAAGGCGCTCATCAGTGTATTGTGGGTAGTTGTCGTACCATATGGTGCCTTTGCTTTCATTTAGGCTGCCATGTGCGGTCACCTCAACACTCACGCCAGCCAAATGGCGGATGCACAAGATGGCACGGCTTTGATCCTGGTTGCGCACCTCCACCAAAAGGCCACCTCCACGAGTCTCCGTGATCTTGGCCGGTTTTCCTCCCAGCCCTCGGCACAGATCACGGTGGGCTACAATGACATCTATATGGGTCAGGGGTGAGCCGTCGTTAGCTTTGATGTTAAAAAATCGCTTGTATTCTGTCGGAAGAATTGGATCAACGCTGTCAGCAGCCAGGAGGTGCAGTTGCCTGTTACGGCGGCCTCCACGGCGTGCCTGATTGCTCCATCTCCCACCAGGAACGTCGGCTGCGTTGGTTTTCATAGTTGGGCGTTGGTAGGGTTCCATTGTAAGTTCAGTGGCCTGTTGTTGTCCGCCTGCAGCACCTCCACTCGCAGGGGGAACCTGCGATGGCAGCTGCGGTAACGGCTCTTTAGAGGGAGTTTCCGTAGTAATGTCCATTTGAATCCGGGTCGTCAGGGGCGCAGTTTGAGGGGGTTCCATGAAAAAAGGTTGTTTAGGTTTCGTTCGCACGTCAAGCAGGCAGTCATGTTAGGCCTCCAACAAGGGGATCCCTGGAGCCAGGCACACGCAGTCCCAGCGGGACCACTCTTTCGTGCGAATATAGCTTCAAAAGCCCGAGAATCTAAATCGGATGCTGCGCTTGACTAATGGCAGGAACGGGCGCCACTCCGCACTACCACGTTTAAACAGCCACCAACCGACCCCGGGGCTCCCTCGGCTATCCCTCGCCGCAATTGACTCAATTAAAACTGAAGAAGCCGAGACTAGGTCTCCTCCAGAGTTGTTGTCATTATAGGGGGTGGTCAAAGGAAGATCCAATTGGGGTCCAAATCATAGCCAATTCAAACGATGCCACCCCCGTTAGTCAGGTCCCTCGGTGCAGGCCCACCTGACATGGTTGCACCTGGTCAGTTTGGCCCTGCACTTCACAGGGACGCGCAAGCCCTCCCCCCACGACAAGGACAGGGTGTACTGGGAGGGTCAAGCCCCATGAGCAGTTGACTGCATGTAACCTTAGTGAACTCTTTTTAAATGACTTGATAAAGCAAGAAAGTTCATTTGAATCACTAGATCGTGATATGAGCATTTAAGAATGACCGAACGGTGTGGTCGAAAACAACAAAACATGATGCCATTTTAGATGCAACATTCTGAAAGGTAGGGTCATGCTGTGAACAACCGAACTTTGTCTGTCTCATTTTAAATCATTTTAATTTAATTATTTATGTATTATCGATCCATAGTGGATCACGTTCAAAACTGAAAAATTTAAAGCACTTGAATTAAAGTTATTAAAAAGAGATTATTGTGAGCTTATTAACATTTGGAGGATGTGCTGGGGTGTCGCAAGATGTAATACAGCATGCCGCGTGGCGGCTACTCGTTGTGAACGTTTGTATTATTTTTAGAGTTATCAAAACGCCTTATTTCTCTTTCTACTCCTCTGATGATAATTCGCCAACAAGTTTTTGACTAATCCTGAATTCATTTTTTTTATTTAATTCAAAATTAACTAACATTGCACCTTGCCAGATGAAAGTTATTAGGCAATTGTGAAACCAATGAAAAAGATACGGATCAGGCTTGATTAGAATGAAACATCCTTTATCTAGCCTACGTGATTAAAAAACGAGTGTACTGCTGAAAAAGAAACTTAAACTGATCAAGAGCAAGAGTGTGTCCCCTGAAACGATATGACAAAACGAAGGCATTGCGAGGAAGGTCTACAATTAATCACAAAAATCCGCACAAAATATGGTACATGAATTCCAAGATGACAAGTCGACCCGAAAAGTTTTCCCCACTAAACTTGCAGCGATTCTAAACTCCAATGTAAACTGTTTGACGTTACTGATGCACCATTTGTATCAGTTAACTCATAGCGATGAGTCAAACGCAGGCACCGGACAGAAAAAATTTCTGTAGGCAAAAGAAGTGGAATGAAAAGGATGATTTTTCAACAAGTTTTATTGAGTAGGTACTAACAAGTGGAATGTTAGCTGTAGGCTGATAAAACGCTATCTTTGGAACAACCAAGGCACAAGAAAAACACAAATGGAATGAAGTCGATCCTCGACTTCCACATCATCGTATACAAACCAACGAATACGGATGATGAGGATAAGCCCCTCGTTAACAACTACAATGCTTCATTGAAGTTATGAACAGCTGGCTTTCTGTACTTTGATGCTCATCAGTAGAGGTTCTCATGATATACATAACTCGAGGGTCGACAGAAAGCTTCACCAACAAGAACACAACTCGATACAAAATCAAGAAACTGACGAGAGTTTCACGAGGTTGTCTTTGCATGACACACTCGTGGACGCCTGATAATAGAAGTACATACCAACACACAAACTAAAAGTAGCAAGAGGAGTATGAAATTGGAAAGTTCAGTTAATCTTTTTCTTAGCAATTGTTTCAGGGAAAAACGCTTCATTGTGCGGATGTTACACTTCAGTTTTACGTTGCATTTTCACGCTGATCATGAAGGCGTTTAATATTCCCCGCATTCCATTCAGAAACAATATGATGGGCTCATGAGAATATCTTATAAAATGAATGAGATTAAGGTGAAAGTCAGCACAGATTTGAAGGTAAAGTTTGGATGCGTACACCCGCAGACATAAAAGGAACAATGGATGAAAACGTGCAAACTCGTTCCTGCAGTGGGAGAGGTTCAAGGCTCTTCTGCAGAAGAAAAATCTTCCCATTTTTCGCGTGATCCTCACGTTCATGTGTTACAAATTCTAGAGAACCGTATTTTGGTTGGAAGATATAAATTTTATAAAAAAGTGAAAAATACTGAATGACATTATCAGCAAAGCCAATTCAACGGTTAGAAGAAATGATTTTGTTGAGCATCCTTTCAGCCCGCTTCCTCAGTTAAAAATGGTCGCAAAAAATCGGCAATCATTGTAGCGCCGGGGCTGCAAAAAAATGTCAAGTTTCTGCAGAAGCAACCTTCGGCGCAAATTTAGAGCATGAAGCGGCGCAGTCTTGCGCAGCCACACGGCAGGCTTGACCGCTGTCTTGACACGTTGACTGAAGTTCGATATTCAACTCAAATTTAAAGTCAAAAGTTGTTAAAACATTTCTAACGACCCATCAATGGGTCGTTTTACTAGCAACGTGTCGAGACGTAACAGCGACCCGCGCGACGTTACTGCACTGTGCGATCTTCGTTGCGCAGATGTCGACAGCGATTTAGAACTGAGTTACGGTTACTCTGCAACAACACCAGTGAAACAAATTTTACCAAAATTTGAAGCTGAGACAATGGCGCCATCAAAGCAGTGAATCCCTGAACAGCAGAAAAAAGTAAAATAATTATAGTAAAAAAATTCAAGAAGAAAGTTAATGAGTAGAAGGTGATGTAGTGTGTAAAGAATATGTTAACGTGAAGAAGTGAATGTATGAGTAACTTTATCGTGCATAAGTAGTTAGTTTAATGTGCAGATAATAAGTTAACGTGTACAAGTCAAGTTAATACGCAGAAAGTAGATAATGTGTAAAAGGAAAGTTTATGTTTAGAAAGCCATTTATTTCCTAGAAATTAGACGAACACAAATTTCGAGCGCGCATCGCGTCAAACATGAACCCCTCGATTTGAGCGCAGAACGCACGACGAGCGCATCAGTTACTCATTACCAGCAATTCCGACACTTCACACACTTACAGCTAGTCTACAAGAAGCAGAAATGACTCCGAGAACACTCCTAACGTAGTAAAAAAATGTGGATTTCACCGCTAGGTCACAGTGAAGGATGTGGTCGAAGTTTCTCACACGTAAATAAGGCGTTTTTAAATTAACTTACCTAAGGCATCACAACCTAGAAAATGGCGTCACAATTCGGCTTTACATGAACACGGGGAGGATTTTCAAGCAATTCGCGTAGTCGCTGCGGTACAGCCGGTATTGTGAATTTCTAAGCGGATTTGACTAGGCCACATGCATTTTTCTAGCTAAATTCATTTCGTTTATCAAGAAAATGAACACCGAGCCTCTGAAAAATTTAAGGATTGTCAATTGCTCAATGAAAACAGGTCAAACATTAGGATTTTAGCCAGAAAATAAAAACAGAACACGCAAGTAGCGTAGCCAAGTCGGCAGAAGAACTTTCACTGCCGGCTGCACCACTACGACGACGTCATTAGATTGAAATTTCACCGCAAGCCTCACAGAATTAACCAGCGTCACCACCAACGCACCATAATTACATTAATGCTGGGAAACCTATGACGAAACACCCGCAGATTGCCCTCAAGCGACACATCATTGTCTTATAATCAAGTAGCCGTCGGTGAAAACAAGACAGGACCACTTGCATTTTTCCCAACACTCTACGCAGATATGGATTACAAAACAACAAGCATTGTTGCAAGGAATGTGTTTACCTTACACGTTTGGGGTAAAAGATTTTTTAAGGAAGAAATGAAGATCTTGAATTCGGATATAAGTTGAAGATGAAATGCTTTAGTTCCTAGGAGGCCAGAAATCATTTTGAATGCGGACCAGCGCGGTCAATAACCAAGGACAGTCTAGAAATGTTCTCTGAGGAACTTACTTCAGAAAAGCAGTAGTCGATGTTTTCAAGATGATGCTCTAGTTGGGCAGCATCTGATGCAAACCTCAACCTCACGCCCAACAAAGCAGAATTAACCCTAAAAAAAAATTTTTTTAATCAAATTCCCAACATCACAACCAGTGTCATTAGACTGATGCTGGCATAAAGCTATCACCAACACCAGAATGGGGGACGGAACTGCCATTCGGCAGAAAGCTTCAAAAATCACATTAAGGTTTAAATTCAACAAGAAATAAAATGTGTTAGCACTTTTAGTGAGCGTGCCATATATGGCACGTGGGGCTGTTGAGGGTTAGTTAACTAGTCTTTCTCTCCTTCTCATCTGCCAGTACATTTAACATGGAAAATACTATAAAACTCAGTCGCCATTATTATAAAAACAAAAATTTGTGTAAAAATGAAATGATGTCTTCAGAAAAAAATTTTCAGGTTAAGAATGAATGGATAGATTTGTAGTCCCAGTTATCCAACGAATGCGATATCTGATTCAAGTTACAAATAACTGGGCCTAATTTTTATGAGAGTATTTCACGGTTAGCGCAGAATGTGGTCAACTCAAGGATAGACATGCCTTCTCATTCATATTGTCTAGCAATTGTTTGGACCACGTGCAAGGTTTCACTCATGCTACAGTCGATGCTTAAGCTTTGTTTGCAAGTTTATAGCAATATTGCACTTCATTTGAAGTTACGGTCACTTCCTTAAACATTGGAGACAATATAAAGGTACAAAATTTATCATGGTGTAACGAATGCGTCCGGAGAAATTTTGTTCTTCACTCAACAGGAAAATATTCGAATTTGACATTGGATTTGAAAGCAGCAATTTGGACGTGTACCGCAATTTGTGCTTGGTGAACCAAAATTTGAAAATCAGCAAAGACTACCAAAAAACGAAGGCTGGCATAAAATGAACTCAATAAGCTTATGATATGCAGCAACAACTAAGGGAAAAAAGAACATTGAAGCGTTATATCCAAAATAGAAATTATATTCCCAATAGATCGGCTCTTAGGGAATCTCGCGCGTAAGATGAAAAGGAGAACCAATGTTAAAGTCTTCACGTGAAAATAAAAAAACCAAGACAGCAGTGAATAAAAAAAGCTGGTCTGTAACAAAACAAAAAAAAATTCTATTTCGGCAAAAAGAGAAGGCCTACTTAATCAACAGCTCAGTACCTCGCATATTCCTCTTGGGAGAGCGAGTTGCCATGGATACAACAGTTGTATCCCCCTGAGAAAGATAAAGGTAAAATGTGGCCAGATTGAGGTAGCAGTTCGAGGTGCACTTAATTAATTAATTTAATCATAAATTACTTTTAGACTACCTGTACCACAACAAAGATGTTCAAAGAGAGGAAGGATGAAGGCATCATTTAGTATGGAGTAAAGGAAACGTGGAATCTATGCACAAAGGGTATTTCCGCAAGGGATCCCGTGCGCATAAAAAAAAGTAAAATAAGAAGGAAGTTAATGAAACAAGATGAAAGTTGAAGTAGAAAGTCAGAGGTGCTAAAAACCATGACAGCAGTGAACCAAAAAAAGATGGTCCTTAAGAAAACAAAAAACATTTTATTTCAACAAAAAGAAGGCCTACCAAACCCTCAGCTAAGGACCTCACATTTTCCCCCCCGGGAGCAAAGTGCACTCAAGAAACAGTAATTAGATGGAGTGTCAGATAGTTCTCAGTGATACTAAATGACGCACAGATTCTGGTTGAACTCAAATAAAAGCAGTGCACTGCCGAAATAAATAAGTAGAAACGTGATGAAGTGAGTTGAGTGATAGGAGTACGAGTAATGCAAACACGCATCATATTTTTAAATGATCACTGAATAGGATGGAATGGTCACTCGGCTGAATTCTGGAGCAAGATTCGGCAGAACACATCGTGCCGTAAAGGTGGTAGCATTCAGAAGTTCCCATAAATAAACGGCTTGAAAGATGCACAAAAATTTTGACAAAGATAAACAAGGCACCCATCAAGTCTCTAATTTGTGCTATAAGAAAATGATAAGAAAAACCTCCATAAGAGTTATTAGGAGTTCACAAAATAATAAGAATCATGCATGCATTGTCAATATTCTGCTCAAAATGACCATGAATACCTAAACCCCAGCTTTGCATATCAGCTACGCTGCTTTAAAATTGAAGCATTACTCGATTTTGGGTCGAAATAATCGAAGAAAAATGGGACTCTGTATCACAAAACGCTGACTACTACTAGAGTGACGCTGCTCGGATTAAAGAACTACTTACCTAATGGTCGTATATAGGTAAGACATGGTGAGCTGTTCATACCACTAAATGATCATTTATTTGGTAACTACGGCCAAAGTCAAAAGAGGTCAATTAGAAGTGAGTGACTCTACTCAGGTGTCGGAATCTACCTTCTTACCTAAAGAAACTTTCGAGTTAGAAAACACCCAAAGGTAAATTTTAACAAGAGATTTTGAAGGGCATTTCACTATGGTGATGAGACCAGACCCTTAGATACAAAATAATTTTAAGACAGTTGAAGAGCAAAAAAATTAGATTTAATCCGCTACAATGCAAAACACTATTCGATTCTTTCAAAAACTAGCTTTTAAAGATAGCATTTTTTCACTAATTTGTTTTGAGTTCACTGAACCTCACAGCCAAGTGACGGTTTGTTCCTCATTCTGACGTCAGTGACAACCTGATGCTAATGCCAGTCTAGCGAGAGTAGTCGTTACAACGGTAACACAAGTAGAACATCAGGCAACAAAGAGTTCATTAGGTTGTGTCCACAACTATTGCTACTTTGAAATAAGAAAAAAGGGCAGTTGCATGAGTGCGTCCTCTCAATATAACGATGCCTTAAGAGCTGACTAACGGTAACGCTATGGCATCGAAGGCAGATTACCTGCCGACGCCGCACACAGCTCGTTCGCGCAATGTGTGTATAGGGTGCAGCGAGTGAGACATTGGTTAGGTAGTCTTGCGACTGAACTTTCCTGTACAGTAATTAGCAAATCTTCTGACCCGGGATAAAATGATGACAATTTTTGTGATGGTCATAATAAAGATAATTCTGCTGATCTACAAGACAATGGAAGTCATTAATTTAATCAGAGCAGAAATAAAATTGTCTTTTCGACCTACGAGGACATAAGTATTTTCTATAATCTATAATGAAAGAAAAGTAGCCTCTATGCACCTAGAACATATTTGAAGAAAATACTCCTCTTACCTACCTATACATTTCAGATATCGAAACGTTGATTATGAAAAGCATCGGTAAACTTGGAGAAATATTCCGAGCAAATACCCATAACCTATTCGTCAAACATGTGTATAATATATTGCAGTGCATCAATAACTTTCACATTCATGTGAAGACACGGATTCAACCAGTAAAGCTAATTGTACAAATGGGCATCGAATATTGTCTTCACAGCATGACGAGTCCTATAAAAACTCGGGATGTGGCCCGAAGTGCAGTCGGTCCTCGAGTCACTCGTCATCTCAACACTGTGATTGCGGCAGGTAAAACTGAAAATATTCAACTTGAATTTAAAATCACTTTTAGAAGCAATTCTGAAAATAGCAAACATGAATTGGATCGTGCTTTCATTTAGCTTTGATCAAGTATTTACAAAAATTGAGTGACTTCTGCTCAATGAGCAACATTTTGAAAATTTCCTCCGTGTGTCACCGGTGGTTCACGTCGCAGTCAATGTCTTAATGACCGTTACTAACACTAAGTAAAAGTTTTGGTTTCTTTATTTCATTTTGTTATGTCAGAAATAAACCGATTAAGCTTTCTCACCAAGTATGAGAACCATCAGCACTTTATCAGTCATGAAGCTGAACCTCAATTTATAAAGATTAGTGTTAATTATACATCCAATAGCATACCTGATTCAATTTACGAACAGCTGAAACTAATATTTATCCGCACAAATATGTAGATAGAAGTTCAGGCAAGACATTTCACAACTCAAGGCTCGACTGCAGTGGTGAATGTTTCACGGAGGTAAAACACAACGTATACAAAATATTTCTATGTCTTCACATTGAAACACATTGCTGTAGTGGCAAAGGTTTCACGGAGGTAAAAACACTGACGAAACACAAACAAAACATTACAGTGTTTTACCATCGAAACACGTTGCAGAATACTATAAAAATATGTTAATATTGAATTTTGTTCACTCAGAACTAACGGAGACATACTAGATACGCATATATTAAACTTCAAGCAAGAACACAATAAAAAAAAACACTTCAGGCTTTTAAAAGTAGCGCAGTGAACTAAAATATTACAATATAGCTTCTTTCTTATCATTAATGTCGAACAGGTCATAAAGCCCAACAATCGTTTACTTTGTAATAGAAATATCCATTATAGAAATATTAAACACCTACAAAAATTCTCTAACTCTCAGCATTAAAGATGTGGTGCATCAGATTTCGTTAATTTAAGAGCAAGACTAACTGTATTATACCCATGCTACAACAAATCTTTGATAATGATGGAGAACGATATGCAGTTCATTTCTCGAGGTACAAAGAACCTAACTACAAGACCTGTAGCCAAAGGACTAAACTGAAACCAATAAAATTCTCGAACCGCACATCTAAAAAAAAAAGAGCCAAAACCTTGTTACCTTCGTTCTAATCGTGTAGTAATAAACAACCTCATTAATTTTTCTCTCCAGCAATGGGGAACATAAGCACTTTAGCGGTCATGAAACTGAAGTCTGGTAAGGACTTCAAAAACTTCCGTTCCCGGTCGGTAAGTTGGTCCAGTGACGTCATGTGTGATGCGGTCGTGGCTGAGGTTGCCAACAGTCGCTGCACGGCAGCCGGCATGGAAGGTTCTGTCGTGCCGGTGCTCCGCGCCGAACTCTCACCTGGTGCGAAATTTGAAATCTATTTTGAGAGCTCGCTCGAAATAGAGAGCAAGGACGGTCTAATTCCCTAAAAAATCAAGTGTTTTGAGTAACGCAAATCACCTTACCAAAGCTTTGTTCAACATGAAACAGTTCATACTCACATACAGGGCGTACTCGTTAAATAAATACATCTAAACCATATCTCCGAAGACATATAAGTAACCAAACGAGTATTAAAGTCAAAGAAGTCATGAAAACTGAGAGAAGCAAAGTGAACACAAAAGATTACAAGTCTCAAACGCCTATTTACAGCTGAGGTAACCTAACACTATCCCACTAGGGACGCTAGTCCCCATCACATAGGATAAACAAATCTAGCTGACAGTAAGCTACGGCCTATCTTATGCCCCCTGAAGGGTTTCCACACCAACACGATTTAACTTCTTTGAGTAGAAACATCCAGTGGGAAACGACTGGTAACATCCATACAGGGGCTGGCATAGTTCTTTTAGCATTACAATATTCTACTGCATCCTACAGCGATGGGCCACTGGAATTAATAAATCTAATAACACAGCACCTTCATACGCAAAATAATACAGTGTTATTTTCTTCCATTAATATAATAGAAGACCGTTCGCGGCATTCAATGGCTACAACGAAACACAATTGATAATTTTTATGATATGATTGATTGTAAGAAAGTTTTAGCCTCCCTTTACCACAAAAAAGATGTTCAAAGAAAGGAAGGATGAAGTTGAGGAAACGTGGAATCTATTCACAAGGTGCATAAAAACAGTAAGCTAAGAAAGAAGTTCATGAAACAAGATAAAAGTTGAAGAAGAAAGTAGTAGGCGCTAAAAAACCGGAAAGCAGTGAACCGGAAAAAGATGGTTCTTAACAAAACAAAAACCTACTCTTTTTCAACACAAAAAAAGTCCTACATAATCTTTAGCTCGGGCCCTCACATAATTCCCCTGAAAGCGCTAATTCTCATAGATACAATAGTTTTGTCCCCCTGAGGGTTTTGTTATGAGGTATCCAGCTATGTTTGGGCTGGAAATAAAAGCTGTTGTTGCTCTTGCTACAGCATCAACGAGATCCCTTGCCCCCATTCCATACTTATGAATAAAAAAAGATTAAGGTCCAGTATTAGAACGCTTTGGAAATCACAGATCGAACATCATTCTTCTAATCATTACAATTTGAAAGTGTCGAGGGGCACTTCTCTTCTGTCTCGAGTTCATTTCTTCTCTTGAGAACACCTTTGTTGCGGTAAGAAAGACCTGAAACTAACTCATGATAAAACCCAAATTTTTCAGCTGATGATTCTATGCTTGGTACACCCCTAGAGCTCAATTTTCAAACAATTCAAATCGTTGTAACCAGAGAGCTAACAGCGTCAGTTGATTTGAAAGAACTTATGATGCCTCTTGTAACGAACTGACAACGTCAATTGTTTAAAAAGCAATTCCCTAACACAGGGGTTCCCACCCTGGGACGCTCG
Source organism: Morinoia aosen (assembly GCA_030386875.1). NCBI lineage: Eukaryota > Metazoa > Arthropoda > Malacostraca > Amphipoda > Talitridae > Morinoia > Morinoia aosen. Next base: position 40,522,160 of record CM059574.1, read on the forward strand.
CACCCCCGGGGGAACGAGACGCTATTTTAGGGGGTACGAGAAAAGTCCAGGTCATTAATGGGATATCTCTATGTGATGGTATTTTTATTGAGGGAGGTGTGAGGTTCAAATGATATTTATTTACGTGTGCGGGGCATAAAAATAAATGTTGGGAACCCCTGCCCTAACACATTCCCTTCACTAGCTCTGCAATAACAGAGGAAACGAAGAAACAAGGATTTGCAACTTCAGATATGACCTCACCCGAAGACTGAGTGTTGCTTTGATCGCTGCTGCCTTCATACGACAGCCAGTCAAGGTTGGAAGAAGAGCTTGGGACCTGGAAGATGATATCCAGCATTATAGTGTTCTTGATCCTATTGTACACTGCTACTCACCACTACGCTTGCGGTAAACACTACTTGTAACAATCCTACACTTACGGTACACACTATTTGTAGTAATCCATACATATGGTAGACGCAACTTGTAGCAATCCTAAGCTTACAGTAAACACTACTCGTAGCAATCCTACACTTACGGTAAGAACTACATGTAACAACCTTTACTGTCAATGTAAAATGAAGCTACAATATTATGCTATCAGTGCAGATAAACACATTTATTAATAAATATTACAGTTTTAGAAATACGTTTTTGAAGAAGTATTAGGGAAGAGATCCGGTATTATTACACAACTACTCACCACTATGCTTGCGGTAAGCGCTACTTGCAAGAATCCTTACTTTCAACCTAAAATAAATCTACAACATAATGATTTCAAAGTAGATAAAAGCATTTATTAAGAAATTTAACAGTCTTAGCAACATGCTTTGAAGAAATATTAGTCTCCTAAATAGATGCTCTTGATATTATTTCAGAGCCACTCACGAGTCTCAAGTACTGAAGTCTTCAAAAGATGCTTTTGATGATATTTTCGTGCAAGTTACGATTATCCAAGTAAATAAGAATAGGCAAAGTTAAAGGACAGCCGTATTGGTGGATGACAAGTGTTCCTACATGCGATATTTTAGATACAAGAGTTTCCGTCAGACGTAGGTGTCAATAGTTAAAATCTAAGACAAAAATATGTTCACACACAAATAATGAAAGGGAGGAACTAATTTTTCATGTTAATATCAGGATAAAACAGTTCAGCAATTCTTTGCAATATTAAATTATGATTCCATCACATGGAGACCTGAAGTAACAATATTATAGTTTGTAACAATGAAAAGCAAAACAAACTTTGTTTAACTTCCGTAGCATCACTTGAAGTATTATTCTTTTCGTAGTTTTCTCTGATTTTTCCAAAGATATTCTGAGTTAGAGCACCACCAGAGGCAAAATGTACGATGCATTCTTATTTGCCTTTGGTTATTATTGATGTTTTCATCAATAATTTATCATGAAATAGAGGAAGCGTATGAAAGAACTGCAATGACAAAAATTAGGTAGGTAGCTTTCAAAGGCAGGGCAAGCAAGAAACGAATATTTATTCCCCAAGAATTTTTCTCGGTACCTGGAGCAGTCCCTGTTACTGTCACCCAAATGAAATATTTCAAGGAATTCTGAGGTATTGCTTTAGGAGCTATGTGAGAGTTTGGTAAGGTGGAATTCTTTAGTGCACCTATCCTCTTTATTATACCCAAATTTTAGGAACCGCTAAGACACTAAAATTAAAGACAAAGGGGCGTAAATTAAGAACGAGCTTTCTTATTACAAAAATCTAAATAATTTGCAATGCTCTATAACATTAAAACTTGCTGTCCATCATTGATATAGATAATTTTTTGACAGGCCGTGTGCACTAGTATTCATAACCAGAGAGCCGTTCCATTGGCGGTATGAATAAAATGATCATACATTACCAGTAGCGTTTAAGACAGGATATAATTCCAGCATTCCTAGAGCTCCTCTTTTAATAGAAAAAACATAATCTCAGACTGCCACCTTACAATCCAATGGCAAAATAAACCTAAATTCCACTGGTATAATGGAACCTACAAATACAATTTGATGTGCAGATATTTCTACTTTTCCTTTAGATGAATCAAAATTTTTTTAAAGAAAAGTGCTATTACACTTGTGACATCTCAACACAAAACTGGAGGCCCACATCTAGTGGAAAACTTTCTACGAAAATGCCAAATACCTATGCTGGAAAATCCATTAACGGTATACATTAGAACTTTACTAATCACTGGGTGCCATAATATTCACTGGATGCATTCCAAATAACAAACTCATCAGAAGACCATACTAACTCGGAGAAAATACAAACCTTATTCAAAGAAGGATGAAGACTGTCTAAACTCGATACATCAATATCAGCAGCTGCAGAAAGAACTCTCGAATTGTCTAGGTGTGAGGAAGCTGTTTCAGATACGGACTCGGTTGCTAACTCTCCGCCCCCGCTAGATGGCAACAGCACCGGCGGTTGACAGGTGTCGCTAGATGCGCTACTTTGGGTATGAGAGCTAAGGCTGCTGCCAGACGTAGGTTTTGCTGGCGTCAGCGGCGAAAAACTTAGGGACTGAGCAAACAAGGGCACGGAGGAGCTCCATTTTTGACTGTACAGCTGAAAAATAAAAAGTCGGAATGAAAATGTGTCCAACGATATGAATTAGTAGCAAAGTGATAGTTCAAATTGGTAGTCATGAACAAGATGAATATAGGAGTATTATTTAGATATGCTTCTGGAATTAGTTCTTGAGTATATAATCTATCATTAGGTTTTAGAGAAGTAGTAGAACAAAACATTGAAAAAGATAAGCGAATTGCTACAATTTGAAGTTTAATAATATAGGCACTCAACGCACAACACATCAACAATTAACAAGCAGAAAACACAACAGAGAAATGAATGAGCTTCTCAAGCTACGATATTAGAGACGGAATGAAGTAGGTATGATAAATTGCAATTTCAAACCTAGGTTAATTTGATGGCTCAGCTTGACAATTTACACAAAACTTCATTGACTGTATGAAGTGTTGAAGAAGGCTAAACAATTTCAAAGAAATGAGATGTGTCCTATAATTTTATAAGCAAGCCTCTCTTACTCTGATCATTAAGAAGCATGTTTTCCTAACAAAGCTGTGGAACAAACAAAAAAATCTAATATCTAATTTCTCATCTCAAGGTACCAACACAACCCACAGTATTTTTGGCATTCAAATTGAGTGTCCTTCACTTATCATGGTCTTCAATAAGCATGCCTTTCCAACAAAGCTACGGAACAAACAAGGGCCTCTCTCAAACTCAGATCATCAAAAAGCATGTCTTCTCAATAAATCAATAAAAATCTCATCACTTACCACAAGATACCAACGCAACTCGCAATATTGCTGGCATCCATGTTGAGAGCCAGTCTCTTACCCTGGTCCTCAAGAAGCATGTCTTCCCAACAAAGCAATAAAAATTTCGTTACTTACCACAAGATACCCAGGCAACTCACAATGTTTCTGGCATCCATGTTGAGAGCATTAAGGAGAAGGCCATGGGCAACGGTGGACTGCCACACCACGCTCTCCCACTCCACACTCTCCAGCTTGCGCCACACAAATGCGTCTCCCTTTACCACGTCGCGCAGCACGTCGGGTGGTGACGGTGGAACAGACGCTTCAGGTGGTAAAATTATCCACTTACGTACTAGCCCGTCCAGCTGAAAATACAAGGGGAATGAGTCCAAAATTGTTACACTTTTTGTTAGAGGTACATATTTATTTATCTACCTTTGGGCTTTCCCCGAGATGCGGCATTTTGCTTATTGAGTAGCTCTTATTTTGATATTCATCTGATGCATTCATATCAGTATTTGAGTAAGGATGTAGCAATACTTAAGCAATTATCAATGCATTCCACATAAAATTGCATTACAAAGCCAACAGCACATAAACTCTACAGTAATTTCATGTGTATGTAACTAATTGGAATCATAGCAGAGAGGCTGAAGATTAGATTATAAGTTAGTTTGAGCCTCTCTGACCACAACAAAGATACTCCCATGAGAGAATAGATGAAGGCACCATTTAATTTGAAATGAAAGAAATAGGGAATCTATTCACAATGCATGTCCCTAGCCCACCACAAAGAAGCAGCAAGATTGAGTGAAGTTGCTAACCAAGATGAAAGAGTGATATGTGCAGAATAAAAGGCAGCAGTGAATCAAAAAAGGATGGTCCATGACAAAACAAACTAACATAATTTATTAAACAATTGGAAAGCCTTTTTCTGCTTTAGACCTCACAACTTCCCCCTTTGAGTGCTAATTCACATTGATAGAACAGTTGTATCCTCATGAGAAGGCAGAGGTTACCAAATTCTTTGCTCAAAGTTTCAAAATTAACAAAATTTTAGTGTTGTTTTTTCAATTTGTGAGCTCACATTCACTGATTTCCATTCAGTTTTTCTCATATCTAAATTCCTTCAAATTTTCAAAGTCTTACACAATTGTATGATTGCATGAGAGCCTTACTTGATAAAAAAACTGGCATGCAGAAACGCCTTCAATGACAAATGTACCACAAATAATTATTCTGAATAATTACCCAAAGTTAAAGCATTATTATTATTTTTCATAACCTAGAGTTAAAATAGTATTTTGTCAAGCACATATATCTTTTAGCCCTCAGCCTGCAGGTGTTTGCAACAAAAATATCCAAACACATGTAGGTTAATGATGAGACTATTTAACTAAGAATAGGAAAATTTGATACAAATAGGTAGAATTCATAGTTTTTCTTCTACCTCTGCCAACCCTTGTAAAACTTCCAAAGTAGGAGTATCCAGCAACATTGAGGTTCAAGACTATAAACTCCAACTGTTCCAGAAGTAAATGCATGATTTCTGAAACACTAATGTTTTAAGCTTACAAGCTCTAAAATTTCAAAAATTAGCAATATCTTGGAGAAGCTCACCTTAGACAGCAGAGGGTCAGCGATGCTGTCTAAGTCTGGCCTGCTGTCTATGCTGACAGATCGAGAGAGGGACGGAGCTGATGATATACGTGCATCAATGGAGGAAATGCCAGTACTTGCATCAGCCACACTGAAATCAGTAAATTCTCCAAACCCATCATTGTCATCATCTTTTTCAGGAACAACACTTGCTTCTCTCTCCAGCATCTTAGAGGCACTTTCTGATGCAAACTCTCCAAAAGCATCTGCTATTTTAGCACTGGCAAACTCATCAAACTCTTCAGGATCATCAGCAACTCCAGCACTGACAACAAAGTCATCAAATTCATCATCAGCATCACCTTCAGTGATAATTTCAGGGCCTGCTTCATGGACGACATGGTCATTTTTAGCTTCAATGGCCTGGAAATCTTGTTCTTTGTGGTCATGAGAATCATCTTCAATATCAATATTTCTGTAGCCAAAATCGTCATCTGGGCTGCGATCAGCCATACCTTCAATGGTGGGCAAAGAACAGGACATCACCACCTCCTCAACAAGAGCACCATCTGCAGGCACGTCCATACCTGCACCCGGGCTGCACTCAAACACAGCCTTGAAGGGCTCGTCAGTGCTGGGGAAGCTTTGAAAGTCAGCAAAGGCTTCAAAATCATCTTGAGGAACATCTATACTTTGAGCAGAGGACAATTGACAGTCAGTTTCAGTCACATGGTTGGGATGACAGTCAAAGCTGCTAGAGTTGTGATCATCTACACCAAAATCTACATCTATATCATTGACAGTAGTTGTATCATGGCTAATGCTTTGGTTTGAATTGCTTGCATTTGATTGTAAAGGAGCAAACTCATTATTAGAGAGAAGTTTAGAATTGCCAACCTCAAGGTAAATATCCCTGTCATTCTCACTTAATTTGTCATCAGGCAAAGATTTTTGATCACGTTCAACCTTTAAAGGCTCTGAATTTTCTGATGAGCTAAAAGGAATGGCAGTTGGTGATTGAAAATAGTGAAACACATCCTCTGCTCTATCTATTACAAATGGTACTTTAGGAACTAAAATCCCATGTTCATCTTTCACTAGTTCAGGGAAAGGGGCAGAGGGTTCATCTCTTTCTATACAAATACTTTCAGAATTATTGACACTACTCATAGGACTAGACATATTCTCACTTGCATCAGCAAACAATTTGCCTTCTGTAGGGTTGATCACAGAATAATCACAAGATTCAGGAGCTGAATTTTCAATAGGTAGGACAATGTCAGAAACATTGGACTCACTTGGAGATGGATGTTTTTCATCCGGTGCACTGCTGGTTTGTATATCAGCAGCAGGAAATGAATTAATACTACTTTGAAAATTTGGAAATTCCCCAAAATCACTATTGCTTGGTTGTGCCTCTCTACTACTCAATTTCTGGCTATCTTCTGAACATATTTCAACAGACAGCTGGTTGTTGTAATCTGTTCTGTTCTCCAAGATATCACTGCAGGTTCCTATAGCAAAATCCCCAAACTCATCATCACTGAGCACATCAGAAGAGGCTGTACAGGACGAGTCAGGGGGTAGAGTTCCATCATGTTGCCCAGAAGATACTGATGTATTGGGAGCATGGCTTGGACTTGTGCTCCTCACAGACTTGAGAGGGCTGCCTATTGGAGTAGGTGGTAACTTCTCCGACAAGCCTGGACAGGGAAAAATTTGAGACTGCTTTATAAGACATAGAAACAATACAAATTTTGAACTTCATACAAGAATTCATAGTCTTTTGAATCATTTCTAAATAATACTTCAAATTTTCAATTAATTTAACGACTGATGGTGAAATTTGGAAAAACTATTACATTTATCATAGTCCACTAATCCTGAATTTACATCATGATCTTGAAATTCAAACAAAAACATACTGAGTTGTAGGATATAATTTACATGCCTCCCTCAATATAAATGAAAAAAATGATAAAATCTTCTCAGTGAAATTTGCAAATAGTAAATAGATAATGACATAAACACAAAAATATACTGTAATTGACACAGGCATATGATGTGTAACTGGAGAATGATATGAATCAGCCCAAAGCCAACAAAAAATTATGATAGACTTTTCATTATAAAATAAATAGAGCAACTAATTGTCAACAATTTTACAATTTGGTGGCATGAGACCAAAATCTTTTAAAAAGCTAGGACCACTTGTACTGAAGCCTTGCGCTACAGATTCTCTTATTTCTACAACAAATTGGTGAACCTTAAGATATATGGAAAAATGAAAACTATTAGGTTAGCCCTAACTGGTTGTAGGTGACGCCAATCACCTCCAGATGACTGAGCACTTATAGTCAATGTCTCCTAGTCAACACACAAAAACACTAGAAAATTTTTCATAGTATTAACAACAGTATGTTTGCCATCTTTAGAAAATCCTACAAGATAACTTATGCCAGTCACATTTAGTACACTTGATATGCCATTGGTTCTCTCCATACAGCTCAAAAACCTCATTCATAAGATTTACTTTTCTTACTTATATACATTCTAAACCAGATGTTCTACTGTTTCTTTTTCAATTTTTTCTTCCACTTTTTAATCTGAGTCAAGTTCAAATTAATCTGAGTCAAGTTCAAATTAATCCAAGTCAAGTTCAAATTAATCCAAGTCAAGTTCAAATTAATCCGAGTCAAGTTCAAATTAATCCGAGTCAAGTTCAAATTAATCTGAGTCAAGTCCAAATTAATCCAAGTCAAGTTCAAATTAATCTGAGTAAAGTTCAAATTAATCCAAGTCAAGTCCAAATTAATCCAAGTCAAGTTCAAATTAATCCAAGTCAAGTTCAAATTAATCCAAGTCAAGTTCAAATTAATCTGAGTCAAGTTCAAATTAATCTGAGTCAAGTTCAAATTAATCCAAGTCAAGTTCAAATTAATCCAAGTCAAGTTCAAATTAATCCAAGTCAAGTTCAAATTAATCCAAGTCAAGTTCAAATTAATCCAAGTCAAGTTCAAATTAACCCAAGTCAAGTTCAAATTAATCCAAGTCAAGTTCAAATTAATACAAGTCAAGTTCAAATTAATCCAAGTCAAGTTCAAATTAATCCAAGTCAAGTTCAAATTAATCCAAGTCAAGTTCAAATTAATCCAAGTCAAGTTCAAATTAATCCAAGTCAAGTTCAAATTAATCCAAGTCAAGTTCAAATTAATCCAAGTCAAGTTCAAATTAATCCAAGTCAAGTTCAAATTAATCCAAGTCAAGTTCAAATTAATCCAAGTCAAGTTCAAATTAATCCACGTCAAGTTCAAATTAATCCAAGTCAAGTTCAAATTAATCCAAGTCAAGTTCACATTAATCCAAGTCAAGTTCAAATTAATCCAAGTCAAGTTCAAATTAATCCGAATCAAGTTCAAATTAATCCGAGTCAAATTCAAATTAATCCGAGTCAAATTCAAATTAATCCGAGTCAAATTCAAATTAATCCGAGTCAAGTTCAAATTAATCAGAGTCAAGTTCAAATTAATCCGAGTCAAGTTAAAATTAATCCGAGTCAAGTTCAAATTAATCTAAGTCAAGTTCAAATTAATCTAAGTCAAGTTCAAATTAATCCAAGTCAAGTTCAAATTAATCCAACCCTCAGTTGAGTTAAAAAATTACATAATAATTTGTTAATTTGAGTTTTTTGTGTCAAATATGTATCTATTGGATGTGATAAGCAAGACTGGTTTCGAGGATTTATTTAAACTCATAGGTATTTATATACGTGAAATTCCACTTCACCACATATATGAAATCATATACATGCAAGTACAAATTATTATCATTGGACGATATGTAGATTTAATCAATTTGATATTTATATACAATTCAATATATAATACTTTTAAGACTTAAAATAACTTTTATAATAATAATTTTATGAATATTCAAGTCTTGAAAGTATTATATATTGAAATGTGAAGACACACAAATAGAATCAGTATTAAGTTAGAAACATTGTTTCTTGTATTATTAGTGTGTACTGTAAATGGATCCTACATTTCTTCACATTGACTAACACGGAATTTGAATGGATGGCAACGTTTTCATTGCTAATGCAAGAATGTATCTGGGTAGTAATGTACATGTATAAATTACAATTAAACAAAATCTTGCATTAGTACTCACTGAATCGCACTTGTTTTTTTTACGATTAAATCTACAAATCGTCCAATGATAATATTTTGTACTTGCATGCATTTGATTTTATATATGTGGTAAAGTGGAATTTCACGTATATAAATACCTATGAGTTTAAATAAATCCTCGAAACCAGTCTTGCTTATCACATCCAATAGATACATATTTGACACAAAAAACTCAAATTAACAAATTATAATGTCAATTTTTAACTCAACTCAGGGTTGGATTAATTTCAACTTGACTCGGATTAATTTCAACTTGACTCGGATAAATTTACACTTGACTCGGATAAATTTACACTTGAATCGGATAAATTTCAACTTGACTCGGATAAATTTCAACTTGACTCGGATAAATTTCAACTTGACTCGGATAAATTTCAACTTGACTCGGATAAATTTCAACTTGACTCGGATAAATTTCAACTTGACTCGGATAAATTTCAACTTGACTCGGATAAATTTCAACTTGACTCGGATAAATTTCAACTTGACTCGGATAAATTTCAACTTGACTCGGATAAATTTCAACTTGACTCGGATAAATTTCAACTTGACTCGGATAAATTTCAACTTGACTCGGATAAATTTCAACTTGACTCGGATAAATTTCAACTTGACTCGGATAAATTTCAACTTGACTCGGATTAATTTCAACTTGACTCGGATTAATTTCAACTTGACTCGGATTAATTTCAACTTGACTCGGATTAATTTCAACTTGACTCGGATTAATTTCAACTTGACTCGGATTAATTTCAACTTGACTCGGATTAATTTCAACTTGACTCGGATTAATTTCAACTTGACTCGGATTAATTTCAACTTGACTCGGATTAATTTCAACTTGACTCGGATTAATTTCAACTTGACTCGGATTAATTTCAACTTGACTCGGATTAATTTCAACTTGACTCGGATTAATTTCAACTTGACTCGGATTAATTTCAACTTGACTCGGATTAATTTCAACTTGACTCGGATTAATTTCAACTTGACCCGGATTAATTTCAACTTGACCCGGATTAATTTCAACTTGACCCGGATTAATTTCAACTTGACCCGGATTAATTTCAACTTGACTCGGATTATTTCAACTTGACTCGGATTATTTCAACTTGACTCGGATTAATTTCAACTTGACTCGGATTAATTTCAACTTGACTCGGATTAATTTCAACTTGACTCGGATTAATTTCAACTTGACTCGGATTAATTTCAACTTGACTCGGATTAATTTCAACTTGACTCGGATTAATTTGAACTTGACTCGGATTAATTTGAACTTGACTCGGATCAATTTGAACTTGACTTGGATTAATTTGAACTTGACTTGGATTAATTTGAACTTGACTTGGATTAATTTGAACTTGACTTGGATTAATTTGAACTTGACTTGGATTAATTTGAACTCGACTTGGATTAATTTGAACTCGACTTGGATTAATTTGAACTTGACTTGGATTAATTTGAACTTGACTCGGATTAATTTCAACTTGACTCGGATTAATTTGAACCCTCTAATAGCTTAATAGCTCCTACAGCTGTTTAGTTTGAGGCCCCTCATAACAAACATTGATTGCACTTGATTATGAAAAACTTTTAATTTTTTAAGGGGTTTTCCAGTCCATATCATGGTAATCATGAAACATATAACACTAGGCACTACAACAAATTTTCACAATCCTCTCACATAGTGATGCGAAAAAAACGGTTTTATTTGATTGCGTTTTTTTTTGCATAATTTTGCATTTTTTGCGGTTTTTTGCAAAAAAAACGTGTTTTTTGTGTTTTTTTATTTTTTTGCATACCTAAATTTTGTTAAGTATATGTCCGGGTTTTTTTTGGACACATAAAATATATTAATATTCATGTTTCTTAGTCATTTTATTGTTATATAAACATCAAAAAGAAACCATACAGTAAAAGTGGTGGCAGATAACCCACAATTACCTAGAGACATCTAAGAGGAACAGCAGGAGCCACAGAACTTAAATTGATGGAGTCAAAATTCAGAGCTTACTATCTCTACTATGTCTGATTTTATTTTTATGTGACCAAAAAAATCAGACTTTGCAGAGATAATAAGCTCTGAATTTTGACTCCATCAATATAAGTTCTGTGGTAAGTTCTGTGGCTCTTGCTGTACTTCTTAGACTCCTCTAGGTAATTGTGGGTTATCTGCCACCACTTTTACTGTATGGTTTCTTTTGTATGTTTTCATTACAAAGAAATGACTGAAAACCATAGATATTAATATATTTTAGGTGACCAAAAAATATGCTGTTTTTTTAAAAACATGTTTTTTTTACAAAAAATTTTGACTAATAAAAATGAATATTAATATATTTTCTCATACCAAATATAACCATGCTGTTTTTTTACAAAGAATCATGACTAAAAAACAATATATTTTATGTGACCTAAAAAGCCCCATGCAGTTTTTAAAAAAAAAACATGTTTTTTACTAAAAAATCATGACTGAAAAAACATGAATAATATATTTAAGAGACCAAAAAATGTTTTTGTACTAAAAAATCACAACTAAAAAAACATGAATATATTTATGAGACCTAAAAAACCCCATGCTGTTTTTTGAAAAGTATGTTTTTTTACAAACAATGATGTATAAGAAAACCTGGATATGAATATATTTTATGCAACCAAAAAACCATGCTGTTTTATTTTATGTATTTTTCATAAAAATTTGTGTCTTATAATCATGGATATTAACATATTTTATGTTACCAAAAAACTCATTGTTTTTTTTTAAACATGTTTTTAGTATTAAAAAGTTATTATTATTCATTTTTTGGTCACAGCTTCTTTGTAAAAAAACACCCCCTCAGGGGGATACAATTATTGTATCTATGGGAACTAGCGCTCCCAGGGAGACAATGTGAGGGCCCTAGCTGAGAATTAGGTAGGCCTCATTTTTGTAGAAATAAAATGTTTTTGTTATGTTGAGGACCACCTTTTTTTGGTTCACTGCTGTCCTGTTTTTCAGCCCCTACTACTATCTTCTTCAACTTTGATCTTGTTTCATAATCTTCCTTCCTCTCTTTGGATTGCATTTGTTGCTGGGTAGGGAGGCTAAAACTAATGACTAATCTAATCTGTAATCTAAAAAACATGGATATTAATTTATTTTTTGTGACCAAAAAACCCTGCTTTTTGAAAAAAAAGATTTTTTACAAAAAACATGAGTGTTATTAAATTTTATTTGACCAAAAAACATGACATTTTAAAAACCATGTTTTTTCACAAAAAGTCATTAATATCCATGTTGTTTAGTCATGATTTTTTTGATAAAGAAAATATGATTTAAAAAAACCAGCATGGCTTTTTTTTGGCACATAAAATATATTAATATCCACATTTTTTAATCATGATTTTTCTGTAAAAAAGATGTTTTTCAAAAAAACAGCATGGTTGTTTATGGTAAAATAAAGTATATTAATATCCGTGTTTCTTAGTCATGACTTTTTTGTAACAAAAACATTTAAAAAACAGCATGGATTTTTTGGTCACATAAGATATATTAATATCCATTAGAACCGTACCAGATCTTAGAATAAAATATCCACAAAGAATCTGTTCACTCTATAAAACCTTTCAGAGACTAGCTCCATCCTCAGTAAGTCATTCAGTCAAATGTTTTTCAAAGGAACAGTGAAAATTCATTGTCCATTTCACCAAATTTTACTGAATGGCTGAGGATGGAGCTGGTCTCCAAAAGGTTTTATGGAGTAAATAGATTCTTTGTAGATATTTTATTTCAAGACCTAGTGCAGTTCTAATAAACATGATTTCAGTATTAACAGCATTCTTTGTTTATAAGTTTCTAAAGACAATTCGATTACAGAAAAATAACTTTCCTGATATTTACATCCATGTTTTTTTAGTCATGATTTTTTTAAATGTTTTTTAAAAACAAGTGTTTTGGTCCCATAAAATATAATACCCATGTTTTTTTAGTCTAGATTTTTCTGTTAAAAAACAATGTTTAAAAAAAAACAGCATTGGATTTTTAAGGTCACATAAATATATTAATATCCATATTTTTTATTTGTAATTTTTGTATAAATAACATGTTTTTTTTAAAAACAGCATGGTTTTTAGTCGCATCTCTATCAATGACCATAAGTAAAGATATGTTATTATAACACACCATTTTGGGAGTTGAAGGTCATTCACATGTATTGTAAAATAAATGAACTATCAAAGCATGAAACCATGGAAAACCATCAATTAAGAAGTAAAAAACACGTGTTTTTTTAAAAAAAAAAAACGGCATGGTTTTTTTTTAGTCACATCTCTACTCTTACATAATCATATATCTCAGCTATACATAGGCTGAACCATCCATGCTACAGGAATGGTATGGGTCATTTCATGTTCTTCCAGTTCTTCAACTTCTGGTTTTGAGCATCCATTTTCAGTGAATATAGACCTGAGGCCCTAGCACTCTTTTTTTATTATTTTAACCTAGTTTTATGGGAATTTATAACTATAACTTCACACTTATCTCTGTATTTGTGGAGGAGAGTACCATAATCGATTTCCTACTTTTTGGTGCCTGAACATAGCTAATTAGATGTAAATGAACAATTTTTCTTCTATGCACTTTCCGTCTGAAATGAATATTCAACGAGTTATAGTGGTAGATTTAGTTTGGCTAGAGTAGGTTTGGGTACTTTTTAATTTATTATTTGCCAGCCCTGCCGAGCCTGAACTAACTTCTAGGATCTTTTAGTTAATAACACAGTAGAAATTAACACCCCAAAATAACAAATTATAGTGGTATGTTCATTTTCGTCTAAGATGGCAGGAATGATCGAGCGCGTCGGAAGGAAAAGTCCATTGTAGCGTTGCCATCCGATATCAATTATGGTCCTCTCCTCCTCTCCTTTACATCTACCTTTATCTCTAACAAATTATACATTTAAATATTTATTAGATCTATATTCAATCTCAAGCCTTCTTTGTAGTTCCTTAATGACTCAGTGATAGGAACATCATCAGCATATAACAAAGTTAATTCTATTTATACTAATCTTCATTTTGAAATAATTCAATCGCAAGTACATGGCTAGATATTTCCTATATAAACCAAACTGCAAAAGCAAAAGTGCAACACTGCCTTATTAATCTAGCACTGCTTATCTACCTAGTTTCTTTGTTTTCCAGCCAGTAGATTGCACTACTACACAGTATTCTTATATTCAGACTTCTTTCAATTATCAAAATCATAATTAAACCAACTTCTCTCAAGATGTAAAAAAATTCTAACTTAGTCTACTCTATCATAAATCTTCTCATACCCAAGAAATGCAAATGCATTCATTTTATCTTTCTTGATTATTTCAACTATTTTACTCATAATGCATAGATTATCATCACCTTTGTCACTCCAAAAATCATTCTGTTTGTAACCCATTACTCTTTGCTCTTCCACTACACATTTCACTCTTCCTTTCAATTTACCACAAAATATTTCACTCACTCTGTCAGTTAAATTGGGCTCATAAATATAAATATACAACAAATAATTTTATCAGTGATTTCAATAAAAAGTTTGGTTAATGTTAAGAAGATGCAACTAATCGGTTTTCAAAATTTTGTTGCCTGTATCATGGTAATTACATCAAAATGAACAACTTTTCGTCCATGCACTTTTTGGGGGGAAATAAGTATTTAATGAGTTATAGCGGTATGTTAATTATTGTCTTTGATGGCCCGAATGCGCTAGATCGTTCGAGCGCGTCGGATGGGAGAGTCCATTGTAGTCTTCCACTCAGGACAATTTCTTTTCGCTTCAATCACTTGAGTTGCGGTAAGTGATTTACCGCTACAATTCGTTGAATACTCATTTGCTCTAAAAAGTGCATAGATGAAAAGTTGTTTATTTCGATGTAATTACCATGATACAGGCAACACAATTTTCAAAAATTAATTAGTTGCATCTCCTAAACATTAACCAAAATTTTAGAGCCAACTGCCTTAAATTTAAGTAAGCAAATTAAATTTTAAATGATAACCACTATTCAGAAAAAATATAATTTTCCTATAAAGTGTACAGACAAGGTAATGATTTTATATTTATTTCAAAAAATTTGTATTTTTCTAAATTATATTTCAATAATAATATTAAATATAAACACTATCAGGTCAATATTGAATTTAATGATGTCAACAATTTAAATAATGTTGTTGCCACATGTTGGTAATATGGTACAATTGAAGAAGTTTTACACAAATAACTTTGTGCTTGCAAATGCTTAGTTTTCAAGATCTTCAACTATGAAGTTATAGAAACGTCGTTTATAAAATTGAACAAACGGACATGCAAATAAGCAGAAATACGGTTTTGACATAACAATAGGTGAAGTTAGGTTAAGTAAAGTTAGTTTAGTTAAATAAACTAACCTAAACTAACCTAAACTAACCAAAAAAAACCTAAAATAACTTAATTTAACTCAATTTAACTTAACCATACCAAGGCCGATGACTCCCCTAAAAAACTTATCATGGTCCACGTCCACTAAGCGCCGGAAGAGGCATATCAAAACTGCCGTTAATGCTATTCCCACCTGAACGTTTTTTTTTTTGCATTATCTCAACAACTAAGCACTTGCGAGCATAATGTCATTCGTGTAAAACGTCTTAAAATGTCTCCAATTACCTAAAATTTGCAATGAAATTATGAAAGTTGTTGACATTAAACTCAATATTGACCCATTATCAATAACTGACTAGCTAATTCAATGAACTATTTAATTAATTGTGGCTACTGGCTAATACTATGCTTATTTTGAAATCTTACTTTGCTTTGAAGAATGCCATATGATATCTTATTAGAAAACAAAAACTCACCAGTAATGTCAAAAACAGGGGAACCAACCCCAGCACGGAGCCCAAACTCCTCTTCATCTTCCTCATCCGTTGGGGAAGGCAGAGTATCCAGAGGGGGAGGAGAGGATGACAGTGGAGGGGGATAAGTTTCATATGACATTTTATTCAACAAAGTAACTTAACCACTCAAATGTCATAAATTCATATAATGCATTTTACTACAAATTTTTCCTGGAAAAAAAATTATTTTACCAGATACTCTACCTGCCTATAGGCTATAGTTGATCAAAGTTTATCAATTTTGAAATTAAATAACATTGAAAATAACATCATTGTGATTTAAGGATAATGAATAACTAATCTGTTGTTTGTTAAAACTGAATTCATTAAACCTATTATAATCAAACCAATGATTATTTATCTTTTTAATTCTAAAAATATTTCTAAGAAATCGATATTTTTTTATGAGTATTGTAATTTGGGACCTAAAATCTTTAACTGAGTCCTAACACTTTCAAACAAGTTGGAAAATTACTGGCAAAATCCCTCCCACTTTTAAAAACTGGTATCAGTTTAAAGGGTTTTCAATAGTAAAATTACTAAAATCCAGTACACTTTTTCACTGTTTGATCCATGACCTAAAAAAGTGATATTTATCATGTTAAGTAAACTGAACCTCCATTTAAACTTGAGGTTTTTGATACTAAATATAAGGTCAAAATATATGTGAATAGATATACCACTAACGCTTGCAAAAATTGGTTTCCAAATGCTGAAAACCCATATTTTAACGGTAACGAATGACACTTCTCTTTGTTCAATAGCGTAACAAAAAATTAATCAGTGCCACTTGAACTTAAGGGCCAACAGCGTCGGGGCCTTTGTAACAGCCTACAGTTACCTCCACAATTTTCACAGTAAGAGTTCAGTGCCAGGTACCAGACTTGTCCACTAAACTACTTAGGATCTACCAATCCTTGTCACAAGCTGCCATTGGATAGCATCACTGGGATAACCAGTATGTCAAAACACCATCCCCAGGCATATTGGATCATTACAGCCCACTCTACCTAACTGGCTCATTCCAGTCACTATCTCTTACTCCAGGCATGTACCAAAAACATTTTCATAGCTTCAATGATGCTCAAGTTACACTTCTGATCCAATCCAGCAAGACAACTCATACTGCAATCATCTTCAGCATATCTTGCATACCACTCATTCTCTCCATTCTGCTCAAACACCACATTCATAAAACTCTCTATCTCTCTCTCTTGCTTATACTTACTACATTCCAGCACAAAATGCACAATTATTTCTTCCACTCCACTATTACACTGCCAACATAATCTGTTATTATTCTCATTCCATCTCCATGTACGTTTGTTCAGACTCAATGACTTATACCTCACAGCAAACAAGAGTTGACTTCCAAAACTACTATCATAGAACATCTCAAACTTAGGTGTTTCTTTTTTTGGTAAATGTAAAGGACTTGACCATAATCGATTTTCCACTCTTTGATCAATAAAGATTGTTGACGAGACCAAAATGAACAAGTTTTCTTCAATGCACTTTCCGGCGGAAATAAGTATTTTAAAAGTTATGGCATTAAATGAGTTACCGTAACTCCAGTGTTTGAGGCGGGGAAAAATACACCGCGCGGTCCGACGTGAAAGTAAACAGGCGTTCCTGCGCGCCAACCAAGCAGACGAAGAGCAAACCCCCTATTACAAACGTAAAGAGGTTGGGTCGTGAGGGGTAGCAACAGTTCTTTTAGTGAAAACTATAAAACTGAAAGAACTGTGGCTACCCCTTACGACCCAACCTCTTTACGTTTGTAATAGGGTGATGCACACAGGAGTTCCGGTAACTCATTTAATGCCATAACTTTTAAAATACTCATTTCCGCCGGAAAGTGCATTGAAGAAAAATTGTTTATTTTGGTCTGATCAACAATCTTTGTTGATCAAAAAGTGGAAAATCGATTATGGTCAAGTCCTTTACATTTACCCTTTTTTTATATACCAGTCAAGTGTAGGCTTCCGCATTATGCTAAGCCTCCACTTATTCAATCCATACTTTTTTGTTTGCCTCTCAATCTCTTTCTTCCACCTCTTGCAGTCCCACTCAGGCCCTACACCTCCAGGATTTATTAAACTCCAGTCATCCACAGGTCTCCCAATTCTAACATGAATAATCTTTTGCATATTAAGCTTCCTTGCATGCCCCCAACACACTTTCTCCCAATAGCTTAGACTCAGATTCCATTCAAAAATTCGCTTTACCCATCTGCTATTCTGCATTCTTTCAACTCTCACCTTATAATTCAGCACCGCTTTCATCATTCTTTCTGAAAATAGGCTCCACCCAAGGTCACCTCTAATGGCTTCTGTAGCTGTTCATTTCGGAGCACCCAATGCTAACCGTCCTACCTTATTTTGTATTATATCCAGCTTTTCAAGATCACTTCCATTCCAGGCAAGAGCACTCATACCATACATGACACTAGGTACAGCAACATACTTCCACATTCCTCTCACACATTCATACTTTTTTGCTCTGTATCTGGCCACGCTAGTTAATTGTCTACTCCACTGCATAGCTTTTGCCACTTTCTCATTCTTAGTTCTAGTTAGTGCATCCATCTTCACTTATCATACAACCTAGATATTTGTATTCTTTTGTTCTACCTATTCTGATTTCTCCAATATTCCACAGTTTGTCTCTATCAGTCTCACCACTATTTATAACCATAACCTTGCTTTTGTCGGCACTGAAGTTCATCTTTAAATCTCTACAATATCCGTTCACAATGTCATGCATCCTTTGCAGTTCATGTCCACATTCATTAACTACAACCACATCATCAGCATACAACAAACAGCTCAGTCTCTCATTACCAACTTTCAGTCCTAAGCCACTCCTTCTCAGTCTAAATGCTAAGTTTTCTATGTACAATCCAAACAACAGGGGAGACAGAGTACAGCCCTGTCTCACTCCTTTAACACTCCTCACTTGCCCCGTTTCCAAATTTCCTAACCTGCATATAGCGCTTGTGTTCTCATACAGACTTTGTACAATTTTTACTATTTTTCTGCTAACCTAAACCCAACTTTTCTCAAAACTTCAAAGAGCCTAACCCGATCCACTCTGTCATATGCTTTTTCAATATCCAAGAATGCTAAATACACCTTCTTATCATCCTTCCTCATTTGCTCAATTATTTCACTCACTACAAACAGATTATCTTCTTCACGTCTATCTTGCCTAATACCATTCTGTTCTTCACCTAGACTCTTAATTCCTCAACTAAATTTTTCATTCTCTCATTCAAAATACCACAAAATATTGGTAAATCTGAAGGAGATGACAGTTGTCGATTTTCCACTTTTTGGTGCCTGAACCGGTCAATGTGAAGTTTAATGCAATCACGGAAAATAATAATGCCGATCCCAGGAATCACTAAAGGAACACATTTCAGAACGTTTTACAAGAATGACAATCTGCTCGCTGATGCGTTATTTTCGAATAATTGAACTTTGAAGTTGGCCTTGGCGCCAAAGGAAGCGAGCGCGTGAAATGGAATTTAATTAATAACGGAAGCTATTACAAATGTAAAGAGGTTGGGTTGTGAGGGGGAGGCACAGTTCTTCTAGTAAAAATTATAAATAAAGCTTCTAACCCACCCATTAGGGTGACGACCGCAATCTTGTTGACATCGGGTCCAAGATGGCGGCGCCCATGGTGGTCGCCATGTTAGACCCGATGTAAACAAGATTGTGGTCGTCACCCTAATGGGTGGTTTAGAAGCTTTATTTATACTTTTCACTAAAAGAACTGTGCCTCCCCCTCACGACCCAACCTCTTTACGTTTGTAATAGGGGGTTAGCTTCCGTTTTTAATTAAATTACGCTCGCTTCCTTGGGCGCGCGACGGCCAACTTCAAAGTTCAATAATTCGAAAATAACGCATCAGCGAGCAGAATGTCGTTCTTGAAAAACGTTCTTAAATGGGTTCCTTTAGTGATTGTTTGGAATATAATTATCAATTTCCGTGATTGCATTAAACTTCACATTGACCCCTGAACCTAATTAATTGAATCAAAATAAACAAGTTTTCTTCTATGCACCTTTCGTCTCATATGAGTATTTTACGATTTATAGCGGTAAGTTTAGTTTTGTCATTGATGACGAATGCGCTCCAATAAACAGCTACTCATCGATTTTCGAATTTTTGTTGCTTGAAACATGGTAATAACATCGAAATAAACAACTTTTCTTCTATACACTTTTTTCGTCAAATGAGTATTTAACGAGGTATAGCGGTAGGTTTGGTTTCGTATTTCAAGACAGAGCGCTCGAAGCGAGACGCCATTGCAGTATTGCCATACAACTCGATCAAAGAATTTCTTTCCGCTTCAAAGACTGGAGTTGGGTAAGTCATTTACCGCTATAACTAATAAAATACTCATTTGAGACGAAAAGTGCATAGAAGAAAACTTGTTTATTTCGATCTAATTAACTATGCTAAGGCATCAAAATTTACAAAATTGACAACTGTCATCTCCTTCAGATTTACCAAAATATCTTACATAGTGTCACCCAGTGCAATTGGTGGTCAATGTGAAGTTTAATGCAATCACGGAAAATACTAACGCCGATCCCAGCAATCACTAAAGGAACACATTTTAGAACGTTTTACAGGAATGACATTCTGCTCGCTGATGCGTTATTTTCGAATAATTGAACTTTGAAGTTGGCCTTGGCGCCAAAGGAAGCGAGCGCGTGAAACGGAATTTAATTAATAACGGAAGCTATTACAAACGTAAAGAGGTTGGGTCGTGAGAAGGAGGCACAGTTCTTCTAGTGAAAATTATTTATTTATTATAAATAAAGCTTCTAACCCACCCATTAGGGTGACGACCGCAATCTTGTTGACATCGGGTCCAAAATGGCGGCGCCCATGGTGGTCGCCATGTTAGACCCGATGTAAACAAGATTGCGGTCGTCACCCTAATGGGTGGATTACAAGCAGGGTGTAATTTCAGAATTGCAGGGCATAAATTAGAAAAAAGTTCAAAAAATTTTTGATCTAACGTTAAAATAGTTCACATTTTCCAAGTATCTATTTGGTTTTGAAAAATTTCAAAATCTGTTCATGAAGAATAGTTCATTTCATTAAAAACCTTGGAAGTTATTCAAATATCAATATCATTGGATAATTTAAAAGGCTACCAGGTGCCTAGAAGTAAATGATTGGCAATTCCTGAAAGCTTTCAAGTATTGAATTCAGTTGAGTTTTGGAGTAATATAAGTGTAGTGAAACTAGCCTGCTAAGTAATTGCCTCACCACTAGGACGCCGTTCTGTCAGGATGCCAACCAGGCAAGGGTTAGCTATTCAGGCTAATTAGCTAGGCCCAGACACTAGGGTAAGGTGCGGGATGGACAATTAACAATGTATTAAAACATGACAAGTATAATAGACATTACACGTATAATCTCAGGACGTGTCTTGCAAGAGCCGTCTCTCTATTACACGAGATCGTAGCTCTTCCGCCGACTAAACACCCCGCAAAAACACCTAAAGTACAATGGTAAAAGAGGGCGCAGGATTACCCAAGCACGGTATAGAGACCATGGTACCATGATAGAGACTAACACAAGCATCAGGCTGAATTCAGGCAAGAAGCTTAATTTAGCCTACTCGTAGTCAAGTGCACTGCATGAAGGTCCTAACGCAACAGCCGTGCAAACGTTAACTTTGGCTTCCGAATGGCTTAAGCAAGGCGGTCGTAGTATGGAGCGCTACGTACCGTACAGCACTACCCGCAAGGTACAAAACACGCAGTGAAATAGTTTCACTACATAAGCTAGCTGCCGAAACAATAAATAGCTATTTTGAATCCATGTTGTTGATAGTCTTTCTCGTTATTACGATGTTTGGTTATACCATATTGTAAACCTCTGTAGAAGACATATTTTTTTAAATAATTTTTAACCTCCGTGCACTTGGTTAAATTATTGTGCTTGTCTAAATTAGTCTCAAAATTAATTGACGTAATACTCAAAATTTCGAATTTTTCTCCAGCAATATCAATCATTTGAGTTCTATGAGCTTCACGACAATGTTCTGGAAAACAAAAACATCTTAGAACGAAGAGACCTGCAAAGCACTGATAATGATAGAAACTCTTCGATAATGATAGATAATGATAGAAACTCTGGAAACTCTTCGATTACTGGGGCTTTTCGTGCACTGTAAACTTTGTCTTTCTCGCGAATCTGGACGAATCCTTCAAAAGTTCTCAGCTTTCTCTCGTCGTTGTGTGAAGCACAACAAAATTTGAAAATATTTGCATTTATTTCAAAAATTGATACTGTGTTATTGACATTTAAGCTGTTACTTACAAGAGCTTCTTGGGTACCAGACGTCAAAAATTACCCTTTTTAAAATTAAACTCTTATGCACAGTTAATCTTCTCGTGGCAAAATAAAAGTATAGAGAAAGCATGGAAAATATGATATCTCTAAAATTCATGTTCTTCCGATGAAGCGCTGTTTCGATGTAACTCAAACTACTACGACTGACAATAATGAGTTAGTTGCGTGTTTTTCTAACAGGCCCTTTATGCGATAATATTTCATTCAAATCTTGTTAAATATTTCACAGGAATTGAAATAACCAGCAAGCAAAACCTCATTTGTATTGCGTGAGTAACCGGTAAAATAATAATAATAATTTTGTGGTCCTCAGAATGTTAGGCAATACACCGGCATGTGTATTTACTTATATAAAGACTACAAATCTTCAAACTAGTTACACAACTGCTGCACATTCTGCCGAACATCTCTTTAAAACATTGGTTACTTACGAATAAAAGAGGTAAAAAACTACAATTGGCGAAATCACCGAATCAGAATAAAAGTGAGTAGAAACGCTTCAACGCACCCACACTTTTCAACCTTCAAAATTTTACTGACACGATTTATAAATAATTAGCGTCAGCGCAATGACTGCGGATGGGTTGGTCACTTAAATATCAAAGCACTGGTTGCAATTGTGAATGGAACACTCAATGTCTCTACAAATTGCGAAACATGTTTAGAGTAATTAATTGTATTTTTTCAAACAATTTTGCTCCTCTGGCATTGATCAAGAACAAAAAACTGTAATGTAGAAAATTTTTGCACAACATTCAAAATTGAAATATGTTATCGTAACTTACATGTATCAACTGGCATTACTGAACACAAGAGTGTCATGTTAAATATTTTGTTTTACGATGATTGTGATTCATAATTTTATTATATATGAAATTGTTATGATTTTAATTGAGGACGTTTTACATTAGGAAATTTTTAAACCCCAATATGTTGTAAGGCATCCCATGTATCACAATTTTTGGAAATGAATGGGTTTTCTTTCTTTCTTATGCCATCTAACTTCATCGAGAAATATCCAGTAAAAACTTTGGTAGAGTAATTTTATCGGATATCAAATAACTACTAAATTTACAATGAATCACATTTATCAATGTTGAAATTATCTGTGCGATGGATTTTATTAATTTACATAGATGTTCTCTTTGTGTATTTTATCCTTAAAAACCGTTAATTGCATTTTATCCGCAAACGTGAACAACGAAAGAAAATCATTCCAAAATACCTGTTCAAGACACCCACTGTCATTTCAAATGTCACGCTTCGCTCACATTACATTTTTTAGCCCTAATG
Organism: Morinoia aosen; assembly: GCA_030386875.1. Lineage (NCBI taxonomy): Eukaryota > Metazoa > Arthropoda > Malacostraca > Amphipoda > Talitridae > Morinoia > Morinoia aosen. Next base: position 40,545,817 of record CM059574.1, read on the forward strand.
CTTAATATTTGATTTCCAGCCACCAAATTGATTGGCAGAAATTGGTTTTCTTTAACTTCATGACGTGATTAATTATACACGAAACATAAAAAGTATCATACAACTTACTCTAAGACAAACCAAAATAATGTGTGAATATTTACGCACTCAAAAGGAAAAACGGAATAACCATATAATTTTTCAACAGCAAGTATACTCTACCATGCATACAACTGCTAGGTAGCTGCGGCGCGGAAGGAACAGCTTTCCGGAGCAAATGGAACTCTCGGAAGTTCATTTCTCGTGAACGAGCTCAATTTGTGTCTCGTACAAGGCCGAATAGCGAATCATTCTCGTAAGAATAGCATTAAGGGATTCTTCTCAGTCTCGTTCACAGGGAACAATAATGAATAACTATTACTCTGAAGGGATTTTTGAATAAAAAATTTACCTTTTCCTAAAGCTGAAAGTTCCCTTTTTCCAATGAAATAACTTGAAGGCCATTTGAAGCAAGATATATGGTATAAAAATGTCTTTTAATACGATGAATGACGTTTTCTTGGAAAGCATTCGTTCATCTGCGCGGTCTCGCTCATCAGTTCATTACGAAACATGGTCTGAGGAGGTGTGCGACGCTCCTATCACTCGATCCAGTCTACGTTGACTCTTTCACGTATAAAAAGAAAAATGTATATAATAACAATTATTTTATGATAAAAACCTTTTAAAAACTAATTTTAAGTTGTATTTGTTTCAATTTATTGTGCCAATTTTGATTATAAGGTACTTCAAAATAGTTCACAGAAATTCCCTGGATTGCTAGGTACATCAAGTTCCAATTTGCCATTGTGTCCAGGCATAAAAAAGTTCCCTGAAATTCTTCCCTGATTACAAGCTTTATTTATAATTTTCACTAGAAGAACTGTGCCTCCCCCTCACGACCCAAACTCTTTACGTTTGTAATAGGGGGTTAGCTTTCGTTTATAATTGAATTACGCTCGCTTCCTTTGGCGCGGGAAGGCCAACTTTCAAAGTTCAATAATTCAAAAATAAAGCATCAGCGAGCAGAATGTCATTCTTCTAAAACGTTCTTAAATGGGTTCCTTTAGTGATTGCTTGGAATATAATTATTAATTTCCGTGGTTGCACTAAACTTCACATTGACCCAATTGGTCTGTAATTTTCAAGTTCTTTCATACTCTTATGTCCACCCTTATGCAACAGAACTACATTACACTTGTTCCAGTCATCCGGTACTCTTTCACTCTTCCATATCTCATCAAATAAACATCTCAACATACTGACTAAACTCTCTCCTCCACATTTATAGAACTCATATGGGATATTATCAGGGCCACATGCCTCTCCATTTTTCACTTTATTCAAAAAACTTACGATCTCTTCACAGCCAGCTGGAATCGTAAATTACGACACTGTTAAAACTCGGAACCGATTACAACAGGCAAAGTTCAGCGGTAAAACGGATGGATCAGAGTTTACATTGTTTGCAATTTACAACTTAGTAAATACTTGGAGGTGCCAGTGTAATTTGAGTATCATTGAAGCCTATGAAAATGTTTCTTGTGCGTGCCTGGAGTAAGAGACAGTGACTAGAATGAGCCAGTCAGGTAGAGTGGTCAGTAATGACCCAATATGACTGGGGATGGTGTACTTGAACTTGAACTTGAACTTGAGGGCCGACAGTGTCGGGGCCTTTGTAACGGCCTACAATTCCCTCCACAATTTTCACACAAAGAGTTCAGCGCCTGGTACCAGACTTGTCCACTAAACTACTCAGGATCTACGATCCTTGTCACAAGCCTCCATTGGAAAGCATCACCGGGACAGCCAGTGTGTCAAAACACCATCCCCCGGCACATTGGGTCATTACAGCCCATTCTACCAGACTGGCTCATTCCAGTCACTGTCTCTTACTCCAGGCACGCACAAGAAACACTTTCATAGCCTCAGTGATACTCGCATTACACTCCTGATCCAATCCAGCAAGACAGCTCATACCGCAATCATCTTCAGCACATCTGGCATTCCACTCATTTTCTCCATACTGCTCAGACACCACATTCATAAAACTCTCTCTCTCTTGCTCATACTTACTACATTCCAGCACAAAATGCTCAATTGTTTCCTCTACTCCACTATTACACTGCTGACATAATCTGTTATTATTCTCATTCCATCTCCATGTACGTCTGTTCACACTCAATGACTTACATCTCACAGCAAACAAGAGTTGACTTCCAAAACTACCATCATAGAACAGCTCAAACTTAGGTGCTTTCTTTTTCATATACCAGTTAAGTGTAGGCTTCCGCATCATGCTAAGCTTCCACTTATTCAATCCATACTCTTTTGTTTGTCTCTCAATCTCTTTCTTCCACCTCTTGCAGTCCCACTCAGGCCCTACACCTCCTACATTTATTAAACTCCAGTCATCCACAGGTCTCCCAATTCTAACATGAATAATCTTTTGCATACTGAGTTTCCTTGCATGCCCCCAACATACTTTCTCCCAATAGCTTACACTCAGATTCCATTCAAAGATTCGCCTTACCCACCTGCTATTTTGCATTCTTTCAATTCTCACCTTATAATTCAGCACAGCTTTCATCATTCTTTCTGAAAATAGGCTCCACCCTAGGTCACCTCTAATGGCTTCTATAGCTGTCCATTTCGGAGCACCCAATGCTACACGTCCTACCTTATTTTGTATCACATCCAGCTTTTCAAGATCACTTCCATTCCAAGCAAGAGCACTCATACCATACATGACACTAGGTACAGCAACATACTTCCACATTCCTCTCACACATTCGTACTTGTTTGCTCTGTATCTGGCCACATTACCTAACCGTCCACTCCACTGCATTGCTTTAGCCACTTTCTCACCTTTAGTTCTAGTACATCCATCTTCACTCATCATACAACCTAGATATTTGTATTCTTTTGTTCTACCTATTCTGATTTCTCCAATATTCCACAGTCTGTCTCTATCAGTCTCATCACTATTTATAACTATGACCTTACTTTTATCGGCACCAAAGTTCATCTTGAAATCTGTACTATATCCATTCACAATGTCAAGCATCTTTTGTAGTTCATGACCACATTCACTAACCACAACCACATCATCAGCATACAACAAACAGCTCAGTCTCTCATTACCAACTTTCAGTCCTAAACCACTCCCTCTCAGTCGAACTGCTAATTCTTCTGTGTACAATCCAAACAACAGGGGGGACAGAGTACAGCCCTGTCTCACTCCTCTAACACTCCTCACTTGCCCTGTTTCCAAATTTCCTAACCTGTAGATAGCACTTGTGTTCTCATACAGACTCTGTACAATGTTCACTATTTTTCTGCTAAAACCAACTTTTCTCAAAATTTCAAACAGCCTAACCCGATCCACTCTGTCATACGCCTTTTCAATATCCAGGAATGCTAAATATACCTTCTTGTTATCCTTCTTCATTCGCTCAATTATTTCACTCACTACAAACAGATTATCCTCCCCCCGTCTATCTTGCCTAAAACCATTCTGTTCTTCTCCCAGGACTCCTAATTCCTCAACTAAATTTTTCATTCTCTCATTCAAAATACCACAAAAGATTTTACATACGGTGTCACCCAGTGCAATTGGTCTGTAATTTTTAAGTTCTTTCATACTCTTATGTCCACCCTTATGCAACAGTACTACATTACACTTGTTCCAGTCATCCGGTACTCTTTCACTCTTCCATATCTCATCAAATAAACATTTCAACATACTGACTACACTCTCTCCTCCACATTTATAGAACTCATATGGTATTTTATCAGGGCCACATGCCTTTCCATTTTTCACTTTCTTCAAAAAACTTACAATCTCTTCACAAGTGATTTCGCCTTGTGACGAAATCACCTGTGATGCCGTCCCAGTGCCCTTGATGCCCTTGTCACAAGCTGCCGTCCAATGGCAGCTTGTGACAAGGATTGGTAGATCCTGAGTAGTTTAGTGGACAAGTCTGGTACCAGGTGCTGAACTCTTTGTGTGAAAATTGTGGAGGAAATTGTAGGCCGTTACAAAGGCCCCGACGCTGTCGACCCTCAATTTCAAGTTCAAGTTCAAGTTCACAGTCCCACTGTTGCACATATGGAGTGCGATAAATTAAATATACCACACATCCAAATGACCAACAAACAATTTGATCCGAAGTATGGTTTCTCATCTAGTACACGTTAACTCATTAAAATACCATCAACTCAAAGTTCATTAGATTTTCTACAAACTTTATGGTTCGAAACATAATTTTTCATCAGTGAGACTTGGAAAAGAGAAGTGAATTTTACCCATTCAAAACCAAATTTGCCTTCAAAACACCTCATAATATGCATAAAAAGTTTTTTAAAAAACACGAAATTATTATCAATTACTGCTCAATATATTATAAATGCACACTTGCTTTGGTAATATAGAATTTTAGTGTGAAATAGATGTTAAGATTGGTGGAGTATAGTTAGTTATTAACATCCAACCTTAAACGTTTTCTCAATAGTGTTTTTCGAAATTGCAAGAGAGGGATAATAAAGACACTTCATGGGATAACTCAGCTCGAATTTTTATTGGAGGAAGCCGTGATGACCGATGGCGTGCTTGACTTCTGGCGATCTTCTCTTAGATGGGGAAATCCTTGCAGGCGAGGTCCGGTGAGCGATGACGTTGGCCAGGTGTAAGTGAGTGTGTTTGTGGAGATTCACAGTCTGTTTAATTTAAGCGACTGACAGAATATCAATTTCACCCGTGACGTGTGGATGAGTCACTATTTATGGGTCAGACTTTAGAATAATTCCACGATGTTAAAAGCAAGTTGTCGTGGTTGAGCGGTAGATTAGTTAGCCATTTGTCGTAATATACTAGGCTCTACTAGCTCCGAACCAAGTGATTGCAAAGTGATATATGACCAAAGGTCAGACCGTCTCACGTCACAGATAGGCAATTTACGTGGTGTAACTCGATGGTTTAGTGAGCGATAATATGCCCGTGAATTTACAACATGTAAAACTCAGACACAGGGTGTCGCGTCTTACGAGACGCGAATTTTTAAGAAACTCTGTGGCAACATCGGCCGCGGATCCGCGCACTGGTCCGCAAGCCCAACACAGCGTCTTCCATTGTCTAATTTGACCGAGTGCAGACGTTCTCCTAAGATAGAGCTCAAGATTGTAACTTCTAAGTGTAAACGTGTTAGAAATTATTTAATCTTTAAATATTTCGTGCGCTGATCTAGATATATGTCCATGTCTTGTGTGTTTGATGGTGAACAGCCGGTTCCTAGAGCGTTCAACGATGCTGCTGGCAACCGGCGAAACACCTATATCGAGTCAGACCATTGTAAACAGAACTCCTGTTGCTCCCAGCAACAGGAATTTGCCATTGAGAACTTTTCCTGTTTTTGCAGTGTGAGTTGATCCGTGCTGCATGGTGAACTCGCAGTGTGGATTGATTTATGCTGCATTGTGAATTTGCAGTATGAATTGATTTATGCTGCATTGTGAATTTGCAGTATGAATTGATCTGCGCTGCATTGTGAACTTGCAGTGTGAGTGATTTATGCTGCATTGAGAATTTGCAGTATGAATTGATTTTTGCTGCATTGTGAATTTGCAGTATGAATTGATCTGCGCTGCATTGTGAACTTGCAGTGTGAGTTGATTTATGCTGCAGTGTGAATTTGTCTGGAATTATTGGAAACAGAACTCCTGTTGCTCCCAGCAACAGGAATTTGCCATTGAGAATTTTTCCTGTTTGTGCAGTGTGAGTTGATCTGTGCTGTATTGTGAACTTGCAGTGTGGGTTGATTTATGCTGCATTATGGATGTGCAGTGTGAATTGATTTATGCTGCAATATGAATTTGTCTGGAATTATTGGAGGATGGCAGCAGCCAATGCTTGCTGAGAGTGAGCATAATTAGTTAAATTGACACTTTCAAATATAAGCAGCTAGATAGAACTGATAACCCGTGCTTCTAGAAATTGCGTAGCTCGGACTGAGATTAGTTCTCCTTTATTTGTCATAAAAAAATTTTTTTATGTTTATATTAAATTGGCTCATTACCCATGAGCTGGGCTGAGCAAGTTGCGCCAGTCAGCAAGGTGGAAGCCTAGAGCTGGAGTGAATTTGAGGTAGACTGAGAATATGTCCGCAGGAATTCTTAATGTGCCCATGCCCGTGTGACTTTATGTGCCTAAGTTGATACTAGCATACGTATGATTTACACGGCTTTTCACACGAGTGATGGTAGGACTGTTTCTCAAGCTTAGGACAAAGATATAATCATAGTATAAATTCCTGCTGTAACGTTCCTTCAGCATCAAAAACCTAATTATTTGTGTATTCCCCCAGGTAGAGTAAAGCAAAACTAGGATAGCCTTTCTATCTATATGTAGGTTGAAATTGAAGACTTATATGGCGTGAGAATACCATCCCCCCACAAAGCGTGAGTATGCGAGAGTAGACTGTCCTCTTTTGACCACAGCGCACAGTATGTGCACAGTGCAGAAATTATGGGAGGCAAGTAGAGCGACTTCCATGTGCATATTATAACGTGTGACTTTACATTGCCGTGTGCAAATGTATTTCAAGTTTGAAGGGTCAAATTTCTAGTTTCCACCTCAAATATAATAGTGCTTGTTTCATTTGTCGTGCCTTTAGTCTTATGTGAATAAGATGCGATTCTACATTGCCGTGTGCAAAAATGCATCTCATGATTGAGAAGTCAAATTTTATTTTCTGCCACAGACTCTTGAGACTGGCGTGGTAGATCATTATTATTAGAATATCTTGTTTGGTTCTAGTGATAGCTAGTTGCCCCTCGAGCATTAGTCGGTTGTTTCTCTTGTTTGTTCATGAAGTCAAGAAATGTCATTGTGGTCATTTGTGGAAGTTTTTGAACCTATAAATTTCTTGATTGTGTAGTCAATTGCAGATTCTCTCATTTGAACCCAAGATGTATTCGTTGTGAGTTCATTCTTAAACTTAGAAAATGTCCTTGTGTGCGATTAGCCATAATTTCAACTATAATTTTCAACCTAAGGATGTCATTCTGCGTTGTCCTTAAAATTCATTTTTGAACCCAGAAATGTACATTTCGTGCTGTTAACTATAGTTTTTATTTCTTGAATCTAAAACATGCCCTTCTTGTGCAGTTTTTTACGGTGTCAACGGCCATTGAATAAAGAAACCAATTCGAAGAGACCGCGTATTTCCTCGATGCCTTCGATACCCGTAATTCAGACTAGACCTCTCGAAGATCATATATCCGCAGTCTAGTCGGAACAGTAAAAAGCTTTGTTTAGCGACGGTACTCCAGCAACAAGAATAGAGATGAGCCCACTGAGGCGCTCGCACACACCCAGACTTCCCCAGCTGGAAGACAGATTCAACATAGCATTAGCAGCTCTAAACGGTCTCTTGAACGGCGCCGCACCGCGAGAACTCAGAACCTCCAACGAAGTCGAGCAGGTATTCGCTGGAGTTTGAGCCAAAGCCAAAGAGGTGAAACAACTCGGTGAACAATTGGTCACCGTTCTTGAGAACTCAGGGGCCACGGCTGAAGCAACAGTTGTTCGGGACTCATTGACACTCGCCAGAGCTCGCAGAAGAGAGTTGGCAAGTTCAATGGACCACAGAAACGAAGAACTCTTGGGGAGTTCGTCACGGAGTGTGGCGAAGAGACCTTCCGAGCAGTCCAAGAAGATCTCGTCCAAGAAGCAGCAGCAGGACACCGCAACCCGGGAAGAAAGGTCCTCAAATTCCCATCCAGCTAAAAGTCGGAGCAAACACGGCTCCAAACGTCAGAGCGGTGGCCAGGTCAGCTCCAGCCATCGCAGCCAGAGTCATCAATGCTCGAGCTACTACAGCCAGAGTCAAGACAGCGAGAGCGACCACAGCCAGAGCCTTCCAAGCGCTAGCTCCCATCGCAAGGATAGGGAGTCTGAGCGCCATGGGTTCCCTGGCCGAGGCAATGAGAAAATGCTCATCGACCTCACAGAAGACCCATCAGTGGTGTTGGCACAGATCACCATTGAGAAATCAAAATTGAGGTGTGGGAATCGCACGGGGAACGATCAGCCCTTCGGCGAGGAAGACGCCGAGGACAAGGATGCACGCACCGGAGCCTGGGTCAACCAAGCGTTCCAACACCGCGTCGTGGAGCCCGCAGGGGGCGCGGCGGCGGTCACGAACTTTCCACCCGACGACACCGCTCACGCGCCCACGATGAACCCCTTTGCACCATCATTCCAGCCCAAGGTTTCCACCAACTCGCCCGCCGTGGTCTTCGAATCAAGGCCACCAGTGATCGACGGAGCTATGAGGCTCTCGATGATCGAAGACCTAAAAAGGTCGCCCCATCAGCCCTACGCGGGAGAGCCCCATCTGTTCCACAGGTGGTTCAATGCCCTCAGGAAAAGGATGGAAAGGCTCGCCGTTGAGCCTATCGACGCCATCGAGATTCTCACGAGTCACACTTGTGGCGAGCCAAGAAGCCTCATAGATGATATAATGTCCGCGACCTACCTGGACACGGCGGCCCTGCTCACCGACATCATCGACCAATTGACGACTCGCTTCGGCGCTAGCGACAAGGTGGCTAACAGCCTGATCGAGCGCCTTGTGCGCGCGTCAGACATCAAGGGGTCAAAAGGCGACCACACGGTCGGCCCTAAGCTGCGAAAGCTCGGCGACGTTTGTCTTTCGGTCCAGCATACCATGACGTACACCCCGGCCCTGTCCTTCCTGAACACCGACATGGGGCTAGCCCCCATCGTAGAGAGACTGCCCTTCTTCGTGGTGGATGCCTGGAGAGGTGAGAGAACTAGGTACAAAAAATTGTCCGGATCACTACCTGGTTTCGCGAGGTTCTGTGAATTTATCCGAGCACTGTCGGATACTCAATGCGACAGTTTCGGGGCCTCGAGTCTCAACTGGATGAGCACTCGACACAACGCCTCAGTTCCTCCTCACCCTAAGCCAAAGGCGCCACGAGTGCTTTATACGTCTGCCGAGAATCGTCCCGGCAGTTGCATTCTTCACCAGGGTGCACAGCACGAGACGAGCTCGTGTCAAGCGGTAAGGAAGATGGAATCTCAGAAGAAGAAGGACTTCATACGTGAGCACAAGCTGTGTTACCGCTGTCTAGGACCTCACTGGGCCAAGCACTGCCAAGAAGTCGTGAAGTGCGACGATTGCGGAGCCGAGAATCACACCACAACCGCTCACCTCAACTGGCGAGCGGCTGGAAATTCGAGTGAAAGCACTCGTCGGGAGAGACCCAGTCGAGAACCGAGCGACGACAGGGCTCAGAGCGAACTCGGGGATAGATTTAGAGCCGTGGCCCTGGCCTCCCGCATACCCACAGCCGAGAAGAGTGCATGCAGCAAAGTTGTTCTGGCAGACGTTATCGACGAGAACACGGGTCGGTCGTGCCGCGCCTACGTGATCCTAGATGAGCAAAGCACCACGTCCTTCTGCTCTACTAAGCTGTTGAACGCCCTCCGCGTCACAACCCCCAAGACGCACTACGAGCTGGAAACGCTGACCGATCAATCCGCCGCTCGATACGGCAGACGCGTGTCAGGGCTGAAAATAAAGGGAGTGTCCGAGGACCAAACATTCGAGCTCCCACCAATGTTGGAATGCAACTCCATCCCCGATAGAAAGAAAGCAGTCGCGACCTACGAACGCGTCGCAAGAACCCCGGAGATATCGCACTTCGCTCATCATTTCTTGCCCTTGGACAAACACGCAGAAGTCGCGGTGCTCCTGGGGACGGACTGCGGATACCTGCTCTACAGTCACTCCGACAAACAACGCCGTAAGGCTCCGTTCGTCCACCACACTGCTCTAGGCTGGGCAGTGGTCGGCAAGGTGAACGACGACGTCAGCCCAGAAGGAGAGCACTCTTACACGGTCGCAAGAATCGTAGCCGAAGCCGCTCTCAAAACCTGTGGCCCGGAGGCGTGTCTTGAACCGTTTTCAGGAAAAGACGCCGTTACCCAGCAGCACAGCGATGAGACCTCTCAACCGCGGCCTCCCGATGACCGCGGAGACACTGAAAAGATGAAAAACGCCAGGGCAGAGGAAGACAACCGAGCGGAAGCCCCACCAGCGACGAGATTTATCAACCAGTCAGCAACAAACGATGAAATGGACGCTCGGTGCGATCCAGACAGCGCATCACCAAAGTCCAAGAAGAGACTAGAACGGGAGCTTCCGTACCCTGGCGATCTGAAGAGAAAGTACGACGCGCACCATGCTGAGCGCACACCTGTTGACAAGAGAGCTCGACGGAACGGGCCAAGCATAGGGGAAGGCCGCCCCGCGGCCCCCGACCCTCCAGGAAACGCCAAGCACCCACCTCCATCTTCCCTTAACCAGCCTCTCAGTACCGCCTACGCGACAAGCTGCCGTCGGAATCCGAAGCGTCGGGACGAGCATGACGCACTCGCCAACGCACGAGGAATGCCGGGCAGTGTCGGGAAAGACCAGGAGACAACGCCAGGACCTCTCCAAGGGTCCACCACCCGCCAGCGACGGAAAGTTCGACGTTGGTCCGGGAAGCAGAGAGGAATCCTCTATAAGCCACGCCCGCGCAGCAGGTGGAAGGCCACCCACCCATCGCCGAAGACAACACCAACGCGTCCCGCGGGGCGTGACAACTGCGACGAGCACGTAAAGTGTGGCGTCCCGCCACTGAACCAGCCACGATGGGTCGTTGAGGACGGCCACTGTGCGGCTCGCACGACGAAACGACAACGACAGGGTCCAACGAGTGGTGCGTCCTGCCACCGAACTGGTCCTCCTCCAGCGCCCCCCCGGCGGCAGTAATTAGTTGGCGCCAGCACCAACTAAAAGAGGGGAGTGTCGCGTCTTACGAGACGCGAATTTTTAAGAAACTCTGTGGCAACATCGGCCGCGGATCCGCGCACTGGTCCGCAAGCCCAACACAGCGTCTTCCATTGTCTAATTTGACCGAGTGCAGACGTTCTCCTAAGATAGAGCTCAAGATTGTAACTTCTAAGTGTAAACGTGTTAGAAATTATTTAATCTTTAAATATTTCGTGCGCTGATCTAGATATATGTCCATGTCTTGTGTGTTTGATGGTGAACAGCCGGTTCCTAGAGCGTTCAACGATGCTGCTGGCAACCGGCGAAACACCTATATCGAGTCAGACCATTGTAAACAGAACTCCTGTTGCTCCCAGCAACAGGAATTTGCCATTGAGAACTTTTCCTGTTTTTGCAGTGTGAGTTGATCCGTGCTGCATGGTGAACTCGCAGTGTGGATTGATTTATGCTGCATTGTGAATTTGCAGTATGAATTGATTTATGCTGCATTGTGAATTTGCAGTATGAATTGATCTGCGCTGCATTGTGAACTTGCAGTGTGAGTGATTTATGCTGCATTGTGAATTTGCAGTATGAATTGATTTATGCTGCATTGTGAATTTGCAGTATGAATTGATCTGCGCTGCATTGTGAACTTGCAGTGTGAGTTGATTTATGCTGCAGTGTGAATTTGTCTGGAATTATTGGAAACAGAACTCCTGTTGCTCCCAGCAACAGGAATTTGCCATTGAGAATTTTTCCTGTTTGTGCAGTGTGAGTTGATCTGTGCTGTATTGTGAACTTGCAGTGTGGGTTGATTTATGCTGCATTATGGATGTGCAGTGTGAATTGATTTATGCTGCAATATGAATTTGTCTGGAATTATTGGAGGATGGCAGCAGCCAATGCTTGCTGAGAGTGAGCATAATTAGTTAAATTGACACTTTCAAATATAAGCAGCTAGATAGAACTGATAACCCGTGCTTCTAGAAATTGCGTAGCTCGGACTGAGATTAGTTCTCCTTTATTTGTCATAAAAAATTTTTTTTTATGTTTATATTAAATTGGCTCATTACCCATGAGCTGGGCTGAGCAAGTTGCGCCAGTCAGCAAGGTGGAAGCCTAGAGCTGGAGTGAATTTGAGGTAGACTGAGAATATGTCCGCAGGAATTCTTAATGTGCCCATGCCCGTGTGACTTTATGTGCCTAAGTTGATACTAGCATACGTATGATTTACACGGCTTTTCACACGAGTGATGGTAGGACTGTTTCTCAAGCTTAGGACAAAGATATAATCATAGTATAAATTCCTGCTGTAACGTTCCTTCAGCATCAAAAACCTAATTATTTGTGTATTCCCCCAGGTAGAGTAAAGCAAAACTAGGATAGCCTTTCTATCTATATGTAGGTTGAAATTGAAGACTTATATGGCGTGAGAATACCATCCCCCCACAAAGCGTGAGTATGCGAGAGTAGACTGTCCTCTTTTGACCACAGCGCACAGTATGTGCACAGTGCAGAAATTATAGGAGGCAAGTAGAGCGACTTCCATGTGCATATTATAACGTGTGACTTTACATTGCCGTGTGCAAATGTATTTCAAGTTTGAAGGGTCAAATTTCTAGTTTCCACCTCAAATATAATGGTGCTTGTTTCATTTGTCGTGCCTTTAGTCTTATGTGAATAAGATGCGATTCTACATTGCCGTGTGCAAAAATGCATCTCATGATTGAGAAGTCAAATTTTATTTTCTGCCACAGACTCTTGAGACTGGCGTGGTAGATCATTATTATTAGAATATCTTGTTTGGTTCTAGTGATAGCTAGTTGCCCCTCGAGCATTAGTCGGTTGTTTCTCTTGTTTGTTCATGAAGTCAAGAAATGTCATTGTGGTCATTTGTGGAAGTTTTTGAACCTATAAATTTCTTGATTGTGTAGTCAATTGCAGATTCTCTCATTTGAACCCAAGATGTATTCGTTGTGAGTTCATTCTTAAACTTAGAAAATGTCCTTGTGTGCGATTAGCCATAATTTCAACTATAATTTTCAACCTAAGGATGTCATTCTGCGTTGTCCTTAAAATTCATTTTTGAACCCAGAAATGTACATTTCGTGCTGTTAACTATTGTTTTTATTTCTTGAATCTAAAACATGCCCTTATTGTGCAGTTTTTTACGGTGTCAACGGCCATTGAATAAAGAAACCAATTCGAAGAGACCGCGTATTTCCTCGATGCCTTCGATACCCGTAATTCAGACTAGACCTCTCGAAGATCATATATCCGCAGTCTAGTCGGAACACAGGGAATGTGTGTTGTGGCGTTTGGTGCCGTCGAGTATAAGAACGCTGTAATGCACAAGCCAAAGACGCACGAGAGAGTGGCGCTGAAAACAAAGCGTCCCCGCGCGATGTTGCCAATTCCCAAAGGCTTCAAACTCGAAAATTTCGACCGTTATTTATATTTCATGCATTTACACAAAAACTTCAGGGATTACTAATTATAAGTAGAAAATTATTTATAATAATTTAAAGTAAGATTTTTAATGTCAATAATTATGCTATTTAAGTGCGAATGAGAATTTTTATAATTTTACACTTTGTAGCTAATGCTACATAGATGAGAAATGATGCCAGTGAGAAAATCATGGGCTTTATAAAATTCGACAATTTAAGAACCTCACTCCTTTTCCCTTTATTATCTTTTTTCTTTCAAGGGTAGTTGATGAATTTTTAAACACCAGTTTAAAAATAAATTCCAAGTATATGTGTGTGTTTGGTTCTGACCGAGGGGTATAGCCAGTCCTAACGAGACCTCGACAAGCATCCGGGAAAAATTATGAGAGGGATAATAAGGCTCTTTGGACTCAGCTTTTGCGTATGGTTTTATTGGAAGAAACCGGGAAGATCGCCGAAACTTGATCCTGCGGATCGCCGAGACTTGATCCTGCAGATCTTGACTGAAGATACTTCGCAGTCTTTAGGCAGTCGCTCCGGCCGGTGGGTGAGGTTGTAAGTGTATTGTGTTCAGAATATTCAATTTAATGAGGGCAATTTTTAAACAAGCACAACAATCGGTGCGTTGCTCTTTATGTGGGCAAAGCCTGCTTAATTTTGGAGCAGGTGAGTTTGACCACAGGTGCCAAGCCTGATGGCGATGATGACTCTCCGTTTGAATAGTAATTAAGTTCCAGGCACGCTGAATTCGGCAATTGAGAGGCTAATTCAATTGTGCCCGTAATTTTAGGCAGTTGAGAATTAAGGCCCGTAATTAGTGAATATATAAGGCTAAAGGCCCAGAACATAGCCAAATCTAATCCAAGTAGAGAGTCCCAAAAGCGGCCCAGGGAGAACGCTGTAAATAGTGTGTGTGATGACGTTGAGGTCCTGCAAGGAGTCCAAAAGCTGGATGAACAGTCCAAGGAGACATCAAGGAAACACCACTGACAGTCCACACATCGTAAAATAATAAAACTCCCACACGGCAGAATTCGAGAATTCCTACAGATTTGACTCTAGTTAATTTCATTTGTTCTCTTTCTCGTCAAGCTCGAAAGTGGAGCGATAGGACAGAAGCAATTAAGAAACTCTTATACAGCTGCTCTTGCTTTTAAATACAAGGCATAAAATTTAAGAATTTTTAGTAATACTTTTAGTGATTATCTAAGAGCATAATCGGGGATCAAATCCTTGGAACCATGGAAAAACACATGACTTAACAAGACATGGTTCCGGAAGCAAAAGAAAAAGGATTCCAGCACTTAAGAATTTCATAGAAAGAGAATTAATGCTTCTTTAAGTACTCTAGAACATCTCTATAACTGTACAAGAAGTAACAGAGAAAAAATTCTAAGGTTTCATTGATATAAATCCTACTAAAAATATCACGAATAAATTTAGTTGCAATTAATAAATGGTAAGGAATAATACCCAATAATATTAATACCCAATAATAAAAAAAAGGAAACACTAAACGTTTTGCTTGCACAGAAGGAAAATGTGCGCGAGATGAAACATGAAGATCAATGCGGCGAATAACCCGGCGGCTCTACACGTCGGCACTCGACAAGCCGCCGGCATAATTTGTGCGCACTCGCGAAAGGCAAATGGTAGTGGGTATTTTCGTCACAAGCATGAACATAATGAAATTAAATTGTTATTGAAATGATTTAAATTGAAATAAGTGCGATTAAACGCAAGGTTCAAGAAGTATGAGCTATACAAGGCGACTCAAAACTTTAGCAAGCATAGACATGAATAACCTTCGTAATTTGCACACATACGAGATTATTAGGAGACGTCTTTAATTATTATATCGCGTTGAAACATTATTTTAAGAGAAACTACTGCAAGTACGCCTTGTAAAAAAAAGAAGATACTATTATAACACATGCTTATAGTGCAGTTATGGTCACGGAGTAGTGACGGAAAGCGGCAGTATCTGCTCCGCCATTGAAAACAACAAAGACACAATATCGACAACGAACGCCGGCGATTTAGCCGCGTGCGTTCACGAGTCAGTTCATGAGTAATTTTCGATATGATACTGGCAACCACAATATAAGTTTTGCCGTAAGGAAAAAAAAAACAATGACGTTAGCTGAACATCTAGTATGAAATTTCAACACGTGAATTTGGAAATGACACGCAATATTCACACTATATCACCGAGTTAGCACTCTAGATAACACATGCTAGTCTAAGAATCTTAACACTATTTGAGAGTTTATGCCTACTTCACGACACTGAGCAGTTCTTTACGTTTAACACAATCACACGAAAAAGAAATACATGGTACATATACTTTACCCGGTGTTTTTCTATTCTAAGCCTAAATTTTACTTGCACTTACAAGATGATGTTCGCACGCTAAAGCCACAAGCAAGAGTGAGCCAGTTCAAGTGACGCTCTCCGATGTTGCCGTATCGGGCTGCTTTAAACTCGAAATGTCGATTGATTATTTGATCTCTCATGTATTTACACAAAAAACTTCAATGATTACGAATTAGAAGTAGAAAATAATTAATAATAAATTATAGTAAGATTTTTAATGCTAATGATTAATTTTATTTAAAGTGCGAATGGGAAAATTCATAATTCTCACGCTTTGTAGCGATATGCTACATGTGCAATAGATCAATATATAAATTTTGGAGGAACCCAGGTAGCAAGAAATTATTAGGCCAATATTGGGTTGATAATTATTTATTGACCTGATATTGGAATCTTGGATTACAATAATAGGCTAATAACAAGACAATATCGAAAAAAGATATATATATTTATGATATCAACTTGTTATTGGGACAATGTAGTAAATAGTTCTATTTCTAATATTAAACTAACAGTGTATATGTATATATATATATATATATATATATTTATATATATATATATATATTTATATATATATATGTAATTTATATATATGGAATTTATTTATCATATATATATATAAATACGATATTCATATAAGTGGAAACTATCTCATAATAATTAAAAATCTCGCAGTTTAATAGAATTTGTTAAAATATAAATTATTATTGCCCAAATATTGGGTTGATATTGTACGCCAATAATACGGAGTAATTTGTTTAAAATGTACCAATAAAGTTAATAAATAGTTATTGCAGTCATTAATGAGTGCAGATATATTTGACAGTTATCAAGAAATGTGAATACGTTACAATAATACGTATATTCAGAATTACTGTATCACAGGTTCACAGTTCTTGTTTTTTCAGTCGTCCAATGAGTTTCGAATGTCTAATTTTTTCAAAAAATATGCTAAAATCGTTTGTCATATGTTACTATAGCAATAAATGTCTATATATTGGATTAAGATGGTATAAAGTCATTTCTATAGATGATGTAAATGACTTAATTTCGTAACGAAGGTATTGAGTAGGCCTATTCCTACCATATAACCCATTTTGCATGCATCATTCTTTGAGTAAAGCTCTTTCGTGCAATTTTACAATCACGCATATATATGCTGCTTAGATGAACGTATATATGCTGCTTAGTACAGGTTGCCCGACCACTGGTACGTACGTGCAACACAAAATTTGGACTACCATGCCAAAGAGGTTTGTAATCATGGATTTTAGATAAATTTTGGGTGCAGTTTAAGTCATAGTCTTGTAGGTGTGTAGGTATGTACATAGGATAACATATTTATCAGAATTATATGCATTTATCGTCTTTGAACCCTTCTGAATATTAAATAATATTAGAAATTAATATTATTTATATATAACATTAATATTAGAATATTAGAAATTAATTATTGAGCCAAAGTGTTGTTTAAGGAAACACCTCAATATCAAGTCAATAGTGACACAGTAATGAGCTGATACTGGGATAAAAATAAATTATTATTGGGACAATATATTCTACCAATATCCACTTGATGTCAGAAAATAAGTATTGGGCCTGTAGTAACCTACCTTAGTTACCCCTCAAACTCAGTTCTAGTCCATTTGTGTTCAGTAATATTAGTATGTGTATATGTAAAATTATCGAAGAAAGACGTGCATTATAAAGCTAAGGTAGATGGAGGGAGCATAGCGCACTCCGATCGGGCTCAATTTGGCTGCAAAAGTTCAAAGACTCGTGCACTCTCAATGCCCGACACGTCACAATTCTGAGCCAACCGCAGACGATTGGCTGAAGTTGGCTCCTCCCACCTCCTCTACCACTCCCCTCCCATTTTCCGAAGCAAGATTAGTGCCTCACCACAAGTGAAAGGGTGAGGTGTGCGTGGAAGTCGCTCTAATTTGTTATAATCAAGGGCCTGTAATCTTTATAGTTTTCAACTCTTAATGTACCTTTGCTAGAAATTTTGATATTATTAAGTGTCCTCAAGTGAGGAAACACAATTTATTATCTTTCGGAGTCTTAGAATCCCAAATTAATGATTAGAGATTAACTCAACAGCTAGAAGAGCATTCAGCGAGCGTGCGCACCTTACTGTAGTTACTAGGTTACTGACTTCCGTGCTGACGTCACACTTGCGAGACGGTTATTGGTTACCACAGACCTAGGAGAAATCTCAAAAACTGGTTCTCTTCACAGACGGCTATGCTCCCTCCATATATACTCCCTCCACGACGTGCATAAATCCGAACAGTAAACCGTGAGAGTGGTTGCGTAAAAACGTGTGACTATCGTAGTGAGTGTGAAGTGATGAACAGAAATAAAGAGTGGTGAGTGGTGGTTTCGACAATAAAGCCGGGACCAGGCACACCGGGAAAATGGGGGGGGGAAGCTCTACTGCGCCTTGCCGAGCTGTTGGGAAGAAAAAAGTCAAACTCCTTCCACTGCTCCTCCCATATTGGAAAGAAGCTCAACAAGAAGGAAAGCGGAAGAACACGACCCGGACCATCGACCGACAAAAACCCCAGTCTCAAAAAGCACCTACGAAGAGCACGAGGAAGAACTGCTCGAGTCCATTTCAATTGGCAGTGGAATAATATCTGACTCTGATGATGAATCTCTACAATCTGCGCAGGCCCCAACTGTTGCAACTAACACTGGATAAGATAAACATGATGTGACCCTAAGCAAATCAGCAAGCCTGAACCTGAATAGTGACATAGATTTCGAAAACATCCCTGAAAATACAAGGCAAATAATAATTCACTGTTCTTCTGGCTCATCCAACCTAGCCAGGATAAACCCCATCAAAATAGGCAAAGCAGTAGACCTGCTCTGTGGACCAGTAGAAAAAATTGAGCACAAAAAATCTGGAAGCCTAATAATAACTAAAAATCATAAACAAGTACTTACACTCCTGAAAGCCAAAGGAATTCAAATCAACCAAGATAACATCCCAATTTCTGCATCTGTTGCCTGGACCAGTCAACTCTCATATGGCAAGATGTGGGCCCCTGAATTCATGGAAGATACACTGGAAGACCTGCTTATGTACTTGAAATCATTAAAAGTTGTTGCTATAAGGAAAATGCTTGCAGGCCCAAACAAAGCCCATCTACCTCTCTATGTGCTCACATTTATGAGCCCAACTCCACCAGAGAAAATAAAAGTTGGATATACTAGCTATAAAATTGATAAATTCATACCCAGCCCACTTAGATGTGGTAAGTGCTGCAAATATGGACACTCTCGGCAGAAATGTACCAGTACAAGCAGTACATGTGGGCACTGTGGAAAAAAAGGCCATACTTACACTGAGTGTTCCTCTGTAGGGGACACGCCAACGTGCTCAAACTGCAGGGGACCGCACTCAGCCATATCAAAACTATGCCCCCATTATATAGCTGAAAACAAAGCATGCCTACTTGTTGCAGAGGAAAACCTGAGCTTTGCGGAAGCTAGAGCAAGAGTAAGAACAACAAACAACGCTCCTAGAGAACCTAAGAGACCAAACCCTGCCACATTTGTAATAAGTGTAGAAAACAACCATCTCCAACCCAGCTTCAACAGCACATCGCTAACACAGTTCCCACCTTTACCAAGAAGCAAAGTGTGCCCAACTCTAACCAGAACTAACAACCCAACTCTTTGAATGATATTTCCTCCTCTCAAGAATCAACTTAGATCACTCAAGGGCAACAGACCTCCTGCCACAGCAAGGAGAGCCTTACAGAATGCATCTCTCTCTCGCTACCCACGCCCACTCTGGCTGAACTACATAACCAGTCAGCTCACTACAATGATGGTATAACTGGATCACAGACCATTCCATCCCAGTGCCCAAGCCAATGTGTACCCTGCTCAGAGGTAAGAAATGCCACCAGTGCAAGACCAACAAATAATTTAACCTTAGCAAATAATGAAATAATCATGTACTTTACTAAACTAATGCCAATAATAATGAAACTATGGCTACTCAACTGAATGAAAAGATAGAATGATTTGTAGAAATTGGACAAGCACTAAAAATTGATGCATTAATGAATGAATTCATACAGAATTTAAGTCTGTCCTCTGCTAGTATCTCACAATGAGTGTAAAAATTTTACAATGGAATATTAGAAGCTATAAAACTAGAGTGCTATTTTTAAAAACCCTCCTAAGTGAATGCCAAGCAGATGTGATATGTTTACCGGAAACATTTCTGAAGCCCAACATGGAGGCAAAGCTATCTGGGTATGGAACCCCAGCAGTACGTAGTGACAGAGCTACCCAAAGTGGAGGAGGGGTAACCATCGATGTCCGCACAAATATACCACATAACCCAATACATCTCCAAACCCCTATAGAGGCATGTGCTACTCAAATCTCCCTACCAAGTCTCTGTGTTACCATCTGTAACATCTACATACCCCCCAACCTATCAAACGACATCCTTATAGCAGAATTACCCCTGCTGGTAAACATGTTCCCAAAGCCATATTTAATCTGTACTGATGCTAATGCCCACCACCCTTCATGGGGCTCATCTGTGGAGGATACAAGAGGCTCCTTCTTGAATCAATGGTTGGAAGCCTCAAACCTATGTCTACTAAATAATGGTGAGCCTACATTCCTGACCAGCAGTGGAAGCTTCAGCCATCTGGATCTATCAATCGTCACACCATCTATTGCACCTAAGTTTCACTGGTACCCAATGCCTCACCCATACACCAGTGACCACTTCCCAATCCTGATAAGCACATCAGTAGAATGGGACACTGACCGAATACATTTCTGGAAAATAAAATCAGCAGACTGGGAATCATTCAGCAAGGCAATCCACATCCCCTCAATGTTCAGCACCCCTAATAATGCCTGCTCCTCAGTAGTAGACACTCTCATAATGGCGGCCAATGAACATGTAAAAACAACATCAAACACATTAAACAGAAGACGGTTGCCCTGGTGGAATGAAGAATGCGCAGCCACTAAAAGAAAGAAAAACAGAGCGCTAACACAGTACCGCAACCACCTAGGCAACATGGACTGCTGGATCCAGTATAAAAAGATGAGAGCTCTTTTTAGAAGGGCGGTCCTGAAGGCAAAACGGGAATCATGGGCGGCATTCCTGACTTCTATTAACGCACAAACCCCAAATGCATAAATGTGGGAAAGAATCCGTTCACTCTCTACAGGTAACCTAAAAAGAGCAATCATAATTAATAAAAACAATGTAACGTTAGCTGACCCATCAGAGATAGCCAATGAATTTGCAAAACATTTCTCGGAGCAAAATGCAATTTCTGAGGATGTAAACTTTTTAACATTCCAAAGAACAATAGAACAGAACACCTCTACCTTCCAAAGATGTGGGCAACCATGGTACAACCACCCTTTCACTATGTTGGAATTGCAGACAGCTATACAATCATCGCACTCCAGCTGTCCAGGTGCAGACCGTATCCCATTTGTATTTCTTAAGCATCTGGAAACTAAACAACTAAGCGCTCTGCTTAAATTTTATAATTTTATTTTCACAAATGGTTTTCCAAAACAATGGCGGGAAGGGATAGTAATACCCATACTGAAGGCAGGGAAAATTGCAATCTCTCTTGACTCCTATCGACCTATCACTTTGACCAACTGTGTATGCAAAATAATAGAAAAAATGATAGTTAAACGTCTACAGGCACTTTTGGAAAGAACCTCATTTTTTGATGCTGCACAGAGTGGATTCAGGGCAGGACACAGTACCATGGATGCAATTACCAGATTGGAAAGCACTGTCAGAGAAAGTTTCCTCACAGGACATTCTTGTGCTGCAGTATTTCTGGACACATCCAGAGCTTTTGACAGTGTCTGGCACCAAGGCTTACTATACAAACTTAGGGAAGCAGGCTTGTCTGGAAACATAGCAGCATTTATAGAAGAGTTTATCAAAGATAGAAAAATTACAGTGAGAATCAACAATAAATCCTCCACTCCAAATCCAGTAAAATATGGTCTACCTCAAGGATCTGTGCTCAGTCCCATTCTTTTTACTATTTACATAAATGATTTATTCAAAAACAACCAGGTAAATTTCTCACACTCTATGTACGCAGATGACATTGCCATATGGACAAGGCAGCCCACAATTCACGATTCCCATGCCATACTGCAAGAGGTCATGTCCAGCATAGACAGATGGTCCCAAAAGTGGGGATTAACCTTCTCTCCTACTAAATCACAAGCAATGCTTTTTACAAAAAAGAAAACACAGTTTAATCAGCCACTGATCTTAGCAAACCAGCCAATCCAAACGGTAGCAAAAACAAAATTCTTGGGAATGGTCTTTGACCATGCTCTAAACTGGTCCCACCACATCACCTACCTTACAAACCGTTGCCAGAAAGACTTATGTATAATGAGAATTCTTGCAGCACATAAATGGGGTGCAGATTATACAACTTTATACCGATTCTATAACGCAGCTATCTTATCAAAAATAGACTATGGGTGCTTTTTATATGATACTGCAGCAATAACAAACCTAAGTAAGCTAAATCGAATACAGTATGCTGCTGCCAGACTAATGATTGGTGCACTCAAGTGTACCCCTACCTATAAACTGGAAATAGAAGCCAATTTATGCCCCCTCAACATCCGACACAAAATGAAACTGGTATCTTATGCATACAGAACACTGAGCATTAAGGAACATCCAATCCAACAGATGATGCTAAATTACTACCCATACTCATTGTACAGCAGTCTACCACTTCCTCTCCCAGCGGCGGGACGACTTTTGGAGGAATTCAAGAAAAACAATGTTAACTACAATGAGATTCCCACAGTCTGCATGTCTCTGCGCTACAAGAAACCAACACTGCCAATAAAGCAAACACTGAGGACCTGCAACAAAAATCAAATGAACAATGAACAGTGGCAGATGGTGTTTAGGGATCTGGTGGCATCTTTATGTGACAACTGTAATCAAATACATATATACAGATGGGTCTGTGAGCAGTGGTGTTGCCAGCTGTGGGGTCTACTCCTGTAACTTCCAGCTGAAGGCAAGGCTTCCGGAACATTCCAGCATCTTCACAGCATAATTATACGCTATTTACATTGCCTTACAATATATATCCAAGCAACCCACAAAATACATTATCTTCACAGACTCCTTAAGTGTCATCCAAGCCCTGACCACACAGCAGAGCAGGTCTCACTACCTGGTCCAGTGGATCATTGATTTGATTGTGCAACTACCTCCTGGCTCAATGGCAATTGAATGGGTTCGAAGCCACTGTGGAATCAAGGGGAATGAAGCTGCTGATGCATTAGCAAAAGAGGCACTAGACCTGCACACCAGAGTTGACATTCCCCTAAGCACCAAGGATTTCGTAGAAAAAATTCGGCTCTTCTATTGGAGAGAATGGGAAAATGATTGGGCAAAGCTCTCTCCACACCTACGCTGCTTCAAGCCTCATATTGGCAACACTATACCACTGAAATTCTCAAGACCTCACCAAGTGGCCGTTACAAGGATTCGGCTGGAGGTGAGCCTATTAAGCCATGGACACTATTATACAAAATCCTTGCCTGCCTCATGCAGCAGATGCAAACGAACAGAGGATCTGCGCCACCTGTTTCTGGAGTGTCCAGCATATGCAGCAGAAAGGAGTTGCCTAGTGGAGGCATGCCACAAAAAAGGACTGCCAGTCACCTGGGAAGCCATTATAAGCCCCAAGTTTCCAGCACAAGCGATTACAACTTTCTTGACAACCACCAAGAATATGCCCTGCATATAAGCTGCTGAAACTGAAGCGGTCGAGGGCGCCGGGCCTCTACTGGTGAGACGCCATATCTCAACAAGCAACAAGTAAGTGCATAAATCTGCATAGCTATTAACCGATACTAATTGCAAAAGAATTCTAGTACGTAACTAATGTCGCTGCTTCACTCGCTGCAAGCGCAACTCAGTTGCAAAAGCAGGAACAACTCCAGGCATTGCATGCAATTGTTTTTCTAAGGAACAAAACAATAACAAGTACATGGTGATAAAATAATTAACTAATATTGGGTTAGTGAAATTCTCATTATCGGCGCCATATGTTTTCCAAATATCAACCTGTCAGGAATTGAGAGTTAAGCCAATGTTATTGTGGGGAACACTTCATTATCAAGTCAATATTGAATCAATAATTAGTTGATATTGGTTTGATGATAATATTGTTATTGGGCCAATATATTTTTTTAATATCAACCGAATTTTCCAAAATAAGATATTGCCCCAATGTTCATTTTGAATATCCAGTCAATATTGAGACTGTATATTGGCTCAATATTAGGTCAATAAATTTTGCTACCTGGGAAGTGTTTTAAGCTTATTTTACACCAACGGTATGGAGCGACGGGGTTGAGCAACGGTGAACTTGCCACAGCTCATTCCCCCCGAGAGGATTGAGTGTCAGTGCTGTAGCATTAGCTACAAAATGTGTAATTCAGAAATTTCTAATTAACATCTAAATAGCATAATTATTGGCATTAAAAATCTTACTTCACATTATTATTAATAATTTTCTACTTATAATTAGTAATCTTTGAAGTTTTTGTGTAAAAGCATAAAATTTAATATAACTATCGACAGTTTCGAGTTTTAAGCCGATGTGATGGCAACACCGCAACTGACGCAGTTGTCGGACTGTCATTTCTTACGCGCGTGTTAGCTTGTGTGGTTGAGCGTTCTTGTAAGTAAAAATAAGTGTTACTTTAGAGCAAATCTTGCTTAGAAGATATTGTGTTAATTTTAAGTGATCTTTTACAGTGCTATGTTATTTAAAGATGTAAAATAATTCGTGGATATTTCGTGCGAAATTGCATGGCACATACTAGGTGATCTCAAGATGGCGTGGCGTGAATGGTGGTGTCATGTGCATTTTTTATGTTCAATATTACGCTATATATTTTCAAATACTTTCTCTTCACTGCAAGTATACTTACGGTGTTCAGTATGATTGGCATGGGACAGTGTAGAAATGCCTTGGTTTTTCGTACAGGAATATTATAGATGACGGGAGTCACTAATATTCATTCGTATTATTGATCGTGTGCTTAAGTTGGATCGCCGATCGTGCGCTTAAATCACATGTAGTTTTCATAATATGAATAACAATTAGGACATTATTAAAATTCTTGTAAATTGTCGCAACTCCAGCCTGCTCCTCTTGTATGTCCCATGCAAGTTAATTAATATCTTGTAGTATAAGGGACTGGGTCAAAATCAATTCTTAATTGACCTAAAAGAATTAAATTAACTAAATATGACAAGCAGGCAATAATGGATTGCTTCCCCTTCCTGGCAACAAATGCGTATGTCGAACATCCTTAATGTGTTCGTTTATCTTTGCGAGCTGCATCCGAAGTCACAGCAACGGATTCGGAGCGCACGTGACGTCGAGGCCTTCGCCGGCTGACACGTCAGAAGACAACCACCTATGGAGTCGGCAGCACGTGCCTTGTGCGTTACGACTTCTAAACCGGTCCTGCTTTCGGGCATCTGAGAGCCCGGAGAGCCGGCTATCATTGAGGAAGTGTTCCCTGGACAACTTTTCTTCGAAGTTCAGGTGAGCAATCCTTATTTATTGTCTTTGCTTGTCATATTATCATTTAACTTAATGCAGAAGAGACTATGTCAATGCCAGGTTTATCTGGAAGTTGGCGCTTAGGTGGTTAGCGCGACATAGTTCTTTTTTTCGAAGAAAAGTTTTTTTTTATATAAATCTTAATATTTGTTTCCTTCGAAAGTTACTTTTTTCGAAGTCAAGTTTAACGTAATTGTAATCTTCGCAACTTTATGAGGAAAGTGATTTAATCTTCGAATACTTCGAAGAAAGTGATATAATCTTCAAATCTTTGTTCTTTCAACTCAAAATTCATTTATACGAAGAATTTCTTAAATTATAAAATTCTTCATTTCATTTGAAAGTTCGCAGTTCTGATGTGCGCAATTCGTTCGTCAGCTGCTAAGTAAGGCTGGAGTTGCTTCAGGAATAATCCTGGTGACTATATCTTTTTGTTTCTTCTTTCTCCAGTTTAAATAACTGTTTTTCATAAAAAACTTAAAATAAATGTAATAAATGTTCCGTAATTAGGAAAATCTTGTTGATTGCCGAGCTTTCCGGGCTTGAAGCCGGGGTGGTTCTCTTCTCATTTAGCTTAAGGTGCATTTTTTCGTGTCGTTTTTGTGCAAGGTACTATTGTTCGTATTACTGGCTCCCTGTGCTTTTGGAAGCTAGTCTCTTGTTTACCTTGCACAATTAGAATTTTTCTGATTGCACTTTTGTGTATTAGTATGTAAGTAATAAATTAAATATATTGAAGCAAAAATTTAAAAATAATATTTTTGTGAAAAATTTAAATTGTGTAACCATTTATAATGTGATCAAACTTTAAATTGGTGGGGAAGAACCTTTTTGTGTATTCTATGTGTCTTTTTTTATTTTTTCTATCTATATAACATAAGGATGTAACCTAATTTGTCCACTTAAAAAAGTGTAGACCTTTATTAGCTGAACTTTTTTCTAATAAGCCTATTAACTATTTACTCATTCCTTTTTTTTGCAAACGTAACATGACTGAAACGTTTAACGCCTCAGCCCTTAGCTTGAAAATGCGGGGAGTAAAATGTAGTATTACCGCCTTGCGAAAGAAGGTGCTAGCTCCTGGCTGTGCACCTTCTTTCCTAAAGGAGGCTATTCCTCAGTTGAGTAGCCTTCTAAAGGACTTTCGCCATCTCTCCTCTATTCTACCTTCTGACTTTGAGGAAATTTCTGAGGAGGAGTTAGTTAGACGAGCTGAATATGAAGTACTTATTGTTGAATTAATAGCTGAATTAAAAAATTCAGTTTTTTCGGCACAGGTATCAAACTCTAATGATACCGCGCCTCCTTCTGAGGCTAGTAAGGTTTCTGTTGTGGATGTACCATTAAACATTTTCCGAGCTCCTCAGTTAACTTTAAGAAAGTTCAGTGATAATGAACACTGTCCTTTTTCTTTTCTCCATTTTCAGGAATCTTTTCTTAATGCTCTTCAAGCCTATCCTAATATGAGCGAGGAGCAAAAGTTTATATTCTTAAAAAATCAATTGCAGGAAAGAGCCCTTAGTCTGGTTGAGGGACTTCCCAATGAGAATTGTTTCCAAGCTGCTTGGGCTTTGCTCAAGCAGGAATTTTTGAACGCAGACAAACTAGTTTCTCTTGCACTGGACGAATTAATAAATTCTCCCAGTGTCTTTAGCTTTGCAGAAATAGGGACTTTTCTTTCTAAAGTTAAGTTTCGTCTACTTGAGCTCTCTAAGCTTGGAGTAGATTTTCGTAACGAGAAATCAGGCAATCTCTTGTTTTCTGCTATAATTAAAACCAAACTGCCTGACTTTTTTTTGTTGGAACTTCTTCGTTACTGTAAAGCTAGTTTCTTCTCTTTAGAAATGTTTGAGAACGCGCATCATGTGCTGTCTCTGTTGGAAACTAAATCCAAACCTAAGAAATGTCTCTCCCTTCGCAATGATAGGGTGGAGGAGAAGACTCGAGCTGAAACTAAGTTTAAATCTTCTCCTGTATCTTCTAACCTTCCTAACGTGAAAGTGTGCCGGTTTTGTAAGCAGACCGGTCACACGTCTTTTTCTTGCCGTAAATTTGATACTCACGAAAAACGCGTGAAGCAAGTAGGCGAGTTGCAATTGTGTTCCGTATGTCTTAGTCACAACCACGTAGCTAAGTCTTGCCCTGCAAAAAGCAGAGGCTTGCCCTTTCATTGTTCGTTATGTAAGGCTAATACCCACGTTAGCCCGTTATGCCCTAAGTTTGTAAGTTTTTCTTCTCTTGCCGCCTCATCTTCTTGACGGTTAAAGGCACGTTTTCGAATGTGCCCTGTAATCGCTCTTTCTAC
This sequence comes from Morinoia aosen, assembly GCA_030386875.1. Taxonomy (NCBI): domain Eukaryota; kingdom Metazoa; phylum Arthropoda; class Malacostraca; order Amphipoda; family Talitridae; genus Morinoia; species Morinoia aosen. The sequence continues at coordinate 40,573,469 of CM059574.1, forward strand.
TAAAGTTAATAATATTTCTAAACGTGTAAATTTCGTCATTGACTCAGGAAGTCAACAAACGTTGATTGACCTGAATACCGTTAGTTCTAATAGTTCTAACGATGATTTGCAGCAAATTACTGTAAACACGGTTGGTGCCTCTGTCCCGTTGCGGGGCAAGCACATTAACGTCGAGCTCGTGCTTCCTGACTGTGAGAAGCATGAGCTTGATATTTTTGCAATGCAAAATTTGCACCTACAGATGGGGATGAAGGGTTTGAAATCTAAACTCGAGCTCCTTAAGACTAAGCTTCCTCTGTCTACTTCCTTTCCTGAAGTCGTTGATGACAATATTCAAATCAACGGCATTCTGGGGGTTGATGCTCTTCAAGCTTTTCGAGTGCTTGAATTGCAAAACGTCGCTGGCTATAAAGTTATGCGTGTAGCTAACGGTTTTTTACCCTTCGGGGATCTAAAATGTTATAAATCCTCTTTTCCTATTGTGGCTTCGGCCGCTAAAAAGCAAGGCGGTGGCTCGCCTTGTTCTGTTGTTTCGCCTAAGAGTTCTTCTCCTTCTGTTGTTTCGCCTGACGTTTCTTCCTCTTCTTCTGCTCTGCATAAAGTTTCTTCTTCCTTGACTATTGCAAATAACCAAAAAAAGCAAACAAAAAAGAGTAAATCTAAAGCTAAGCGTTATCATGGTGTGTTGGAGGCATTTTTTGAACCTCCTAAAGTTTGTTCTTCTGCCTTGGATGGAACTGAGTGTGATGTGCAGGCCGGTCTTGATAGACTTCTAGACTTAGAATTAATAGGGGTGCCTGCTAAGGAAGTGGAGAATGATAAAGAGTTAAAAGACTTTAAGAGTAGCGTAGTTTATGACGAAGGCCGCTATTATGTTCACATACCTTGGAATCGTAATATACTAGCGAAAGTGCCACATAGTTTCGGGTTGGCGCGCTATCTCGCGCAGAAAGTTGCTGCTTCTAACTCTCGTAAAGGGATAGAGAAGCAATATAACGATGTCTTTCAGGAACAACTCGAGCTAGGTATAATTGAGCCTCTCTCTCTCGAGAATTTAAATGTGTGTGAGCATAAGTGGATACCACATAGGCCTGTCGTGAGAGAACACGTTACCACTTCCAAGATACGCCCAGTGTTTAATTGCTCGCTCAAGCGAGGTAAATTGCCTAGTCTAAATGAGGCCTCATACGTAGGTCCTAACCTCATGAATGATTTGCTTGGCTTGTTGGTGTATTTTCGCTCTAATTCTGTTGTTGTGCTATCAGATATTTTCAAGGCTTTCCTTCAAGTGAAGTTAGCCAAAAATTTTGACCGAAATCAGTTTAGTTTTGTTCTCTTTCAAAATGGGGAATATAAATATTTTAGGTACACAACCTTGTTATTCGGTTTTGTCGCTTCCCCTTACATTCTCAATTTTCTTCTCAAACTACATGCTAAAACTATTAGTGATTTGGTGGTTAGAGACATCATGTCTAACAAACTGTACGTTGATAACCTTATATTCACAACTAATAGTCCCGAGCTTGCGCTTGACACTTTTCAACGCGCAAACAAAGCTTTCAAAGAAAGCGGCTTTCCACTGCGTCAATGGCAGTCTAATAACTCTAATCTTCTGTCTCAGATTGACCCTTCTCTTTGTAGCTCCAGTGAGCTCTCCAGAGTGTTGGGTTACAACTTTAACTCTTCTTCTGATTCTCTTTCCATATCTGTAAAAAGCTTAAATCCTTCCTGTAAAACTCGTAGAAGTATGCTGTCAGACATTGCTTCGTTGTATGATCCGCTGGGAATTCTGTTACCTTTCTCTGTTAGAGGAAAACTCATCTTACGTAAATTAACACCGTTGAGACTAGGCTGGGATCAAGACGTTCCAGATGATATCTGTAAAGAATGGCGTAATTTTTGTCAGGAATTTTCTCAATTGCATGAATTTGAGTTCCCTAGGATGAATCTTGTTGAAACTGAGAAAGTTGACCTCGTAATTTTCTGTGATGCTAGTGAAAGAGCTTTTGGAACCTGTATGTACGGTGTCCAAAAAGAGCGCAGCTCACTTCTTTTCTCTAAGGTTAAAGTTTCACCTCCTAGGCAACGAACTCTTCCTTCTCTAGAACTTCTGGCTGTGTATCTTGCGTACCAGTGTCTTGTTTCTCTGATGAGTGACGTCAATTTTCCCTACATGGTCTCAAGTGTAACTTTTCTTACCGATTCCCAGGTTACCCTGGCTTGGTTATTGAGTGGTAAGCCTCCCCGAAAGAATATTTTTGTCAGTAATAGAATTAAGGATATAGACAGCATGCGACTAACGTTGGAAGGTACAACTAAAGCTTCTTTTCACTATGAATACGTTCCCACCATGTACAATATGGCAGATATGTTAACTCGAGGCATAAAAGCATCAAAGTTTCTCGAGAGTAAAAATGTATGGTTAACAGGTCCTGACTGGATTCGCGAAGGTAAGGACCAGTGGCCCAAGGGCCACTTGGGATGCATTCCCCATCAATTTATAGCCTCTGCATGTATTAATGTTAATGTTGTCCCTCCGTGTAAAGCTCCTATTTTGGAGATTGAACGCTTCTCCTCCTATCCTAAGTTACTAGGTACGGTTGAGAAGGTGTTTAAAGCTGTCGCTATTTTTCGACATGCAGATTTGGGCAATGCAAAATTGCGGGCTTTCCTGTTCCTTATTTCTTCTATGCAAAGTACACACTTTGCAGGCGAGCTCGAGGCCTTGAAAAACAAAAGTCCTCGGCCGCCGTTGCTAGTTAGAACTTTAAACCTTTTTCTCGATTCGCACGGTATCATTCGTTCGAATAGTCGTATTGCGAATGCTGAGGAATTAGACTATAACACTCGCAACCCCATCTTGCTGTCTAGTTCTTCACATTTGACTCATTTATTAATTTCGCACACTCACAAACTTCTTAACCATCAGGGGCTCGACATCACCGTTCAGAAACTTAAGGTAGACGGTTATGTCGTGCCACGCTGCAAGCGCACAGTTCGCGGCGTCTTGGCTAAATGCATTGTATGCAAGAAGCTAAACGCCAAAGCTTTTTCCTATCCCGATCCTCCTGCTTTACCTGACTCGCGTACTAATTTCGTGAGGCCATTTGCCACAACTGGCATGGATTTCTCTGCCCACTTTTGGGTATTAGACCCTTTTGGTCACAAGCAAAAGGTCTACTTACTGTTATTTACGTGTTTTCAGACTAGGGCTATTCACATTGAAGTTCTTCCATCTATGACTTTGGAGGAATTTTGCTTTGCCTTCATTAGATTTACAAACGAAAAGGGCATTCCTAACACTGTTTATTCTGACAATGCTAGAACTTTCACCGCCGCTCCCGATCTTCTATCGGAAGTGTTAACTTCCTCTTTGTATGAAGAGCGGTTTCGACCTTTTAATATTAAATTCAAAACTATCCCTATCTACAGTCCTCAATTTGGAGCGATATGGGAACGCCTGTTCAAGTCCATAAAGGATTGCATATATAAACTTTTTGGACGTAGCACTTATTCTTATTCTTCCTTCATTACTGTCATTTCTGACATTTCTCTTAACCTTAATCGGCGTCCCCTCTCTTACACTGAGATGGGGGACTCGATTCTACCTATAATGCCCCTTCAATTTCTTCAGCTTTATCCTACATCTAATTCTCTTATTCTGTCCGATGAGCTTACGGACTTGGAGACTGACGATGTTGAGCATCGCGAGCATTTGCTTACTCTTTTGGAGAGACGTGATGTCATGGTCGCTAAGTTCCGGGAGCTTTGGTATTCTCAGTATCTTATTTCTTTGCGAGGTCCATATCCTCTGAAATCTTTACCTTTGCAAAATAAATTCTTATCTGTGGGTCAAGTGGTACTTGTAAAACACCCTATAAAACCCAGACCATTTTGGGCCTTGGCTCGCATCAGTGCTTTGCTTCCTGGTCGCGACGGCAAGGTCCGTGTTGTAAGAATTATAAGGGCTGATAACACCGAAAGCGTCATTAAAGTCTCGTTACTGTACCCACTGGAGTTAGTTGTGACCGATCCTACTCCAGAGGAGGTGGGAGATAGCGCAGACGGGAGTGGTTCGGACGCGGAATCATACCCTCGTTCCGAGCCTCCCGCGAGGTTTGAAACTCAAAGGGGTAGTTCTACCTCTGAACACCCTAGAGTTCAGCAGCTTAATTCTTCAAATTCTTCTGATACGGATTCTTCGGTCTTGTCCGAAGAACCGGTAGTTACTCCTGCTGACCGCCCTCTTAGGCAAGCGGCGCGTCAGCAACGTAGTAAATTAACTTATCTTATTAAGAAAGGGCATTTGTAAACCCTTTCAATTATGTGTTATGCGCAGATATTATTACTTGGTCCTTTCCAGTATTGAGCTGGAAGGACATTGCATGTCTTTGTGTATTTCACGGAATTTTCAAATGAAAACTCCGTTTTTTTCTTTTGCCGGGATTGTGTCGCAACTCCAGCCTGCTCCTCTTGTATGTCCCATGCAAGTTAATTAATATCTTGTAGTATAAGGGACTGGGTCAAAATCAATTCTTAATTGACCTAAAAGAATTAAATTAACTAAATATGACAAGCAGGCAATAATGGATTGCTTCCCCTTCCTGGCAACAAATGCGTATGTCGAACATCCTTAATGTGTTCGTTTATCTTTGCGAGCTGCATCCGAAGTCACAGCAACGGATTCGGAGCGCACGTGACGTCGAGGCCTTCGCCGGCTGACACGTCAGAAGACAACCACCTATGGAGTCGGCAGCACGTGCCTTGTGCGTTACGACTTCTAAACCGGTCCTGCTTTCGGGCATCTGAGAGCCCGGAGAGCCGGCTATCATTGAGGAAGTGTTCCCTGGACAACTTTTCTTCGAAGTTCAGGTGAGCAATCCTTATTTATTGTCTTTGCTTGTCATATTATCATTTAACTTAATGCAGAAGAGACTATGTCAATGCCAGGTTTATCTGGAAGTTGGCGCTTAGGTGGTTAGCGCGACAAAATATCATGCTTATATATTTAAAGCAAGAGCAGTAGAGAAAGAGCTTGCCAGCTGTTAAATCTATCCTTGTGCTCATGAGCTTAACAAAGAGAGCAATAAAATAGCTCGAGTTAAATCTGTATGAAAGCTCAGTGTTTCTCCGTGATGGGAATTTACCATTAGCAGTGTAGGGATGTCAGTTGTGGAATTTTTCCTTGGTGCCTCTCCGGGAATTTTATCATTCAGCGTCTTCGATTATTCCAGATTCCTCGACGTCAGTAAACGCCACAACACACATTCCCTGGGCCTCGAGTTACATTCACATTGAGTTTTTCTTTACCTCTAACTCAACCATTGAGTTACACCACTTATGTTGCCTATTTCCGACATGAGCCGAATTCTTACTTGGCCTCTTTAGTTGCCTTGCATTCACCTCGGTTTTCGAGCTGTTTTCAGCCTGGTATATTATCAAAGTACTGGCTAAGATTTTAACTGCTCCAACCACGGACTCTTGCCGTCAGCGTTTAACGATCTTAAAATCCGACCACAACTAAAGATCGATATCTCAACATCAATCACGTTTCCAATTGCTTTTCATTCACCTGCTAAAATTAAGCAGAATTGAAGCCTATTCCTAAAGCCCAACTATTTTCTCGGGATTGTTGAATTGCCGCAATCTGAAAGTAACCTCCAAAAAAACACACTCACACCCTGTAAATGTCATCACTCGCCGGAGGACTCGCCTGCACGGACTAACCCCATCTAAGAAAAGATCTTCAGAAGTCCGGCACACCTCGGTCCTCCCGGTTTTCGTCCAATAAAAATCCAAAAGCTGAGTCCACTATTGTTGTCATTCCCCTCTCGTTATCGTGATCTAAAGCCCAACTCTCGAGATTATTTGTGTTTTGGTGGTTGGGTATTATCGCAAAGTCTAACCCCGACCATCGAAACATTAAAGTGCACACCGACTTGCTTTTACATTGCCGCTCAATACAACGCTCCATCCCCAGAGATATAAATCGTCAGTATTGCTCTTACATTAGTGACACAATATCTTGTAGAATAATTTGCAGTATATTTGCAGAATAATTTGCAGAAGTAAAACGCCAATATTCTAAAAACCTCTAAAACACCCAATTACCTTAAAAAAAACTGAAATTTAAATAAAGAATAAATTCCAATTCCTAATTTGTCGGTGTACTTTTTGACTTGGTCCTTCATTTTGAGTAATCTTCTAATGACACCTACCGAATGTTTTCCGTCAATTTGAAGTACTTTTCTTTGGAATGCACATCGTGCATTTTAATTGTGCTGTAATTAATTTTACGTTTACAAGTGCAGTGAATATTTCTTAGATTTTTCAACAGTGACAGGTGTTCCCTATACCGGACTCTCAGTGTTTGAATTTTCGTTTCAACCATTTCAATAGAATTTGCGAAGTGAGATGCTATACTTTCTTAAGCATCTTCTTTGGACACTGTTTTTATACTCTGCGAGCTTAACATTCCATAAATATAGAAATTCTTGATATTTTTCGATAGGAGTTGAAATTTATTTTTTGCTCCAAAAAATTTAATCCATAACTACATGTGCTCTCTACAGTTTCAAGTGCAACTGATCGCTGTTTAATGGCAGTGCACACCTCCAATATTTAGCATGCTGAATGTTGCCGCTCCTTACCGGAGCGTGGTAATAAGAATCATTTTGCATTGCTGCGGGCAAAGCTCATTTGACTGGCGAGATGGAGCGACGGCATGCAGCGCGAAGATACCATCAATGTAAAAGGTCCTTTAACAATCCTACAGGTCGTTTGTGAGCGTATTATAGTTATTTTAAGTTATTACGAAATCTTGGCAGTTTTCAGCCCTCCTTGTTTTCAACCTTCAAGTTTTGCTGCTCTGTAATATATTACTTGGGCTATTGCACCTTGTTTTCAAATTGAAGTTAATTCATTTGCTTGAAGCACTATTAATTTTTATTAAAACAAACAAAGAGTAGAGATTTCTACCCAATTACTGATCTATGATCCGCCTCGTACAAATAAAATAGATTTAATCTCCACCTCAGCACACCATTGGATTAAACACACCAGGACTCCAGCCAACATATTCCCAGGCCTACTTAACTCTTTATCGCCAAAGGGAACTATAAGGTCCTCTTTCGAGTATGGCCTGAATTTATTCTATTTTTCATCAAATTAGTTCCCTAACGTGTTCTTAGGCTCACTGCCGCGTGACAGTTGCAGACTCATCCTGACATCGGTGACTATCTGATGCCAGTACCAGTTTAATGATGGTGGTTGTGATAACGGTAAGATGAGTGCAAAATACGGGCGTTGAAGGGTTATGATACTTACTTAAAAGGTGCACAAACAATGCCTCTCACAGCACCAACATCGCAGGGCCAAGGTCTCTCTCCTCTCTCACCCTACAGGCCAATCCAAAAGTCTGAAATTGCAGGCATTTTACTAGAACCGCTCTGTGACGAAGCCGATAGCGTATTCCGATTTTGAGAGTATAGCAGGTTTACAACCTCCATTACTGATACAACAACTCTCATTTTCACTTCTACCCCGTCCAGAGCTAAAGAATTTCTGCACTCAATCATATTCAAAAATGATTGTTCGTCATTGCTGCCACCAGGCAAGAGCTGCAATGCAATTCTCACTAACCCAGAGTGTAGTCGAAGCTCAGCACGAGATCTTGAGATGTCACTGGAGCAGACTTACTCACTAGTCCGAGTTCACTTAACGCAACAGCAAGTCATCGACTGAGATTCTTGTCATCAATATTCAGAAGGCCCGTAATGTTCCCAAACACAGAGATCATAACAACAAGGCAAACGCCACCCAAGCAAAGCCGGAGTTTGTAGTTCTGTAAACTTGGCAACGAATAATTTAATTAATCGTTGAATTTGGCAGCTGCAATGACAGAAGCCCAAAATCCAAGTGGTTCATTTTACTCCTCCCTGTTATCATTGTCCTGTTGAATAACTCTTGCACAATTTAAAAAAGTTATTTAAAAATAAAGAAGAAATGAACGTTTAATTATAAAACAGGGGATACATGAAATTTATTAAAAGAGCTTATATTTCAAAGGATTCGTAATATAAAGGTCCTCAACTGATAAAAAAAACTATATGAAGTAGACAATGCCGTGTTAAGCATAACAAAGGTGCTTGTTCTTTAAAAAAAATAGGATTGTTATTTAGAACAGAGCAATTTAATATCTGTAAGGATTTATGTGTGAGTTGGCCGTGGGGTATAGCCAGTCCTTACAAACCTCGATAAGCATTTGGGAGTAAATCATGAGAAAGGATAATAAGGCACTCTGGACTCAGCTTTTTGGGTATATATTGGAAGGAAGCCGGAGAGGACCGCCGAGTCTTGAACCACCGATGAACTTGGCAGAAGAGGGTTTGCAGTCCGGGCCGTCGGGAGGCTCCTGGAGAAGTGCTGGAGTCGACAGTGTGTGTGTGGTTTGCAAATGATTTAAGAGCCCAGTATATAAGACTTTGAGGAAACCGTGACGTTGTGAGTGATCGATTTTGATTGAGTTGAGGCCAGGCAGGGCAGCTCAAGTTGAGGCAATTCTTAGGTGAGTTAAGTAGCATTAAAGCCCAAACAAGCGAGACAAAATGAGGCCCAAGGCCAGGTAAATTCTGGTTAAGTCACGTCCAGTTAAGGTCGGGCCCCGTTCCGATGAGGCCGGTTGAGGTAAAACCCAAAACTAATCCAACAAAGGGAATCCCACTAAGGAAATGCCTGGGAAGTTTAAGGCCAGTTCAGTTAAGTTTAGGCAAAGCAAGGCCCAGGGGAGGCTGTTGCGAGTGGTGTGTGGCGATGACGTTGAAGTCACGAACGCGGTATGCGCGAGCTAGATAGGCACAAGAGAATGTGTTTCAAAGAGACGCCACGCACAGTGCTGCCAGATTCAGAGGCTTGAAACACGAACATGTCAATCGTGACTTTAATTTTTATGCTTTTTGCACAAAAACTTTAAGGATTACGAATTAGAAGTAGAAAATAATTAATAATAAATTAGAGTAAGATTTTTAATGGTAATAATTAATTTATTTAAGTGCGAATGGGAACATTTATAATTCTTACGCTTTGTAGCGATATGCTACATTACCCCCCAAGGCGCAGACCGAAAGGTCCACCCGCTGCAATCATTTGTAGCGGGAAGGAGGTCTAACTACGCGACCCTGCCGGGTTCGGCAGGTGGAAAATGTTACTGAGCGGGGAAGTTTCACCAAACGGGTCTGCAAATTTATATCGGCAAGAGTTCTAGGAACACGAGTTACTGCAGCGGGCTCGTCTGGTCTATCCAGACTTGTCGCTGTTTCAGTAAGAGGGCTAGAATTAGAATCTACGATTGGCTTAGGGATAGGGTTTGAATGTACAGGCACATAGAAAGGATTACACTCAAGTTGACTAGGCAATAAGGCAGCCAACTGAGGAAGCTGAGATGGTAGAAATGATCGAGTCTCAGTGGAAGGGGAATTCTGTGGAGAGAATGATGGTTTAGCAGTTACACTATGATCGGAAGTGTACGCGACTTTTAATCGATCAATGCTCACGGGGTCGTGTGAACCAGATCTTTCAAGGATGAAATATTTGGGCGTGCGTTTGAGTATTTTGAATGGGCCATCATAAGGACGCCTGAGTGTAGGTTTGATGGCGTCGTTTCGGACGTACACATGTGTGCAGTCTTGCAAAGCAGGATCCAGTTTGTCCTTAGTCTGAGGCATTCTTGGGGCAACATACCTGATCTGACGCATGCAATCTTTTAGACAGGTTACATATGCGGAACGGTCAGCGGATGAAAATTCAGGCAAGGGTTTTGGGTCAACAATGTCGCCGGGGAGACGAAGTGTTTGCCCATAGAGCATCTCTGCTGCTGTGCACTGCTGATCTTGTCGGTACAGATTGCGGATGCTGAGCAGTACCACTGGAAGTCTGTCAGTCCAATCGTGACTGCAATTAAGACAGCGAAGTGCAGCTTTTAGGTCTCTGTGGACTCTCTCAATAAGTCCATTCGACTGCGGATGGTAAGCGGTAGTTGATGTATTTGCACACCCTAAGGCGGTGCTAAGCTCACTCCAAAATTTGGAGGTAAATTGTGATCCCCGGTCATGTGTGACACTTAAGGGAACACCAAATCTGGAGATCCAGTTGGACATGAAAGCTCGCGCTACAGTCTCAGTTTGGGTATCAGGAAGAGGGACAGCCTCAACCCAACGTGTGAACCTATCTATGATGGTCAACAAATAAGAATGACCGCGCGATAAAGGCAAAGGACCCACCAAATCTAGGTGTACAGAGTCGAACTTGTGACCTGTGAATGCACAACTCTGCAGCGCTGCACGATTATGTTTCACCACTTTACTACTCTGACATGCATGGCAATTTTGCACAATTTGCTTGACTTCCTTACGCATCGCTGGCCAGAGGTAACGATCAGAAATCAAACGCAATGTACGGTTAATACCAGGATGAGAGAGAGAATGATAGTGAAGAATAGCTACTCTGCGGAGAGTCGCGGGAAGATACAAACGAGAAAGTCGCTCGGCATCACGGTACACGCCGTCAACCAAGGTCAATTTCAGAGAGGAAGTGTTAGAAGGCTTGAGAAGGTCCTGAAGTTCAGGATCCTCCTTCTGCGCGTTTTCAATGTTGCCGAAAGTGATTTCACCACTGGTTTGGACAGTATTGATGCGTGATAGACAATCAGCGACAGTATTGTCCAACCCTTTTATGAAGCGGATGTCAGTGGTAAATTGGCTTATAAACGACAGATGTCGAGCTTCTCTTGGCGAATGCCGCTCAGAAGGCATCTTGATCGCTGAGGTCAGAGGTTTGTGATCTGTGTAGATCACAAACTCCCTTGCCTCTAGAGCATAGCGAAAGTGTCTCACAGACAGATAGATAGCAAGAAGTTCCCTACCGAACGCGCTATAAGCACGCTCAGTGGGCGACAGCTTTTTGGAAAAGAAAGCAAGAGGAGAGATGTTAGTACCTACTTGTTGTTGCAAAACAGCACCTACGGCGGTACTGGATGCGTCAACAACGAGGCTGAAATCAGCATTAGCAATAGGGTAGGATAATTCAGTCGCGGAAGCTAACTTGTGCTTTATTTCCTCAAAAGCTTTGCGCGCTTCTTCTGTCCATTTTATCTCAATAGATTTTCCTTTTCGTTTCGGTTCGAGGAGGTCAGACAAGTGCGCTAAAGTTTGAGCACAGTTGCGTATGAAACGATGATAGAAGTTAACAGAACCTAGGAACCTTTTTAGTTCCTTCTGGGTCTGTGGAAGAGGAAAGTTTTTGATCACTTCTACTTTGGAAGGCAAAGGTTTTAGACCTAGGCTAGAAATTTCGTGACCTAAATGAATCAGTGATGGCTTTCCGAGCTCACATTTTGCAGGATTTACGAGGAGTCCATTGTCGGACAGTCTTTGAAAAACGACCCTAAGATGGTCTTTGTGCAACTCCGGGGTTGTGGATGCCACTAGGATGTCGTCTAAATAGACATAAGCGAAAGTGAGGTCAGAGAAAATTTCCGCCATGTGCCTTTGGAACGTCTGAGGAGCATTCCTCAAGCCGTATGGCATTTTTAGAAATTCAAAGAGACCAAACGGAGTGATTACCGCGGTCTTGGCGATAGCACTCTCATCAAGTGGAATTTGATGAAAGGCGTGCTGAAGGTCTATCTTTGAGAAAATTTGAGCTCCCTCTAAATTTGCACTGAAATCATGCAAGTAAGGAATAGGGTAGCGATCAGGTAAAGTAACGGCATTCAACCTGCGGAAATCCCCGCACGGTCTGAATTCACCGTTAGCCTTGGGTACTAGCAAAAGAGGGCTAGCCCAAGGACTTTTGGAACTGCGGATAATGCCATTTTCTTGCATGCGCGCAAATTCTTTCTTGGCTAACGCCAATCGATCAGGCGGTAGTCGCCTTGCACGGGAGTAGACGGGCGGACCAGTCGTCTCTATGAAGTGCTTTGTGCATGTCTGCATGTTATTAGAAGCTAAGTTAGAATTTGTTAGTGCAGGATAATCTGCGAGCACCTGCTCAAACATGCACTCTTGTTTGAAAGCGATTGAGAAGGAATGCAAGACATTAGCTCTAGTTATGCCACAAGCGGGAATTGAGATCTGTGTCTCCTCGTCCCTAATTCTACGGTTTTCAACATCTACAAGTATGCCAAACTTGGCTAAGAAATCCGCGCCAATTATGGGCTCTTGGACTTCCGCGATCAAGAATGTGAAAAGAAAGTTTCGCCTCAATCCCAGACTGCACTCTAATACTCTTTCACCGTAACAAGGAATTGGCGTGCCGTTTGCGGCGCGTAATGTCGCCAACAATGGGTGGTTTTTGTCTTTCCCCGTGGCTGGGATAATTGACACACTGGAGCCAGTGTCTATTAAAAATCGGTATTTGGTGACGGGATCGAGAATCTGTAGTAAGCGAGTAGTCTGGGAATGAGGCAACGCAGTACTCGCTACTATGCGTCGCTGTTGGCGTTTCCCGAGGTCATTTCGGTATAACGAGGGCAAAAGCGGGACCCGCACTTTCGTGCTTGGTCACCATACTTTGTGTGGTACCAGCATAAATTGCTACTAGCATCACGAGAGCGCGACCGAAAGCGGCGGTCTTGATTTGACCTATCATAAGATCTACCTCTATCAAAACGTTGAGGAGGAGGAAAAGGATGATAGTTGGAGGGATAGTCATAGGGATAGTCGTAGGCATTTTGGTGGCTTTGGAATCTCCCTGGGCCTTGCTGAATGTGAGCCACGCTCTGACCTAAATTGCAATTCTGTAAAGCTTGCTTTATCTCAGCGATGTCTTGCTGCATCTTATCTATTGTGGCTGAGGATTGATTCTGAGTATTTGCGGGGCTAAAATTTGCAGCTGCTGCATTCAAGGAAGCAACTTGCGGTGCTTGTGACAAATTAATGTTGCGCATCACCGTCTCAGTGGACTCTGCAAGCTTCTCTAAAGTTTGATCAGGGCCTGCTAGCGATAGAAATGAACGCACATTGTGATCAAGCTTAGTCATGAAAACTTCCTTCAGAAAACCCTCAGCTACGGCAACACCCGTAGCGAGTTTGCGCAGCTCTTTAACTAGCGAAGTGGGAGAGAAAGAGACAGAGACAGATGGAATTGCTGAGGCGTCTACAAGGCTCCTAAATTTGTCCGCATCGGACATCTAAAGCCTTGCTAGAATTTTGCCTTTCAAGATTCCGTAAGGATTTAGAGCTGGAGGGTTTTCTAGCAATTGGTTTGAGTCATTCAGTAATTTTGTGGGGGCGGCGGACACAAGGGCGTAAAACTGATCGGTGTTATCAGTTATTTTATGAGACCTAAACATCGCCTCCACTTGTTGGAACCAGGTATGAGCGTCCTCCGGAATGAAGGGGGGGAGCCTAATGGGTTTTGTGGGGGCTCGATCTTCATTATCTGATTCAGTCATGCTAGCAACCTCTTTGGGGATGCACAATTAAGATATCAATGCCTATGACTTGGAATTAAGTGGCAAGGGTTTGCGTTAATTCTTTACCTACACAATCATTCAGATAAAGTTGAAACAGAAGGAAGGAAATATGAAATTGGAAACGAAAAAAAATTTTATGCGGTATGCGGCAATTGCGTAGGCACTGAAACAGGTGAGAAAAATTATTTTTCTACCTACTCAATCGATCAATAACGTTGAAGAAACGGAGGGAAAGAGAGAATGGAAACGCGAATTTTTACGGTAGTCAGAATAAACGTAATAAACGTAAGCACAGAAATAGGAAAAAAAAATATTTTTCCTACCTACTGAGGCACATAAAACAAAAGGACAGTATAGCGCTGAAAAAAATTTTTGTTAGAGCTGCTCAGAGAACGATTAGCACAGTGACATCTATAGAAACTTCTCAAAGACTACGACATGGGAATTTTATCACTACAATGACATACCAAAATTAACCTCTCTCACAATTTCTCAAACACTTATCGAGTTGAATAGTTTTCAAGTTTAAAGAAAGTTTGGGGTTATTTTAACTGGGGATCACCAGTGTAAGGATTTACGTGTGTTGGCCGTGGGGTATAGCCAGTCCTTACAAACCTCGATAAGCATCTGGGAGTAAACCATGAGAAAGGATAATAAGGCACTCTGGACTCAGCTTTTTGGGTATATATTGGAAGGAAGCCGGAGAGGACCGCCGAGTCTTGAACCACCGATGAACTTGGCAGAAGAGGGTTTGCAGTCCGGGCCGTCGGGAGGCTCCTGGAGAAGTGCTGGAGTCGACAGTGTGTGTGTGGTTTGCAAATGATTTAAGAGCCCAGTATATAAGACTTTGAGGAAACCGTGACGTTGTGAGTGATCGATTTTGATTGAGTTGAGGCCAGGCAGGGCGGCTCAAGTTGAGGCAATTCTTAGGTGAGTAAAGTAGCATTAAAGCCCAAACAAGAGAGACAAAATGAGGCCCAAGGCCAGGTAAATTCTGGTTAAGTCACGTCCAGTTAAGGTCGGGCCCCGTTCCGATGAGGCCGGTTGAGGTAAAACCCAAAACTAATCCAACAAAGGGAATCCCACTAAGGAAATGCCTGGGATGTTTAAGGCCAGTTCAGTTAAGTTTAGGCAAAGCAAGGCCCAGGGGAGGCTGTTGCGAGTGGTGTGTGGCGATGACGTTGAAGTCACGAACGCGGTATGCGCGAGCTAGATAGGCACAAGAGAATGTGTTTCAAAGAGACGCCACGCGCAGTGCTGCCAGATTCAGAGGCTTGAAACACGAACATGTCAATCGTGACTTTAATTTTTATGCTTTTTGCACAAAAACTTTAAGGATTACGAATTAGAAGTAGAAAATAATTAATAATAAATTAGAGTAAGATTTTTAATGGTAATAATTAATTTATTTAAGTGCGAATGGGAACATTTATAATTCTTACGCTTTGTAGCGATATGCTACATATCACACAGTTTGTAAATTGTTAATATAACGGCTCTGACCAAATACACGAAAAAAGCCATCCTATTTGAAATTCATAATATATTTACATCTGTACTTAGTGCGTAATATATGTAGCAATCGCTACACAAGCGTAAGAATTATAAATTTTCCCATTCGCACTTAAATAAATTAATTATTAGCATTAAAAATCTTACTCTAATTTATTATTAATTATTTTCTACTTCTAATTCGTAATCCTTAAAGTTTTTGTGCAAAAAGCATAAAAATTAAAGTCACGATTGACATGTTCTTGTTTCAAGCCTCTGAATCTGGCAGCACTGTGCGTGGCGTCCTTTTGAAACACATTCTATCGTGCCTTACTAGCTCGTGCATACCGCGTTCGTGTAAGTGAAGATATTTAGTGTTTAAATAAGAAGAAGTAACCTGGTAATGTATACAAGTGTAAATTCCCTGTGTGCATGTTTGATTAACTTAAGGATCTGTTCATCGTCGTGAATTAAGGATGAACTTAAAAATAGTGTTAAAGCTCTTAGACGGGCATGTGTATTTCGAATGCTACCTCAACGTGAAATAGCGTAAACATTTGCGTGTCAATGTTTAATTTCTTGTCGAATTTTTTATTATTACTATTATATTCAACTATGTTGACCTTTTGCCTCACTAACAAAGTTCGACATTTTACGCTGCCATATTATTTCAAGACCATTTTACGAATACGGCCGTTAGAGAACGACAGAGCTGCTGGCGTCTTTGTTCGCGGTTGCCTTTGTTTTCCAAAAATGGCGAAGCAATGCTGCCGACTCATGTCATTTAAAATTCGTACCTTTTTGGTACGCGGGATAGTATTTCTATTTTTCACAACATAAAGTACAGTAATTTTCTTAATTGTGTTTAGTGTGGAATTATTAATTGGGAAATGTCTTTTAATAATTTCGTACGTTTATAAATTACGAAGACTATTCATGTATATGCCTGCTAAAGTTTTTTAGTTTTCTTCATTTTTATAACTCCTTAAATCCTGCGTTAATCGCAATTATTTCAATATAAATCACCATCACCAAATTAAAATCGAATTTCTCTTATTTTTGCGGCAGAAATACATATTAACCTCTGCCATCGAAAACGAGTACTTCTCGCACAAAAATGCTTCGTGAACGCGCAAGGTTTATTGCAAATGGCGACGCTTGAGATCGCCGGGTTAATCGACTGATTTTCATGCTTTCGTTTTTGCGCATAATTCCTTTCTGTGCAAGCAAAACGTTTAGTGTTTCTCTTTTTATTGTGGAGATTATTCCTTAATTTTTTTAGTATTGCAAATGATATTTATCAGTGATTTTCAGTAGGATTTATATCAATGAACTTTAGAATTGTTCTCTGTTATTTCTTGTACAAGTTATAGTGATGTTCTAGAGTACATAAAGAAGCATTAATTCTCTTTCTATGAAATTCTTAATTGCTGTAATTCTTTTCTTCTGCTTCATGAACCATGTCTTGTTAAATCATGTGTTTTCCATGGTTCCAGGGATTTGATCCCCGATGTTGCTCTTAGATAATCACTACAAGTATTACTAAAAATTCTCAAAATTTTATGCTTTGTATTTAAAGCAAGAGCAGTTGTATAAGAGTTTCTTAATTGATTCTATCCTATCTTCTCTACTTTTGAGCTTGACGAAAAAGAGAATCAAATGAAATTAACTAGAGTCAAATCTGTAGGATTTCTCGAATCCTGCTGTGTGGGAGTTTATTATTTACGATTGTTGTGGGACTGTCAGTGGTGAAATTTTCCTTGATGTCTCCTTGGACTGCTCATCCAGCGTGTTGGACTCTTTGCAGGACCTCAACGTCATCGCCACACACCACTCACAACAGCTCTCCCTGGGCCTTAGTGGGATTCCCTTTGTTGGATTAGTCTTGGGTTTTACCTCAACCGGCCTCATCTACACTGGCCCGACCTTAACTGGACGGGACTTAACCAGAATTTACCTGGCCTTGGGCCTCATTTTGTCTCGCTTGTTTGGGCTTTAATGATACTTAACTCACCTAAGAATTGCCTCAACTTGAGCCGCCCTGCCTGGCCTCAACTCAATCAAATTGATCACTCACAACGTCACGGTTTCCTCCAAGTCTTATAAACTGGGCTCTTAAATCACTTGCAAACAACCCACACTGTCGACTCCATGTAGCATATCGCTACAAAGCGTGAGAATTATGAATTTTCCCATTCGCACTTTAAATAAAATTAATCATTAGCATTAAAAATCTTACTATAATTTATTATTAATTATTTTCGACTTCTAATTCGTTATCATTGAAGTTCTTGTGTAAATACATGAGAGATCAAATAATCAATCGACATTTCGAGTTTAAAGCAGCCCGATACGGCAACATCGGAGAGCGTCACTTGAACTGGCTCACTCTTGCTTGTGGCTTTAGCGTGCGAACATCATCTTGACCTCAACGTCATCACACACACTATTTACAACATTCTCCCTGGGCCGCTTTTGGGACTCTCTACTTGGATTAGATTTGGCTATGTTCTGGGCCTTTAGCCTTATATATTCACTAATTACGGGCCTTAATTCTCAACTGCCTAAAATTACGGGCACAATTGAATTAGCCTCTCAATTGCCGAATTCAGCGTGCCTGGATCTTAATTACTATACAAACGGAGAGTCATCATCGCCATCAGGCTCGGCACCTGTGATCAAACTCATGTAGTGATCGCCCTCAGCCGCTCTTCAGTCTAAATTTTATAAATTATTGAAACCATCTTCTAAAAATTAAATAAAGTTAACGTAATCATTCTTAAAATTTTAGATCACTATTTTCATTCAACATTACCCTTAAATCTATTAAAATTTGACCAAAGAAATACTTCGACAAGAAAGAACGGCGTTTTTACCTAGAACCATATCGCAAGCTCATCCGTTTCCGGAAAATTCCGGAAACGCTCGTCCGCTCAAAGCGCATATAAGGCCGGCTTCCCAGGCAAAGTCGTCATTCTCTTATAGATCCTCCTAGCGCTTGGGCCCCAGAGCGGGCAATTGATCTGCTGGACCGTTCATTCATGCACTCACAAACACGTATGGAACCAAACCCTGACCTCTTAATGTAAGGAGCTTACCTCCTCCAAGTTCTCGCCTCCAAGTGTTCCCTCCAAGTTTCGCCTTCAAATCTCCTCCGGGTTCATCCTCCGGGTTTTGCTTCTGAGTTGATTCTCCAAGTCCCCTCCAATTTACTGTATGAAACTGGAAGGCCTGCATCCCTGCAGCTAAGCCGCTAAAAAACTCCAGTCGTGACTGCCATTGGGTCGAGAGTCCCATTATTACCGAGTTTTCCCAACCGGTAACAAATCCCATACTCAGCACCCAAAATCACCAATCACTTAGTGTCGGAACCTCCACACTTACACCTTCATAGACTTCACCCTCCAGCACGCGCTTCACAAGCCTGAGCTGAACGAATCGTCTGAAGTCCTCCAACCTCCTCGGACTCTCCCCAAGAAGTCTCGCAACAAGAGTCAAGCCTCGCACTTCGGCGTGCAACCTTCCCTTCAATAAATTCCCATACCGGCGAGTGAAACTATTCTCTCATTTTCCTCCGGTGTTGGCTTGTGGTAATTTTTGTTGTTGATTATAGACGCTTGAAATATTGCGTCCGAATACCGCCTAACTCCTTCTGAGTCAGAGGCCTTAAATCATTCAATTAGCAATTAAGTGTGCTTGAAAAAGCACTGGTGACCTCGCCATTGTAAAAGAACATCCTCTTGTGAAATTGACAAATTCCTCATATTCAACCCTTAAAAATCAAATTCAATTAGTTCTCCCCCACTAGGGAGGACTTCATATTGGTGACTATTAATAGCATTAATACCAGAGTGTTTTTCACTTGCACAGTTGTCCTTTGTGGGTTGATGAGCGCATGCCAGTGCTGTCGACTTCTGTTGATGGTTGTCTTGAAGGAGGTAGTACTCTGCTCCTCATTATTCAGTAGTCAAACATAGCATTTCCTCCCTAAACTCTTCCCTAATAATAAGTTATTGCTACTGCAGCCTATTCTAACAAATTCTTCATGTTTTTCAATTGCTACTGAAGCCACCTTTTTACAAAACTCTTCATGCATTTCCATTGCTACTGAAGCAAACCATAGGAGACCTTCTAGGATAACTTCCATTGCTACTGAAGCTCCTAACTAACAATCTTCTCAATTTCCATTGCTACTGCAGCACCATTGCTACTGAAGCACAAAAGTAAACAGGAGATGTCTATGTGCGAAACACTACCCTGCCATCCTGAGCAACTTAAATATGTAAAGGACCGGCCGTCTGTACACCGGTTGTCCTTTAATAGTTCTCCGTATCCCATACGGGTACGGAATGCTCAGCGCAAATATTTCACCATCACTTGACTAAGTCTTTCCCGAGCTTCCATTTTTTGTATTGCCGCCTCGTTGGGTGTTGGTAGCCTTGGGGACGCCTGAGGAGCACGCACGTTGACTAGGGTGGTTGTGCAAACGACTCACGTCGCACAATTGCCGTTGTAACCGGCATAAGTGTTTTGGGAAGGAAGGAACGGATTTTTTTTGTAATTTGGCATACTATAAAAACCTGGACTGCGACTTCGCCTCAGGTCAACACCTGTCGAGCCAACGAATTCGTACGTCTTAGTTCGCTTTGAATTTTCTAAAGTCATGGAAGTCGACCAATTCTGGATTCCCCGTTACACCGTTCAAAGAACGCAGTCGGAATCAAGAATTCGGGCGCCTCCATTTCGGCGGATACTCTGGCACCGTATGCTCAGTGATGCTAACCTCACAGATTTTTTATGGTCCCAGTTGGGGATCCGAGCTGAAACTTTCATAGTTCCACAGTTAACCTTCCACTATTTTCATCTATTTTCTTCTGTCAAAGCATCTTTTGGAATCTCTCCTTCGTATTTCTGACTTGCACTTAACAAGTAACAGCTTCACTGTTACCAGACCTTTCGGTCTCCTTTGGGAGGAGGGTAGCTGTAGTGATCGCCCTCAGCCGCTCTTCAGTCTAAATTTTATAAATTATTGAAACCATCTTCTAAAAATTAAATAAAGTTAACGTAATCATTCTTAAAATTTTAGATCACTATTTTCATTCAACATTACCCTTAAATCTATTAAAATTTGACCAAAGAAATACTTCGACAAGAAAGAACGGCGTTTTTACCTAGAACCATATCGCAAGCTCATCCGTTTCCGGAAAATTCCGGAAACGCTCGTCCGCTCAAAGCGCATATAAGGCCGGCTTCCCAGGCAAAGTCGTCATTCTCTTATAGATCCTCCTAGCGCTTGGGCCCCAGAGCGGGCAATTGATCTGCTGGACCGTTCATTCATGCACTCACAAACACGTATGGAACCAAACCCTGACCTCTTAATGTAAGGAGCTTACCTCCTCCAAGTTCTCGCCTCCAAGTGTTCCCTCCAAGTTTCGCCTTCAAATCTCCTCCGGGTTCATCCTCCGGGTTTTGCTACTGAGTTGATTCTCCAAGTCCCCTCCAATTTACTGTATGAAACTGGAAGGCCTGCATCCCTGCAGCTAAGCCGCTAAAAAAACTCCAGTCGTGACTGCCATTGGGTCGAGAGTCCCATTATTACCGAGTTTTCCCAACCGGTAACAAATCCCATACTCAGCACCCAAAATCACCAATCACTTAGTGTCGGAACCTCCACACTTACACCTTCATAGACTTCACCCTCCAGCACGCGCTTCACAAGCCTGAGCTGAACGAATCGTCTGAAGTCCTCCAACCTCCTCGGACTCTCCCCAAGAAGTCTCGCAACAAGAGTCAAGCCTCGCACTTCGGCGTGCAACCTTCCCTTCAATAAATTCCCATACCGGCGAGTGAAACTATTCTCTCATTTTCCTCCGGTGTTGGCTTGTGGTAATTTTTGTTGTTGATTATAGACGCTTGAAATATTGCGTCCGAATACCGCCTAACTCCTTCTGAGTCAGAGGCCTTAAATCATTCAATTAGCAATTAAGTGTGCTTGAAAAAGCACTGGTGACCTCGCCATTGTAAAAGAACATCCTCTTGTGAAATTGACAAATTCCTCATATTCAACCCTTAAAAATCAAATTCAATTAGTTCTCCCCCACTAGGGAGGACTTTATACTCACCTGCTCCAAAATTAAGCAGGCTTTGCCCACATAAAGAGCAACGCACCGATTGTTGTGCTTGTTTAAAAATTGCCCTCATTAAATTGAATATTCTGAACACAATACACTTACAACCTCACCCACCGACCGGAGCGACTGCCTAAGGACTGCGAAGTATCTTCAGTCAAGATCTGCAGGATCAAGTCTCGGCGATCCGCAGGATCAAGTCTCGGCGATCTTCCCGGTTTCTTCCAATAAAACCATACGCAAAAGCTGAGTCCAAAGAGCCTTATTATCCCTCTCATAATTTTTCCCGGATGCTTGTCGAGGTCTCGTTAGGACTGGCTCTACCCAACGGTCAGATCCAAACATCCAGCACTTCTCCAGGAGCCGCCCGTCTGCCCGGACTGCAAACCCTCTTCAGCCAAGTTCATCGGTTGCTCAAGACTCGGCGGTCCTCCCCGGTTTCCTTCCAATATACACCAAAAGCTGAGTCCAGAGTGCCTTATTATCCTTTCTCATGGTTTACTCCCAAATGCTTATCGAGGTTTGTAAGGACTGGCTATACCCCACGGCCAGAATCATTACATATATCTATGATCTTTGTTGAACTCCCAAGTTGGAGAACTAATTGAGTTTGATTTTTAAAGGTTGAATATCAAGGGTCACCAGTGTTTATTCCAAACACACTTAATTACTAATTGAATGATTTAAGGGCCTCTGACTCTGAAGGAGTTCGGGGTATTCGAGTTGCCTTCCTGGCATCTATTTTTCCACTTGCACTATTGCCTATTGCAGGATAATGACGGAACTGGATAATCTCGCCTCGGTTTTTTATTTGACGACTCTGGGCGCCGTGACTACGGCCGCAGTATGGGGGTCCACTTCTTGAGGAAGGAGATCCGGGTCCAGTGAGTAGCCGCACTTCAGCAGGTGCCGCTGCTCGAGGGAATCCGGTGTGGATCCCGGCGAGAGTGGATTTGTTAGTGTAATGTTCCGCAGGTGCGGTAACAGTTGATTATATGAGTATACGAAGGAGGTAGTTTATTTTCTGCTATTGCCTTGAGGCTTGGGTGGTTGCTAGGTAGCCGTGTGGCTTAGTTGAATTGAGAGGGATGTTGATTGAATGTTGAGGTGATTGTTCGTGTGTCGGCCTCCCAGGATCTTCTGTACGGGAGATTGGTTTGGGTTACTTGTTCAAGCATGATAACACGAGGAGAGACAGTCGCTACGCAAGCCAGGCTGCGAGCTTTACTGCTGAATTACAGGGTTGCCTCAAATAGAGGATTATATATGCGGGTGCCTCGGCCCAATTCTGGCGCCTGAACAAGGGCGAGGCAGTCGCAACAATAAGTACTCGTATGGACAATCATGAATCTCCCTACATGCCCTTAATTTCCCAACTAGTATTCTCCGGGTACTATTAATCGTGACGCGTCGTGTACGATCATCTCCGGATTGGAGTGCAAGATTGATAAATGAGATAAGGATATTACTGGGTAGGCAATGTGAGTTAGTTTGTCTTCATTAATATTAAAGGCTTCTGCCGCCCAATAATCTACGCTTTGACTGCTATTTACAATGAGTATCTTAAGAGTTGGCAGTGTTTGATTCGAACGTTTACGCTAAGCCGCCGTCGCGGGCCGGCTGTATTGATCATAACTAAGGCTAGAATTGTCATAAAGATTACTTGACTTAAGCTAGGAATTGTGCCAAAGAGTGCACGTGCAATCTAATTATTGTTATTATTCATTATTATATGAGAAATGAAAGGTGTCCTACGAGAGGAGAGAGGAAGGCACCATTTGAAAAAGGTTAGAGGGAACGCGGAATCTATGCACAAAGTGCACAGAATTGGTAGATGAGGAGGAGGATCAGAGCACAAGAAGGATTTAGAGAACATTGATCATGAGGATACCTATCAGAATAGTATTAGGCATCCTATGAGTTATAATGACAACAACCACTGGAGGTAGCCGCCATTGCCAAGAGGTCAAAGAAACAAGTAGCTACAGTTGAGGGCGACCAATTTCTGGTCACACTAAATTTAGCCCCCAAATCAGATAGTTGGATGATTTCTGGATTAGAATTTCCAGGAGTTGGGAACTTAGAATATTCGGAGACTTGTCGGGTTTTATTTACTCGCCGCTGGGTGGTTCAGTGTAAATATTAATTGGAACGGCAAAGAACAAAAACTCGATCGATTCTCGAAGCGCACTGGGTAAATTACGAGAGTGATAATGAAACACGTTTGTGGACTCAGCTTAGTTTCCGTGGCGGAGTTTATTTTGGAAGCGGAAACCAGGAACAAAAACTGGCTTCTTTGGGCTCTTGATCTCGGAGAGCTTGTTGAGGTGGCAATCCGTGCCGGAGGACCAGGCTGGAGTGGACGAAGGCCGGCACGCGATGCAGTAAGCGTGGTGAGTGATTTGTATTTGGGGAAAACTTGAAGGAGTTCTAAACAGTGACGTAATGTGGTCACGTTATGAGGTCTGCTTTCCAAACGTCTAGCAGACAATCGAGCTTGAGTAAATGGAGTAGCTCACAGGTTTGAGGCTCAGGTAGATTTGCTGGCCTTTTCCAAGGTAATGCCAAATGGCTGGCTCAATAATAAGGTAAGTTGTGTGCAAGTTATAGCATGACTCAGGTTAACAACGTAACATTTAGCATGGCACTCAGGGAAAACCCAGGGAGATTTGACTGTGAGGGTTGTGTGTATGGCGATGATGTAGAGGTCCTGCACAGGAGTCCAGGATGCTGGATTAGGCGTTCCAGGAGAGACATTAAGACATTCCCTACTGAAAATCCAACATAATAATGACAAATCTTCCCACACGGAGAAGTCCGAGAAACTCCTACAGGTTCGACTCCAGCTAACTTGAGAAGAGAGAGGGAGAATTTAATCAAGAAAGTCTGATACAACTGCTGTTGCTTTAAATGCAAGGCATGAAATTTAAGATTTTTTTTAGTAGACTATTTTGATTTTTCAAAAGGCAACCGGGGGAAATTCCCCTGGAATCATGGAAGGCACATGATTTAACAAGGCATGGCTTATGAAACAGAAAAGGAGAATTACATCAATTAAGTAAAATACGTAGCATGTGGATTTAGATTTTTTTAATGTACTCTAGAACATCTCGATAACTGTACGAGAATACAGGGAGAAAAATTCCCTAAAGTTAGTTGATAAAGGTTTTACTGAATTTTTTTCTGATAAATATCGTTGGCAAGAATGAAGGAATAAAAGGAATAATATTCCCTCTGATAAAAGAAAAAGGAAAACTGCGTTTTGGATCTCACAGAAGGAAAATACGCAAAGAAAACGAAAGCATGAATATTTCGTGCGGCGGTGGACCCAGCGGCTTCACGCGTCGGCATAAGCCAAAGCCGCCGGCGTCTTGCACACACTCAATGATAGGCAGATAGTAGTGGGTGTTTGTCACACGAATGCGATGAAGTAAATTAATTTTATTGAGATGATTGATATCGAATTAAGTGAGGTTACGTAAATATATGGAATTAAGAATGAAGTTCCAAACTTTAGCAAG
Organism: Morinoia aosen; assembly: GCA_030386875.1. Classification (NCBI taxonomy): domain Eukaryota; kingdom Metazoa; phylum Arthropoda; class Malacostraca; order Amphipoda; family Talitridae; genus Morinoia; species Morinoia aosen. The sequence goes on from CM059574.1 coordinate 40,598,080, forward strand.
TAGACATGAATAACTTCGTAATTTATTAAAAGCTATTTAAAAGACATCTTTAATGATTATTTCGCGTTTAAAAAAGTTTAAGAAAAACTGCTAGACGTAATTTGTAAAAAATAAGAGAAAATACTATTAGAACACATGCTTAAAATGCAAAATAAAAAAATCACGTAGTAGTGACAGAAGACGGCAGAGTTTTCCGCCATTACACAAGACGCTATCGGCAATGAACGCCGGCAATTCGGCCGCGTTCGTCCACAAGTAGTTTATGAAAGATTCGTGATATGATACTGGCAAAACCCGCAATATATGTTTGCAGTAAGGAGAAAAACCAGTACGTTAACTGAATATCTAGTATGAATTCACGCGGGAGTTTGGGAAATGACACGCAATATTCACTCTATAAAACACATGCTAATCTCAGAATCTTAACACTAATTTTTTTATCCCTAATTCACGACACTGAGCAGATCTTTAGATTAAAACACACAATACACCAAAAAACACATGGCACATATTCTTACCCGGTTTTGCTCTTATTTTAACCCTAAATATCACTGCACTTACGAGATGTTCGCGCAACCGAGCCACAAGCAAAAGTGAGTGGACTAGGCGACGCGCTTGTATGTTGCCAGACGGGCTGCTTAAGAACTCGAAATGTCGATTGATTATTTGATCTCTCATGTATTTACACAAAAATTTTAATGATTACGAATTAGAAGTAGAAAATAATTAATAATAAATTAGAGTAATATTTTTAATGCTACTAATTAATTTATTTAAGTATGAATAGCGAATTTCTAATTTTTACGCTTATGTAGCGGTATGCTACATTACCCCCCAAGGCGCAGACCGAAAGGTCCACCCGCTGCAATCATCTGTAGCGGGAAGGAGGGCGAACTACACGACCCTGCCGAGTTCGGCAATTGGCAAATGATACTGAGCGGGGAAGTTTCACCAAACGGGTCTGCAAGTTCAGATCGGCAAGAGTCCTAGGAACAGGAGTTACTGCAGCGGGCTCGTCTGGTCTCTCCAGACTTGTCGCTGTGTCAGTAAGAGGACTAGGATTAGAGTCTACGATAGGCGTAGGGATAGAGTTTGAGTGTACAGGCACATAGAAAGGGTTACACTCAAGCTGACTAGGCAACAATGCAGTCAACTGAGGAAGCTGAGATGGTAGATATGATCGAGTCTCAGTGGAAGGAGAAATCTGCGGGGAAGATGATGAGTTATAAGTTACACTATGATCAGAAGTGTATGCGACTTTTAATCTGTCTATGCTCACAGGGTCGCTCGAGCCGAATCTGTCGAGGATGAAATATTTTTGCTTGCGTTTAAGTACTTTGAATGGGCCATCATAAGGGCGCGTGAGTGTAGGCTTAATAGCATCATTGCGGACATACACATGTGTGCAGTCTTGCAGGGCAGAATCTAGTCTGTCCTCAGTCTGAGGCATTCGTGGAGCCACATACTTGATCTGGCGCATGCAATCTTTAAGGGAGGTTACGTAAGCGGAACGGTCAGCGGATGAAAATTCAGGCAACGGTTTTGGGTCAACAATGTCGCCGGGGAGACGAAGTGTCTTCCCGTACAACATTTCAGCCGCTGTGCATTGCTGATCCTGTCTGTGCAGATTTCTGATGCTAAGTAGTACTACTGGAAGTCTATCAGTCCAATCGTGACTGCAATTAAGGCAGCGCAAGACAACCTTTAGGTCTCTGTGGACTCTCTCAATAAGTCCATTTGATTGCGGATGATACGCTGTCGTGGATGTATTTGCACATCCTAAAGCGGTGCTAAGCTCACTCCAGAATTTGGAGGTGAATTGTGATCCCCGGTCATGTGTGACACTTAAAGGAACCCCAAATCTAGAGATCCAATTTGATAAGAAGGCGCGTGCTACAGTCTCAGTTTGTGTATCAGGAAGAGGGACAGCCTCAACCCAACGCGTGAACCTATCGATGATGGTCAACAAATAAGAATAACCGCGCGAAACAGGCAAGGGACCCACTAGGTCTAGGTGGACAGAGTCAAACTTTTGACCTGTGAATGCGCAACTCTGCAGCGCTGCACGATTATGTTTCACCACCTTACTACTCTGACACGCATGGCAATTTTGCACAATTTGCTTGACCTCCTTACGCATCGCTGGCCAGACGTAACGATCAGAAATCAAACGCAATGTACGGTTAATACCAGGGTGACTGAGGGAATGGTAGTGGAGGACAGCTACTCTGCGGAGAGTCGCAGGAAGATACAAACGAGAAGGTCGCTCGGCATCACGATACACGCCGTCAACCAAGGTTAGTTTTGGAAGGGAAGGGTTAGAAGATTTGAGAAGGTCCTGAAGTTCAGGATCCTCCTTTTGAGCATTACAAATGTTGCCGAAGGTGATTTCGCCACTGGTTTGGACAGTATTGATGCGGGACAAGCAATCGGCCACAGTATTGTCGAGACCTTTAATGAAACGGATGTCAGTTGTGAACTGACTTATAAAGGAAAGGTGTCGAGCTTCTCTAGGCGAATGTCTTTCAGAAGGCATTTTTATAGCTGAGGTCAAAGGTTTGTGATCTGTGTAGATCACAAACTCCCTTGCCTCTAGAGCATAGCGAAAGTGTCTCACAGATAGGTAGATAGCAAGAAGTTCCCTACCGAACGCGCTATAAGCACGCTCAGTGGGCGACAGCTTTTTGGAAAAGAAAGCAAGAGGAGAGATATTAGTACCTACTTGCTGTTGCAACACAGCACCTACGGCGGTACTGGATGCGTCAACGACGAGGCTGAAATCAGCATTAGCAATAGGGTAGGATAATTCAGTCGCGGAAGCTAACTTGTGCTTGATAGTATCAAAAGCTTTGCGCGCTTCTTCTGTCCATTTTACCTCGATAGATTTGCCTTTACGTTTCGGTTCGAGGAGGTCGGACAAGGGCGCTAAAGTTTGAGCACAGTTGCGTATGAAACGATGGTAGAAGTTAACAGAACCTAGGAACCTTCTTAGTTCCTTCTGGGTCTGTGGAAGAGGAAAGTTTCTGATCACTTCTACTTTGGAAGGCAAAGGTTTGAGACCTAGGCTAGAGATTTCATGACCTAAGTAAATCAGTGATGACTTTCCGAACTCACATTTCTCAGGATTTACGAGGAGTCCATTGTCGGACAATCTTTGAAAAACGACCCTAAGATGGTCTTTGTGCAACTCCGGGGTTGTGGACGCCACAAGGATATCGTCTAAGTAGACAAAAGCGAAAGAGAGATCAGAGAAGATTTCAGCCATGTGTCTCTGGAACGTTTGAGGCGCGTTCCGGAGACCATATGGCATTTTTAGAAATTCAAAGAGACCAAATGGAGTGATGACAGCGGTCTTGGGGATAGCGGACTCATCAAGAGGGATTTGATGAAAGGCGGACTGCAGGTCAATCTTAGAGAAAATTTGTGCTCCTTCCAAATTTGCACTGAAATCGTGAAGGTAAGGAATAGGATAGCGATCAGGTAAAGTAACGGCATTTAACCTGCGGAAATCCCCGCACGGTCTGAATTCACCGTTAGCCTTGGGTACCAGCAAAAGAGGGCTAGCCCAAGGACTTTTGGAGGTGCGGATGATGCCACACTCCTGCATGCGCGCGAATTCTTTCTTGGCTAACGCCAATCGATCAGGCGGCAATCTCCTAGCACGGGAGAAGACAGGCGGTCCTTGCGTCTCTATGAAGTGTTTCGTGCAGGTTTGCATGTTTTTAGAAACTAAGTTAGGGTTTGTTAATGCGGGAAAACTTTTGAGGATTTGTGCGAACATGCACTCCTCCTTGAAAGCAATAGAAAAGGAATGCAAGACGTTTTCTTTAGTTATGCTACAAGCGGGAATTGAGATCTGTGTCTCATCGTCCCTAATTCTACGGTTTTTAACATCTACAACAATCCCAAACTTTTCGAGAAAGTCCGCGCCAATGATAGGCTCTTGGACTTTCGCGATGAGGAAAGTAAACAGGAAAGTTCGCCTCAATCCCAGACTGCACTCTAAGGCTCGTTCACCGTAACAAGGTATTGGCGTGCCGTTTGCGGCGCGTAATGTAGCCACTAATGGCTGGTTTTTGACTTTTGCCGTGGCTGGGATAATTGATACGCTAGAGCCAGTGTCGATAAGAAATCGATATTTGGTAACGGGATCGAGGATTGTCAAGAGGCGAGTAGTCTGGGAATGAGGCAACGCAGTACTCGCTACTGTGCGTTGCTGGTGGCGTTTCCCGAAGTCATTTGTTCGGTATAACGCGGGCAAAAGCGTGAGGCGCATTTACGAGCTTGGTCACCAAATTTCTGGTGATACCAGCATAAATTGCTACTGGCATCACGAGAGCGTGACCGAAAACGGGGGTTTTGATTATTTGACCTATCATAAGATCTACCTCTATCAAAGCGTTGAGGAGGAGGAGGAGGATAGTGATAGTTGGAGGGATAGTCATAAGGATAGTTGTAGGCATTCTGGTGGCTTTGGGATCTCCCTGGGTTTCGCTGAATGTGAGCCACACTCTGACCTATTTGAAAATTTTGGAGAGCTTGCTTTATTTCAGCGATGTCCTGCTGCAGCTTATCTATTTTGGCTGAATTCTGCGTCGTATTTGACGGGCTAAAGTTGTAGCAGCTACATTCAGGGAAGCAACTTGTGATTCTCTTGGCAAATTAATATTTCGGATCACCGTCTCTGCGGCTTCCGCTAATTTCTCCAACGTTTGCTCGGGCCCTGCTAGCGAGAGGAAAGGACGCACATTAGGTGCGAGCTTCGTCATGAAAACTTCCTTCAAAAATCCCTCAGCTACGGCCACACCTGTAGCGAGTTTCCGCAGCTCTTTAACTAGCGAAGTGGGAGAGAAAGAACTAGAGACAGAAGGAATAGCTGAGGCGTCTACCAAACTGCGAAACTTGTCCGCATCGGACATCTGAAGCCTTGCCAAAATTTTTCTTTTCAAGATTCCGTAAGGATCGCGGTCTGGAGGGTTTTCTAAGAGCTCATTGGAGTCATTAAGGAGTTTTGTAGGCGCGGCGCTCACAAGCGCGTAGAATTTGTCTATCTCACTACGTATTTTATTATACCTGAATACCGCCTCACACTGCTGGAACCAGGTGTGGGCGTCCTCCGGAATAAAGGGCGGGAGCCTAATGGGATTTGAGTGGGCTCGATCTTCATTATCTGAGTCAGGCATGCTAGCAATCTCTTTTGGGGATGCGCAATTAATGATATCAGTGCCTAAGACTTGGGATGAGGTAGCAAGGGTTTGCGTTAATTCTTTACCTACTCAATCATTCAAATTAAGTGAAAGCAGAAGGAAGGAAATATGAAATTGGAAACGAAGAGAAAAAAAATTATTATGCGGTATGCGGCAATTTGCGTAGGCACAAAATTAAGCAGGTGAGAGAAAAAAATTATTTTTCTACCTACTCAATCAATCAATACGTTGAAGAAAACGGAAAGAGAGAAAATGGGACGAGAATATTACGGTGGTCAGGAATAAATGCACAGCACGGAAATAGTAGAAAAATATTTTCCTACCTACTGAGGCACAAAAACAAACAAAGACAGGAAACAGCATAAAAGAAAGATAAAAAAATTTTTTAGCTGCTCAGAGAAAATTCATTAGCATGGTCAAAAATCCACAGGAAATCTCTCAAACCACTACGACATGGGAAAACTTATCACTACAATGATACGCCAACATTATCCTCTCACAACCCCCAGAACACTTCGAGTTTAGTTCTTTCTTTTATTTTTAAAAATATTTCCCGGCCAATGCACCAGTGTCGGGTTTTATTTACTCGCCGCTGGGTGGTTCAGTGTAAATATTAATTGGAACGGCAAAGAACAAAAACTCGATCGATTCTCGAAGCGCACTGGGTAAATTACGAGAGTGATAATGAAACACGTTTGTGGACTCAGCTTAGTTTCCGTGGCGGAGTTTATTTTGGAAGCGGAAACCAGGAACAAAAACTGGCTTCTTTGGGCTCTTGATCTCGGAGAGCTTGTTGAGGTGGCAATCCGTGCCGGAGGACCAGGCTGGAGTGGACGAAGGCCGGCACGCGATGCAGTAAGCGTGGTGAGTGATTTGTATTTGGGGAAAACTTGAAGGAGTTCTAAACAGTGACGTAATGTGGTCACGTTATGAGGTCTGCTTTCCAAACGTCTAGCAGACAATCGAGCTTGAGTAAATGGAGTAGCTCACAGGTTTGAGGCTCAGGTAGATTTGCTGGCCTTTTCCAAGGTAATGCCAAATGGCTGGCTCAATAATAAGGTAAGTTGTGTGCAAGTTATAGCATGACTCAGGTTAACAACGTAACATTTAGCATGGCACTCAGGGAAAACCCAGGGAGATTTGACTGTGAGGGTTGTGTGTATGGCGATGATGTAGAGGTCCTGCACAGGAGTCCAGGATGCTGGATTAGGCGTTCCAGGAGAGACATTAAGACATTCCCTACTGAAAATCCAACATAATAATGACAAATCTTCCCACACGGAGAAGTCCGAGAAACTCCTACAGGTTCGACTCCAGCTAACTTGAGAAGAGAGAGGGAGAATTTAATCAAGAAAGTCTGATACAACTGCTGTTGCTTTAAATGCAAGGCATGAAATTTAAGATTTTTTTAGTAGACTATTTTGATTTTTCAAAAGGCAACCGGGGGAAATTCCCCTGGAATCATGGAAGGCACATGATTTAACAAGGCATGGCTTATGAAACAGAAAAGGAGAATTACATCAATTAAGTAAAATACGTAGCATGTGGATTTAGATTTTTTTAATGTACTCTAGAACATCTCGATAACTGTACGAGAATACAGGGAGAAAAATTCCCTAAAGTTAGTTGATAAAGGTTTTACTGAATTTTTTTCTGATAAATATCGTTGGCAAGAATGAAGGAATAAAAGGAATAATATTCCCTCTGATAAAAGAAAAAGGAAAACTGCGTTTTGGATCTCACAGAAGGAAAATACGCAAAGAAAACGAAAGCATGAATATTTCGTGCGGCGGTGGACCCAGCGGCTTCACGCGTCGGCATAAGCCAAAGCCGCCGGCGTCTTGCACACACTCAATGATAGGCAGATAGTAGTGGGTGTTTGTCACACGAATGCGATGAAGTAAATTAATTTTATTGAGATGATTGATATCGAATTAAGTGAGGTTACGTAAATATATGGAATTAAGAATGAAGTTCCAAACTTTAGCAAGTAGACATGAATAACTTCGTAATTTATTAAAAGCTATTTAAAAGACATCTTTAATGATTATTTCGCGTTTAAAAAAGTTTAAGAAAAACTGCTAGACGTAATTTGTAAAAAATAAGAGAAAATACTATTAGAACACATGCTTAAAATGCAAAATAAAAAAATCACGTAGTAGTGACAGAAGACGGCAGAGTTTTCCGCCATTACACAAGACGCTATCGGCAATGAACGCCGGCAATTCGGCCGCGTTCGTCCACAAGTAGTTTATGAAAGATTCGTGATATGATACTGGCAAAACCCGCAATATATGTTTGCAGTAAGGAGAAAAACCAGTACGTTAACTGAATATCTAGTATGAATTCACGCGGGAGTTTGGGAAATGACACGCAATATTCACTCTATAAAACACATGCTAATCTCAGAATCTTAACACTAATTTTTTTATCCCTAATTCACGACACTGAGCAGATCTTTAGATTAAAACACACAATACACCAAAAAACACATGGCACATATTCTTACCCGGTTTTGCTCTTATTTTAACCCTAAATATCACTGCACTTACGAGATGTTCGCGCAACCGAGCCACAAGCAAAAGTGAGTGGACTAGGCGACGCGCTTGTATGTTGCCAGACGGGCTGCTTAAGAACTCGAAATGTCGATTGATTATTTGATCTCTCATGTATTTACACAAAAATTTTAATGATTACGAATTAGAAGTAGAAAATAATTAATAATAAATTAGAGTAATATTTTTAATGCTACTAATTAATTTATTTAAGTATGAATAGCGAATTTCTAATTTTTACGCTTATGTAGCGGTATGCTACAGACTTTCCGAGGTAAGCATAATTACCCTAATTTCTAACTCAAGTAACGGCTAATTATTGACATTTTTATATACACAAATTGACCTAACCCAAAAATCAATAGTAAGAGTTGTCACTAAAAAATGATTATGATAGAAATTCTTGCTACAGTTAATGATCAGGAAAGAATGATTATTTATGTGACACGACTTGAGGTAAGTAGCTACCGAGGATATAATCTCTATTGTGTGAATAACTAATCATGGCTTCATTTCCCACGATATGACATTTAAACATTGACTAAAATTCAAGGAAATTCCACAAATTAAATAGATCTGACTTACTAAACATACAAAACTTGAGAGCACAATTGATTACACTTGGACACACAAGAGATGGCAAAAACCCTAATGGCGATCACTAGATTACTCCAATTCAATTTTTATTAGAGGCTTGAACACATCAGCAGCTTTGCCCGGACAACTAAGGTGGCATGAGCAGTAACCTTTGGGCCTAGGTCTCACTTAATAAATCAATGATGGTAAAAATCTACAACATTTTGCTAAATGCAGTTGAACTAGAAAGCTCATGTTTCTAGTTTTTCTAACTGAATTAAACAAGGTACAATGACTATTTAATTAAATTTACTAACTACCTATTCTTCAGAATCAAGCATTATTTGTGTTTTGCTAATTGATTAACTACCTAATTTAATTTAGAAACCCAGTTGGGGCAATACTTGGTAATTGATGCAGGACTAGATGCATTCAGAAGAATACATCTGTGAGTAAAATAATTGGTGCTAGCCTGACTTGATAAAACATAAACACATTATGAAATATTGGGCCAAAATATTTTTGACAAAAGGAAAATTCTAGCTTGATAATAAATAACCATACTGAATTTTGGCATGATACATTCTTTTTGAAATAACTTCACATTGAAATGTTGACAAAAAAATCATTTTAAGAGAAGGAGAATTTCTAGCCTGAATAAATGCCATCATATAGAAATGTTGAAATTGAAATGTTGACATAAAATTATTTTAAGAACAAAAGGGAAAACTCCCTACAATTGGCTTTACATTGAATCGTGAATAGTTTGCTGCAAATTTTAAGGTAGGATATACAACAATACACAAGGAAAAATGGCCTGTGGGGAACCCAAATTCTGGGCAAGAAAAATCCTAAGCATTTAGCACTCTGGAAACTTTCGGCGATTTTCTTAATACATCACACAATAATATTATTGATAGTTTACATAATACACAAATATAGTTACCCGTAGAACAGCACAGTAACACACAATCTCTAATTCTCACCAGAGAAAACACGCGGTGCACACACTTTCAATGACTTGGTACGAGTGGAGCTAGTGCGAGTGGAAATGTTGCCGGCAAAGCGTCATGGAGGGTTTCGTTACAACGCAAAAGTGGTTTCTTAGAGAATGAATTTTTCAATGCACAATTTTAATGGAATTGAGAGTAGAAGTTAATTAATTCCGTAATGAAATTTTATTCTGATGGTTGGATTTATTTTACTGAATTTTTAAGGATCATTTTGAGAATTTCCGAAATTTATACTGAGTTGCGTGCCGAAGGTTCGCTACATATCACTTTCCATTTTAAGGAATATTAGATTGCCCAATTATAAAATTCACTACTGACACGGCTATTGTGGAGATTTTGAAGATTCTCTTTCTATTTAGGACCTTCGTCTTATGAAATAGTAAATTAGTAATTTTTATAATGCATTCCACGTATCAAATTAATTTTATACAAACTGATTTTCTTTTTCTAAATTACTATTTCATAAATAAGATGATAAATTTTGGTATCATAACCTTCGGTTGCACGTACAGACATAACGATGCTGCATTGTTGAAGTAATAATTATTGCATTTTAACGTATGTATATATATAACGTAGGCATAAACATAAACTTTTTGTACATAGATACAAAAGTTTTAAACCTGCTTATTAGATGAAGTATTATGTTTGAATTCTAATCTTTTGGGTGAATAGACAGTTATAAAGATTTTTAAAGATATTTACATCTCAACCATAATATTATTCTATGATAATCACAGCTCATCGCATTGGACCTTCATTAATTTCATATAATTTCTTATAGTCCTTTCAATTTTCCTTACTCTCAAGATAAATATTATAAAAGTTGTTTTGAGTACTTACCATAAATCTGTTTTCATATCTACTGCATCTTAGGAAAATTGATATGCGCTGGATTTCTTTAAAAATTATTCTCGTTGATTCTCATATGAACCTACTTCTCGAATCATATTATCATGCCAGTACAAGCATGGCATCTGTAGCATTGCAAGCCGCGCGAGTGTTCTGCAGAAGAGGTCGTCCTATTACCGTCAGAATTTCAGCGGCGAAGCGTCTCCGGTTGTGTGGTGTGGCATCAGAGCCCAGAAGTATGTCTTTCTCTACTCTTGAACGTGGATCTCCTAATACTTTGGACTACAGGATTTTCATTAGTAAGTATTATCATGCTGACTCAGAAATCCATCTGTGCACTGGTTACCGGCATGTGCCAATCATTCAAATTTCATAGTCCCAAAATTCCTTCTAGAGGATGCAAATTTTTGAGTAATTGTCAATTTATTTGAATTATTTCTAATACCTCATAAATTTCAATAAGATTCATTTCGTAAATTGAAGTTTCTAGGTTAAAATTTAATAATTCAGACCGGTATTTTAAGAACTGTTTTTCACTATTCTACTTGGCTAAATGAGGTAGTAGGGTAATTCATCAAATATCGAACAGAAATCACGTGTGTCTAGAAACAACCTTCATAAATCGGTAACTTTTGCTCTGAATAACTCTTGCGGGCCTCAAGGTTATTCTTGAACAGTTGCTTTCTTGTTCTGTGATGTCGCTTGAAAGACAACGTAGATTATTGAAATGTATTTATTGTTCTAAAAATTGAATTCTTTAGTAACATAATTTCATCAATATCGAACAGGAATCGAACAAGAATTTTGATTCGAACAGGATGGTTTGTCAATTAGTTCTCTTCGTATGGAACTTTTGTTAGACTATTAGCACGCCACGTATGGTTTGTCTATTTGTACGCCTTGTATATTTTGTCCATTAATATGCCTCGTATGGTCTATCTATTTGTACACCTCATGTGGCCACTTGGAAAATAAACGTTTTTCTTTCATTCTTTTTTTCTTTGGTGCACTGGATTTTCTTGGAAGTGCTCGCAATGGCACATTGGTTAAGGGATCGGACTTGTATGTTGGAGTCGCGGGTTCGTATCCCGGCGCTGGCGCTGCGATTTTCCCCGTTGGGTATAAGGGAAAGCTCAAGCACAATACCCCACTCGACCCAGGTGTCGGAAATGGGTACCGGCTTTACGGGGGAACCGTCATGGTGTCCTATATATAGTGTTAGTTATGACATTTGAAAAACCAATGCTTAAGATCATTTGTATCAGGCTTGATTGGAAATAAAGCATCCCAAAGATGCCGATGTTTGTTTTGTTTGTTTGTTTGAAATAACTGTCTCATTACTTATTTTCAAGATGCATTTGAATGGAGAGTTATCAAAATTTGAATATGATGTCGATGTTTCATTTGCAGTGTTTGTTGAACCATCATTGTGATCATCAACCTGTGTGACCTATTTTGGAGTAGAGTGTAAAGCACTCGTCAATGAATTATTATTGATGCTTGCATCAATTTTCTTGGCAAGGGATTGATCATCAGTAAATGTAGCCAGACGAATCATTGATGATCTTGAGGGCTTTGGAACACCAGCAGATGATTGATAGCCCCTCACCAGAATTCCCATCTTCAACTATTCAATGTTATTATCAAGCGTTAATACAATATTTTAATGAAATGAAACAGGCGTTCAATAGATCGGTTCAGTTATTTAAAAGAATTAAGAATCGAAAAGCTTTGTTCGAGGCATAAATTCATGATTTTTAAGGAATTTTGATTCGAACACCTTTGTTCAGTATTTAATACTGACATGAAAAAGAACCTGAATGTCGAACATGGAATAATTATCAAGTTTTTGGCGGAAAAGAAAAAAATACAGTAACAGAACATCATATAACACATCTCTCTAGTTATGACGGGAGGTTGACGGTGACCCAACAACAATTAAACCGTCGCAATTTTCCCGAGGTGCGTAAGATTTTTCGAGTGAAAAAATTCGACCAATTTGTAAGGGTCGTACAGAAAATGCGTTCGCAACAGCTGGTAGCAGTTTGCAGCTCACAGAAATGAGTTTTTATCACTAAAATAGGAGTTTTAGATGTAAGATCACTGGCACTGAGCAAGTTTGGATGCTTACTAAATTTATTACGCGCATATTTCCAAAGTTGTTCGATAATCAGTTCAGTTCGATATTTGATGAATTACCCTAGTAGCTTTCAAAGGGAGGATAATTCAGGATATCTAATTCGTATTTGTACTTGTTTTTAAATTTAAGAAAATTGATCAGTGTTGAAGTTATCATTGTGTTTCCATGTATACCTTGAGTGAAAGATGATATAATTTCATGCCACTTGTTACTACAGGGTGCGTACAGGCATGGAGAAGCATGGAAAGTAGTTGAATTTCGAAAATAAAATTCAAGGCCTCGAAAGTAGTGGAATTTTAAAAATGGTCATTGAAAGTCATGAAATTTTAGGATTTTCGTAAAAAGAAAATTTTACTGTTGAAAATTTTCGTTCCGTTTGGTCCGCGTTGAGCGAGGCGTTGTCAGTAATCTTCGAGTGTTACTTGGGCTCTGATTGGTTGATACAGCTACGTCTTTAGTGTCCGCGATTTTGATTGGTTCTCAGGCGTCACGTGAAATCAAACGCGCTCAGTGTGACTGAAGACACGCGCTCGCTCGGACCATTGTTGACCTGTCGCCACTGTTGAACATTTTCGAGCTGAGTTTTTATCATCGGTGTTGACCATCCCGTGTGTGTGTGTGACTAGAGTTACGGTGCCGAGACTGAGCTGAGGAATTATCGTCATGCCAGGCAGTTGTTCTTTCAACAACTTGTGGTTGCGAGACAAAGACTTTCAACAATGGATAGCACCGCATCCCAAACTGAAAACAATGGCTGAGAGCAGTGAGACCGTGCCAGCAGTACCAGAGTCTGCTAGTACCTCTACTTCATCGCCATCAGTCAAAACTTGCACCTGTCAGTGCTGTCGCAAGAAAACGGCTCTAACTGACTTTGTGCAAAGGGACAAAGTCCTGAAGGCCGAGACGCTTTGGGCGTTGAAGACCGTAGCATCGCACCTGTCCTTCAAGTGCTCAAACCAGACTCCTTGGCTTTTCGCCTCAATGTTTGAGGATTCCCCCACAGCCAGCAAGTTCACCATGAGTGAAAAGAAATGCGCCTATCTGACGACAACATTTGGACTGGCCCCTCATTTCTCAAGTGTGCTGAAGGAGAGGGCCAAAACTGCAGACGGTTTCGTCCTCCTCTTCGATGAGGCATTGAATGAGGAGCTGCAGAAGAAACACCCTGGCTTTGTTGCTGCAAGTATTTTGAAAGATCAGATGGCTGCAAAGAAAGTGAATGAGAGGCTTGCTTTCTCCTTCAGGGATGATGTGAAGAATTTCCTTGTTGCTGTCATCAAGAAGATTGTTGAGAAGTCACCTTTGAAGTTCGGGTTGGCCCGAAACATGGGCTGGCTGGTGCCAAGTGTCTTTGTGGATCGCACAAAGAGAGAGAAGACCAAGTCCATGCTGAAAAACTGTCTGCAGCTGCTCAGCGATGCTAAGAGGCTACCACAGGGTGACATCGATGAGGTGATGAGCCAGTTTTCAGAGTTCTTTGATGAGGCACAGAGGAAGATCAGCACTTTCAACAGTTTTCAGCAAGACACTGATTGGCTAGATGTCTTCTGGAGCAGCCAGCTGGCCACATCCTCCCTCAAGAAACTGTGGCTGGTTGTGAAGATGCTACTGGTCCTGTCACATGGCCAGGCTTCAGTGGAAAGGGGCTTTTCTGTGAGCAAGCAGCTCATGGAAGTCAACATGGGTGAGAACACCATCGTGGCGCAGAGAGTGGTCATGGACCACATCAAACATGTAGGAGCTATCTCCAAGGTTGACATTTCCAAGAAACTCCTCTTTTCAGCTTCACAGGGCAGACAGCGCTATCAACACTACCTGGATCAAAAGAAGGAAGAGGCAGAGAAGCAGAAGAAGGGAGAGAAGAGGAAGAGAGAACTGGATGAAGTGGAGAACCTGAAGACAAAACGGAAGAGGATGGAGGAGAGTCTGCAAGCGCTGGTGGAGGATGCTGACAGCTTTGCACGGAAGGCAGAGGACAAGAATGATTTGCGCCTACTGGCAAAGTCAAATGCATTGAGGAAATCAGCCAAAGACAAGCAAGAACAACTCAAGGGGCTGAATGCGGAAATTAATGACAAACTTAATGCACTGGCAAATGCATAGCAGATGCTATTGAACTGTCCAGCATGACTGTTTGGTGTTGTGATGATCATTTACACATTTATGAAAACAAGACCTGCAAGTAATGATGAATGTTCTGTGAAGTTTATGACTGAAATACATTTATTGTGCTGCAATTTAACTTTGTGTGACATTATTTTGGGCAGAGAGAGGTAGTGAAAATGTGATTTGGTTGGCATAAAAAGTCATGAAAAAGTAGTGGAATTTTGAACCTCAGAGCCTGTACGCACCCTGTTACTATGTCTAAGATTAGCATTGGCTTAGTTTTTAAGGATTAAATGCAAGTTTTGTAAAATGTTGTAACTCTATTGGTCAATATTTATTTTAGGTGCTGCATGGAAATTAATAAGGTAAATGTGTAGCGTTGGTCAGTAATCGATTTTCCACTTTTTGGTATCTAATCGTAGTTAATTAGATCGAAATAAACAAGTTTTCTTCTATGCACTTTCCGTCGGAAATGAATATTTTACAAGTTATAGCGGTAAATTACTGACCGCAGCTCCAGTGTTGAAGCGGGAACTAATTCAAACAGCACGTCGGACGGCAACACTGCAATGCCGTCTCGCTTCTAGTTCGATCGTCATCAAATACGAAACCAAACCGGTCAGTATTGAATATAATGTTGTCAACAAATTTTATAATTTTGTAGGTATAGATGGGTAATATAGTCGATTATAAGACGTTTTACATGAATGAAATTCTGCCCGGCGTTGCGTTATTTTCAAACTGAAAACTCAAAAATCAATGACTGACCAACGCTACACATTTACCATTAATAATTTGGGGGCAAATAATCGATAAAGCAACACATTTTAAGACCTTTTACAAGAATGACAGGTAAATCTGAAGGATATGACAGTTATCGATTTTCCACTTTTTGGTGCCTGAACCTAATTATTTGAATCAAAATAAACAAGTCAAATGAGTATTTTGCGATTTATAGTGGTAAGTTTAGTTTCGTATCTGATGAATGACGCATGCGCTCGAATAAACAGCTACTCATCGATTTTCGAATTTTTGTTGCTTGAATCATGGTAATAACATCGAAATAAACAACTTTTCTTCTATACACTTTTTTCGTCAAATGAGTATTTAACGAGATGTAGTGGTAGGTTTGGTTTCATTTTTGATGACGATCGCGCTGGAAGCGAGTGCGCATTGCAGTGTCGCTGTCCGACGCGCTCCTTGAATTACTTGCCGCTTCAAACACTGGAGTTTTGGTAAGTCATTTACCGCTATAACTAATAAAATACTCATTTGAGACGGAAAGTGAGTAGAAGAAAACTTGTTTATTTTGATCTAATTAACTATGCTTAAGCATCGAAATTTACAAAATCGATAACTGACATATCCTTCAGATTTACCGAATGACATTGTGCTCGCTGAAGCGTTATTTTCGAATTATTGAACTTTGAAGTTTGCTGTCGCGCGCCAAAGGAAGTGATCACGCCAAGCGTAATTTAATTAATAACGGAAGCTAACCCCACATTACAAACATAAAGAGGTTGGGTTGTGAGGGTTAGGCACAGTTCTATTAGTGAAAATTTTAAATAAAGCTTCTAACCCACCCATTAGGGTGACAACCGCAATCTTGTTTACATCAGCTCAAAGATGGCGACCACCATGGGCGCCGCCATCTTGGAGCCGGCTCAGCTGATGTTAACAAGATTGCGGTCGTAACCCTAATGGATGGGTTAGAAGCTTTATTTATAATTTTCACTAAATGAACTGTGGCTAACCCTCACGACCCAACCTCTTTACGTTTGTAATAGGGGGTTAGCTTCCATTATTAAGTTACGCTTGGCGCGGTCACTTCCTTTGGCGCGCGACGACCAACTTCAAAGTTCAATAATTGAAAAATAACGCATCAGCGAGCAGAATGTCATTCGTGTAAAAGGGTTTAAATGTGCACTCCCACTCCCATGTCTAATTGCACTCCCATTTCTAATTTCCGTGCAGCACCTAAAATGCATATTGACCATTCTATTATGTGGAATACTTTTACTTGTTAGATAATATGCTTATCAAATATAAAGGAGTTGATATATCGATAGTAATTACAGAAATCTGTGTGGTGAAACCTGTGCTGTGTTTTAATTAGGTACAGCCTAAACCAATGTGAACACAAATTTGTATTCATTAGTTATGCCTATTATTTATATTTTGAATGAAATTTACATTTTTTAAATTTATTCATAGAATGTGTTGGCTATATGTAAATCTTGTTGCTGATTGCTATCTTGATGAAAATAATCTGATCTACATGAATGAAGAAAGAATCTGCTTTTTTCATAAAATGTAGAGTCAGATTGTTTGTGAAGCATTTTCTTAAGCTTTCATCCATATATTTTAATTTTGTTGAAAGTGTAAAATTAAAATATATTTGGAAACAATTTATTTCAATTTAAAAGAAAAATAGAATCTGATCTTCACATCCTCATGATGACTTTAAAATTTTGACTCATACACTCCAATCATTAGAAACAATTTATTTCAGTTTAAAAGAAAAATGGAATCTGACCTTTATATCCTCATGATGACTGTAAAATTTTGACTTATACACTCTGATCATTAGAAACAATTTATTTCAATTAAAAAAAAAATGGAATCTGACCTTTATATCCTCATGATGACTTTAAAATTTTGACTTATACACTCTGACTATTACAGACTAACCAATATTTATGTCTTAACTATCATATCATAATTTCCACTATGACTTTGTTGTAACCTTTGCGTTCTGACTGGACATATGCAACCATGATCAGATTCTAGCCATTAGATAACAACAACCATACTCAAAGTGTAATTCCTGCATTGTTTGACCAAAAGTAGTGAAAGAGCTTACAAAATTTGATTACCTGTTGTAGAAATAGTTCTAATTTGCTATCATTTTCTAGAGATAGGTTGAGAAAAGGAGTGAATTCCTATGTGTATTTTATTATTCTTATTATATACTGCATAATCAGACAGTTTAAGGTTTTTCCTGTGGAGTGTCACACCCTAGACATAGCACCCTGGCCATCACACCTTGGACACTGCACACACCCCGGGCACTGCACACACCCCGGGCACTGCACACCTTGAACCTCCCCTAATTGCAGAACAAAGGATTTAACTAAGGCTGATCACTCTTTTCATGTCAAATGTATCATTCTTTTCATCCTATTTTGCCTTCATGAAAATAATTCATTCTGGACTTGGGCATTAGGAGTAGATATTTTTGAGAAATATCCTCTTCTGCTACTTTGAAATATCATAAAATGTGATAAGTGAATCACCGTTTCTGTTTAGCAAGATACCAAGGTTTCTTTAGACTGATAGTTTACCTGTATTAAATCTAGCTGGTCAATTTTTTAAGAACTAGTAGGTTTGACACCAACAAGTTATAACTGCTTTTACTTATAATTTTTTCTTGGTATTTGCTCTAGTTTTAGATGAATCTCTACTGTCAAAATTCTTTTATTCGTTGATATTAATTCTAGCATAGCCACCTAGGGATATTCTCTAAATTTAGATGCTGGGTTTTAATGCTTTTATTTCAAGTTTGTTTTGAGAAGCAGCATAGCTGATGTTAACCCTTTATTGAACAACATCCTTTCTGAAGGACATTGGGAAGTCACTCACAGCGTTCTTTTATTCTAAATGTTTTAATGGAAATTTCACATTAACTGGTTTTCATGTAACAAAAATTACTGTATTGTTTTGCTTGAGAGCCAAATAATTAGGTCATTATAGGGTCAAGAGACAGGCTGTTTTTGCATGTTGACTGAGCATTGTTGAAAGTTCCTGTTACATCAGATGCTTTCTTGAGATTTATACATGTAAAAAAATTTTTGATCGATGTGGATTTAGTTCTACGGATGACTTTATTTTCACAACTAAAATAACAACGATATTAAAACTTGGATAAAATTCTCTGCTTCAAGTGGCAAATGATGAATACTATAATGCTGATTCACTTCTAAATATTTGTGCAGTCATTCAGGTTGTAGTAGTTGTGGCTTTAGAATACCGTAGTCTCCTAGTCACTTATGAGTATTTCTTATCTGGCGCACAGATAGCACTTTTATCTGTAGTCTTATTGGATCTGTCAGCCCAGAATGCACCTTCCGAGTTGCTCAAGACTTGGTGTTCTGTAAAATGCATCATTAATATTTAATAGCTGGGAGTCATTTTCTGTGTAAAGACCCATAGATACCTAATATTTGAGAGCAATGTTCTGAGTGATGCATCTCAAAACCTGACAGCCCCTCAGGTGGATATAATTGTTGTATCTGTGAGAATCATAGCTCAATGGGGGACCATGTGAGGTCCTGAGCTAAGATTAGGTAAGCCTTCCTTATGTTGAAATAGGACAGATTATTTTGTTTTGTTATATACCATCTTTTTTGGTTCACTGCTGTTCTGTTTTTTACCACCTATTATTTCCTTCTCTAACATTTATCTTTTTTTATTAACTTTTTCCTCAACTTACTGTTCCTAAATTCTGCCTTCCCTTTACTCCACACTAAGTGATGCCTTCCTCCTTCCTCTCATTGGAATACATTTGTTGTAGCTAGAGAGGTTTAAACTAACATCTAATCTATTGATATCTGACTGCAGTATTGTGTTATCACAATTATGATTTAATATCTGATTTATAGGTCATTTCTATCTTATAACTAATGTTCAAGCCTCTAATTCTTATTATTTGGGGTTTACCTTCCCCTAATTGGGCAAGGGGATTTCCATTGACATGGGGCTAATTTATCCCAACAGCTGCGCACTTATCAATAGTAAGGCACTTGAATTAGTCTGTAATTTCTCACTGAAATATTGACACCAAATTTAACTGTGAAAACAGACTAACTTGCAATACTTTTAGTTGGCAGCATCTGTACTAATTACTGGTCTACAGTGGAATGCTCAACTATTTTGTGCAAAATAGTTTAAATATTTAAATAGGTTTAGGTGGTGTGCAAGAAGGGTGATGTCAAAATACTGATGACCCTGGCTATATGGTTAGTGTGGACCTCAAGTGTGAAGGTAATTATTTTGATTATGGCATTTGACTTGTGGTTACTGCAGTTCCATCATGATTGAAGCGCTATGTCTTGGTGTAATTTATTCAAAGTGAAGGATGCGGTTGGCATTCGTACATGCACACAAAACCATGCTAAATCTGCCCTCTGTATTGAACTGCCTATACTCAACCACCTGACATTTCCCTAATTTTCTTGTGGGATTCGATTATTTTCCAAAAATTATTCAAGTGTAACAGTTATTGCAGAGTTTATTTACCTATAAATTGGCCGAAGTCAAATACAACATGCTTTTCTTTAGAGGGAGTTGAGATTGCAACCGCCGCTGTTGGTTTGTCATTGTTTGACAAACATAACGTGTGACAATTTCATTACGCTCCCAAATATGAAGTCCTATTGTAGTTCTTACCAGCGACTGCATATCAGACTGTGATGTCATATCAAGGAGGAGCTCCTTAACGTCTGCTTGTGGGACTGTTACGGCCTATCGAGGAGAAGCTCCTTAATTTCTGCACGTCGGACTGTGATGGCATATAAAGGAGAACCTCCTTAGTTTTCGTTCAGCTCAAGCGCACGTTGCGGCGCCGAGAAGCAGTCCGCGGCTACCCAGTGTTTGTTGTGACGAGGGAGGTGTAAGTAAGCAAGGCGGTCTCGGCATCAACGCCGCTATTGAGGCAGCTTGTACAGATACAAGGACATCGTGAAGGCCACTCGAGACGGTGTTATCATTGTCGCTGCAGTTCTTAGCTTGTTGGTCTCACGCTTTGGTTGGGCGTATTCGGACCGATGACTGTCATTCTCACGCTTTGGTTAGGCGTACTCGGGTCGATGACTGTCATTCTCACGCTTTGGTTGGGCGTACTCGGACCGACGACTGTCATTTTCACGCTTTAGTTAGGCGTACTCGGACCGAAGACTGTCATTTTCACGCTTTAGTTAGGCGTACTCGGACCGAAGACTGTCATTCTCACGCTTTAGTTAGGCGTACTCGGACTGAAACTGTCATTCTCACGCTTTAGTTAGGCGTACTCGGACTGAAACTGTCATTCTCACGCTTTAGTTAGGCGTACTCGGACCGACGACTGTCATTCTCACGCTTTAGTTAGGCGTACTCGGACCGACGACTGTCATTCTCACGCTTTAGTTAGGCGTACTCGGACCGAAGACCGTCATTCTCACGCTTTAGTTGGGCGTATTCGGACCGATGACTGTCTTTCTCACGCTTTGGTTGGGCGTACTCGGACCGAAGACGGTCATTCTCACGCTTTAGTCAGGCGTATTCGAACCGATGACCGTCATTCTCACGCTTTGATTAGGCGTACTTGGACCGATGACTGTCATTCTCACGCTTTCTGAATCCGTATCCGGACCGATGATCACAGTTTGTTTCCCTTGTAATTGTTTTTTAACGTCTAATAGCCTTCATTACACCAATTCTTCTGCTATTTTTGAAACAAAACTGACAGTATCTTCTGGGATCGCAGCGCGCAAGAGGGACACCATCATGTCCGCCGTTCTATGCATCTCAGCGGACATTTTCGCGCTAACTTACGACATATTTAATGGGCTTGGTTTTCGCTCTTATTTGTTCGTTTGGCTGCCTTCTCTAACGAAATTTTACTCTCGTAGCTTTTATTCAAGTTCATATAGTCGAGTGTTTGGATTATAGTACTAATGCTAACACATTTGTCTTTGAGTTTCCTACCTCGTGTTAGAAAAAATGTTCAAGAAAGTGATGTTGACGAAAATATTTAGTCTGATGCATCTTGTATAGGATGATGAGCCCCGAGAACTGTTTCTATATTATTCTGATTATAAAAATATTGCAAATCTACCGAAAATCCATGGTGATCGGTAGTGTTTGCTTTAGTTTTTCTAGCATCTCGTGCATTGAGAGATTCTGGATATCAGTTTACGTTACTGATGTGCGTCATGCCATCGCTATGTATTAGGTTCTGTGATTATCTTGATGTTGTTTCCTAAAGTAGATTCCCTCAGGGGGATACAAATATTGCATCTATGGAAATTAGCGCTCCCTGGGGAAATGTGTGAGGGCTCGAGCTGAGAGTTTGGCAGGCCTTCTTTTTGTCGACATAAAATGTTTTTTTTTTTGCTATGATTAAGGACCCCCTTTTTTCGGTTCACTGCTGTCCTGTTTTCAGCACTTACTACTTTCTTCTTCACCTTTTAGATTGTTTCATGAACTTCTTTCTCAACTTACTGTTTCTATGCCCTTTCTGCATAGATTCCGCGTTCCCTTAACTCCATACTAAATGGTGCCTTCCTCCTTCCTCTCTTCGATACGCTTTTTTTTGTAGCAGTTTGAGAGGCTTAAACTAACATAATCTATACAATCTCTTCAAGTAGAACTGCATTCATGTTATACAGAATTCAGCGTCTAACATGAGACCAATGAGAGTTTCTCTCTGTCCAAAGCTTCAATTATTCCATCAAGCAAACGATGGTAAATGTCCCTGATGCCTTAGATTTTTCTAGGAAATTTTTGTACAATCGTATTGTCGTATTAGCACATCTGACAATTTAAGATCCTTCAAGTTGACTCGGAACTTGAGCTGCCTCACCTCAAAGATGAAGTAAATTGTTTGAAAACCCTCTCCATGGGTCGAACGAAAGAGTTCTGTATTGTAACGTTAGTTCCTGTAATAGCGCTGTGACCAAATCTCCCATAGCAGGTCGTATCGAAGTGACGTCGTAAAAATATTTGATACTTGTATCAAAACACTCGTCAGTGCCCGTTGGCTTTCGTGTGTTGAAAATATATTTGAGTTTGCAATTGACATCGGCATGGCATTCGCTTACAATAATTGTATAAGCGCAGCAGTGCTTTAGTGTAGCTCCAGCGTTTGTGGTTTAACGTTCGGGATTGAAGGAAATTTTAGTGCCGCAATTGTGTTGTTTTTAATAAATTAAAAGGGCCCGAGCTAAAGGTTAAGTAGGCTTTCTTTTTGTTAAAATAATATAGGTCTTCGTTTTTTTACGGACCATCTTTTTTAGGTTCACTGCTATCCTGTTTTTTCAGCACCTACTACTTTCTTCTTCAATTTTGATCTTGTTTCATGAACTTCTTTCTCATCTTACTGTTTCTATGTCCTTTCTGCATAGATTCCACGTTCCCTTTACTCCATACTAAATGGTGCCTTCTTCCTTCCTCTCTTTGGATATCATTTGATTAGGATAGGGAGGCTTAAGCTAAATAATGATAATAAATTAAAAATAAGCCTGGGCTTGGTTTTTCCATTTATTTACGTTATCATTGTAGCGGTGCAACTGCCACCGCAAGTTCTTTCTTGATGCAGTTTGTCACGTGGCCAACTCAGTTTGAAACTTGCGTTGCCTGCATAAATTGAAGACCCTTCTTGTGAATAAATCCTTTTAGGAGTTACATCTTACGCTGGAGATACGCACTCCATACAGAGGACATAGCTCCAGTTAGGTTACTCAGACCTGTTCTTTGAGAGAACAAAGTCACCGTGTTTTCTTGGCTAAGATGGTGGCCGCTCCCAATAAACACATGCCGATCCTTAGCTAGGATGGTTGGCGCAGTCGTGTCGAGAGCAGAAATTTCTTGTTTCTATGAGCATGAGTCTTGCTTATCAGAGTGTGACAGTCTTTATTATCAGGGCGTGGCGATGTCAAAGTTAAAATACAACTTGACACGTTTCCTGCAATGGGACCCACCGGTGGCCACGGAGAGGATTTTCATTATACAGCTGACCGACATGCAGTCACTAACTCAATTTTATAATTACTAATGAAAGCTAAATGAAGGCACTATCCCATTAATGTTGGTTTTATTCAAAGTTGCCTACCGCAATTAACACTTTGACAGCAGCGTGCGCCACCGGTGGCCACAAAGGGGATTTTTATAATGCTGCTGACCGAACAGTAGTTACGAACCTAATTTTCATAAATACTTGATTATAGCGCAATGAAGGCACGATCCAGTTAATGTATGTTTCAAAATTTGCTCACTACAATTGACTTTAAATTTGAATTGGATATTGACCTCCAGTTTAACTCGTTGCAGTTAGCGTGTTAATATGAGTTGTGTTGGGTACACTTAAATTAGGTCGTGGAAAGAAATTTACCTTTGATATGCGACCGGAGCTTTAAATATCGTCCTAAACTATTTGTTAGATGTGGTCTTGTTATCCAGAATGAAACATCAGTTCGCAAAAGTAAACTCTATCATCATCTAATAAACTAGTGTTTTCGTAATCCACAGCCATACGATCTTCTCATCGCGCTTCAGTCGCCTCAAAAGTTTCTCATAGAGTGAAAGTCAATTTGGAGACGAGTTTTTTACCGAGTTTGTCGTTTCAGTCTCGTTCGCCTGCTCTGCTTTCAGAGAAATTTCCTGCTCGAGTTCCTCACCGTAGACCGGACTTCTGGACGTGCACTGTGGGGCGCGGTAGACTTGAATTTTTTTATTGAATAATTTTTTTTGATAGCGCCTTATCTTTTAGCTGTGGAAGCCTAACTTTGGCTGTCATCGATAAAACGTTATTCGTGTTAATCATTGGTGGATAACACGTGTTTATCACAACCGGAATTTACGCTATAGTTAGCGCACTACGTTAATTTTTAGGCGATGCTGGCCTTGTTCTCATGTTTTAGTTATTGTTAAAATATACGCTATGCTGTTGGTATTCTTAACACGTTAGTTGCGATGGGTTAAACTGAAGTTCAATATTCAACTAAAATTTTAAGTCAAACGTGATAAGCAAATTTGTAAATGTCAAACATTAACTGGGCCTGTTGAATACCATTAATTTAGAAAGGTTGTTAGAATTTTTCAAAACGACCCATCGATGGGTCGTTTCGCAGCAGGAAAAACCTAACTATGACCCACCGGTGGGTCATACCGCAATGAATGTGTTAATTTATTAGAGCAGGAGTGCGCGCGACGATGGGGGTACAATTTCCTACCAGGGGAAGTTTCCAAATGCGCCAGGATTCGACTAAAGTTATAATTTAGCATTTATAAAATCCCCAGAAGTTGAAAACTTATGATACGTTTCAATAATTTTTTTTCGTGTCTATTCTGCGTTTGAAAAAAATAACAAAAATTGACATTTAATAACCATACATGCGAATGAACGAGCGTGTGTGAGTTCGGTCAAATTTCTCAAATTACTGTGTTGTTGAAGTATGCATATTTTATTTTGTCTGCCTCCAGCATGAATTTTCATCTTGAAAAAATCTTTTATTCTAGCATGTTCTCATAAAACAAAAACTTTACAAGCGCTGTGCAATTCTCCTAAATGATGCTAGCGAAAGCTGTTTTTCAAATAAATTCTATGATTTGATAACAGCCGGCAGTGGAGTCGCATCTTGAATATTAGCTCGCTCCGGAGGTTTTCGATTTTCAAATGTTAAGCCTGGTTTGAAAGTCGCGCAGAACTCGTTTTCTTACTTCAAATGTCAGCTGAGCCCGGGCCACATGGAATTAATTTCTCGTTCTCGTTGCAAGTATCGAGTGCGGGAGTTTTCATCTCGTATGCTTTATTTTGCCGGCTGGGTATGTGGAGTACGAGAGAGACGTACGCGGACTGAGTGCCGAGTTCTATGTTTATTGCGCGTAACTCCTCGTTGTGATGCAACACATACGACACTCGTGTATAATGCAACTAAATACTGAGTGTGAAGCGTTTGCAAGACTTGACGTTGCATTATGAGGTCAATTAACCTTTGTACGCGATGTGAAGTCCAGCAAACACTCTCTAGTCACAGTCTTTCACGAGGTAAAAGTGCCCCCAATTGCCCCAACACCTACCAATTTATTTTAATTTGTAGGTGTGCTCATTTTTCATTTATTTGAGTACGTACGCGTGCTTGGATTAGTGAGAGCTGCTTATTTTCATTTTAGTTGACACGTGCTGCTATTTTCATTCGCATGGTAAGAGGCTTGTATTCTTATTTTGTCAGTAGGGTTTCGTGTTTTTTTTACCGGATAGGGTGCGTGTTTTTAATTTTTAAGTGTATATGTTTCCACTGATGTGTAGGAGTCTGTTTTTATTTGTGAGAGGTGCTTGCATTTTTAGTTTTCTTTGTAGGTTCTGCATGCCGAAACTTTTCAGGATTTTTTCGCAGGTGAACTGGTAAAACTGATGAAACGATATCAAGACATGGTGACGTATTACGTGTTTCACGAAAAAAGAAACCGAGGTGGAGAGTTCAGTAGACCTTTTTTTTGTTGAAATGATTTTTTTTTGTTTTGTTAAGAACCATATTTTTTTTCGATTCACTGTTCTGTTTTTCAGCACTTCTTTCTTCAACTTTTATCTTGTTGCATGAACTACTTTCTGAACTACTGTTTCTGCGTAGATTCCGCGTTCCCTCATCTCCATACCAAAAGGTGCTTTCCTCCTTCCTCTCTTTGGAACGTTTTTTTTAGCGGTTAGGGAAGCTCAAACTAACATCTAATCTAATTTATCACGAAGAAAAATTAGCGTTTCAAGTATTAGTCGAGACTATATGTGGTTCTGGTTTTTGGAAACCACAAGTGTCGTAAAAATTCGTAACTCATAACCGTATTCGAATCATAGCTGCAGGGATTCGCTTGTCGAAGCACAAATATTGCAGAGTTGTATTTTGCTATGGAGTGGAGTGACTACTATCGAAAGATCAAATACTGTGACTCCTCAGGGGAATCGAACTATTGTACCTATGAGTACTAGTGCTCCCATGAAGAAAACGCGTGGTCAAGTAGGCCTTTTATGTTAGAATAAAATTCGTTTGGATGATTTTTTAATAATTTTTTTTTGTTCATTTCTTTTTCCAGCCTCGTTGCTTTCTTCTACAGTTATCTTGTTTCAGATGGATAAACTTCCTTTAATCTTGCTGTTTTTATGCGCAGGTTATGGGTAGACACCTTGTCGACAGATTCTCCATTCCCCCAATTCCTTACTAAATAGTGCCTTTTTCCCCTCTTTGGAACACCTTTGTTACTGTTAGGAAGTTAAACTTAAACTTGTTCTTGAATCTTTCGGAACATTTGGGTTAGGATTCTAGGTTTGAATTAACTTATTCTTCTCTCGCCAAATGTACTAGTGAGGTGGCATTCTGCTTCAGTTGCGGAATGCCTATTATCGGAGGATTTCTCTTTGATTGAAAGGTATTGTTCCGCATTTTCCAGGGGAATAGAAATACGGGCTTATAAAGAGACGTATGGAGCCTTCAAGCTGACAGTTGGATAAATCGATTTCCAGAATCGAAAGAACTCCAGTTATTGTTCCATCGCACGGACGAGAATCGTACATCTTAATAATATTTACAGCGAGCGCTCACGGAACTGAATGACATTCAAAATCATAAACTCACAATTAACTGGCGAACAAATAGGATCACATGGTCAGACGGAAGCATTGCACTGATATTGCACCAACTGAGCTCTATAAATCAGGGCAGAAATGACGAGAAGCGAGTTCGCCTCCCGACATCCCATGGAAGCCAACATTACTAAAAACTGTAAGCATAAATTTGAGTTGAACGGCCCGTAATTAACTTGCCAAGAGAAATTTATTCATCTAGCTGCTGATAGACATTGTCTACTGCGAACCCATGCTAATAGGTTAAAACGCTTGAACAAAGTATAGATGGAGTGACAAGGGAAGGGTATTTACCTTTATTATCACGCTATGCAACCTTGTCAATATTTGCTGTTTATTATATATTTGTATTTTGCAGGAAACGCAAAAGAAAGAACTTGTGTACGCGTGATTGAAAAACACTCTACTCTGCATTTGTCTATATTGCCCTTTTCCGATATAAGGTGATATCTGAAACGTTAAAGACGAGTTACGTTGTAAAAAGGACATTAAAATGTAGTGAATTGTTGTCGTTAGTGACATGAAAAGAAAGAAAACATTTTTTACGAGTAAAATTATGTATTTAGTGAGTTTCTTGTCAGCTGAAACAGAATAATTGCCGTTTCTTTAAAATCGGAGACGAAACGCTAAAAACAACCAAAAATGCCAACTGCTCTGGAAGTGTACATGGAAGGAGAAATTTTTAAACAACCGTTTCATGCTCTCAAGTACGCAAAGCGAGAGAGGTGTGGAGATTATGGGAGTATTGCATGGCGGTTCCATTGGAGGCCTGGCACCTCTCATTTGCGGCAGCACCTGCGAGGGAGCTACGTACAGCTGTGCCACACCTGGCCTTCACAAATTGTGCAGTTGTCACGTGCATCAACATTATATTAATGCGAATACACTCGCAATTTCTTCAGAATCTATCTCAAAATTATAGCGGGAGATTCTCTTGGTAATTCCACTCAGAGCGATACAACTATTATATCTATGGTATTAATTCTCTCAGGGGGACAATGAGGTCCCGAATTGAAAGTTAGGTAGCTCTTCTTATTGTTGCAGTATAGTTTTGTTGTGTTAAGGACTATCTTTTTTGGGTTCACGACTGTCCTTTTTTTAGCAATTATTTTCTTTTCAAATTTTATCTTGTTCCTTAAACTCACTTCCTAAGTTTATTATGCGCAAGGATTTTGTGTGGGAACACGCCCTGTGCTTACATATACTCCGCGTTCTCTAACCTCCATAATAAATGGTGCTTTCATCCTTCCCCTCTTAGGATCGCCTTCGTTGTGGTTGGGGGAGGCTCAACTTACTAATAATGCAATGTTTCCTCAGTAATTATATCCAGGGGGACACAAATAATGTATCGATGGGAATTAGCGCTCTCGAGAGGAATATATGAGGTCCCAAGTGAAAGGTTAAGTAGGCCTTTTGTTTAAATGGAATTTTTTATTTTTGCTCATTTCTTTCTGTTCACTGTTCTGTTTTGCAGCCCCTACTACTTTCTTCTTCATTACATATCTCGTTTCATGAACGTTTTTCTTAACCTGTTTCTACACACCTTGTGCAAACAAATTCCGCGTTTCCAAAACTCGGATACTAAACCCCTCAGGGGGATATAACTATTGTATCTAAGGGAATTAGCGCTCCCAGGAGGAAAATGTGAGGGTCCGAGATGAGTTAAGGTAGGCTTTCTTTTTGTTGAAATAAAACGTCTTTGTTATGATAAGGACCACTTTTTTCGGTTCACTGCTGTCTTATTTTTCAGCACCTACTACTTTCTTCTCAAGCTTTTATCTTGTTTCATGAATTTCTTTCTCAACTTACTGTTTCTATGCCCTTTCTGCATAGATTCCGCGTTCCCGTAACTCCATATTAAATTGTGCCTTCTTTCTTCGTCTTTGTTATCTCAACTTTTGACGTTTGAGGCAGACTTGAAAGCGTGTTGGTAAATCGTGAGTAATCTCAATAGTTTTTTCATTTCATAGGTTTGATGCTTTTCCTCATGCCTTTCACCACTACTCTCTTACCAGTTATTGAAATTCAATACGTGCTGTTCAATTAACGCGCCTTCAAGTTTGCAGTTTGTCTACGCTAATGCAAATCGCATTCAGTAACATTCTTATTTACTGTGATATTAAAAGAATTACGTCGCTGTTCTTGTCCTCAAGTGTCTTATCACTCTTATGTCCTTTGGGAACGATCCATTTGTGTTGTGATGAATATCATTGCTCGTTACATTTCTTCACCAATTCGTTGTGTGTTGGTAGTTATGATTGCCTGACACTGCTGCAAATGGACCGATTGTTTATTATAGCTACGTTGAAATTATCACAATTAGGTATTAAAACGTGTTTTACCCATCTTACTTAATGCTCGCTCTCTATTAGAAGCCTTAAACCTCACTCTTAATAAATTTGCTCCAAAAAAATTAGAAATTAATGCATGTTGCGTGCGCTGTTCATGGAAGTCATCCTGAAGCACGTCTTTTTTATGTCCCGGGAAACCCTGAGTAAGTTATCGGGAATCAAATCCCAGGTTCGACGGCCTTGAGCAAAGAACATTGCGCTGCTAATAATCAACGAGGATATGCAGCAGGTTGTGAATGTATTTTATTTATGCCGACTCATAATTTCCATATTTTTTGTACCCGACTGCGACCTCTGTGACACACCTTATCTATTGCTCACTCACCCTAGAGACAAAACAAGCTCTTGAATATGACTTGACGATGCGGGAAGTTTTTAGACCATCTTTTGTATCGTCGGACGTCCTGTAAAGCGCTACAGCGCTCGAAGTTACGACTACGGCCCGGTTTCTTGAAAATATTGTGCAAAAGACATTCTCAGTGCGGAGTGTTTTGTAGTAGATTACCTTGGGGGAAGGAGGTGTGGGATTTTATTGCGTGCGTTGATTTAGTGTGACTAAAGTGGCTTCTCCTTCTGCTCAGCTTAGCTCCATACTAAATGGTGCCTTCCTCTCTTTAGATCCCCTTTGTGGCGGATAGGGAGGCTTAAACTAACTACTAAGAGTAAAACCTTCTGCACAGCTCCGGGTCGCTGTATGGGTCTGTGGAGAGCTTTGTTATATGATGAAATGAGCTTTATTTATCTCTTTGCTGGTGGCCAATAATGTAAGGTATGACTGATTCTCTTCGTAATCGTCGTATCATATATTCAATCAATAATGGGTGTGAAAAACTGTTTTCGATTCAATATTTAGATCCCTCGGGTGGGGAAAATCTTTGTATCTATGGGAATTAGCTCTCTTAGAGGGAAAATGTGAGGTCCCAAGCTGAGAGTTAAATAGACCTTTTTGCTCATTTCGGTTTACTGCTGCCCTGTTATTCAGCATCTCTGACTTTCTTCAACTTTTATCTTATTTCCTAGCCTTCCCTCTCAATTTGTTGTTTCTATGCGAAGGGTATCCTGTGCGGGAACACGCCTTGTGCATAGATTCCGCGTTTCCTTAACTCCATGCTAAATGGTGCTTTAATTCTTCCTCTCTTCGAACATCTTTTGGTGAGGGAGGCTGAAGCTAATGATCCAATAATTAGATATGTACATGGAAGTTGCAAAAATATATTTTTTAAGTGATACAACTTTAGCGTGAAGAATGTAAGGGTTTCTAAAGAGTATTATAATAATTTTATCATTTATGGGTAATATGGAGCCTTTTGAAAATTCTGTACGAAAAATTGGAGCGAAATCTGTCCTAAATTCTATTCGAGGCTAGTAAAAGCTCTTCAAATTTTGATCGAGCCAGCAATGCACAATTTTAAGGAGTAATGCAATAGGTTTCGTTAAGAGAGATTTCAGGAACTTCGGACACGTTATTGTCAGGGGCGGCAATATCCTGCATTCATTTATACAAGCATTACTTATTTTTCATTTGCTGAATGGACAGTACGTCTCAGATTAGCCAAAGCTTTGATTAATTAATGACGAGACATCTTGACGTGAGTCGGTCCTATGTCGCACGCCACAGCAGCGCTGCTTCCCACCAACGTGACGTGATGAATCTTAGTTTTACCGCCATGTTACACGCTCAAGTTTCAGTGCAGCACTTCACCGAATTGTCCTTGGCAGTCGAGGACAGAGGATTTTTTTCGAAAAAAATTCGTCTTGATGTTTCCGTACTACGCTGCTAGGTATAAAATACTAACTCGCTGTTCTGTGTCTGTAATTTTCGATATCGTAAGCTCTCGAGCATTTCCCTACGTTCGTATCCTAGGAGTGCGCTACAGTTAAATTTGAGGCAGGAACAATACCGTTCAATGAGCGTTTTATTTAGATTACGCGAGGGAATTCTGTGTAGATAAAAGATAGTTATAACTCTGTTCTATTCGGTATGACATTCTGGATTTAGAACCGCATATAACCGCAATTTTCCTGACATGTTTTTCATAGTTGCGTTCTCAATCTAATTATGTCTGTCTGTGTCTTCGTCTCAATTACTCAGTATTCTCATAGTCACAAGTATAAAAATAAGTAACTCCTACCGGTTTTCGCCTAACACTCGTGAAACAAGCAGGCTATTTCACAAGCGCTTGTAAGATGTGCTGCTGGTTAAACCAAGGATGGCTTCTTACACACAAAGCGCGAGTGTGTCGTTTCTTTATGCTGATATACATGAAGCTGGTGTGGGAAGGTTAGGCTGGATGGATCATTTCAGTAGCAAGGTCACCGCGACAAAAGAGACCGACGCGCGCTCTATTTTGTCACGCATTAGTGATCTTCACTGGAGAGGGCCAATGCATCGCCTGAAACGTTCAAGTCCGTGTGGCTTGATATTTGGTGTCGGTTTTCGCATGCTAACACTTACACCGCAACGTACGCCACCGATTGCCACGGAGGGGATTTTTTATAATCCTGCTGACCGACCAGTAGTCACAAACTCAATTTTTAAAACCACTTAAAACAAGCTAAATAAGAGCATGATCCTGTTGTTCGTTATTTTCAAAATTGACGATTGCAATTGAGTTTAAATTGAAGTTGAATACTGAACTTCACTTTTACCAATTACGGTTAAAGTGCTAAGGTGTATTTGTGTACAGCTGGGCGTGCCTTCAGCGCACTGTTTAACTTGCGTTACTGCGGACTAAAATGAGCTGAGAGGGTGAAAACTGGTTCCAGATTTTAGAATAGAATAGAGCAATTGAAAGGAATCGACAATTTTGTTGAATGATAGGAAGTTTTTCGAATATCGATATTCATTAGCTAACGCACAAATGATGTCTGTATAAGATATGTACGGACGCCCACTTTTAAAAATTGATGCCGAAATGACTAAAACTATAAACCTAATACAAAAACTTTAAATTTCATTTGATATTTTCTGACTGACTGAAAGGTTCTGGCGAGTCTTATAAAAAATTTGGATTTTTCTATGTTCTCTTCTTAGTCGGTATATCAGTATCAAAGCGCTTCGAGTCTACGATGGTCGGTAGAGAGGCCCTGAACTTTGACTGCAGCGCTCTAGACAAGGAGCCGGATGTCCAAACAATTTATGTACTCATAGTAGTAAAGATTGCATTTTAAATCTTTAGGTCCTGAGTTGAAGGCAAGGTTACGAAGGCCTTCCTTTTGTTGAAATAGAGTAGTTTTTTTTACTTTTTTGTATGAGGGCCCGAGCTGAGAGTTGGGTAGACCTTCTTTTTGTTAGAATAAAAAATTGTTTACGATGTTAAAAGACCGCCTTTTCGGTTTACTGCTGTCCTGTTTTTCAGCACTTACTTTCAATTTTTATCTCATTTCATAAACTTCTTTCTCAACTTCCTGTTTCTATGCCCCTTCTGCGTCGATTCCCCATTCCCTTATCTCCATACTTTATGGTGCCTTCGAAATGTTCTTTATTTTAGCGGTTAGGGAGGCGTAAACTAACATAAAATCATCAAATCATAAATCTAATTTAATTGAATTTCTTAATTTCATAATAAATAGTGCTTTCATCTTTCCTCTTTCTGGAAACACCTTCGTATTAGGGAGGTTTAAACAACTTTAAGCCCACAATCGTCTATCTATTGAGACGCCATCGAAATTTCTTGGTGCGACGATTTTCCTATTTTTGATTAATTCTTGATTTATATAATGTTAAAATTCACTTTTATACGTTTATTTGTTTGTATTGCTTTATTTATTGTATCGCACTTGGCAATATTTAAAAAAAGTGTCTGATAAAATTTGGTTATTCAATGGAGCATGTATTGGTTGTGGTGAGGTCGAATTTATTATTTATTTGAAGAATGCTACAATCCTAATGAGACTGCAAGCAGCTGCATGTCTTTAAATTCCTTATAAGAAATCGAAATTTCGAGTTCCGAGGCTTCGCTTCCGTACTTTTTCACATATGGCTCTGATTGAGTTGAACCTCATCATCCTTGTCACTCAAATAGAAATTTCGGGAGCACTGTGCTGGATTCATCGTTTGTTCGACGTTGAAATGTTCTGCATTAATTGGAATACGGGAAACAGCTGGTAAATCCTTTCAGGGAGCACAGGGTAAGTACCAAGGTTTAGGTTAGTTAGGGTTATCTTTGCTTCGGGGACTGGCCCCTCCAGAGAGGATGCGGTTAAGTTACCTCAGCTGTAGGTACGAGGCCTGTCGAAAAAGTATCCGACCTTTGGCCAGAAAAAATACTTCAACAACCTGACGGGGTTGGGACCCTAATCCCCTTCAAAGTAGGCTCCTTGTGCTTCCACACACTTAGCCCACCGATCCTTCCACTGCCGGAAACACCTCTGGAAGTCTTCTTTTGGAATGGTGTTCAGCTCTGTCGTCGCGTTCCGCATTATCTCTTCTCTACTCTCAAAACGGGATCCTTTCAGTGGTGTCTTCAATTTTGGAAACAACCAGAAGTCGCAAGGAGCCAGGTCTGGAGAGTAGGGAGGTTGGCGAACGGTCGTAATTCCATGTTTGGCCAAGAAATTGCGGATCAAATGGGATGAATGTGCGGGCGCGTTGTCGTGATGCAAGTGCCAGTTGTTCGCAGTCCACATGTCTGGTCTTTTGCGCCGAACTGCATCACGAAGTCGCCGGAGAACATCCTGATAGTACTCCTTTGTCACTGTTTGTCCTTCCGGTGCGTATTCGTGATGCACAATTCCACGGACATCAAAGAAAACAGTCAGCATCGAAGGAGTCAAACAGGCAATGCGACGATGGAGCTGAACACCATTCTAAAAAAAAACTACCAGAGGTGTTTCCAGCAGTGGAAGGATCGGTGGGCTAAGTGTGTGCAAGCACAAGGGGCATACTTTGAAGGGGATTAGGGTCCCAACTCCGACAGGTATTCGAAATATTTTTTCTGGCCAAAGGTCGGATACTTTTTAGACAGGCCTCGTATACCTACGAGACTTCAGTCTTTCGTACTCATTTTGCTTTCTATAGTTTTCATGCTTCTTTGCTATCGCTTCTATGTCTTTTTTCCCTTTTCTTTCTGCTTTGCTGTTTCTGTGCCTAGGGTATCCTGTGTGAACACACCTTGAGCAAAGATTTCCCGTTTTCTACAATCAACTCAATATGTCCTTTATCGTCGCTCTCTTTGAAATCATCTTTGTTGTGCATAGGGAGTGAGTTTTGTACCACTAAAATACTATAGTACCAAAAGGGCTGAATTCATAAACTAGGTAGGTCTCTTTTACTTAAGATATTACAAAGATATCAAAATTCGATTTAGTGCATTCCATGCAAGAACTTCGTGCGTTGAGACATGACAAAAAGTTATGCAAATGAAATGAGCGAGTGTTGTTTATTAATCTGAGATGGCACCTAAATCATATTTATCGTGCCTGTAATATAACAACTTTTCCCATTGTAATGCAACAATAAAGTTACATTAGTAACGAGTAGGTGTTGTGTAATTTCGTACTTCGCTGAGGTTCGTGATGCTTTTAACACTTTGACTGCGACGTGCACCACCGGTGGTACATGGAGGTAATTTTCTTAATGCTGGTGACCAACCAGTAGTCTCAAATTCAATTTTCATAAATACTCGAATCAAATCTAAATGAAAGCTCAATCCAGTTCATGTTTGGTATTTTCAAAATAGTTTATTACAATTGACATTAAATTTGAGTTTGGTGTTTAACTTAATATTTAGTAGTCGCAGTCAAAGTGTTAACAAGCCAGACTGATTCCCACACATCTTCTGCTACAACCAGTTTAGTGCTCGCGTTTCGGGTGCTTTCTAGCATGGTTGTAAAACCTATGAACCTGCTGTATCAATTCTCTTCGACGATATTCTGAACTAACATCCGTATTCTTACAGACGAATACCGTGTTGTTCTCGCTACCATTGCAGGTTTCATGATTATCTTGAGCTTTGTTTATCATTTAGCAATGCAAGTGCACCTGCCTCGCGTCTGGAAGTATCTGAGAGCCCTGGACCCGCAGTCTACACGGGACGCCGCGTGTCTCGAGCATGGCTGGTCACAAGTCCCGTGCATGCTGTGTAATGGGTTGGCCTGTTTTTGTGCATGTTTACTGGTGTGGTTGGTACCTGGCGCGGCTGTGGCGGTTGTAGACTAGCGTCGCTTCGTCGCTTCCATTCGCAGCGGCGCTGTCGCGTGGGTGCCACCTCTTCTTCGCTCGTGCCGTGGTCCAGCGTTTGAACTGAGGGCAAGGACCACCGCCGGTGGGCCGTACTTTGTCTGAATTGCGAACGTTGACGTAAATGTGGCATTTGCAGTGTGCCGTACTTTGTCTGAATTGTGAAAATGGACGTAATTGTGGCATCTGCAGTGCGCCGTATTTTGTCTGAATTGTGAACATTGATATAATTGGGGCTCTATCTCCCTTTGGCAATCATAACGTGTGTCATATGAATGTTTTTGTTAAGGACATTGACCTTGATGCTGAATCTAATTGACGAACTGCTTAAATGTGTCGTTTGATTTAACGTTAGTTATTAAACCACTGATACATAACTTGGTGTTTTTTGAATGTGTTTAAATACCAAATAGTTCTCTCAGGAGGGTATAACTGTTGTATCTGCCAGAAAAAGCGCTTCCAGGGGGATGTGAGGTCTCGAGAAAATTAGATAGACTTTTATTTGCTCGGAGTCCAAAAGGTTTTTTGTTTTGTTTTGTTACGGACCATATTTTTTCGTTTGACTGTCTTTTTTTAGCACCAATAACTTTCTTCTCTACCTTTCATCTCGTTTCATAAAACTTCTTTAAATCTTGCTGATCTATTCGGTGTGGGGATACACCTTGGGCATAGATTCCCTGTTCTCTTAATTACATGCTAAATGAGGTCTTTCTCCGTCCTCTTTGAAGGAACACCTTTGTTGTGGTTAGGAAGGCTTGAACTAAGGTATTAATCAGCCATTGATGCTGAAGCTCAATTTTACAGCTGGTAGGATTTTGAAAAAGTAGATTTCTTGGGGATAAATTTCACATCATCAACTAGTTTTAAATTTTTGAATTATAGTTTTCGATCAAAATTCTCGCGTAGTTTAAATACACTCGCTTTTTTTGCATGTTGGACTACTGCTCGTAAAAATTCTCAAATTATATCAGCGTATCGTTAAAATCTTTGGTGGCTATGAAACCAAGCCCCATAATCTCACTTCAGCGATTATAGTTTTTGGTTTCGTATTTGATTGAAATGTAATGGGTAATTCACTGTGTCCATTATAACTCTTAAATTATTCTACATCTAACCTACGGGTCGCATTTTTATTTTTTCTGCATTTGCAGTACTTGATCCTTAGTGAACCTCAACAACTAGGCACCGCCATGCGGTCGACATGTTTATACACCGGCATTACAATTCTGCTCGTTTTGGCGGCACAGTGCACATGCATTCCTGACATAGACTGGGATGACCTCGAAGACGACACAGACATCATATGGAGCGTGAGCCCTTCTGACAGCAGCAGCAGCTATGAAGCAGGGGCTTCTCATTTCAGCGGGGGACGAGGTGGAAACGTTCCTTACGTTGCGGAAGAGCCTCTCGCCGCACTCGAGTCTAGCCATCGACGCCCTCGGTTCAACAGAGCGTCTTCAAACGCTCTCCGCATCATGAACGCTGTCAGACCTCGTGGAACATCTAGGTTGTACCCATCTCGGGTTGGCTATAACCCTTCAGGGATCGTGAGCAATCCGCCCCAGTCGATCCTGCCGCCTCGGTCTCCCAACTCCATCGCCCCCGCTGAGGGTGACGCTCGTGGAAGCTTCCGCTCGAAGTTCCCTCAGCGTGGCTCTGATGGTTACCACCCGCACTTCGGGGATTTGTTGGAACCAGAAGCATGGGAGTCAACTTCAAGAATCACTCGCGTTGGTGATGGTATTTACACTGTTGAGAGAGGTCGACTCAATGATCTTTCGTACGCTATCTTCTACAGTAAGTTGTCAGTTGTGCCTCGAATTTTCGTGTGCCTCTTGTGCTGTGCCCTATGTAATGTTCATGTGACGGTTGTTTGGTTATGACTACCTCCTTCCTTCCTCTCTTTGGATCGCCTTTGGGGCGGATAGGAAGGCTTAAAACTAACTAATAATCTAATCTTTCGTTATGACTTATTTTTAACTCTTGTTGTATCATTAGCGTTTTCTGTGTTCTAAGGATAACATAAAATCATCTCGATAACCTGTCACGGAGGTGCAACTATTGGATCTACGGTAGTCAGCGCTTCCAGGGAAAGGTGGAGGCTTCGAGCTGAAAGTAGGCCTATCTTTTGTTAGAATGAAATATTTTTTCTCAATGTTTTTACGGTATTTTTGTTTTGTGTACTGCTGCCGTTTTTCCAGCGCATATTCCTTTCTTTTCCTACTTATATCACGTTTCATACACTTCGCTGAACCTTGTTGTTTTCATTAGTAGAAAGTGTGCGAATACTCTTTCCATACATTCCTCGTTCCATTAATTCCTTACTTAATAGTGTTTTCCTCCATCCCTTCCGTTGTTGGTAGAGGAACTTGACCTGTAATCTAATCTTTAAATTCGCTGAAAGGGAATTGTCCCTCAGCGTCGTGTTTATGGGACTTGGCGCTCTTAAAGAGCCATACAAGGTTACTTAATCAATTAAAAGAACAGGCAGATAACGCCTGTCCGCGTGCATGCGTCGGGAGAAAAAGCGCGCTGCACGTAGCAGTGATACCCGTGTCCACCATTGGCTATGTCAGGCTTGGTTGGTCTTATCTTGCCTCTTCCTTAGCACTGCTGTATTTCCTGGGGAATGCCTGCTTTCCGCGGTCATCTTATGCACGAGTGTCTTCACTTCTGCTTGTTTCTTACTTTAGCTCGTCTTTTTCATGTTATAGTTTTTTCAGGTGTGAGCGTTGGAATTTTTTTTCTAAGGCCTTGTGATGCCAAATGCCCTCAATGGGCACGAAATACATCTGTGATGGCAACCGTTGCGAAGCGGGGACGACGAGTGTAGTGTAAATAAAATAAACATTTTTAAAATTTCATTTCGATCAACCAATTTTTGAGGTGTGACTCAAATTAACGTTCACATGAGTTAGATTCCAGCTTGGTCGTAATTTTAGGGTGAATTTTATTTGAATTCATTTGTGCTGATAGTTTTCAATTAATGTAGTTTTCAATTAATGTATAAAAATAAATAAAATACCGAGCGACAATGAAGCTCAATACCCATAGAGTTATAGTGCACAAACTGTTCACATAAATAACTTTGCTGTAAGCCCAGTCATCCGTTAGAAAATCCTGCATTGGAGTCCTCTAAAAAAATTGCTGCAAGTACGAAAGTAACCTGGTTCTAGGTCGTTTCAAAAGCTATGTAGGATTCTTCCTTGTATGACAACTCCGATGTTCCGCGTACTTTCTCTCCGCATAAGTGCAGGCAGAGCTCAAGGGTTGAGCTACTCGCTTCTTTGCTTGTAGAGCATCGATTTCTCTCGGGATTTGTGCCGCCCGCTGCGTTGTGTGGTCTACGGGGAAATGCGTGCTTCCGATTCGGCAAATTTTGGATTTTGATCAGCATGGTATCGGTTTTGGATCGCACTTGTTCACCTACAAATATTATACTGTGTGACTTGAGCTGGAAATTGAGCGTCCGATGTGGCAAAATTTGGGTTTTGTACCGTTCTTGGTGCCGCACTTGTTCACCTACTAATATACTGTGTGGCGTGCTTACGAAATGCAGTAACGCTACTCGAGTTCGTAGCGCCTCAGATCGCACTTTTTCGTTGCTGATATTCTGGTAACAAGCAAATATCATTGTTGCTTGTTAATCCTTGATGCTTCATTGGTACTTCATGTAGTTTTTGTCGTTTGCCTGCAACGAACGCATGAAAAAGTACATTGCCCATCATTCGACGTGGAATGGAAATCTAAATTATTTCGGTTATTATTGAAAGTTTAGAAACCATAGAAAATCGTGACGCCAGATGGTGGTGTGGTGTAAAAGGAGGATCACATCAGAATAGCATCGCTGTTCGATGGGTTAATGATGGAAGTGGATTTTCTTCTTACCCCGTACCGAAAGAAATGCTTCAGACATGAATTATATGAAGACATCGATCTTTCGTTCGATTGATATTGTGCTTGATTAAAACTCGTGTTCACAACTGCGGGAATACCCTAATCGCGCGTTTGATATTCGCGTATTTTTGCGTTTCCGTGAATGGTACACGCGTTAAAATTCAAGCACTTGAAGTCTAAAAAGTATCGTTGGAGCTTTGTTGGCAGTAAGAACTGACCGTTGGTGGAGTCCCGTCCCCTACAGTTGTTTTTTGTTCCGAATAATTGAACTACAGGTTCCGCAAGTTTTTAATTCTCTTAGTAGTGGGTCATAGATAAGAATGCAAACACGCTACATCAGTCACTCCACGAGTTGGTGTTGCGTGAAAGTTTGTACGGTGATGTGCATAGTGGACGTACTTCCTACCTACGGACCATATTCATGCATTCACAAAACCATGACAAAAATTTGAACTTGAGACTTGATTTAGAACAGTTTCTCTTTTAGATTTGCGCAGACAGCGGTTGTAATACTTCAAAACTGCAGATCGATGACTGTTTTATTAACCGTCAGTCGGACGCCGTGGCATTAGGGCTGTTGAGTATTTCTTAATTCTTGGTAATTTCTTGCATGAAATTTTAGGTTATACCAAATCCTGTGTGTGAAACCGAAAACTTCATACGCAAAATATATCGTGGGAATGCGCTGACGTACTAAAACATTCTACATGAATTCACTCCTTTATATTTCGTGAATTTATTCGGCGTCTATCACGAATTCGTTTTGCATGCTTCAGGTGTACTATATTAATGCCAAAATAGAGATTACGACACAAGTTGACTGGCAAATAGAGATTTTGAATTTTTTCGCTCTTGAGTAGTAATTTTAATATTTGAGCTGGCTCATGCGCTCTCGAGTTGATCAATAGATGATGTCCTGAGGTGTTCTCGTTCCTCCGAAACGTGCGTAGAAGAAATGGTATTTCTCAGTGGTTCCTTGGCTTTCAAATTCATTTTAAGGTTCGAGTTAGCCAATTTTAACATTTTTATTATGCAAGGCATTTATAATGTTGATGCAGCAAACGTACATCGTGTGATTGTTTGTTGAGCATTATAAATGAATCTATTTCTGGATATTTTAGATACATTTAATTTATGCCGTCAAAGATTTAATTCCGAGTTTTTTTTGCATAGTTCGGGGTTTAAAAACTACGTTTACTTTTGTTGAGTTCGGTTACATCAATTAAGTTTTGCCCCATAATGTCACGAGTTGAATGGATTTCGGAACACATCTGAATAGTGCGATGTGAAACGGCTCTTGGTTTGCAGTTACGCAGTCCCGTTTGATCGCCGCGCCCACTTGTCCCTGAGGGAGAAAGCGAACCGCCCATTCACTTTTTTGTTGTCCTAGAAACTCTCTCTTGGCAAGCTTGCCCTCTATCATCTGCACAACCTTTTATCCTTGCGCGTTTTTTTTTTGGGTTGAATTGAAAGCTTTCAAACCTGCTCCAAAGGAGGAACTTCTCTGAAAGGGCTTGTGTTTGATCTCGTTATGTTATTGTAAAGCTTTCTCTCATTTCTAATGATTTTGTGCCAGCTTTCTCCTCAGGGGGATACAACTATTGTATCTATGGGCATTAGCGCTCCCAGGGGAACCAAGTGTGGGCCAGAGCTAAAGGTTAGGTAGGCTTCCTTTTGTTGAAATAGAATAGGTTTTTGTTTTGTTACGGACCATCTTTTTTCGGTTCACTGCTGTCCTGTTTTTCAGCACCTACTACTTTCTTCTTCAACTTTTTCTTGTTTCGTGAACTTCTTTCTTAGCTTACTGTTTCTGTGCACCTTGTGCATAGATTCCGCGTTCCCTCAATTTATATTAAATGGTGCCTTCCTCCTTTCTCTCTTGGAACATCTTTGTTGTGGTAAAGGAAGGCTAAAACTTTCTTATTTAATAATAATAACCCAACTAAATTAAAGTCGTAGCCTGTCATTAGAGATACTTGAAAAACTTGCCTAATCTATGAAATTTTTATCCTTCTACAATACACAAGCCTTACTTCCACAAAAGTACACTATTTAACACGTTCACTGCGTTTCCGCGGCTGTTAATGGTTGGTTTGGTTAGGTTGTAAGCAGCAGAATAGGGTAATCGAGTTTCTAGCTTGAATAAATTTTAATTCTTCCTAATGAAGATGAAGAATACAATTTCGCGATAACATTTCACCTCGTATGATAACAATTATTTTGCAAAAACATCGCGAAATAGGAAACATGTCGTGCATTTATACCGGCACGTAAATGGGCAATGTACCTGTTAGTACATATGTGGCCCAATACGCAGTGTACGTGTTAAAACGTGAAATTCTATATTTTTCGCTTTTTAAAGCTATTCCTTGACCTAACTCTTCCTTTCCAAAGGTTCTCATACATCAATTGAATTAGTTATAGAGCATGACTTGCAAAGCATCTGCATTTACAAGTGCTGAGCTATGCACGAAGTCAACGAAGATTTTCATATGGTCTCTTCTTGCGGTCAATGTTATCGACCGTCGTTCTATTTTCGAGGTCTATTTATTGGCTTACTGAACAGCGCGTCTTCTTCCAGTTCCGATACTTCAATTGGTTTCTTCGAAATGGTTGTACAGTGATGTCGTCATTGAGTTGATTTTCTTTGTTGTTACAGAATATTAGTCATAAAATCAGACAAAATTTCTATCATAGAAGTCCCTCGGCGTTACACCTTTTTTTGATTTAAGGGAACTAAAGTTTCTGGTGGAAGCTGTCCGGTCCTAAGCTGAAGGTTATATTGGTTTTAATGGTTGAAATAGAATGGTGTTTTCGTTTTGTTACGCATTTTTTTTTGTTCACTGCTACCTTAATTAACATCTTTTACTTCAATTTTCGATCATGTTTCATGACCATTTAATTTTGATGTTTATATGGGCCATATATCTGGGCAAATTTCATGTATAGAATTCCCGTTATCGTATTCCATACTAAACGGTGCTCTCCACTTTTCGTTGTCGTGAGGCATTTTTTTGTGGCTGAGGCAGCTCAAACTCATAAATGATCTAATGTAATCTGACAGCCGCTGGCTTCAAAAGTGCTTCCTGTTTCTGCGTTGACTTGTGTGGTTACCAATTTGTATGTATTTTTTCATTGTAAAACTTTCATCCACGATCGTTTCGGTGTTTAAGAAGTCATTTTTTACTGACGTTGAAAATGCTTATTAAGCTCTCTTTAAAATTGATTCCCGATTTTCATGTATTCTCACCTACGATGGTCACTTCGAGGTGTTTTTTAGTTTTAATTCTCATTTGAGGTGTGTTTAGTTTTAATTCTCATTTGGTGTGTTTAGTTTTAATTCTCACTTGGTGTGTTTAGTTTTAATTCTCACTTGGTGTGTTTAGTTTTAATTCTCACTTGGTGTGTTTAGTTTTAATTC
This sequence comes from Morinoia aosen, assembly GCA_030386875.1. Taxonomy (NCBI): domain Eukaryota; kingdom Metazoa; phylum Arthropoda; class Malacostraca; order Amphipoda; family Talitridae; genus Morinoia; species Morinoia aosen. Next base: position 40,640,770 of record CM059574.1, read on the forward strand.
TCACTTGGTGTGTTTAGTTTTAATTCTCACTTGGTGTGTTTAGTTTTAATTCTCACTTGAGGTGTGTTTAGTTTTAATTCTCACTTGAGGTGTGTTTAGTTTTAATTCTCACTTGGTGTGTTTAGTTTTAATTCTCACTTGGTGTGTTTAGTTTCAATTCTCACTTGAGGTGTGTTTCGTTTCAATTCTCACTTGGTGTGTTTAGTTTTAATTCTCACTTGGTGTGTTTAGTTTTAATTCTCACTTAGTGTGTTTAGTTTTAATTCTCACTTGATGTGTTTAGTTTTAATTCTCACTTGGTGTGTTTAGTTTTAATTCTCACTTGGTGTGTTTAGTTTTAATTCTCACTGGGTGTGTTTAGTTTTAATTCTCACTGGGTGTGTTTAGTTTTAATTCTCACTTGGTGTGTTTAGTTTTAATTCTCACTTGGTGTGTTTAGTTTTAATTCTCACTTGGTGTGTTTAGTTTCAATTCTCACTTGAGGTGTGTTTCGTTTCAATTCTCACTTGGTGTGTTTAGTTTTAATTCTCACTTGGTGTGTTTAGTTTTAATTCTCACTTAGTGTGTTTAGTTTTAATTCTCACTTGCTGTGTTTAGTTTTAATTCTCACTTGGTGTGTTTAGTTTTAATTCTCACTTGGTGTGTTTAGTTTTAATTCTCACTTGGTGTGTTTAGTTTTAATTCTCACTTGGTGTGTTTAGTTTTAATTCTCACTGGGTGTGTTTAGTTTTAATTCTCACTTGGTGTGTTTAGTTTTAATTCTCACTTGGTGTGTTTAGTTTTAATTCTCACTTGGTGTGTTTAGTTTTAATTCTCACTTGGTGTGTTTAGTTTTAATTCTCACTTGGTGTGTTTAGTTTTAATTCTCACTTGGTGTGTTTAGTTTTAATTCTCACTTGGTGTGTTTAGTTTTAATTCTCACTTGGTGTGTTTAGTTTTAATTCTCACTTGGTGTGTTTAGTTTTAATTCTCACTTGAGGTGTGTTTAGTTTAAATTCTCACTGGGTGTGTTTAGTTTTAATTCTCACTTGGTGTGTTTAGTTTTAATTCTCACTGGGTGTGTTTAGTTTTAATTCTCACTGGGTGTGTTTAGTTTTAATTCTCACTTGGTGTGTTTAGTTTTAATTCTCACTTGGTGTGTTTAGTTTTAATTCTCACTTGAGGTGTGTTTAGTTTAAATTCTCACTTGAGGTGTGTTTTGTTTTAATTCTCACTTGGTGTGTTTAGTTTTAATTCTCACTTGGTGTGTTTAGTTTTAATTCTCACTTGGTGTGTTTAGTTTTAATTCTCACTTGGTGTGTTTAGTTTTAATTCTCACTTGAGGTGTGTTTAGTTTAAATTCTCACTGGGTGTGTTTAGTTTTAATTCTCACTTGGTGTGTTTAGTTTTAATTCTCACTGGGTGTGTTTAGTTTTAATTCTCACTGGGTGTGTTTAGTTTTAATTCTCACTTGGTGTGTTTAGTTTTAATTCTCACTTGGTGTGTTTAGTTTTAATTCTCACTTGAGGTGTGTTTAGTTTAAATTCTCACTTGAGGTGTGTTTTGTTTTAATTCTCACTTGGTGTGCTTAGTTTTAATTCTCACTTGGTGTGTTTAGTTTTAATTCTCACTTGGTGTGTTTAGTTTTAATTCTCACTGGGTGTGTTTAGTTTTAATTCTCACTGGGTGTGTTTAGTTTTAATTCTCACTGGGTGTGTTTAGTTTTAATTCTCACTGGGTGTGTTTAGTTTTAATTCTCACTGGGTGTGTTTAGTTTTAATTCTCACTTGGTGTGTTTAGTTTTAATTCTCACTTGGTGTGTTTAGTTTTAATTCTCACTGGGTGTGTTAGTTTTAATTCTCACTGGGTGTGTTAGTTTTAATTCTCACTGGGTGTGTTTAGTTTTAATTCTCACTGGGTATGTTTAGTTTTAATTCTCACTTGGTGTGTTTAGTTTTAATTCTCACTTGGTGTGTTTAGTTTTAATTCTCACTTGGTGTGTTTAGTTTTAATTCTCACTGGGTGTGTTTAGTTTTAATTCTCACTTGGTGTGTTTAGTTTTAATTCTCACTTGGTGTGTTTAGTTTTAATTCTCACTTGGTGTGTTTAGTTTTAATTCTCACTTGGTGTGTTTAGTTTTAATTCTCACTTGGTGTGTTTAGTTTTATTTCTCACTTGAGGTGTGTTTAGTTTTAATTCTCACTTGGTGTGTTTAGTTTTAATTCTCACTTGGTGGGTTTAGTTTAAATTCTCACTTGAGGTGTGTTTAAAGATGTTTTTGTTTCCCCAACAGAGAATGAAAATGGCCCGATCTCACCCATGCAGGACATTCCGCTCTTCGCCAACGAAGGTAACAAGATCTTCAACATGGTGGTCGAGGTGCCTCGCTGGACCAACGCTAAAATGGAGGTGATTGCTTGCTGATATTAACCATGGTTTTGTGCTGTTTTTATTCATCAGGAACCTTGGATCTTCACTAAATGAGCTTGATTATAGTTATGAATGTCAATAACTTTGATCTAAATTTTGACCGGTCACTTTAACCATAACCTCCTAGGTGGAATTTTTTTCTTTGAGATGAAGCAAGACCGGCCTAACCCAGCCTAGCTTAGCCTAACTCAACCTGACCTGACTTCACCGGGTGACACCGTTTGATCTGAAAAAGTGTTAGATGAGTGCTACGTAATGTACAAATGGCGTACTCCTCGTGAATTGCCTGGTGTATGTGATTTCTGAATGTCTCCGGGCATCGCATCAAAACGTTCATGGTGTTCTTACTCCAAACAATATTTGCGTAACAGTTATCTTATTTTAAAGTGCATTGAAAATGAGGATAACAATGCGCTATTGCTGTTTTTGGCTTACATGACATGTTGGCAGCTGGTAAGCCAAATGAAGTAACTGTGAACCTGAGATGTGCGTTCAATTCTCTATACTAAGTCTGCCTTTTATGCGTTTCTGGGAACTCAAATTAAATCTTGGAATTCAACCTACAAACCGTCATACCAGTAATTCATGTATAAATTAGTACAAACGCGTGCGTATTGCCTCTCGCTGCTGCTTTAAGGGGGTCCTCCCGTCAAAACTGAGTTTTGATCCGATTGGTGTGAAATTTGGCCACTCTATGTATTTTTGCAAGAAAAACATATTGTCCTCGTGTAACTTTTTTGATTTAGGCCTTAGTTTATTTTTTATTTTTAAAAACTCGTTTTTTGGTTCATTTTTGGGATGTTTTCAAAAGAATAGAAGTCAATGAATTTTTATGCTAGAACAAATACAAAGACAGTTTTGGAATCCTAGAAACATTGCAAACAAACTGACAGTCCTGAATTTTTCATTCATTTGAAACTTCATTTTTTATAGATATGCGATATTTGATCAATACCTAAAATATAACGAATTTTTAGGTTTTGAACTAGCATAAAAAAAAGACAACGTGCAAATTGGGAAATCGGGGAATGTCAGTTTGTTAGGAATGTTTCAAGGATTCTAAAACTGTCTTTGTTTTCTTCCTAGCATCAAAACTCAATGACTTCTATTCTTTTGAATTTTGAAGATAAGTAACTTTACGGTATAGGCCAAAAACAAAATATTTTGTTGAAGTGTAATATAATGGAAAATTTATGTAATTGAATGCTGTTTTCATTTTTATTTCGATAATCTCCATGCATAACATCATATTCACACTGTAAATTGTAATTTAAAATTTAAAAAAAGGAAAAAATTTTTTACTCATTTCATAGAAATTATGAAATTTTTTGTTTTCAGTCTGATTCTTATGAAATTTGTCTATTATATGTAACTTTTGAAAACAAACACAATTTCCCCTATACATTTTTTTGATTCAGGCCTTAGTTTTTGAATAAATTTGATATAGTGGTTTTTAGTCCACTGGTATTGATATTTCAAAAGAATAGAACTCATTGAGTTTTTGTGCTAGATCAAAAACAGACAGTTTTAGAATCCTTGGAACATATCTAACAAAAGTACATTCGCAAATTTTCCATTTCTCCTTTTTTTTATATGGAGTCAAAATGTGCTCAAAAATTTAAGATTTTGGTCCCCTTACCCCCCCCTGGGGGGGGATCTATTGTCCGTAGCGCCATAAAATTTTAGGACCGAATAGTCCACCACCTAAGGGTTCTTTTCCAACAATAACATGAAAAATACCCATCGGAGAGAAAAGGGGCCCCGGAAAATACCCATCGGAGAGAAAAGGGGCCCCGGAGGACCCCCTTAACCACAACTATAATAATGTTGAGTTTTAAAGTTAGGAAAATCTCAATTTTTCCTGAAGGAGTGGAAGGGAATTCTCGCGTATTGTGGCAACGTAATTTACTATTCTGTTAGCGAGTATTTTCCGAACTTTTCCGTGCTATAATACCTCATTATTCAGTTTACTTTCTATGATAACTTTTCGTGGTTGTATTGTGCCTGTACGACGTGTTGAATTAATTATTGAATTACGAGTACAATGTAAATCTCGCGAATTTTTTTTTACCGTGCGCTCGAGCATTGAAATTTTCGTGAATAAGCTGTAGGTGCTATGGCTTACGGAAAGTCAATTCCGTGCCACCCTTAACGTATCGAAAATGACTCGCGTCTGAATAAATTAATCTCATGAGAGCATTAAGAACATAGATCATTCAATGATAACACATTTTAATATTTTCAACGAAATTTTTGAGAAGTACTTTATTTTCATTATTCTATGTCTCATACTTCATAACTTTTCCAATGATGTTCGAGTGTAGAAAAGTTAATTTGGGGGGGAAAGGGTTTATCAAGGTGCAGTTTCTTTGGTATTTTATATTCTTTTTTGCTTGTACGATTTATTGTTCTACAATCCCTGATAATTTTTATTTCTTAATTCATTAGTGTTTATTATTTGTATTTTCCTTAGAAATTGCAACGTTTTCTATTGATTTCACACATGTTAGTAGCTTTCCTCTATCACGGACAGAATGTGTTATTCGTTGATTCATTTAGAGATAGCGTGTTATTTTACACGCTAAAAGTCAAAAGATAAATGCATTCTATTCTCCGGTTTACAATGCTTCGCGCGCGTTTCAGATCGCCACCAAGGAGCCGCTGAACCCCATCAAGCAGGACGTGAAGAAGGGCAAGCTTCGCTACGTGGCTAACGTCTTCCCTCACCACGGCTACATGTGGAACTACGGTGCTCTTCCCCAGGTTAGACTTTGGAGACTGAAATGCGTATCGCTTAAAATAAGCGCTGGTGAATTTCACTCTTTACTAATAGCGTTGACACGTAAGCTGCAATGGGTTGAACTGAAGTTCAATATTCAATTCAAATTTATAGTCAATTGTTTTAAAAAACATTGAAAACAGCTAACATTAACTGGATCGGGTCTTCATTTAGCTCTCATTAAGTATTAATAAAAAATGAGTTAGTGACTAGGGTGAGGCAGCAGCACTATGAAAATCACCTAAGTTACAGCCGGTGGGTCACTTCGCAGGGAATGTGTTGAGCTTCTTTTGGAACCGCAGGGATTTTAACACGCTTCCCGCGTATTGGGCTGTATGTCTGCCAGTCGGTAAGTTGCTCATTCACGTACCAGCGTAAATGAATGACATTTCATCTTTTTCGTAACCTCTTTGAGAAATAACTTATAATATCCTGTGAAATGTATCGTGCAATTGTGTTTTTCATATTTCTTAGGAAGGATAAGAATGGATTCGAGCATTATTAAAGTAGATTTCCCTATTCTGTTATTTACAATATAACCAAACCAACCGTTTGCAACCACGGAAACGCGGTGACCGTGTTTAAGGCAGATTGACTTTGAATTGTCTATTTACCATTCCTACGAAATGCTAGGGAGCGTAATGAATCTGAGATATTTTGGAAATCTACGAATTTAAACGTTTTCGTGGTATCATTGGTGATCATTTACAAAACTCTAATTTTCTATGCATGCAAGATAGCCTTCTTCGTGCGCTTCAACATTTATACTTTTTAATTCAAAACTGTAAAGTATTTAGAAAACGGAAGAAATCCTGGTTTGAAGAAACGCATTCAGCTGCTCTAGCTAAAACAATTTACTTTGCATTTTTCTTCAGCCTCGTACTTTCTAATCCAAATTTCAATCGTAAATCGGTTTGTGTTGTCAACTATTCTCTTCCCCGTAGCAAACATTGTGCTCTCAAAAGCTGCATGAACCCACCAGTGGCCACGGCGGGGATTTTTATAATGCTGCTGACCGACCAGTAGTCTTAAACTCAATTTTCATTGAAACTTGATTAAAGCTTAATGAAGGCACGATCCAGTTAATGTTAGCTATTTTCAAAATTGCTTACCACAACTGACTTGAAATTTTAGTTGAATTTTGTACTTTCAGTGTAACCAATTGTGGTTAAAGTGTTAATCGCCGGTGTCTTGCAGACTTGGGAGAACCCGAATCACGTGGACGAGGCCACAGGAGAGAAGGGCGACAACGATCCCATTGACGTTTGCGAAATTGGCTACCGGGTTGCCAAGCGTGGAGAGGTCCTGCAGGTGAAGGTGAGCAGTACAGCGTTCTTTCCTGCCGCAGAAACCTAAACAAACCTGTTTTTTTTGCTGACGGCCACGGTAAACTAATTTTGAGCTTTACGGTGAAGGGCTGATGTTTTCTTCCTGTGCTTTTTAGCGATGAACTCTGAAATGATTTACTAACTCGACTTGTTGATTTGAAATGAAATACATTTTTTGGTGTGCTGTTGCGTAACATTACACCTGTGAAAGTTGACTGATAAGCCAGGTAAATAAATACATATACCCCTGGAGAAATATAATCACAATTGGGTTGAAAAGCCGAATTTTGTTAGAGCCTGTGTCTTTGATGACACGATGCAACCGCTTATCACTTGGTAAATATTCAGGGAAAGGCTGCAGTTTTAAAATGTCATAACAGAGTCCATTCAAGTAATTTGGATTTTATTCCCTTCTCTATGCCCTCAAAATCTCATTTGCGTGGAAATTTGTTTTAGGTTTAATTTTTTCTTTTTTTCAACGAGAGTAAGAGACTATGCTCTAAAGCTTTACCTTTAAGAATATCCTTTGTTATTTGTTATTTAACGGCTGATATCTTTTAATATTTAAGTACCACAATATGTTTTTATTATTGAATATTTAACGGCCTATGCTATAGGCTTTATTTTGAGTGAAAGCTGTGCGTTGATAAAAAAACTAGTTTAATTAGGAAAGAAAAGAATTTTATACGGCCGTCCGTAACATATGCGCAGTGAATACTAAAATATAGATATAAATGAAATAATATTAAAATATTCATTATTTCTTAACAACCATCTAGACTTTCTTGCATTGAGAACTTCAAGGGAGCCTACGATCGAGAATGTATGCTTCCTAAAGTTAACGACACCGTGGTTGATATTTCGTTTAATTTATCGAGCTAGATTTGTTTTATTGTATATCCGCGGAATTTGAATATCTCCAGATAAATAAATGCCATCCTCATTGATAAAGTCATTATTATGACCAGCATTGAATTTATAGATTTTAGCATTGAGTTTCGCCCCATTTTGAGAGGAAATGCGCCCTTATGCTGTGCAATAAAATCTGTTTTCTTAGTTCAAGGATTAACGGAACCGCAATCATCTTCGAGCACATTTATCATCACTGATTTGCTCATTATTGAGTCACTATGCGGAGTTGGGAGCAGTGAAAGAAAAGCCTGTTTACTTCTCTTTATTTTACGATTTTGCTGATGTGTAAGTAGATGAATGAAATAATTAATATTACAATGAACGGTAACTGTTGAATTTGCTATGCGTTAATTTGAAATTGTGCATTGAAACTAAATTATTGTCGTATACCTTTCTATTGTAGAAAACTTTGTGCCTGATAATTATTTTATTACGAGTATTATATGTTTACGATGGGAGTGGATCGACTATGTCTCTGGTGTGATACTTTTTATAAGTAGAATATGCTCGAAACGTGGTTATAAAATCATCGTAATGATTCTAAGAACTTGACTTAGCGATTCGAAATGAAAATGAAATGTTTTAGTATAGCTTTACAGTTTGAAAACTTTGAAATAAATTCCATCGACTTTCTCTACCTCGACGTTCTCCCACGCTTCATACCTAAATACATGAATTCACCTGCGCTGTATTTAGCCTTAAATGAAACGTTTTGTTCATTACACTTTCAAGTGTGAAGTTGTTGTTAGAGCTGGCCACTGTATGGTTTCAGTTATTCTCGTAACTAACTACTGCATTGGTATTGTTATGAGCAGGTCCTGGGTATTTTGGGGTTGCTGGATGAAGGTGAGACTGACTGGAAAGTTATCGCCATCGACGTGAACGATCCTTTGGCGCCGCAATTGAGCGACATTGGAGATGTTGAGCAGCACATGCCAGGCTTCCTCAAGGCTACGGTCGAGTGGTTCAAACTCTACAAAGTCCCTGATGGTAAACCCGAGAACCAGTTCGCCTTCAACGGAGAAGCAAAGGACAGGGAGTTCGCTCATCAGGTCAGTAACATTGAAGTGGTCAGTGTATTGTAATGATGACACCAGATTTTAAGGGGATGTAAGTTTTAATTTTTCTTCGTATATTTTATGGAAGTACTGTAAATGATGCATATAGTAGCGTAGATTGCTATTTACTCCAAAAGTTGTTCAACGTTGAATGAAAGAATTATAGCGTTTAGTTTGCTTTTGAGGCCTGTCTCCAAAATTGAAAAAAGACGTTGGAGAGATGGAGAGCTTGAAAGGATAGAAGAAATAGGATTTGATAATTGAAAATTAAAATTTGTGTATTCTAGTCTGATCAGAATTTTGGGTAGTGTTTAAGTTGCATTGAGAATTTTTGCAAAAAATAAGGAAATGATAATTAGATGCGTGTCCCCTCAGGGGGATACAAGTATTGTATCTATGGGAATTAGCGCTCCCAGGGGGACTATGTGAGGGCCTGAGCTAAAGGTTAGGTAGGCTTCCTTTTTGTTGAAATAGAATAGGTTTTTGTTTTGTTACGGACCATCTTTTTTCGGTTCACTGCTGTCCTGTTTTTCAGCACCTACTACTTTCTTCTTCAACTTTTTCTTGTTTCATGAACTTCTTTCTTAGCTTCCTGTTTCTGTGCACCTTGTGCATAGATTCCGCGTTCCCTCGACTCCATACTAAATGGTGCCTTCCTCCTTCCTCTCTTAGAATATCTTTGTCGTGCAGTTAAGGGAGCTGAAACTTTCTCATATAATAATAATAATAATAATAATAATAATAATAATAATAATAATAATAATAATAATAATAATAATAATAATAATAATAATAATAATAATAATAATAATAATAATAATAATAATAATAATAATAATAATAATAATAATAATAATAATAATAATAATAATAATAATAATAATAATAATAATAATAATAATAATAATAATAATAATAATAATAATAATAATAATAATAATAATAATAATAATAATAATAATAATAATAATAATAATAATAATAATAATAATAATAATAATAATAATAATAATAATAATAATAATAATAATAATAATAATAATAATAATAATAATAATAATAATAATAATAATAATAATAATAATAATAATAATAATAATAATAATAATAATAATAATAATAATAATAATAATAATAATAATAATAATAATAATAATAATAATAATAATAATAATAATAATAATAATAATAATAATAATAATAATAATAATAATAATAATAATAATAATAATAATAATAATAATAATAATAATAATAATAATAATAATAATAATAATAATAATAATAATAATAATAATAATAATAATAATAATAATAATAATAATAATAATAATAATAATAATAATAATAATAATAATAATAATAATAATAATAATAATAATAATAATAATAATAATAATAATAATAATAATAATAATAATAATAATAATAATAATAATAATAATAATAATAATAATAATAATAATAATAATAATAATAATAATAATAATAATAATAATAATAATAATAATAATAATAATAATAATAATAATAATAATAATAATAATAATAATAATAATAATAATAATAATAATAATAATAATAATAATAATAATAATAATAATAATAATAATAATAATAATAATAATAATAATAATAATAATAATAATAATAATAATAATAATAATAATAATAATAATAATAATAATAATAATAATAATAATAATAATAATAATAATAATAATAATAATAATAATAATAATAATAATAATAATAATAATAATAATAATAATAATAATAATAATAATAATAATAATAATAATAATAATAATAATAATAATAATAATAATAATAATAATAATAATAATAATAATAATAATAATAATAATAATAATAATAATAATAATAATAATAATAATAATAATAATAATAATAATAATAATTAGATGCGTGTACTTCTTAAAGTAACTTAATGAGAAGCCGATTATTCTGTGTTGACAGCAGAATGAGGCTTCATGAGATGCCTACATGAGTTACTGGGTACGGAAGGTGCGTCACTGACAGCTTATTTTGTAGACCACAATGGGGTGAGAACGCATATGAGCAAATTTAATTTGAATGCTACCTCTATGTGCCCAGGTTGCTCGTTTTTTCTCCGGGGGAATCTGAACTGAAAAGACAAAGAGAAAGATCATCTATATGTTCTGGTAGGCTTTAATTCACAAGCTGCTGGTTGATACGACTCTCACCGCTGACTTAGTATTAGATAGGCAACCCTTCATATCTATATTTTTTACCGTAGGATGTAGGAAAATGCCACAACGTGGTAATATTAATGTGGTTTTAAATTTTATTGTGTGGAGGCCACCATGTGAATAGTGAATTAGTATATCATTTCGTAATTTTTTCCTGGGCTTTATTATAATGAAGGATGTGTACATGCTTTGTTATAGTGTGGTCATAAGAGGTTATTTCTCTCTGAATTAGATATTCAGTATCTTCTTGATAATTTCAAGATATTGAATGATGCGTCTTTTGGTCTCCAGCTGTAATTAAGTATTACAGGAATAATACTGGTCAACAAATGTTAACTTTTGTTTTTACTGAAATGAAAGCTGCCCTCTATACATTTTGAGTCGCTGAATACGAAAATCACCATAAAATTTTTTTCCTGGGTCAGCATTTTGAATGATATCGCTTTTTACATTTGTATATAACGCCAAGAGATATAATTGCGAAAGGTCAAGTAAACGGGACGCGATAAAAATAAGGAAAAAGGCAAAAAATAGACGCGTCACCATTCGTCTCATAAATCACATGTTCCTGCGCCAACGGCCTCCGTCTTGTACAGGCTAGAGAGCGGATTTTTTGTTCTCCAAACGAATGTCGGGGCTTTCAGTGACGAATAAGAAGAGCGATGTTATCTGCCATTTCGTACAATTGTATAACGCTGTATGTTAAATTTTAATAATGAAATAACTCAAAAATCTGAACCAGCAGGCAATTTCGAGTTTTATTTTTGTGTTCAGTCGCCCGAAATCTCTTTATTTTTTTTTCATTGTTGAAGAGTGTAATTTATCCACTATGATCCTCAAAGGTTAGCATTTTGTAATGGGGTGATCATTGTATTTTTTAATGGTAGGCTGCACGATTCAACTGGTGTTGTTGAAGTAATACGCAATAGCCGGTGTCATCTCCACCGAAGCTACCACCTTGCGCGAGACTTTAACAAAATTGTTTTGATTACAGATCATCTTAGGAACGCACGTGCAGTGGCGTGACCTGGTGTCAGGCAAGGCTGACAAAGGCGAGCTTGACATCAGTGCTGTGTCTGTTCCCTACGCGGCGTCCGTCTTGACGCCTGAAGCGGCTTCTAAAGTCATCAGCGACACTGCTGACTACGCCGAGCCTGCCACCATAGAACCGAAAGGTGGGTATTTCCTGGGGAGTACCAGCATACTATGTGCACGGCCCGTCAATAGGGACGGGATTCGATAATCAATACCTATATAATAAAACGACAGGTGTCTCCTTAATTTTTTAAATTAATAAATAAAAAATGAATAAATAAATTTATATATATTTTTTCCGTGCTTTTTATGTTTTCATAATGAGAATCTCATTGAACATATTAAATTTGTTGGTCCGTCTTTCTCTCTCGCTCTTAAAAGGATGCTGAATGACCGTATCTGTGATGCGAGTTTACCAGTGCACAAGTACGAGAATATTACAATCGCGGGAACTATTAAGATGGATATATTTGTTTGTCATTCACATCTGGATGATTTATCTTCGGAAAATATCGAATGCCGTCATTTTTGACGGGTCGTGAACATTATTAGAATATATTATGGAACACTATCATTCAGGGGTACGTATGTTTTTGAAACTTGTTTCTCATTAGAGATTTTTGAAAGGTTGGTTGCTTAGGCTGTAATTTGGTTTTGGAAATTCTGCACATCAGAGACATCTAATGGTGTTAGTTTTGTGTATATCTTTTTTAAACTTGACAATATTACTTGGTGTAAGATAGCGTTCATTGGCTATTCTTCGAGTGTCAATTATTAGTTGTAGTAAAAGTAATTATTATTATCATCATACGTCTTTGAATCTATCGCCAAGTTAGATTCTCCAATTTTAAAGAGCATTGAGACCAACTTTATGTTTACATATACTAAAGTAGAACTTCAATGTTTTTGAAATGTATTAATAGCTTGGACTCATGTGTGCCATCTGTCTGACACGTTTTCAATTATGCTATTAACATGATTCGCGCTCTGCTTTTAATTATTTCCGGGGGAAAATTTATTCACGCTACTGGGAAAGTCTGTAGCATAGATACGGGAAGACGTGATGCAAGCATTTTCCATCCATGTTTTTTTTTTACGAATCATCGCGCAGTAAATCGTCCGTTTCCGAGTGGTTTTCGATCAAATTTTTTGAATCTTTTACGTCGTCGTAGATTGATTGCTGGCAGTGTTAGTTTTTCTCAAATGAGCGAGTCAACTGTCTCGTCAGTTGACTGTCGTTAGGTATATAGAAAGTTCATAGTCGGTTAAAAAAGTTAGGATGTTAGGTTAGCTTAGGATCAATTAAAAGAGCTTAGGTTAGGGTAAATATGGGCCTTAGGGTTCAGGATGCGTCAGGCCTGGATTGGTTTGTGTGTTTTGATTGAAAAATAATACTCATTATTTTTATGTCCCACCGCTTATGAATTAGTTAGCCAGGATAGTGAAGGTTAGATTGTCGAAAATAAAGCATTGGTTATTTTAAGAATGGGTTACTTGGTATGTGTAGATCAGATTAGACTGGAAATTTGCCATGCGTAGGCCTATACCCATCTTCGTATCTTATCCCTGCGTGTCAGGCTTCCAATAATTATTTGGACGGGAAATTGCGCTCTTAATTATTTCGTAGAGGATAATTTATCTGCGCTGTTAAAGAAACCGTTATCGTGTATAACGCGCTGCGCCGAGTGTTACCTGTTTTTTTTGTGAATCAACAGTTGAACTTTCAGATAGCTGTATGAAACTGAAATTTTAAACCTTTTCACGTCGGTTGCTTCTCAGTTTCAGATGTAGTTAGGTTTGTAAAAAAATTCCTGTTCAGGTTAATTGGTAAGTAAGGGACAGCGTCAGACAGGAATATTCGAGGTCCCGGAATTTTGTTGAAAGAATAGTTTTTATTTTGTTACGGATCGTCTTCTTCGGTTCACGGCTGTGCTGTTTTTCAGCTCCTACTTCTTTCTTTTCCAATTCACACGTTTTTTTTATAAATTTATTTCTCAATTTACTGTTTCTGTCCACCGTGTGCATGGATTTCGCGTTCCTTCAACATCATATTAAACGGTGCCTTCCTCACTTTGGGATGCCTTTTTTTGCTGCTAGCGAGGCTCAAACTGGCATCTAATCTTGTTTTGGGGCATATTCAGGAAGTTGTCAGTTACGGTTTGAATAAACTGTGAACTTCATAATTGAGACATGTACTGCGCTGGTACCTTAGCTGTGTATGACCTTCCTTGAGTAATTTTTTGACCAGACTTGAAGGAAGTTGTCTCTCAACGTTGATATCCTTTCTAATAATCTCTGCTGAAAGGTTATTCACGTAAATTTTTTTTTTCCAGTTGATCAATGGCATTACGTCAACCTGAAGTGAACTGACGTGACGGAGAAAGGATTTCGAGAAAACTGAAAACGGAGCATTCATCTGCGCTGAGTATTGTCTTCATATATTTTGCTTGATGTGTTCCTACGATAACTATTGAATGCTATCAAGTCATTAGCACAGCTGTGTCAAGGATATAAAATAAAGGAGACTCTTGAAAATCTGTATTTTTAAAGTTAACAAACGCAACAAGTAATGTTCTTTCCTATCAACAATAGAAGCCGTATTTTATCCACGAAAACTGTCTAACTAGGCAAGTTGGAGCCTTTCACTTGTAGGGACAGGACCGCATGTACAGCAGTTGTGAAGAGAGCAAATAAATTAACGTGATCACGCGCTGCTTTCGGCTATTCTGTGGCATACGTTCCTTCTCTTGAAAGTGACAACCGCTTCTAACTTCGTTCTTGAAATTAAGTCAAGCCTCCCAATTAAAGGCCTATCAGTTGAGGAAGGAAATTTAACAAGTCACAAATGACTAAAGTAACTCTGGAAAGAATATCACGTTAGGTCGTGGCTGACGAATCGTTGAGAATATTACTATCAATATTACATGACTTACGTTCTTGAATGATATTACTTTTCTCTTGGTTATCCCAACTAGTAAAATTGACACTGGAGTAAAATGCCAGGTCCTCAAAAGACTACGACGAAAAGAATGGAAGTAACCGCTCGCTACTTGCTACAGTTGTTGACTTCTGTGAAATAGATCGGTGTACAGCCCAGAACAACTCTTAAAATCTACTGCATATTTGCCACACCTATTCAGATGGGGCTCGACGGCCTCTTACGCACATGTAGACAACACCTGCCGGTGATACTGGTAAGTTGAGGGAGGTGCGTAATGAACCCTCAAGAGGGCGGGGCCAAGAAGGGGGGAGGTTCACACAACAGGACTCCGAGGGGCGGGCAAAGAGAAAGGGAAGGGTAAATTGAAAATAACGGCAGATATGAATCGTGCGCGATGGATCAAACCATTTCCTTATTATTACGTTCACCATGATAAGAACAGTTAGAATTAGAAACATTACCTACTAAAATCAGCGTATATGTTGTTGACACAGATGCCTTTGCTTTAGGGCAAAATAAAATAATCATAGCAAAAATAATAAAATCACACTTAAAGGACTTTCTTCACAATGATTGTACATTGTAGCGAACTAATTGTAAATCAAAGTGACATCGGTATTTCAAAGTGGAAGATATTACCTACAAGCTGATCTGCACAACAATTGTTACATTATGATTCTAAGAAACTAAAGAGCTGTTGACTCACAAGAGTTCAACGACCATGTCTGAGTACAATAAAATAACTAATGAGGGCGACTTTGATAACGTTTGAACGAGCAATTTCCAGTAAGCTGGAATGTGGCTGACATTTTCTTCACATTAAATCAACAATTGGGTTGGGCGGTCTAAACTTGGTTGTGCTTATACGTCAGTGATTTTGGTTCACGCAGAACAAGGACAAAATGAAGCTGGCAAAACTCTAGTTTTTGCAAATGCTAAGCTATAACGACGAGACTACCGAGAACTCCAGTGGTCGAACGTACGAAGCAGACAGAATAACCACGAAAATAAGACAAAAGTAACCGCCAACAAAACTAACGAACTCGCTTCATCGTTCGTAACTGCGATCAATCAATACTGCCATTGAATTTCCATTCGCGCTCACCAACCAATTAGTTCTTTTACACCACTTCACACGCCTTCTCAAACTTTCCTCCTAATTTCAATCCGTCTTGAGTAGAAAGCACTCACCTCACGACATAAAGTACATACACACATTCCGCATCAAAAACTGTTTCTAACTCGATCATCACCCTTTAATAAAAAAAAATAATTCCAAAAGAAAAGATTTCGTGCCGTCAATCAACGAACTGCTAAGCTCAGGGAAGCTTCCATCCAATAGTTATTGTTATAAATGCAAAGCCTTAGCGGCCAAGTGCCTGACACATAAGGAAGCAATTTCCTTGCGTCGTGAAAGCCCCACACTGGCATTCGTCCATGCACATCAAATATACCAAACAATACTGACAAACATAAACAAAACAATCGTATAGACTATCAGGAACAGCCAACATGATTTGCTTTAGAAAACAAGAACCAAGAACATTTAAATATACAAGTCCACAAGTTCTTTAAGTTACGCAGGTTACCATCACTACAAGTATATTAATTTGTCCATAGTAATATTCAACAGATCTAACCCTCTGGCGAAACCCTTTACCATTACTATAATTGGTAGACTATGCAATAACAACCCTTACTATACACAAGACTATAAACAGTGGGACATGAGAAACGAAGGTTGTGGTTGACTGTACAGTAAAGTCCCGGTATAAATTCCGCGCCGGGTAGCGAAAGCTCAACACCAACAAATTTCTCTCATGTGCAGATTAGTGGCGTCAAACCATATAAAGATATAACACTAACGCCAGGAAGTAAGTACATAATCCTATTCACTGTTTGTTTCGCATGCTAACAGGGTCATTATGATAGTTGACGCATATGAAACGACGCGTTGTAGAACCCAATGTCCAAACGTCGTTCGATTATTTATGCTTGTTGACCAAAATTCAGAGATCGATAACTCGTCAGTACATGAGAGCGGATACAAATCGAGACAGTGTAAAACACTGAGAGCTAAATAGTGAAAGTTATGGTAAGTATTAGTCCAGTAAAGACAAGAACCGTAGTGAGGTATTTTGAAGCATGACAGGGAGCAATACCGGCTCCGACTCATTCCTGCTTTTCAAATTATAGGATCACACTGATTACATCATTTACATGCTTTTTCTTCTATCAAAGTAGTAATAACAAGGAATTTCTATCAAATTTAAGCAACATGTCCACGTTCATAAATTCATTGTTAATGTTAGTGCACCTATGATCCAATTGAGTCCACTCGAACAGACATCAGCTCAAGCTATACACAAAGTTCAGTAGGCAGACTCTTCAAGCAATGATGATGAAAGAAGAAACGTTTACACGGCAGTTTCCGTGTGACTATGAGAAGACAGCCGTTCCACGTCAATAATTTCTGGTACCGTTAGCTCCTCGGGCTCAGGACACATGTCCGTGTACTCCAGGGACGAGCCCTGAGAGAGGCGCTTGCTCAGCGACGT
Source organism: Morinoia aosen (assembly GCA_030386875.1). Lineage (NCBI taxonomy): Eukaryota > Metazoa > Arthropoda > Malacostraca > Amphipoda > Talitridae > Morinoia > Morinoia aosen. The sequence goes on from CM059574.1 coordinate 40,658,024, forward strand.
TTGCTTCTTCAACACAGCCGCCAAGTTCGGGTTCGATGGACGAGCATCCAATCCCTGTCGGAACGCATTAACAACTCGAATCTGAAAAAAGATGGGAACAAATGATCAGACACGTTCATGGTGGTAGGGGTCAATATTTGAATGTAAGCTCATTATTATCACAGTCGTTTTAACTCAAAATATTGATCGCAATGCACGTAGTATGAAAGTATTGCAATAAATGTTAATTCAAGTCTTTGAAATTACACTTCTAATCAACAGGGAAAACGTCTTAATTTCACTGTAGTCAGTCAATCATTAAGTGTTGAGAACAAATCAACAATGGTAGTCATTATCACTAACAAGAACAAACACAATTATTATAGTTGATAAAAAAGCGTTAGACGTTGGTAGTGTGGTAACTACCCAACTCCATAACGCACGCATGCTGCCAAAGAGTTTGAAAATTCATGCTTTGAGAGACAACACACGACTAAACTTATATTAAAAATAACACGCCACATAGTTAGCAATCAGATTATCTTATAATTTATTTTAGTTATATGATTAAATTAAAAAAGAGTGAAAGGTGATGATTTGTACATATTCTGGTTGGATAAGGCAACACATGAAGGGACACGGAGAGGAGCATCAGCAGCAGAGATTTCGTTCAAATTGAACGCTTCGGTCAAAGTAAATGGAAGAGTGGTGATATTCCATAGTCACAATTATATTGCCGGATTACAGTAATGAAGTACATAAACTTGATAGTGAAGACTTACACATGATGGTTTTAACCTTTTAGCTGTGGTGTCAATTACCTAAAGAAAACAATGAGCGTGGGTGAGCACTGCACGTTGCTGAAAAAACTGATATTTGAATTAGAGTCCACGTGCAGAGAAAGAAACCACCAGCTGAGTGCGGTGCGTGCACGCAATTACTACTCAATTTACACGAATATACTGCATGCCTTGCACTCCATGCAGCTTCACAATTGAGCGAAAGAACACGCACGAGAATGCAACTGTTTCGCAACACAAACATGGCGAAAGTCACTTCCCCTTGAATACATCAAAACGAAGGCAGTAGGAAATATAAAAGTAATTCTTATAATGTGAAAGCATCGAAGGAAAACGTGGTACTGCAAAATACAGAGAGCATCCCACGCCAAAAATACAATTCTAAATTTTAAAAATACTAGACTTTCATAGTTCTCGTACAAGCGAATTTTGACCGCTCAAGTGGTCAAGTAAAAACAGCTCGCCGATTATCACTGCAATCGCCCGTATGACTGAAGGTTTACACTGATGCTCCAATTACCACCACACATATTTGCTATGCATGCAACATAAAATGTGTACGTAACGGTGGTGACACAAATGCCTGGATGTAACTATTATAAAAAAATTACACGAAATACAATTTAAAACAAGAAATACCCGTTTACAGACTGTTGAAACACGTCACAGTACTAAAAAAAAGGCACGACACGTCACGAACACGAACACCAATAAAAGGAAATACACCGATCCATCGGAAATATGGTTATAGTTTGATCTACTTGAGTGGAGTGTTCGACCATGCAAAATATTAGGGCCAGGGTGGCATCTAGTTTGGGGCCTCTTACACAAGTACAAGAGGAGCAGACATGCTTAGCTCCAGTGTGAATTAATCAGGGCATAAGGGAGAAATTTATCACAGGGTCTTTTTACATTAGTATACAATCGTGGTGAATCATTTGGAGAAGGGGATGAGTTGCGCTCCCAGGATATAGTTGTGTAAGAGACGGCCTGATGGGAGGATCTAGGACGGTCCTCAAGTCCTATTTTTGGCGTCAATGCTAAATGAAAAAATGTGGGCATTCAAATGGGGGAAGAGTGGCGTGAGCAAGCCTATAATTGCTAGGACGATTCAAAGAAACGAGCAGCAGCAGCGGCGTAAAAAAGACAAGAGGCAAAGAATGAAACGAAGGAACGAGAGGCAGCGATGTGATCGAGCTATCACTAAGCTGGCCTTAAATGAAAGTAGAGTAGAAGTACATAGTGAGAGAGTGAAGGAGAAGCAGCCTGGGATAAGAGATAGGAGCTTACAGCCTGGTCAGTGGAGGTCTTGCTATACGGTACGGGAATGAGGCGCTCCTGCAACGTGCCACCGATCACCTGAACCATGAGAATAATTAGAGCCTTGACTACTACGCGTTAGAGTAGCAGAGCGAGAGGGACAATACACGCGAACAGAGACACACCTTCAATCACTCTAACAGAAGAGAAGGATCTCAACTTCATATTTTTTCTCTTAACACGTTACGAGTACAGCATTTTATATATGCATTAATTATAAAAATCCCTATCCGCTCAATTGACAGCACTGAAATAAGAAACAAAGCAATCCTTATCTTCTGCTGATTTTCTTCATATTTGGAGAGGTACGCCGGCGAAACTGACAGAAACCAAACACGATGGAGAACAAGAAGGATGGCTGAGGAGGGACAGGGTAGGGTAGCACGTCGCCATTAAGGTGCGGTGTCTTGTACGTGTTTGAGTGTATATACAAGAATGATGTGCGAGGGTTTACCACTAAAATGAATAATGAGAATGAATGAATAGCGGCAAAACAGAGTATGGCTATGTATATAAATACAAATCTTTATGGTGCCACAAATATAATACTACTCATTAAAGACGACAGTAAGAGCAGCAACAAGGCGCAGGGAATCGGAAAACGGAATGGTCCAGAATTCTACAAACAATTTTGTGCTTCGCTTAGTAGCTAGCTAGTGAAGTCGATTGCAAAATGACTTTAGGGATGGTATCGCTGCGTTTATTTGCCACTCCAAAGTATCCTTAATTCCTACGCTTTATACAAAATACACTCTTTGGTTAATGTATCACGTCGTAGTAGTAGTAGTAGTAATTTATTAGCAGTTAATAGCAATCAATGCTTTGAACTGATACGACTGAGTGTAGGGGACACGAACTCACGATATGTGCGACTCCAGGACCGTTGGAGAAGAAACACATCTTCATGCACAAGGATCACAAACTCCAACTAAGATAATAATAAAATTCATTGGAAAAACGAGCGCAGCAAAGAGAGGGCTACAGTGGGATGACTAGCGAATGTTTAATAAATATTAAGGCAGCGGGTGATGACCGTTATGGAGCCTGGAAATGATAGGCTTTTTAATTGAGGAGCGCTGTAGCTGGGGGAAATAAACGCCATGGTGGGGCTAAATGTCTCACAACTACTCACATATGAAGAGTACTTTGGGCTCATAGACAGAGAGACAGAGAGAGAGAGACAGAGAGTACTGCTAGTTCTGCCATGGCTTCATACCTCACCCCCCTCATGGGTAACGCCTTCCTCATCCTCCTAACGAAGAGAATAACAAACGCATTTGCTCAGAACCACAGCAATGGCCAAACAACACAACACCACTTACATTTCAATAAAATATAAAAATCATAAAAGGCGGCGCTGCGACTCATGGTCAAACGAGACAAATCCATCCAGTTAGTGCGATATTAATATGAAAGCGAACAAGGAAAAGAGAAGTTGTTCACATAACGAGGTATTCTCACGAAAGGGCATAAAATCATTCGTAACAATGAAATAAGTAATCATAATGAATAAATCAACAAACAAATAAATAAACCTCAAATGCCCACACAACAAAACATCACACGAGTGAAAAAAACGTGGAGGAAATGCAGTATTGATTGGTAAACAATGAGAACCAATGTTAGTAGTGTAAATAAACGGGGTAAGGGCTAGAGCTGTGGTATCTGGAAAAGGGTCAGAGAAGCCTAATACTAATTGAGATCGAAGGGTTCGCTGATTTGAAGGGCTGGGTTCATTGCTTTTTGCAATCAACAGGCGTCGCAGGCAACTAAATGAGAGCTATGTCCAGTCAAGGTTGTCAGTGAAATGTTTAAACAATGAAGTCCCCTCTAAGAGAGGTTTCAAAATTCTTGCGTGGTGTCTAGCAGGCAAACAACTCTAGTATAAATATTTGAAACAATAGAGTCGAAACACAAACTGTTCCAAGTCGACATCCAGTCATAGATGCAAGGATTGAAATTGAAACAATTAAGCAGGTTGGTAACAAGTCTGACAATAACGAATTTAGCAGTGTGAATAGAATGCGTACTGACACTGCTATGGAAGTCATCTACGAAAGGGAGGCAAGTACATGCAGTGCTATCCACGCCTCAAACAGTCACAAACAATAAGATACATCAGTTGTAAAACTGAAAGTTTCATTAGCTATAGTTAGTTACCATGACTAGGCTAGTAAGAAGAGCGCACCACATCCACTGGTTAACCAAGAATGACAAGTAGTAGAGGAGTAGTGAAGATAGTAGAGAAGTTAAATCGGAGAAGTAGTAGCGGTAGTAACAGTAGTAGTGGTCGTTGAAGTAGAATAGTGTTTGAAATTTCTGAACTTGGAGTATGAAAGTTCCAAGCGTGTAGCTCATAGCAATTACACTTCAATTTAGTTATTTTTGTGTGATTCAATCAGGAACCCAACAAGATCAATCTGAACCTGCGTACACTGCAATTGCTTAAGTCCTAGCATTTAAATTAGGAAATATCAATGAAACATTCAAGAATCTTAATTTGAGGTGGAAATATAAGAAACTTGCTCATTATAAAATAGACAAAGCTCAAGTGTGATGAAATTTTTTAACACGTTAGTTGTTAATACAAAGATGCACTAACATCTTGGCTGAGGACTAAGGCGATTGCAAATGCCATATTTTGGTTCAGGACTGAATCTGCATGGTTCTTTTGATATGAGAAGGCTGTTACAAGCACACTCTCAAACGAACGCAACAGGATAAAAATAATCGACTGACCAACAAAGAAATCCGTTTGAATGGATCACGCAGTGGAAGGTGAACAAATGAAATATAAAAAATATTTTTATAAAATAATAACTCATAAAAGGCACAAGCAACGAAAAAAACGTTAGATGTACCAGTCGTAATAAAAATAAACATAATAAAATGGTCCATTCCAAAGAAGCCTACACTGGGGTTACACTCAGAATAACACGCGATATCTAAAGAAGCAAACCCAAAAGAAAAAAAGTTGAGACGTGCGGGAGGGAGGGAAGGAGCGGTGTTAAAAAAGCCAAAATTTGCGTAGCAAAGCTAAGAAAGTTACGTCAGATGCTGGTCTCTTGGACCAAGTTTGGAAAATCGGGCAAAACAGGAAGGTAAGTCGGTTCGAGTGAGTTCGAGTGTACAGCCATGTTCAGGTGAAGAGATTGAGAGACGAGCTTATTGAAGTGTTCAGTAGAGAGAGCAGCAGAAGAATAAAGGTGGTGACGATGTCGGTGGTGTTTAGTAGTACTTTGAGTGGCGGTGGGGTTAGGCGAGGATGGGGAGCGTGGAACGAGCAGCTCAGTCTCGCCACCAGCAGCAGCAGCGGCGGATGCGCCAGTAGCTCCAGTGTCCTCAGAAGACGTGTGTGAGGACTGCATGGCTGTGGCAACACCAGCTGTGTTCGTGTGGTGGTGATCAGGTTTGTTGTACAGCGTCGCACTCCGAGTGTTGCGAATGTTCTGAAAGCCCTGCAAATTGTGGCCCGAGCGGCGCTCTTCCAGATCTTCCAGGTTCGACTTGAATGCTCGAATAACTCTCAACTGCAATGGGATGGGATAACTAATATGAAACTTGTCGCAAATTAAAGCAGAACAATTACTGGTTAGAGGGCAAAAAAAAACAAAGGAAAAACTCATGAGCAGATAATAAAAACATATTAAAAAACTAAAAAGGAAATAGGGAAGTTAAACAAAGAATAGAAGTGAAGGATTAATTTTTAAACGTAATGCTTCTACTGTAATGCAGTAGCAGCAACCTCGTACAGCAGTATCAAGAGCAGCATCATGAATGCCATATTTTGTTAAGACCTAAAATTGAAGCGTCAGCGGCACATCAAACTTAACTAAGTCCTTAATTACTTTGAAGTTTACTCTTCAATACCAGTGTGATAACCATGCAGTCTATTACTTGAATACCACACCCAATCATTCGCACATCAACCACCTCATTTCAAGAAGCGAATACATAATAACACTGCTCTGGCGCATGGACAAAACCCGCCACCATATGTGTGTGCAACACTAGCCCTGAAAAACCTAGGCCGTACATTATAGGCGGCAGCACAGTCGTTGTAACAAGTACATCACCATGAACATGAAAATTGGCCTCCGTCAGTTCGGCCACGATTTTTACCACGCCTTCTCGATGTAGCTCACACAGACACACAGCGCAAGCGGGAGAGCACATCCATAACATCTCCGACCAAAGCAAGGAAAGGAGAGGGAAGGCTACATGAGTGGGACGAAACTTAGCCAGCGTATAGCATTCGTCAACTCAATTCATCTTGGACCTTCATGCAATGAGGAGCTCGCGTGAACAAGAATTTACTGCCTTTTAGCATTGGAAAGAAGACTGCTTGAATAACTGGGGCCAATGAGGAAGGGATGAAAGCGTGTCCAGCAAAGAGAAATTAAATTATCCTTCTTGGCACTGTATCTCCGTAATTATTCCTCGGCCTACGAGCAACATTTCATCCTAACTCAATAGTTTGGCTCAACAATGAAGGAAGGTCAAAAAGATGCGAGTTCCCACTCATGGCATAGGAACCACAGATCGATCATCGATTGTCTAGAGACCGCAAAGGGATGAGGGGAAGTTAAGGCTATAGGAACAGATAGTTAAGAAAGAACATGGAACACTGGGGTCCTCTAAAGAACAGTGACACGATCCTGTAAGAGAAGAGACACGCGTACCAACCTGTTAGACAATTGTACCCAAGATGAGAGACAGGATTACATGGGAATAAAATAGAGAACAGTTAAGTAAATGCCAGTGATGATAGAGCGAATGTCATCTGAGAACCATTCATCTTTTAGTTTCATCTAATTGGATAAGTTACAAGACAGCAACAATGAACGTAACTTAACGCGAAATGTTTGCAAATTTCAGTACGTGATTCGGTGGTTGAATATTTTTTTAAACAAAGACCAACTAAAATAGCTTTCTAGCGGGCAACAGGCACACGTCCACACACTCCAAAGCAAAGCGTAAGCGCCATTTTCACACTTCAGAGGCAGTGGTGAATTCCTACACTGCGCGTAAATGCCTGTATATGAAATGACATCACTAAAGAATATATTTCGAACAGGCACCTTGATGTCACGGTATGCTTCAAACTCGTCACTAGATAAAAACATACAAGAATAAAAGCGAAGATCACTCCGCTGACAGAGCCGCACCGTACTGTAGAGCCTCGTCTCTCTGGTGACATTTATTCGGGCGCAGAATAAGTGCTAGTAACACTGCTGTAGTGAGCGCCGCTGCATCTACAGCTCATGCATAGGTCAACTAGCTAACTGCTGTGAAGAGAATCAATCGGTTACTGGGTCAAAAGCATGCATAAAATAACGCCAGGAATATAACACTCGCAACACAATGGGGATCAAACTTGGTGCATTGATTAGGTAAAAACTAAGGAAACCCGATTTATGACTACATCAGCTGCGGGAGAAAAGCTATTAGACATTCTAAAAAAAAAAATAGAAACGAAACAGGCTCCTACTGATATTGTCTAAAATAAGAGGCAGTCACGTCAACTAAAAGTGAACTAAAACATCAGTCTCAGCGTTTTTTTTAGAGTTTCAGAGGCTTCGTGCGGAGGAGGAAGAGAACGAAGTCATGCACAGTGGAGGACGTGATAAGGAGTGAATGAGTGTAGTATACAGGAGGAATGAGCTCGAGGCGTCGAGTGGGCGAGCACTAGCTGTTCAGTACGTTAGAAGCACATGAAAAAACTGAACCTCGTATGATGTAGAACCAGGAAACGAGCTATAATACTAAGACAACATTGAGTGAAGTTATTGAATGTTTTAGATTGATTGAGACGTACGTGATATCAATTTTATCTTACACTTAATAGTTCAAGTCATTGAGAAAAATGTTAAATTGAGAAAATTCTCAAATTTCTCGTACTCAACAAACCACGACGGAAAAGCGAGCTTTCATTAGCTCGAATGCCTGATAAATTTTACATGATGTGAACTAAACAACGTTTAACTTTCGGTCAGTCAAGACTTCAACGACGTTGCAATTTTGAAGACAACGAAATGAGTTCCTCACTAAGATGAGTAAAAATACTCGAACAATGTAGCTAGCAATTCAAACCCAAATATTTGTGCGTATATTTATATAGTGGCATAGTGCATGGAGGACTACCAATGGCAGAGTATATTTAATTATGTTCAAGCTCCGCAGTATCGAAGTGAAGAAAAGGAAAGTTTAGATAAGTGGAGAGGGAGTTTCAGTGGACAAAGGCATGAGCTCTGATGTAATTTAACACTAAAAAAATAACAGCAGAGGAACAGGATAACTTTGGCATTACACAAAAAAATAAGGAGGCGTATAGAGATTCATCATACTATCATGAGATACTAAACAAGCGGGAACTGTAAATTCAGAGCAATTAAGACTCAGGGTATGGGACCAGTAATTAATTATAGAAAAACGGTACCCAGATCAAATCATCGGATTTCGATATAAAAACGAGACAGCGAATTGAGCTTTGACGCGTATGGAAGTTGGTCTCAAGTCTCCCTAATATATGCATAAAAATAAATGTAGGAAGATCAATACTAAGAATGTTACAGATTCTGTTTTTTCTTTTTACGTATTTGAATTATACAAGCACTTGCTACATTAAAAATAAAAACAGTATAACACCCCCAAACGGGGCCCTTCATTGAAAAAGCTAATCCAAGTCTTTTCGGAATGATTGCTATTAAAAACTAAATGCAAACAGAATACCCGCACGCTATTCTATAATGCAAATGAATTCACTTGCGTTCTTTGAAATATCAATTCATGGATTCAAAATTTTAAAAACAATTGTGGGAATGGTGAAAGCAAACGTATGATTTTCAGTACAAATGTTGGGTAATCATGCGTATTTTTCCACTTTGGCTGAAGCCTCTCGAAGTATGAAAGCTAGCATGCTTGTTCACGGATGCGTCAGGTGGTTTTCACCAGGGAAGATGGCAACTGTCTTGAACTGGACTAATCTTGCCAATGAATTTCATTGAGAAGCTAAATTACAGCCCCTAGCTATTGGAATTATTCTTTATAAAAAAATACCGTACTTTAATTGAATTATTTTACTTGAACGACCAGGTATTCGCACCGTATGTATAAGACTCAAATAGACGGCTGGAAAACAACGAAGTAACTAATGCTACAGGGTCAACGAAAAAGTGCTGTAGAGGAAAATGAGCTCGGAATGATAATGCTAAGAGAGCTATCCAGCAATGAAATAGATGATACTGACACGGGTCTAACCCTAAACTAAGATCAAAACTGTGTTGAGAAGACCATCAACCTAGGTCATAAAAAATGTTATCCAAAACATTCAGAAAAGCGATAACAAAGCTGCTGCTGATTCTGCTCTCAATGGGAATCGCGCGAGGAATATAACGAAATAAGATCGATAATGATGGCTCTCAGAGATTACCGAGAGACTTTGGTGGTTGTTGAAAGTACGCAGTATACTAGATGAAGGTTGATTGGCGCTTGAGACATGTAATGAAGTAGTTCGGATGGCTTAAATGTCCGTAGTAAGGATGAGGTGAGGTAGTGAATTTGGAAATTTGTATTTCATGGATAATAGAATCAGGAATTGAGCGTGGTTTGAAGTAGAATGACTATCAAGGTGTACCAAGATTCCTTAAATAATGTTTCCACGGCGGCAATGAGAAAAGAAAGCTTTGAAGTTTTTTCATAAAACAATGATCGCAGTGAAAGAACCACCTGGTGCAATGAACGCAAATGGAGGGTACATTGTTTGAATGGAGGTGCGAAATCTTTCATACCAAATGTCGAATACGTATGACGAGTCTTGAAAAATTCCTGGTTTTTCAATGGTTGGGTAAGGTCTGGGAGACAGGAGGAAGGAGAAGCCTAACAAAGGAAAAGTAATCAAGGTTGTAATATATAAATAAAATGATCCCTAAGCAGGATGAACAGTTGACTAGGTTAAAAAAAAAACACGACAAAGCGTATACGTTATGCTATGAGAATTTGTCTCTGTGTTCAAGTCAGTTTTCGTCCAGCTATGGTTGTCAAAATCGCTCTCGTTCATTTGTAACTAAGAAAAGATGATCTATCACTCATAAATCTAATCTACGTCACATTACAGCAAAATAAAATAAGGTTTTGAAGCGTAAACTTGCCAAAGAAAGTAAACGAGTTAAAAACCATAAGTTATGCTAAACGAAAAATTTAAATAGTTGTTTTGTTGAACACATTGAGACGTTTTTTGACGAACGTGAACTGTTCCACCTAACAAAAACTCTAGTAATTGAGACTATGACAATTTAGGCTGCGTCAGACGATCATGGATCGCCAGGGGAAAATAGATTTCCCAGGAGCGGTTGAAATAGTTATTTGACATTAAATTACGGAAGTAAAACACATATCTGAAGAGCCAAGTAAAGCAGCTAAACGAAGGTCCAACCATTTAGGGTGAGATGGTGAAGCAATGCGTTTAGCGTCAACAGTTACGAATGAAGCTTAGTCACCGCTAGTACAGCACAACAATTGGAATAGCTAATCATATTCACTCGTCCAACGGTTTGACTTTCTGAAACAATATATGAGTCAATGACTAAATAAGGTGCCCATCTTTAGTGCACATCAAATTATAAATTTCACGTACTATTAAAAAGATTTCACAGCAAAAAAGAAAAGCTAGCCATCCCACTCATTTCAATGATGTATAATACAAGAGCTACATATATAGTTGCGCTAAAGGGAATCATTTTGTATTCAATGATAAAGACTTCGTCTATGAATACCACCTCACATGAAAAAAGAAGAACGAGAACGATAGAGAAGATAACATCAATGAACATAAATGATATGTCATCCGCCGTAATGGCAAGTCAAACTCGCTGGTGAATAAAGCCCGTATATCAAGTGTTGTAAATCGTTGTAAGGATCTGAATGTACGAGTTAAATTCGCGAATGAGATATTGTAAATTAAAGCATCACAATAAACAATTATACTTCCCAATGGATGCTAGACCTCAAATCCCAAGGAAACGGATCAACATAGGTCGATAAATTATTGAAACGGACCTACCGTATGGCTGCAACAAAAACCATCAGCAAGGAGAAGGTTCTGGCAGTCTTTGAGGGATTCAAACTTGATTTAACAAACGTACGCCAAGACAGTCACATCACCATCATTACATCATCAAAGACGGGGAAAAATTTGCTCTGGGTCGAATATCTCAAGTTCCTCCGGAGTGAACGGGAATAAAATCAAAGAGAGGGAATATCGAAAGATAAACACCTGCTAAGTTTGCTTAATATGATGAAGAAAGGACATTGGAATTTTATTCGTTCTTATAGGCACCAAAATGTAACTAAAGAGGTAATGGATTAAAGGCGGGGTTCGTTTTCAAGTCAAAAGGAGGCGGTGAAGCAAATAGGCACGAGATGAGTCTAAGCAGACCTGGAAATATTCTATTTACTCTGAGCGTGTTAATTGAGAGCTATTAAAATCTAAAATGGATTCAGATTTAATCTTGTAATTGACAATAAAGTTAATTAGATGGAGAATTCGCGATGACATTAACGACCCTAAAAGTTTAAATAAGTTGGTAACTATATGAAACGAACTAAATGAGAAGGAGTTGTGAATGATAGCACGCACGCATGAAGACTTCATGACATGACGTAGTCTAGTACGACAATGGATGGTGTCCATTCTTACGAGTAGCTAAACAAATACAGAGGCTGAGGAGATGCGTCAGCGACCAAGTCCAAGAAAAATATGTACAAAATTGCAGTGCGCTAAATCAACCGTCTTTCCAAAAATAAGTTTCTCTCCACATTCATCACCGTAAGCACGATACGAAGCATTGTTTTACCTTCTATGAAGAAGGTTTGAGAATGACATGTCAAAAAATATGAAAATGCTCCGGAAGAAGCGCAAACGGCACTGAACCTGTCGAGAAGCATGAAGTCAAGTCGCCGTCATGTCGTCGTATCAGAGGACCTAGGTTTGTGTCTGTGAAGGTGCTTGCGAGTAGGCAAGGAGGAGAGCGACAGCCCGGGAGGTATGGTGGGTGTAGGATGGTCGGACTCTTTACCGAGGAGACATAGTAAAACGAGGGCCCAATACCAGCCTATACATACAGGACTGGTGCGGAAAGTAGACATGGAATAAACTTAGAGTAGGTAGGATAAATCAGTGAATAAGGAAAACAAAAATGGAATAACTCGGCATAAAATGAGTCAAAAATGCGCCCCTGAAATAGACTGGATTAGAACAATCGACTCAAAACTATTTAGTCGAAAAAAAATTCTGCAGTGACTCCTGGATACATTTCAACGATAACAGCAGGGCTAGCCAATTTCAAAGAAATGAATCAGAGTACAGAGATCAAGACAGAATAAACACGTCCTAAGACAGAAGTTGAACAAAGTTTCACGGAGAAAATCCCATAAGGCGAATCGAAACCATTTTGACTTCGAAAGAGAAATTAATAACACAAACAGGAGCATAAAATAAAGATTGACAGGCTTTTGGGAGAGAAATTAATTACGCAAACAGGAGCTTAAAATAAAAATTGGCATAAACTGAAAATCATAACGACATGAGAGAGTGAAGAGACGTTATGGAAGAACAGCACCGCAGCGCTATGTTGTAACGTGGCACACCGAGAATTGTCTCGGGCTTCATCAGGTAGTGCGAGAAAAAAAATCACCTAAAAACTGGTTCTAGAGAACTCTAGAAAAAATTACCATCAAAATCCTACTATAAATACTAAAAAGTTTAAAATTCACATGAAATATCTTACCTAATATTCTAGAAAAAATAAGTAGGAATTCATAAGGAATGCAAGCCTGAAAGGATTTAATACAAGATTTATGCACACAGTTTATGAGTACAAAAATAAAAAACCTAATCAATATGAAAAAATGTGAAAGATTCACGTGTCGTAAATTTTTCACCGCCTATACCAGAATGAAGAGAAGAATGAAGGTATGCACAGTTGCTGCATGTTAGGAACAATGAAGACGTCTTGCACAGCGGCAGAATAACAATTCCAAGAACCAGCAAATCAATCAAATGAGTTGATAATAGGCATAGTCCTAATAGTAAATATTTGAAAATTAGAAAAAGTGCCGCCAAGATAACAGGCAGAAGGATGAAAAATCAATAAAATACCGTGGATAATTCAAGGCTCAGATTAGGTTATAAAACCATACAACCGCTGAAAAAATTCCACTAGTTGAAGAACAATTTTATCCCCATATGATGAGTACTTTTTATATTAGATTTCTGATAACTTGAAACAAAATTTTATCATACTAAAGTGAATTTTAAATCTCCAGTACATTGAACTCATCCCAAGATCTCGTAAATGGTAGTTGTGATAAGGCTGAAGATGTACAAGAATTATGACAGACACAATAACTCTCTTTTGGAGCAGCTCCGATAAACGATACCGATAGTACTTCAGTGACTCAAAACAAATATCGATAAACTACCAAAGTAATCCGACATCAGCCAAATTCTCTAATTGCGCACAGTATTGAAATCGTTAGTAGTACTTCAGAGCTTCTTAACCGACGCAAAATATCGATCACTGGACAGATGTGCGTGAATCAATAAAGCTTCCATCACAAACTACGAAAAAACAACGAAAACAGAAATTATTGTGCTCTAGGAAAAATACTAAAATGACATACCTGGCCACCGCACTACATAGAAATGAGGAAAAGAAATCACTTCCAGAACTAGAGAACTTAATCCGCACACTTCAAGACTTATTCGTTAAGTTCTTTACCGATGACGATGAGTGATGCGAAACATAACAGCATCATGGAAAGGACCTTGAGAATACTGCTCAGCGAAAAGCCTCTAAAAATGAACTTTTTTGCCATACATTAGAGCAACACCAAATCAGAATATCCTTCCGTCACTATGATGCGTACAACAAACCTACATGATACTCCATAAGAGAAGGTAGTCATTTTCGGGAAGTTAGTTTAAAAAAAAGAGACCTCTGGTTTCTATCCTCAAATATGTCAGCATCCTCGACATGAACAAGATTAGACGTTAATTTAAGCGTCCCTAATCCCAACAAGTGTTCCACAGAGAGGAATGATGGAGGCACTATTTAGCATGGACTTGAGGGAACGCGGAATCTATGCACAAGGCGTGTTCCCACACAAGATACCTTGCTCATAGAAACTGTAAGTTGAGAGGGAAGCTTGTAAAACAGGAAAGCAGTGAATTGAAAAAAGATGGTTCGTTAAAATTAAAAATCATATCTATTACAATAAAAAAGGTCTACCAAACTCTCAGCTAGGGGACCTTAAATTCCCCTCTGGGAATGCTATATCCCATTGCGTGCTAATAATGAACAATTCTTCAATCGGACGACTGGTTTATCTGCAACATATTATGGTCTGAAGCACTACTAGCTTTGACTTACACCTCATGCATCGATCTAGAGCTGTGTCATGAAATGAATCATTTTTCGGCAAGAGGTAGAAGTGAAGGTCCTAAAAATAGATAAATATCAGAGTAACAGTGAACATCACAGAAAAGGTAAAAATCAGATAATTGTAGGGTGGTGGTAAGAACTAAACCAAGAAACCAATACCGATAGTTGATGCATGACTAGACCGAACAGTAGCAGGCAGAATGCCGGTGGGAGAGCTGCATTTAACGCAGAGAAAACAAGTACTGGAAATCAAGGAAGGGAACATCTACAAATAGAACATTGCCAAACTGACAAGCACGGAGTCACGCCAAATGGCTCAACTGCATGAGACGAAAGTTTGGGGCTTAATCAATGCTCAATTATAAACAAAAACTTCGAAATCATTCTTGTTAAACCCCTACGAGCGCATCATCAAACTGGAAGTGTCACTTGAATGTTGAATGGAATTAACCAGCCATTGGAGATAAGAGGCGTTGGCCGAGCTGAAAATTTGAACTAAAACGAAACAGTTAAGCCTAACGAAATAACTGGTGAGAAATGAGAGGATAAGACCAGCTGGCGACCGAATGGAGAGACACTGTTTATAAGGGGAAACGAACAGATCTTGAATCAGAGAACTCAATATATTTTGGTAATAAGAGTAGACGAGCGGCAGGGCAGACGGACGGCGCATGAAATGTGAGCGGCTTCAACCTATAAAGACAAGATCGTACCTGAGTTTGAAGGCGAGTGAGGCCGCGTATCCAGAGGATTTGTCCAGTGCGCTTGTTGTCTTTGTTATCAAAGTCAGTTTTGTCGTCGTTGCTAAGGTCCGCGATGGGGTCATTGGCTGGTTCTCCTGATCCCCACCTGAAGGAATTCCAGAAACATTGATAGAGATGTGACCAAAAAAAACCATGCTGTTTTTTAAAAAACATGTTATTTTTACAAAAAAAAAACATGACTAAAAAATATGGATATTAATATATTTATGTGACTAAAAACCAATGCTGTTTTTTACAGAAAAATCCTGACTTAAAAAACACGGATAATATATATCATGAGACCAAAAAACCATGCTGTTTTATTAAAACATGTTTTTCTACAAAAATTCATGACTAAAAAAACATGGGTAGTAATATCTATTATGTGACCAAAAAAAAAAACAAGCTTGTTTTTTCAACAAACATCATTTTTCACAGAAAATCATGACAAAAAATGTGGATATTAATATATTTTATGTGATCAAAAAACTAGATGCTGCTTTTTTTGAAAAAAACATTGTTTTTTTAGCAGAAAAATCATGACTAAAAATCAAGGATGTCAATATGTTTTATTTGACCAAATATAACCATGCTGTTTTTTTAAAAAACCTCTTTTTTCACGGAAAAATCATGACTAAAAATGTGTTTATTAATGTATTTTATGTGATCAAAAACCATGCTTTTTGTAGAAAAATGTTTTCTTTTACAATAAATGACAAAAATAGATATTAATGATTCTTCGTAAAAAAAACTTATTTAAAAATAGCATGTTTTTTTTTGGTTAGATACAATATATTAATATCCATATTTTATATTCATGATTTTTTCGTATGAATTTTTTGTATAAAAAGCATGGTTTTTGTGGTCACATAAAATATATTAATATCCAGTCTCTTAGTGATAATTTTTAGTAAAAAAACATGTTTGTCATAAAAAAACAGCATGGTTTTTTTGTCACATAAAATACTTTAATATCAATGTTGTTCTTTAGTTATAATTTTTTGTAATAAAAACATCAAAAGGGAACCATACAGTATAAGTGGTGGCAGATAACCCACAATTACCAAGAGGAGTCTTAAGAGGAACAGCAGGAGCCACAGAACTTATATAGATGGAGTCAAAATTCAGAGCATACTATCTCTACTATGTGTGATCTTTTGGTCACAAAAGCAAAATCATAGTAGAGATAGTAAGCTCTGAATTTTGACTTCATCAACATAAGTTCTGTGTCTCCTGCTGTTCCCCTAAGACTCCTCTTGGTAATTGTGGGTTATCTGCCCCCACTTATACTGTATGGTTTCCTTTGATGTTTTTATTACAAAAAATCATTACTAAAGAACATGGATGTTAATGTATTTTATGTGACCAAAAATAAACAGACATATACTTGACAAAAATTTGGGTGTGTGCAAAAAAAAAAAAAAACGCATAAAAAACATGTTTTTTTGCAAAAAAACCGCCATCAAATAAAACCTTTTTTTTTGCATCACTATGGGAGGGTAGCCGACAGCAGGCCACAATCACCACACTTAGTCATTAGGAGGCGAGAGAGGCAGCACTGGCCGCACCAGAACTGCCAGGATCAGCAGCAGCAGCTCAGCACAACCCAAATGTACTCAGGAGTCATGCTAGGTAACGGCCACATGGCACTCACGAGAAAACATTCTTCGGGAGCGAGTGTGTGGGGATGGAGGTGATGACCTGGCCCCAGAGCAGCGTAGCAGCACCGAACACGACGCACCAGAGCCACAGCTCCAGCGACAGCGGCGCCGTGGAGAACGCCACACCACCGAATTGTACAATGAAGATCTGAAACGAGGCACACGCGACGCTTACAGCGAGCATTTCCTCTAATGAAAATGGTAAGCTAGAACCATACAAGCGTTAGATGCCGAGATCCCACGAGTGCACATTGAATACGAACACTTCTCCCAAATATGATCATTCATTAAGACAGAATAGAAAATACCGAGGAAAATGTCGCAGGGTACGAATCTTGCAAAGGATTTTTTAGCTTTAATGAAAAGCTGTAATGGAAGGATGCAGGTAATGAAATATAGCTGAACCTTAAAAAAAAGTAGCTTGATGCATAATAATGGTATGAGCACATCCAAAGTGTGATTCTTTATACTCATGAGGATTATTGGCAAAGTCATGGTCGCTCGTTATGTTCTATGGTAACAATGAGAACAATATGGCGATACAAAAATTAATACCTGATGAGATGAAAAGAAAACTGAGGTCTACTCAAGATAAAAGCAAAACAAAAAAATAAATTCTTACACAGAGTGCTGCTGGATCCATATTAGACAACCGAAAACACTAAAGGACACGTCGTTCCCTCAATGCACTAATTAGAAAAGATGCTACTAGACCACCTTTGCATGGAAAGGTAGGCAATTATTTTTACACCCGTGAAACCAACCTCGTAAACAAATGATCCCCATCAAAATCGGAAAAAAGAAATGATTTGCAAGTACTATACAGTAGCATACACCCCAATTGACCAATGGATGCGTGCAATAGTAGCAGCTAAGGTTATAATTTACTTGAGCAGCCAAGGTGCTGATCCAGATGCAATAGAAGATTGGGTTCGTGAAGATGCCCCTGAAGATGTTACGCTGGCCATGGATCATGCGGGCGTTGATCTCGTTGAAGAGTGTCATCATGACAAACGTGTTGAAGATGATGGTGAAGTGGATAGATGGAGGGTCGCGGATGTCTGCGTAGCGGCCGCTGTCGATGTCCAGAATCACATCTCCTGCAATTGAAATAATTCGAATGAAATATTTGAATGAAAAGCTTTAGAAAACGGTGTTGGTATTGAATTCACAGCGTGTATCAGCAAGGATTTAAATCGAAGAAAGAAGTCGGGAAAAGCACCATTACAAACACTCGTAGAGTTCACATTCAAAAAACTTACCACCTAGATAGTAAACAACGAAAAAAATATCATTTGTCCAATCATATCGCTAGACAAGCAATAAACTCTAACCGTTACGCAACCAACTTGAGACAAATATACTTGGGACAATTGGGACAGCGTGGCAAAATAATTTAAAAATCCAGTTTCTTCACTAGGGACCACGAAAATATTAAGTTATAAAATTTGAAATTCGAATTGGTAAAATTAATTCTTTCAAATGTAACAAAAAATCTACTGAGTAAAATATCGCTATTTTTTCATTCCGACTCTACGAACAAAATTAGAAAAATTAACAAATGAAAAGAGTAAAATAATCAGATCGTCCATTCAGCTCTGCTTCATAGCTTTCCAAGCATAATTTTTTCTTAGCAAGAACAAGAGAATTTTTTTGTTCGTTTCAATCATTCAACCAAGGAAAACCACGGTCCAACCTAATGTCGGACCACGAACAGAACATAAGTTATCCAATTTGAAAATG
This sequence comes from Morinoia aosen, assembly GCA_030386875.1. Taxonomy (NCBI): domain Eukaryota; kingdom Metazoa; phylum Arthropoda; class Malacostraca; order Amphipoda; family Talitridae; genus Morinoia; species Morinoia aosen. The sequence continues at coordinate 40,676,713 of CM059574.1, forward strand.
CTGACTTGAATGATATAAGCAGAAACGACAACTTCGAACAAAGAGGCATAACCTATTTCTCACTAAGTCAGGTACTGATGCATGATCCTACACAACTGACCATAGAAGAGCAGTATAAAGATGATGGATATCATGTAGACGGCCTGGCCAAGGATGTTCTTCATCATGGTGCGCGAAATGAGGGGCTTGGTACGTCCGTAGGGCTTACGCAGCAACAGGTCAGCAGTCGGAGGTTCGGTGGCCAGGGCCAGCGACGCCAGGGTGTCCATGATCAAGTTCACCCACAGCATTTGAACGGCCTGCAGCGAGTAAACCCTTCAGTGACTATGTCTGAGTAGTATGCGTCAATGATGAAGCTATTGCACATTTGATTGGCTTGTAATGAGTAAACCGTTCAGTGACTACGCCTAGGTAGTATGCGTCAATGATGAAGCTGTTGCACATTTGATCGACTTGTAATGAGTAAACTCTTCAGGGCCTTCGCCTAGGTAGTATGTGTCAATGAAATTGGTAAACATGATCACCTGTAATGAGTAAACCGTTCAGTGGGATAGCATAGGTTATGTCATTAACGAACCTAACGCACATTTGAACTGCCGGTTATGAGTAAACCGTCCAATGACCTCATCTAGGTATTATATAAAATATTCAGAGCTCACAAAAACCTACGAAGCTATGGAAAATTATAACTTAAAATAAGAATGAATGCTATCCATCTACTTACTGTGGTAGAACTAAAAGATTCAGCAGGTGACTTGTCAACCTTCATTCATTAGCTTCTAAGTCCTAAGCACTTGCTTCATTTTTCAGTAGTTCTCAAGATGAAACCTACCCGGAGAAATTAATAAAAATTCAACTTTTTAGCAAACTTATCCTAGATACATCAACCAAATTTCATCAACACTGACCAGGCCATCGCCTTACGATTAGTTTCACAGCCTAAATGACAAGCACAATGAAAATCCTACGTAGCAAGCAGCTTAATCGCTGCCTGCTGAATCATAAAGAAAACGAACGACTACAACAAAGCACATTAAAAATCCTATACAGCAGCCAGCTGAAACTCTGACTGCCGATCACCAAATTAAAACACGAGCCATTGTCTTACGGTTAGTTTCACAGCCTAAATGACAAGCACAATGAAAAACCTATATAGCAGCCAGCTGAAACTCTGTCCGTCGAGCGCCAAATTAGAACACGAAAGCGCACCTTGAGAGGACTGTCATTGATGGCACAGGCGCCGACAAAGGCGACCACCACCGCCACAACATTAACGGTCAGCTGGAACTGCAGGAACTTGGCGATGGAGTCGTACACATTGCGGCCCCACATCACGGCCTTCACAATTGACGAGAAGTTGTCGTCCGTGAGGATGATGTCCGAAGCTTCTTTAGCCACGTCTGTGCCAGCGATACCCTACGCACGAAGAGCACCAGAATTACGGTTAAAATCTCTGATATTCTCGTAAGGTGACAACCTTCAACATGGGTAATTACGTAACATTTTCCTACAAAAGAAACAGAACTTGTACAAGACAAGGAGGAAAACACGAGAGGAATAATATCTAAACCGGTTCAAGATGAATCACATTTTAATACACAATTTGAACTGAACAAGATATACTTCTTAAAGGGAAAGTTTTAAATTACAGTGTTTTCCTTTTGGCAGTGGTAACGAAACAGGTGTGTGTAATTTCACGTTTTAAGGAATCTCTTCAAAACCCATACACAAGTAAAATGATATGAAGTTCTTCCAATGTCAACTCAAAAAATGAGGGATTTCTGAACAGTTTCATATCTACTTCTGATGAGTTAATTTGCGAGGAACATGAAACGCAACCTGCTAATGTGTGTTGCTTGAGTAGGCATAGAAAAGAATCTCCAGTGAAACCGCACCAAATCGCATATTCTGGTTACATCTACACTTCTCATGAAAGAGGTAAAATAAATAATTGCAAACGCGGACTAAACAGTGGTGCTCACCATGGCAAAGCCGACATCTGCCATCTTCAAAGCAGGGCCGTCGTTGGTGCCGTCGCCTGTGACGGCAACCACTTCACGATTCGCGCTCACTTTGCTCTCGATGATACCCTTCACGAGCGTGTACTTGTCCGTCGGTGAAGATCGCGCCAGCACCCGCAAACTGGGCCACACTTTGTCCAGCAGGTGTTGCTGAACCTGAACACGCAACACAAAATTTTATCAACAGTTACTTTAGTAAAATTATCCAAAATCTATTAGTACTGCTTTTCAAGAGCACTACACACGGACCGTCCCGTAGTACAAAGTATACAGATAAATGTATGTAAGGGATATCATCGCGCAAAATTTATGCAATAACATAAGGTTGATAGATTTAAGAAATTCACGAATTGTAGACACGCAGAAGGAAGTTTTAAACAAATGCAAACAAACAAATGCAGTAAGGTACAATTACAACTTGCATGTCATTCATGGATGACCCTCTCCTTTTTGACTTAATTATATTATCACAGGAATTTGCTTACATCTACCGTTAGCAATCACATCTTTGCTCTAATTTTTTTGTAACTCTTACATCTTCGTTTCATGACTTCAACACCAGTTTCCCCTCACACGCACACTCTCGCTATACCCCAACCTAGCGCACCTCAAAACCCCAGGTGCAACAAGTTTCCTATACGTTTGGAGATTCTTTAAATTCACAACCTCTTGCTAGCTACTTGTACGTCCCCATCCTTGCTCGACACTTTTCTTCCTCTTCATCTTTCAGCGTGTAATAACACCAAAAAGATGGTGCTTATCAAAACGAAACATGAATAATTTCACAAGAAGTTAAAAGCAACAGTTAAACCGGCTCACCTTTTGATTGTTGTCCTTGATTCTGGTGTTGAATTCCTTGCCCTCGATAATAAGCGAGTTGTCGCCGGGCTTGAGAATGCCACACTTGGCGGCGATGGAGCGAGCCGTGTTGATGTTGTCGCCGGTGACCATACGCACGGTGATGCCCGCTCTCTGGCACTTCTTGATGGCATCAGGCACTTCAGGGCGCACGGGATCCTCAATGCCAACCACGCATATGCACGTCAGGTTGCTGATGATGCGGTCCTCGTCATCCCAGTTCGGCTCAGAGTCGTAATGAACCTTTTGGTCGTTCAGAAAATGAATTTCAGACGAGGATCAAATTCAGAAACTACGAAGAAAAATTTTTCGAGCTACATCTATTGGCATTTTTAGAGCTAACAGAGAGTATAAGGAGAATGCTATTCACATTTACAGGAAATAGAATTTCCATTAAGTAGGCAAAACGAATACTCATTGAAAGAGTGATGTGAATGACAATGTGTAACAACAGATAAGCATAGAGAAAGCACAAGAGGAAATGTTCTCATAACAAGGTTACTACAATCAGCTACGCATGCAATGGTAAAAAAAAGTTTAGAAGCATCATTTATATTAGCGATGAGCAATCAACAATATTACAAGAGAGGAAATTATTGCACGGTCTGATGAGTTAGTTAGTTAGGCCAACATAGCAAAATTTCAAACAATAATCTCTGCAGAAACGAAAGGTGTTGAAGGAATGAAACACTTCTTAGCCCTAATGAAAAGTTTGGCATCTCTGTTAGATGCAAAGTTGTGTCTGATGTGCGCCGCACAAACCTGGTTTATTATTATTATTTTAGTGTCACAAACCTGGTTTATTTCAGCGTGCCCAGGCACGAAGTCTTTGTAGGCCACGGAGATGGTGCGCAGGCCGTCACAAGCCATGGGCTCGATAATTTCTTTGATAAGGCGCTCCTGCATTTGCTTCGAGAAGTTCTCCAGCTTTCCGTTCTTGCCGTAAATAAATGAGCATCTGCACACACACAAAATATACCATTTAGTCAAAACTTACGCCAATGAGCATTTACACACATGAAAGCTCAGTTATCTAATCTCTTTTCCCAGAGACACAATAAGAAATGAACACTCCCACTGAGTTTGTGTTCTTGTCTCATGGGAAACAATTACACGCTTATGAACGGCTACTAAATTCCTATCTATGATATAATTATTCTGATTCCAATAACTTTCGCCAGCATTAAAAGTCAGAATCATATAATGTTTTTCCATTATTCATTTAATTATTGTTATATGATTCAATTCCTTAATTTTTTTTCAATAATTTTCATATTCATTGCATTAATCCTCACTCTAATTCTAAAACCTTGATTTAGGGATGAGGTCATGAAGACCGTAAGTAATGCTGGTAATGTAATTAACATATTTTTTCGCAAAGAAATATAAATGATAAAAAAAATTCCAAGCGCTAGAGTGAACACCGCTGAATACAATTAAAAACGTTTCGGACTTGCGTGAGCCTATCTTCAGTATACAATCCAAATAAAAACCATTACATGACAGTTATAGCAATGTTCCTGTATAAAAGACAAAATTGCTACAAGCATCCAACATTAAGCTAGCGAACTGAACTATTTAAATACATGAAATTAGAAAATAAAGCAGAGTAGAAATTACCAAAAAATATTCGACAATTTCACATCTGAATCATGTTCACGTAATTACCAGCTACATCAAAAATATACGGCATAGAAGATTCTAAAATTCGAATGTCAGAAGTGACGTGTGCTCAATCTTGAATATTGAATTAACCGTCCCTAAAATAACTTTCATTGAGATAACTTCAGAAACCATTTGGACTTGAGCGCAACAAGCTTCCAGGAAAAATTCTTAGCATTGAAATAAAATAATTTATGTCAACATGAAATGCAAAGGAAATTAGAGAAATTTTATACGTTCTGTGGACCCAAGTGATGGTTTTGAAAGCTTTGCGTTTGGCTCCAATTCCATTGGAAACTTTTATAGACAAATAAGATGCAAATAGCAAATGATGGATAGTAAAATAAAAGATATCAGCGGGATTATTCCTGAGAAAGAAGAAAATAGTCCGTAACAACACAATTGCAGACGGAAATGGTATCATTAACAACACAAACATCTCAGGAGTGCATACCACTGGCAAGTACAGAACACAAACTGCTATTAAGGCAAGTACAAGAGAATTTATCCGTAAAGAGACGAATAAATGACGATGCTGTTACTCACTTCTTCATGACAATCTCAGAGGCACCTTTGGTGTAGATCCTGTAGCCGCCATTACTGCGGGGTACAACAGTGCTCATGGACTTGCGAATGGAGTTGAACGTGTAGACCTTGTGGATCCTTTCTTCAGGGAGCTCATCGCGGTGCACTTGGTAGCTCTTGCCCAGGGCCAACACGAAGCCCAGCAGAGCACATTCCGTCTTGTTGCCAAGCTGAGAGCGCGTAGAAAACATTATAGCAGTTCCACGGAAACTCAAGTCTTTTGTGGCTCAGTATGAATGCAAGAACGTTACGGGATAGTTGTTTCCGAACAGAATTTCTTGAATTACGGGTTTTCGGTGAATAGTTTTCGTGGGAAACACAAATTAAGGGTAAATTTGAATCGTTCTCTGATTATGCACTACGAACAGAGGAAGCAAAAAATTCAGAGGAGGTCCACAGCTCAGCTCATCATGTCTGAATGAAAAACGACTGTGTAGTTTAACTGATGAATGATATTTGGTAATATACTATCATAAAAAAATCCATGAATTCGAAAGTGACCATGAGCCATGTAAAAGAAACTTCTTTCTTAAATAAAATGCTAAACATGTGAAAACCTTTCGTTCTTGTGAGAAACAATCAACCGTTGCGCACGGTATTTCAAATAAATATTTCAAGAAGTGGCAGCATTTGCTTCGTGGCTACAAACAAAACCTACGCAAAATAAACTACCGGCATCAAATCACAGTTTAGGCTGTCTCACCTGTTTAGGCAGATCGCCAGGGTTTTCTCCAGGCGTCACTCGGGAAGTGTAGGCAGAGTTGATTGAAATCGCCGCCACCAACATCTCGGCCAAATTTTGGTTCAGATCGTCATAACTGCAGAAAAATATGACGTAAACACGTGTACTTATTGCGTAATCTTGATATAAAATACAAAAAAATGAAACTATTGCGTTAACACTTATACTTAACAGCTGGCGACATAAAATAAGATTTATAAAAAACGATAACAACTATCGCTTGATCATGGATAGGAATATAACAACATTTATCCACTTGCAATAGACGACTCTCCCTAAATCTTGAGGATATAATACACAATTAAGATAACACCATACGAAGGAAATGAATTTAATCACACCAACTCAGTTGCGAGCGTAAGAATTTCGATCAAGACACAGGAATCGTTATTGAAGAACCCAGTGCTGGTAGTGACCGAGGGGTGCTTTTGTGGCGGACTGCGCCATCATCTCAAAAGAAATTAATTTAATCAGAGCGACGCACCCAGTTGCGAGCGTAAGAATTCTGATCTAGACACAGAAATCGCAATTCAGCAGCCTAAGAGCTGGTACTGACCGAGGGGTGTTCTTGTAGTGAGTGGCGCCGATGAAGCTCTGCACGACGGTCATGCGGTTGGTGGTGAGGGTGCCTGTCTTGTCAGAGCAGATGGAAGTGGCGTTACCCATAGTCTCGCACGCGTCCAAGTGACGTACGAGGTTGTTATCCTTCATCATTTTCTGAGGAAATTCGGCCGCAGATTACAAATCGAATTCCCGGAAAACGTGAAGCGAAAAATGAGAGTGGCACATCATCATCGTATCACGGGCTTTCATCATCATCATCATCATCATCATCATCGTATTACAGTTCATAAAAAAAGGATTATAACATGCACATTGTACGGAATATAGAAAAATTGCCCTGTGAAATACGCAGAAGTACACATATCCTACAAAATTGAGTGAATCTATCAGCAGTGCATAGCACATTTCGATTAACTGTTCAAGACTAACCACTGGAAAGCCTAACATAGAAGAGTAGAGTTCGACCATCTTTTACTCCACACATAAGCATAAAGAATCATCCCCTTCTGTCTTTTTTTGCAAGCGAACAGTAAATATATGTTAAGTCATTTGACTAAAACCAATTTTCTTCAAAACTGAAGAAAAAATTTAAATTCGGAGTGAAGATTTCTTTGGTAGCTTAATTAAATTTCATTTCACGCTGCCGCTTAGGTCGAAGAAGAAACAAGTTCAGGGATTTGATGCACACCTTGACGGAGTAGGCGAGGGAGAGCGTGACAGCGAGAGGCAGACCCTCGGGCACGGCCACCACCAGCACAGTCACACCGATGATGAAGTACTGAACGAGGTGGTTAGCGTAGTAGCCGCTCCATTCCTTGCCCTCAATCACGAACTTTTTGATGCAGAACCGGACCACTAGGATCAGCACGGTCAGGATGGCGATGAACGAACCTGCGTCACAATGAATGCGTCAAAAAAGCAGTGCCCAAGATCTGCTCATTACGAAAAAGGGTGGGTGAACGTGGACAATTTAAGGTTGAAACTCTGCTAACAACAATTACTGACAATACAAGTTATAAAATACTTTTCAACGTTTTTCGTCGCAGCACTTACAAAGAATATTAGGCATTTTAATTTTCCAACAATTAAAAAGGGAAATTAGTCACTACTCTCTCAAAGCATCTCATTTTAGACGTAACTTGTCAGAATAAGACAATACAACCATCGACTAATTTCAGTTGGTTACAACCCTGCACTGAAATTGGCTCTAATTATACTCTTCCCCCATACATTGTCAGGTTTCTGTACAAATACATCAGTCTAAGAACTTCGATGTACCATATTTTTACACTAAAAAATGTTCAATCATTATAGCCGAAACCGCCCACGAGTCACCAAAAATTGGCAAGCTGCATCAAACTCGTGCGTTGTGCATCGAAGGAAAGCAGTTATCGCGCTATAGAACTAGATTCCTATATCGGGAGCCCTAAATTTTATTATATTTCTACAACTGGAAATGAGGGACCAGCAGCCACTTATTGAAGGCAACTTCATGAAAATAAGTTCGAAAAGAAATACCTACACCTTATCAAATTGTAAGTGGATACCACGTATTGAACACGAATATTAGTAATAGGGTTCGAATGTACTAACCAGTGTATCCGATTTGTATAGCGAGCTTTGTAAGTTTGGCCTGAAGCACGCTCTTCTCTCCACTGGAGCTGCCACCGCTACTGGCGGCTTCTCTCTCCTCAGATGGAGCCTTGTCGTCGCCCTTGCTTTTGCTGTTCTTGATGTCACCGTCAGCAACTGCCGCCGAGTTCGTGTGAGAATTGCCTGTGGCGTCAGCAGCAGGGTCTGTTCCAAAATGAGCAACACATAAAAGTTCAGGCCTGCTTTCACAAGAAAATTTTATAGTTACTGGGATATGAAATATTGAGGAGTAGGAATGAAGGTTTAAAGTCAGTTCTGAACGCTGATTATAGTACGAAGTTAAATAGACTAAGAAATAACTTTAGAAAGAGATAAAAGCACAGATTAGAGCAATTAAACTAGAAGTTTGTTACGGGACGGAACCTACACCATAGAAGAGAATTGCAGAAAGCGAGAGGAAATTAAGTTAATTCAAGAACTATGGGCGAACAATGAAGAGGAGAGAAAGTAACCAAAAATGAATTAGAAAATATCTACACGCACACACAAAACTTGAAATAAGAGATGAAGCCCTGCTAGTCTACGTCAGAGCACAGCACACAGACCACGGACAGTGATTTTGTTGACTAACATATTTTGTAGGAGATACAGAGGCAGTAAGGTGATGTGGAGTGTGACAAACTCCTGCATCACGAGAAGGCTCCAAGTCAGGCACATCTCACTTGAGCTAACTCCTTCTACACTGAGATTGTAGTAGCGCAACTTCAAACCTGCTCTCGAACACGGTGTTCTCTTTTCATAATTAGACCACGTTTCAAGGCACTCAAATACATTTTCGAATTTTATACATTACACAGCACTTGCTGTAAATAATAATAAGCTTTAATCTAAAAACATTATCGTGTGATCATTTAGAGCTTTTGATGAAACAAATTTGAAAATGAATAAACTCTTAATTTGACAGAGGGTTATTTACATAAAGGTTCTGAATGCATGAAAATTGAAAATTGTACTAATAAAAATGTTCATAAGAATTAAGAACATACAATTTTTGTGTGAGCAATTTCTCAATAAATTAAGATTCACTGTCGTAGGTAATTCAAAATTTATTTTCTAAATTAGGTCATCTCTGAAGACAACATCTAAATTTTGTTCAACATACTAAGCTTATTGCTACACCGAAATTTTCCAGATTTATACGAGACCTTAGCAGAAACTTGGAAATTCTTTGGCAAATATAAGAACGGATATTTTGCTAGGTCAATTTCATGGAACCAATGCCAAATTCAAGCATAAAATAGGTACATTTATTTAACGAGACAGTAGTTCGAATTCCTCTTTCATACATCATACGATGTATGAAAGGGGAGACGCAGCAGTGATCTTGGTGGGCCTAATACTGTAGAAAGGAGCTGATAAAATGTCCCCCAATCAAATATGAAACGGTATTTTCCTCCAAAAAGAATGAATAATTGAAAGGAATCTCTATGTTCAGCATGTACCTATCACTTGGCACGTACACCAATAATACAGATGAATGCAAACAGAATAAATGTTATGAGAAACAAAAGAACAGGGCGATCCTAGCTCAACGTATTTAACCAATACAGAAGAAGAAGCTGATTACCTCGGGAGCCATAACACGAAGGCAACCTTACCTTGGAATGATAGGAGAGGATCTCTTTCAAGTTACTTCAAAACTACAACGCGCAGAACCTGTCATCCGTAATATACAAGATAACTTCCTGCAAATTTTCCCAGTTTTTACCTTAAGATTTCTATAAAACTAGAAAATTTTACCCCAAAGACAAACGCAAACGTTTGGTCAAACAAAATTTACTGAAAACGCACAACAGTATAAAGGACATCACAATATCACAACACGCAAAAAAAAGATTAAACCATAGCCAAGGACCAAAGCAAAAACAATCCCACACGCAGAATACTACCATGCGGCACTCAGAAAAGAAAACACAATACATAAAAGTATCACATATCCATAAATTATCTTTCAAAAGATTTTTTCTACAGACATTCGAATGTACACTAAAATTCTTTCAATAAGGCATTCACAGCAGATGATGTTCAGTGAGAAAGGCTACAGTACCGTCTACGAAAGTCAAGCTCGGCAACGGTTCACTAAAGATAGGTACTACTGCTTGCACTACGAGGCGCAAGTAATTTCTTACTTGAGAAAAATTTTGCTTTCCGATAGAAGTAAAACGATGTAACCAAGTGTTTGAATCCCATATTTCGCCCTCGCTGTAAAATGCCCCTTTTGCTATCCTTACAGCGCTGTCTCATAATGGTTAAATATATTTTAATTACCAAGCCATGTCTATCTGGTTCTAGTAACACTCGAATACTAAGACTTGTTCTTAAAGATCTTAAGTCACAGCCAAAACACTTAAATACAACTAATTTGTACGAGCTTGAAGGTTATAAATAATTAGTAATCATGAAGGATCAGTCCTGAGATCGGGACTGGAGTGCAGTGAGCGATTGCCCTACTTGCGTCCTAAAGTTTTTAGCTTTTTTTTCGAGCAAAATATTATTTACTGTACTTAGAGTTCGTATCTCGCATTAACATTAAGAACTTGCAATTCACATATCATGCTTTATTATCGAACATTTCCATCACGTCTCTACTTTATGCGAGTCTATCATTACAATTTAGAGCTGAAATGTGTTGTGAACAATTTTTTTAGCGTGTATCTCTACTGTTGAATATATTTAGTTAGAATCTTTTCTCGATCCTTAATCCATATGGCTCAACCTTAGTAATTTCTTTCGGGGTCAGCATGTAGATGCGCCAATTAAAAAAAGGAGACAAAATAGTAAATACATACATAGAAGAGGATAACTTAGCTAGGAGTCCATCAGGACAAGGGCAGGCGATGACACTTTCTTGGTAAGCAGGTTTAAGAACAGGCGACATCGAACGAGTGGCAGAGACTGACGCAACGTAACGTAACAATTACTTTTTATGGTTCATAATGAGGAACACATAGGTCATGCCGTATAACTCAGATCTAGGTTCCCTTTTCATATTATGGATTTTTTTCACTTATCAATTAGATGTCTTAGAATCGCCGGGCACACCGATTCAAGCCATGTCGAATCAAAATAAGAAAACGATCGACCTTAGTGCTTAATATCAATGAACGACGAATTTTAGGGCACCACTTCGACACTAAAAAGATTGCTATTGATTCAAATACATTAAAAATCGATCAAAGAAAAGCTGAAATAGATTACTGAAGTGTTAGACATGAAAATCAGCAAAAACATACCGATGTAAATGATAAAACATGATTTCTTTCTATAATACGCAATTTTTTCTTACTAAAGCTGCACGATTGGCAATAAAATGAATCTTACCACAATGGCCGAGAAGAAGCGACATAGCTACCTATAATGATGATGGGCAGAAGTTCCCGAGAATGAGAAATTAACAGTTGCATCTTGAGGGTACTACAATCGGCAAGGAAAATTCCCGAATTTATCGTATTTACAACTTTTTGAAAAACAAAACTCAGGGAGTTAAGGAATGAAGAGAGGCTGATGGGGAAGTAAAATATATTGGTATGACTGGCGGAGGAACAAGAAGAGGAAGAGGTACAGGGGAAGAGGACGCGAGGGCTGGAATAGGTGTCGAGAATACGACGGACAAGACAAGATTGAGAACAGACGAGGTATAAGTAACTAAGGTCACCTTGATCATTGGAGGCAGTAGCACCACCACCAGCAGCAGCAGCAGCTGCAGCAGCTTTCTGTTGCTTCTTACGCTGCTTTTTAGCTTCTGTAGCGATAGTTTAGCAGGGTAAGGATGGAGGCATCGCAGCACAGCGAGCGACGAGCGGCAGCCACCACGAGCGATTTGTGGTGGTGGTGGTGTGATGGAGGGATTGTGATGATGGTGGTGGTGGTAGTGGTGGTGGTGGAGGCAAGTAGTGGAAGGTTGCAGCACCAGGCAGTGGAGGAACAACAGACAGGACACATGCAAAAAAAGACCGACACTCAAAATAATAGAACTTTCAAAGAGGCTCTAGCGCGCTAGTAGTGTCTAGAGAGCCAGGTACGAGCTCCCCCTTGCTGCTGCACGGGCTCATTTCTCTCTCAGTCAAATGAGCAGTCCACGAATAATGGCATTTACACATGAAAAGCCAAGGGTCTAAATACGAGTACGAAATCAATCAAAAATTTAGTCGTAAAAATAGATACAAGGTCAGCCAATACTAGGTAAATATTGAGAACTAGTTTACCGTACAAATTCATCACCACAAATACAGGACCCCTGTACCAGCTACGTTACTCAGGCCAATCATTACATTACTTACAGTATATTTTTACTTACTCATGCAGCGAATAACAAAATATCACAGACTAGCATGTTTAGAGAGATTTTCATACATCAAATAACAAATAAACCACTACATTTTCGCCAAAAGTAACAGCAGCAAGAGGAAGGAGTGGCAAAATCGCCACCGTCGCGCCACACAGCCACATGGCCAGTATCCACTACACCATGTCGCGCATGGCGCCAGTGAAGCAATAATAATTAGAGCCATATTACTGGAGTAGTTTGAGTAGAACAGCGAGCATAGTTTGACCCCAACCGTCGTCTGAATGGTTTCATGAAGTGGGGAGTATCACGCGCAACTTCACTTCGAAGCAATGTGTATTACAGGAACAAAATCATTACTGACTTTGATGTAAGGTTATAAAAGGTTGAGAATTTTATCCTAGTGCAGGTAAGAATGCTAAAAACGTCTGGTGGGTGTCGTGATACAACCAAAATTAATGGTCAACAAACGAAGAAGATTACAATTGAAGTTAGGTGCATCAAGACTGAAATAATATTTCTCAGTGACAGTCTGGAAATTTCCAGTTCACCGCGGACGTTGGTCTCGGTACACACCAACTTACAGCAGGCCAAGAAGGTCCCTGCGTTGACATTTACTGACATAAAACAAAACGATGCAATGTAATAAGCTCAACAGATGTCCACAGGGGTATAAATGCTCAAAGGAACAAACGTCCGCTCGCTTCATTAAAAAATAAAAATAAAGAAAGTGAACACAATAAAGTGGGCCTGAGGAATGTTTTTAAGAGTCATGACATATTAAGAAATCAACGATCCATATGCAAAACTTATTTTATGCTGGATTTGAAGTAAATAGGGACAATTTTATTTCATTGTTAGAACACTGGGAAGTTTCTTTTAAACGTTCAACTTCAGATTGTAACTCAGAAGGACGTGAGTAAAGGAACTGTAATAATTCATTACTCAACAAATTGAAAAATGCGAGTATTTCTATTTCAATTTGCATTGATAGAGATAAAAATCAAGAGGATAAATGAAAAGCAATACTAAATTATATCATAAAATCTATACACAAAATATTATTACGACTACACAAGTCGCATCTTCAAGCTAATCGTTTTTACCTTGTTCGGCTGTAATTACTTGGCTTAAAAATATGAAACACGGCATCACAAAAAACAGAACACAAAACTCCTGGATCAATAGGACAAAACAGATTAAGGGCGGAATAAAAACCCCACAAGTATTCATTTAAAACGATCACAAAATGATCTGTTTAAGTGAAAAATAAAAACCGGGTAAATATTCGAGGTTACTGGGAAAACAAAACAAACACTTAAAAAATATTTAGATTGTTAAAAAAATTCATATTAAACCCTCACAAGAAGGGAAAAGTTATAATTTCGGTGGCCAAAGGAACGTTAACCCAAAGAAGAGAGATGACGATTAAAATATGAAAAGGGGATGTGGAGAACCATGCTTTAAAAGGATGAAAACGACTCAGAATCTTGGCTTTAGCATCAAAATCTAACACTATGACATAGCGCAAAAAATAATAATAATAAAGAATAGCATGATGTCTAGTGGATGCACTAGCAACTAGAAATCTAAACTAGTATTGGCGCACCGATGCTGATCTTATAAGCGCTTGGATTCAAAAGAAGAGCAGGTGCGAACTGGCAGAACTGATGATGGCTCATTTCATGATGCTAAGTAGGTTTAAAGTGCTCGCGCAAACGAGTCTAGTCTAAGTTTTAGAATGCGTAGGCCATGAAACTAATCAGAGGAAAAATCCAATGCGTAGGCCGTTAAACTAATCAGAGGAAAAATCCAATACTGAAACATTACCGTTTGATCTCCGATCAACAAAGATTTGGTCTCCAAGTCGTGGCAAGAAGTTCTTTTAAACGGAGTGATAATTTGCTTCTTTTTGAGACGATGTACTATTTCCTTGTAGAATTTATTTTAATGAAGATGATTCACATTCCCATGCGTGAAAATAAATATGTTCGACTTGCTAACAAGAACGTGTTGATCACTAGAAAAGGTTGCTCACTATTTCACTTCAAGAGCTCGAAAGTTAATACAGTTCAATGATGGCCACAGAAATGGCTACACAGAAGCCGCAAAAATCTGCGCTGAATAACGCCCGAAGAACCAGCAAAACGCTGTGCTTCCATTATACGCAATTTTTAGGCTAAATAAGAGGATCAACTCCAGAGCACGAATACTCATGAGAGCGTGTGCCAAAGAACTGGAAGCAATTAAAAATAAACCCCGGAAATTATATAGATAGTAACAATGAGTGGTAACTTACCCTTCCTCTTCTTCTTGGCCTCAGCTGCCTCTTCGTCCACAGCAGCGCCGAGGAGCGTGAAGATGATTCCGGCCTGCGAGTTGATGCCGACCGCCGTCACCAGCACCTTGCCCGACCCCTCCATCACGTGGGTACCTTCATTCAAACATCACCAAGTCATCCTCTATGAAAACACCGTCAACACTAAAACGGCTGATACCCGCGGATGCAAAACCATCATTCAAAATTTGACAGGTAGTACAATCCCTCAACTGGTGAACAGCGGTTCGTTATCTCTCGAGGCATGTTGGCAACGTTGACCACTTAGCGGTAGGGGAAGCTCGGGAACTAACGCGTCATGATGTGGGTACGATCGAGCGTCAAATGCTCCTCCACGCGAACAAAATGAAATACCAATGGGAGGTATGTACTATGCGAGGTTTAAGCATACATACTGGCAGATTTTGTTCCTAACAGATTTTAACAGAAAAGGCCAGTCACAAGACCGATTTTCCTCAGATTAAGAAATTATTTCAACAACAAAATAGAATGACAAACTCCAAATGAAACAGAGTTCGCTCTATACAAAAAGAAAAGCTACTTGGTCCATGTTAATGCAGGCAGACGACCAACACAAAATAGCAAAAGAATGGAGGACCGACTAAGAGGAGAGGCTCACCCGAGAGCAGCATAGGGTCGTGCTCGACACTCTTCTTGACGTGATCTGACTCGCCCGTGAGGGATGACTCGTCGATCTTGAGGTCATTGCTCTGCAGTAAAATGGAGTCCGTGGGCAGCAGGTCACCGTACTTCACCTGTTGAATACAGTCAATCATTAGGAATTGCATCGAGGAACCTCTGCTTTCCTCATTAATAACAACACGACGAGTCATACCCTAGAATTTTCTACTATCATGGATCAGGAAAATTGCCAGTCTAAGAGTGGTTCGTTAGGAGAATTATTTCCTCTCGTGCCCCAAACACCATATTCCGAGAACAACATACGGCGTCAGTATTTTTCGACCTTGAACATGCACCTGCGAGGAGAGCAGAGCGTAAGTTTTACAGGAAGACTTTTGGACATGGATCACTCCTATAAGGAATCAGCATCTAGTACTGACCAATAGGATACACTGCTTTACGTCGCGCAAAATGCAGAAAGCTTGTTCACAGAGTTTAACATAAAGAGTTCTTGGCGATAAACACAGAGTGAGTAAATCAGAACAATGACGCAGTGACTATTTTAACAAATATTAAATCACGAGCTCGAACTAGAGCGCAACATATTTCAAATCAAAATCTTAAAGATCTTCCAACTACTATACACGCAGAGACGCTAGAACTTCACTTACGATACATGCCCTAGCTCTTCGTTCATCAGAGGTGTCTCTTAAATCCTTCCCAATCTTACCTGGCAAATATCTCCGACGACGATATCGGCGACGTTGATTTGCTGGACTTCGCCGTTGCGAATAACGGCGAACTTCTGCTCGCCTTCTATCCTATTCTGGAGACCTCGGAATTGCCTTTCTTTAGTGTAATCGTTGAATGCCGTCACGAGCACCACCACAACTACAGAGATGTAGATGGCCACGCCTTCTATCCAGCCTGCTTTCTCTTCGCTTTCATCGTGATGAATTGTCTCGTCTGTGTGCAGATTAAAATACCATTCAATTACGATGGAGAAAAATCATATTGCGAGCCTACATTCTCAATTAACGTCGCGAGATATGGATTTTTAAAGTTTAAGTGACTTTTCTTTCGAGTTACTTCACGACAACTGGCGATGAACGTGTACTCGATGTGCGTCCAAAATACAATAATAGAATTCAGTGGTGATGGAAGATGGTTAGGCAGTTGCCAGTTTTGAAAGGCGTAGCTGGACTTTTTGCTCTTGGGTTCCATGCGGTCAGAAATTTTGTTCACGTGATGAGCAAAACTCTCAAACTACTTTTGAAAAACCGGGCTCTTTTACAAAGAACCAGTTAAAAATTTAGTGATTAGAATGTCTATTCTCGAACAAAATGAGTGTGTTCTTACATAGCTGAAAAAATTTAGAACATATAGTGGAGCAGTTACGTATTTATTTTGATGAAAATGCAATACGAAGACAGCAAGCCGCAACGCTAACCGAGGCAACAAAATATTTCGTAGAAGTGGTCTCACGCGCCTATGAGAGTGTGAGACTCGATACAAAATGAGAAATCGACCCAAAATACTTTAAATAGTCAGAACCAGTAATGGACTAGAGTATAATAGGTGATTAGAGAAAATGTTAGTTTAAGCCTCCCCTAACCACAACTAAGATGTTCCAAAGAGAGGAAGGAGGCAGGTACCATCAAGTATGGGGTTTTGAGAACGAGGAATCTATGCATAATAGGTATATAAACAGTAAGTTGAGATAAAAGGTTATGAAACAAGATAAAAGTTGAAGAAAGTAATAAGCGCCGAAAAACAGGACAGCAGTGAACCGAAAAAGACGGTCCGTATCAAAACAAAAACATATTCCACTTCAATAAAAAGACCTACCTAACTTTAAGCTCGGAACCTCTCATATTGCCCCCCAGGATCGATAATTCCAATAGATACAATAGTTGTATCCCGCTGAGGAGTATAATGGAAATTTTAATTGATTTTTAACTTAGGAACTGCTCCGTAAAATGTCAAGTTGCTGCTCTTGGCAGGATTGGGTTTTATCACGATTCTTGAGAGACACATGTGTTGCCGGCACAGATAAGGTCATTCCGCATCAGACACAGTTGTCGATGCTCTGATGCCAGCGCGCTCTCTATTGCTGCAGATGCCAAAGTTGCTCATTTCACTAAGACTTTGACCAACAAGCGGTATCGTTGATGAATGTTCCACAGGATTGGTTCTTCAACTTACCAAGAGAAAACATATCATACACGCTGAACTTTTGAGCTAATATTACATCAGCGTAAAATATGAGATATTTCTCTTGGAATTAAAATATATATTTAAACAATCAAGGTACGCAGTGAGGGAATTCCAGCCGATAGTCGCTGGAGTGTTTAAAATGATGGATCAACAGCGGCATTCAGGTCATGGAGTAATCTCTCCTTGTATCAGTGCGCTAAACCAGTAAGAAATACCAGTGAACGTTTTCTTTCTCACGTTTGACACAAGGATGTTAATTGTTTTGAATTAGTAATAAGCACTTTCTTAATCTGCTAGATACCCAAAAAGAAAAATTTCAGTATCGACGCATTTTCAGAAGGTTATTTTTGAGCTGAGAAGTTATTGATGGACTTTCCTTCCACGAGTCTTAGGAGGTTTCAAGATTCGCTTTCAAAAATTTAACCATTTCAATAAAATTGTACGAAATTTTCGCTTGTTCTGAGTTGCTCGTAAAAGGATTGTTTTGGGTGCACATACGAGGGTTTTCTTCTTTTTTTTTTTTGGAGGGAAGAAAGGCTGCTTTTTTAGTAATGAAGGCGATCTGGTTGCTTCTGGACGGTTAACAATATTAAAGCAATTGCCTAAAGAACTAGTTGGCTTTGATAATGAGCTGCTGTTATCATTCTTGACACATTAACTACCCCAGAAGTTATTGGCAAAACCTCGCATACGTCGGCCAAAATACACTGACCTAGTCCACGCTCCTGAAAAATACGAAGTAACTGCTGCCAACATATTCTTTCAATAGGAGCGTTTGATTTTCTTGCAAATACAGTAAAAACGTATTAACTACATCAAAGGTGAAAGATCAGAGATTAGATTATCAGTTAGTTCAAGCCTCCCTAACCACAACAAATGTTTCCAAAATGAAGAATTAAGGCACCGTTTAGTATGGCGTTGACAGAACGTGGAATCTATGCATCAGGTATGTTCCCACAAAAGATCCCCCCGCACATAGAAATGGGAAGTTGCGAAGGAAGTTCATGAAAGAAGATAAAAATTGAAGAAGAAATTAATAAGTGCTGAAAAAACAAAACAGCAATGAACCAAAAAAGGATGGTCCGTAACAAAACAAAAATCCTATTCTATTTAAACAGAAGAAGGTCTCCTTAACTAAGCTCGAAATCTCCCATTTTCCTTCTGGGAGTGCTTATTTCCATAGATACAAATAGCTGTATCCCCTCCCCCCCCCCTTGCGGGGTTCAGAAGCTAAAATCTCACTAGAACGCAGAAACTCAGTGAGCCAGATGTGGAAAAACACAACTAGCGCCAGTTCTAATCGGGACGCATGAACAAAATATACATATACACAGAGAATAGCAGTATCCATGATATTGTACAGAAGCTTAGCTACTAGCTACATACACTAACGACATCAACTTAGAAAGTAATAGTCGACTGTCAGATAATTACACTTAGTATGAAATAAAGAACTACATTTCATGTTTAGGTCTCCTTGAAACACACATCTGATGACAGTCATATTTGATGGAAAAATATTAAAAAAGGACACATGGAAAAATTTCGCTGAGCAGGATTATCGGAGTGGAAATTTGAGTCTTTTGGAGTCGGATACTAAAAAAAGAAAAATGCACCCACCCACGCGGTCCTAGAAGACTTTACAGTTATTGCCCGAATTTTTGTTTTTCATTCCACCGAATAAAAAGGTTTTGGCGCGCGAAATACGACATGGTAAGGCATTAGTAGTCAAGGAGGTCGATTGAACATGTCCAACAACCATGCATTTAATAATCGTAAAGAAAATATAAGTACAACAATTATTAAGGCCAATTTTGTACACAAATAGAAAACAGAGACTCAACAAGAGTATGCTCACACACAGTTTGTACAAAACCGAAAAGTTTAAAGACCTCACAATATAGTTCTCGTTAATTAAGTGAAATAACAAAAAAATAAGGGCTTAGCTGGCTGCAGAAACCTTCATCAAGGAGTCTAGATTTTATGAAAAGTAATTTTGATTTACATCTCCACGTTTACACGGTAACTTTAACGCCTAAAATTTTAGGAAACAAGTTATAAAAAATGTTGCGCTCGTTCAATAAGGAGCTGCTGATCATCATATCAAGTGGAAATATTTACGGCAAGCGGAATTACACACGGAACGTGGCCGGGCCACAGTAACCGCCTCTGGCTTAAATTTAAATTATTTTCCCTACTAATTTACAACGACCGCACGGAATTCAAGAGAGATAGTACAAGGGAGCTAGATTATTCAAACACGATGCATGGAACAGCTCGCATACATGAGAGTTATCTTTACTTACATTAGGTCTTTACAAGTGCATCAGCACATCATGATACTCGCTGACAAAGGATGAACTATGGGATGTTCTTGCAGTACTGGTAATGATTGACACAAAGGTTGACTTTTACAGTATTTCTATACAGTTCTTACGGAAGTTGCAGTGCAGTTTGTTTCCTCACGTGCCATAGCACTACCGTGAGTACGAGTGTGACGCTAGTTATTTGAGTTATATACAGCGCTAACTAACACAGCGGTACAACGCCATGACAATGCAAGTAGGCGTTAGCATTACGTACAGCGTGTGCCACCACAGGCGCTCGAAGTGTTTTTTATCAGTTAAGAAGATCGTCTAAATGAGAGCTAAAGCTAAATAAAGAGTTAGAGGATTACCGATGACTCACACTGAGGGACAGACACGCTGAACAGAATGAATGCCTCTTTGTAGACAAACAATACCGGCGATGGGCAACATAAATAAAGCCTTTTCAGCAGCAAAACTAAACTAAAATTAACTTAAATTTCCGCCAAAATAGTATGTTTTATCTCGGCCAAGTTGATACATTTATCTCGCACCTTGTTTTTTAAATGCCTCATAACTAACGGTGAAACGCAAGAATTACTCCAAGTGCTCCAACCAAAAACCTCGGATGGGTTTCTACCAATGAAATGAGACAGACAATCTGGACCGTCATTAAAGACTTCTGGGATACACTATCCAGTCTAACTTTTTAGCCGCTTGCATGCATGTTTTTCGGCGCCAAAGTAATTAAATCGCTTATGCGGCGAAAAAAACATGCATGCTCCGGCGAAAAAGTTAGACTGGGTGCGTAGTATTTGAAACTAATGAGCGCTCGCTCAAGTGCCGTGCACTGGGATGCATGGGAGGGCCAAGGAAAGCAGCCTTCTGTCACTACGACCGTGCGGCGCACGTGGTGAAGCTATATATGTATATACAGTGAGTAAATACCGCTCATTTATCCTACTCAGTTAAGCAATGATGCAGTATACCTTCAGATTGGAGCAATGGCGAGCCTTATTTCGCGCAGTTGGATTAGAATTCACTTGTGGAGTCGTACTTATTTAGTACAGATGGTTTAAATATTAGTAGTAGTACGTTTCGAGAACTTCTGATTTCCAACACTCTTCGTCGTTAGCTCATTCCACACCACATTCAATGCATGTTAGCGTAAAAAAAAGACGCAATATACTTTAACGGATTTAGATGCTGGAAAGAGTTCCGCGTACGTGGAACCCAATTTTGATGCCATGTTGTTGGCAAAGAGCATGCGATTTTATACCGAGCATCTCCACGCGTAATGTGAAACGTGAATCACTGGAAGCTTGCAATTTGGCTAATAGTGTTATGCTAGAAGGAAAACACAATTCCACTTTCGTCTCCACACACCAAGTGCATGTGCACATGACGTGTCTCATGCTCTCAATCAAGTTGGCGTGTTGTAAACCTTTCAAAAAGTATTTTAAAAACGCCGTATAGGAAGCCCGCACCGTCTAAGCTGTTCATTTCTTTAGGTGTTCAAATGCACGTACAGAAGAAAACTAACACGTGTAGGAGGAATATCCATAATTTTTATGTCAGGTCGACGAACTAGCGAACTCATCAAGGTACGCATGGCTATATATTATTAATTAATTACAGAAAACAGTTACCGCGCTAAAACGGTGAAAACAAGTTTAAATAACGTACAGAGGACTATCAGTTTTTTTAATTAGATGCATGTTCTGATCTCCTGAATTAAACGTCAGCAGACGTTGCGAGTTTACGGGCTGAAATAGGCCATTTAGAGCGTTTGAGAGCAACCAGCCGTGCTACTGGGGTACTCGTAGTATCTAAAACGAGTAGTTATTTTTACAAGAGAGCAATTATTCATTCATGGAAGGAGGATGACAATTGGACGCAGAGCAAAGAGATAAGGGCGTGAGCATTAGAGAGAGCTAGAAGAAGATGGAGCGAGTGAGCGTTAAAGGCGAGAGGCGCAGGGCCTGTATCCGCTCACCTGTCACTGTCGTCCCAGCCGATAGCAATAACAAATAATAACACCAATGGTGAGACAGAAAATTCTACTTCACACAGCTTAATTCGCGTCTGGTTACCGTTCATATTACTCTCATAAAGTGAGCAAAGACGAGGCCTCACAAATCAAACACTTCATGAGAGTTGTCACTCGCAACCGAAACCTTCGAACAGTATTTACCTTCCTTTACCTTGAATTTTACGTACCATACCTACTTGCTACTCATGGTGAAATTTATGCCATGAACTTGCACCGGAACAGTGAAAAAGTTTACCTTGAACCGATTCTTTTTCGCGAGTTGTCCGAAACACCACAACTGCGTCACAGCCTTTGAGACTTTCGTAAAGGTAATAAATAAAACCGAGTTCCATAATGGGACTACGGTGTATGGATAACTATCTTAAAAAGTGCTAAATAAAAGCGGACGAATCCGATATCAAATCACAAAAGATGCCAAAAAAAAAATAAAAAATAAAGAGTTTGAACTCGTCACCTTTGCTAACAAAAAACTGAATGTAGTGATGACCAACCTGCGCTCAAAATTTGAAGAGAGACAGACAAACCCAAGCATACAGAGCACAAAGGCCCGAGAAGGTATAGCAATATGCAGCAGTCATAAAATGCAGCTAACGCTTAAAGTTTGGAACGTACCTGCATCTTCATTTTCTGGGGGCTTATAGAAAGATAATCCTAGGGAGATGAGGGCAGCAACTTGCAGGATAATAAGAGTAGCGTCCTGAAGCGCCTCCCACACTAACATAAGAAAAGTTTTGGCAGGCTTGGGCGGGATTGTGTTCGAACCGAACACTTCCCGGCGATGCTGGAGATCAGCCGCGTCACCACTCAAGCCTGCTCACACCAACATATCAAAGATTAGTAACCAATGCTCATATCACATTCAGCATCAGCGTAATATAAAGATGCAGGGAATTGTGCCATAAAATCAGTGTAGCACGAAAAATCAACAAAATCCCAAGGACATCTTCATTGGGTCGTTGCCTGTGCCGTCTATAGCGAAGCCATAAACGTCCTTTAAAAATGTTTTAATTTCTAAAACTCACAATAGACCACGGCGAAGAGCATTAAAAAACGCGCACAAGAAAACTTGCACTTCAATATCATATTTGACAACATCGGGATCTACATACAATGTAACCACATAGTACACCACACTCCATAATTTACAAGAGTTCTCTTAAACAAAGTAACGCTAGGATGACATACGACAAACGGTAATGTGCACATTTCGAACGAATACGATACGAGTAAATTATCTCTCTGTTGAGCGAAAAAATCTATTCAAGCCATAAGCTTAGATGTTAAAGCGAAACTAAATTTCTCCGCTGTCTTTCTTTGAAAGAACGGCGGTCAGATGTTAAATTTAATATTAGAACAGATTCTGACACACTCAAATAGATGAGAAGCACCTAATATAACCGAAACCTAAAGATTTTGTCTAGATACTGAATGTAAGCTGAGTAACCGAAGACATAGGTACTTATAGCAGTATCTCCTAGAAAGAAGCACTCAGACCAGAAATCGCATATCTGCAACACAATTCCAGACAAAAGACACACAAGTAGCAACAATACGAGTCACACCGAGAAATGACGGTACTGAGAGGACGTTATCTAGAAGCAGTTAAGAATAGCAACTATTGAAGGACTCACCTCTCTGAGGGTTTGAGTGCAATTTCCTACATATTTCATTAATACCGCCGTATTCCTTGACAATATCGACTGCAGTGGGTCCTCTCTCTTCCATGAGCTCTCTGAGCTGTTTCAGGGAGAGCTCGTAGAGAGCTGGTCTGCCATCTATCGTGGCCATGGTTGAGATAGCGTTTACTCCTACTCTGCTTCCAACTCCTCGCCCTTCTCCTTCTTCTGGAACATACACACACACTCCATATAATAGAAAGCAGTATATGAGCGGCATCATGAGGGCTCACACACGAGTCCTTCTTCTGTCGGTTTCTGTGGCTTCATAACATTCTTGCCCTGCCATTATGCTCGTAAATTAAGAGAAAAATATTAGTAACTCATGAGAGAGAAACATAAATAAGTAATGAGAGAAGACACTGCATATTAAAACCGAGTCCACTGAAGGACATGAACTTTAAAGTTGATTATTTGAAACGATGAACTTAATAGTAGAAGGAAGGATACCCCTGACGAACAGAGCAAAACATTTGTAACTCACAGTCGGAAAAATACACAAATGCATCCGAAAAATAGATAAACCGGTAGGATTCGGAATGAACTAAACTGTAACGTCAATGGGCAAATTAAACAAATTTTTCAAATAAAAAGAAGCACCATGTTGAAGGACGCCAGAGCTGTGAAATATCAATTTTCTAGTTCTGCGTCTTACACAAACCTGAACATACAGGGATTCACAACTTGAATCCAACATCATATCAGTCGAATAACTGTAGCCGATTTTTACCCGTATAAGTCGCATAAGATGGATAACTCGAGGACTGACTGCCGAGTGCATTGTTCATGAGATTAGGGGTTACAGCTCTGACAGACCGGCACAGAGAAGAGAAGCAACGGATTCGCTGCCTTTGTAGGCAAACTGCCAATACGGTCGATGGAGTACCACAGTTAGAAAATTGCTCCGGAAAAACAGGTCAGGAATATCGACTGGAGAGAAGTTCAATGTTTTTGATACCATTACTGAAATGAAAAGTCGCCCACTATTGAAGGAAATTTGGCAACAGTACTGCATAATTTGGAAAACTTCCCCGAAATAGTGACCGTAGGAATATATCAACAAATAAACACAATATATTGAAGATGAAAGAAGAACAGTATTTTGAGCTATAAAGCTGACGTTTAAATAGAGATATTTTGGCCGGATGGAAACTGTGCTCACAGTGCAGTTTACTTTCAAAATTAGATTAGATTAGATTATACGTCAATTTAAGCCTCTCTAACACGCTACAAAAAAGATCGTATCGAAGAGAGAAAGGAGGAAGGCACCATTTAGTATGGAGATAAGAGAATAAGGAATCTATGCAAAAAGGGCATAGAAACAGTAAGTTGAGAAAGAAGTTCATGAAATAAGATATGAGTTGAAGAAGAAAGTCAGAGGGGCTGAAAAAGAGGAGAGTAGTGAACCGAAAAAAGGGGGTCCTCAACATAATAAAAAAAACGTATTTCAACAAAAAGACCTACCTAACTCTCAGCTCGAGCCCTCACATTTTCTCCCTGGGAGCGCTAATTCCCATAGATACAATAGCTGCATCCCCCTGAGGGGAGTTTACTTTCAATCACACACATAATCTTGTAAACATTTATGCAGTTGGGAGCAAATTTTTCTCGCCAGAGAAAAGTTATATAATAACCAGCCTAAATATTAACAAGTTAATTAAGCTAAAATATTCATAGCACAGGCAGTTGCATATTAAAATTCGTTCTTTCCATTGACGTAAAGATGAATTTACCCTGTGACGTTACACTTGATACGATAAAGTCGCGAGTTCAATTCTCAGCAATTGTTTTGTACATTTAACGGAGCTTGAGGCTCCTTTGGCGGAGTAGAAAATCGAAAAGGCTGGTAAATGAGAGCACGAGGAGACCCTCCTATACAATGAGTTACGTTTCACTCGCTCTCCTTAGTTGAACGAATTGAAATACCTTTTCTGAAATGTGAAATATTCAGGAGACAAATCTTGGAAACTTGCTCACAACCATTCTTGAACAACAGACTCCAATACAAGCATGTCCTAAAGCATAAGACAGACGTACTATAGCTCATGAATTGAACAGACGCAGAAAAGAAAATTTAGAGGAACGGAGTCATCCTCTGGTACAAACAATGCGCAAACCAAGGTCTCTCAATTACTACTATATGAGAGTACTGCCCCATAACCCCATTTTTACGCAGCACTGCGAGCATCAGAATTTTCGTCTTGAAACACGCGACCTTTGAAGTAAACCAAGAATCTTAACGTCACATCAACACAACACCTCATCCAATCTCCATATATCTTCGCGTTGGAGCATATGAATTAAACTATAACAATCTTTACTCTACAGAAATGCTACACATGACCCCCTCTCGCTACATCCTCGCCGGGGAACACACGCCCTGCGAGTTGAATGCTGAAATGCTACACATCATCCTCGCCAGGGAGCACACGCCCTGCGAGTTGGCCACACCAGTCCAGCACGCAAGGACACCAACACAGCGTCACGCCGCCCTGCACTCACGGAGCGCGCGGTGCTCCCGCGCCGGCAGCCGTTGCCGCGCACCAACTGCTGCCCGACCGCCCGCTCGATGGGGGAGCTAACCTGCACACACCAGAGACATGCTGCGTTACACTCAAGTTGATGCTATGCATTTCATATTTAAACCTTCAACGTCTGCATTTTGTACTCATATTACCGTTATTACAACCACCATCATTAAACTGGCACTGGAATCGTGTAGTCACCGACATCACAACGAGGAAGTGACTGCCACTCGAAAATGAACTTCCAAGAACACATTAGGGCACCAATTTCGCAAGGAATAAAATATATTAGAGATGTTTGTGAACGTGGATTTCGAGTCGGTACCCATCATCTGCACCTTGGTCCCGTGCGGGATTTCGCAAAACCATTTTGAACGACATTAGTTAAATGTAATACAGCAGAAAAAAAAACATGAATAACATCACTCGCTACATACCCCATTGCGAGGTAAATGCAACGAATACTCGCCGTCTCCCAAGCTCAAAGCCTTTTTTCACATTAACGGTTTTTGAGTTTTTAAAAGTTCAAAAATAGAAAAATGAAAAAGGAAAGAAACGCACAAGCGTAATGTTTGAAGACAAAACTACACGGATATAATAAAATTATTCTAACGTGAGCAAGATGCGAACATGCCAGCAAGTAAAAACAATCTGACGAACCAGCTCAGTGAGAAATTAAGAATTTCTTTCCACATAAAATATCACGTGATAAAAGTTAAATTATATTAAATTAATCACGGACAAGCGAAGGCATTTCAAAATTTCCGTTCACAAAAGAACACAAATCATCATTGGAAGACGTATATACAATAAAACAATTCCGAGAATGGAGTTGCCGACAACACAATGGCAATAGCAGAGCGATGACCATAAATCCGGACAAGACATGGTGCCATTAACGGCACGGTCGCGTCAATATAACTGAGCAGGAGGAGACGGCGGAGGTGAGGCGCACCAGACCAGGACGCGCGTCAGGCCCACACTCGCAGGGAACGAGACAACCGTGCACTCATATTGAAGCCGGCACCGCGCCGGCCGCGGCACGCATCTCAAGGCACCGAGCGTCTACGCTTCTCCTACATAGGGTCTCAGTATTGAATTGAATGCCAGATATTTAGATCGTTATTTATGTCTCGTCCTATTCTTACCAACTTAGAAATTGCGTTCACTAGTTAAGATTATTTGCAGAACTTTTAATGAGATTTTTTTCAAGTAACGGAGAGTTCTCTCAGTGGATATTTCACACGTTATTTTTACAATCATTCGTTGATATCGTCTCGCTTATTTAGAGAAGGAAGTTACCTCTTTCCCTCACTTGAGATAAGCAGTTGGGGCAGCGATTTCAGAAAAGAATCATGTTCGCTTCAGCTTCTTCGGCCTGAACAAACAAGAGTACTATTTCTATCAGACATAAATACGCCTTGAATTTGATTAACGGCAAGTCATAACGTCCGCCAAATCATTAATTTATCATGCCAAACTCCCTCGTCTTGCTACTTGTGATCTAGACTGATTCGGGAAGCCTAACACTCGAGATAAAGACAGATCGTGCTAGTAAATACTTGGCGGAGTGGTCTCATGACGTCAAACTTGCTTGCAAACTGAGTCGTTTAACATAAAACTTGAGTGTTCCCAACAATATAGCCATGTTCGATAACCTCGCATTCTAACCCTTCCAGATATGTTCAACTATTCCAAGCATAACACTAACAATATACTAGTTACATCGTTCCTGCCAGAAATGATTTTTATTCTCAAAAGATAAACACTTCCCCCAGATGTTGAATTATGAGTTATTTCGAATGAAAATCAAAACACGAATATAAGCAGTAGTTTTTCAATGGACTGTATTTGATATCCGACTTTTACAAGAAAAGTTGAGCTCCCCTTAATTGTCTACAAACTATAATTAATTCGTAGACAGAATTGATAGCACGTCTCATTTACGTGAGCGATCACGCCTGCATTATTGAAATAGAGCATATGAAATGAATGTATTTAAAGTCAACAGCTATCACTCATTATAACACACTTGAACGAAGCCGAAAACACCCTTCGCTTACATAATACATTAAAGTGTTATATTTATCGAGACCAATGCTTAATTTGAGACCAGTGTTGCTTCTTCGGTTTCAAAGAAAGGATTAATTATTGATGAGCGCATGTCGGAAGGCATTACCACAACACGTCTTGAGCATAACAATGAGCCCATGGAAACGATTGCGTTGATATTCTTCGCCTGAGTCGCATCCAGCGACCGCGTGACTCGCATGGAACGACACATGACGTGACCTCCAGAGGCCAGAAGTTTCGTGACTGACTCGTATTCTAATGTTGGACGTCAAGTACCAACAGCAATAACTCAACTTCCAGATAAACTCCATTCGCTCTTCATTATTTTTCATGGGTGATTGAATAGTTTTTGGACCCTAACTGAAACGTTGATGGGAGAGTTAAAAATTGATAACCTCCAAGAATTGTGGTGGCAGGAACCTCTTCGAACATTTGGTGCCGTTTACTAATCCTTCTTTGAATTGAGAGGAAAGACCAGCTACAGAACGCGAGTGCCCACACGATATTGAATTCGGTTGATAACAGAGCACAGTAAAATCACTCAATTTTAGAACACTTCTGCACACTAATTCGGTTAACACTTCGTATTTAACCATGGCTAACGACTAGCGAATTATACCACAGCAGTGTTGTTGAATTCATTATTGGACAGACGGTTTTATTGCAAATGAGGCAACGCGTACAACGAAATAATTAGTATTTACTCTCCGCCAAAATTATGTTTTTGCGACTGGTTAGACCAAACCACAGGTCATGGCAAGAACATTTAGCACCCGCAGGTCGAAGAAACGAACAGATGAAATAAAACCAGAAACGAAAGACAGCCATACAATAGGTCAGTTGTACTGCAGGATGCGATAAGCATGAAATACAAGACTTCCTCGTAAAAATAATTCAATGTAATGTCGCCTAAATCAGACAACACTGAACAGAATGATCCAATCGTAATGAGGTTTTCTAATAGTTGATAATAAGTGTACAAGATGGTTTTTAACCGTACAACTTCAAAATTCAGCGGGTATTGTACCGAATCAAAACAAAAATTGATGACTGAGTTTAATTAATCCTCAATTTCTCATTCTTGGAACATGTGCGTGATAGCAGTCTGACGGCACGAGACTTGGGAAGCAAGCCGATATTGAGCTCCTCAGCTCATTTCACTTACTGTGCCACGCTAGTCTACCTCAAAAACTAGACAAGTATTAATACGATTATATTAGATGTCATACTCACCCACACACCAGGTGTTATCGCTCATACATGTATCCTGATACTGTGCTCTGAAAAGAAAGAAAACTAATGTCAGCAGAATCACATCAATGGAAGCCAACGTGCACATCATTGATGCGTATTCGTCCAACCTACATATTTAAAATAAAGTTAATTTCACACATAAAACCGTAAATTTTCTTCCTTATTCTATTATATACTGAATAATTAATCAGAAAACGTAAAATTCAGTATTTTAAGAACGTCCTAACGCAATAGAGAAAATAAAGTGGATAGGAATACGCCAAAATTTGCCAAAAAAGGAACGCGATATTTTCAAAACTCAAGTCGCGTAAGTTGAGGGTTGTGTACGAGGCCTGTCGAAAAAGTATCCGACCTTTGGCCAGAAAAAATACTTCAACAACATGACGGGGTTGGGACCCTAATCCCCTTCAAAGTAGGCTCCTTGTGCTTCCACACACTTAGCCCACCGATCCTTCCACTGCCGGAAACACCTCTGGAAGTCTTCTTTTGGAATGGTGTTCAGCTCTGTCGTCGCGTTCCGCATTATCTCTTCTCTACTCTCAAAACGGGATCCTTTCAGTGGTGTCTTCAATTTTGGAAACAACCAGAAGTCGCAAGGAGCCAGGTCTGGAGAGTAGGGAGGTTGGCGAACGGTCGTAATTCCATGTTTGGCCAAGAAATTGCGGATCAAATGGGATGAATGTGCGGGCGCGTTGTCGTGATGCAAGTGCCAGTTGTTCGCAGTCCACATGTCTGGTCTTTTGCGCCGAACTGCATCACGAAGTCGCCGGAGAACATCCTGATAGTACTCCTTTGTCACTGTTTGTCCTTCCGGTGCGTATTCGTGATGCACAATTCCACGGACATCAAAGAAAACAGTCAGCATCGAAGAAGTCAAACAGGCAATGCGACGATGGAGCTGAACACCATTCTAAAAAAAAACTACCAGAGGTGTTTCCAGCAGTGGAAGGATCGGTGGGCTAAGTGTGTGCAAGCACAAGGGGCATACTTTGAAGGGGATTAGGGTCCCAACTCCGACAGGTATTCGAAATATTTTTTCTGGCCAAAGGTCGGATACTTTTTAGACAGGCCTCGTATACATGGTGGAATAGTGTTGCACCAAAATTCAAGCACAACATATCGGAACTAAGCTCTGGCGCCTTCGTTAATCCGGGCTGTCTTGCACACTTGCCTTGTAGGAAAGCGGTAAGACCACAGACCGCAGGAAAAACATTTAGTACACATGACCGCGACATTGGTGAGTTCAGTGAGAGAAAGGAAACAGGGAACGCAGAAAACGAGGCCTACCACAAGTAAAATTAAAGCCTAAACTAAGAAATGAACACAGGGGAAAACAAAAGTGCCCAATGAGAATGTGAGGGCAATGAAAAAAAATGAAGAAAATAGAGTCGATCCTCCTACTACCGTTCAGGGCACAAAATTTTATAACCAATAATTCAAATTAGAACAGATTTTGATATAATTTAGGATAATCCTCTCTAACTAAAACGGGATTCTTAAGAGAAGGATTTAGCATGGAATTAAAGAACAGGGAAACTATGCACAAGGTGTCCCCCCCCCACTCCCTGCGCATTGAAATTGCAGAACTGAAAGAAATTTTTGCACTACGATAAATTTGGCAAATGAAAATAATGGGCACTGGAAAAAGAGCAGCAGTGAAAAAAACGTATCAAGACCAATAAAAGTTCTGTTTCGACAAAAAGAAAGCCTACCTGACATACAACTCAGGACTTCACATTTTCCAGCTGGGAGCGATAATTCCCAAAAATACAATAGGTCCGACTGCTGGTAATATATAAAACCTTTAAATGTAAAGCTTGCAGAAAATTGGAGGCCTCCTACTGGAAAACAAACGGGTCACTTGGAGGTGAGGAGGGAAGTCTCATCAAGTAAATAGGGAGCTGCACGGAGCGTATCCACGCTGCGGAACACATTACTCAGGGGCTGCAGCACGAACGCTGACATAAGTGATTAAATACTCAACACGTACGGAAGAATTCTAAAGTGTCAGCATGCACGGTAACACGAAATCGTGTCAGACAATCATCATTTGACATGCGCATTAGAGTCCTTGCAAATCAAACGCTAGGTAGGAACGAACACGGACTCGTTTCACACTACGAAATAGATCAGAATTGAGGATTAATTAAACATATGCGCTTTCACAGCCATCACTGATACGAATGCAGTTTGCAAAAATCAAAAGTCGTAATCCGGACGACCAGCTGTAGCAAATCGCTTAGAAAACACCAATCCATCGTAAAAAAAGGAACACACGTAGGTATAATGTTATTCAGAAAGGGCGCGCGTGATTTCAAAGTGAGTAGGTAATCCAGTCTAACTTTTTTACCGGGACATCTATGATTTTAGCCGCACAGTACGTTGGTTATACTTGGGCGGCTAAAACCTTTGATGCTCAGGTGAAAAA
Source organism: Morinoia aosen (assembly GCA_030386875.1). Lineage (NCBI taxonomy): Eukaryota > Metazoa > Arthropoda > Malacostraca > Amphipoda > Talitridae > Morinoia > Morinoia aosen. The sequence goes on from CM059574.1 coordinate 40,708,574, forward strand.
GAGAGAGTATAAATTATTTTTAGGTAGAAGCTTCTCGTAAATTACGCTGAAGTAGAATAAATTACAATAAAAATCGCAACTAGTGTTTCCGTGATGACTAGTAATTTCCATCCAACAATCTATGGCAGTAATTTTTTGGCGTACTTCAGTGAATTCTATTCAACAATACATTAGAAAATCAATAAAAAACTGCAGATAAAAAAGTGAAAAATTACATTAAAATGGTATAATCATAAAACAAACGTGGGGCAAAACATACGAATTTATTGACTAAGAAACCTACATGTGTTAAACCCCATGTAATTTTCAGAAACCAACGTACGTCTTATCCCAATAAAATAATTTTTTCCATTTTGAGAGTTTTCTTTCGATAAGACAAACATCCATACCGTGTATTCAACCATTTTAGTTAAGGAACTTTAAACAGAAAACACATCAAGTCCGTTTAGTTCTGAGGATGTGTGTAAGCTAGAGACGCACAGCACGCAAGTAAAACCCAGTCTAACTTTCTTGCAGGCTGCATGTATGTTTTTCGCCGCCCAAGTAATTAAATCGCTTAGGCGGCCAAAAACATACATGCTCCGGCGAAAATTATTATTATTATATAAGAAAGTTATAGCCTCCCTTAACCACGACAAAGATGTTCCAAGAGAGGAAAGAGGAAGGCACCATTTAGTTTGGAGTTGAGGGAACGCGGAATCTATGCACAAGGTGCACAGAAACAGTAAGCTAGGAAAGAAGTTCATGATACAAGAAAAAAGTTGAAGAAGAAAGTAGTAGGTGCTGAAAAACAGGACAGCAGTGAACCGAAAAAAGATGGTCCGTAACAAAACAAAAACCTATTTTATTACAACAAAAAGGAAGCCTACCTAACATTTAGCTCGGGCCCTCACATGGTTCCCCTGGGAGCGCTAATTCCCATAGATACAATAGTTGTATCCCCCTGAGGGGGCTCCGGCGAAAAAGTTAGACTGGGAAGGCAACACAGAAATATGCAAACATGCTCTGCTCCAAGATGTGTGGCCCCATTTTAAAACAATTTAGATCGTTGTAACGGCAAAGCCGACAGTTAACTTCCACTACGTTACACTACGTGCTTTTTCTTGGACCAAAATTTTCAAGTTTGAGCCTTGTCGAATGATATTGCAGCGATGAACAAATTTTGAGTCTAACTGAGCAGTCCACTATAAGCACAGCAGTATTATCAGGAGCTCAGCGTCCAAAATTTTAATGGAAAAATCTCTAACTTGACGGTTTCAAGTAGAAAAACATCGCATAGTGTAGCTAAGTAGGTATAAAAACTTTCGCTGCCGGTATACCAATACAACTGTATGAATTGTTTTGAAAATCTACTTGCTGTTCACTGAAGTAGCACGTTCAGCACCAAAAAATAGCCCAGAAGATGAGTATAAATGAAGCTCTGCTCGCGATCTTTCAAGATACGACAACACTCAACAGCACGAAGTAGTTTCAGAAGCTCGTACACTTTATTTTTTATTTCCTATCACAAAATCAAGCGCGATTCAAGCGGGTCAAATAATATTGCACAAATTGTAACTAGTCTAACAAGAATCGCACGAAGAGAATGGAACTAAGGATTATTTATGAGAACTAGAAATTAAGGTACACGCCCAGAGCAAACGTTTCAAAACTGTCCCTAAAGTAAAAAAAGCGCAGGCACTTGCATTTGGTCATAGTAAAAGAGCAAAGTGAACAAAACGCAGCACCAGACAAAAGTACCCGATGCTCAGTGAGCGGAACAAGCCGGTAATTCCAGCGATCAAATTCATTATTGTGAAAACCAGCAGTCCTGAACTGCACTAGTTCAAGACCTGCTTCGTGAAATTTGTACCCTTCGGTGAGCTGAAATTACTTTGAAGGCAAAAAAGAGAAAAATGGGCTTAAAGAAAAAAATCATAATTACACTATCATCTCTGATTCTATCAACCAGATTGCACTCGCATCAGTACACTCATATACAACGATTGTAGTCGATTAGATTAGATTATGGTGTCAATTTTTCAACAAAACGAGTAGAGCAAAACCACCAAATACCTACCACAGAAACCAGTAAACAGCTACTGTAGTTGGCTCAAGCAACAACACTGAAGCGCACAGCCCCAAGCAATGATCAGGATTGCCTAAAAGTGTGGCCTTAAAACGGTCGGACGCGAGGGAGATGAAGATCACCTGGCAAGCCTCCAGGGCTCGGCATGGCAGGAAGTCTCGTTACTCGCAGCAGCACGAGCTGACTCGCGGGCCACGCCGCACGTGCGCGCACAGGCTCTCGTTATATCGAGCTTCCCACACTGCGATTCTCATGCTAGCTTTTTGCATGGACAAAATTACAAAATTTGACGTTACCTTCAAGTAAGATTAAGCGAAATGTATTAACTCAGTAACGGCTGAATTGTTTTGCTTTAGAACAAAACATTACGGTAATTTCCTTTAAATAATCATTCAAGAGAGCCCAGCTTGGTGTAAACTTTTAATCGAAGCATTTAGAATGTAAGAACGATGTGAGTGATTTCTTTACATCGTTTAAAGAACGTTGGTCGATAAATGGCTAATGCTCACCAGGAAAAAGGCGCATCTGACAGCTCTATTCTGTAGCAGTACACATAACCGACGCTGTCGCATTCGTGGCTATGAAGTAATTCACTCTGAAATCGAAGGCTAAGCTGGCCTTAAATTAAGGAAGGATGTTCAGTAAGTGTAGACTAACTGATCAATGAGTGACCATTACAACACGGTGCATTCCGCATTAGAGGTTTCAAAAATGTCAAAGAACTGTGCGACAGCTCCAACCTACAAATGAGTTTACAAAAATATTTCCGTATACTGTGGCATATAAGAAACTCCCCGCTTATGAAAATCGGTAAGGAAGAAACTATGATATATAAAAATTGCGGGATAATTTGAGATGATTCATGAGAGTTTGAAATTTCATTTGAATGTTGAGTACCGAAAATAATATTTTTAGAACTTCGTCACTGTTCAATACTTTAAAAGAGACCTCTGGAGTTTTACTGTAAACTTCTTGAAATATAATATGCTTGAATACGTTTAAGGTATCAGTTTTGTTAATGTGAACTCTTTCTTTCAAATATTCCCTAGCGAAGAAATCAAAAGCATACGAATGAAGAGATCGAGGAGGCCACGTAGAAAAAAACAGTTTAGAAAATTACTCTTAGTATAGCTGTAGCCATCGACTCTCTTACTGTATGTGATGCAGGTCTAATTGTTGGAACAAAGTATTCTCCATATTCGCACAGCATTCAAATATATCTCAAACTCTTTACGCTTCATAGTCTTCTTGCAACTGATTTTCAAAAAACGTGCTACTTGCTGATGAATCGCTCTGTACTTTACGAAGACTGGAAGCAATTAAAACTTTATAAAATTAAAACGAAGAAACGCCACTTACATATTATCACCACTATAATACTTGAATAATTGTACGATCGGGTAAAAGAGCAACTAAGTACTTAGTTTCACGATAAAAATTAGATAACTTTGAATCGATACAAAAACGAACTCGTCATCGCTTAGGCGTGAACAACACTAATACACTTTCAATGATTAAGAAAGTGAATGAGTGAACCGTGCACCGAGAAGGATCACATTCCAGTTGAGAACAAAAGAGAAATCAGCGACCACGAACAGCAGATGAGAAAACGTTCACTCTTATTTACCCGCTCGCAAACACACAACGCTGTGGCTACTAAATCTTACGGAAATTAGTGCTGTATTGAGAGGCACCATAAACGAAATGATGTTTTCCACTGTGAACTCATTTTCCACCGTAGACACGGGAAGATGAACGTGACGCGACCAAGCGCAACCGCGGTGCCGAGGCCATTATGCCAACACTGGCTGTCGCTCGCACACAGTTTTGACGCTGGGCGACATCCGCCCAAGCCAGGATGCGTGACGTGGATGTGCGTCACGAGCACATGTCAGTAATCAGCGAGTCATGTCTGCGTCATGAGAATTCCTAGCCAATACCACGCCTGCGGTTAAACACACGTGCATTCTCGCCGTCATGAAATGAAGGTGAATACTATTTGCTGTTAGAAACTGATTCATTCCGCTCACTTGAAAAGGTAAAAGATGCCTTTACGTAAGAGGAGTTGTACAAAAAGAGATCCAGAATAAAAGAGGGGAAATACATATAATACTCGCATGTACGAACGCGACGTAATCTTCACTGATTTAGAAGGAGATTTAAACTTCGATACGGATCTGTGCTATGTGTAAGAGAAATAGAGCAATTTTCTCTCCTTTGGTTTATATCAGATATTAAACTTTCGTAACTGAGTTTCATCACGTGACAGAGCGTACAATGAAATGAAAAATAAAAAAATAGGACATCAACTATCGAAAACAGTCGAGCAGGAGGTGAAGTTGTACCATACGTCTTTCTTACAAAACAGAAAAAGACGTACGGAAAGGATAGACAGAGCTGATCTAACTGTAGCTGATACTCATGGCTAATATATGCAACAATTCGTGCATCTAAAGTCTCCTAGTTTAGGATTATGCAAATCAAACTTGATCATAAATAGCACACACCATGTGCCAACTGATCAAGGTAAAATTTTGCATGAAAAATAAACCTAAACTTAGGATTCAAATGATATTATGTATGACTGAAATAGACTTCAATGAATCTGTGTCAAAACGAACCTACTTTTAGTATAGTAACACATCGTTGAAACAGCTTTTTCTCGAACTTTCGCCTAGCTTAATTCGGCCGTGAATAGTGATGTACCGATGTATCGGTATCGGTATCGGCAGTATCGGCCATTTTTAGTGGTATCGGTATCGGTATCGGTATCGGCAAAATCCGGCCGATACTTTACCGATACTTTCCAATATTATGTATTTTATCATCAAAATTAAGGTCTTAAATCATAAAAGTAAAAGTATGTAACCTAATAATACCCGTTGTGTGTTTATTTACGATTTGGTGTCCGCTTGTTGATAAACATAGGTTGTGTGAGTTTGCGGTATCATGGATACCGATTTCCTCAGTGTAACATTAAAAGATGGCGTTTCCATGCATTTAAATATTTGACATTTTATCAGGATAGGTTTTGTTAGGATAGGTTAGGTTAGGTTAGCTTAGATTAGGATAGGCTAGGTTAGCACAGGTTAGGTAATACTGACAGAATTTTTTCTCGTTTCCACCTAGCTTAACAATGACATTTTCCATGGAATTTCCACGGGTCCTGCTACTATCTAATGATACCTTTGGTTTATTTGGATTCCGCTTCTTCCATTTTCTTTGTCACGCTCATAAGGAGAGTTATAGTGACCGTATCTGTGATACGAGTTTCACCAGCGCGCAAGTAAAAGAATATTTTTCATTACGGGTGCTGTTAGGATGGATACATTCGTTGGGCACCACATCTGGAATATTTTTTAAAGAAAGTTAGTGAATCCCGTCATTTTTGACGGGCTGTGCGTACTTGTAATCAAATGAAGAGCCTATTCATACCTAGTAGTTAGTTAGCTAACTGTAGAATTATAGCATTTAATCAGGCCCGCTAACTGATTTCACTACTTTGAATTCCCGATGAGTCACGTACGGTCATAACTGAAAGCTATGTAGCATGAATAGCTAAACTCTGTAGCGACATAAAATTATTATACTTTTACGACTAAAACCTATATAGTTTGACCTAATATCCACTTCTTAAAGTATGTGACAGGGTAACAAAAACCAAACCAATTTAATAAAGTTGAAGGTGCATTTGAAAGTTTTTGTGAATTTAGTAGAGAAGTAGCTGAAAATACTATTTTAATTTGGCTTGTAGATCGTCAGATATTCCGAAGCTAAGAATTCATTTTAATTTAGCAAGTATATCGCCGTTCATAACGAATCTTGTATTTTTCTTCTATGTTAAGATGTTTAAAAAATCCACGAACAATCTTATAGTTGAATACATCTGAACGGGTCAGCTGATTGCTTTAATCTCAACTTGATGACGAATTTAAAAACGAGGGAAATTCCAAGGAACTTTAAGCATAATCATATTTACTGGGAATACGTTTCGGAGTCCAGATCCATCATCAGTTCGTAAAAGTAAAATTCATTATGACTACAATAAAAGAAAATGTTGGGTACAGTCACTAAAGGAAATCACGAACACAAAACATAAATCAAAACATGTCCTAGAGAAAATAAAATCGACAAGATCTACTTTCATTTTGCAATGGGTAGGAACTGTCAGAATTGTTGAGGGCCGGTTTTCGTTTAACAATATGTAGCGACTCTAAAATTCCGAGGTCACTTGTAGTTTAAGCCGAATCTAAGATTTTAAGTCCGCAGAGGATATCGGTACGTTGCATTTTACTGCGTGATTACGTACGAATTGTGCGAATTGGTTCCCCGTGCGGAAGCTTCAATCCCGATGTTCTGCCATTCTGATATAAAAATTTTGTGCCGTCATGCCGACGTACGATGATGTGCACTGCATACCACTGTACAACTGTAAGAATAAATCAGAAAGGCTCGCTTCTCTATCAAAAGCGTATCCTTGTCTTGTACCGGAATTGTATAATTTTAGGGTTGCTTCTTTTTTCCGGTACAAAGATACGCTTCCGATGGAGATGCGAGCCTCTCTGATTTATTCTTAACAGTTGTACAGTTGTGTGCAGTGCACATCATCGTACGTCGGCATGACGTCACGATATTTTTATAACAGAATGGGCGAACATCGGGGTCGAAGCTTCCGCGCGGGGAACTAATTAGCTTACTCCTCACACTCCGCAGTACGTAATCACGCAGCTAAATACAACGAACCAATATCCTCTGCGGACTTCAAAATCTTATATTCGGCTTCAACTGCATGTGAACTCAGAATTTTAGAATCGTTACATATTTTTAAACGTAAACCGTCCCTCAACAGTTCTGATAGTTCCTACCCATTACAAATTGTAACTAAATAATAGTTTTGTCGATTTTAGTTTTTCTGGGACATGTTTTAATTTTATTTTAATTTTCTTGATTTCGTTTAATGACTGTACCCAACATTTTGTTTTTTTTTTCTATTGCAGACATAATGATTTGTACATTTACGAACTGATGATGGATCTGGACTCCGAAACGTATTCCTAATAAATATGATCAAGTACCTTGAAATTTTCGTTTTTAAATTCCTCATCTTATAGATGGATGCGTGTTTGCGGATATTTTCGGTTTCGGGGCTTATCGAATTTTATTTATTTTTTTCTTCACCAAAGTATGTACTCGTATTTGGTGTGAATAACACGAAAATGACAGCCCCTTTTTTGGAGAAATTATTGTTTTGGTCCACTTTTGGAGCCAGTTGCTATTATTGCTAGTCTACATTACGTTGCAATACGATTAGAAACACATATCTATTGAATGGATTTCATTTTGTTATTTTTCTCGACAATATAGTTTACATAGCAAGAGCATTTTATTTATCATAATCGGAAACTTAATTGTAAATATTTTTATATTATTAGATATATTAGCAAATAATTTTATTATAACCCCCATGTAGGGCTTATAATGGTTTTATTTTAATACAAGTGTGCACGGCCCGCCAAAGATGGGATTCAATACCTTTCATGAACGAATTTTCAAGATGTAGATGACAAACAAATACAATATATCCATCCTAACAGTACCCGACCCGTGATGAAAAATATTCTTGTACTTGCGCACTGGTGAAACTCGTATCACAGATACGGTCATTATAACTATCCTTATGAGCGTGACAGAAATGGAAGAAACAGACACCAAACAAATAAACCAAGGGCAAGGGTATTTATTAGGTAGCAGCATGACCCATGGAAATGCCAAGAACAATGTCATCGGTAAGCTAGATGGACCCATGGAAAAATTCTGTCAACATTATCTAACCTATGCTATCCTAATTCTATGTCGTAACTCGCACCGCCACAAAGCACGTTCACGACGCGAAGGCCTAGCGATCGTCATTACATGGTAGCAACTGCGATTCTTGTAGGCCCTACACCACTAATGCGTTGTCCACTGTTGCCAATACGTAGAACGGAAAGTCGGGTAGGTTTAAAATTTTAATGCCGAGCACATATGTACAAGAACACACAAAGCTCTCTTGACTCGGAGTTCCCCTCCAGTGACAAATCACCATTACTCAAAAACGATTACTTCGGGCACAGCTATTCTCAAAATTACTATATTTAACTTAATGTCTTTTAATTATTCAATATGGCCTGAAAGCTGCACAAAAGCGACATGGTTAGGAAAAATGGGCAAATTACGGCGATCACAACAACCTATCCAATACTACTAACCTATCCTGATAAAATTTCAAAAATATCAATGCATGTACAGACGATCTTTCAATGGAATTCGGTATCCATGATACCGCAAACTCAGACATCCTATGTTTCTTAAGAAGCGGACACCGAACAAATACATAAACAAACATACAACGAAATACGTATTATCAGGTTAGATGATGGTAGAAGTATCGGTATCGGTAGTAGTATCGGTCAAAGTATCGGTATTTTCAAGTATCGGAGTATCGGTATCGGCCAAAAAATGGGTATCGGTATCGGTCAAAAAAATGGTATCGGTACATCACTAGCCGTGAACCTCAATAAAGATATCCTAGAGAGGGCGGGCGTTCTTTACGTTCCTCATCAGCCTCATCAGTGAACAAATTCGTCATCGAGCTGACACAAAGCGTCACAGCTACATGACACAAGCACGACTTCATTTTGACGTTTTTGATGGACGGTGAGGGGAGAGAAGGGGGGAAGCCGTTCACTACAAATTCCCACACTGTCAGCGACAAAAGTTGATAAGAAATATCTTGAATTTTCAAGACCGCAAGCTTAGTTTGGCAGCCACCTACTGATCCAATAGCTAGCTACGACAAGGATAAAATTGATCAGACAAAACCATAAAACACGAACAAGTCCAATTTTTAAGGAGAGATTTACTTTGCGTTACTACGAGCGATGTCAGCCCCTTGAGGAGTTATTCGCTTCAGCGGCAACGGCTGGCATCTAGCCCATGTCTTAAAATATCACACGAGTGAACCTTAATGGTCAAATGCGTTCTGATGAAAACATTTTCCTGGTCACCGAAAAAACACGAAAACGCACAGTGCCGACTGAACGATGCATGCAAGAGAGGCAGGCAGCAGATCCTAACTTCACCCGCTTCTGCGGAATGACAACGACAACCCCACGAGTGAGAGAACTCGAAAATCTAACCTGGCGCTGGTAAGTGCAACCCCAAGTACGGCAGCGAGAAAACTCAGCAGTCTACTTCGGTTCTAGTAAACAAGCAGCTGATAATGATGTGAATGGGGATAATGCCCGAAGACTTCCAGCAAATACTCATCTCCAAAAGAACAGAAACAACCGTGGCGAACACCTGAAGCATGAAGAAAATAAGATAAGATTGAGATGGGAAGCCTGCGACATATCTTGAGTAGTTGTCAAGCACGCAAATGGGGTGGGGGAACATGAGGCAGTCAGCGATAACTTCGCGCACCATTTGCAGACCTGAAGTTCAACGGAGACTCATCCATGAGGTATGTGCACGCAAGCAGCTATAATGGGTGCAAACATTCTAGCAATGCTCTACGAACACCATTTTGACACCGCCGTATTACTCTCGTTCACCAAACTTTCTAGAAACACCGTAAAAACACGAGAGGCTTTTTCACTTACATACATTATTATTCCAAATAACAGGTCGACACAAAGCATCTTAACGGCTATGCAATTTTATGCGTTTCTTAGGGTCGACGTGACGCAAGCAAATGCCCTCATGCTCACACACATAGGAACGCAATTCCACTCTTGGCTTCCGTGACTATGAAAGAAGGACTGACTGGCTGGCTACAGTAGCTGATGAGCAGAAAACTAAGTTCGTAGGAATAAGCAGCAATGGATATGCATTTGCAATGAATAAAAAATTACGCGTTCGGAGTATAAGAAGACTTGTAGCACAGGCGATTTCAAGACTATATTTAGCAACCGTGTAGGGAACTATTTGATTTCTTTATAAGAGAGAAAGGATCGAGCTCCAGACTTACGAACAGACACAGAACAAGTCCAATATTGAGGCGTTACAACTCAAACACTTAAGAATGCCTGTTTTTCATCTCACATACACAACACGAAAATTTTTTGGTGTCACCGTGCATATTCCGCGCCGCTGATTACCAAGAGAGCGATACACTCGAAAACTTTTGGTAGCAGTAACGTCAGCAGCTGGTGTTGTTCAGGGCGCACTCGATCAGGCCAGCGCCGTGCATCTCTGTCTCCATACGCGAGTTGTGGCAGATGCGGCTGGCAGATTGGTCTTTTCCTGGCCAAAATCATAAATTTGGCCATAAAAATCATTGGGAACTCTGAAAATTTTGGCCAAAAAAGGTCATCCTGGCAACCTTAGTCTAACGCTGCCTGAGATATGCACGGCAATGTTTTTCTGTCGTCGGTGACAAACGGCGAAAGGAGGGCAATGTTTTCTCGATGGTCCATGCCCGAATATTTTATCGCCCGTACGTAGAAGTTTACGTTCCGATTCCCTCTGCTGGATATTTAGAGAGGTAAACTTGTACACTTCCTAGAGCTTGAATAGGAAACTTACACGAGTAAATTTATTACAAGTGGATAGAGCTGCTTTATGGCTAGAAATATATCGGTGATGTAGTCTTGTACAGGAAGAGAAGCTGCTCATTTCTCAGGCAATATCTAAATGAATGACACGGTGCGTAAGTTCTCAGCAAAAGGCTCGTTTCTGTAACCCTTCTTTTTTTTCTTCATGAGTTAACCTTTTACGACCGGCGCTACAGGGCTGTCTGGCCCTTTACATGACTTCCTATTTCATCACACGTTCCACACAATCAGATTTACTGGGTGACAAATCTGACAAAAATATATTATCAATTATATTTCCATCGATATAGTTATTCTCTAACGTAAAAAAAATGAAGACCACATTAATGAGCGTCCCAGCATAAATAACGCCCAAATATTTAAACATCTCATTCTGCATTTCTTATTCCATTACTTTTTCTACAGGTAAGCTTAGTGCCCTGGCATCTTTATCTCATTCCTCTCCTACTTTGGTATTTTCCCTTAAACTAAGTTGAATGAATCAGTAGGGATATGTATTTGGATGAGCAAAACTAAGCAAAAATCGAGAAGCATACAACCGAGAAAACCAGCAGCAATCGGGGAAACAAGTGGTGAATGGAAAGCTAACATAATTATCTCTAAGAAGTGAAACAAGAAGTAAAGTAAAACAAGTACGAAAGCATTCGTGCAAGACGTTAGTTTCGCACCTAGTGAACGACCAATTAGCATTTTCCCGGAAATCCAAAAAGAAAGCCAAGGAAAAAAGAGAATTAGGCCTACATATCAAAACTAACTTGCAAAAGGCTTTCGCATCAAGCACTACCGATTTCGCCGTCGGTCATGCTAACACGTTTATTAAAGAGCGAACCGTAAAATCCGATCATTGACGTAATTGCTAATCACTCCCTGGCGCCATCGGTTTCCTAATCAACACGGCAATTCCCGAAACAATGCAAGAGTTGAGCACCATCGCAAATGAGCACAACAATGTTCGTCTAATTATCCCTAACGGTCTCATCTCTTATAGTCGTCTAATTATCCAATGCACGAAACACAATCAGGATCACTGGTCACGTACGATTTAAATCGATTCGTCAATCTAAATGTGACCAATCTCGGATGCGTGAGTCCACCTTTTGCCTTTAAATTGACAAGGTGCGTGACTATTGTTTGTGTAGGCATTTTATGAGAGATATACCGACAGATTAGATATTTAGATTATATGTTTGTTCAAACTTTTGTAAATCACATGAAAAATGTAGCAAAGAGAGGAAAAAGAAAAGATAGTGCGTAACAAAACAACACATTCTATCTCAACCAAAGGAAGACCTACATAGCCGACAGCCTCGCATCTTTTCTCGGCAGCGTTACCTCCCGTACATGCAATGGTTGTTTCCTCTTGGCGAATGTTCTCAAGATAAGAATTTGACGTGTTCAAGTTTTGTAAAATTCTTTTTTCTGAAAACCAAAACTAATAAGTAAAATGGAATTATTCGAAAGTTGAAATGCAGGCCAGAAAATCCCAAACTGATCAAGCAGCACTTCGCGACTTAGAAAGAAAACTAAAGCGCATCGTGTTAACAAGGAAGAGAAGAAGGCGGAGCATTTTAGAGAGCAAATTCCTTGGCACACGAAATAAGTGCTCCGTGTAAACACTCTAGCAGTTTGATGTAAATATTCTCTAGAAGCTGTTACACACCAGCCCTGTAACTCAAAGCCAATATTGTTCTGTCAAGTCTCGCATCCAAAATAGAAGCATAAGAGCCTTGCATATCATCTAGAGTAAATTGTTATTTTTTCGCTTACATTCCTCTGTGTGTCGCAAACATTACTATTTTCATATTGAGTTTCAAATCAACAACCAATCTCATTTACCCCTAAAAAAGGCTACCATTTCAACGATGGTTAGTGAAAGCTACAAGGCTGGCTGGACACGCAAGTTTTTCTCAAATGAATCCTTCCAACGTGCATTAAAGTAAACGAAAGCCTAAGAGAGTCTATCGAAATGAAATATACGAGAAATTAAAATGAGTTTAATATGCATCAGGTACAAATACTCAAACCAAGAAATAAAGAAACGCAACACCTTACTGCTACATCACATACTATCCGACGCCGTCATTTGCGACGGGTCGTGTTCCTTAACAAACACGTCATGAAGAAAAATCTGAGTCATATATATATATATATATATATATATATATATATATGTATGTATGTGTGTGTGTAAAAGAATTGGACATAACTTAACCAAATGGCGCTCACATGTTTTATGAAATTCAAAAATATCACCTGTAGTTTGCATGGCATGATTTTCAGGTAGACAAAAAGTTCGCAATTCAAAACGGCCATTGAAAATATTCTTTTGCTCATGCAATTCAAGGAAAAAAACTCGCAACACTAGTCCAGGGAAATCCTACACGCTAACTAAAACCGCTCCCCACGCCTAACAACGCTAGCGAATACATGAGCCACGGGCATGAATGCTCATTTCATAGTTTAGCTCGGCATATCTTGTGAAGAATAGTACCTTCACTCCGTCTGAGAAATTATCACTCGAGTCCCGAAGAGGCCCAATAAACGCGGTTCACAAGAAGGCCTCACATATAGCACGGCTTGTCCGAGTCGCAAACAATTAAGACAATATTATGATACATTCAGCTTGACGCCATCAAACGAAGAGCATCAGAATTTTCTTGCGGCGTCGAGACGCCACCTGTTCGGTTACGTCTCGCAGCCTTCGTGCTCCCAACGTCAAAATCGAAGATTCATAGCTTTTACGCTCAAAAAGATCCTGCTATTTTTTTTAACAACTCTCTTTCAATCACTGATTTTTTTCTACAAGAAAATACTGCATATTTGGGTAGGACTTACGTTCAATTTACTAGAATATACAGCCACGCTCCGAACGTGGATTAGGTGGATACAACAGCAGGTGTTTTCGTCGCATCATAGCGGATTTAACCCTGAATATAAGAACTGCTGTAGGAAGTAATATCAGCCTCAAGCAATAGCATAACAAAAAATAAATGCTTCTGATGTACTCCGATGTCCAAAGAACACGAGGTTTCCAAATTTTGGCATAGTCATAACTGAAAAGCAAGACGATGGCTGAAATGAAAGAGTCGGTGGCACACAACACGCACAAACAACAAACAGAAGTAAAAAATGGACCTCGGAACAATATTTGTCAGAATGACACCAACGCATGGAATTAAACGACGCCTTAAGTCGAGTATCTTGCGCAAAGTACATTTGACCATCGCAGGGAAAAGAAAGAACACATTTGGAACAGAGTTTTAGCGCAAGAGATCAAGTCAGCCTCACATTGTGCGGACGGGTTGTTCTCGCTGGATTACAACTGAAGCCTGGCAACTACTCGATGAGAGGAAAGAAGCTTCCTCACACGCGTTCAATAAGGGCTCTACGAGGGGCGTGCAGCAGTTGCTCGAGTTAATCACTGTAGCCTGAACATCAAACTAAATTGCGCCCGGTCTAAATTTGAACACGCTATGTTATTCAAACGTGAACCTCACGAAGCTCATAAAAAATAATTCAACAACAAAAAATGGCCGACAGAAGAGCCTGAGAACAAAGGTAGTTTTGTGTGTGTGTGTGAAAGTTCCACATTATTGAATGACGGTAAATTAGTAATATAACACCACATACATCAGTTAATCGCAAATGTAAACATTTCCTGATAAAACAGACGCACGAACTCAATATTTTAATGTTATCATCAAACCAAATTAATATTTAATCTTGAACTTTTAGTCACAGTAATTGAGAAGCTATAAAATCTTCCTGACACACATTTTTAATTAATTCTTTCTACGAACCTTGCACCATTTTCCCATTTTAAATACACAAATCAGACCAGAATAAACAACAATTCTGAAGAGCAGAATAATGGCTTTTCATTCCGAACGACTAGAGCGAATTAAAGAAGACCTTAATGGTTTCTACAAGGATGCACAGGCGATAATGAACGAGCCGCAGGTGCATTCTCTCGAAATAAAACGAGACATGGGTGCAAAACATCTGATGCGCAACGAGAACGAACGCTGCGTGGTACGTAACGTAATTACTCGCCTCAAATTTTTCCTCCATAATTTGTTGAAAACCGACCGCATCCGAATGTGATTGTTCAATGCACTGCTCAATCAAGCGAGGGTTTTTTATGAAAGCCACAGAACTCACGTGAGTGTGCAGCTGCTACTGAGGCGACAAAAAATTGGCGAGGAGACTGTGAGCAAGTTGAGGACATCGCTAGGTATGGTGCGTCTTTACTACCTTCCACCGGAGCGCTTTCCGGCATTCAAGCATGGCGTTGATTTTACTAATCTTCTTAACGAAATGTTCTGTTCACTCGACTCGACATGTGAGAGGTTTCCTAAAGAATATACTTCAGAGATTATCAATTCATGTGTCATTTACACTACAGAAAACTATTCCGAGACATGGGTTTATGAGAACTTTACTAGCTAGGAACCATTCATTCGAAATAATCCTAGTCACTCGCTAGAACATGCTTCTTTCAGGGCGTGCAATCTTCGCAAGACTATAGCAGTAGATTCTTATGAAACCCACGATTTCGATTTCTGAAAACGATTATGATTAGTAATTATTTTCATAAATAAAATATTCATCATGTACGTGAGAAACACTAAAAATTTGAACGTAATTGTGCGCATTAATAATTATGACTAACTCAAATAATATTAACTTTACTACCGACGGCCAGCGTTTAAAGGGGGTAACAGTCTCTCAACATTTGACATAAGAAACGTATTAATGAAATAAACAACATTAGATTAGATTATTAGTTATTTTAAGGCTCCCTATCCGCAACGAAGGCGATCCAAAGAGAGAAAGGAAGAAGAAGAAGAAAAAGTTCGTGAAAAGAGTTAAAAGTTGAAGAAGAACGTAGTAGGTGCTGAAAAACAGGACAGCAGTGAACCGAAAAAAGATGGTGCTTAACTTACAGAAAAAAAAAATTATTTCAACAAAAAGGCCTACCTAACTGTGAGCTCGGGCCCTCACACATTTTCTCCCTGGGAGTTGGATTAAATAGAATAAACGGATGTGCGCATTGAGAAAATTTCCGACAACAGCAGTCTTCCATATATGTGTAGGATTATGACACGTAATCAGCGGCAAACAATGAAGATGGATTTCATTATTTAGTACTCACCGTGCTTTCCGTTCACTTACGTTCTAAACATCTATGTATTTAGTTTCCACTCAATGTAGAAATAAATCATTAGTACTAATTAAATCAATAACATATTGGAGAGCCAGGCAGAGCAGCGAATGAAGTAGTTTGCAAGCAAGCTAACACCTGCCGATACATTAACTGTTACACAATTGTGACATTCCGCGTAGTAAACACATGCGCAATGCGTAAAAATCCTGATTTCACACGACTTTCTTGAAATTTAAAAACTAATATTTCGACCAACACGGCGTCAAAATAAGAGCATTCCGATGATGACGAGTGAAATGAAAATCGTCCGAAGAAAGTTATCTACCATCAATCAATTACTTTCTAAAAGAAGTCATCATAAAATCTATTAAGTCACCGAACAGGCGCTAAAGTGGGTTCGTTAGAAAACTTATAGGAACACGTTCACCGAGCCGTAAGAAAATCCCGTTTGCTACACTGAAAATTATGCAATTATATCGTCAATAAAACATCGCAGAGCACTGTTTCATGATGAAAATAATGGAATGATTATGGCAACGGAAAATGCATTTGAAATGAGCAACAGCTACGAGGGCAAATCAGACCCCAGAACGGAGTTTGATGAAGGAGCGACAGCTGCAACGGTTGCGTCTGCACCGGATGACGCACGAGGCAGCTGTAGCAGCCAAGTACAGCTCTATAAGCGCCACAAAACACACAGCTGCCCTTGATGCATCACTTCATTTGCCCGTGTAGAAGTAACAGCTCCTCGTGAAAATAAAAAGGTCGCGCGCACACCGTGCGATAGCGAACACTGAGATTGCATCGCAACGTGACATTATTCTTGATTAGTGTGCGACATATGAACGCAGCTTAAGTGCCCACGTAGGAAGCAAACTGACAAAGGCAACACCTGCTGCAACTTGAAATTCAAGTAATGCAAGGCCACAAAACTATGAGAGAATAAGGCGGTCTGTGATCAAGCATTACCATACGAACTTTCACAAACAAAAGGCTCCCGCGATCGGCAAATTGCACGTTAACGTTAAAAACAAAGGAGGTGACATTCCCTTCCGAAATACAGGAAAATACTGCCTACCACAAAAATGGTGTATGAAACACCGAATCCTCGACACCTACAACACCTCTCACGCATCTCACTCTGATTTTTCTTACCAAAGCAGGGCAACTACTCTGACTTCAGCTTAAATTACCTTCTTAGGTGAGAAAATTTTTGCACATTTTACGCAGCCGAAAAAACTTACAAGTTGTTGAATATATCTAAAAATTCCCATAAGGATATGACACTTCCAAGGTTTTTAATTGAATGCAAAAAGATTAAATTAAATTTGATGTTAGCGTAAGCCTCCAAAACCCCTAAAAAAACCGTTCCAAAGAGAGGAAGGCACCATTTAGGATGGAGCATAGAAACAGCAAGTCAAGAAAAAGGTTTATGAAACAAGATGAAAGTCGAAAAAGAAAGTAGTAGGTGCTGAAGAACAGGACAGCAGTGAACCGAGAAAAGATGGTCCTTAACATAACAAAAACATTTTATTTCAATCAAAAGAAGGCCTACCTGCCTCTCAGCTCGAGCCCTCACACTCTCCCCCTGGGAGCACTAATTCCCATAGATAAAATAGTTGTTTCCTCCTGAGGGGAGGAGACGAACAAGATTCTTTCTTTCAATTTCAAGCAACAATGAACAAGCTAAAAACCGCTCAAAAATACGAAGCATGAGAAATTCTATTGAAACGCACATGGAAAAGGAATATACAAATAATTTCACCCTAGAGTAAACGAATCAAAAACTGAAATGAGTAAATAAATGAAAAAATTAAGAACTGCGGCATTGAACGAGAAGCGAGATAGATAAAAAGAGAACGAAACGTACCACATGAGTTGGCATGACAAATGATGAACGAGCGAGCTAACGTGAAGACATTTTCGAAGGCGACATTGAGCAGAGAGTCAAATGGCTCAAGATTATAAATTTGGGATCAAAAGAAGCTGCGACAAAAGAAAAAAAGGAAGGAGGAGGACGAGGAAGCCAGAGAAGCACAGCCTACCACGACAGCTGTTGGCCCACGGCCAGAGTATCACTTACCGCTGCAGCTATGGTGCCTTGATGACACACCACCACCTCCACTTAATGTCACCAGCCTTGGCGATGCCTCCACATCACTCTCGGTACCATTCAGTGCTGTTAAAGTTCAGGTTGTTCAACAGTGTCGTAACCGACGACACTGTTTTTCCGCGAGTCGAAGTTTCTGATGCGAGTCATTACTTTATTTTCTTAAGTATGTGTTGAACAACGGCTTGGCACATACATGACACAGCAACGATTAGTAGTTTAGTGCTGCACTACAGTGACCTTAGGAAAATGTTATATGATTTTGGGCAACAAACTCAAATAATGTGTGCTCCGACCAATAACTTTTATTTCGACCAAAGGAATGGATACAGTTCAGTTATGAATTAAGGCAGCGCCACACAATCTGGGCGTTTACCGGATATAACTGTTTACAATAAGTCGTATCTGAAACATCCCTGGGACAACGAACGATCTCTTCGCTCCGAGCCGATCTCAACAGCTTTCATCACAGAACATCACACCCTGTCACTATTCTTACGTCGGATCATCGTAAAAAAAGTCGGACCTTCTAAACAGCGATGTCTTTAAGGAGTGTACGATTTTTTTTCATACTGGTGGCAGATACGACTGGATCTGATTTCATTTCTCGTTACGGTATATATTTAGGGGGAACAAAAGTTATCTCACAAGTTCTCCTGGCTTTTGAAAGTCAGGTAGGGCTGAGAGGGCACGGGTGTCGACTTTTTCCAGGCTAACCATCCTCGTCATTTGCAGATCTGCGGCCACATTCATCACTAGCATCCTCTGCACTATCAAGATCAGGCTCCGATCTTTGCGTGTAGAGTAAGTTTTGCACGACGCATCATGATTAGCAGAACGCAAATTGTAAAGTGTCTAATACGGCGAGAAAGCTTAAAACGGAGCACGACTAGCGGCGAGATGAACTCTAAAGCATTGCGGTATCAACATATCTTCAAATTTTCCCACGGTGCAAATGTGAGTGACATCTATATGCAAAATCACAAATCCGGCAAAATTGCCGGAGCAGTAGCCTTGAATTGGTACGGTAAAATATTGCATTCATTTTAAGAGGAGCAATTGGCTTCATCGAGCTTCTGTTATGAGCGCTTCAAACGTCAGGCATGAGCAGCAATTGAATTGTCCCTCGCGAAGTGACAGCGGCTTTTAAAAGTTCAGTTGTAGAGCTATAATCAATTTTGAAATTGAAAATAAGAGAAGCCGAAACAATTTGTCGAGGCAAAGTTGTTTCCACAATTAGCAGAGCAAAAAATATCCCATGACATACAATTTACCAGAACTGATACTTTGAACGGCCAAAAAAAAAGGTACTGGGCACTGAGACTTGGGTTAAACTTTCATTAAAGGCCCCCTTATCTGAATAAGAGCCGAACACCAGCGCGCCACCTGGCAGTCGAGTTACAAACCACAACCTCTACGCCTGATGTGCAAGAGACAAAAATAAGACCTAGTTGCGATGGAGAATCAGTATATGCAGTCGATGAGCCAAATATCAGCGCCTGCCATCGGCATCTCGAAGCCAAGGGACAGGCAGGCCAGGTGGGGCTGTCGAGAAAGATGCAGCAGCTGCAGCACGAGGGCAAATAATCTTCAAAGCGAAAAGCGTACATCAAAGACATAAATAGTTACTCTTCTTTATAGCAACGAGCGGCGCCCACGGCAGACAACATGACACGTAGGCACGAGCCGCCAGTACCTGCTCACGTTAACAATGATCGCTCGAGCTATATATAACCAATTTTAAGCTCGTTTCTTCTTTGATATCAATACGAGGCATGCAAAAATGAAAACTAGAAAGTCGCAATAGCAAGTGCTCGTCAGATTTTTAATATAGTCCATTGAAAATCTGCAAAAACACAACAAAACAAACCTGCCTCGAAATATACAAGCGCTGTTACCATCAGAGAAGAACACAATGCGTGTCAAGTTTAGCTTCTCTTTTTCTGCATCTGACAAGATCGTGCGCGCAGGAGTTCAGTTTAAATTTCTCCTCAATTGCGCATACAATTGAGCAAAAATGAAACAAATATAACACTTCAGACTGCATGTAGGTTCTCATATTGGATCATTTCAGAAGAGCCCTAAAAAATCACGGTCATAAGTGCGATATGGTATGACTAAGGACCATCCACATATTTCATCGCGCACATTGCGCTAACCTCTACCAAACAAATGTCCCACAGCTGCGACAGTCAGTCTCTCATACTTGAGATATTTTCACCCGCGCTGACATCTTCGTGCAGCATGGAAGACGCTCAATTTGCCGGAGTGTTTTAAAAACATTACTGTGCGGCTGAGACTTGGGACTGGGACCATATTATTATCCGTGCGTAGAATAACTTAGTTTATAATGCTATGATTTCCATATGATTTTCCGTACGTAGTATGATATAGTTTATAATACTCACATTTGGTTGAGAGTTATACTATTGTTACTATTATATTGATGATAACTTAAACATCATAAATTGGTTGACTCAGAATCTCAGAAAGCTTACTGTGGAAAACTAATCAACGAAATATCCTTCACTTTACATATATTTGAAAAACGTTTCAAACAAAAATTACGATTTATGCAAATTTTTCCAATGCCACACTGCTTTCGTACCAATTCATTTCTGAAAAAATATTTTTTATCTTCTTAGATATGGTAACGTTACAATCCGTAATTGAAAGATAATGAAACATTAGGAGCAATATCCGTGGACTTAAAACATTTGATAACTGGGGCTGGCAATTTTCTAACATATCAAAAGACACGATAATCTGAATAGATAAAACCGCAAACCTTTCCAGTCAATGAGAGTTTTCTTCACACGATAAAACTACTGAAGTAACTGATACACGAATAGAAGGTAAACATGGAAACGCTTCGATTTCTAATCGACGACTATGTCCAAATCTCAACTACAGATCAGATGAAATTCTGAGTTTTCTTCAGCCTCCAACACAAAAAAGCGTTCCAAGGAAAGGAAAGAAGACGGCATATTTTACAATGGAAATAAGGGAACGATGAACCTATGCACAACGTGCGTCCCCACGTCCTGCGAACGCAGACAGCAAGATTGGAATAAGTTTATTTAGAAAGGTATAAGTTGAACCAACAATTATCTTCCCAACTATGGACGCTACAAAAAAAAAGTGCAACAAAAAAATATTATCCAAAACAAAATAAAAACCTATTCCATCTCAATAAAAGGAAAGTCAACTTGAAATTTAACTCGGTACCTCACATCTTCCACGTGTGAGCGATGATTCCCATAGATCCAATAGTTGTGATCTCCGTTACTAGACGATCAGCACGCATGCTTACACAGAACTGGCTAATGAAGTTACCGGTATCAAAACATACGTAAAGGAATACATAAAATCATCTAAAAAACTGAAAGACAATGGTTTAGACATTAAATTGAACAGAGTATGTAACAGCATGCTTCGTACGCATGGAACCCAAACTAATATCTGCTTGCATTGCAGAGCAAATATATTGAGGAAGAAATCTCCACTGACTGCCGCTAATTCACTTCCATCTTATGATGATGTAAATCGAGACTGACGCAACGCAAAATTCTCGACGAAGTGAATATGATGTTCATGACATTGGTGCCTTAACGTTGCTGTACCATGTCCTAGGGCGTTGGTGTCACCAAGAGGCATAAGAGTGCCACCAATACTTCAAATTTCCATCGTTTAGATGAGATTTCTGAGGACAAACAGGGACGATGAGATTGCAGCCCGGACAGTCAACAAACACATCGAAAACAAGCACGGGAAACACAATCTACGAAAACAACTTTGGCTGCTCACCGCCGAGAAACGCCGCAAATAAATTCAGAACTTTGCCCACGGTGCTCTGCTACAACCTTCCCCGTCTTCTATTATCAGAAATAAAATTCAGTTTAGGAAAAAAAAAGCACCCGACATTTCCTGTAAACGCCAGTAAACACGGCGGCCTACTCTTATTTTTCGATTCTTACAATTAGAAATTAATACGTGAAGCCTTTTATTTAAGTAACAATTTGATTCTAGAAATGGAAATATCAAATATCAACTAATGGCCCTCATCTTAGCTTTACACGGCCACTAAAAAGGCATGACCGGTACACTGATTGCAGTGGCGTACTCACAACGAGCAGAAGACAAGAACATCAGTTAGTTTAGTTTATTAGTTAGTTTAAGCCTCCCTATCCTCAACAATGAGATGTAAAGAGAGGAAGGAAGAAGGCACCATTTAGTATGGAGTTAAGGGAACGTGGAATCTATGCAGAAAGGGCACAGAAACAGAAAGCTAAGAAAGAAGTTCATGAAACAAGAAAAAGTTGAAGAAGAAAGTGGTAGGCGGTGAAAAACAGGACAGCAGTGAACCGAAAAAAAAATGGTCCGTAACACAACAAAACCTATTCTATTTTAACAAAAGAAAGCCTACCTAACCTTTAGCTCGGGCCCTCACATTGTCCCCCTGGGAGCGCTAGTTCCCATAGATACAATAATTGTATCCCCCTGAGGGGAGACAAGAACATCAACGGCACTAATAGCATAATAAACATTACCGTGGGAATGGAAAATTACCAGAAGGGCTAAACGTCCAATTAGATTAGGAGTTAGTTTAAGCCTCCCTTACCGCTAACAAAAAGCGTTCCGAAGAGAGGAAGGAGAAAGACACCATTTAGTATGGACATCCTATCAGAAATGCACCAATTTTTATAGAACATATAAAAAATGCATCTAAACGACGTCAAACAAGGAAAACTCGTAAACTGGCCACTAGATAAATATTTTGAACGAAAAAGATGAGAATTGGCGCTCTTTCATTTTTGGTTGGTCGCTGAGGCGAAGCCCAATTATACTTGAGAGCAATTTCCCCATTAGACAATCGATCGCAAGCAAGAAAAAACGAGACACACTCGACGACGTGTCCAAGTCAACCAGAAGTTAATAGAATGAGCTCACGAAACTGCTTAAGTCGGCGGGAGAATCAAAGTTTATGTGAAGCCGAGGCGCGACTCGAGTCAAGTCAGATGGTCATAACGGGGAATCAGACCAAGTTCGATAGCTCAATACTACGAAGAAGACGAATGAGACAGCGAGAAAATCATCCACTGCTCAAGTAAAAGCTGACTGTCAACATTAGGAGTAAAAAATGGTAAAGTTTTAAAAGAATACATGAAATCATAGTACATACTAATTTAACAGCATTGATTGTGTTTATTCAATTGCAAAACAAATTAGGGAGGGGGAACATTATTTCAACCAGTTCTAGTTCAATTAACTGAGAAAATTAAAATACAAATCCTGTTATTATTATTATATTATTATTATTATTATTATTATATAAGAAAGTTTTAGCCTCCTGTAATATCTTGGTTTTTCATCACGACCCGAGGTTTAGCCTAAGGTAGCTTTAACTACCGTATCAAGCCTTAACTTCGTGGAGTAGGAAAGGAAACTCTCAGTAAGGTTCCTATTCTTGTACTGCCTCATCCATACACCGACTCTGCTTATAAGCTATAGCGCTCGGAAGTTAAACAATGCTCTTCCGGTGCATACCAATGCGGTGCGCCCCCAAGGCACAGCTTCCGGCGGAGGTCCCATAAAGACATCTGACCTGAAGGCAATAAGGCATCCGGCAAGACGCGCAAACCTCATCTCCGGAAATCCATAAACCCAACGATGCCTACTTCACCATATAACAACTTCCCTCCCTTTAGATGAATATATGTGACAAAAGGAAGGAAGAGCTCAGCAAAGTATTCGCATTACAGGTTTAGTTACTCTACTTGATCTACGAGGTTAATTTTGCACAGGGGAACTGCTAACAGGCTAATCAGGAGTCTCTGTTTCCCCACTACGGATAGATCCCAAACTACTGTGCAATAACTGATTTGAATGTCTCTTCAAGATTACATGTAATGCTAATATTTGAACATGAAAGACATTAACAGCACTTTACTAACAATAATTCCCTTCAGCCACTTGGGACCATTTCTTAAATTCAGAGCAAGAACATGATCACCGACATCAAATTGAGTTACATACATAGGCTTAGACCTGTACACAGAATATTTAGGATGACTCTATCTCTAGAAGTAACAATTTTACGATTGTTGAGCGCAACAGAGGGAGTAAGCTTTGTGACACTTTGAGGAATACAATGGGACTGAAATAACGCGTAATTAGTTTGTACATCAGAGAAATTATGAACATAGTTACCGACACAAGTATCGTTCCTAGGCTTTTGTAGAATATAACTTCGTTCTTCCGCTGTGGAGGCTTACTTGAACTCTTCATTGACACATCTTCTCTTCCGACGTTGCACTGAGAACCGCTCCTTTCCAGCTGCACTATGTAAGTGCGAGCTGCGTCAAATTCTTCTCGTGTAGGCTTAACAGGAGGAGGTCGTGCTGCAGTCGTAAATTGCAAACTTTAGAAATGTGGCCTATTTCCACATTTTTTGCATTTTATTAATTTAACTTTAGGACATAGCAATTCTTTGTAAGGTGCTTCTGCCTAGTTCCGCAGCGAATGCATATGTAATTCGGCTGTAGTTTTTCTGTAGTGAAAAACGATGAAGATGAATCCTCACGAATAATATCTGGAGCGTCGAAGCTTTACTGTTCAATGAGTTTTGCATGTTCAACGCATTCGTTGAAGGACTTACTGTCACACTTCTGTAGAACCGCGCTGAGAATTTGCGCTGAATGTAGACCGGCCACAAGAGCATCTCTCAAGAGACGATCGCGACCGCAATTTTCGTAGTTGCACGAAGATGCTAAGTCATTTAACGTTTTAGCATAACTTTGTATGGATTCATTAACACTTTGCTCTCTGTTTAGAAATGTAACAGATGCGTCAAAAGTGGATTTCTTGATTTTAAATTGTTGTATTAACTTTCCTTCAAGTTCCTCATATGTAGCCTCAGTGAGTAACGTAGGTTTAATTCTTCGTTGTAGATCAGTAATTATGTTTACAGGCAATGCTTTAACTAAAATACTAGCTTTTTTTACCATCATTGTTTCCCGCCTTCTGAAGAACGTCTGCACACTGTACTTGAATCGTTGTAGATATTACTCACTGTTTCCCCTTCAACGTCGAATGGAGGACAGCAAACTGTAGAATGCGCCATCTTAATTTCAGAGCACTTGTAAAGTTCAAATTCGCTTAGGAGGTTCGAAGTCTCGTCGCCATTTGTAATATCTTGGTTTTTCATCACGACACGAGGTTTAGCCTAAGGTAGCTTTAACTACCGTATCAAGCCTTTACTTCGTGGAGTAGGAAAGGAAACTCTCAGTAAGGTTCCTATTCTTGTACTGCCTCATCCATACACCGACTCTGCTTATAAGCTATAGCGCTCGGAAGTTAAACAATGCTCTTCCGGTGCATACCAATGCGGTGCGCCCCCAAGGCACAGCTTCCGGCGGAGGTCCCATAAAGACATCTGACCTGAACGCAATAAGGCGTCCGGCAAGACGCGCAAACCTCATCTCCGGAAATCCATAAACCCAACGATGCCTACTTCACCATATAACACCTCCCTTAAACACGACCAAGATGTTCTAAGAGAGGAAAGAGGAAGGCACCATTTTGTATGGAGTTGAGGGAACGCGGAATCCATGCACAAGGTGCACAGAAACAGTAAGCTAGGAAAGAAGTTCATAAAACAAGAAAAAAGTTGAAGAAGAAAGTAGTAGGTGCTGAAAAACAGGACAGCAGTGAACCGAAAAAAGATGGTCCTTTATAAAACAAAAACCTATTTTATTACAACAAAAAGGAAGCCTACCTAACCTTTAGCTCGAGCTTTCACATGGTTCCCCTGGGAGCGCTAATTAATACAAATCATGTATACTTAATAAGAGATAAGGCATGAAATTCAACAAAAAATCTGAAGATGACCTAAAATAAAACTAGAATAGCTAAAGGACAGCGTAGAGAATCAGAACGACTATTCCAAAGCAAGTAAGTGGTGTAGAACTCATGGAACAAAAACCTATTCCTTCCATGCACAAGCTATACCAGAGAGCGCGCCACGGCTACCCCATGTTATCACGTTTCGCGCAGCCGGCCTACGGAGAGGAGGCAATTACAAGGAAGAGCAAAGCCGGAAATTGCGTTGTCCAAGAACAAGTTAGGGGAAGGTCACTAATTGAGGCGGAGCACAATGAGGGTGGAAGTGATTGTAGGGCTTAAAGGGTCGAGAAAGGAGGACGACGGCGCGCTGTTTACCAGCCGTGGCAGGGTAAACATGGCTAAAGTTAGCCAGGCCTCGCTGAGCCAGGGTAACGCCAGTCCACGCACACACGCAGGCTCTACAGGGCACCCTCCATTGTCTGCT
The DNA here is from genome assembly GCA_030386875.1 of Morinoia aosen. Classification (NCBI taxonomy): domain Eukaryota; kingdom Metazoa; phylum Arthropoda; class Malacostraca; order Amphipoda; family Talitridae; genus Morinoia; species Morinoia aosen. The sequence continues at coordinate 40,734,842 of CM059574.1, forward strand.
ACTTGAGTGACGTAGCAGGCTTCTCCGAGCTGGTGATGACGCTCAGCAGTGCCGCATCACCGTGACGACATCCGTTTCTCTTATGCCTCAGGTACTCTGATGCTATATCAGATGATGGTACTTGTTACACGAGCGTAGCAGAGTATGAAACATAAAATGCTCCTTCTCTAAAAGAAGGTTCAAATCAAAGCGATAATAAAACAAACAAAGCATTAATTCGTCATTTATACCACATTCACGTGGTTACAAATTCAAAGCCTGGAACATTTTATCCAAGTTTACCAATAGTTCAATCATTTTTAGAACACAGAAAGGCTCACAGGAACAACACTATAATGGTAGCTAAGTCTTGGCCGCCTATGAGTGCGAAGGTAGTAGTGTCATTACCTACCTATTCATACCTAGTATGAAGTTCGCACCACAACCGGCTTCTCGATAAGTACAAACGCTTCAGCTACGCCCTACACGGGTGGGCGCGACACCGAAAGCTTTGTAATGCATAATTCGAGTGACAAGCCAGTCTTGATTTTGACAAGTTGGCCCACAGCCCTCAATTAAGGGCTTCTATAACGAGAGCGGCTTCTCTTGTTATAGACGCATGTGGAATTTTCCTATGCTGTCGAAGTAAATAGCATTAACTGGATTCCGCGTCTCTATACCGTCGTTACACTTAACAGCAATGAAAACTCAGGCAAAGCATGGAACTTGAGCGTAATCCACATTTGACAAGCACTGAATCATGTACCAAAGAGAACACATTAACTCGTGGGTCTGATATTTGAGCTAAGACTAGGTTCGAATTTATAAGGTAGTTTCACCCTCCCTAGCCACAAGAAAGGTGTTCCAAATTAAGGAAGGATGAAGGCACCATATAATATCAAATCAAGGAAAGCGGTATCTATGCTTAAGGTGATCTCAGGATCTTGTGTGGAATCCACACAAGATCCCCTGCGCATAGAAAAAGCAACTTGAAAAGGAAGGTTATGAAACCAAATAAAAGTAGAAAAAGAAAGTCAAAAATGGTGAAAAAAAGAAGAGCAGTAACCAAAAACAACAGTCCTTCACAAAACGGAACGAAAAAATAAAAATACTATTCTATTTCAACAAACAGTCTACCGAATTTTCAACTCGGGACCTGACATTGCGAGGTACAACAATGATTCATAGCAGGATTCGGTAAACTATATTGCACCTGCAGCAAAGATGTTCGCAGAATAAAAAACTAAATTGAAACAACTTGACTGAACGCCCGCACAGACGCCATCACGGTCAACGCGCACGTTCACAGCAAAAAGCGAACCGTAGGCAACCCAAACTTCCAAGACGAAAAAGTTTCGAAGACGACCTGTGTCATGAGATTTTGTAATTCAGCTGAAGACAGGACAAAGAAGAGGGAGTGCAGGCGAGATGATGAATTGAGTGGCGGAGGAACACGACACCTCGAGATGAACAAGCTGCCAAACAACAGACCTGGGTCAAGAAACCGTCAAAATCTCTTCGATCTGAACGAGCACGCTGTCTCCATCAGCGATTGTTGAGTTTACGCGAGATGATTTTCCAACGATTTAAAAAAAAACAATCCTTGCATCCAACACAAAGAAATGACTATAGGATGCCAACATATAATATTATTGATAGGCCAGGAGTAATTTTACCTCAAGGGAATACGCCTCTTAAATTGCCCCATGATAATTAAGTTGCAATAACTCTGATTTTTGAAGCAATATAAATGCATCTATTAAATTTTGAAATACACGCACCTGATTATATAACTACGTAGCGAACATAAATTAAACGAAAGTACGCAACTGATATACACTTGCACAAAAAATATGAGTAATAATAAAAGTTCATTAAAGAAACTCGGAAGACGAGTTGGAGACTAGATTTGATCATGTAGAAGATTTCATTAGCACATTTTCGAGACTGGAGGCAAACGTGACAAAAATGGTGAATCAGTACTAAATATCAAAATTTTCGGACAACTAAAGTCGCGTCGACTTTCAAATTCGCGCCAGTATGTGCCACCTAATTGAGCTTCTTTTAAACATGCATCCTTCATTGTTTACATTCACTGAGCTTGATTTTCCTGAGCTCAAAGGCAAATGAACGACAAAGATGGCAAACCCTTACGTATCTCGAAGAGGCAAGCAAAATATAACTTCGCTCGAACCTGAAGTAGGCGACAATACACACGGATGTTACTATGCACCCAATTTCTACCAAAATCGATAAAAATCCCTTGTACACATAGTACACGAACGAACTTTCATTAGCTCTTGTGAGTCGCCGAGAGCTTGTTGACGCACATCGAGAATGCTCAACATCGGAGACTAAAAAAGAAGTTTAGCAGGGATTTCCATTGGATGCAAAGTCTTGAAATGACACACTCGGAGTTTTCGCGTAAACCGAAATTTTTTCGCACAAAATCATCAGGTTAGTGGAATGATCCACCAAAACTTCACAGCATAACTTAAACTTCCCAGAAACAAACGTGTGCAGTCGATTTTCAAATTGTACATCTTATGCGAACTTCAACTTATATAGCTAAAAATCAGTCATAGGCGTTCAAAACAGGAATCAAATAACTGGGGCTAATTTTCATACGTTAAAGATAAAGTTTATCTGAATTAACCTCTATTTCGAGAGTGGACTTTAGTAAAGTTTACTAGTTTACATTAGACTCAGCGGCAGCATGATAGTCACGCGCGCACCATACGGCGCACGAGACAATAGAACACAGGCAAAGAAGATCAGCTAGCCAGACATGCACCAAATTCAGTGGGCAGTTTTTGCGAGGCGCAACTGTCGGGACGTGTCTCACAAGAGGGCGCTAGTGCGTCTCGGCAGCCTAATTACTGGCCAGAATTATGCATGAGCAGAAGGCATCACGCGCGCCAGCCGCGGGAGCATGCATTACGGAAGTGCTAGACTAAGTAAAGACCACTAAATTTGCCATAACATTCTTAACGGGCATAGCGAGGATCGTTTAAAAGGCGAACGCATTCTTCGTTGCGGCGTCACTGAATATAAGAGTTTCGGACAAGCTAAAGAGTGATGATCTTGTGTAAGGAATTAGAAACTCCGAAAATAACAGCACGTTAATGATTCGGAATACGAACTAATATCCTCTTTTCCTATTGAGTTGACCCTTTAACGATACTACAAAATCATACTGTATGAAGTACCGAGTTGAAATAAATGTAGCGCTGATTTCATCTACAATATAAAAAAAGACCTCCTGGGGGATGGATATATGCTCCATCAGGATGCTCGGAGATCCTAGGTTATGATACAATACTAACTACTATTCATAACAAAGCTTAAGAAGCCGCAATGCATTCACAGCATTTGGTCAAATTAAAATTCTTTTCCACTACTGCTGAGAGCGAGAAATACCGAGGAGGGGTCAACGTCCCTTTGACAGCAACGCTCACGTTTATTTCACACACAATTTTCTAGTACATCAAATGGTGAGGAAAACCTTTGAATTATTACATAAATAAATTAATTAATTGGCAAACGTAGAAATACGTGAACGAACAAATTTTGGGCAGAAGCTTTGAGTCAAGAGGTTAGACAACAGTAGTCCAAAATAGATTTTCAAACAAAGCACTTCTTAGCCATAGTACTACAAGCATCATTTATATGAATAAAAAAAAGGTCATCGTCTGCCCCGCAAAGAAACTAAACTGTGACCGTTTCAGAAAAAAAAACGGATTTATCATTTGCTTCAAAAATTGTTCTATAACAGTACATACGTTGCAAAATGAATATAATTCCGTCCTTCAGAACGACTAAACATGTAAAAGAAATGAGGACAAGCACACAACAGCAATTATAAGCACAATAAACCAGAAGAAGCCAGAAAGCAGCAGCAGCAGCAGCATCGAACACACGAAGTGAGAAGCAGAGCTTCAAGCAACCAAGCGAAACTGTCTTAAGCCCCTGGCACCGACCGAGCTGCTGCGCATAGCGCAAGGCAGTCGCACTGCACCTGTTGTCTCACGAGTATTCTTGTAGATTGAAACGAGATCGACGTCAGTGCGATTAAATGCGCACATACGGTTTGAATTGGGCAACTCTATTACGAACCCCTTAGGGAACCTGAGGACAGGACCTGGCATTTTTTAGGGCTCCTCTGATATTCTGGGTCAACCATTTTAAGATGTCTAATTCATTGTCAATATGATGGGAATAATAGTATAACTCTCAACCAAGTGTGAGAATCCTGAGGAAATTACGAAAATATACATTCCTGAGAAATGAATAAAGTCCCGAACTTGTATTCACCATTCAGGATATAGTTTCGACAGTTGAATTTAAAAGCACAAATACTAGCGCTAAGACGAAAATATGGGAACTTTTCATAGCATAAAAAAAATGTCCTTAAAATTTTACTCAAAATTTACGGAAAATGATTTTATCTCACGTTCGTTCTTCCATAAAAATTTCTCAATGGGTAAACGATTTTATTTCACCAACTACGAAAGCTTACAGGAGGTTTAAAGCATAAATCTTAGTTCTGAACTCGACCCCAAAAAACAAACTCAAACAAACATAAAACTCAAACAATCATAAAACTCATTTCTGCATAACATTCCCGAATCTTTGATCCAATAAAGGTCAACAAAGTTGTCCCGATCATTCGACGAAAACCTCGTGGAAAAATCTGAAAGTTTGTAAAAAGAATTTCATACAGAAAGAAAATACGCTTGATGATGGAGCAGACATCGCACCACGTTTTGAAGGAGTGGGAATCAAAGGTGGAAAAATAAACGACTCCACGCCGAAGTACATACGGAAATTGGAAGGGCTCGGTCACCCTGCGAATCGAAATTGAATAAATCTGTGCGGACGCAAACTCGTTCAACTAAACGCATATCCTCCCTTGACATTCCAGTTATAATTCTTGTTCCCCAGCCACAGGTTCAAAATTTCAAATCCTCCAGAAAATTACCTCTTCAGCGGGGACGAGTTGTAACAGTAAAAAAATCTGTTTGTAGCATCGTGATTGCGTAGGGCTTCATTAAACAAATTTTACGGCCGTGGCCTTCATAAAAGCGTACTAACATTGAACTTCGGTCGTATCAGCTCGTAATGGTCTAAAAAGCGGATAAATATCGCTGAAGAAAGAAAAAAAGAATCCGGAAAAACCATACGCGAGCACACACTCTATTGAGCCATGGCCGTGTAAAAAAACTGAAGAAGAAAGGAGAAATTTTTTTCCACAACATAACACAGCACTAGGCCTCGAAAAACTGGCCTTTTTTGCGCTGTAGCGAGTAGAATGGTCTGTCGTTCATTCTGAATAAGGTAATCGGCAATAAAAATGCATAAGAGCAAGGTCAGAGAGGCAAACATTGACATAAGAGCAAAAATATGAAGTTTAATTTAGATTGAGGAAGTTCTCATTACAATAGTTGTATCAAATAAACAATCCGAAAACATATAGTTGTATACCTAAAATTAATCAAAAAGTATGCACTAACAGCATTCCCAAAAACAAAAAGATAATATAACCATAAATACTGCGTCCGTTCATCGCATGTTCACTCACCACAACATTGGTTAAGCTATAAAGCGAAGACACAAAAATAGACATGTGCACCAAAACCTTGACAAATTCCAACCAAAGCCTAATCAAAAATCACTAGATAGCGATATTATCAAACGCAAATAAAAATCACATTTATAACACTCATCAATGAGATAGAGCGCACACCATGAAAACAATTACGGGCGGCTAGATGGGTGACCAGAAGCTCTATTAGTGAAAGATCGGCATGAAAAGAGGTCATTCGATTAAGTACAAAATTAACGTTCGAAGAACTTAGATAATAGTTTTCATCTGAAGACACAATTGAAAATACAATGAATTAATAATCAGAAACGCAGGTATAGCATGACCAGGGTAAAGCTGAGTATTAGCGAGAGCTATTACTTTCTTGGTAATGAAATGTTAAAACACGTCTACAGTCGTTCGAGTAAAAATTAAAAAGAACAGTCTGAAGATTTTCAGAGGGGCATGGCGCAAAACACAAGTCTACAACTCGAAGCTACTGGAAACGAAATTTAAAACTAACTTCAAAAACCTCTGCTGTTTACTCCGAAGCAGTTGCCAGCCAGAACACCATCAAAACTCCAAGCTCCTACGGCACGTTGGCCAACTATACTTCAAGTCGCGTTCCCCTAAAGGAATCACTTTTGAATATCCCCAAAAAGTCACATTGAAGCAAACGGAAAAACGCTCCCCTCTGCCAATTTTTAACGTCACTTATATGATGGAGCGGGGAGAACGAGGCCACAGCCCGTAGTTGGAAGCGTAAAGTTTCTTCATAATTTTATTGCTGAAATCAGAAGGCAAACTGGGGCACAAATAGCTGTGAACGAGGCTAAAGATGCAAGAAGCAATAGCAAACGAGGTGAGAAGCCTTAACTAGGTATTGCTGCGAAGGTAATGAAGAAAGAAGCTGAAGTACTCGTATTGAAAAGACTCCTAACGAAGAGTCAGGAAATGCGATTGGCTTGAAATCCCTGGGAGATTCAGCGAGCAACCTTTTGTGGCTGTTCATCTAACTAAAGCGGCAACTTTGGAACGCCCTGCACATATAGAAAAAATTCATGTTCCGTTTAGGAGAAAAGAAGATAACTACAATTTCATGATGGTGAGGAATGAAACGTAGCAATAAGATAAATGGAATACAGATTTAGCACTTCTTCAGTGAGACAAGTATTCAATCAGCTTTTGTCATTACAATGACTTATATGAAACTCGGTGAACAATTGATGCAATGCAAAACTGATGTACAACATATTCGTACCATTTAACATCAGAATTTCGGCTCTGTCGCTTCCCACAGAGACAGTTAAAAAACTTCGTAAAAGATTACAATAGTTTATTGAAATGTACATCAAGTTATTCGAAAATTAATACTATTACCTTATAGGACAGTACGAAGCAGGGCAAATAGTTAATCCCCAACTTTAATCCATTAGTAGCGCTTCAAGACCTGCAGAAAGTCGCGCTTGAGCCCTTACCCGCGCGTTGACAGAAAACGTCGCAAAAATGCGTTACGAAAATAGGATTCTGAACAATAAAGTCCACTTCCTCACAGGGTTATTATTACAGGTTATTTATGTCACAGGTTCTATCTACTGACCCTAGAGGCAGATAAGTGATTTCCAACAAATATGAAGCGAACAAAGCGCAGCAGATAGATTAGCAAAAAAGTTCTCTGGGAAAAAATGTTTCACTTTATCTCATTTTGATGACTACACTACCGCACTGCCAGCGAAAAAACTTTGAAAGAATGAATGCGAAAAATACCTTCTTTGATGTCACAAAATCAAAGTCACATTTATTTTAGACGGGACTGACAATAATGAATAAGTCAAGAAAGAATAACTACCGATGCTGTGCTACGAGGGCCTGAGACAGAACAAAAAAGTCACAGACGCCCCGCAGCAGCGACAAAAACCCAACCCAGGAAGAGCGAGTCCAATAAACAGGGTTTCATAAGAGAAGCGCTGAAACAAAGTGGTCAATACTGAAGAGAGCACGATAAGGCACCTCCATAAAAAGAGGTACAGGACAAAGCTCGCTGAGGGTCTCATGATGAGGCCAAATATCGGTGCCCTTAATGGAACGGCGGCAGCAGCAGCGTCGCGCCTCTCATACCAACGACTACATCCGAGCTCTCCACCAACTGCTTGCCGTTTGGCTGAAGAAATACTATGCTTTACTGACGCTTTAATTGTCAAATGATTTGAAACTCGAGGGACAGTTCAATTAGGTAGAGAGACTTGTGGCGTCTATAAGCATGAACCCAACCAAAGGCGCACTCGGCGGCCGAGCTCGCAAGCTTCCAGCTCGGGAAGCTCAGCAGCCACCGCGCCTGGTGTAACACAAAGCGAAATCGACCTATCCCGTCCAGCAAAGAACAAGTGGCAAGTACTGGGAGGCGCTCAGTTCCTTGCACACAAGCACTCTTCAGGAGCTCAAGTGTCTCCTTCAAACACTGCAACTGAGAACTTGAGAAGATGTCAGTGGCTGTAAATTCTTCACTCACCTTGAAGAGAAAAATTCTCATAATAATGGTTGTGTAATTTTAATTTGTGAGCTCATTAACAAAATTTGCGGGTAAGATTTTTTTTAAACATACGGCAAGACTTCGCTGTCATTTGGTGCACAAAGTGAGAAATATTGACTTTCTTCTAATCTTCCAACAAATCAACGTAATTACTGCTAAGAATTGATTTCATAGTCATTGAAATCTTTTTTTTCTCAGTCTCAAGCCATAAGTAATCTTAAGTAAGCGCAGAGAAGGGACTATTGAGAACGTACCATAGAAAACGAGAAATCTTTGCGCTGTGTTCCAACACAGGATACTCTACGCATGAAAACAGCAGGTTACGAAGGAAGAAAAGAACATGAAAGAAACAACGTAGAAGGTAGGTTAATTGAAAAAAGCTAAGGGGACACGAAAGGTAGAAGTCACAAAAGCTTATCTTTAGCCGAGGTAACCTAATGGTCTACCTTTGGGGGGGGGATAGTCCCTACACAGTGTAAGATGAGCAATCCTAACTAATCTTTACCAATGGCCTATGCTACGCTCCCTGAGGGGATCCCGAAGCACTAAATATATACAGATTATCACAACAACAAAAACCAATTAACCTCAAAAGCAATACATTTATTTAACGCTCTTCTTACTACCGACTGCGTCGCTCCAACTGACAACTCCGGCAACGCGGCTGTATAAAAAGTTGTGAATTTGCCTCCTGCCAACAAAATCAGAGGCCGAGGCTGCACGGCATGCTATACAACAGCCTGATACGAGGAGCTCACGTGCCCGTGCATCGCTTGCCGGGCAGACTGTGAGAGGGCAATTGCGCCTTGTAATTAGCGCGTACAGCATCCTCATCACAGATCAGCTCTTCGTGAGCATGTACGCAGGACGTGAAGACGCTTTACGTCAGAGCCCACGCCACTTGTCAGATAGAATAAGCTGATCAATTTTTAAATGTTCTCAACACGTCCTGTGGAGGAACCCACCAGTGGGGTTCTTTCACCTTCCGTTAGCTGCGCAAAGACCTGCCGGCGTCAGAAATTAATTTTTATACAAAATTAGAAGCAAGTGAAGCGAAGAGAAGGGAATCAATCTTCTGCCAACGTGAATGCCGAGAACTGAAACGATTTTAGGTCGAGTTGAAAAGTGAACATTAGGTCAACATACCGAATCAACGTGTTAAGTACAAAACAAAACGGTGTAGAAATACAACTATTGAATATGCCATTAAACTGTAAAAACGAATTGTTATGACTATAATATTAAAAAGTTATACTGAAGTGTATGAGTATACTTAAAAAATTTCAAATTAACGAATCCTCAAAATTGATGGGCAATAGGTCAATATTGTTTCCATGATTTTATAAACACCCGAATCCGTACAAAACACATTAGTACAACAGAACACTTGTTCCTCTACAACTTTAACCAAAGTTGAAAACATTGTCGAAACACCCGTTAAGAACTTAAAATAACAGCAAAATGAACCTTTGAATTTTGAACTTACCAAAAATGGAGGCAGCAGAAGGTAGAAATTCTTATCGATGACCTCCAGCCAGTATCCGAGATGCTGCTTTGACATAAAAACTTGGAAGCGGTAATGTGACTTGCGCTCCTAGACGGCAGCTCGGCCTCCTTGCTTCACGCGAAATTCAAACGCTAATGTGCGACTATTTCGGTTGCCCTAAACTGAATTTCTCAGAAGAAATTAAAGCTTCATGAATAAAAAACGTCGACTTGTTTAGGACGAGCTTAAAGACACTCAGATACCGGAATGCTTCAAAGACGGCCGAGTAACAGGAGAGACAATTTTCTGCGAAAACGAGGGAATTTTCCCATAGTTCCTGGACTAAAAGAATTAACGACTCTAGAAAAGAAAGACACACATCTCTGATAAAACGTGCGAAACCTGATAGGGCGATTGACGACACACGTTTTTCTTTGTTAGTAGGTGCATGGTTACTTCAGGCATAAAAATTATGTAAAAGAAGAAAGTCAGTTGTTGAGTGGCGATGCACACTAAGTTTGTTTTCATTACAAAAATTAATAAAAGTCAAACTCTCGAAGAAACCTGTGATGAAGAAGACGAAGGAAGTGCGCTGAGAATGCACACAAAGTTAAGATACAGGTAAAAATAATAAGAGAATACTAACATAAATTGTACAGCGTGTATTATGTATGCGCTGTGTTATGGAAATTAATGTCAAATGGTACTTATCGCAAATACAAAAACATGAAATGCAATATTTACAACAGACCGAACGTAAAATTCGTGGAAACTGAAGCATTAGCGCAATGAAGTACTGAAATGGAACTATTTTAAAATAACTGAAAGAGACAGTACTAGTCTAATAACTACAAGTATGGAGAACGCAAAGAGCGTCAGTGTGAAGTTGGGCAACACTAAATATAGCGCACAAAAATAAACACGAGTTTCAAAGTAGTGAAGATATTGACCTCCTCAGTTGGGCTGTACACACGGACGAGGATGCTAGCGGAGGGCTTCACTACCTAAAAAAGCGCACGCAAACGATGCGCGCACACTCACGACTATAGCTGCCGGGCAACTAAAGTGGGACCGATGAGGGTGGCCCGCTACAGTCAGCCCTACGGACTGGAGGTCTTCATAATATTTGGTACGGTGCCACTGCCAACCGGGAGTTGACATACCGAGAGAGCTAAAAAATAGAAGTCTGAAGCAGAAAAGGAAAAAATTGAGCTAAGGTGAAAAAAAGAGCGGGAGGCGGGGCAACGCGGCAGCTTCACGGATATGAAGTGGGAGGAAGAGCAGCTAATGACGCAAGTTGTGAAGTCACCAGGAAAGTTCGTCAATCACTGCAATTTACTCTTGACGTAAGAGCCGCTGCCGCGACACAAATACAAACACAAGATGTTGTCGCACTAGGCACGTGACCGACATTGATCGCATGTTGGCATTCAAGTATCGTGAACCCCGTACTTGATAAATTGGCGTTAAAAATTTTAATACGTATCAAGCAACTGAAATAACCTGTCGGGTTTCAAGCATTATTCAAATAAAAGCAAACGGGAAATGTATGCCGTGCAAAAAGTATCAGTCGAAATGCTTCATTCAAAATTATTTTGCACTTATTGTGAGTAAACTTGAATTTCAAAATTTCTGAGATAGTTTGAAATTAAACACTAAGGTATATATTTCGTCAAAATTAACATTTCACCCATGACTCAAGCCCAATTTTTAATAAACGCAAGAAAATACTTAATGCAATGTTTCTACGGAAATTTGAAATCACTCTTGGAACGAAATACCGATTGTACGACGTCGAGGATTAGAGGGAACTATTACGAAAATCAGACGTAGAACATTTCGTCACATCACAAAAGCCATTAAAGGATTAACAACATAGGAGCCCGCCGTAAAAACATGACTTTAAAATATATTAGATTAGAAGCTAGTTCTAGCCTCCCTAGCCGCAACAAAGACGTTCTAAGAGAGAAAGGAGAAAGGCACCATTCAGGACGGAGTTAAGGAAGATTAGATTAGATTATTAGTTAGTTTAGCCTCCCTATCCGTCACACAGGCGATCCAAAGAGAGGAAGTAGGAAGGCACCATTTAGTATGGAGTCAAGGAAGCGTGGAATCTATGCAGAAAGGGCATAGTAACAGCAACTTGAGAAAGAAGATTATGAAACAAGATCAAAGTTGAAGAAGAAAGTAGTAGGTGCTGAAAAACAGGCCAACAATGAACCAAAAAAATGGTCCCTAACATAACAAAAACATCTTATTTCAACAAAAAAGAAGACCTACTTTACACTCAGCTCGGGCCCTCACATTTTCCCCCTGGGAGCGCTAACTCCCATAGATACAACAGTTGTATCTCTCTGAGGGGCGGAGTTAAGGAAACGCAAAATCTACACGCAAGGTGCATAGAAAGAAACAAAGTTGAAAAGAAAGTTCATGAAACAAGATAAAAGTTGAAGATGAGTGTAGTAGGTAACAGGACAGCAGTGAACCGAAAGAAGATGGTTCGTAATAATAAAAAGCATAAAAACGTTAGGAAGGTCTACCTAACGTTTAGCACGGGACCTGGCATATTCCTCCAGAGAGCGCCAATTCCCATAGATACAATAGTTGCATCCCCCTGAGGAGACATGCCTTCAAAATGAAGGAAGAAACATGAGAATCATATTGGCAAGTACAACAAAGATTTAGTTTACAGAAACCAAACTACACTCAGAACAAAAGTAAAAAAAAAGAATCCGTACGCCAGTTTTTGTAGCTGTTATAACTGTTGGTTGCCAATCCCTCATGAGCGATTCTTCATGATGAACTGATATCATTCTGGGGTTAGTAGCACACGTGGACAAAGCACAAGAAGACCGGGAAGAATAAGCGACAGGTAGGCAACCGGGACACGATGACAAGCAACGAGAATTTCGCGCTGATCAGACAAAAGATGTCTAGGTCGTAAATTGAGAACCGAGACTTCAACATCAATTTCTTTACGTTTAGGCAATGCTAGCAGACCGTTGCGAAGGTGGGCCCTCGTGCCAAGTGATGACACATCGCTCTACAGAAAATTTAGAATACGAAAAGAATAACGCTGTGATGTGCGATAGCGACATGCGTTCAAGCTCACCAGTCCAGTAAAGTTTCAGAGAGCATGAAAAGCTGTAAAACAAAAGCTACACTAGACTAATAAAAAGATACATGCTGCAATATAACTTCTCGCCGAACTTGTCATGGAAACGATGAAAATGGTACAAAAAACTACAAACAGAATCAGTACAAGCAGCAACAACGCAGGAAAAACTGACAAAAAATAACAACAAAACAATGATAATGCAACACAAAATAAAAATAATATTGAATTATAAGTTAGTTTAAACTTCCCTAATCACAACAAAGGTGTCACCAAGAGAAGAAGATGAAAGGCACTATTTAGTACAGAATGAAAAGAATGGGAATTTTATGCACAAGGTGCGTCTTCATAATCTGAGCATAGGAAGAGCGAGATTGAAAAAAGCCTATGAAACAAGATGAAAGTAATAAGTGCTGAAAAAAGATAGCTGTGAACCGAAAAATAGCCCGTAATCTAATAATAAAATACCTAGTTGAACCAGAGTCAAAACCTATTCAACTTTCAGCTCATAATCTCGCACCTTCTTCCAGCGACGGCTAACTCATCGGATACTACAATTTTACCTTTTCCAAAGAGCAACATCACAGGAATACACAAAATACATACGCTACAAAATACATACGCAAATAACTGAATAGCACCAGGAATCAAAGAACAAAAGAAGCCTGTTTTAAACGAACGGAAAAACAAAAGACGCAGAACGAACATGCCACGAAGGGCGCCATTGACGCAGCAGAAGAGCAATAGCACCATATAATTGCACGCAAGAACCAAAAGACGCAGAACGAATACACCACGAAGGGGGCAATTGACGAGGCAACAGCAACATGCAAGTAAATAAGCCAGTTTCTAATGCACGCAAGAAGATCGAGCAGCAGAGCAAGAGGCCGATCCGTGCGTCAGCGCTGAGCCAGCAAACGCAGAGCGACAGCAGGTGCTGATGGCACGAAATGACGCGCGCTGTGCAACACACGCGTCTGAAGTTCCACAAGCGCGCCTGTGATCGTGATCGCTGCCGAGTAGCACGTCTGTTGCAGCTCCCTCTCTCAAAAAAAACAGCCTTAACGTACTGTACTTTTTTTCGAATTTATACTCTACTGAGCTTTCGAAGCTCACAGTCAAGTGACATTTCCTTCGTTATTTTGATGTCGGTAACAAACCGGTACTAGGGGCAGTCTGATAACGGTGGTTGTAACATTGGTGACAGAAGTAAAAAAATGAGACTGTAATAGGCTGACGAAATTATGCCTTCGGAATGATGACGGCTGTTTAGTCAGGACATACGGTGAAGTTGACGGGCTTCAGTTTGCACAATTTTCTCAACCTGCTTTTACATATCAACTAAAAATGTTATAAATAAATGTAAATAATATAAAGCCTTATGCACAACACTACATTATAACGATAATACTAAAACGCAGAGTGGCACAATATGCGCTCTCGCTCGTAGGTATGTCGTCGGTAAGACAGTGAATCAAGCAACATTATTTTCGCCCCGCTAAAAAAAAAGACACAGTAAAGCTAAACGAAAATTCATTTGACTTGCTTTCTATTTTCAGCGACACAGCTACGGACAGCACGCGTCGTCAATCAGAAAGCAGTGAATGAAGAGAAATGTTTACGAGCACGCAATAGCACGAACGTACAATTAATTTTCGCTCACTCACATTTGACGCCAAAGAAGATATCAGAATATATGTGACCTTGTCTGAAGTAAAGCACTTGATGATCATTACATTAAATGACATAAAACGTGCTTGTAGCACATGCACGTTTATAAAACCGAACCCCCAAAAAAGATTCCATAAAACCCGCTACTACATTTCTTCCTTTTAAAACCCAACAAAAATAAAATGGATCCCAATTCAAGATCAAGAATTGCTCGGCTCGTACTTGCAACAGCACCTCAGCTACACATTTCTGGCGCGCTTTACCTCACTGATACGGGGCGAGTTACTTCAAGCACTGAAATATTGTTCCCATGTAAAAGAGCCGAGACGACTAAGTTCCCAGCAGCAGAATCGACTCGATGCCCCTCACCTCGAATGGACGCCGTCGTTGCACAATCGGCGGTGGTTCCTGAATTTACAGCAGTCATTGCAACGCCACAAACTGAAAGCCTCAACTGAGCGAACTGTTTTATTTACGGTGATAATTTTGCGCAGATTAGATTCGATGTTAGCTTAAACCTCCCTTATCACAACAAAGGCGTTCCAAAGTTAACGAAGAAAAAGGCGCCATTTTGTATATAAAGTTAAGGGAACGCGGAATTCATGCACAAGGTGCGTAAAAACAAGTCGGGAAAGAAGTATATGAAACAAGATATATGTAGGTTGAAGAAGATAATAATTAGCACCAACGGAATAGTTGGTGCTGAAAAACATGACAGTGTGAACTGAAAAAAAGGTAGTCCGTTACTGAACAAGAAAAACCCATTCTGTTTCAACAAAAAGAATGACTACCTAGCCATTAGTTCAGGACTTTACATTTTCCCTCTGGGAGCCCTAATTCCTAAACAATGGTTATATCTCCTTAAGGGGTAGCCCTAGTTTCTTGGGTACAAGCTTTCGCTTGATATCAACATTTTTTTAATTAAAGCATGCTAATAGTTCATAATTCTAGTGCTTAAACAAACATCATTAAAAATCCACATTATTGAAAGACTGTGGATCCCAATAGATTGCACAAAATTTTCAGCCGAGCTATAGTAAGAAACCGAAGTTACACGACAAGGAGTCATAATAAAGACATCTATTTCGCGCAGAAGCCGCGACAACTTTGACGCGGCACAACGTTAATGAGTGCACTGTACCGCTGAGCATTTCAGAAAAAAAAGAACAGGGATAGGGGTCGCCGCACGTGTAGTAAAAGGTACTATAAGCTTAAGCTTTGGCAAGAACACGCGCGCTTTATCAAATCTAAAATTCTAAGTTTTCTCTGGGAGTCAGGCGGATAAAATTTTAACACAAATCGCACAAATTATGAGATGATATTGGTAAATAGTTGAGGATAATCGTGGCACAAGAGCGCAAATATAGGGATGAGCGATAAGGGCAGGTGCGACATCCATAAAGAACAGCTGTAGCAGCTGTGTGGCCTGACAGCAACAGCTGCATCAGAGATCAGCGAGGAGAGGCAACTCTGCGCAGGGCAGAGTCGAGTATTGGCATGACAGTGAGGGACAGGCGAGTAACGCCTCAGAAAAAAGCTAGGGAGACATAAGGGAGATGGATAAAGCGCAGGACATACGATAATGATCTGTGATAAAAAAAACGCGAGATAAATTATGAGTCTTAATGGAAGATGAATAACAGACCAGGAAAGTTGGAGAGGAAATGCCCTCAACGAAATTTTTCGAAGAAAAACATTGAGACAAGTCGGGAAAACGAACTTGCGAAATAAAAATAAGAAAATGAATCTCTGTAGCAACACGAAATGAATATAATTTCGTTTTATTTCTCCAATCAGGCTAGCGAAAAATAAGCACAATTCATAGAAATTCTTCAACACGAATCAGATTCGCTGCAGAATTGTACTGAATTGAAAACGGGGTGAATGATCAGATTAAATATCAGTTTATGCCTCCCAAACCGCAACAAAGGGGGTTCCAAAAAAAGGAAGGAATCATTTATTATGGAGTTTAAGGGAACGCGGAGTCTAGGCACAAGTTACATCGAAACGGCCAGTTGAGAAAGAAGTTCATAAAACAAGACAGAAGTTGAAGAACAAAGTAAGTGCTGAAAAATAGGACAGTAGTGAACCGAAAAAAAGATGGTCCATAACATAACAAAAAACTATTCTATTTCAACAAAAGGAAGGCCAACCTAACCGTTAGCTCGGGACCTCACATATTCCCCTGGGAGCGCTGACTCACAAACATACAATAGTTGTACTTCTCTGAGGAGGAAAACTGAGTAAAATGTGGTGAGAGACACGATAGAAGGCAAAAGAATCTGTACGCAAGAGCCCGAGGTACAACGATTCCGAAGTCTTGCCAAATAAATACTCAGAGAATTAACTGGTTTCAACTCGAAGCAAAGTAAACTACATCAGAACGCAGACCTGATTCGCATCGCATTCCTACTCTATCAGAAGCTTAGATGAATGAAGCGAGTTTCAATGAACAAAATCCTGTCACCTACGGCTAAAATAATTTCTCAGCCCATCAGTTCAAGTTGTGTTTTCATAACACTTCATAACACAAGAGCCAAGAGCGTGGCTCAATTTTTTAGGTTTAACCATTCAATTTCATATGTATATTCAGGCAAGTGACGAGCTCTGCATTGGAGCCTGAAGTCCATTGAAATCATATCAACTAGATGATGAGCGTACCAAAGGCGACGTTAGCTCTCGAGACCTTCAACGAAGAACTAAGAGCCGGCAGATAGCGGACGAAGGAGAAAAAACTAAGACACGTACTTAGAGGGAGAACCAATGAAAGAAAAAATTTGTACCGCGAGACATTAAAAAGTGACTCGTCTAAACACGACGAATTATTCTGCATCCACCATCATACAATGGTGAAGAAAATACAACATAAGAACGGAGGATGGAGCAAAGAGAAAATTACTTCGATTCGCTTGAAATAATAAGAACTAAACATCGTTATACACGCACGCCATCTTCGTGTTTTCTTCAAGTCAAAAATGGATATCTTCACTCAATTGTATGGTATCAATGTCACAAACAATCAGGGATGGAAAAAACCCTGGGTTTTTAAAAAAAAAAACCCACGTGGTTTATTTTTGGGTTAAATTGTTTTTTTTTGGGGGGTTTTATTGGGGTTCTTTGGGCTTTATTGGGTTTTTGTAATACCTGTTTTTGTTTAAAAGAGTTATTCACACAGCTCCAGTTGCCTCTTTTCCAGATTTATACATATACACTTATTGAGTGAAAATTGTTTTTTGATTACTTCATTTTCAACATTATATTACATTATAATATGATTTATTACATTATATGAACAATATATGAATTAAGTTTGTCCACAATTAACATTTACCAATTACCATATGCATAGGGACATAGCTCTGCAGTCTGTAAAGATATAAGATGTGCAAAGAGAATTGCTATGCTTGTCAATTCATAGTAAGTTGTTTTAGCAGCAGACAGACGGAAGTCATGTGAGAGGGAAGCACCATGCAGATCATAAGTAACCACCACAAGCAACTTGAAGCAAGACAGCTGCACATCACTTAATAGTCATGCTTTTAATAACTTCACATGTGTATTGTGTGAGCTGGAGGGCTTAGCAGCGCAAGCCAAGTCAGTCAACCACACAGTTACATGTTACAACATGTAGTGACATGTCAAAATTTTTTTTTAAAAATTCACCAAAAAAATCACTTTTTGCAGTTCAGGATAGCAACAAACTCTAAAATGATTGGAAATAAATGCTATAACAGATTCTATTGTCAAATTTATTCCAGTGCAGCTTGAATGCTCACCATAGGCTAGTCATTTCTTTACTTTCTTACCCCATGATGGCTGCGGTCGTGTCTTACCCCCATCTGACTATAATTGTTACACTTATTTCAGGATTATTATTATTATACAAGAAAGTTTTAGCCTCCCTTAACCACGACAAAGATGTTCCAAGAGAGGAAATAGGAAGGCACCATTTAGTATGGAGTTGAGGGAAGGTGCACAGAAACAGTAAGCTAGGAAAGAAGTTCATGAAACAAGAAAAAAGTTGAAGAAGAAAGTAGTAGGTGCTGAAAAACAGGACAGCAGTGGACCGAAAAAAGATGGTCCGTAACAAAACAAAAACCTATTTTATTACAACAAAAGGAAGCATACCTAACCTTTAGCTCGGGCCCTCACATAGTCCCCCTGGGAGCGCTAATTCCCATAGATACAATACCTGTATCCCCCTGAGGGGACTTATTTCAGGAAAAAAATTCGTTTCAGGCAAAACTAAGAAACGAATGCAGTTTGACTATTTGAGAGTATAAAGACTTCGGAATTCTTCTTCTGTCTTCTAGACTAGACTGCTACTACAGTGCTACTGTATTTTTCTTTCTACATCTACTGCCATTTCATCGTTGTCCTCCACATCATAATCATTTGTGAGGTGGAGATATAATGAGACCAATTTCTGACAAATATTGAGACAGATATTGAACACAGGACACAGATATTGAGACAGATATTGAAGAGTGGTTGGCTGCGTACAATCCGGAGTTGATCGGTGCGATTTATTTGTATAAATTGAAGGACTCCAACATCTTCCCAAAACACATGTTGAACAAGAATATCACTAAGGCAACGACTCCTCGTTGATGGTGGGATATTCAAGACATGAAACAGCAGAAAATGCAGATTCCTGAAAAAACACTGGCAGAGGGTTTCTGCCAGTTTATAAGCAATCTTCATTCTTGCTTCGCAAGTTCAGGATCCATTGAGAGAATTTTTTAAACATTTGGAATTGTGTGGAATAAATTGAGAAATAGATTAGGATCGGAACGCGCACAAAAATTGGTCTCATTATATCTCCACCTCACAAACGATTATGATGTGGAGGACAACGATGAAATGGCAGTAGATGTAGAAAGAAAAATACAGTAGCACTGTAGTAGCAGTCTAGTCTAGAAGACAGAGGAAGAATTCAGAAGTCTCTATACTCTCAAATAGTCAAACTGCATTTGTTTCTTAGTTTTTGTTTTTTACTTTGGAAATGGAACTCATTGAAATATACTAGTCCCTCAAGTTATTTGTGATTAGTGTTTTTCTTATTTTATTTTTATAGTGGTGTTTTTTTCAATATTTCTTGTCATAGTCATGCAAATGCCTTGAACAAATTTTTGCCGATATAAATATTTAGCTCATTTTGATTCTATAAGCTTGAAAACAAGTGAAATTTAAATAGCACTAATAAAACCCAAACAAGCCCAAAAAACCCACTATTTAGCGTTTTTTTTAATATGTTTTTTTTGGCTTTTTTGGGTGGATTTTTTATGTGCCTACAATGCAAACAATAGGTTACACAATTTATTGTCCAGCGCACCATGAAATGGGCCTTCTTTACCATCCAATAATTTACAATACACTATCTCTTGCAGTTTTTTCGGACGACAATAACTCAACAATAGATCGCTCTTCGCTTGGACGAGCAGAACACTGACACCTAAATAAATCATAGTCATTTTTTTTTCGAGCGGCAATAATCCCAAGTTACGTCACACGAGGCGAAGTTTTTCTTAGTCGGTTCTCAGTGTACCATGACCCAACGGCAGAGGCAAGAACAGGTGCATACAAAATCCCCTGACAGTTCCCCCATCACACGTCAGGCAGGATGCTTTCTGTAACAACTGATTACTTTCTTGGGCATCATGTTTGGGGGCTTAATTAAATTCTTCATAATTTAGAAATTAGGACCACATACAGGGCTTTTATTACTACAAAAAGACGCTACATTGACGTTTTATCAATTCCTTTAGAGATTGTACCATTGAATTTTCACATTCTATTGTAATAGTAGTGAGTAAATTTCATGGCCTCGGTCCGCACAGCTCGCTACGCCAACGAAAGAAAGCGTGAAAACCAATCATTATGAGGAGAAAATGTGAAATGGACAAACAAAACGAAGACGCTCGCTCACGAGGTTGGATGCGCGGTACGCCGGCTTTCCCCACAACATGAAAAACGAAAATGAAGCGTAGCGCCTGCTAAACAACATCTATACACCCTCAACCCAACTTCTGCAACAATAGTTGCCTATTCTTGTGATAGGGTTCCTAGAACAAGGGCCATCGAAGTGGCAATCTGCGCTTGGCTCTACTGTGTATTACACAATCGCGAGAGGCCAAGCGCGAGTGTTCATGAGAAAAACAAAAAAAACAGATTCTCTTATCTTAACAGATGAAAAATTTAAGCTGAAAAAATAGGCAGCGTCTCTTCTTCCAAATTCGACGTAAGCATTTTTTCCTCATTCTCTACTAAACTGTTTTGAAGAAATTCAGGCACTGAGTAAGAAGAGACACATAAAACCTTAGAAAACCTTACACGAAGAAGAACTTCATCTATATATATCGTTGCAGTAAACTGATCTAAAGCAACCAGGGAGCCAATGGTTTGGTGGAGCGCTGTATCACCTTGTGTTCTAGAGGGCAAAAATGATGAGTAATGTTAAAGAAGCTTAGTCTCGGCCAATAAATTAGAGTGTGACACGTCATAAGTTTAGTTTGACAGCAAATATTCCCTAGTGCATCAGCATTTATCCTTTGCAATGAAAACACCGACTGTGAAGTCAGTAACACTGCTGATAGTGAAATAATTGTACGTTGTACATGTCAGTAATCCACAGCTCGGTACACAGGCAAAGGAAGGCGTAAGCATCTCAGATTAGATAAGATCTTAGTTTAAGCCTCACTAAACGCAACAAAGGCGTTTCAAAAAGAGGAAGGAGGACGGCATCATTTAGTATGGACTCGAGGGAACGCGGAATCTATGCACAAGGTGCATAGATTAGAAACAGTAAGTTGAGAAAGAAGTTCATGAAACAAAATGAAAGTTGAATAAGTGGAAGGCGCAGAAAAACAGGACAACAGTAAACCGAAAAAAATGGTCAGCAACATAACAAAAAATTTAATCTACTAGTACTTCTATAAAGGTAAGGCCTACCTAACCTTAAGATTAGATTAGTCGTTATTTTTAGCCTCCCTACCCAGCAAAAAATGCGTTCCAAAAAGAGGAAGGAGGAAGGCACCATTTAATATGGAGTTAAGGGAACACGGAATCTACACATTATTATTATTGTTATTATATAAGAAAGTTTAGCCTCCCTTAACCACGACAAAGATGTTCCAAGAGAGGAAAAAGGAAGGCACCATTTAGTATGGAGTTGAGGGAACGTGGAATCTATGCACAAGGTGCACCGAAAAAAGATGGTCCGTAACAAAACAAAAACCTATTTTATTACAACAAAAAGGAAGCCTACCTCACCTTTAGCTCGGGCCCTCACATGGTTCCCCTGGGAGCGCAAATTCCCATAGATACAATAGTTGTATCCCCCTGAGGGGGGAATCTACACAGAAAGGCATGGAAACAGTGAGTTGTGAAAGAAGATTATGAAACAAGAACACAGTTGAAGAGGAAAGTAGTAGGTGATGAAGAACAGGACAGCAGTGAACCGCAAAAAGAGGGTCCTTAACATTACAAAAACATTTTATTTCAACAAAAAAAGAAGGCCTACCTAATTCTCAGCTCGGGCCATGACATTTTCCCCCTGGGAGCGCTAGTTCCCATAGATACAATAATTGTATCCCCTGAGGGGCCTAACCTTAAGATCGGGACCTCGCATATTCCCCTGGGAGCGGTAGTTTCCATAGATACAATAGTTGTATCCCTCCTGAGGGGTGTGTAGCTCAGGTTTCCAATATGTTTCAGAGGCTCCAAGTCCGGAGATGCGCTGCAGAACAATCCTTTTTACCTCACCTCAGGGCTGAAAGGTCATAAAAGTTGCCAGTTTTGAAGCCAGTACCAAAAGCCACAAAAAATTGAATTACTAAGCTATTCCACCAGGAAACGCATGGGCTAAAACCGGATATAGCGTGACACAACGCTGAAAATCGTACAACAATAGTCACAGTTGCTAACTTTTTGAAGTAAAAAATCGTGATCTCTAATGAAAAACTCTATCAGTCTAATTGATGAAAGCTCCAATTAACCTAGTTCGTCAATTCCTCATTTTTTGAGGAATATTTCAAACCAGTTAAATACGGACTTCTATGCAAGCTCATTTGCTAGATGCCACTGAAAGGAGTCCGTTTAAAATGAAGACTTCACTAATTATTGAACGATATTTCTGAAAGGGACTAGGTTTGTTTGGTCGGCTTAGCTTCTAATGACGGGTGCGTAGGACCCGCAGGAGACCGACAAAACGAATACCAGTACCAGCCAACAGTGGCGTATTGAGACGAATGATACCCAGCCGGCAACAGCAAATAGCTCGAGTGTCGTTACAGCAAGGAGAAGAGGCCTCATTATGCGCAGCTCATTAAAATCTCGCCAGGGCAAATTGAACGGCCTTTCAAAGTGAAGGGATTGTTATACGAGAAAATTTGCAACGCACCGTGGGATGTCAAAAGGAAACAATCACGCTCAGTCAATGCAAAAGGAGCTAATTGACATTTTTCCCTGCCATACAGAAAGAGAATTTTCAGGTTCGTACTAAAGAATGACGCCGAAAAAACTGACCAGTAGAACAAAAATTACTAAAGTCGAAACATCAATTCATTCGAGAAGTGACAGATTAGATTAGTCGCTAGTTTTAGCCTCCCTACCCAGCAAAACATGAGATCCAAAGAGAGGAAGGAGGAAGGCACCATTTAGTATGGAGTTAAGGAAACGCGAAATCTACGCTGAAAGGGCATAGAAACAGTAAATTGTGAAAGAAGATTATGAAACCAGACCAAAGTTGAAGAAGAAAGTAGTAGGTGCTAAAAAACAGGACAGCAGTGAACCGAAAAAATGTGGTCCTTGATATAACAAAAACATATTTCAACAAAAAAAAGCCTACCTATCAGCTCGGGCCCTCACATTGTCCCCCTGGGAGCGCTAATTCCCATAGATACAATAATTGTATCCCCCTGAGGGGTCGAGAAGTGACAACAGACCAAACATGATCGCTCAACAAGCGAAGAAAAATTAGTCGAGGAAACGATATTTAAACATTTTTCATAAAAAAAAATCATATGAAAAGCACAGCCATAACCTCATCGCGAAGACCGTCCCCAGAAAGCACAACGTCTCCAAACTTAGCCCACCATCGTCTAGCCCCGAAGGGTAATGACGAATCTTAGATTCTTCGTCGCAGACAAAACCTCCTTAATAATAAAGACCGCAAATTTCTATTCCACGTCAGAACACTCTAATTTGTCCCTCAGAAACGCAAGTTTCCCCCGCACCAGCATAATATTTAGCCCAGCCTACGCACTCCATCAAGTCGCATGCTCACCGTCAAATCCCAGATTTAATCTCGGCTCAGCCAGCCACATTGAGCACAAAAAAGTAAATAAAGTGACGTCAATTCATATCAATAATTCACGAGCCGCATAAGCAAAAAGTAAATAAAGCGAGCTCTCACAAGTTGGCATCGCAAGACAAGAGCCCAATAGATGGCGCGCACGCGGTGGTTTTGAAAAAAGCGTCTTTTTAATAAGAATAAATTCAGATTCCAAGGCCTACATGGACATATTTTCAGGGAGGATGATGAGCGATACACCATCAGCTAACGCAACTGGGAGCGAAGGCATTTTTTCAGGAGTGAGTTGAACGAGAAAAAAATGTCAGCAGGAAGTTCGGCGGTGGGAGAAATAAAAAAAGGAAGCACAGATGGTGAATTCATTTCAGAAATAGGTGGACGATAACCTTGAACGCGATGATGTCAGCAGCGCACGTAAAAAATAGAGAGAAGTTTTACAGAAGACGAGTGAGTTGGAAAAGAGCACTTTAACCACCATCACACATCAAAAATGCACCTGAAAAACGATGAGTGCTTAAATTCTGGTTAGAACAAAAACGAGTTACTAAAGCTAGATTATACTTTTCAAATTCCAAATAAATACGAACTGAGCAAAGGTTTTTACACTAGTAATATTTTTGAGATGTGAATTATCCCACAAATATATTTCCCCATATCCGTGAAAACGAACGAATCAACTCGAATAGTTTCCAAGAGACCTGAGAGGCTCAAACGAGCGTCAGGCAGAAGCCATAAAAATTAATTAAATGGCTTTAAGAGCACTGCGAGAATGACTGTCACGAATCAAATGCATAATTAAGTGCAAGTTGTCATATCAAGTGCCAGACAGCACAGAAGTGAAAAAAATTCCAAGGATCGACTATACATCACAAATTTACACGCAGTTTAGCAATAGAAGACTACATCGTGTGATAAATCATGTAAATTAGCACATAAAACCTGTAGCTGAGCGTAACGCTCTATTTTAGGCAAGAAAGAAAGGTACGATTTGTGATGGCGAACACCCCAGAGCGGCACGTATCACTCGGAGACTACTGAACAACGCCAGCACTGGATTTGGCCAAAAATACGTGAAGGGTTTTGTTAGTTCGTGCGAGAGCCGTTTGTTTCATAGCACTAATGCCGTACAAGACACCCCCCCGAATGACCCCGGAGAATATCAAGGCACGAGACGAGGTAAGAACTTTCGCGGACTCGTAAGCCGAGGGAACCTGAGGGAAATACGTGAAGGGTAGCGTTATCTCGTGCCCGAGCCGCCAGTTACCACTAATGCCGTACGAGATCCCCCGTATGACTGGAGAATATCAAGGCACGAGACGAGGTAAGAACTTTCCCGGACTCCAAAGCCGAGTGAACCTGAGGGAGGAGACGCTAGCTGGCGGAGTTGACCGGTGATTTTTGGATGCAGGTGAGGCAGGAGAGGTGGAGTGGGAGGAACAGGGGCTGCAGCGAGGTGAGGCGAGGCAGGCACTCGGTTGGAGGTCACACTAAAGCCGAGGTGTCGGCCCTGTTCCGCCGTCGCTCCAGCTTCCGAGTTTTATATCCGTCGCATCTGCTGCCCAAAAAGCTTCAGCCAAACAAAGCGCGTTTGTCTCGCTTCATCACCGCTGCTTCATACATCAAATATCAACTCAAACGCGTATTTCACGAGTTTATTTTCCCTCTTCGTTCAGATAAATGCAGGTTTACGGCTTTCAAACAACGCAAAAACTATTCTCTTCACCAGCAGGCTTACTCCCATCCTAAACCTGATACAATTCCTTCTTCTCCCACGAACATACAATGTTCAAATATCATTTCGTGCAGTGAACACGAAAAACAGTTCGTAGGACATAACAGAATCAATACTGCGATGGTTATCAAAATACTGCACTGCTTTCCAGCGTTGAAAACTTCATTTGAGCAATTCAATGCTGGAAGCGTTGGTTTAAACAAGCGTTTTCCCGAGATTAATTGTTGATCAGTTCTCCCAGCTAAACCCTTCCAACAAGTAAGCTAATTGGCCATAACGATATCAATCTCCTTCCTAACAACCATGCTTAATTGAGAATCAATAGTTGGTTCACAGCGTAACAAAGAATTTAAAATTTTCCTAACAAAATTCACAGGATTTCATTCCATGGAAGCCGTGGTGAGAGTTCCCAGAACAGGGCGGGCCCACGTCGGACGTGAGAGAAAAGTAACGCTTTGCCGCCGGTAAGTTCAGAGTAAACAATATCGCTTCGGAAAACTTGGCCATGGCTTGAAAAGTAACGGACGCTGATCGCATCGCATTTATAATAAAGCGAAAAAAGTTAGATTGAGTGGAATAAAAAAATGGCTTATAGTCGCAGCGGGAGCCAAAAAGTTCGTCACCATGCAAGTAAATCAGTTTTCTTTCGAACGCTGCGAGCAAACAAAAATGGTCAAATCAAAGGATAACTTAATAGAAATAACACGCCATTCATTTCTAATGATGAGTTCAGTTAAATACAGCACTAAATATTGCATGGTTTTTATGAATTAATAACGAGGTATTTCACTACTAAGTACATCATTTAAGAATGTAATAGTTTAATGATAAAGGACTGACTTGACCACCAAATTAAGAAAGATTCAAAATCTCAAACTAATTATCTAGCTCACTGCAAATTAACTAGACCTCTGCTCGTAAAACTATTGAAAGTCTAGTTCACTACACAGACAGCTAAAGAAAAACCAGCAAGCATATCTCAAGGAAAAAATTATGAATAATTTTCTACGCGCTACACCAAAGCTATTTGGGCAGAAAACTGTTGCCTAGAAATCCACGCAAAAAAACCCATCAAATGGAGTAGCTTCCATCAAATAAACATCAATTCGTTCATATAAGGTAGTAAAAAATGAGCACGTCGTTTGAAAACTGTAAAATTAGCAATAATAAAACGTTCAATTCAAGATTTTATCATTAACTTCTCACTAAACGAGGAAAGTTACGGTTCCCACTCAGTCATGCATTCTTGATTATCGGTGCTTCAAATCTGCATCACCAAGAAAACTTTCTGAGTTGATTTTACCAGCTAAAAAAAATTAAAGCTATTCCGGGCAAATTGGAAAGGCTCTCGCTATGACTAAGATGAGAAATGAAAGGGTGAAAGTGCGTATGGATGGAAATCAATATTGATAGAAATTCGTCAAGCAGACAGCAAAATAATTCAGCTAAAAAATATGCACAAAATAACAGTTGTAAATCCGTAACTGCATGCATCGCTTAACCCATCGATAGAGAACATTGTGAATTTGAAGTATAAAGAACGAAGTCGTAAACGTAAAACGTTAATGTGTAAATAAAATGCAATAGGAAGTCGCTATCCGATCAAAAGTTATTATGGAAAGTCCCTGTCCAACCAAACAAATTATGTGAAGTCTTCATGTACCCAAAAACTCTCATCTCAACACACTGAAACGAACCATGAAGCGAGAAAGCAACGAGAAGTAAATCCTGGCCATTTAGAAGCAACAACAGGGTTAGCGCTCTCTTACCTCCGTTGTATGTACTAAGACAAGAGATGCAAGTCACTCCTAAGCGTGTGTCTCTAAAGGTTAATTAAACTGAATGTCACTGAATGATACGCAGTGTACAGGTTTTGAATTCTTTAGGAAATCTGAGTAAGCGATATGAAAACATGGGTCATTCTTAAAAAATTTTCATAATAAATATTTTGAAAAATAAATGCTATTTTACATGATATGAATAGCGAACTAAGATTTGAAGCAATAAGAACACGTAAACAGTTACTCTCAAGGAAATGTTACGACTTGTAAATGTACAATACTTTAAAATATGTATTGAAGCATACATTTTCAATTGAACACTTTAACCGCAACTACTAAATATTAAGTTCAACACCAAACTCAAATTAAAAGTCAACTGCAGCGCGCGATGTTGAAAATAGCAAACATGAACTGGATCGTGCCTTCATTTAGCTTTGATTAAGTATTTATGGAAATAGTGTTTGTGACTACTTGTCGGTCTGCAGCGTTGTGAAAATTACCTCCGTGTACCACCGGTGGGTCACGCTGCGGTCAAAGTGTTAATTATTGGACATAAGCAAATGGGTAAAATATGCTAAGGAATCATCCCAAATCCAATCACATACATGTTTGAAACACCAGCATCAGGTAGGTTTCACAAGTCCTGTGCATTTCGATATATTTTAGCTTTTCCCTAAAATTTCGACAATACGAGTTAATAATGGGAACGCTGTGGGCGTTAGGAAAATTTAGAGAAAACTTAGAGACTGTTACACATTAAAATGTCAGAAAACACTTATTGGGTGAAGACAGCGACGCAATCTTAGGATGTAGATAGCGACAGCACCGAGGGAACGTTACGCGATCCATCTCCAACACAAAACAAAGCCTGGCCCTCACGTCTAGAACAAAATAAAATGGGGCAAAAAGCGGCGAAGTATGCAATCAAGTCGAGGGCTGATCGACAGCGATGTGTCGCCGTCCAATAAAGCTCAATAAAAATCCAAGTTCCTGCAGCCTTTGAAGTTCCACTGCGTGAGGACACTTCCGTTAGAAGTATGGGAGCGGGGCACCAGTTGCCTGAGCGGCAATCAGGACAGGGGCCTGATATTCAACCAATTTACGCTGAGGTTGCTGTTCAGCCGCCAGCGCCACCTCTAATAAGTGAACTTGACTACGCTACGTACTGTACTCAGTAGCGTAACTAACCCGCTTACACTGACTGGACACCGACATGCGTATTTACGTAGAAGAATTGACGCTACCGAACGGCTGAATCGCTGAAAGGACGTAAATGCTTTGAAAACAGAGATCCAGGTCAGCAGCATTCACGCGTGTGGAACTAATTATGAGTCTCAGTAAACCTGGGGACATATAAAAACAAAGGTAAACTCGACAAATTCGCACAAAAAAAGTATAACATGTGAAGAGGCCTCAAACAGCCCTCTACATCTGCAATGGTTGAACATCATGTGTGGATGCACTGATTAATGCAAAATTAATACCCAATTCAAAATGTCATTTTTATTTAGGAATGATTAAAAACTTGAAATGAACGTACCGGTCTTGCAACAAAACTGCCAAATCAGAAAAAAAATACTTGGAAAAACATGTAGTTAAGTTATCACATATATACAAAACACAGATACAGTGAAAGATACAAAACATTAAGACAGCGATCATGAATCATTGAAAATATTAACGATGTTACAAGAGTAAATCACTTATATCACCAAATAGATTAAATGTTAGTGAACAGAGCTGGCAAACACTTTGGTAATCATTGATGCTTTGAAATAACAGTTCTTTCTCTAATTGATACCACGAGGCCTAAAAGAAAGCATATAACTGCAATACACGTACAACATAACTACATCGACGCCTCTTGGACGAAAAAATCAAAGTGAGTTCAGATGTGTCCTTCGATCATCAACTGCATGAAGCAGACACAATACTACTCAACGCAATGAAGATATGAAAGCTAACATCAGATTTTTCAAATAAGCTACTAGTCGCTTTGGAAAGATCTAAGCTCAAAAACGAGCCCTGAGTGAAAGTTTCAATAGTGTCTTTGAGTTATTCAAAATGGAATTAATTTGTCAATGCGACAGCATTTACCAAGTACTGACAAGCTGGCTTTTTAGACATATCTGATCCGAGGCTAGAAGCATCCCTATTGGATTATCACCATTGTCACCTACGGCGGCTACTTACACTTTGAAAATGTTCAAATTCAATTGAAAATTGCTCACGTAAAGCGGTGACTCGGAGATATTCAAACGTTTATTTGACGTACGTTCGGGTAAAAAAGTCCGAAATAAAAAGTCATCGTCCGAAAATTTATCAAATTTATGTGAACTGAACGGCGCTTACATCAAGAGGTTTTGCGAATCCATTGTACCAGGTGGTAAGCACAATTTAGCCAGAGGGATTTTAGTTGTTCAAGAAGAAAAACTGCGAATGAAACAAGTAACTTCTAGCACCACAAATATCTATAGGAGCTAGTGACAAGAGCTGGCGCTGCTCTCAGCAAAATCACAATAAAAGAACAAAAGGGAACACGCCCATATAAGCCGCTCTCGTCTTGTTGACGAATCAATGAGCACAAGAAAAATACATTCAAGTGGTAACTGGGCGTGAGCAACTACACCAATATGCAAAATATCCGATTTCAAATCCTAAATCTACTCTGGCACGATCTTGAAAAAAGCATTTAAAAAGTTTCAAAACACAAAGTTCAAACATAAGTGAAAAACGCGAGTCTAAAATGAAATGAAATGACATGAGCGACTGACCTGGGAGAGCGCCTCACTGAGTCCGGCAACAGCAGTAACACCTGCACAACGGAAACCAGAGTTAATGCATACATTGAGGACACGCAAGTACGGCGCCAATTGGCGCTATGCCACAAAATTTGTGCGCGACTGAATCACATCAGATGCAGAGAAATCTTACTGTCAATATAAAGATGGAGATAATCAAGAAACGCAATAGCTAAAACGATCATAACTTGAAGGCAGTTAAGTATAAGAGGCTTCTTTATTTAAAGAAACAACAGGTGACACAAAAACAGTCGGGAAAAGCTCGAAAGTGAATAAATTTGTAAAATCGTGGCTCTACTAAGAACCGAAGCGAAAACCTAGCAGACTCAATCCTACACATCTGGAAATCCTAAAAAAAAGTCACGCGCATACAACACCACTTTGTAGCGCTGCAAGGATGCCGTAAAATTCAGACGTGGTGAAACACAAAACTCGCAGCTAATCTCGATGACCTAAGCGGTTACAAAAAAGTGAGAAATGAAACTAGTCAAGCAGGTTAAAATTTTAATGGGCAGTACACCAACTAAAACCGTTTTAATACAGGAAAAAAGGTGTGCTGCTGAGTCATCGACGCTCTTTGCCAGAAACTGATTAAGCTACAGGCAAAACATTAAAACTGGTGATCGATAGTAAAGTAACCCTAACAGAATAACGATTCACTGAATGACGTTTCACACGCGCGAAATAATAACGGTACAATCGAAAAATTGCGATTTCAAGTTCAACCAAGTGTAATCTCATCAATCAGAAAATAAAACCAGTAAACAACCGGCGAAAACAAATGACTCTAAACACGGTGAAATTGTGATGGCAGGTTCGCTGGGTGTATATTGTTTGGCCAGCCGCAGCAGTTCGCGTCCATGCGACACCTAAAAACACGAAAGCGGGATACTTTACTACCCAGGGTTGCGGAGTCGGAGTCGGAGTCGGGAGTCGGAGTCGCCGGAGTCGGATGTTTTAGGGTGGAGTCGGAGTCGGAGTCGCTTCTCTGAAGTGTGGTGGAGTCGGAGTCGGAGTCGCTACTCTGAAGTGTGATGGAGTCGGAGTCGGAGTCGGAGTCGCTTTTCCGAATGTGGTGGAGTCGGAGTCGGAGTCGTTCATTCGGATGTGGAAGAGTCGTGGTTGGAGTCGCTATTTTTTGGTGTCTTCGATTCTAATTTTTGCTTAAAATTATTTATAATTCTTTAAAACTAAAAGTAAACCGAAACAGAGTTAGAATGCTTTGCTGAAAAATCTAAGAAATACGCAATGTTTTCGTTGATTGTTTTGTTCTAAGTTTGAAACAGCGTATTTATTCCTATCACCTAATACCGTCATGTTATCTAGTCATTGAGGGTTTGCACAGATATATATGAGAAACCTACGAGTGCGAAATATAATTTTTGTACCCAGCATTAATGTATATTTTGTAGTTAAAAGCAGGAATTAGTAATTGAAAGCATCGCAAATTCATTCTGTATATTTCTGTTTTGTTCATTTTTCCTTCAATTAATACATAGGAACAGGAAAATAGTAGTAAATGTGTTGCAAGTTACTTGCAGAACATTTCAGCTGATGCAATACATTGTACTCACATAAAGAGTGGTAACTCTGTATGCTCAAAATGATGCATTGATTGATAATGATCATAAACATTTCTAGTCTTTTGGTTATGATTCATTGCCAATGAGTAGTCTTTGCCGAAACATGAAGCTATGGTCTAGTGCACAAAGACTTCTAGTTTTCAAGTCATGTTATCAAAATTGATATGGCTTCCGTGTTTTTAAGTCAAGTTAACATGTATTGATAATAAAAATTTCTTCTCATTTCTCAAGTTATTCCTTGAATGTAATTTGGTTCTTTCAGAGTTATATTGTTTTTCACTATTTCATCATCATGTTTAATTTTTATCTTCGTATCACTCCCCAGTTTCTAAGTTAGTATACGCTGAAATGCAGAATTTTATAATTATGTTGATACATTTTAAAAAACTGAAATAGTATTCGTTTTGTAGCATTATGTAATTAATTACTTCTTGTTAAGGAAGATTTGGAAATGTTGTAAGGTTATCTATATCGGCATTGAGACACTTGAAAAAAAATATAAATACGATGTAAGCGAGCTGCAATGAAAATAATTACCCACACCAGCAAAAACTTCACTTACAGTCACACACACATTGTAACTGAAAACAATGCACTATCTCAGCTGCAATGGTTTTTGCATTTATGCGATAGTACAAATTCTCTTGCTGGAAACGTTTCAAATTGCTCCAAAAAACACGAAATGAGAAGAACCTGGGCGTTTATTAAAATAACAAAGTGTCCAATACAAAGTAAAAAGTTAGACGAAAATAAGAGATAGTATCATAATACACGCAAAGAAGCTAGAAGTGACTTTTATTCGTAAAAAAAACTTTCCGAAAACGTCAGGCCCCTGCAATGAAAGCAAAACAACTTTTGCTTATTATAGCCGAAATGTAACATAGTGTTGAGCAATAATATGACACCTTTTCTGCATTGTTACCCTGCATAGTGTAGATACAAAGAAGAAAAGGCAGTGTGCAAATCTTACCTACCTTATCTACACGTATATCATAATTTTGGGGATTTGAAGCATAGTCATTGAATTAACTAATATAATTTCACTGAATTAGTGCATACTTAGTAATAAAAAACTGTTGATGCATATCTATGCTTCTCAGTGTAGACAATGCCTACATTACCTACTCAGAAAACACTTGTCAGTAATTTACAGGGTGTTTCAGATTCAGAATAAGAGGCAAAAAATTGCACACCAAATAGAAGATATCCAAATAAAAACTTTTTCTTCCATAAAATTTTCCGAAGAAAAAGACATTGAGATATTAGCAGCTTATTGTTTTAAAGGGTGAAATTTAATGAATAAACTACTCGCAATATTTATTTTGAATTTATGTTGATCGGGCGAAATGTGCTAGTTACAAGACCTCCTAGATCTCCTGACATGACTCCACTCGGTTTCAATTTTTGGGGACACGTGAAGAGCCTTGTTTATGCTACACCCATTGGGTCTGAGGAAGATCTTGTGGCCAGAATTGCAGTGGCTGCAGGTGAGATACCTTAATGCCAGACGTTTTTCCTAATATTCGGCAGCCGTTAAGGCTAACATTCGAAAAGTGCATAGATGTAGGTGGAACACATTTTGAACAATTTTGTAAAGTAAATTCAAAATCAATACCGCGAGTAATTGTGCCGTTAAATTTAAACCTTAAAAACAATAAACACATAATGCCTCCCAACCCCGATTTTTTGGGTGAAAATTTCATAGGACAAAAAGTGTTTATTTGGCCATTTTCTACTTGATGTGCAATTTTGTACCTCGTTTTCTGAAACACTCAGTATACATAATTGTGTACACGACTCGTCAAATGACGGGATTCGATATTGTCTGTATAGAAATCTTCCAGATGTGGACCATAAAGAAATATTTTCATCCTAATATCACCCGCGATTAAAATATTCTAATACTTGATCACTGGTGAAACTGGCATCACAGATACAGTAGTTAAGTATCTCTAAGAGCGTGAAAGGGAGACAGATCAACCAACAAAGACGAACAGCCAATTTTGTTTGTCCAATGAAATTTCCTGTTGAATATTTTCCGTATTTCTGATGGCGGCTTTGTGGAGGAAAAAGTTTTCTTCAGTTGGCCTCTCTTAGTTCACAGACAAGAATTTGAAACTGATGAAATTAGATCTTTTTGTTCGTTGTTTTTTGTTTTGCAGCTGCATATTTTTTTCCGGTTTTTGTGTTTAAATTTAACTTTCTATAAATAAGCATGTTTGCGCTTCTAGCAGACTGCATTAACCTTAAATAGCTTTAATTAACATTACTTGTGACGCTTTGGCGTTCACTCATTAAATTATCTTTGAGCTTGCTCTGCTTGGGCAGAATGTCTTCCTTTTAATAAAAGTGGGTCTGGTACCTCTAACTTATTTCTATTGCGTAAAAAGCAGTCTCTTTCTGCGACTTGAACTCCTCGACCCGGCTTTTGCAGCCTCTTGAATAGGCACTTACTATTCAAGGTAATTAATTGTCAATTAATTGTTAACATCTTAGTGCTATATGTAATCTTACAATAAGATACGATATTCACCTAGTCGGCGACCGGACATCTTAAAACTCTGTATCTCTCTACTCAGAACGCCTCTAAAATTTCCTACCGGAGTACCGTGCTGATGACCGGCCGCGTCCATTGGGTGTCTTCTATTTTTAGCGAGTATCGTTTTAAAAACTAACCTTACGTTAAAGAAGATTTTCGGTCTTCATTTTAAAGGAATTCAATAATAAAAATTTCGCAGAGGACGCTCCTGTGCGTACTGTTGGAATCCTCAAGATCCACCTAACTTGGGTACGGTTTCTCTTTTTGCGTATCTCGGGAAACGACTTGCTGTTGTTCCCTTGAAGTTCTTCTGTATTTGAAATAAATGTTCGACCAATTTCTCTTAAGTTTTAAGTCCTAAAACTTCATTGTACTAACATAGAAGAGATTACGCTCACGAAATAGCTAAACCTACTTATTAATTTGTTCAAAGGAGACACTTGACCATTTATTGTATAAGAACAATCAATACTATACTGCGTGTCCCACAAAAATGTCCCGGACTTTTTAATTGTTAATATCTCCGCTTAAATTAACATATTTTAATTGTCTTTTATTTACAATTTATTCAATTTGGTTTCCTTTTGAAATAATATAAGTTTTTGAAAATCAGTTGAATAAACTTCAAGGTGATCAATTTACTGAAAGGGGTAGAAAAATTGTTCAAAGGGAAAGTTTTAAAAACAACACTGGTGTTCTTCTTCATTCCTCAATACCTACTGTTGAGAATAATTTCATAACGATGTATCGTACATACAACTAAGTATTTAAACCCTCTGAGAGGTTTCAATTTTCAAGTGTTCTCAATAATAGTGTTTCAAGGACTGATAGAAAACGGTGGAATAATGGGTAAAACTCTTCGTTCAATGGTGGCTAGAAGTAATACTTGCCTTGAGAGAAATGGAAGGTATGTCGTTAAGGTTATATAAGGTAATGATTTGTTACTCCTTAAAATTTTTGTGTGTTCAGTTTTATGGAAACTACAAAATAAGGAAGAATATCAATATTGTTTTACAAACTTTTCATTTGAACAATTAATTTTTCTACTCCTTTCAGTAAATTGGACATTATAAAGTGGTTATTCAACCGATTTTCAATAACATAAATTATTCGAAAAGGAAACAAAATTTACTACATTGTGAACAGAGGCAATTCAAATGTGTTAATTTAAAGCTGAGATATAATTAATTAAAAATCGGGGACATTTTTACAGGACACCCGATATAATAAAAAACCAGGTGTCCGTCAATGATAAGTACATGTTCTCGTGCGTTATTTCCCGTATCTCATTACAATGGGAATCTGCTTGCTTGGACAGTATCATAAATACATACATACATACATATACCGGGCTTATCCTCCCTATGGGAGGGTAGCCGACAGCAGGCCACAATCCCCACACTTAGTCACTAGGAGGCGAGAGAGGCAGCACTGGCTGCACCTGAACTGCTAGGATCAGCAGCAGCCCAGCACAACCACCTCCCACAGTCAGGCCCGACAGCCACAGCTGGTTTACCCCGACCGCTTCATTGAGTGCAGCCCCTCCCCCCGCACATGACAGGTCAACCCCATCACAAGCGGGCAGCTTCCAGTAACGCGTCAGAAATAAAATTACCTCCCTATACACTGCTCCCACGCACTTCTGTCCGCAGCCATCCCTCTCGCCACGTCCACAGTCAGACCCCTCTCATACAAAGCACGTCTCACCCCATCCATCCAACTCATCCGTGGTCTACCTCGCGCTCGAAGACCACTCACTTCTGACATATATATCTTTTTCACCAGCCGCTCAACATTCATTCTTTCAACATGCCCAAACCATCCAAGCACTTTTTCATCCACTCGCCTGCTCAACTTTTTGATAACACCAGTCTGCCCCCTAACCAACTCATTCCTGATCCTATCTCTTCTAGTTACTCCATACGTGCTCCTCAAACACTTCATCTCAAACACATCCAACTTCCTCCTCTCAGTTGCTCTCAACCCCCAGGACTCTGCTCCATACAACAAAACTGGCACAATCAATCTTTCATACAGTCCCCTCTTAACATTCATACTCAAACTCCTGCATTCAAAAACTTTCCTCATTGCACCCAATGTCTTACAACCTTCACTCACTCGATGCTTCACTTCTACTTCCATACTATCCTTAACAGTCACATCCGACCCGAGGTACCTAAAATGCTCTACCTCCTCTAAAACTTCCCCATTCAACCTCACATCCAAAGTTCCAAACACTCCACCTCTTGAACATCTCATCACCTTACTTTTATTCACATTTACCCTCAATTTCCGCCTTTCGCACACTCTACCAAACTCTGTAACCAGTCTCCAAACTCAGTATCATAAATACCATCGAAATATGAAAAACCAGGCATCTGCTCACTTATGTTTATAAGTAGAAACCATTGCGTGAAAATCGAATCAACTGTCAAGAAAATGCGGCTCATCGCATTTAAATTTCAAAGGCATTTAAATGCTTAAAAGGTATGGCAAATTTTTTAAAAACCTCTTGCGAACAATAATTTAAATTACAATTCAGATAGGTATTATGTTATACAATTTGCTTGGTTGTTGTGTGCGTTTGTGACGTTTTTAAATATGCTTAATGACCGTATCTGTGATACGAGTTTTACCAGTCACAAGTATGAGAATACTGTATTTTAATCGCGGGTACTATTACAATGGATATATTTGTTTGC
This sequence comes from Morinoia aosen, assembly GCA_030386875.1. Lineage (NCBI taxonomy): Eukaryota > Metazoa > Arthropoda > Malacostraca > Amphipoda > Talitridae > Morinoia > Morinoia aosen. The sequence continues at coordinate 40,771,658 of CM059574.1, forward strand.
CATTTTATCTTGAGATTTTTTTAAAACGATACCATTGGATCCCGTCATTTTTGACCAATCATGTACACTAGTATCTTGATTATTAACAATCTGTAGTCAATTTAAAAGTCGTTCGATAATAAAGAATATAATGAACATATGCACAGGTTTCAACACCTGCAACCGTTTACTACTAAGAATGACTGTCATGTGTTTATTTATACGTTTTGTGTCACGCTGTTAAGAATAATTGATAGGAAAAAATTTGCACTGGCGGTCTTGGTTCCAGTTCACGGTCAATTAATACACTCATTTTCGTTGTGCAATAGCTCTATAATAAGTCACTTTCATCACAATTAGAGCGATCCATAGCCTTATATACTCAAGTTTGTATCGTGAATACCGAGTTCGGCGGGGTATTGCATATTACAATATGCTGTATTGTATATTACAATATACTGTAATGCAATGTACTGTATTGCATATTAAAATATACATACACAAGTTCGCAGTTGCTTTCAGTAATGCTGAATTTCTGTATCTCGGATACGACACGAATGGCTATAACTACTTCTCTTGCGGCTCAAAAATGCTGTGTTCTGAGTGTTTATTACTCTTATAAGAAATTTAAGTTACCTTTGGAATAAGCTGAAAGCATGGAAACTCCACTCAAACGAAAATTTGTTGTAGAAAGGTATTGAATCTCGTCATTTTTGACGGTGTGTGTACACTAGTTAAGAAATAAAATATTCATCTTATAAATTATGAATAGGTGAAGTTGGAGCCACAAAATTGTGAATAGGCGGAGTCGGTGTTGGAGTCGCCAAATTCTGGAGAAATGGAGTCGGAGTCGGAGTCGCCAAATTCTGAAAAGGTGGAGTCGGAGTCGCCAAATTCTGAAAAGGTGGAGTCGGAGTCGGAGTCGGAGTCGCAAAATTCTGGAAAGGTGGAGTCGGAGTCGGAGTCGGAGTCGCAAATTTATTCCACCGACTCCGCAACCCTGTTACTACCAAGCCATTTATGACCTCTAATTCCAATTTCAAATTTGAAAGCTATTCGCATACGCTTACGAGATAGATTTCATGACAAATAACTTCAAATTTAGTTCAAAAAAGAATATGAACAGAGCAGTCAGCCAGAAAAGCGATGCACGGAATAAATCAAACCCCAGCATGTCGAAAACGTGTGGTTTATGTTCCAGATTTGGCCACGAATGCGCATATTACATTTATACATACAGGCCCAACCCGCAATTACACGCCGAGAAGGAGCCGCAGAAAAATTGCTTGATGAACACAGCATTTCTAAACAAGGCGATGCAAAATGCTTAGCACAAAATTCCATGAATTCGACCTCAGAATTCCATATTTCTACCACTAGCATTATAACGCGATATAATAACACATCTAAGCACAAATAAGGAGTGCTCTTAGACCAAAATCGACTAACTTTGAGAAAAAACCCTGGAAATTGATCGGAGGGAATTAGCTCGATCAGGGAACATCTACGAGGTTGCCAACAGCAACCAAGAAAAGTCAAGTGGAGAGCGGAGAAAAAGCGCTCATCGAATTTTCACACCTAGCCCGCATAACGCCGTTATAAAACTTCAAGCTTAGTTTAAGCCTCCCTTAACACAATAAAGGTGCTACCGATAGAGCAATGCGCATTTAGTATGTAATTTAATGAAATGAGGAATCTATACACAACGTTTGTCCCCACGCTCTGCACATAGAAACAAAAAAATGTTGCAAGAAGAAAAACAAGATAAAAAATATTATACAAAATTGTACGGATCATAACGCCTCACGTGATTCGACTGCTGAAACAATTTACGTCACTCAAAACTTGGTGATTATCGGATATTTTTTGAATTGGAGCAATTAGCAGCTCGAGAAAATGAACCTAAAGTCTCATTCTGTTTTCACTAGTCGCAATTGAATGAAGAAATACCTGAAACAATGAATAATGCCAGGCAAATGGTTTTTTCTTCACCTCCTCCTGATAGTGTATGCTAAAAAGAGTTTTTCTTTCCTTCACGTCCAGGATGAACTCATCCCCAGATGCTAAGCATAATACCCGACTTCTGACAGAAAAGCATGCAAATGATTCTTACCGTACTCATTGCTCAGCTAAGTAATCGTTCCTGAACTGAACGTAATTTTTTCAGTGAGGTGATCCTTCTTGGTCTTAAGCACTGCTTTCAAACCAAAAGTGTCCTTGCCTTGAACATAATAAAGATGTTCCTACATGGGTATACAAGAGGTCCGTACACCCTTGTGTCTGTAGACATTTGAGGCACAGCAGAATGAAGACTTTACGTTATGAACGCACCTGTGCTCCCGAAAAAGAAAGAGGGCCAAAGGTGAGGCCAAAGGCCAATGTGAGGAAATGTCCTTTATTGATCTCGAGGGGAAGGAGGGCTGCCTCTGACACACACCACCTTCATTAGGGCACAGCAGACGCTCTAGTGCGACCCTCACCAAGCCCCTAACAATAACCAGAGACTCTGACCTCAGCCCTGTCTTATCTGTAGATTAGAATTTACAAGATGTTAACGTCGTGCCCGCCTTCAAGCTCATCTAAAAGAGACAAAATCTCGAAAGGCAAGAAAGAATAGCACAGTGAAGTGGGCTAGAATAGCATTAGATGAAGACACGCGCGCAACAATGAGGTAGCACGATGTGCAGTGAAGTAGACTAGACAAACATTTACTGTGTGATAGCAGAACTTGAATGTTAACTGGGAGAAACAGCAAGAAATTCGCTTCACATACCTAGCAACTGAAACTGAAACCAGCAACAAGCGTCAATTCTAAGGTGAACACCTCCTAGAATATCTTCCAACGTGGAATTGTCGACGCATTTCATTACCAAAGGTCCAGTTTCCATTCATACATTGTTGGGAAATTTCATTGCGTAGCTATGTCGCTACACTTTATCCTGAAATCTCGACAAGCGTGCGAACTAAGGTTTGATCATCTAAGGGCATAATTCGCAGCATTTTCAGCGTAGAGGATACCAGACCGAGCAGCTTTCACAGGTGAGCTGACGACAGTTCTCAACGGAAATCATCTGAACACTCTTATATAAAAATACAGTAAGCATAATGAATGAGCGCCCGAACACACCATGAATATGAAAACTGCACATTGATGTGACCACGGTGTAATGAGGCGAGCTCGAGAAAAAGAAACATTAAGGACGTTCTAAACGTTCCATCTAGAGCCCAAAATATGATAAACGTTGAGAACAAACAAACGATCGATCACAACAGGGATGAAATAAGCGTGCTGGTCTGTGGTAACAAAACTTTGCTTTCCCTGTTTCGGAGAGCAACACAAATCCAGTTTTGGAAGCAGCGAGTAGTCATTCGCAGTGAGTAAATAAAATATTTCCACGAGAATATCTTCGAAAAAAGTTGAGTCGTCTTCAGACGACCGAAAGTGATTTGTTTTTCCAATGCTAATACAACTTAAAAGTTTATATCTGAACTACATGTTATTTCATAATTGATAGCATAGTCATATTCAAGCGGTGGGAAATTTATCGGTGCGTGCATTCGTACTGATCGATTTACAAAATCCTTTTTCTTTCAGAAGAGTTTCCGTATTTCATCGATTACTTGATCTACTGCAGACGCGCCGAAAAAAAGGAGAATAGTACAACAACACTGAAAGAAGCATAATTGAAAATAGCTAGGAGAACAATTTCCAAACATTTTTCTGTCTTTGAAGAGCTGTTTCAAAAAAATCGATTTGCACACTGAACAACACAGGTGGGCCTTGGTATCATGCGGCCGAATGATCAAAAATAATGCCGAACGTAAGACATGAGAGCGAACAATTTCCAGACCATGAAACGCTGAACAGGCAGGATTTTGCAAGCATTTCAATTCTGTCAATCTAACTTTACCTCAAAGCGACAGCAAATTTGGGTAAAACATACTTTAGATGTTTCCTAACATTACTCTCCTACACAGCTTTCTCCCGGACTTCTCGAGAGGGAAGCATGTGACGTTTAGTAAGATGCGCTTCATGTAAACACAGGAATTGTCCACTGGTGCTATCACGCTACTTTGAAGATTGGAAATTCCATAACATTCGCATCTTCTGAAGCAACAGCCGCCGAGACAGAAAGTAATCAATATGCAGTTCGTGCCATGGCCAAGATGAACGACTATTGGAAAGCTCACAGCAGATACCAAACTTGAATTCATGCGTGAAAATGAAGTAGTGAAGTCTCACTAATCGACAAAAAAATAGCGAATCAAGTTCGTGCCTCGTCGACACCACATTCGAAAACACGTTAAAAAACTACACACCTCGAGCCTATGAACTGTGTTATACGAATGGAGGTTCATGAAAATTTACATAAAAACATTTGCCTGTGTTCGTGAATCTCAAGCATCAACTAAATGGAAACATAAGGAATTATTGATAATGGAATAAAGAATTACGTTCAATAACGACATAAAACAGTAGGAGTCATTAACAATAAAACCGCAGCCGAAATCGACTTCCAGCTAATTTGAGTGTTCAACAACGTCGTAAATCCGTAATGAACATTAACACAGCAAAAATGAAGAATGGAAAAGAACAGGAATACGAGAGCGCAAATTTCCCTTAATTCGAAGGAACAAAAACTCCCAAAAATCATGAAAATTATTCGTCACAGTAACTGCCATGCCAACTTTTCAACAGAATTCGTAACGAGCTTCATTGAGCATTATAAATAATTAAGTACATCAACACTCGCTGGTGAAGTTCTTCAAAGCACAAAATGTGCATGAAGCGACAATTGTGGCACGGAAGACGCACGACAAGCTCGAAAGTGTAGCAGCGAACCATGCGGTGATCATGAAACTTTCGGTGTGCAGATGTGTGTTAGGGCTGCGTGTGTGAGGGGAACTAAGAATACAGCTGTGAGAGTGTCAAACTCTGTCTACAGCTGTGTGAATGAGGGTCTCTATGTATAGGTGTGTGTGGGGAACTGTGTATAGCTGTGTGTATACACGAGTCTATATAAATAGACATGGGAAACTGTCTAAGGCTGTGTCTACATGTATAGATGTGTGGAAATGTGTATGGCCGTGTATGCACTGTCTATATGCACAGATATGTGGGCGAGTGGAAACATATTGCAGCGCAAGGAAGTGTGCACATCTATGAGTGCGAGTGAGGGTAAAGCAGTACATGTGAAGCTGTACGAAGCTCTACGCGGAGATACATGCGTAAAGCTCAATGGGTCATCGGGGTGCGTGAATGTGAAGCAGAGCGCATGTACCCGCTTGTGTGTGTGGCTGTGTGAGCGTTGAGGTCCGTGTATAGCCGTGCGTCTGTGTAGAGGGCAGGTGGCCTCGTTTGAATGTCAGGGGTCACATCAGACAGCAGCAGCAGCCGCCGCAGCAGCAGCAGCCGCCGCAGCAGCAGCCGCCGCAGCAGCAGCCGCAGCAGCAGCAGCCGCCGCAGCAGCAGCCGCAGCAGCAGCCGCAGCAGCAGCCGCAGCAGCAGCCGCAGCATCAGTAGCAAGCATCGTCCGCAGCAGTTGATGACAGAAATACGAGTGAGCTCTTCACACACAAGCTCACACGACGAGAAGACAATCCAAGGAGAAGAGCGACAACACCAGTCGTTTTTGAAGAAATGTGCGTCGTTAACTCATCTGGATTTTGTCTCATTGAACCGTTTACACCTATCGTCATCAGGTTGTCACCTATACCGAGATGAAGAAGGATCTGCCATTAGGCAGTGAACTTTAAATTCACCTATTTCAATGAATCGTTATTTTATGGCAGTGTAAACGTAGCCATGCCTTCAAAAACGAAGTACTGAAATTGTTCTATTCTATGTACGAATAATGATATTATTCAGGTTATTTTAAGATTCTCTAGCCTTGACCAACAGAGGGAAGAGACGGGGTCACTAAGTATGGACTAGAACACTGGGAATCTATGCACAAGGCGTGCTCCCATACAGGATATCCTGCGCATGGAGCAAGTTTGGAAGCTTAGATCAGATGGTTTAGTTCAAGCCTTCCTAATCACCGACGACTAAGGTGTTCCAAAGAAAGGAAAAATGAAGCCACCATTTAGTATGGAATTGAGGGAACGGAGAATACCCCACAGAGGACACCCTAGCATACAAACACACGTGAGATAGGAAATGTAAGAACAGATGACGAAGATCGCATATAAAATAAAAGAAACAAAGGAGGCACGAAAGATAAAATTCCAGAAGGCTTACATACATCTCAGGTTACATAACAGTATCCCACTTGAGGGCGAATCATGGAAAGAGACCAATATTCAAACAGGAGACAGAAAGCTATAAGTTCGAGGCAAGCCCGCGTCGCCTTTTGAAGAACAAAGAGACAAGTGACGCTTGTCGCTGGCTGGGCGCAGCTCACTCTGAAGTAAACAGTTTGGAGCTGAAGCGTACAATTTATAGAGCAGTAAAAGGCAGCGCCAAGTCATAACTGACTGGCGCGATCTGCAAGGCTTGCAGCTGACAACCTTTGGAAGCGTGCCAGAGCAAACAGTGCCAACACTCTCCGGACTATGCAACCAACATTCCAGTTGTGTGCCGGAGCAACTGAGACAACACTCGACGCACTTCGCTCCCGTTAGTCCAGTTACATGCAGACAACTTTGCTGCCACTCTACGGACCATATACGCCGTGTTCCACTTACGTACCAAGGTAACTAAGCCACAACACTCTACGGACTCTACACACAGCATTTTGGTCACGATCTCACCGCGATTTTCTCGGGGACTTGTCAACGTCGTTTAGGCTTCGTAATAAAAATGATCTTCTTGACAAAAAACGTACTTTCTTTAAACGTTCGCACCGTTCATTGAAACTGTGGCTGGGCAAGTAAGATTCTTGCCATCGAGAGGCACCAACAAGTCGCAGCAAACGTCTCTATTTACGACACGCAAGAATAATAGCGAAAGAGGCAATGTACATTGCATACGCGTAGAGTTTACGCTATAAACAAGAATGATGCTTCAGCTTTTCCCGTACGAGATGCAACTAAAAACAGGTTTTATTACACTTTCAAGATAAGAAGACATCGTTGGAACGACCAACTAGAAATCATTGAAGTACTTAGTTTCAGATAATATTCGCACACTGACTTCTAATTTCAAAAAAATACTTGAGCACGATCTGATCATTCAAGGGCAAGGAATTACGAAGGGAACCGAGGCCACATCGCAAGCAGTAGTAGGGCGGGCGCAGCAGCAGGGAGCAGCACCACAACAAACAAACTCACCAGTACAAGTGTGTTCAGAGCTTCAGCAAGGACTGGAGAGGTAGAAGACCACCGCTGAGGAGGTCTAAAACTTTACAGCCAAGGAAGCCATAAAGCGCGAGAGAGTGAATTACAGTTGCCCTTTACGGCACGACAATTCAATAAGGAAAAGTCAAAGCCATCGCACACACGAGAAAGCCATAAAGTGGACCAGAGCTTCGCTTTATAGCTCGACGAACTCGTGGAAAAAACGGCAGCGGCAACTCGTACATATGATGCAATAAGCAGTGAATCAAACGACCATGAAACGCGCTAAAAGTCATCTTTAAATAGGTCATAGCATCATCACAGAATTTTAAAGAACTAGATAAATGAATACTTAATCGCCCGTGGCAGTTCATAAGGTTACGAGAACACGCAAGCACAGCAAAATAATTTTTTTCAACAAATCAAATAATGTAAAGCTCAGGAAAATGAAGCATTCCCTCGTTTTCCAGCATAAACTATCTTTCAGAGATTATCCTTATAAAGCACTGACCAAAGCACCGATAGAGCTAAGAATTTGGTATTTCACAATTTACATCGCGTCGACCTGGCCGTAAAAAAAATCCGGAGGCACAGGCGATGGATAGACACGACTTTGGTGTTTGATACAGGAGTTCTTGTACATCCAGACAAAGGACAATGATGAACAGCTGCAAGATGTTTGTAGTCAAAAACAACAGAAGTTAATCAAATGCATTTTGTATGTTCATCTGGTAAATTACGCGTTCAGTGAACACCCATTTAGGCTTACGGTGGACGCTCAAGTTCAATAGGTGTGCACTGAAAGTCCATCAAATTACGAGTACAATGAACGTCTATTTAGGCATAAAGCGACCATCAAATTATTCAGGCGCACAATGAACACCTATCATCATGCATGCGATGAACGTCTATCAAGTTAATGAAAGGTACAACGAACGCCCATCAAGAGAAAAATTGGATTCAAATTGGGAAGATTTGTCCCTTTGACCACACAGCATGAGATTTACTCGTCTCCTCAAAAACCAGCCTTCGGCTAGACAACTTCGACGTGATGAAAAATGTTACCACGGACCTCTAACGGATTTGATGAGTTCACAATTTTCACTGTAATTATTTCGATAACAGTTGTGTTGAAATATAGTATTTGAGCTCATCAAAGCAGGGTGCTGTTGATGAGTAATTATCTCACTGACAGATGGAGGGAATGTAAAGATGACAAATAACAGCAATAAAATATAAAATGCAGGAAAAAATTACAGAATCCTTTACTTTCGCGAAAACTGTTCTCACGAGCCTTGCATAGTCAAACAATAATATAACGCTCACGTAATTTGTAAAACAGAATGCTCAGGTAATTACAGGGCGAAAAGAAATAACCTGTACGTTCGTTTTTTAATCGAAAATTTACATAGCAAATCAAGTTTATTAAGACAATATACCCAGTACGTAATATGATATGCTGGTTTCGATATGACTACTGTTTGCGGCGATGCAAATATTCAAATATTGTACGAAATTTTCGGCGATGAAGCGCTAATTTTATGGCGATTCTCACTCTCGGCACAGCTATTGCTTTAGAGACTGCACATTTTTCTCTTTTTTTAGCGCACGCCCTGGCTTTTAAAGCGACAACAGGACGTCATCCACCCCAACGAGACCCGGCGAGACGGACGGCAGTTCTACAGACGTAATATTCACGAAACAGACCTTGCTTCAGTTCTAGTTATTGTTGTACCGTGGGCCGGCTCTGGGCGGTGCTGGAAAGTCCAGTTTCGAATGGCCGAAATGCTGCAGAGCCTACGGGAAGTACTCCAGCCTTTACATGTCGCGACAACAAACTTTTTTTTTTTGGTGCCTTGAATGACCAAAACAGGTTTTTGGAGCAGGCGCAAATTCCCAACAAATTATTAGTATCTTTCCTAATGACATCCGATCAAATCTAATGTTATACGCAGCGAAAAAGATTAGATTAGATTAGATTATTAGTTAGTTTAAGCCTCCCTATCCTCAACAAATGAGATCCAAAGAGAGGAAGGAAGAAGGCACCATTTAGTATGGAGTTAAGGGAACGTGGAATCTATGCAGAAAAGGCATAGAAACAGTAAGATGAGAAAGAAGTTCATGAAACAAGGTCAAAGTTGAAGAAGAAAGTAGTAGGAGCTGAAAAAACAGGACAGCAGTGAACCGAAAAAAGATGGTCCGTAACAAAACAAAATCCTATTCTATTTTAACAAAAAAGAAAGCCTACCTAACCTTTAGCTCGGGCCCACACATTATCCCCCTGGGAGCGCCAATTCCCATAGATACATTAATTGTATCCCCCTGAGGGGCGCAGCGAAAAAATAAGGCGTTTAACTGAGTTCTGTGGCAGAGTTTGCTGGTCATGAAACTTGCTATAAAGAATCGAAAACGCGTTTATTCATCGACCGATCCCATGATGGCAAAACACGAGGAAAGTAAAAACTTTAAGTGGATCTTCGAAGTTTAACAAATGATCGACTGCTATAGAAGTAGTTAGACCAAAGGCAGTGAAAAGCTAACAGGATGTGAAGAAATGATCTCACTTTCATGAAAGAACCGAAAGAGATCATGTCACAAGCAGGCAAAGCAGAAATAGCACTGACGGCACACACAACGTCACAACATAGAGATACAGTCGCGTTGGTGGCAGTAGCAAATGTGATATTGCAATGGCTACACAGCAGCAGTAGCAGGATCTGAGATAGAGCGGCAGATGCAACACAGCAGCAGTAGCAGAGTTGAGATAGAGCAGCAGATGCAACACAGCAGCAGTAGCAGAGTTGAGATAGAGCGGCAGATGCAACACAGCAGCAGTAGCAGAGTTGAGATAGAGCGGCAGATGCAACACAGCAGCAGGGTTTGAAATAGAGCGGCAGATGCAACACAGCAGCAGTAGCAGGATCTGAGGAGCGGCAGATGCAACACAGCAGCAGTACCAGGGTTTGAAATAGAGCGGCAGATGCAACACAGCAGCAGTACCAGAATTTGAAATAGAGCGGCAGATGCAACACAGCAGCAGTACCAGGGTTTGAAATAGAGCGGCAGATGCAACACAGCAGCAGTAGCAGCAGGGTTTGAAATAGAGCGGCAGATGCAACACAGCAGCAGTAGCAGGGTTTGAAATAGAGCGGCAGATGTAACGCAGCAGCAGTAGCAGGGTTTGAAATAGAGCGGCAGATGCAACACAGCAGCAGTAGCAGGGTTTGAAATAGAGCGGCAGATGCAACACAGCAGCAGTAGCAGGGTTTGAAATAGAGCGGCAGATGCAACACAGCAGCAGTAGCAGCAGGGTTTGAAATAGAGCGGCAGACGCAACACAGCAGCAGTAGCAGGGTTTGAAATAGAGCGGCAGATGTAACGCAGCAGCAGTAGCAGGGTTTGAAATAGAGCGGCAGATGCAACACAGCAGCAGTAGCAGCAGGGTTTGAAATAGAGCGGCAGATGCAACACAGCAGCAGTAGCAGGGTTTGAAATAGAGCGGCAGATGCAACACAGCAGCAGTAGCAGGGTTTGAAATAGAGCGGCAGATGTAACGCAGCAGCAGTAGCAGGGTTTGAAATAGAGCGGCAGATGCAACACAGCAGCAGTAGCAGGGTTTGAAATAGAGCGGCAGATGCAACACAGCAGCAGTATCAGGGTTTGAAATAGAGCGGCAGATGCAACACAGCAGCAGTAGCAGCAGGGTTTGAAATAGAGCGGCAGACGCAACACAGCAGCAGTAGCAGGGTTTGAAATAGAGCGGCAGATGTAACGCAGCAGCAGTAGCAGGGTTTGAAATAGAGCGGCAGATGCAACACAGCAGCAGTAGCAGCAGGGTTTGAAATAGAGCGGCAGATGCAACACAGCAGCAGTAGCAGGGTTTGAAATAGAGCGGCAGATGCAACACAGCAGCAGTAGCAGGGTTTGAAATAGAGCGGCAGATGTAACGCAGCAGCAGTAGCAGGGTTTGAAATAGAGCGGCAGATGCAACACAGCAGCAGTAGCAGGGTTTGAAATAGAGCGGCAGATGCAACACAGCAGCAGTAGCAGGGTTTGAAATAGAGCGGCAGATGCAACACAGCAGCAGTAGCAGGGTTTGAAATAGAGCGGCAGATGCAACACAGCAGCAGTAGCAGCAGGGTTTGAAATAGAGCGGCAGATGCAACACAGCAGCAGTAGCAGGGTTTGAAATAGAGCGGCAGATGTAACGCAGCAGCAGTAGCAGGGTTTGAAATAGAGCGGCAGATGTAACGCAGCAGCAGTAGCAGGGTTTGAAATAGAGCGGCAGATGCAACACAGCAGCAGTAGCAGGGTTTGAAATAGAGCGGCAGATGTAACGCAGCAGCAGTAGCAGGGTTTGAAATAGAGCGGCAGATGCAACACAGCAGCAGTAGCAGCAGGGTTTGAAATAGAGCGGCAGATGCAACACAGCAGCAGTAGCAGGGTTTGAAATAGAGCGGCAGATGTAACGCAGCAGCAGTAGCAGGGTTTGAAATAGAGCGGCAGATGTAACGCAGCAGCAGTAGCAGGGTTTGAAATAGAGCGGCAGATGTAACGCAGCAGCAGTAGCAGGGTTTGAAATAGAGCGGCAGATGTAACGCAGCAGCAGTAGCAGGGTTTGAAATAGAGCGGCAGATGCAACACAGCAGCAGTAGCAGGGTTTGAAATAGAGCGGCAGATGTAACGCAGCAGCAGTAGCAGGGTTTGAAATAGAGCGGCAGATGTAACGCAGCAGCAGTAGCAGGGTTTGAAATAGAGCGGCAGATGCAACACAGCAGCAGTAGCAGGGTTTGAAATAGAGCGGCAGATGTAACGCAGCAGCAGTAGCAGGGTTTGAAATAGAGCGGCAGATGTAACGCAGCAGCAGTAGCAGGGTTTGAAATAGAGCGGCAGATGCAACACAGCAGCAGTAGCAGGGTTTGAAATAGAGCGGCAGATGCAATACAGCAGTAGTAGCAGGGTTTGAAATAGAGCGGCAGATGCAACACAGCAGCAATAGCAGAGTTGAGATAGAGCGGCAGATGCAACACAGCAGCAGTAGCAGGATTTGAGAAGGAGCGGCAGATGCAACACAGCAGCAGTAGCAGGGTTTGAACAGCAACGGTAGAAACAACATAGCAACAGCAAAAGTTCGAGCAGCAGCGGCGAACGTAACATCGCAGCAGTAGAGCAGCGCAGCGGCCGAGTAGCGTCAGGCGACGGCAGGAAGGAGAACAATTTCCTAGGCCCCTGGACGGCAGTTTAGTGCAAATTGCATCCTCCAAAGAGCGAAGCATCTAAAACGAGGGACAGCACGGCGGTGCCGCCAGTCTGCATAAGGCCTCACAGCAGCCTTGATGCTCGTAAAGATAAGCGCAGTGCGTGTACACACAGACGACAGCGCGCAAACGAGAACATTAGCGATCAAAGCTGCAGCGACGAAGCACTCGACTCAACTATGACACCTCTCCGAAACTGAGGCGCATGCAAAATGAGTTAGCTCGTCAGCAGTACAGCACTGCAAAAAAGGGAAGGAATATATCAATGGAGCTAGCTGTAAGTAACCTGCCAATTCTTCAAGAATTTAAAAAATTATGTTGATTCAATCGAACCGTAATAATCCCCACACTTATTCTAATCGGATAGGAAACGCTTCACTGAAAAATTTGCAAGAGCAATAACACTATAAATACATACCATACTACAACAAAGGTGTTCCAAAGAAAGAAAGATAGAGAGCACCATTCAGTATGGAGCGGAACGGGGAAACCAAGCACAAAGTGTGTCCCCACACAAGATCCCCTGCGCATAGAAACAATTATTCAGGAGAGAAGTTCATGAAACAAGATCAAAGTTAAAAAAAAGCAGAAATACTGAAAAAAAGATAGTAGTAAATCATGAAAAGGTGATCCGTAGCGTCAAAGACACTACTCTATTTTAACAAAAGGAAAGCATGCCTAACGTCCAGCTCGGAACCTCGCATCTTCGCACTAGGAGCGCAAAATCGCATAGATACAATAGTTGTGGAGCAGAGTGTGTGTGTGTGGAGAGAGCATCAAGAACGTAAGATCAAGGCGATAGAGGGTAGTACAGAAATGATTTAGAGAGCCATTTAGCGGCATTATGCTGGATCGTTAAAAGTCATATGAATGCGGTTTAATATTTCATCCTCTCGTGCAATAAAATCTTTACGAACGACTAGGAAATTTTCGAACGGAAACTAAAAATGCTACATTATTATTATTATTATTATGATTATTATTATTATTATTATTATTATTATTATTATTATTATTATTATTATTATTATTATATAAGAAAATTTTAGCCCCCCTTAACCACGACAAAGATGTTCCAAGAGAGGAAGGAGGAAAGCACCATTTAGTATGGAGTAAAGAGAACGCGGAATCAACGCACAAAGTGCACAGAAACAGTAAGCTAAGAAAGAAGTTCATGAAACAAGAAAAAGCTGAAGAAGAAAATAGAAGATGCTGAAAAACAGGACAGCAGTGAACCGAAAAAAGATGATCCGTAACAAAACAAATCCATTCTATTTCAACAAAAAGGAAGCCTACCTAACCTTTAGCTCGGGCCTTCACGTAGTCCCCCTGGAAGCGCTAATTCCCATAGATACAACAGTTCTACCCCCCTGAGGGGTCTACAAATGCTACAGGAAATTGAGTGTGAGAGTTATAGATTTTTTCCTCACTTAAAATAAGTTCAAATAAAAGATTGGAACTCAAAGGTACAATGTGTTCTTTGTGTGTGAATGATGAATGTATTGCCTCTTGACCACTGACTGGATTTTTAAACAATTTAAGTAGTCACGACAGTACAGCTGGTAGCGGAAGTACTTCTAAGTAGACTGGGAAAACCCTACGCTGCTTGCTATAAGGTTACGACGATATACAAGCTATGAAAATCTAGACCAAGGTTAACAGTAGTTGGAACTTGTAGCATGATACTCAATATTCGATTGAGATCTTACAGCTTTTATAAATTATACATCGGTAACAATCGGTAACATCTGTTTTCAAGCTTAAAAGCAGGGATCATCACCATAAGGTAAACTGTTTGCACAATATGCAGTACGAAGAAAACGCGTCGAGCTAAGACGTAGGTCAGTCCAACCGTAATTTGAGGGGGCGACTCTGTGTGAACATCGCCCCGATCTGAGGTAGGAGGAAGAGCGCTGCGGGCACCTCCCTTGCTTGCTTAGAAACGTATTCAGATAGGAGAGAAGTTCTGAGGCAGCGAGCGAGAGCTGCAAATTTATTGCAAGGAGCTGCTCGAGGTGAGCCGGCCAGAAATCAGCGGGAAATACGGCACCAATTATGGGAGATGACACACGGCTGGATCTGGGCAGATCTGACGTCCACAAGACTAGGGGAGGGTGAATGAACTGGGGAAGTGAGAAAAAGGAGGGCGGGGCACGACGCGAGGAGTGGGGAAGAGTGTGGAGATGAGAGCGAGGGGAAAGACCAGCACGGCCAGGTATCGATCCCCAGAGCGCGGGAAGAGCGCACAGTAGAGCTCGCTCCTCAGCTTACTGCCTCACCGTCCCTCGGCACTTAAATTAGCCTCTCCGGAATTAGAGGCCGGGTATACGGCCAATTGATTGTGTGTGTGTGTGTGTCTTCCCTCATCACTACACCACAAGAACATTCATTGGCAGCATTGTGGTTTCCGTCAAACTCGCAACACCCACAAACATAGCTCAGCATATTGACACTTAACATGCATGCCCGATAAGGTACTTGATCTATTGTAATATTGTTCTGGAATCACTTATATCCATGAGCGTTTTATCGCATTTGAGCGCTAACATTCCCACCTCTCATCGGTTGCAAATATCTACGGCACAGGACTAAAAATGTGAACGAAAATATTACAGCAACTGCAGGAATGCTTAAGAAATAAACGGTGGCTGCTGGCAGCCGCGTAGAAGACAGCAATATTTTGTGCCTTGGGAAAGTTATGATTTGCATCGCAGATAGGCGTGTACGCTTATGCTCAACTATTTTGATTAAAGCCATGAATAGAACTACAATGTAAAAACAATCAGGAAATCAATTTTAAACAATTTTTTAAACAATTTATTTACCACAGATGATACAGAAATAGAATGTTTTTAAGCCTATATAGTACAATGGTCAAATTCGAGTATAGCTACCTGTGGGCCCGAATAGAGATGTGACTCAAAAAAAACCATGCCGTTTTTTTTAAAAAAAACACGTTTTTTTTACAAAAAAAACCGTGGCCAAAAAAAACGAGGATATTTTGGTTTTTTTTAAATATTTTGTCTGAAAATAACTCAGCAAGAAAAAGAACCACATTACATTATTTGTTTTCATGTCAAATTACAAAATAAAACGGCATACTTCTTAATTGATGGTTTTCTATGGTTTTATGAACTTTTTCATTTTCTGCGGTTTCATGCTTTGATATTTCATTCATTTTACAATACATGTGAAGGACCTTAAACTCCCAAAATGGTGCGTTATAATAACATATCTTTACTTAAGGTCATTGATAGAGATGTGACTAAAAACCATGCTGTTTTTTTTTAAAAACATGTTATTTATACAAAAATTATGACTAAAAAACGTGGAAATTAATATATTTGTGACCTTAAAAATCCAATGCTGTTTTTTTTAAAACATTGTTTTTTAACAGAAAAATCTTGACTAAAAAAACATGGCTATTATATTTCATTGGACCAAAATAGTTTTTTATAAACATATAAAAAAAATCATGACTAAAAAAACACGGATGTAAATATCAGGAAAGTTAGTTTTCTTTAATCGAATTGTCTTTAGAAACTTATAAACAAAGAATGCTGTTAATATTGAAATCATGTTTATTAGAACTGTACTAGGTCTTAGAATAAAATATCTACATAGAATCTATTCACTCCATAAAACCTTTCGGAGATCAGCTCCATCCTCAGTCATTCTGTAAAATTTTGTGAAATGGACAATGAATTTTCACTGTTCCTTTGAAAAACATTTGACTGAATGACTTACTGAGGATGGAGCTAGTCTCCGAAAGGTTTTATAGAGTGAATAGATTCTTTGTGGATATTTTATTCTAAGACCTGGTACGGTTCTAATAGATATTAAAATATCTTATGTGACCAAAAAATCCATGCTGTTTTTTGAATGTTTTTGTTACAAAAAAGTTGATGACTAAAAAACACGGATATTAATATACTTTATTTTACCATAAACAACCATGCTGTATTTTTTAAAATAAACATCTTTTTTACAGAAAAATCATAATTAAAAAATGTGGATATTAATATATTTTATGTGCCAAAAAAACATGCTGTTTTTTTTTATATCATGTTTTCTTAAACAAATTAAAATCATGACTAAAAAACATTGAAATTAATGACTTTTGGTGAAAAAAACATGGTTTTTAAAATGTCATGTTTTTTTGGTCAGATAAAATTTAATAACACTCATGTTTTTGTAAAAAAAAATTTTCAGGAAACATGTTTTTTTGGTCACATAAAATAAATTAATATCCATGTTTCTTTTACAGATTAGATTAGTCATTAGTTTTAGCCTCCCTACCCAGCAAAAAATGCGATCCAAAGAGAGGAAGGAAGATTATGAAACAAGATCAAAGTTGAAGAAGACAGTTGTAGGTGCTGAAAAACAGGACAGCAGTGAACCGAAAAAAAGGTGGTCCTTAACATCACAAAAACATTTCATTTCAACAAAAAGAAGGCCTACCTAACTCTCAGCTTGGGCCCTTACATTGTCCCCCTGGGAGCACTAGTTCCTATAGATACAATAATTGTATCCCCCTGAGCGGTGTTTTTTTTACGAAGAATTCGTGACCAAAAAATGAATAATATGAACTTTTTAATAAAAAAACATGTTTAAAAACACAAGGATTTTTGGTAACATAAAATATGTTAATATCCATGATTTTAAGACACAATTTTTTATGAAAAATACATAAAATAAAACAGCATGGGTTTTTGGTCGCATAAAATATATTCATATCCAGGTTTTCTTATACATCATTGTTTGTAAAAAACCATATTTTTTAAAAAACAGCATGGGGTTTTTTAGGTCTCATAAATATATTCATGTTTTTTTAGTCATGATTTTTTAGTACAAAAACATTTTTTTGGTCTCAAATATATTATTCATGTTTTTTCAGTCATGATTTTTCAGTAAAAAACATGTTTTTTTTTAAAAACTGCACAGGACTTTTTAGGTCACATAAAATATATTGTTTTTTAGTCATGATTCTTTGTAAAAAAAAACAGCATGGTTATATTTAGTACCAGAGAATATATTAATATTCATTTTTATTAGTCAGAATTTGGTCAATATGAAGTTTAATGCAATCATGGAAATTAATAATTATATTACAAACAATCACTAAAGAAACCCATTTAAGAACGTTTTACTAGAACGAAATTCTGCTCGCTGATGCTTTATTTTCGAATCATTGAACTTTGAAGTTGGACTTCCCGAGCCAAAGGAAGCGAGCGTAATTTAATTAAAAACGGAAGCTAACCCCCTGTTACAAACGTAAAGAGGTTGGGTCGTGAGGGGGAGGCACAGTTCTTCTAGCGAAAATTATAAATAAAGCTTCTTACCCACCCATTAACGTGACGACCACAATCTTGTTTACATCGGCTCTATGATGGTGACCACCATGGGCGCTGCCATCTTAGAGCCGATGTCAACAAGATTGCGGTCATCACCCAAATGGGTTGGTTAGAAGCTTTATTTATAATTTTCATTAGAAGAACTGTGCCTCCCCCTCCCGACCCAACCTCTTTACGTTTGTAATAGTTTCCGTTATTAATTAAATTCCGTTTCACGCGCTCCCTTCCTTTGGACCAAAGGCCAACTTCAGAGTTCAATTATTCGAAAATAACGCATCAGCGAGCAGAATGTCATTCGTGTAAAACGTTCTTAAATGGGTTCCTTCAGTGATTCCTGGGATTGCTAATTATTATTTTCTGATTGCATTAAACTTCACATTGACCCAGATTTTTTTGTAAAAAAACATGTTTTTAAAAAAACAGCATATTTTTTTGGTCACCTTAAATATATTAATATCTATGGTTTTTAGTCATTGTTTTGTAATGAAAACATGAAAAAGAAACCACACAGTAAAAGTGGTGGCAGATAACCCACAATTACCTAGAGTCTAAGAGGTACAGCAGGAGCCACAAAACTTATATTGATGGAGTCAAAATTCAGAGCTTATTATGGTAAATCTGAAGGATATGTCAGTTATCGATTTTCCACTTTTTGGTGCCTGAACCTAATTAATTGAATCAAAATAAACAAGTTTTATTCTACGCACCTTCCGTCTCAAATGAGTATTTTATGAATTATAGCGATAAGTTTAGTTTCGTTTTTGATGACAAATGCGCTCGAATAAACAGCTACTCATCGATTTTCGAATTTTTGTTGCTTGAATCATGGTAATAACATCGAAATAAACAACTTTTCTTCTATACACTTTTCTCGTCAAAAGAGTATTTAATGAGGTATAGCGGTAGGTTTGGTTTCGTCTTTGATGACGATCGCGCTGGAAGCGAGTGCGCATTGCAGTGTTGCTGTCCGACGTGCTCCTTGAATTACTTGCCGCTTCGAACAAAGGAGTTGCGGTAAGTCATTTACCGCTGTAACTAATAAAATACTCATTTGAGACGGAAAGTGCATAGAAGAAAACTTGTTTATTTCGATCTAATTAACTATGCTTAGGTTAGGCATCAAAATTTACAAAATTGATAACTGACATATCCTTCAGATTTACCCTTATTATCTCTGCAAAGTCTGATTTTTTTGGTCACATAAAAATGAAATCAGGCATAGTAGAGATAGTAAGCTCTGAATTTTGACTCCATCAATATATAAGTTCTGTGGCTCCTGCTGTTCCTCTTAGACGCCTCTAGGTAATTGTGGGTTATCTGCCACCACTTTTACTGTATGGTTTCTTTTTGATGTTTTTATAACAATGAAATGACTGAAAAACATGGAAATTAATATATTTCAGGTGTCCAAACAAAAACCCAGACATATGCTTAACAAAATTTAGGTGTGCAAAAAAAAACCAAAAAAAACAAAAAAAACACATAAAAAACACGTTTTTTTTGCAAAAAAAACCGCAATCAAATAAAACCGTTTTTTTTGCATCACTAGGCCCGAATAAGTTCAGTGACTTCTAGGGCATCCTACCATCAACGTTAGTCTAAGGAGTACAATAATGTTTAACCTAATTCACTTAAACTAGAGACGCATTAGACTGATCAATGAGATAATTAACTCGAAATTAGATACTTAATTTTACAATATAGTTCATATGGACTAGATTTAACAGTATATTCGACAAAAGATTCAAGAACAGACTGAAGATCGGCGAAATTAACCATGGCAAATTACATTATTAGGACCAGTTATGTAGGGGACAAGGTTTGACTTGGTGATCTTACACGACTAGTCATCTGATAGGAAGTGAGACTCAAGATTTCTTTTGAATACTTTGCAGGAATTATTTTCACGGATCTCCGCAGGTATAGAGTTCTAAGTTTTAGTTCCAACGAAGAGGATACTGTGTTGTGACCGGGCCTTTGAGTAATAAGGAAGCATGAATTTACTTCTATTTCGGGTTAAATGGTCGAGATGACCAGTTTGCGCAGTTAATAATTGTTTTAGGCTATTGTCGCCATCATTTGTTAATGTTTTGTAAATGAAATCGCAAATGGAGATTTTGTAGAGATCCGAAAGCTAAAGTATTCGTAAATTTTTGAATGAATCATTTGTGTGAGCATTATATTCTAGATTCTTTACCGCTCTGATGGCTCTTTTTTGCAGAGTAAAAATTACATTGGGTACATCAAGAAGGCTCATCACTGGATTCATTACCGATATTAAGAGTTGAACCTTTTCTAAAGTTTTTAATTATATATGAAATTGAACGATCAAATACATGAATGAAACTATTTGCCTTCTTCAAATCCGAAAGTTACACAGCTATGGTAGCGCTTCGCTTAGATGATTAAAAACGACAATTTGATCAGTCCTTCATTTGCTGAAAATTCAAGACATTTAAGTCCGGAGCATTGATTGATTTCGAGTTAGTTTCAGCCTCCCTTACTACAACAAAGATGCCCAAAAAGTTGAAGGATGAAGACACCATTTAGTAAGTAGCCAAGGGAACGCGGAATCCATGCACAAGGTGCGTTCCTGCACAGGATCCCGCGTGCATAGAAACAAAGTTGAGAAAATGCAGGCTAGGAAACAAGATAAGATAAAAGTAGAAGAAAAAAAGTCAGAGGTGCTGAAAAACAGGACAACAATAAACCGAAGAAAGATGTGACTTCAAAAAAACAAAGCAAAAATTGCGAAACTTGTCTTAGGAAACATAACGCTGCGCACCATTTGAACAGCATGCACTGACATGGCCCATCAAATCTGCTGCGCATTAACAAACGCAGTCTGTTAAGAGAAGAAGGATATCATGCACATATACTTGCTGCTTCATGGTAAATGAGGAAGGTACTTGATAACACTAAACATTCTTCCATGTACGAGCCACATGCCGCACTAGATACAAAATCTCAATGAATTTACCCTTGAACAACCTCGAAAATAGAACTGAAGCGTCCGATATGAATTATAATTCAAAGAATTCTAGTTCCTTGCTGCTTCATGGTAAATGAGGTAGGTATATTGATAATACGAAACATTCTTCCATGTACGAGCCACATGCCACACTAGATTCCAAATTTCAAGGAATTAACCCTTGAACAACCTCGAAAATAGCACTGAAGCGTCCGATATGAATTATAATTCAAAGAATTCTAGTTCCAGGAGACGAAACTTACATACACCTGCCCTGCATCGCACGTGACGCAAAGTTATGTCAGAATTCGTACAAGTTTGTCACGACACAAAACATGCCAGATCTTTTTCCAGGGCCGGCTAATCCCACACAAGACGTCCAGGAGTGTCGGAGAAGTGTCAACTCGGTGGCAGCTTCTCCGTTTCGGTGACGTTTTTTACGTTCAGAAATTACTTGTCGGACTTGGTGAACAAGAAAAGTTCGCGCAGAGTCCCCCTTAGTACGTTGATCATTAGGAACCCCAGGCTTGGAGGGGCCTCAGTTCTTTAGAGAAGATCACTGGCTTTTGGAAGCAGGCGCAGTAGCGCGTACGACGTTACACTAAATAGTTACGAGCCATAAGTGAAAACTAAATGAGGCACTGGAGTGTTGCATTTAACGGCGAAGGTGAATTTCGATGAAATGTACACGATAGCGAAGACAACAATAAGCTCTTTAGAACGATAGATGCATAATGGACACGAAAGACAGAAGTCCTGAAGGCCTATCTACAGAAAAAGCAATCCAACAGTCAATTCGACAATCTGCAGAGCTTAGGATAGACCAATTTAACTAACCTATTCAGTACTTATTGCCGATACTATGACCTTTGAGGGAAAGAATTGATCAAGAGCCAGTTAAAATCTCCTTAATTACAACAAAGGTGTCCCCAAAATAAGAAAGAGAAAAAACTGTTTAGCATAGAATTGAGAGAACCATCTGTGCACGAGGTGAGTTTCCACGCAAGATACCATGCTCATAAAAACAGCAAGTTAAGAAGGAAGATTATGAAACAAGATAAGGATTGTGAAACAAGATAACACGTCAAGAAATTAATGGGCACTGAATAAAAGGGCAACATTTAACTCAAAAAAGGCCTCTCAACAAAACAAAGACATTCTACATCAACAAAAAGACTACCTAACCATCAGCGCGGGACCTCACAATTTCCCTCTGGAGGGGAAATGTGGGAACATACGGGTTATAAACTAAGTATAATTCCTGACAGACCAATTTTTTCTACGATTTTTTTAGGAATTCTTAGTCGCTAAAAAGCGTTTATTCATAATTCGATACCATATGTTCGGAGTTTCTTTATGTGGACTGGAGTATCATTTTTCGATACCATCAATTAAAGCAGTTTTGAAGAGAAGCTGAGTTGTCTTCATAGCTGAATTTTTCTGAAAACGTAAAATTTAAAATTTTGGGATGAATAAGGGAAAAGAGGCAACTGCTCTGGGCAGCACACCTACCCTAACCGCCCAAATTTCTTTTAGCGATCCAGATTAGATTAGATTATTAGTTAGTTTAAGCCTCCCTATCCTCAACAAATGAGATCCAAAGAGAGGAAGGAAGAAGGCACCATTTAGTATGGAGTTAAGGGAACGTGGAATCTATGCAGAAAAGGCATAGAAACAGTAAGATGAGAAAGAAGTTCATGAAACAAGGTCAAAGTTGAAGAAGAAAGTAGTAGGTGCTGAAAAAACAGGACAGCAGTGAACCGAAAAAAGATGGTCCGTAACAAAACAAAAACCTATGCTATTTTAACAAAAAGAAAGCCTACCTAACCTTTAGCTCGGGCCCTCACATGGTTCCCTTGGGATTTTAGCGATCCAAAAATGTAATTTATTTTATATCAAGAGCACGTGATTGGTAGGTGGGATTGTAATTATTCAAAGATTACAACTGTAAAGAGCGATAAGTCAAACTGGTTGTGATTGTTGGAAGCGATACTGATTGATGGGTGGGTAAATATTCAACAGAAAGTTTCACAGTCCACGCATCGAAGGCGTAGTAGATTTCCTTGACATCTCAGATTCTTACAGAATCACGTAATATACTTTTTATCACATGCTTCAAGAATGAAATTGGTGACCAAGATCGGTACTAATATTTTAACTTCAGAAGCGTAACAAAAATTTGGGTCTCAGTCTCCGGGGATTTACCTCAGAATAAAGTCAACTATAAGCCGTTCACTTCACGGAACCCTAAACATCATCACAATATCTTACGGTTTTCGGCTGACAAAACATACAATCTCTACCTGTTCACAAACCTATTGCTTACAAGTGGTACAGAATGAAAGCATTCCGTGATCTCATGAAGACTACACATTTATTTCCTTTTTATAACGTTCAAAAGGTAACCCCGACCACGAATTAAGGCGCATCAACATGTTATACCAGAGAATTTGATGAGGCGTGCATGAAATGATGGCCGTCTTCCTGTCTCAATTTTACCTAAGCTCAAATCCGAGGCAAAATATCAAAATCCAAACAAAAAATTATAGGAATCCGCCCTCACTAGTACACTTCGCAGCTCTGTCAGTATTGCACGGGTACTACTTCCGTTCTCTCCATGAAACCTGAACTACTGTTACTGTTCTTTTCTCGACGGCCTTGAAAGTGATTCCATGAGTTGAAAAATAACTACTTTAATTGCTAAGCCATTTAGAACAGCCACGTACCATGAATTAATAGGATTGGATAGGTTAGTTTAAGCTTCCCTAATCACAACAAAGGTATTCCAAAAAGAGGAAGGCACCGTCTAGCGTTGAGTTAAGAGAATGGGGAATCTATGCGCAAGATTTTTTCCACTCAAAATCCCCCGCGAATAAAAAAAGGTCGTAAGAAATTATGTAATAAGATCAAGTAAGTCGAGAAGAAGGTAGTAGGAGCTAAAACAAAAAGCAGGGCAGCAGTGAACCGAAATAAAATGGTCGGTAACAAAACAAAAAAGCTAATGTTTCAATAAAAAAGAAAGTCTACCAAACCCTAAGCTCGGAAGCTCACACATTAGTGCACCAAGAGCCATAGATGCAATAGTAAGAAGCCGTTGGAGGGCTCACTGACATCATGGCTAGTAAAACATCCCTCGGCTTGCGCCTCGCAGTTTTGAGTAATTCAAGCCGTAGTTTTGAACAAGAACTTTTAACTGGAGCAGCCAACAGCGGCACGACGATGAAAATGAACAACGCGAATCAGAGCCTCGATGCACAAGGTACTGCATGGCTTGAGAATAATTTCGCGTGAATTCAAACACTGAACAGATAAAATTAAAGAAAGTTATTGTGCTTTAACCTAATGCTTTAACTATATCCTAATATTTTGCCCACGGTAAACCCCAGATTTTTCAACAGTACATAACGACTATGAAAATAAAATGCATTTGCTGTATCGGCAGTGATGTTACTCGACAAAATGAGTGACGGCACAAGCATTTCGTGATACACTACGATATAAGGACGACTAACTTATTCTTTTAATTACTTCGTTTATTTGCTCAGCTCATTCTGACATTATTAAACTCATTCATTCAGCTCCATAACCTGCCAACGTTTCTGAATTCATTCAATCCTACACTCAATTTATTTAATTACCGCAGTTCATTTTTATGCATACATTCTTATATTCATTCTTTCAGATCCTTCCTACGCCCAAGTAACAAAATTCATGCACAAAGCTCGTTCTCAAGCTCATATTATTCTACCAAGCCATCTGCACGTTCAAAGAATCCTCATATGTAAGACCAACATAGATCTTCATTCTAAAAACCCGATGAAAACCAAAGGAAGTCACATGTTCAGACAAAACCTATCACCATCGACGAGGAGGTACCTTAAAATTTTCCTGATCAGTTCAGCAACCCCATTCCGTGGAAGCGATTGAGCAAGAAATGAGAGCCTTCCGCGAGAAGAAAAATCGAACAACACACACAAAAGATGAAGTGCTGAAGCCATTCGTGCAGAAGAACCGTTGAACAAACTGCCGGCCTGTGCCACAAGAAAGGAAGAGAATTAAAAAAAGTTTCGGCGTCCCTAACGACACAACTCGGCGCACGAGAGCCTGCAGCTCCAAGTGTTGTAGGGTCGCCAGAGTTGTGCCTGGGGAGCACAGACTTCATAGTGTAATGGCCGAGTGAACTGAGCAGCTCATACTTCAACGACCCGCACGAAGGATGCTAATCGCGTTGACTGCGATACGGCGCTTCGGTGAGTCGTACTCAAGTGTTCTCTGCTGCGAAACGACCCGTTGATGGGTCGTTTGAAAAAGTTTCAACAATCTTATTAAATGAATCGTATTTAATGGACCCAGTTAATGTTTGGTACTAATAAAATTTCTAACTTTTGAATTTAAATTTGAGTTGAATACTAGACTTCAGTTTAACCCATCGCAATCAGCGTGTTATATTATTAGCCCACATAGTGACACTCAGAAATCCTACGCAACCTCCGAAGCGCGCTATGTCAAGCGAACGCGGAATGACTATCTGCTTTATTTGTACCACCTAACAAGAAGAGGGAGACCGTGGAACACCCTACATTTTGAGACCACATCAAAACACCTACCTTAGTTTATACATTGAGGCGAATGTACAGGAGAATCACGAGGAACGGATGAGGCTTTTATCCAGCGGTAACACTTCCATTATGACGACGAATGTTCATGTGAGTGGCCGCCGTCGTTTTCACACCAAAACTAATAACAATAATAAGCACAACAACGGGCCTTCACTTATGAGTATATATTACAAGATAAAAATCAATCACAGAACGAGAGGTACACTATACACTGGAGGTATCACACCACGAAGTTAGAAATAACGCAAGCATATTCGCTTCACGGCGGCTCAGTACGATGTTAGAAGGCGGAGGAAAGCACTCGCAGACTTCGAACGCATTCGTGAAGTTTTCCACACAAGTAGAGAAGCACTCGAAGGTTATTCCGTCGTCATATCACACACGAGACAGTGAGTATGCGTGGGTTGAGGTCGCACAGCAGTACACATTAAAACGGTTTCAATTGAACTGGCGTATGGTCGCCCAACTTCAAAAACTTCACTTGAATTTAACAATCAACAGAACAACGAGATAACAATAGAAGCTAACGTAGTAAAGCCTTAAGAGAGAAGTGTAACAGCGCGGCGACGGAAAAGTCAACAAGGAAAGCACGAAGTTGTTTCTCTAAAATAATAATTAGTATGTACAAAATTAGCACAAGCACATAGACCCCGGCGGAGAGCTCGGCAGAGAGAGGCGGCAGCGGGCCGTATCTGGAGGTTAGCTTTAGTGAGGGGCAGCTAGAGAAGCGGTGGTGATCAGCTTTGTTAGGCCGCCTAGGATGGTTGAGCGGGCCTCACAACGCACGGACAGTACGCCAGGAACACACAGCAGCTGCCTGCATGCACGCACACACACACACGCACAGAGATATCGCAGGGAAGCTGGGAAGCGGGCCGTACGCACGCGACGGTGAGCTAGCGCTTTGGGTGTGGTGAGCGGCGGCGTGCGCTCTGGCAACTGCTGCTGGTCGCTCTCGCAGGCCTGTGTGTGTGTGAGTGTGTGTGTGTGCACCAGTGCTGCTGCTGCTGCTGCTGCTGCTGCTGCACCACCTGTCCTCACTGCACCACCTGTCTTCACTGCACCACCTGTCCTCACTGCACCACCTGTCCTCACTGCACCACCTGTCCGCCGCTGCTGCACCACCTGTCCTCACTGCACCACCTATCCGCCGCTGCTGCACCACCTACCCTCGCTGTCCTCAACTGCCGCTTCTAGAAATTTGAGCACCATAGCTCCCATAACATGCAAATGATAGTATACTTCACCATTATACGAACGCATTTCCACAATATTTCAGAGACGATCCACAGCTTCCACATCAGATATTGCCCTTCTGCGCAAACACTGCACTCATACCCAGCAAGATTTTATAGTAGCTACTCAATTATATTATTGCACCGCCACTGCATTACTGAGCAAACAGCTGAACTAAATCCAGCATCCAGTACACATCAGCGACTAAATTAAACCGAGCGACTCCAACAAATAAACAAACGAGCAAAATCCTGCAACTTCAGCATAAAGGATGCACAAAACAACTGAACCAAGTCCCAACAACTCCAACACAAAGCAAAGAAATAAAATCAGTAGTGTATCAGCACATGAAGAAAAAGAAAACGCGTCTGGTTGTGAGTGCCTGCGTACTGTAGTACGTACGTAGCATCACCTTTTGGACCGGGTACTCAAATCTTAGGACATAAGCTCGACTCATAATTGACTAAGATTTGATACAAACGAGGGTGCATCTCAAACAATGCGATAACAAAACGTAGCGGCCCAAGAGGAGTGAAATTATCAAAATTTCTACATAGATAGTTCACGGATCTCAATCGAGATCCATGACATCACAGGAGATTAAACGATGTCATAAAGCAAAAAAATTCCTAACAAAGTAAATTACGGTACACTGTGTGGGAATTGAAGTGTACGTCAACAACATACGTAACTCACTGTGGTCGCAAACGTCCAGAAAAATGGAGAGAAGCTCTCTGATTCACCGACGAAATTTTTTTTCAGGTTTAATTGATGAAAAAACATTTTTCTTAGCGAGCCGAGTAAATACTGTAATTTATTAACGCTTTTCAGCGCATCTGTTATCAAAGTTTTCGGAGCACCTTCGCTTCATGGCTCAGTGAGGCAACGTTAGACTAAGGGGCGACTGAGTAGCTAGACTTGGGGGCGACGAAATAGCTTGACTACGGAGCCCAAAGCCAAGCTTGGTAGCACAAGACTTACTCCCAACAGTCACCACGGACGGATCGCCAATAAGACATCCTCCACCACCCTAGTTAGTCGCTCGGTCGGCCTACTGCATCTTAACCGGTCACACTGGAAATACATGTTACTCTGTTTAAGACAGAAGGAAATTTTCCTTTTGCTCTGGTTCAAATTTGAGATCAAGGGCAATGACTCAATACGTTCAAGGGAAAATGCATTTTTTCATTATCTGTTCTCGCGCTCCAATTTTATTTTTGACAAAGTACAGACATATCAGGATTTAAGTATTGCGTCGATGTTTAAGAGGCGAGAGAGGTTACACGGAAACTAGACGGACATTCAGTTGGACTTACAACAGAAAGGCGTTAGATTTTCTCATGTCTTGGCTACCATGGCCGCTAAAACACGAGCGCAGATACGGCGATTCATCTCCACGACAGCGACAAGACGAGGGGAAAAAGACTGCTCAGCTCTAACATCTGGATTCCGTTACAGAACATATCTGCGACAACAGTTCTGACTACACCAAGAGTGGCAAGGGACACCCATCGAAGAACAACGCAATTTCACATGAAACACAACCGAGACAGACAGATCTGCGTCTGAAGCACACCCTTTTCCCTCAAACTGTTCCAAAATTGCTAGAGATCTGCCTGTTCTCGACAGCATTGCGGGACCAAAGTACATTGAAGTACGCTTCCCCTTTGTAAACTGCTTTGAGGAGCGCATACTGCAACCGGCAACAGATTTTCCACAGCACAGCCCCTGTATTTCTGCAGCACGAAGAGGTCAACAATATGACACACACATTGTCACACAAGGCGATAGAAATTCACCTGTAAATGTTTGACTCATATTTACATGGAGTCAAGCTTACTCGTAAAGCACCACTTCGACTTATCTGATCGCTAAGAGGAAACAGCTGATTGTGGGCAAACTTGAAAATGTGAAACAGTAGAATGTCACGTGGCCAGGAGTACGTTCATTTGCGAAACAGCAATGGAGAAGTGGCCGAAAAAAACAAAACCCCCTCATTAATCCGTTACCTAAGTGCGCACGGAGGAAAGCAAAAAGACATACCACAGCATTAACTTGCTACACATTTTACTAATCATATAAAGCAATAAATAATACGGCTACATCACTTCAAAAGACCGTCGGATAAAAGTATTTCGTTTTCCAACTCGAACGCAGCGTAATTGGAAAATTAATTAATGAACCGAAGTGCGAGAAACGTAAAAAACACCGTTTCAGGGATAATGCCGGTGATACAAGAAGCATGAAATCAGCGCTGTCGTGAGAACAACAAGGGAGAGGCAAACAAGCTGGCAGCGAGAGAGGAAAACGTTTCGAGTTTGAACACAAAAGTAATCTCGAAAATAGTGAAAGGAACACCACCAATTGTGGAGGATGTGTATTGCGATGGTGAAGGAACACAAGGTGAGAGAATATGGTGGCGGTTCCTGCAGCGCGGTGGTGGTGGCGGCGGTGGCGGGTGGCGGTGGTGGATCGATCTCCCCTGAGCACATGGAGGCGGAGGCCATCTCCACCTCTACACCTCCATCACCTCCACAGGCGGATCAATACAATGGGCACCACCAGCAGCGTCATCACCACCACCGTGACACCACACCGTAATTCAGAGGCTCACCACAAACGGCGAAACCACCACGACCCCACACATACACACACGTTCAACATGCGACACGTTAGCTATTTACCATGAACACTGCAGATGTTAACATGATTTGAGATGAGCTAGCCTATCGAACGTACGCCGTCTTGTAATGGACTGCGAGAGAAGCTCTTTCTCGTGAGCAATATTCATAGCTTGAGAGCAGATCCTGTAGGACTGGGGGCAGAATTTCGAAACATTATCCGTCGTCGTACCGTACAGCTGGTAACGTAAATTTTTGAGAGCCGGTTTGAAGCACTCACGCAGTTGCAAGCTACGACGACGTTTAGGTGTTTTGAAATCCTGCCCCTGCTGTGCCCACGCACCGGCTCTGTTGGTGCTAGCCTGCCCGCCTGAAGGAAGCCTACAACAAATCTCCAACTGCAGAACGCGACTAACGTGAGATCACAACACCGAACTAATTTCTACTTTGATAATTATCAGAGAGTGTTCAAAGTGTGAGTGCACTTATTATAATAAGTGATGTTCTAAATGACATATGAAGGAACACTTCAGCATTTCCAAGGAAGGTGCATTTAATAGCAGTCAAAAAGCAAGTAAAAGCAATGTGAATCGTGAAGAGAACCCTCTCCAGGTGGAATGTATGAGAAGTTATCAACGAATAACGAATAAAATAGTAGAAAAAACACGAACTTCGCATACATGAGCACCACAGCCGATTGAAAGCTACCAAGCTCTTAGCTTTATGTTAACTAACTGTTGATTCGAAAGGACGAGAATTATAGTCTAGACATCACTAGCTCAAAGATTAGATTAGATTATATGTTAGTTTAAGCCTCCCTAACCGCTAAAAATAGATTGTATAAATTATATGTTAGTTTAAAGCCTCCCTAACCGCTAAAAAACATGCGCGTTTCGAAGAGAGGAAGGAGGAAGGTACCATTTAGTATGGAGATTAGGGAACGCGGAATCTATGCAGAAGGGGCATAGAAAGAGTAAGTTGAGTTGTGAAAGAAGCTCATAAAACAAGATAAAAGTTGAAGAAGAATGTAGGTGTTGATAAACAGGACAGCAGTGAACCAAAAAAGGTGGCCCTTAACATAACAAAAAACATTTAATTTCCACAAAAAGAAGGCTTACCTAACTCTCAAATCGGGCCCTCAAACATTATTCCCCTTGGAGCGCTAATTTCCGCAGATACAATAATTGTATCCCCCTGAGAGGTAAGTAGGTTCAAAAGCGCAGTTGCACAGATGTAACTGAACAAGAGTAAAGTTCCTGCGTTCGCTCCTACGAAGAAACACGTGCTCCACCGATATAAACGTACTTCTCCCCAGGCTAGCCAGATGGGACTCCTTCTGGCCAAATTCTGAAATTAAGGCTTTTCAACATTTTTTTAATGTTTCCCAAATTTATCGAGTGGACAGTAACTATAAAGAAGAACATCACCGTAACGTTTTCCAGTACTATTCGTGAATGAAAAGCCTGCAAGGTATCACGCATAGATTTATTTCTTATTCGATCAAAAACATCAAAACTTTCGACGAGTAGACATGTGTACCACTCACTTCAACAGTGCAGAGGCTGGCTATAGTGTTATTGCATGTTGCAAACACAACGAATAAGCTCAAAATAAAATATAAGCAGCATGGATATACCTCAAACGGCATTCACTGCCCAGTCTAACTTTTTCCTGGGAGCATGCATGTTTTTCGCCGCCCAAGCGATTTAATTACTTGGGCGGCAAAAACATGCATGCAGGCGGCGAAAAAGTTAGACTTGGTAGCGTTGCAGCAGGGATCCTGGTATGAACGTTCTAATTTTTGATACCGTCATACAATTTTCAAAATCATTCATTTCTTCAACACGTAATCGACCGATCAAACACCGGATCCCTCCCTATCATAAACTTGAAGTACAATGAAAGCTTTAATTCGCTTTCGTTGCCCAGAGAACTTAGTAACAATTCCCATGATTAAGTCTGTAATGTATACCAAAAACCAATAAAAATCAAAACGTGCATCATTAATTATCAACGAATAGTCACTGAAAAAATTTCAAAGGTGATGTTCTCCAAAATTGCATGCCCCTCAGGAAATTAGAGAATCCTCATTGCAGAATAAATGCTGATTGATCATTTTCCATCCATCTATTGTAAAAAAAAAAATAAGATCATTCTGACCAGGTTACAGGCACCCCTGGACATGAGCGCTCGTGAGGTGGTTGCATGTACGGGTAGTCAGTCCTAGCAACAGCATCCGGCTCAGTGCCCTGCGTCGAACTTGGGGGACGCAGGATCCTCGCACGCAGGTTATTAGGGTAGGTTATAAGTAAGTTTCAACATCCCTAACCAAAACTAAAGTGTTCCCAAAAGGAGAAGAGAAAGACACTATCTAGTATGGAATTTAAATAACGGAGAATCTTTCCACAAGGTGTGTTCCCACATCTGCGCATAGAACGTAGGAATAGATTAGATTATAGGTTAGTTTAAGCCTCCCTAACCGCTACAAAAAAGAGCGTATCGAAGAGAGGAAGGAACCATTTAGTATGGATATTGGGAAACGCGGAATCTATACAGAAGGGGCATAGAAACAGTAAGTTGGGAAAGAAGTTCATGAAACAAGATAAAAGTTGAAGAAGAAAGTAGTAGGTGCTGAAAAACAGGACAGCAGTGAACCGAAAAAGGTGGTCCTTGACAAAGCGAAAAAAATTTAATTTCATCAAAAAGAAGGCCTACCTAACTCTCAGCTCGGGCCCTCACACATTTATCCCTGGGAGCGCTAATTCCCATAGATACACTAGTTGTATCCCCCTGAGGAAGCGTAGGAATAGAAATACCGAAAGAAGTTTATAAAACATAATTAAAGTTCACGAAGCAAGCAACAAGGGCTGCAAAGGACAGCAGAGAAATGAAAATAAATAAGCCAGTAACAGAACGCAAACATTTTATTTGAACAAATGAAATGTGGCCTTTCATGGAAAACAGTTGAAACCCAAAGCATCTTAATTAATCTGCCACTCAAATCACACTGAGCAATTTCTGGTTCGCTTCCAGCGAGTTGAGTGTTTGTTCATACTAGCTAACTCTAATGAAGTACCAATTCCATGAGAAGGCTCGAGATCAAACTTTACTGAAAATCACACGATGCGTCGCGAAATATCTGGCTCCCATCTAAAGATAGAAGTCTTTCTTGATACGATTAATATAATCTAAGTCTATTGGGTTACAGCGCAGGAGGTTAAGCATCTCACATAATGCTATCGCACTTCTTTATAGGTGTTGTGGAGCCATGTTACGGAGCTCTCCTAGAATTACTTACACGTGTATAGTGAAGTCATGAATTCCATTCTACAGGAAGACAATATTTTAGCAAATTTTAACCAGAAGAAGTGTCGCCTTATCTCTTTAGTTCGACATGATGTGTCAAAACACTGAGCCAAGCGTCGTGTTTGCTGCCAGGAATAGCAGAAAATAAACTAGTTAATCAAACGGTGCATTCATCCCACGTATTTGTTGGTCTTTAGAAGTGAAGTACTACGTTATAGTGAAGCTCAAGTATTCACATGAAGTACGCGCGAAATTGTCAGTGCATACAAAACCATCCACACCAACACCTACATTGACAACTACGGGAATAGAAATGACAAGAAAGTGCATCAACGCTCCGATAACAGACTAAAAAACTGTAAAAAAATGCGCAAACGTCAGACAAAGACTTAAAACATATCCGATGTTTCCAGTCAACTTTATCAATTCCTGCGAAGAGAAGTGACGTTCTAAACGGAGAATTTAGTTCAGTCTATTATAGGATACTGAGTCATTGACGTCAGACCTTGTGATATTCTTCTGCATGCCGATAGAAAACGACACTTTTTACGGGAGTGTCAAAACTCTCGAAGAAGCCATCACAACTTCGGAACACATAGACCTGACAGACATAAATTCAAGCCATCTTTCAACTCTCCGCTAAAATCACTTTCAGTTTCAAAGCAATTATTCAGAAAGGTTTAGTCATGCATTGTTTTCTCATTGGAAAAATATTTCAATTTTCATACCAGCATGAAGTTCATCTAAAACTTAAAGGTTAAATAAACTCTCATTTATGTATAATAAACACAATACAAAAGAAATTACTTACGTCCACAATCAGACACCAGTTTTTCTTGCTACCAGCCTGCATGGTCATCACCGTCCGCGGTTCGCATTCACTGAACAAGTGATGTAAATTCAACGCCATGCGAAACAAAGGGCAAAAATTATGATTCCCACACGCTGTATTCCGGATGCGATTTTTAACAAACATCCACCGAACGGAGAATATTTCCTATTGAAATTGTCACATGAGGACCCTAACTAAACGAGTCACGAGTGGTCGTTTAGCATATTATAAAAACTACAGCAAGTTGCATGTAAGACTGCAACCTCAGTTGAAGTTGCTTTGCACGTCCGTACAAGCAGATCGCCTCCGCTGCGATTATTCGCACTGGTCGCCATAAAAGACAACATGCAACTAGCATGAAGAGCGGTTGTGCACAAGCGCAACTGGAGCGAAGGAACCAAGGTCTGCTCGGCAGCGCGGGTACTGCCCATTAGATTAATTGACTGCACTCGCAAATATACTCGCAGTCGCAATTACTTCCACAAGCCGCAGCATGACGGTAAGACTCTCGAGAACGCAAGTCGTTTATTAAACTGTAACGAGACGCATGCCGAGTACACTCTAACGTTTCCTCCCCAAAACACACGCATTTGTTAATTGTCCTGCAGAGCAAGTAATGTTAATTTGGAGTTCAAAATGATTCATACAACAACGGAACACTACCAGCATGTAAAAGAGTACCAACGCTTTAGCTACGTGAAGTAGAGTATGTTGAGTTCCCAGTCTTGAATATGGCCTCACTTGGCATTGAGAACTGAAGTTGAATGGAAACGTCAGACACGCTCTGAGTCTAAATAAGTTCTGTTGAATCATTTGTTTTCCAAACACTTCGACCTTCAAATGGAGTTACCCCCATGATTAGTGGCGATGTTCGTCTTGCTATAATTTGTCGCTTACTAGCTTGGAAATTATACAAGGTCTCACGTGACCGCAACGCACTTGCGCAGCGCGACGCAAGACGAGATGGTTGCAGGAACACAAGGGAGCATCCTAGACAATCCCTCTACGGAGATCACACCCCACATTTCAGTTACACTCTGAGTAGTCACATGCATGAAATTCTTCATGAGCTCGGCAGCATTTAGCTCTATAGCTTGCCCGTTCATGAATCTAATGTCAATTTATGGAGAACCGGAACTGTTCTCATTGTGTAAAATAAAACTTGAAATATTTCGACCGTGTTCATGAGATAATCTGCGAGTGTCCGACGAGAGAGTCGCAGTTTACATTAGCCCACGTCGTCCTCAAGCAAAAGTTAGAAAATAACGATGCACACGAGACGTTTCGTTCACTCTGACGCGCTCTTTTCAAAAATGCAAACCAAAGTGTCCTGCCTGTCCAGAAAAAGCTCCATTAAAAACCTCGAAATGATTTCCGGAATGAAAAATCTCAAGTTTTGAGGTCAAAAAGGAAGCACTTGGAGCTTACGGAAAACATTTTTACTCAAATTTTCTGAATATTCTACTGTACACCAAGAAAACTCTTAACACGCGAGAAAATCGATACCAACAAAACTGGCTTGTGTACATGAACCGTAGGCAACGACGAAGTAACAACCTGGCATGAAAGATATCGAAATATCCCTCAACGATATTTATGATGCATACCTGATTTGTTGAATCTGAAATACAATGTATAGACGGTTTCCTTCCAAACTACGAGATTAACTTACCTCACGACAACCAAGAGGGCAGATGCAGCAACCACAGATCCTGTAAGAATGAGAATCACAATTAATAAAAGCGCTATAACATTTAGCCCGTACAAGGCAATGTAAAACGCATCAAGCATTCACGGTAACTCGGAAGAGAAATAAATCACACGAATAAAAGGCTCGTACTTAATCATGAGCAGCACTCCCCTCAAATGTTTCCCCTCATTTCTTTCTCTGCTTCCCTCAATTTGAGAACACCGGACAAGAACGTACGTCGAGGGACGCCCGTCTAGGAGATGCTGAGCGCACCCCTGCTAGCCGCATCCCTGAGGACTCCGGCAAAAATTTAGGAACTTCTTTCCTTGAGAACTAAGGGAACCCAGGGAAATATTGTGCATGCAACATTAGTGCTCCTGAAAGGCAGGGACGGCGCTGACTATTCGCATTAGATGCCGCAGATGCGCGCAAGGAATGACTGGGTCGCCCGCCCTCGCCAATCAACTGGTATTTATTACGCAAACTTAAACGGAAAGTTACCAGAAACGTCCTCCTTAAATGCGAGACTCATTGAAATTGACAAACCTGCACGACACGTCGTTTTTACTGCAACTGTACACCTAAAAAATGCTAGAAAAAGTCTCGAAAACGTGAAGGCTTTCTCAATAACGTCAAATTTGCAGAATTGCAAAGGAAGGCATTTGAAGCCAGCTACAGATCATCAACGTCGTCAGTGCTTTCAATATCCAACATACAGACTGCAATATCCGTGTTTGCGCCTCGTCTTTCCATTGAATCCCAAAATAAAGCTAACCTCGAGCAACCTAACAGTGTTTCAAAACTTGAGCTAGTGTTAATAATTCCTATTGAGTGATCAGTTTGTACAGAAATGAAACAATGCGATAGATTCAATTTAAAAATAATATGAAGATGGATTTAACGTGTTCCCATTGTATTAGATACAATGTGAGCAAGATGTGATGGTAGAGAAAATGTATGCGCAATGTGATAGATTAGATTAGATGAAAGGAATGTAATAGTATATTAAAATTCAGAATGTAATATAAGATTCAATCTAATCATAATGAATATTAAATTCAATGTAATGGCAAAGAATTAAAACATTCAATGTAACCTCTTTATAGTTAAACAAATAACATGAAACGCAATCATAACGGTACATTTTAGACCAGTTTAGTTTCACCGAAAGTTAGTAAGTTATTCTCTTGCAGCAACTCCTACACACACATAGACCAGAATTTACGGCTCGTTAGGGCTTGAATAAACGCGCATTTTTGGGGAAAGGGAATTGCACAGGAGATTGGTGCACTGCAGACGCTATCCATGAACAAAAAAGGCTCGTAGTCTATTTTTGTTCCATGGCGCTCGCAAAAACGAGTACTAAAGTACACCGAACAAGTCTTTCAATTTCCAAATAGAGCGTTACTTTGTCGGAATTCAAACACCGTATTCGCGTAGGAAGTACTAGATCAGTTGCGATCGGTGTGACAACTATGGAATAACATTCAGTTATTCCATCAAAATTCTAACACCGAATTCGCGTAGGAAGTACTAGATCAGTTACGATCGGTGTGACAACTATGGAATAACATTTAGTTATTCCATCGAAATTCTAACACCGAATTCGCGTAGGAAGTACTAGATCAGTTGCGATCGGTGTGACAACTATGGAATAACATTCAATCATTCCATCGAAATTTTAACACCGAATTCGCGTGGGAAGAATTAGATCAGTTGCAAGGTGTGTGACAACCACTGAATAACGTTTAAGAGTGGATGTGCAACCAAATTTTGAAGACGTTCTGTGCAGAAAGGGCTGTTTCGCGCAACGTAAGTTAGAGATACATTCGTAAACGTACACTGACAATAATACACGATGCTGGTAGGGATTTAAACTCAATAATTATATTTTTCTGGCTGCACAAAGCCCCTCCAGATGTGCTGGAGGACCACGAGTCCTTAGGGAGCACAGAGCGGTTTGTGTAATTATATCATTCAGCCAACGCATAAACAGAATTTGACAATAATATTACGGGAATAGCGTAGACTCACACTCAGGGGTAGTGATACTGCAAATTCGACACCAATACTAAATTTTGAACTATGATAATACCAATTGACGGCAACACTAATACGATTACGCCAAAACTGCCTAGAAGCAAGCGATAGGATATGATTCAGAGCGCAGGAAAGCACGCAGAATTATGACACACGTACAGAAAAAAAGTTATAAAGCGGAGTAATAACTAGGTTTGCCCACGTTTGAGCAATAGCCAAAAATATTATACTTTAGACTCAAAGAGCATTTTATCAAAACAAACACGTCTGCTGTAAACTCTATTCTGAAGAAAAAAGAAAACGAGATTACGAAAAATACCAAAAAAATTCAACTTATTTACACGGGCTCGTAATAA
Source organism: Morinoia aosen (assembly GCA_030386875.1). Lineage (NCBI taxonomy): Eukaryota > Metazoa > Arthropoda > Malacostraca > Amphipoda > Talitridae > Morinoia > Morinoia aosen. Next base: position 40,809,198 of record CM059574.1, read on the forward strand.
AACACCGAACGTATTTATTTCATTAAATTTAATGAAAGAAGTGAGTCGTTAGGTCTTTCAATTTAAAACATTTAACGAAGGACGAGTTGCCTCACCGAATAGTTGCTTCACCGGGAACGAAAGAGTAAAGATTAGATTTAAATTAGATTAGTCGTTAGTTTTAGCCTCCCTACCCGCAGCAATAAATGCGATCCAAAGAGAGGAAGGAGGAAGGCACCATTTAGTATGGAGGTAAGGAAACGCATAATCTACGCAGAAAGGGCATAGAAACAGTAAGTTGTGAAAGAAGATTATGAAACAAGATCAAAGTTGTTGCTACGGCCAGCACCTGAAAAACAAGACAGCAGTGAACCGAAAAAAAGTGGTCCTTAACATAACAAAAACATTTTATTTCAACAAAAGAGAGCCTAATTCTCAGCTCGGGACCTCACATTGTCCCCCTGGGAGCGCTAATTCCCATAGATACAATATTTGTATCCCCCTGAGAGGACGGAAGAGTAAAGCATTATTATGCAGTACAACCTGCCGATGAGAGCGGCTACAGTGAAAAAAAGACATCCGAGTAACTGCACTGTGAAATAAGGAGAAAATCAAATGCCAGCGACAAATGCAAGGGCAGAAGCGATTGCAAACGATGACGGCCGACAGGAGATGACCAGTCACGCGAAGAATCCAATTCATCTCTCGAACAATCAGCCGAGAGACTAATTTTTTACAGGAGAGAATAGTGAACACAGAGCAGTATAAATGTCAGAGGTGCTCACCAGATATACCCAGTATCAGCAGCAGCAGCGCTTTGGCTACAGCAGCAACACGAGAGCAACAAAGCAACTTTAAGACCTCACGCCACACACATTCAAGCCACAGGACACTCTTGCCGTATTAAAACTTTCGCCTTGAACGTAAGACATACTCCTCCCGCTGTATTCCATCTTCATAAGGAACTGGACACTCATGTCCCCCTGTTCAACCGTGATTAACATAATAAATAGCACCATAAACTCATCTTGCTGCTCTAGACCATGGTAAATGACGGAACAGCAGAGTGAAAAAATTCGGTACTGGTTGAGGATCTGTATTGCCATCAAGAGTGAGTCAGAGCGTTGACACACCTGGGGAAGTGTACCATTAGATTCCAGTTTAGTTCAAGCCTCCCTACCCACAACAGAGGCGTTCCCAAGAGAAGTAAAAGGAAGGCATAATTTTCTGTGGGTTCGAGGGCACGAGGAATCTAAGCACAATGTGTGTCATCACACCCTGCACACACAAACGGCAAGAATGAAAGGAATTTATGAAAGAAGATCAAAAATGAAAAAGAAAGTAAAATATGCTGAAAAGAATACCAGCAGTGCGGTAAACCAAAGAAATGTCGTCCGTAACAAAACAAAAATCCTATTCTATTTAAATGAAAAGCCTACGGAACTTTCACTTCGGGACCTCACGTCCTTCCGTTGGAAGCGCTAATTCCCACAAATACAATAGTTGCATCCTGAGGGATCTGGAGGAGTTTGTCAGTCAGCAGCAGTTACACGGAACATCGCACAGCGCAGAATAGCCAGAAGCAAAGTTTGAGAGTTCGTAATAAGTTGGAGCCTTGCTTTGTCAGCGTCACTCACTCGTAACACTTCGTGCTCGAAGAACATGCGCATGCAATAGAGGAGTCAGGGGGACTCACGGTATAGTTCCAAATCATTCGTTAAAGGCAGTGCTATTCATTACGCGGCTCTCGAAAAATATATAAATTAATTAATATATAATTTATACAATAAACGCTAACTTGCAGTAGCTGCGGCTCTCTCAATGCGTTCAACCGAAGTGGCTCTCCTGCAAAATTAGCGAATAACACTGGTTTAAGGTCTTACTGAACGCACCGAAGTGCAGCGGCTACCATGTTCGTCTCACGTGGTAAATTGTAAAAGTCTGATACTTATCAAATTATGTGCCCTTCGGTGCGATATAGTTAAGTAACTGAAGCGCTAGCAAACCCATGTTACTACTATTACAGGCAACGGCTACCATATTATCGATAACAATAACGTGGGTGCGAATAACAGAGGTAACGCTGAAAGATTAAACACGTTAAACAAAATCACTCCTTACGATAGCCATAAAAAAAATCCAAGGAGTATTTCATTTACAATAAACTTTTCATTTCATCTCATTTTTTTACGTACATCAATCAACGCGAACGATTAATAATGAATTAGTTTTAACCTCCCTTACCAAAACAAAAAATGCTCAGAGAGAAAATATGAAGGTACCATCTAGGAGTTTCCTCACAGAATCCCGCGTGCATAGAAACAGTCAAGAAGGAAGGTTATGAAACAAGATAAAGGTTGAAAAAGAAAGTCAGAGGTGCTGAAAAAAGGACAGCAGTGAATCGAAAAAAAATCGTCCTTGACGAAACAGAAAACCATTTTATTTCAACAAAAAGGCCTACCTAACCCTCAGCTCAGAACCTCACTATTTCCCCCGGGGAGCGCTAATTCCCATAGACACAAAAGTTGTATCCCCCTGAGGTGCGCGAAGTACCACGTCAACATGATGTATGTCACAAGGAGAGGCAGATCCACGACTCAAAAGCAGAGCGTTTCCGACCGGACGAGAAGATCTGGGTTCAGCTCCCCTGACTGCGCTGTTTAATTGCAGGAACAAGTGGCTCCTCTGGTGATGTACAAAACTAAGAACTCGAATATATCTGGAACACCAGCACCAGACGCAGCAGCACCAGCACCAGACGCAATAACACCAGCACCAGACGCAACAACACCAGCACCAGACGCAACAACACCAGCACCAGACGCAACAACACCAGCACCAGACGCAACAACACCAGCACCAGACGCAACAACACCAGCACCAGCACCACCAGACGCAACAACAGCAGCACCACCAGACGCAGCAACACCAGCACCAGACGCAACAACATCAGCGTCAGACGCAGCAACCCCAGCGCCAGACGCAACACCAGCGCCAGACGCAACAATACCAGCGCCAGACGCAACAATACCAGCGCCAGACGCAACAACACCAGCGCCAGACGCAACAACACCAGCGCCAGACGCAGCAAAACCAGCACCACACGCAACACCAGCAGCAACACCAGCGCCAGACAGCAACGACCGCCGTGTGATCAGCAACGGCCAGCCGTGTGATCACGCTGAGGAAGCAGCACGCGCTTATTCAATTGAGGAGATACTGGGGACGCGGTCGCCGCTGTGTTCAGCGTGAGGAGAGGCGACGGAGGCTTTAGGTAGGCGCTGTGAGAGTCCGGAGTGTGAGCGATGAGGGAAGATTATCCTCGAGCAGCGACCACGGACATCGGCGGGCAGTGAAATTCAGCGTCCGTAAACCCGAATGACGTCATTTGTTCCACACACTCTCCTACAACAATATTTCTTATTAAACTATCGTACTTTATAATATTATGTTGCTGGCAGCATGGAATTCAGAATCGCCAACTTGAAAAGGCGAGAGCAACTTCTGCAACTTCTAATAATATTAATACATGGAGCTGCTAGCAGCATGGACTTCAGAATCATTGACCTGAGAAGGCGAGGGCAACTTCTGGCAACATCGCTTTCAGAATCGTTAACCTGTAGTGAGAATGGCAGAAAATATTGGGTGGGCACAGAATGCTCATGTCACCACAAAGTGCATGCAGTTCGTGGCGCTGGTCTCGTTTGCTGCTGCCAGTCCAGCCCTCGCTAATTTCAGCCTACCTCATGCGATGAGAGACGTGCCACATCTGTTGGAGTTTGGTCGTCGCCCGACATCCGCTTCACCAGCGACACGAAAAATTTTTAGTGTTGTGGCTACTCACGTGTACGTCAAGGTCTTGGCTACTCAAGTTAAGTCAAGGTTATGGTTACTAATGTAAAAGTCAAAGTCATGCTACTAATTTATAATTCAAAGTCATGGCTACTCATATATAAGTCAATGTCATGGATACCCTACGCGTAAGTCATAGCTACTCGTGCACAAGTTAAGTTATGGCTGCTCATAAATAAATCGAGTCAAAGCAACTCATGTATGAATAAATTACGGCTACCGACGTAGGAGTAAGGGAGTAAAGTCAGTGCTACTCATCTATGAAGTCATGGCAATCATATATGAAACCATAACTACTCGTGTATGAAATCATAGCTTCTCGTGTATGAAATCATAGCTACTGATGTATTAAGTGATAACTACTCGTGTACGAATCAGGTCATGAATTCTTACACATGAACAGTAGACACAACGGACTAAACTTCAATCGCAAAACGATAAGAAAAATTGTCCATAGAACAACAACTAGAATAAATTGGAGTCAAAAGTCTGAGCTCATAAACAACACGACTTGTATTCCCTAGATCAGCATTATTCACTAATTCTTACATGAGAGCCACTTCAGTTAAACGCATTGATTAAGAGAGCTGCAGCTACTCCAAGTTAGCGTATAATATATAAATTATAAATTAATCAATTTATATATTTCTCGAGAGCAGCGAAATGAGTAATCGCGAGCCGCGCAATGAACACCACTGCCCTAGAGCAAGATTTGCTAATGAATAACTGAAAGAGAAATTCTAAGTTACGTGCGCTTTACGTTCCGTTTCATGGGCGATCACCAGTCGAGTTGACACCTTGGTAGTGGTACACCTCGTGCCACCACCCTTCCCCATAGAGAGGAAAGCACCGTTTAGGATGGACATGAGGGAACGCAGTATCTATGCACAAGGTGCGCTGAAACAGTAATTTGAGAAAGATGTTTATGAAACAAGATGAGTCGAAGAAGAAAGCAGTAGGTGAAAAAAAACAGGACAGCACTGAATTAAAAAAAGATGGTCTATAACAAAACGAAAGACCTATTCCATTTCAACAAAAAGAAGACCTACCTAACCTTTAGCTCGGGACTTCGCATGTTCCTCCTGGGAGTGCTAAGTCCCATTGATAAAATAGTTGTATCCTGCTGCGGAGACCATATTTACATAAATTTGAAAATTTTATTTCTGAACAGGCCGAGGTCTCACCATTTGCCCAAGTTGATAACACCGCACAGCACGGAAAGAAAACAAGTCGTAATTTTGTTCTCTGAACCACAAAATTTAGTGAAGCTCAGTTAGATTCGTGGCCATTTTGGAGGCTTGAGTGCATGCCTCAAGGCTAGGCCAGCGCTACTCTGCGCGCCTGGCTCCAAAATGCTATGCAAACAAGGGCATTATAGTGAAAAATAACCACACACTCTAATCTGACAGCGTGAGGAACGGTCGGCCCGAACAGTCGGGAATTGCCTTACGCAACGCTAAAGAAGTCCTGCAAAGTTACTGCTCAGACACAGATGAAACGAATTTTAATTACCATAATACTTGAAAATTTGTCGTCAAACAGTGATATACATATGAGATATTTTGTCCTAACAGTATTTCTAATCCAAAACTTTCGAAGTACACCCAGCTACCAAGAACTTGCTCATTAAATAACACTTTATAAAACGGAAAATTATGGTAGCGAAGTCAGATGAAGAAAGAAGCATCATCGGGGAACGGCGGGAACTGCACAATACTTCTAAAACATTTACTCTCGTAAATTAAAAATAGAAACAGAACTCCTAATACTTCGGTAGAAAACAATGTTAAATAGAGGCGCAAGAACAACAGAGAAGTGGTTCCACTACAGTGTCCACTCACACACCGATTCCACTGAGTTAGCGTTCCACAGCTCGGCGTTTAGCCAATGATTCAAAATACGTTGAGACTTTCGTTTGTAAGAAACTTAAGAAAAAGCACGTGATTTTGGCGTGTGGATGCTGTTGGAGAACGCACTTGCGTTGAACACTCAATTTCAAACGTGTAGAGCAATTCATATCAAAACCATCACTTTACAAACAGCATTCTTCTGCGGTAGGGATGCTAAAGGAAAGCGCAGTTTATATTAAAGTGTGGAATTCGAATGGGCAGAATAATTTATTTTCAATCAGTCCAATTTCAATCATACACTTTCGCCGCGTATTTTTCAGAGTATGCGCTAAATAACTCCATGTCTCTCCTCTATACCCGTCGCTACACAAAACTAAAAACCCACGGGGATATTCAATGAGGAACCAACGCTTTCCTCTCAGCGGTGGGAGACTAGCGAAACAGGAAACGCTTGTTAACAGTCCCAAGGTGTGCTGACAAATAACAAAGACCGGCATTAAAGAACAGATGAAGTTAATTTTCATGGCAAACTGCACTGCAATACATTTAAAAAAAGCGTAGGACAAAGTGCACTGCAATAGATTTAAAAAAAGCGTAGGAATTTCATTCTAGTGTGGTGAGTACTTTGAGTACATCTTACTTGAAATTCAAAAATTCAACGTAGCGTGAAAATACAGTTCTTGGAAAAGATATCTCTCACATAACAGCGTTTTGTGCAACGCCATTGCTATTTTGACTCGATAAGGCCCGGCAAAAACGTGACTTTCTGAGAGCGCTCCGAGATCATGAGAAAGCATTCAAGATGCTGCAGGATTTACTCTCTGGATTTATAATAGCAAATGAAGTCGGAGAAAAGGTGCCATTGTTGGAAAAAATTCACATGTCGAGGGAGGTAGCTAAAATGTACATTCAGTGTTGTGAAAGGAGCAAAAAAGTTGTTTAGCTTTGCTATGGATGGCGAAGAAGGGGGCTTACAAAATTGCACCAAAAAATTAGCCTCGGTTATAGCTTTATCACTCTAAAAATTCAAAATAAAACTTGCATCCAAGTTCACGAAAGGTTTTACTCAATACGTAATGATAATTCAAACCATGAACTCGACTAAATGAGCTTTTAGCGCCCACAACAAAATTTCAAATGCAAAACAAGTAGTTATTTTATTTACCACCTTCTAAGGAGCATGAGTGCATTTGTGAATGGTTTGCATGTAGATACCGAGTCTGGGCACTACGTTAGGGGTCGGCAAACCGCAGCCGTGACCGGTATCATGGTGACAAATTTGAAACAGAAGCTCACTAACAAATGCCAAGTAACATTGTGTGCATTTTAATGTCTTCAGAACCCATTTTTTAGCTTTAAATAAAATTTAGGGACAACACACGATGCAGAGCTATAATATTGTGAAGTTTTTAAAGTGACCCTAGCACTGAGGAGTTCCCCACCCCTGCCAGCCGTTCATGTTACGTTCCTTACAGAGCACCAGCAGCAGCAGCAGCAGCAGCAGCAGCAGCAGCAGCAGCAGCAGCAGCAGCAGCAGCAGCAGCAGCAGCAGCAGCAGCAGCAGCAGCAGCAGCAGCAGCAGCAGTGGCACACACAGCGAGGGGGCGTGTTGGAACAGGTGTCCGTCTCACACATCGCCACGGAGTTATCTCTCACAGAGCCCCTCACTCACGTCTCTCACAGAGCCCCTCACTCACGTCTCTCACAGAGCCCCTCACTCACGTCTCTCACAGAGCCCCTCACTCACGTCTCTCACAGAGCCCCTCACTCACGTCTCTCACAGAGCCCCTCACTCACGTCTCTCACAGAGCCCCTCACTCACGTCTCTCACAGAGCCTCTCACTCACGTCTCTCACAGAACCCCTCACTCACGTCTCTCACAGAGCCCCTCACTCACGTCTCTCACAGAGCCCCTCACTCACGTCTCTCACAGAGCCCCTCACTCACGTCTCTCACAGAGCCCCTCACTCACGTCTCTCACAGAGCCTCTCACTCACGTCTCTCACAGAGCCCCTCACTCACGTCTCTCACAGAGCCCCTCACTCACGTCTCTCACAGAGCCCCTCACTCACGTCTCTCACAGAGCCCCTCACTCACGTCTCTCACAGAGCCTCTCACTCACGTCTCTCACAGAGCCCCTCACTCACGTCTCTCACAGAGCCCCTCACTCACGTCTCTCACAGAGCCCCTCACTCACGTCTCTCACAGAGCCCCTCACTCACGTCTCTCACAGAGCCTCTCACTCACGTCTCTCACAGAGCCCCTCACTCACGTCTCTCACAGAGCCCCTCACTCACGTCTCTCACAGAGCCCCTCACTCACGTCTCTCACAGAGCCCCTCACTCACGTCTCTCACAGAGCCTCTCACTCACGTCTCTCACAGAGCCTCTCACTCACGTCTCTCACAGAGCCCCTCACTCACGTCTCTCACAGAGCCCCTCACTCGTCTATCACACGCTCAAGCTAAGAATGCGAAATTCGATCAATTCACAGCACACCTAATGCTCGAGGTAAACACGAATCTCATGCAAACCTCGAGTTTAAGGAAGATCAGATTATAAGTTAGTTTAGGCCTCCCTAACCGCTACAAAAAAAAAGAGCGTATCGAAGAGAGGAAGGCACCATTTAGTATGGATACTAGGGAATGCGGAATCTATGCAGAAGGGGCATAGAAACAGTAAGTTGGGAAAGAAGTTCATGAAACAAGATAAAAGTTGAAGAAGAAAGTAGTAGGTGCTGAAAAATAGGACAGCAGTGAACCGAAATAGGTGGTTCTAAACGTAGCAAAAACATTTCATTTCAACAAACAGAAGGCCTACCTATCTCTCAGCTCGGGCCCTCACACATGTCCCCCTGGGAGCGCTAACTCCCATAGATACAATAGTTGTGTCCCCCTGAGAGGTCGAATTTAAGGAAACCATTCAATTCACACAACAGGATGTTTGATTTAAGTTATTAATAACCGAGACTAATTTTTACACGATTCAGTTGAGGTTCCCAGATTATAGATGATTAGCCAGTTTCAGCCAGCTCCACAACAAGGTGTACAAAAAGAGGAAGGACGAAGGCATCATTTACTATGCAGTTAAGGAAACGGAGAATCTGTGCACAAGGTGCGTTCCCATGCATGATCTCCTGCATATAGAAACACCAAGTTGACGATAAACAAGATTAAAGTTGAATAAGAAAGTAATAGAGGCTGTAAAACAGGACAGCAGTGAACCGAAAAAAAGATGGTCCTCAACAAGACCAAAAAATCCGTTGCATTTCAAGAAAAAAAAGGCCTACCTAACTCTCAGCTTGGGACCTCGTATTTTACCCCTGAAAGTGCTACTTTCCCAATGGATGACAGGCATCGTATAACTCAAGGATGGGCTGCATTTACCTTGCTCGTCTTACGTCATGCGCCCTCCAATGTTGAAAATATTTCCCGTTGCAAAATAAACACGAGCCTCAGCGTTTACTCGGTTACATCATTTTGCCGAGCTTTAACGCTTTTTATTTCTCGTCAGATCTTATATCCTTCAAAGACAACCAAATAATTTATATTAAAATCTTTACTGTGAACTGGCATTGTTTGTGGATTCGTATATTTATAATTGCAATACATATAGCTCTCCCTACATGACTGATTGTAAAATTTTGTGCGACTAGTTTTAATTCCTTTTTTACACAGCAAAAGTTGCAGGAAACTTTAAGCTCATACATTCAGAGAGAATGTACAGCAAAACCTCTTGCAGTCCTTGAAAGAGGCGGCCCTCAATAACAATAAGTAACATTTGCACTATTGGCGACGAAATGACAACGGAGAAGCTAAAACAAACGTACAAGAGACCGGTTGTAAGGGGCTGCGGCCTTCTCCTTAAAAACTCAATATAAAGATTAACGTCACGTCTCGTACAATGAAATAAAACTCTACCTAGGATACAGCTTTAGACGGACGTCATTCTTACCGATGCAGGGACACTAGCACCGAAAATCGAAAAGAAGGTTGTGATGCAACCGCAACAAAGTAGCTTATGAAACAAGGAGTGAGAGAGACTACAAAGGCCAAGGAATTACTGAGAGGTAATTAAGGCCCGTAAGTACAGGTGGGCGGGCGTCATCAAGCCAGGCGATGCTGTGCACATTTGACCTTTCCAGCGCAAGTTTTGGTGAACACCACAAGGCAACTGAATCGTGGTCGATTCACAGTGCGGCGCCGTTCTCGACCTCATTTTTCCATGCTTATCTCTCTATCATTTGTTTCGACTATTAGCATGGGTATTACGACACCCTTATGTGTATATCAACTAAGGATCTTTACATCAAGCGATTTTAAAAACCAATGTATTTTGTATCTTCTTTATTGGCAATAAACTTTTTTTCTTGACTCCACTGACATTTACCGCACAATTCAGCATAATTTCATTCAAACTTACACAGCTTTCAGTCTGTGCTATTACCAGGATTTCATCACGATATTTTGCTGGGAAGAAATAACGCATTTACTCCACGAGAGCTTCACGAAGGAAAGGAAATGAAGCCCACGATTCATCAAACAAAAGCGATACCCATTCAGTCTCTGCCATGAGAAGCATTGCAACACCGAACCACCTGTACCAGACTAGGAGCAGCAGCAGCAACAACAGCAGTAACAACACATGCATTGCGTACCCTAAATTTAGATGAAATTGTAAGTTTTTCAAGCCTCTCTAACTACACCAAAGGTTTTCTGAAGACAGGAAAGATGGAGACACCATTCAGCAAGGAGTAAATGGAATGGGGAATATATGCACAATGTGTTGCCACTCAACATTCCTTGCTCATAAAAACAAAGTTACGAAGTTTATGAAACAAAATAAAAGTTGAAAGTAACAGGTACTGAAAAACAGGACAGCAGTGAAGCGAAACAAAAAAAGCCTTTAACAAACCAAACAACTTTTTTATTACAACAAAAGAGGTGGCCTACTTAACCTACACCTCAGAACCTCGCATTTCCCCCAAGGAGTTCTAATTATCTCAGATACTATATGTAGTTGTATTGCTGTGAGGGGTTACGGACCGCCATGCGCCCCAGCGAAAGTAAATTCAATTTCCAGGCTTGATATCATTGACAAGGCGCTCATTAGCGGCGCTAGGGCCCGTCCGACCTCACATGCGCTCTCGCCGCAAAACTGTCGCGGCGAAGTCACCGCCTGCCATACAACCATGGAACACAATGGGGAAATAATCGCTGAATGAGCAAGTTAGCAAGGGTAGATCCGCTAAATAAAATACCGCCGAGATTTCATGTAAATTGATTCAATACAAGTGTTTTATTTCTACACCTGACGTAATTCCCTTACGGAGAGCACAAGTAAACCTTTTCAGTCGAGTTAAATTTCAATTTTAGGGACGATACTAGACGAGCAGAATAACAAACTCACATGGAATGCGGCTGCCGTAGGAGCAAATACATGTCTCTCACATAGCTCATTATCATTCCTAACATCCCATATCATTCTACTCACGTGCCACGCTACGAGCTTCAAGAAACAAATTCCGTATTCGGGTGATGCAAGACGACACGATTCGCGGCCAGCGAAACGTGCCTAGAAGTGTTAAAAACGAGCAGATGCGAATCTTAATTCTCCTTCATTCGAGCGTAAGTTTCCGCGTGCGACACCGCTAAGCCAGGCAACACACGTGGCGCTTTAGGGTACACCAAGTCGCTTTTTTAATACATTTAGTAAAAATTCCAAATGAAAGAAATCAAAAACTTTCATCTTATTGTCATCGATAGTCCACTGAATTGAGTATAAAAGAATGAGTGACTTTAGCGGTATAATATGAAGTATCTCAAGGGTGGGTTCGAGAAACCGAACGGCTCATTTGAACAGCGCAACTTATCTCTGTTGCCAGGCGCGTAATCAGTGGAGTAAAGTTCTCACCAGGACGCGCATTAGCTCGAGACGTTTTTCCTTGCTTACAGTACAAGAAAATATCCGTCACCGAAATGCACTCACGAGTTCAGCCCCAATTTGAATTGGCTCAGAATTGGTAGCGTGCATTCAACATATCGCATCCAGGCGCGCGGAGACACCCGGTCTAACTTAAAGAATAGAGAATTATGTAATACGCTACAATACGTTCAACTTTGTGTATCCTTCCAAGGGAAATATATATTGCAGCCATGGTTACGTGCCCTAATAGAGAAAGAAGCATTGACAAAATATGTACATCACTGTTGCACGGTGCATTTCAAGTATTTTTCTAATTGAAAGTGATTGTAGTTAAAATTTTCCATTTTCGATCAATTCAAGGTTTTGACATTCAACCCTGATCAGTTTATTTGGTATCATATATGTGCCACTTTTCAGAATTACGGTAACACAGCCAACTAAAGCGGTATCGAAATAATATCGTAAAACGAAAAATGCGCGAAAAAAATTAAGCAAAACTGAAGAATCCAACAGAAAAAAGTGGCAATGACCACTCCGCTAAAGCAAAGTATGATAACTGCGTGATGATGTACAACATCCTATTAATAAGCTCACTACTAATTGCAGCAGACAGCGAAGATGATCGCCTGGTATGACGCAAGGAATGTCAGTAAGTGACCACCGGTGGATCATCCATACAATGAAAACCCTGATTGACCACTGGTTGATCACCCATGAAGTTTAGTCGTTAGGTTTAGCCTCCCTACCCGCAGCAACAAATGCGAACCGAAGAGAGGAAGGAGGAAGGCACCATTTAGTATGGAGTTAAGGAAACGCGAATCTATGCACAAGGTGCACAGAAACAGTAAGCTAAGAAAGAAGTTCATGAAACAAGAAAAAGTTGAAGAAAGTAGTAGGTGCTGAAAAATAGGACAGCAAAAAGATGGTCCACCACAAAACAAAAACCAATTCTATTTTTAACAAAAAGGAAGCCTACCTAACCTTTAGCTCATGCCGTCACATTGTCCCCCTGGGAGCGCTAATAATTCCCATAGATACAATAGCTGTATCACCCTGAGGGGGATCATGCATACAATGAAAATCCCCTCAGTGACCACCGGTGGGCCCCGGTGGATCACCGGTGGAGCGTATGGCAAGTGGCAACACGACCCCCACAACGAGCACGGGTATCAGGCGCAGCATAACAATGCACCACACACCACCAGCCGCCCATTACCAATGCCTCCACAGCCGCGCATGTCTCGACCACGAAAAAAATCTACACAAGACCCGAGTCCGCACGCGAGTCACGCCTGAGTTTCTTTAATCAAAACTCCTTCATTAGGAGCAGGCACATAACGAGGCAAGGTCAGGATTGCCACATTTACCCTTTTCATTGCTTAAATCTTCAAACAAGGGCTTTCATTACATAATATAACAAAGAATAACTCAGCACACGGTCCCCATACATAGCGTTAGATAGTCAATTTTTTATTGCGCTTCTCCAACCGCTAAAGAGTGACGATCAGAGTAAGGTCCAAACCCCTTCCAAAGTACAATCAACAAAAGGTTGTGTAACTACGAAAAAAAATTACGTCACAAAATAAGATCCCCCACAACCAAAGTATACGAACACAAGTAAGGTCCACACCACCACCAAAGTATACGAACACAAGTAAGGTCCACACCACCACCAAAGTATACGAACACAAGTAAGGTCCACACCACCACTAAAGTATACGAACACAAGTAAGGTCCACACCACCACCAAAGTATACGAACACAAGTAAGGTCCACACCACCACCAAAGTATACGAACACAAGTAAGGTCCACACCACCACTAAAGTATACGAACACAAGTAAGGTCCACACCACCACCAAAGTATACGAACACAAGTAAGGTCCACACCACCACCAAAGTATACGAACAGAAGTAAGGTCCACACCACCATCAAAGTATACGAACACAAGTAAGGTCCACACCACCACCAAAGTATACGAACACAAGTAAAGTCCACACCACCACCAAAGTATACGAACACAAGTAAGGTCCACACCACCACTAAAGTATACGAACACAAGTAAGGTCCACACCACCACCAAAGTATACGAACACAAGTAAAGTCCACACCACCACCAAAGTATACGAACACAAGTAAGGTCCACACCACCACTAAAGTATACGAACAGAAGTAAGGTCCACACCACCATCAAAGTATACGAACACAAGTAAGGTCCACACCACCACCAAAGTATACGAACACAAGTAAAGTCCACACCACCACCAAAGTATACGAACACAAGTAAGGTCCACACCACCACTAAAGTATACGAACAGAAGTAAGGTCCACACCACCATCAAAGTATACGAACACAAGTAAGGTCCACACCACCACCAAAGTATACGAACACAAGATAAGTCCACACCATCACCAAAGTATAACAACCAGAAACATTGTCCCCATAGTATAAAAAAAATGAAGACCAAAACATAAGCAAAGAACAACACGAGCAAGCGATGCAGAAGAACGAGCACAGCCGCAATAAGTAGAGGACGCCCAACGATCTCGGCTGCACTCGCCTGTAGCAGCACCCCCGCATTAGCAAAATTTAGAACCAATTTACCCTGAAGCGGAAGCGGTTTCCGAGAAAATTAGCTACTACCACTTACGTTGTTAGGCCACGCTTGCGAAAATAGTTGCGCTTTCTGTAAATATTTGTTGTGGAGGACTGCGTCTGGCCACCGATATTTCCTTACAATGCCTCGAAACGATCCTAAAAATAACTCGCCATTCAGCGAGAGATGTGTTCTCGTGGGTAAATTCGTGCCATTCTACGATCCTTCGCACAGTCCAACACCAATAACCGCGCCTTACTTACGCCAGTGCAACGCCAGGAGGCATCGTGCGAATGCCTCACCTTACCATACGTCCTCATCACGTCAACGCTGCGAGAGCTCTACGTCATGAGGGTTTCCAACTACCCTTTCGCTTCGAAGAATATATCATATTTTTCTCAGTTTAACCACTTAGGATGTTATACATTTAAAAAGATTAAATGCAGGATTCAGTTTCTGGATGACTAAGGATGACTCAACTGGATGACTAACTGTTAACCATTATCATAACGCGTTAGTTCATAATGACGCACCCTGAGAGTTAACACGTTTGCTGCGTTTTAGTACATGTGTCCCACTTGGTAAATTGCTCATTTACGTCCTAGTAACAATGGCTACCATTTCACTGATTTCTGTATCTTTATTTAAATTAGGCTATTGCGTACAAGTCAACATGTTATCGTACAATTACATTTTTCCCCGTTTGCTAGAAAGGATAAGAATGTAATCAAGTCGTGAAGCTGAATTTTCAATTCTAATCCATCCAACCTAATCAAACCGACTGTAGAAACCTCGGAAATTTAGTGAACGTGTAGAGAGGGGCCGAGTAGGCAGATTACTCAGGGAGATCAGCGCGGGAGTTAAGCGGCCCATAGACGATCAATTTTATAGTCAATATAATTGACAATGTTGAATATTGACAATTTAATTGATCGTCTGTGGGCTTGATTGACGACCGTCATTTAATTGACTTAGTGGGCAAAAAATATTTCATCAATATATTGAGTCATTGAAATTGACAATTAAATTGATCGTCTATGGGCCGATTTAAGCTGAGCGAGATCACAAGGGCTGGTACTTCTTTCTTAGGGTTCGTCACCTTCGGCAATGAGCCCGCTTTCTTTCAAAGTGACTTGAGAAATTGAAAACGAGTGTGATTCGCCTTGAAGGATAAGACAACCCATCTTGCATCGCTTATATCCATCAACCTCAATTCAAAATGTGATCAACCTCATCGCACACGCAATTAACGGACTCGTAAGTGAAGTCTTCATAATTACTATCATGTCAAATCGGGTTCTCGCTCAACAGCTTTGAGATATACAGTTGCCAGCGTTCATCTATCTCAATGGCGAAATAAAAGCTCTTTCATTATGTAATGCCCTTTTTAATTTAGGAAGAATGAGAGTGAAGAGCGGAAAAGATGAGACGAAATCTGTTCATGGTACTGACGATACTGAACATGCATGTATAAATGAAAGCCTTGAGAAGACGATTTTACTGATGCCCTCAACAAACGCTTACCAAAGATAATCGTTTGCTGACGACGACCGAAATGAATCATTCAATATCATTCACTAAAACAAATATATAATCATATCAATTCAGTTCGCCCCATTAGGCAATCATTTTAGATTAAGTCAGGTTAGGTCTTTGAACCTCACATGGTGTCGCTATGAACGAGTATAAGCAGCTCCATTTCAAGCTTCCAGTTCCTTACTTCCAAGTCCACTAAACGTGAGTCATGCAATGTAAGTCATGAATACCCCTTTATGCATAAATATATACTTGAAAAATCTAATTATAGCTTTCGCAATGTAAATTCTACCATTTATAAACGAGTTAAAAGGACGTCGATCACAAGTGCGTAAATAAACATGTATTAAGTCAGAGCATATATCTAGCAACCTTAACCAAAGCTTCCGGCTGTCGCCCACACTCATCAATCAAGCTATACTCGTTAATTGCATATTATTACACTAATAAACAATCGACATATTAATAACACATTAAATGCACTAGCTATTAAATTTATTAATTATCCCACTTCCTATCCGACACAACATACACGCGCTGGACTTCACTGAGAAGAACGCTCCAAGCTGCGCAATTCTTGAAACGTTCGCATTACCAACTCCCGCGCGCAACTGTGAGCGGTGAGTCTCTCATTATTATTATTATTATATAAGAAAGTTTTAGCCTCCCTTAACCACGACAAAGATGTTCCAAGAGAGGAAAGAGGAAGGCACCATTTAGTATGGAGTTGAGGGAACGCGGAATCTATGCACAAGGTGCACAGAAACAGTAAGCTAGGAAAGAAGTTCATGAAACAAGAAAAAAAGTTGAGGAAGAAAGTAGTAGGTGCCTAAAAACAGGACAGCAGTGAACCGAAAAAAGATGGTCCGTAACAAAACAAAAACCTATTTTATTACAACAAAAAGGAAGCTTACCTAACTTTTAGCTCAGGCCCTTACATGGTTGGTGAGTCTCTCATACTCTGTCTCCGATCACGTCTGTTTTCTGGCCATTTGTCACACATTAAAGCGTACACACACTAAACAAAGTTCCCTCAAAGCCAATATTGTCTGATTTCACCTACGCGAAGTCTCTCTGACGAGTTGTTCGTTGTGCCTGAGAACCAAGACGTACATAAGTTAAAATTGTACTTTTAAACCCAACACATCAATATACAGGATATTCCTCCAAAATGTACTCATACTGATGTGTTTTTAGTTTTTGTTTCAGGTGCAACTAAGTTTTTTCTCAAGATACTGAATTTTTCTATAGAGTTAATGTTCTTTCCTTTGATTTAACTCATCAGATTTTATCTCTACGTTGATAAACATCAACACAAAAACAAAATACATCAGTACTGAGAAGTAAGAGGGTGAGTGCATTTTTTTGGCACACCATGCATTTGGTTCATAAAAAAATTATATTCAGTCGTAAGCGACAAGCAGTACATTGCAGACAAATGAAACAAACATTCCGGGCCTCCTAATGTATATATTCATCCCTAATCGCAAACCACCCTAGGATAGCAATTTCCAAGCTACTCGTACTTTGTGTAGCCTGAACCGGAGAAGTTTTCAAGGTGTTCTCTAAAGTTCTCTCGTATATAGCACAATCCTCAAGAAATTTCCCCACCATATCCCAAGAAAAAGTAACTGGAGATAGTTCTACTCCAACAACGAGGTCAACGGGTTAGAAGCACTTAACTATTTTAAATGAAATCTTTAGTCTCGCTTTCCATTTTTCTATAAGCTGACGTGCAATACATTTGCGTGCACAACATATTTTGCATGCATGCCAGCGTGTGAAGCTCCCACAACAAGTTATGTGCAAAGCGCATATCAAAATATTTTTCGTGTTGGTAAACTAAGACCTCCCCCAGAACAAGAAGAAGAAAAAATAAAGAAGAATGCTCCTCGTGAAAGGATTTTGATAGCTTTCGAAACGCTTTAGCTTCCAGTAAAATAGAAATTGATCTTCGCATAGGTACTCGAGTGGTCATAAAAAACGAGTAAAACTAAAATATTCTCCTCGTCTGAGTACGTTCTTAGATTTAAATAACGCGACGTCTCATTTTCTCTCTACCTCTGAACTACAGAGAGCTTTCGTCTTACGATACGACTGCTCGGGACTAAGAGGAGCTTACCACATTGGCCTTTTTCTCATCAAAATTTTCGAATTCATCCTTATTAAATAAAATTTACCCCTACAGAGCACTATAAGTAGCACCCATGTTACCTGATACGAAGTGCTCTTTATAGACAGAATTTACTCTGAAAATCGCAAAATGAATAATTTCGATAGGAAAAAAGGCACCACGATCGACGAAGAGCGTGCGGAGGCCCCGCAACTGATGCAGTTTGCCCTCCTTTCATAAGCTGCACCGTCAGCACAACCGCGGCGGCAGCTTTCTTTGGGGCTCCATGACGAGCCATCAGGGGTGCTTGAGAAGCCTCTCCTCGTCTTGCCTACCGAACCATGGTAGATTTCAGCGAAAATTTCAAAATTTGCTCAATTTGTCTAACAATGCGAGACCCTAACGCTGCGCCGTGGCACGCTGTTGAAGTATCGCCATACTACCGCTCAAATTCTCCACGCTTCTTACATTAAAGCTTAGTACGGTTCTTAGCTGTAGCTCCTAGTAGCGATTGAAATGGGTAGTTCAGTGTATTTAAATAAAAAACGTACAATGGAGGGAGCATATATTTTTGCTCGCAGGACGCGAGCCACTATTGTCATTAATTCATAATTTATGGGATATATCGAATGAAATTATCAGCAATGCGATTATTTTATTAACGATATAATTCCATGAAAAGCAGATTCACTGCACCGCGACAGGTGTGCGGATCAATAAGGGCCGACGGTCATCAATACAATCAAGTATACAATAATACCAAAATATGACTGGGAACAATATCCCTCTGCAAACATCAAATATGGGATTTAAGCTGTACAGACATTTGATCAGAGAATCACGAGTTCACCAGGTAATCCTTGTGTACTGTCAAATTATGACTTCTGCTGTCGCCACTTGGGAGTGCAGGTGTATTTAAAGGGGATTCCTATCTGTTATTTCCATACAAGCACTGAATAAATAAGTAGAAGCTTCAGTGAATAAAATATAACACAACCAATAAAAAATCGAAGGAGGGTTACGGCCAGTTTGGAAACGTGGAATCATTACGGTATTCTCTTCAAGCATGATGGCGTGTAACAAACGTGTTTCAGTGAGGATTTCAGCCTCTAAGTGAAAGCTCAATTGATCAGAAGCAAAGCGAGCGCATGAATTGCAGGATTTACAGCGAATAAATGAATGGATAACCCTGTAAGGCGAAGGATTTAGTCAGTGAGCAGCCATTAAATGCACCAACAAGCACAAGACTGTCTAGTAAAGCTAGGCACAGGAATAATACACAAAATAAATCTTGAGAACTAAGTGACCGTTTGGAAGATAGGATATTGATTAGATGAATTGTGGAAAACTTTCTGAAATCCCCACACAATCACTGAAAAAGAAGGAATACACAAGAGTTTATATGAAATAGATTATTAGTTAGTTTAAGCCTCCCTATCCGCAACAAAGACAGTCCAAAGAGAGGAAGGAAGAAGGCACCATTTAGTATGCAGTTAAGGGAACGCGGAATCTATGCAGAAAGGGCATAGAAACAGTAAGATGAGAAACAAGTTCATGAAAC
Organism: Morinoia aosen; assembly: GCA_030386875.1. Classification (NCBI taxonomy): domain Eukaryota; kingdom Metazoa; phylum Arthropoda; class Malacostraca; order Amphipoda; family Talitridae; genus Morinoia; species Morinoia aosen. The sequence goes on from CM059574.1 coordinate 40,828,610, forward strand.
AAGATCAAAATTGAAGAAAGTAATTGGGACTGAAAAATAGGACAGCAGTGAACCGAAAGAAGGTGGTCCTTAACATAACAGAAGCATTTAATTTCAACAAAAAGAAGTCCTACCTAACTCTCAGATCGGGCCCTCACATTATCCCCCAGGGAGTGATAATTTCCATAAATACAATATTTGTATCCCCCTGAGGGGAGAATTTACATGAAACCACTTTCCTATTTTATTGTTAAGCCATACAGGAACAGAAGATACGAGCATACGAACAAATATTAGTTTTGACTGCCAGATAACGCACCGCCAGATGGAAGGTGGGCCAAAATTTACAGCATCCGTACCAGAACTTTAAGAGCAGCTAGGTGTCAGAACAGCTCATAGGCGCACCACCACCACCACAGCACCAGGCGCGCACCACCACCACCATCACCACCACCACCATCACCACCACCGCACCAGGCGCGCACCACCACCACAGCACCAGGCGCGCACCACCACCACAGCACCAGGCGCGCACCACCACCACAGCACCAGGCGCGCACCACCACCACCACCACAGCACCAGGCACACCACCACCACAGCACCAGGCGCACCACCACCACCACCACAGCACCAGGTGCACCACCACCACCACCACCACCACAGCACCAGGCGCACCACCACCACCACAGCACCAGGCGCACCACCACCACCACCACAGCACCAGGCGCAACACCACCACCACAGCACCAGGCGCAACACCACCACCACAGCACCAGGCGCAACACCACCACCACAGCACCAGGCGCAACACCACCACCACAGCACTAGGCGCACCACCACCACAGCACCAGGCGCACCACCACCACAGCACCAGGCGCACCACCACCACAGCACCAGGCGCACCACCACCACAGCACCAGGCGCACCACCACCACCACCACAGCACCAGGCGCACCACCACCACCACAGCACCAGGCGCACCACCACCACCACAGCACCAGGCGCACCACCACCACAGCACCAGGCGCACCACCACCACAGTACTAGGCGCACCACCACCACAGCACCAGGCGCACCACCACCACAGCACCAGGCGCACCACCACCACCACAGCACCAGGCGCACCACCACCACCACAGCACAAGGCGCACCAACACCACAGCACCAGGCGCACCAACACCACAGCACCAGGCGCACCAACACCACAGCACCAGGCGCAACACCACAGCACCAGGCGCACCACCACAGTACCAGGCGCACCACCACAGCACCAGGCGCACCACACTATATTTAGAGCAACATCGTCGCGCCCAGTTAAAGCCGCGCAGCTGCAGCCTCCGCCTGCCCTGCCGCTTGTCCGCCTGCCTTGCCGCCTGTCCGCCTGCCCTGCCGCTTGTCCGCCTGCCCTGCCGCCTGTCCGCCTTCCCTGCCGCTTGTCCGCCTGCCCTGCCGCTTGTCCGCCTGCCCTGCCGCTTGTCCGCCTGCCCTGCCGCTTGTCCGCCTGCCCTGCCGCTTGTTTGCCTGCCTTGCCGCCTGTCCGCCTGCCCTGCCGCTTGTCCGCCTGCCTTGCCGCTTGTCCGCCTGCCCTGCCGCTTGTCCGCCTGCCTTGCCGCCTGTCCGCCTGCCCTGCCGCTTGTCCGCCTGCCTTGCCGCCTGTCCGCCTGCCCTGCCGCCTGTCCGCCTTCCCTGCCGCTTGTCCGCCTGCCTTGCCGCCTGTCCGCCTGCCCTGCCGCTTGTCCGCCTGCCTTGCCGCTTATCCACCTGCCCTTCCGCTTGTCCGCCTGCCTTGCCGCTTGTCCGCCTGCCCTGCCGCTTGTCCGCCTGCCCTGCCGCTTATCCGCCTGCCCTGCCGCTTGTCCGCCTGCCCTGCCGCTTGTCCGCCTGCCCTGCCGCTTGTCCGCCTGCCCTGCCGCTTGTCCGCCTGCCCTGCCGCTTGTCCGCCTGCCTTGCCGCTTGTCCGCCTGCCTTGCCGCTTGTCCGCCTGCCTTGCCGCCTGTCCGCCTGCCCTGCCGCTTGTCCGCCTGCCCTGCCGCTTGTCCGCCTGCCCTGCCGCTTGTCCGCCTGCCTTGCCGCTTGTCCGCCTGCCCTGCCGCTTGTCCGCCTGCCTTGCCGCTTATCCGCCTGCCCTGCCGCTTGTCCGCCTGCCTTGCCGCTTGTCCGCCTGCCCTGCCGCTTGTCCGCCTGCCCTGCCGCTTGTCAGCCTGCCTTGCCGCTTGCCTGCCTGCCGCCTCACGTAGCCTCAAAAAAATCGCCCGAGAAAGACACAAAAAAAAACTCGACATTGCACATTTCCGGACGAATTTCTACGGATGCATGGCGAGCAAAATTTCACAAAAACGGAAAAGCTTTCAACCCATGCCAGAGCTGCACAGAAGCGAGATTGGTTTAGGTTATAACCTAGTCTATGTCTCCCTAATCCCTACAAAAGTGTTTTCAAGAGAAGAAGGCATCATTTAGTAGGAAACAAAAGGGAGAGGGAGTGTTTTCAGAAAATGTGTTACCACATAATGATCATAAAAACGAGATTCTCCAGCATTAGCCAACAACAAGATAACAGATGAAGAATAGGTGCTGGGGTAAAAAGAACCTGAAAAAATAACCTGTAACAAAACCAATTCTATTTTAACGAGGAAAACCCACCTATCCTTCAGCTCGCAAACAAATATTTTTCCCCGTGAGTGTGCTATTTCCCGCATTTACATTCTTGTTTTCCTTCGGAGTGTTTCTTCAGGAAAATAACAGAAATTCTCAAAGTTAGCGATAGTCAATTTACAAAGGAATAATACCTGAGCGATTTAGCAGCGCAAAGGTCAAGAAAATGGGTTTTGCGAAGTGAATCAACATACTCAGGACTTGAAAACGTAATATGTGTTTTAGGATTGGTTGAAGTAGATAGTGTGCATTCTCACGTACTGTTGTCACAAGAAACCTATGAAACTACGACCTAATAAATCTAAAAATCAATGAGAGAAAAGCTAAAAATCTATTTTTTGAATACAACGTCGGTGAACGTATTACGAAATCATACCTGGAACTCGAGCTCTACTTAAGACTACAAGGGCACATGCAGGTAACTTGTTTGCTAATGAAGTTTTTATCACATCACGTAAGCTAACTAAACGCAAGAAATGCAAGTCAGTTTTTGTTTTACTACCTGACCGGGTCAAGTTAGTCAACACAGGAAATGCATCAGCCAGCTTCTATTTCATCAGCTGACCGAGTCAAGTCTGTCAACTTTAGGATTGCCCATGTCGATTCCTAATTTACTAGTCAACCAAGTAGAGTTACGATCCCACTGGAGATAACCGTACCGACCTCGTCTAGCTGGCTTCACTCAAGAATAACATCTACTCATTATCACGTCAGGGATCAACTCGGCCGGGAGAATATAATTACCGAATGGCTTAATACGGAACAAAAAGCTCCGAAGATAAAATTATATAAGTTAGTTAAAGCATCCCTAACCACAACAAAGGTGTTCCACACAGAGGAAGGCACCATTTAGTGCAGAATTAAGAGACGGTGTGTAGCACAAGGTGTGCTAGAGAACTCCGAATCACACCAGCCATTGCACTGCGAAGACACACATTGCATTTCGTGAATAACACAAAAAAAGCAATGCGCAAGCCCAAAATTTCATAGAATGCCAAAAGCGTGATATAAAACGTTACGAGAGACATTACATAAGAGATAAGCGGTTGCGAGGAGGCATAGAATGGCTACACAGTCGCTAGCTTAACTTCAATATCAGGCCAGAGACACAAAAGTAGGAGACTACCTTATCTCACGCGCTCACGACGGTTCACATGAAGGGTAGATAACCAGCGCCTATAACCTATAAAGATACGCCTAAACCAAGGAGCACGGCGCTCACAGAGGTACACGTATCATCACCATAATGTGTTCGTCTACAATTGCCGAAAAGTAAGACAACTTGGCCCTTTTTAATTAATGATGTATTCATGAAAACGGTGAAAAACACAAGAATGTCAGCACGATACAACTTACGCTAGACGTAGTAAGCAACAGCACGAGTGTCGACTGCAATGAGTGAAAGTTTCAAACCCCACATTCATCAATCACAAATAACATACAATAGAGCCTTGCCTTAATCATCATTTAATGCAGATCTTCAGTTATGAGGGTAAAATGTAGTCCCAGTTCTTCCAATTCTTCACAACTTGAATCCAGCACCGCGTTAGTCGCACAAGTAAAACTAGTGTTTATTTGTATGGGTTGTGGTTCGAATAAGGTGGGTATGTAACTTGAAGATCGACATTGATTTCAAGACTCAAAAAAATATATTTGTATTACTTCACAAACCATTCCAAATGATTTTAAACTAATTTCAAATGACGCCTAACGAGTGCAAGTGGAAACTGGAATTTAACGGCGATTTTTTGTTGGAGCTAGAAAATGTCCTCAAAAGAAAAAGAGAACAGCTAAAAATGAAGCAGAGCGATTTCGACTTACCTCACCAGGTCAAAAACTTGAAAAATTCAGTTGATTACAAATGTCTCCGCACACTGACACTTGCACAGCAACAAACAACTCACATAAAAACAACAAATGCTCGCAGAACAGTAAACATTAGCAATGAACAAAAATTTGCACGCCAACATTAACCAACACTTGCCCAACAACAAGCACCAGCACAACAACAACAAGCACCAGCACAACAACAACAAGCACCAGCACAACAACAACAAGCACCAGCACAACAACAAGCACCAGCACAACAACAACAAGCACCAGCACAACAACAACAAGCACCAGCACAACAACAACAAGCACCAGCACAACAACAACAAGCACCAGCACAACAACAAGCACCAGCACAACAACAAGCACCAGCACAACAACAAGCACCAGCACAACAACAAGCACCAGCACAACAACAAGCACCAGCACAACAACAACAAGCACCAGCACAACAACAACAAACACTCGCACACAAACAGCAACAAACACTCGCACACAAACAGCAACAAACACTCGCACACAAACAGCAACAAACACATCACACCAACAACAAACACACACAAACGGAAACATGCACCAGCACAACAAGAACAAACACTCGCACACAAACAGCAACAAACAACATCACACCAACAACCAACACCAGCAGAGTGCAAGAGACAAAATCAGGAGGAAATATCGCGAACAAGACGTTTACGCGTGAAACCGATCGCCCCGCACCTGAGACAGAAGAAGCTCGCCAAATAAGGACACAATCGCACTCTACCAACACAACATAACTAATGCACCAATAATTCGGAGAGCGTGCACGGCCTGCCAATAGCTCATGCCAACACCACATGCGTGCTGGTAAGTGCGGTGTGTATTGGTATTCAAGTGCACTTGGATTATAGCATTACTTTCTCATTGATCAAAAATCACGGTAATGAAATTTCTCGGGAGACTCTGTCGGCTGCGGCTGGATGAATCGGTCTCTCGTCGTCTGTTTCATCAAAATGCCCCAACTTATAAAGAGAAATGGAGACTTCAGTAAACAGGAATAAGATGAGCGTACAACGGGATATGCGTACAGCGGAATATATGCGTACAACGGGATATATGCGTACAGCGAGATATGATGTGCTTACAGCGGGATATGATGTGCGTACAGCGGGATATGATGTGCGTACAGCGGGATATGATGTGCGTAAAGCGGGATATGATGTGCGTACAGCGGGATATGATGTGCGTACAGCGGGATATGATGTGCGTACAGCGGGATATGATGTGCGTACAGCGGGATATGATGTGCGTACAGCGGGATATGATGTGCGTACAGCGGGATATGATGTGCGTACAGCGGGATATGATGTGCGTACAGCGGGATATGATGTGCGTACAGCGGGATATGATGTGCGTACAGCGGGATATGATGTGCGTACAGCGGGATATGATGTGCGTACAGCGGGATATGATGTGCGTACAGCGGGATATGATGTGCGTACAGCGGGATATGATGTGCGTACAGCGGGATATGATGTGCGTACAGCGGGATATGATGTGCGTACAGCGGGATATGATGTGCGTACAGCGGGATATGATGTGCGTACAGCGGGATATGATGAGCGTACAACGGGATATGATGTGCGTACATTAAATTACGATGTACGTTCACCAGAATATATACCTCTACCAGAATATGATGGACGTGCATTCGATTACGATGCATGTACGCCAAAATACGATGTACGCGCACCAGAATACTACGATGAGCGAGCACTAGAATACTACGATGAGCGCGCACCAGAAGACACGGCACGCATAAGCACAGCAACACCCAGGCTTGCAGCGGTGAGCGTGAGCAGCCTGCGTTGGAGCCGCTTCCTGCTGCCCAATACAGTTGCTTCATGGCAAGCAACATCCCGTGTGATGCGGGCCAGTGCGTGCCAACATCCCGTGGGGTGCGGGCCAGTGCGTGCCAACATCCCGTGTGGTGCGGGCAAGTGCGTGCCAACATCCCGTGTGGTGCAAGCCAGTACGTGCCAACATCCCGTGTGGTGCGGGCCAGTGCGTGCCAACATCCCGTGTGGTGCGGGCCAGTGCGTGCCAACATCCCGTGGGGTGCGGGCCAGTGCGTGCCAACATCCCGTGTGGTGCGGGCAAGTGCGTGCCAACATCCCGTGTGGTGCAAGCCAGTACGTGCCAACATCCCGTGTGGTGCGGGCCAGTGCGTGCCAACATCCCGTGTGGTGCGGGCTAATGCATGCCAACATCCCGTGGGGTGCGAGCCAATGCGTGCCAACATCCCGTGTGGTGCGAGCCAATGAAGCCATCCTACACCCAACCCAGAGTACCCTAGAGAAAATATTTTTCACGTTTGCATGTTTATCAAATGAAATTTGAGCATTAAGACCGCCCAGCATCCTACAACCAAGCATGGTAGTCAGATGACCGTTAATAGTCAAATTTTGTTTAAAAAAAAACTCGAGGGTTATTGGTCATATTATAGATTATTTAGAAGTCAGTTGAAGCCTCCTTAACCGCAGATTAGATAAGATTATTAGTTAGTTTAGGCCTCCCTATCCTCAACAAATGAGATCCAAAGATTATTATTATTATTATTATTATTATATAAGAAAGTTTTAGCCTTCCTTAACCACGACAAAGATGTTCCAAGAGAGGAAAGAGGAAGGCACCATTTAGTATGGAGTTGAGGGAACGCGGAATCTATGCACAAGGTGCACAGAAACAGTAAGCTAGAAAAGAAGTTCATGAAACAAGAAAAAAGTTGAAGAAGAAAGTAGTAGGTGCTGAAAAACAGGACAGCAGTGAACCGAAAAAAGATGTTCAGTAACAAAAAAACCTATTTTATTTTAACAAAAAGAAAGCCTATCTAAGCTTTAGCTCGGGCCCTCACAATGTCCCCCTGGGAGCGCTAATTCCCATAGATACAATATTTGTATCCCCCTGAGGGGCTCCTTAACCGCAACAATGGTGCTCCAATATGAAGAAAGATAAAGGAACCATTTAGTATGGTGCTAAGGAAACGTGGAATATACGTGTGTTCACTCACAATATTCCCTGCCCTTAGGAACAGTAAGTTTAGAATGAAGTTTAGGAAACAAAATAAATGCCAAGAAAAATGTCAGAGGTGCTGAAAAACAGGCCAGTAGTTGTGAACCGAAAAAAGTCTATATCAAAACAAAAACTCTATTCTATTTCAACAAAAGAAAGCCTACCCAACCATCATCTCGGTACCTTACATTTTTCAGGACGAAAATTTTTTGCCAAAAAAAGACTACTAATCTAGCAGCCCCGTCTTGACGGCATTCCCACCTCGCCTCACTCGAGAGTTTTGCCCAGTCCAGAAGAAAAAGGGCGCTTCTTTCCGAAGTGCTCATTCAAAGAAGCTCAAGCGCGGAGTGGGTCCAGCGCTCAAGTGACGCGTCTCTCACATACTCAATGGGGAGCGTTTCGAGGAGTTAGGGCTACCGTACTTCATCTGAGGAGCGGGCTGCATTGCTTCCTTCTTTGAGCACGTTAGAAAAGAATTGTTTCGCTTAAACTTGTTTGAGTAAGAGCGTCTCCAAATTGAGAGAAGTTCAGAATGCTGTTAAGGTGTAACTATTTAATGGGAATGGTGGAAATTATGAGAGGCCTGCACTTCAATTATTACCGGTCTGCTCATCAGTACAGAGGAAGTTCGTCGGAGACGCACGGCATAAACAGCAGTCATGAAAATGTCCCATCAAGCAGGTCGGTCTGATGAAAAGATTATTATTATTATTATTATTATTATTATTATTATCATTGTATAAGAAAGTTTTAGCCTCCCTTAACCACGACAAAGATGTTCTAAGAGAGGAAGGAGGAAGGCACCAGTGAAGGCACCATTTAGTATGGAATTGAGGGAACGCGGAATCTATGCACAAGGTGCACAGAAACAGGAAGCCAAGAAAGAAGTTCATGAAACAAGCAAAAGTTGAAGAAGAAAGTAGTAGGTGCTGAAAAACAGGACAGCAGAGAACTGAAAAAAGATGGTCCGTAACAAAACGAAAACCTATTCTATTTCAACAAAAGGAAAGCCTGCCTAACCTTTAGCTCAGGCCCTCGCATAGTCCCCCTGGGAGCGCTAATTCCCATTGATACAATATTTGTATCCCCCTGAGGGGTCTGATGACAAGATTAAATCTTTAGAGACGTTCAGATAAATTTGAAGTCATAGAGGAAAAAATTCGGGCTTCAAAAACTTTCACTGCCCTTAACCAATTTAATCTCAAGTTTTGCGAACTCGAATGAATGTCAATGCGCATTGAAGTCTCGCGCTCGCAAACAAAACTCGGTAGCAAATGAGTCTCGTTTTAAAGACTAAAATTCAACTCATTATGAGACTGTGTACTTTTATTCCTTTTATGTCAGCTTCCTAGATTTATCTTATAGCTTTCTGAATGAATTTAAAAACCCCGACTATACGATAGCAAAATGCACTGTACAGTTATAAGGTAGGCTTACTCCCTAACACAAAATACAGAGAAGGAGCGAAGATGCTAACCTCTCTGAACCCTACGTTTTGCACACCAAAGCTGCACCCCAATACGATAATCCTAGCCTTTTACCTCTGAAGAATGCAATGATGAGCAGTGATTATTAAGGTCGTCATAGCAGTACAGCTACAAGCGCTTGTTCTCTCAAGTAGACGTGGCTACGTAAAGCGCTGAAACACATAGCGTAACCCACCATGTTTACTTAGAAGAATTTACGCTACGAGCTGTGCCGGTACGACCACATTACTACCCAGTCAAACTGTTTCGCCGGAGCATCCATGTTTTTCGCCGCCTAAGCGATTTAATTACTTGGGCGGCGAAAAAGTTAGACTGGGTATAGGGTGGGCAAGAAGAAACTGACCCTTTAAATTTGCTAGCAGAGTAAATAGGATACCAAAATGAACCATAAAAATTTTGTTCTTTCAAATAAAAAAAATCTCTTTACTGGCAAATTGAAAGGGTCAGTTACTACTGGGCCACCCTGTATTTTGAAAATCAGAGCACACGGCAGGAGAGCTAGGTGGCGAGCGCTGCACAGTCTGGAGCAGTAGGTGCTGGCATCCAAGTTTTCTTTTATCCTCAATCGATACGCAGGGCAAACTGAACGTAGTACCCCCACACAACGAGTCCAGGAAGCGTACTGGCAACGTAAGTGCCGTCGCAAACTTACAATTTTCGACGCATCTGTAACGATGTTGACCAAAAACGTACACTTAAAGCATGCTTAGCTGTGAGCGTATGTTCAGAAACTCAGGAGAGATGGAGACAAACACACACATGACTGATCGGCGTATCATCACTTTGTGGGACTCTTAAGATGAATTTTAACATTCAAACGCCAAAGAAACCTCGTTCATTAACCCAAAAATACTAATGCTGCTGACTATTGCATATCAACTATATTCTTGCATCAGATGTTTAAATTAGATAAGTAAGTTTGAGCTATGCCAACTCATAATAAAGGTGCTCCCACGAAGAGAAGGAAGATGGCAGCATTTACTATGGAGTTCAGAGAACGAGGAATCTATGCACAAGACGGGTCCTTACACCCTGCGCATCGAGCATAGAAACGGCAAAATTAAAAAGTTCGGGGAACAACATAAGTTGAAGGATAAAATGACAGGTGCTGAAATTGGAACAGAAGTGAACGAAAAACATGATAGCCCGTAACACAACAGAAAACATGTTTCATTTGAACAACAAAAAAAGCATCCCTAACCTTCAGCATGGGACCTCATATCTTCCTCCTGGAGGGTTAACTCCCATAATGCAATAGTTGTATCCCCGTGAAAGATATTATTTATTTAAAACAATCTACATGCTTTTGGGAAATAGATTTCGCAAACTTGAGAAGTGGTTGAACCGTTAGGGCTCTTATAGCACGCGCGCCACACTAGCACGTGGGCAGGTTGTATGCTTCCTAGAGTCGGAAATGTTTGAGGCAAATATATTCCGTCAAGCTGAAATACTCAATTTACTAGATTTTGCTACTCTACTCAGTCATTTTCATACTATGCTGCGCTCATTTCCGTGATAGTTCACAAAAATTACCCGATCACTGCTGAATATGCGATGGAAACTTTATTTTCTCCCTTCTTTGGCGTTTCTCATCCATTGGTATAATTAATTCAGAACAGCCCGATACTTGATTAGGTACAACTTATTTGATAAAATCATTGTCCATCGTAGATCATGGTACACTTATGCTAACAATTACGTGCGCTGTGTTCCACACAAAAAATGTAAGTCACAGACGCTATAGTGACTAGTGCACCCCCTTTTTTGAAATAAAAAAGAGGGCGAAATGAGAGAAAGGCCGTAAGAAAAAAAAAATACTATCTCTCGAGAGTGAAGAGGCAGCCGCGTGAACACGGCCCGTCAAAATATATAGGGCCGGAGCTCGTATCACAGATACGCTCATCACACACTTTCGGCTGGCTTCGGACAGACAGACAGACAGACCGACCGACCGACCGACCGACGGACGCGGCTCTTGTTATAAGTTTAGATTAAGTCTGAAACATTTGGAGTACCACCACATTGAATTCGAATTCTGCAAACGCAGCAAGTGTTTCCCACCAAGCAATATTTACACCGTAAAATGGACATGGTTCATTAATGCAAAATCTAGCAGCAAACACAATGCAAAAAGCACGTACCTTGGTAGTACACAGCAGAGTCGTCAAATATCCCTTTTTCTTGCCAAAATTCTCAAGTCTTTTTTCCAACAAAACAACACAAACAAAGCAAAGACAAGCTCACAAATGAGTTGATATAAACTCGCATTGCATCAATTGCAAAAAAATAAAAGAAATCTAAAAAGAGTTCACCAGAAGTTCCGCTACGGTCGTAAATTCATGTTAACTGCGTAGAAAAGCCTCGATAGTTTCCCCTGCACCTCGTCGTTGAAAGCCATACCTCCTCGTCCACCATTGAAAAGAGAACACGACCTAATATTATGTGAACTTGGTTGATGTAACACAACCAGCGTTCAACAGCTTTCATTTATTTTGTGCGACCAATTTCCTTTCAAAAATGATTTACTTCATCTTCCCAGAACATCCGCTTATCGTAATGTTCGTAAAAGCTCACCCAACCTTAGCTCACGCTAACAGTGATGCTTAACAATAATTCCTCTATGATGGAAAAAATTCACAACCACTTACTCATCCGTAGTTAGCAAACTTTGATGGTTTAACAAATAAGTTTTGTATAAAATAAAAACACAAGACAAGACCACAGCAAAGATACAATCCAAACTAGGAAAATTTAAAGCATTCTATTGCTGCTGAACAAAGAAACGGCACATGTAGACCCCATCAATAGATAAGACAGTAAAACGACGGCACATACAGTACAGACGCTGTCAAAATAAGCATTCTATGCGTACGATGCACACTTGCGTCTGCATCGCTTTTCAGCACGTTGTGGGATTCAACAAGCTCGGCAGCATGTTTCCCTACACTTGCGTGTGATCGGTTTGTGCAACGCGATAGAATTTACCTCGAAAGATCATTGATCTAATGTTTCATCTATTGATCCGCTATAACTGAAGGGAACAGTATACAAGTCCTGTGCTCGCGCATAATTACAATAGTTGGTTGAAGACTAGCTAGCTACAAAAAAGGTCTCATTCAGTATGAACAGCAGAGAACAACATAGAATCCATGTACGAGGTGTGTCCCCACACAGTATACTTAGCTCATAGAAACAGAAGTTAGGGAGGAAGAGGAAGAAAAAATAAAAAATAGCAAAGAAGGCATGAAAACTGAAAGAAGTAAAGCGAGCACAAAAGGCAGAAATTTTGAAGGCGTACCTATAGCTGTGGTAACATATGGTTTCTCCCGTGGAGACGCCTGTCACCATGGCATAGGATAGACAAATCTAAATAACTTGAGCCTATTACACCCTCAGGATCTAAACTAGTGCAGTAAAGGTGATGGGGCAATCCTTTTTTTAACCTAAAAAGGCGTTGGTCAAAAAGAATTGAACTTAATCACCATTTTTTAGCGAACTCAATGAAATATACAAACATGTTGGTTTCATTAAGAGCCGTTTGAGCTTGACAATTTCAAGCATATGAACAAATCAGGGAAATAATTTAGGTAATGACGAAAAAACTAACCTCCAAACATCAGGGAGCTACATTTCTTTTTCAGGTGTTAAGGAAGCCCTAAGCTGATTTTCGCGACCTACACTGGAGTAGGAAGCAAAGTTCAGTCCCACTGAAGAAACCTTGTTACTGACGTAGCTATCTTCAGTGGCGGCCGGTGACATTATACTCGTACAAGCGAACTGATAAGGCGACACAATAAAATGCTCATCACAAAACAACCCGGCCCCATTCAGAATGCGTTAAACTCTCTCAGTTGAATATAATATTCAAACCACAAAGTAAAGAGAAATCTGCTTAGGAGTTAAGATACAAGTGGAACTTCGAGACCCATATTTTATCACCTTTGTTCTCAGTCACATTCCTAAAATTTTTAACAAAAATTACACGCCAAGGTAACTTTTTTCCTGAAACGAGAAAACTGAAGCAATCAATGGAAAAGACACGGTCCATAGTACGAGGTGGTATCAGAAAATTCTCAGACTGGGCTGGTAACTTCTATTGGACGATTTCCCAAGCCGAAGTGCCAGCGTCCGATTACGTAATTAACAAGGCTGTGAGCCGTGTTCATTGCATTGTAAGGTTGGATTCGGTCCATGAGTTGTGTTTTGCAGTCGTAAGTGTCAACGTTCTTTCTCGAATAGAAAGATTAATTAATTAGAGCAATGAGCTAGCATCAAATGTCAGAAAATGACCCCACCTTCATCTGCAGAGTCAAAATTAGTCTTAAAATCTGGTTTTATGGCAATGATCCAGAAACAAAAAAGCAGTCGTCACAGCGAAGAAATCCAAAATCATCGACACCAAGAAGCAGAAGGCAGGTAGGTCAGAAGTATAACAAAAACCATCCTCATATTTGTTACATCAGAAGCAACATCCATCGCAAATTCGTGCTAGCTGGCGTTATAGTAAACTCATATTCTTGTGGCCACGTTTTGAAGTTAAGAGTAAACGTGCGACGAAAGGTGGCGTAAATTGTGAAAAAAAACTAGCTGCTACATCGCGATGATGCGTGCTCACTTTCAGTTAAAACGCATTTCTGACCAAAAACAATATGATCACACTCCCACACCCTCCATACTCACCAGATATAGCCCATAGGACTTTCCTCTGTTTCCGAAAATAAAAATTCATGTGAAAGGTCACTGTTTCGACCCTGAAACACAAATTCAGAAGAAACGAAAGATGTGCTTCACAGCCCCAGGATTTTTTTACCCTTTTCAGACCTAACAAAAACCGCTGAATTTGTTGCATCGATTTACAGAGAGACTGCTTTGATGCAGATAAGAGCCATTAGTGACCAAGGTAAGCAAAATAATAATACACCTAGTCCAGAAAATTTTAGATGGAACAACGTGTGGTCAACCAAAATGAATGTGGGTCGAAGTAAAAATGCAGTTACCAAAGTTAAAAATTTAATAATTTGGTCCTGGAATTATCTTGAAAGAAGGGAAGTAGTTACCAAGAGAAGGAAAATCCACAAACCGCCTTCAATCTCCTTCACTTTGTACAGTACAGGAATTGAAACAAACAGCACCTGATCTAAGCAGATCAAAATGAATATTCTTTCTACTACAGCTAAGCTAAAAAATGAGCTCTTCCCGAATCATTAAATGTACGCGACTTGAAACATTAGCTCATTTTTAGTCAGCAGATTTCAATACAAAAGAACAGATTCACGCCTAATTTACAAGAGCGGTATCTGCCACCAAAAGCATTCACTGAATTACAAAGCGACAAACCTGAAGAACAACGCAGCTTCGCGCTGTCACATTTCCACGGTTTTTAGACGGAACATGAACCAGCCCAAAGCAGGTACTTTGTTTTAAGCGAGCATGAACATCGATTACCGGCAACAAAGATGCGTAGAGAAGCGTAGCCAAAAAGAAGCGAGACTAAAATCATTCACGTCTAAAAACTTGGGGAAAGGACATTGGCGCCCTACAGCGAATGGTAAAAATGTTGTCCGTAACATACATTAACACGTTCCCCGCGTATAGGGCCATGTTTGTACCAATAGGTAGATTGCTCATTCACGTACCAGTATAAATAAATGACATTTCATCTGTTTCCTGGCCTTTTTGAAAAACAACTGTTATCATACGAGGTGAAATTTTATCGTACAATTGTATTTTTCATATTACTACGGAATGATGAAAATGTATTCCAGAAGTAAAGTCGGTTTCCCAGTATTGCTTCTTACAACCTAGCCAAATTAACCGTTGACAACCGCGGAAACGCAGGGGGCAAGCGCTAACATCAAAACGTAAGTACAAAGTGGGCAACCAAAGCAAAACGTCGGAGAGTGTATTCATATCCTATAAGAGGGTAACATTAACTGTATAGATAACAACTACGTTATACGCCCAATTTGCAGTATTCACGTACACATGCAATGAATGGATGAACTTGCTGGTCCAAATCTATGAACTTGCCGGCCGGATCGCACGTAACAAAGCACAGGGTAGTCCACCTACTAGAACTGACCTGTACAAGATGGGAGTCGGGACAGCTGGGTACCTCTGACTGCAGATGGCAAACTTCTCAGCCTTCTGATAGCACAATCTGCACAGAAGAAAAACGTCTTTCAATGGCATTCAATCGTAAATCGGAAACACTGAAAAAATAGTAGAGGAAAATTTTGAATCGATTTCACTCCATCTCTAGAAGACAGAGCACGACTATCGTTCGCTCTGCGCTACATTGGATTAGTTACACGAAACAAAAACACATACTTCACTTAAACGTATCAGCATAATTTAATCTAATGGTTACGTCAGAACAATCAGAACTGACGCTAGCCAATATGTATGCAGATTAATCGAGTCCGATCGCCTTCCCATTAATGAATACAAATCGAAACAAAAGCTGTATTTCATCAACTTTTAACGAAGGTTTTATACAAATATTAGTTCACGGTAGCAGCCCTTAATCTCATTGAAATAAAATGGCTTAAAAAATATTCAAAAAGAGGCATTGTAAAAATTCATTTCTGTAATTGAGGTTCGTTGCGTAAATAAATCAGAGAATTCGAATTACAGCAACTTTCACTACTAACTAACTTCGCTAAACACAACGTTTTAGATAAAAGTTTTAAACTTCAAAATAAGTTAGCTACAGGACGATGATAACTATATCGATCGCTATCACTTAGCCACACACCATTGACGATAAGAACTAAAGCTGTCAATACAATTCAACTACATAACATTGATGATAACAATGTGAAATGCCTTTTTTGCCAACACTGATAAATGCGAATACAAAATGAAGAGCTGAGGTAACGTATCTGTCTTTCATCACGATCAAAAGTAATCTTCACCATTGAATTAATTGGTGATGGAAATCAGATGTGCTGTATCTTTGCAAGAATCAATCGGGACACTGTCACCAGTATGGATGGAGATATTTAGTTTAAAATGATTAGATTAGATTATTAGTTAGTTTAAGCCTCCCTATCCTCAACTAATGAAATCCAAAGAGAGGAAGGAAGAAGATACCATTTAGTATGGAGTTAGGGAACGTGGAATCTATGCAGAAAGGGCATAGAAACAGTAAGTTGAGAAAGAAGTTCATGAAATAAGATCAAAGTTAAAGAAGAAAAAAAACAGGACAGCAGTGAACCGAAAGAAAGTTGGTCCGTAACAAAACAATAACCCAAGTTATTTAAAAAAAAGCCTACCTAACCTTCAGCTCGGGCCCTCACATTGTCCCCCTGGGAGAGCTAAATTCGCATAGATACAATAGTTGTATCCCCCTGAGGGGTTTAGTTTAAAATAAAGGAATGTAACTCGTAAAGTTAACACATGAAATTATGAACATGTACACTTATTTGGCAGCATCTTTGTGTAGATCAGTCAGGTAACTGTTGCCGGCAGTATGGATGGAGGCACTTGGTATAAAAATCAAATTAATGAGTTATTAAGTTAACACGTTAACCGCCGTAGGTTAAACTAAAGTTCAGTACTCAACTCAAATTCAAAATCAATAGCAGTAAAAAAATTGAAAATGACCAACATTTAACTGGATCGAGCCTTCATTTAGCTATGATTTAGTCCTTATCAAAATTGAGTTCCCTCAATTCTAATTTAAATTGCAAAACAACTCATGGACCGAATCCAACCTTACAATGCAATCAACATGGCTCACAGACTCATTAGTTGTTACGTAATCGGACGCTGGCACTCCGGCTTGAAAATCACGGGTCAAAATTCCCTCTGTGTACCACCAGTGCCTCACATGGCGGTTAACGTGTTAATAGAGAATTAGATTATTAATTAGTTTAAGCTTCCCTATCCTCAACAAATGAGATCCAAAGAGAGGAAGGAAGAAGGCATCATTCAGTATGGAGTTAAGGGAACGCAAAATCTATGCAGAAAGGGCATAGAAATAGTAAGATGAGAAAGAAGCTCATGAAACAAGATCAAAGTTGAAGAAGGAAGTAGTAAGTGCTGAAAAAACAGGACAGCAGTGAACCGAAAAAAGATGGTCCGTAACAAAACGAAAACCTATGTTATTTCACGAAAAAGAAAGCCTACCTAATTTTCAGCTCAGGCCCTCACATTGTCCCCCTGGGAGCGCTAATTCCCATAGATACAGCAGTTGTATCCCCCTGAGGGGTGTTAATAGATGAAATACGCGTGAGTTTGTAGGTTGAGTGACCGCTGTAATTTTGCGTGTAATGGGGCCTTTTCCGTTAGCAGCGCGCAAAATGAAACTAGATGATTCAACTCGCCGTGGAAATCATTAGAAATCGTGTAGCTTCGAGCAATATCACTATTTACAAAAGAAGAATATAAATTCTATTCCAAAAAATTTTGATCTACATCATACGTGAGATTTGGATGTCGAAACGTACGTGATTAAGAGCTTTGATTCAAGATACACAAGCTTCAAGTTCAGAATATTTCTTATTTTATTAAAAGTTAAGTTACTTAAAATTCCGTACATGCAGTGGTAAATGCCAAAAGCTTTCAATTAGTATCACGATCAAGTCTAAACGTCTATATTTTATATCGTTACAGAATTGGCCAATGAAATCGAAAATAGTAAAAACAAAAAACTAATTAAAAATCAAGTCAGATATACAGTAACCACGTCATGATTCTTCCGCAATGCGTCAATTTGAAGAATATTTCTGTGCAAAGGAAGAATTACCAGACGTATTGTAGTAAACCTAGGTAATCACTTCAAGAAACCGAAAAGAATGACGTTACATTAACTCGAATATACAATTCGCCACTATCTTTCAACAATCTCATCGACGACCATACATGGGATTCTCTAATATTCTCCCCAGAGAACAAAGCTCTGGTATTGAGACCGTCATCTCAGGACCACGCCCTAAACATGAAACATCTGCTTTTGCCTACATGTTTGTTCGAACTTCTCTACAAGCTTGTCCGAGCCTTACTTCAAATTCCAAAGACTGCATTTCTATACATCTTCTTAACTCATTTTTCTTTATTAATCGCATCAGATATTGCCATGTTTAGGATACTTTTTGCATAATTTAATGGTAGGTTACAAATTTGTTTGCTTAATTTGGTACATCTAAAGGCTTGAATTTTTTCTGATACGCCTACGTTATGACCGTGGGCATAACAGGAAAAAGGCCCACGTTATGACCGTGGGCATAACAGGAAAAAGGCCCACGTTATGACCGTGGGCATAACAGGAAAAAGGCCCACGTTATGACCGTGGGCATAACAGGAAAAAGGCCCACGTTATGACCGTGGGCATAACAGGAAAAAGGCCCACGTTATGACCGTGGGCGTAACAGGAAAAAGGCCCACGTTATGACCGTGGGCATAACAGGAAAAAGGCTCACGTTAAGACCATAGACGTAACAGGGAAAAGGCCCACCTTACAACCCTCTGAGCCATAGCGTGCCTTCCACCACTAGCCCCAGATGCGCATTAGAGAGCGCGGTCATCACTACACCTCGATATCAGTTCCCCGCCCTCACGAACTCAGGATCATTATTACTAATGAAATAACTAATAATTCGAAGCATCACGCCTCCAGCTCTCAGTCATGTGACTCAGGTCTTGAAGTAAGGTACGAATTCTCCTGAAAAACAATCTTGGGAAACACTCGTTATCAGCGCTCATTATCAATTCTCTGTACATCAACGTGGCACTAATCAAATCTCGAGGCAGCCTCCGGCTTGCTGTTCAACACCGGCTATGGTAATATGGCAATACTTCCAGCGTTCTTCCACCCAAAAGAGGAGTCTCTTTTTCATTTAACAACACAGTGTTCCTGAGTGGATTCTCAGGTCGTCTCTAGGAACGAAAAGTATGTCACTAAAGCATGTTATTGTAAAGCAGATTACATTATTAGTTAGTTCAACACGTTCACTGCGTATTGCGCCACACGTGTACCAACAGGTAAATTGGCCCATTTACGTACCGGTAAAAATGCACCACATTTTATGTTTCGCGACATTTAAAAAAAAATTATCATACGATTAGAAATGTTATAGATTTGTTATTGTATTTTTCATGTTCATTATGAAAAATTAACCTTAATTCAAGCTGGAAAATAGATTACCTTATTATGTTACATACAATCTTACCAAACCAACCGTTAACAGCCTAGGAAACACAAGAAACGCGTTAACCCGTTCACTGCGTATTAGGCCACATGTGTACCAACAGGTGCATTGCCCATTTACGTGCTGGTATAAACGCACGACATTTTATGTTTCGCGATGGTTTTGCAAAATAATTGTTATCATACGAGGAGAAATTTTATCGCCCCATTATAGTCTTCATCTTCATTATGGAGAACTAAAACTTATTCAAATTGGAAAATCGATTTCCCTATTCTGCTACGTACAACCTAACCAACCCAACCGTTAACAGTCGCGGAAACGCAGTGAACGTGTTAAGTTTCCCTATCCGCAACAAAGGCGATCCAAAGAAAGGAAGAAGGAAGGCACCATTTAGTACGGAGTAAAGGGAACGTGGAATCCATGCAAAAAAGGCATATAAACAATAAGCTGAGAAAGAAGTTCATGAAAGAATATCAAAGTAGAAGAAGAAAGTAGTAGGTCCTGAAAAACAGGATAGCAGAGAACCGAATAAAGATGATCCTTAACTTAACAAAAACATTTCATTTCAACAAAAAAAGGCCTACCTTTCAGCTCAGGCCCTCACATCATCCCCCTGGGAGCGCTTATTCCCATAGATACAATAGTTGTATCCTCCTGAGGGGTATTGTAAAGCATGTTACTAAAAAACAGTGGATACCATATTAGCAGTAAATCATTGCACGCAATCCGTTAATTTCTAGTTAATTTTTCTAATTAATCTATATCACTGCTATGAGAGTAACCACTATAATTATTATTAAATATTAAATACCATTAACGTAAAAAGCTTGTTGAAAAATTTCGAACAAAACGTCGATCGGTCGTTTCGCGGCTGGAAGAACTCAAGCAAGACGGGTCGTGTAGCAAGCAGCGTGTCAAGACTCCCTCATTACAACAAAGGCGAGCTTAAGACAACGAAAAGAAGGGACCATTTAGTGTGAACTGTAGAAAACGGGGACCTGCACACACCGTGTGCTCGCACACGGGATCCCTTGCGCGTAAAAACAGCATGTTAGGAAGGAAGGGGAAAAAGACACACAGAAGAGATACAAAAGAAACCGTGAAATTGAAAGAAACAAAGAGGACGTAAGACAGAAGTCCCGAAGGCCAACCAATAGCTGAAAATAGCTAAAATAACAAAGCAACATCTCCCCTGGGGGCCCGAAAAGTGAAGCAACTCCAGATCGCTTTGAACAGAGGTATTGCTCGTGATGAACTATCGATTTTGTACGAAATGAATAACTAACACGCATGACATGTAGAGGCCATTTGGTTTGCTACTTTGCCTGTAATAATTTGAAGAAACAGTTCGCAGACCTATGTGATGGTGGCAGCGGCTTCTTTAATTGATTTTTACGAAAAACTTTATTGAAATAAGGTAAGAAAACAGCAAAATATTATCAAGAAAGAAAAAATTGCTTCATAATTAAATTCGATGACAAGAAAGACGAGAAAATTAAGAAACTAGAGAATACCTCAAACACTGATCCGAAGCAGCAGAATAAAAATTACCTAAATTGGATGCCGAATCCAGCATTTAAGGGAAAAATTAACACGTTAACTGCGTATTGGGCCACAT
The DNA here is from genome assembly GCA_030386875.1 of Morinoia aosen. NCBI lineage: Eukaryota > Metazoa > Arthropoda > Malacostraca > Amphipoda > Talitridae > Morinoia > Morinoia aosen. The sequence goes on from CM059574.1 coordinate 40,849,385, forward strand.
GTGAACCAACAGGTAAATTGCCCATTTACGTGCCGGTATAAATGCTCGACATTTTATCATTTTCGCAACATTTTTAGAAGTAATTGTTATCGTGCGAGGTGATGTGTTATCGTGCAATTGTATTTTTCGTATTTATTAGCAGAACTAAAATTTATTGAAGCTGGAAAATCGATTTCCCTATTCTGCAACTTACAACCTAACCAAAGCAACCGTTAACGGCCGCGGAAACGCAGGGAACGTGTTAAGCATGAATTTAAAGGTAAAAACATGTTCAACATGTATCGAATAAAATAGGCAACATTTACTAATGTAACAAAGGTATTTCACGGTCGGCAGCAAATTTTGAGAAACCCAAGTAGAGTGATCACGCACAGGGCAAGTTGTTTTGAAAAGACAACCTACTTGCTCTTGATACCAGATTCACATGTATAGCGAGCGTAGAGCAACTGAAAATACAAAAATTTTCCCTAAATCAACGTCATAATCTGTTGGCCCTCTCTAACACGTCGCTTTGGTTCGCCATTCCGCAGCGCGGACGCTCCTGTTTTGAAACACAACACCTCGTTTACTAAATTTACGCTCCAATTATTTTCATCATAAAAATTATCATGGAAATACATATTATAAACATTTTCACCAAAAATGTTCATGTTATTCAGACACTCAATCAAAGAGAAAATACCTTTCTGTGAGGAATATCGTAAGGCATTTTCGTGAACAAAACTGGCCTAACGGTAGTCGAAGTTCCTTTAATCCGCATATAAGGGATGCCCGGCAAATTAATAACGTGTTCTTTATTACAGGAAGACCGGGGGTGTACGGTTCGGAGTAATGTACACCAAAAATCTGCTTCGATATTCGTTGAAATGGCTCCCCATTACCGGACTGACTCGTTTCACAGTGTGATGATTTATATACGACTGCAAATCGCAAACTAAATACATAGTTTGGAATAACTTTACTAATTACTTATCATTCATTCAAAGTCAAAACGGCTGCCCAATATTTTTAAAATGAAGTTTACAAAGTCAACGTTTCAAAAAATATAATAACAACGATTCTCATAGTTTGAAAGTTTTACAGTTCACTCCCTAAAAGTTGTAGTTAACGATTGATTAACTTAGTTCAGAGGTAGGCTTTGACTTGCAATAATTCTGAAGATCATTTTTCTTAATACATAGCTCATTCTGATTTTTTCTTAGAAAAAGGAAGACGTGAACATGGTCTTTCTTCTGCAAGTACAGCCCGAGAAAATTACCCACAGGTTTTAACTCTAGGGACAAAGTCTCTGTCCACAAGTCACGTGCAGTTTTTCTAAACAAATAGCTCGCAACGGCATCTGCGCATCAGCACATGTTGGCGTGAAGTCACAATATTCGAGGTACAAAACGAAAAAAAAAACCTTTACGATTAATAAACAGCTCAACCACTTACTCAGTTATGTTTTGGGCAATGCAACGACGATGTTGCGGTAGTTAAAATCCAGGTAGGAAATGTATGGGTCTCTAATTTCATAAGCAGTTCATGCGATCGGAAGTTGGTAACATTCGATACTTCTCACTCACTAACGAAATGATTCTTCTAGCTTTGATGACCTACACCAACACAGCCAATAGTACTTCAAAGTATAATCTATTTTACGTAATCCCAGACAAGTGTCCAGTATCACCTGAGAATGCGCTAATTGAAGTCCGGAAAATTTCTGCCACCGAACGCCGGTAGGAGTAAATCGATTTCGGACAACTGCCTGTAATCCACCGGTAATACTAGAGAACATTCAGAATATGATTAATTGAGGACGCATAACACAGGAGTCCATGTTACACTTATGCAGTGCAGAAACGCTCATAAATGGGTACTTCAATGTAATCATCCCATTAAACTCGTAAATGCATCATCAAAGAAAAAGTAATCATTTTGTGGAACACCCTCGACTAATATGATCAATTATATATTATTATTATTATTATTATTATTATTATATAAGAAAGTTTTAGCCTCCCTTAATTGCACGACAAAGATGTTCCAAGAGAGGGAAAAGGAAGGCACCATTTAGTCTGGAGTTGAGGGAACGTGGGATCTATGCACAAGGTGCACAGAAACAGTAAGCTAGTTCATGGAACAAGAAAAAAGTTGAAGAAGAAAGTAGTAGGTGCTGAAAAACAGGACAGCAGTGAACCGAAAAAAGATGGCCCGTAACAAAACAAAAACCTATTTTATTACAACAAAAAGGAAGCCTACCTAACCTTTAGCTCGGTCCCCCTACCTCACATAGTCCCCCTGGGAGCGCTAATTCCCATAGATACAATAGTTGTATCCCCTTGAGGGGAATATGATCTATTTGACAGCTACCAGCAACTCGACACTTTGACCGCAATTGGTTGAACGGAAGTTCAATATTCAAATCAAATTTAAAGATTAGATTATATGTTAGCCTAAGCCTCCCTAACCGGTCCAAAAAAAGACGGAATCAAAGAGAGGAAGGATGAAGGCACCATTGAGAATGGAGATGAGGGAATGCGGAATATATGCAGAAGGGGCACAAAAATAGTAAGTAGAGAAAGAAGTTCATGAAACAAGATTAAAGTTGAAGAAGATCGTAGTAGGTGCTGAAAAACTGGACAGCAGTGAGCTGAAAAAAGATCGTCCTTAACATAACAAAAACATTTTATTTCAGCAAAAAGAAGGCCTACCTAACTCTCAGCTCGGGCCATCACATTTCCCCCATGGGAGTGCTAACACCCATAGATACAATAGTTGTATCCCGCCACCCCACCCCCCGGGGAAAACTCAAAGACAATCGAAGTAAGTTATTTTGAAAATAGCAAACGTTAACTTGATCATGACTTTATTTGCGTTTAATTAAGTATTTACGAAAATTACGTTTGTGACTTCTAATAGGTCAGCAGCATTGTGAAAAACCCCTCCGTGGCCGGTGGCGCACGTTGGGGTCAAAGCGTTGAACATCAGCGCACGTACACGCACGGCCCAAGCCTGACGCCGGCTGGGTCTCCCACGGTACCAGGGACAGAGAGGCAGCGAGGCCTAATCCCATGACCGGCCCGGGCAGCACCAACAGCTGCCGGCAGGACCCGAAAAACCCGACGAGGTACGACCATTGCTCGTGAACTCGGTGTCTCGGAACCCTGCAGGGCTGAATAGAGATGCTAGATCGGTGCAGGGTTGTCATATGGTCAAGTTTTATATGAATTAGGCCCGGACTTAAGAATTTTGAACAAAAAAAGACCTATCCGGGTAACTGATTTAACGCTTTGACTGCGACGTGCGCCACCGGTGGCCACGGAGGTAATTTTCAAAATACTGCTGACCGACCAGTAGTCGCAAATTCAATTTTCATAAATACTTAATCAATGCTAAATGAAGGCACGATCCAGTTCATATTTGGTATGTTCAAAATAGTTTACCACAATTGACTTTAAATTTCAGTTTGGCATTGAACTTAGTATTTAGTAGTCGCAGTCGAAGTGTTTAGAGCAGAGCTCAGTAGCACCGAGACAGGCAGCACATGAAAACGTTGCCCTATTTCTGTGGGCAACAGCTGGCGGCAGGACGCACACAGCAGGGTAATGGTGAGGTATCGAGGAACACAATGCCAGCCCACTTGAGCTAATGCGTCCTGTCATTTAACCGCTAAATTCAATGCCCATTCATCTATTCCGTCGAAACTATTTTAAAGGTAATAATTAAAATGAAGGATTTCTCGCAAAAAGCGCATACTTCGCCCCCATTCAAGTGAGGAAGCAAAGCTTCAAAAGATGTGGTGCCGCTGAAAATAATGACGCAAAATCGCAAAATGACTCATAATGCAGAACATTTCTTCATTCTAACTCACAAGGAATTCACGTAGGCACTCCCTTTGTTTATTTAGTATTTCAAACAAGAAATCCGTAAAATTTTGAACGTAGAAAGCCAACGCAGTTTTGAGAAACAAACTGGCTGCCCATCACCTTGTAATATACTACTACTTCCAAAAACAAACGAAAAAAATGACCCAAACAAAACAATCACAGTTATTGCACACCTCGACATTACCGCACGCCTCACAGAGCATAAAAATCCAAAGAAGCCAACACCCAGACGACGATAAAGACACCAGAAGCCGTCACAAGACAATGAGTGTTATGCAAGAGAGCATCAGAGGAGTAACGTTACCGTGAACTGCTAGGTGCGCTCTGCACGCTTCGGTGGTGGTGGAATGACGCAATGCGCGTTGGTGCAAGCCGCAGTCGATGCCAGGGTTGCTAGATTCGTTTTTTCTTCTCACAAAAATAAAGTTAGGGATTTTTTTAAACGAGAATAGCCTAGCCATAAAGACCACTCAGCAACTGGCAACTCGACGAGGTATGGACATTGCTCATAAAATCGATGTCTCGGAACCCTGCAGGGCTGAACAGAAATGCTAGATCGGCGCCGGGTTGTCGTATGGTCAAGTTTGATATGAAAAATGCCCGGAATTCAAGATTTTGAACAAAAAAACACCTATCTGGGTAACTGATTTGAGAGCAGAGCTCAATAGCACCGCGAAAGGCATCACATGAAAACGTTACCCTAATTTTAGCACCAGATGGAATTATTTTGATTGGTTCATTTATGTCTCCGTCAGAACGTAAGATGTGTTCCCAAGAGAGAAAAGAGAAAAGCACCATTTAGTATGAAATTACGGTATCGGGCCATCAATGAACAAGAGTGTTTCTACAAAGGATTCCTTCCTCACCGACACAAAAACGAAGCTTAAGGAAAAGGTAAAAGGTGGTGGAAAAAGAGCAACAGTGAACGAAATATTACACACGATCTGGAAGATTGCCAAAACTTTTATTCCTACCATACAAAAGCCTATCTAACTTTCAGAGAGGAATCTTAAATTTTCCCCCTGAGAGCGTTAATTTCCATTGACAAAACATTTGTAATCTTCCTTAGAGGCTAGCTTCCATATTCCGGATAAATTGAACTTTTATCCAGTTATATCACACCAATAAAGGAAGTCAAAATCACTAGAGATTCCTCTCTTGACGTGAACGTAGGTTGTATCTGTGACGCATATGACCGTGCGTACTACAAGAAGGAAATACCAGCGTACGCAGAGAACTGTAAACGAAGTGTGTAGCTGAAAGGCGTCACAACGACGCGACTCGCTCGGTTTGACGTCACAAACGCAGAGACGTCACCGACGTAATCAGCCCAAGCAGCTTTATACCACAGAGCCAGTCTCAGATAAGTTCGACCGTCAACTGTCACAAACAATGTTCCACGTCACCGCTCTTGCGCACATTTCACGGTTGATTTCCTTCTCTGTGTTGAAATGAGGTAGAATAATGGCAGCGTTTGAAGATTTAACTAAACGTCTGCATTAATTGTTAAGGTTGTTTTTTGAGTTAGTCTCGCTCATTTGACCGATTTTATTTAATTTTGGGTTTGGTTGGATTCAGAGTAGCTCCCTGTAAAGTGAAACCAAGAGATCCGAAATTCGACCGACCCAACAGTATCTTCACAGCAGACAGATGCCAAACTTTACACACAATTCGACCTTAGAGCCCTTATCTCATACACCGCTTATGCACACAAAATAAGTCACGCATATTAACGCTACCATAAGGCAAGTAGTGAAGAGCACAAATATTTGATAACGCAACAACATAACGAAATTCCGATTCCAATAGGAAATTTCCAATTACAGTAACCGGTCGCTTTTCATTCCCTCAACACATTGAGTGCGATGGGTTACACTGAAATTCAATATCCAACTCATATATAAAGTCAAAAGTTGTGTAAAATTTTTATAAACAACAGACTTTAACTAGGTAAAATAAATACCATTAATTTAAAAAGATTGTTAATTTTTCAAACGACCTATCGATGGGTCGTTTTGCAGCTATAAAAACTTAAGCACGACCCACCGATGGGTCATACCGCAATGAATGTGTTAATTAAGAGAGACGAACTGACCTCGTTAAAACGTCCTCAGCAAGTAAACAAGATTGCACTTCTACTATCAATAACACTTGAGTTTATGTACATAAGTTTTATCGAGCCTTTTCTCGGTTCCCTAACGCGCGAGAATACACTTCAATGATTTGAAATTGGCGCAAATGGCATCATTGCGACCCCGAGAAGATGAGGAGGAGTAGCGCACCAGTTGCTAAGTTCAAGTGCACGCAAACAAGCGCACTGTGACGCCCGAGTTGAGTGCTGTGACGTCTAGTCCCGCGAGACACGCCGCCGCTTGCTTCACCTTCATGCGTAAACTAACTCCCTTGACGAGCGCAATTGTCCTGAGAGAAAGACGCGTAAGGTGGAAAGCTCTTACGGTGTTCGTACGTCAGAAACGCTCAAGTCACGCGACAGGCATCGGCGATGAAACATAAACAAACAGCAAAAAATAATTCGAATTCGTCGTTGTTGCCATTGCAATGCAAATTTGCCCGACACACACGTTCCTGGAATCTTTCACGTTTTCCTTAACATTGCCACATCAATTTACGATAGCCTCATTGGCATTGCAATCTCCCAGCACAATGAGCGCTCGCACCTAAACATAACCACTACCACTCATGGCTGGGTCACAGTTCTGACCGTGTGAAATTTGAACGACTCAGGAATTAACATTTCAAGTGCGACGTGACCTACCGGTGGTCACTGAGGGGATTTTCATAATGCTACTGACCGACGAGCAGTCCCCAACTCAATTTCGATAAATGCTTAATGAAGACTTAAAAAGAAGGCGCGATCGATCTATTTGATGTTCGTTATTTTCAAAATTGATCTCTAAAACCAACTATAACTTGAGTTGAATATTGAACTTCGGTTTAACCCGCCGTACTTTTCGTGTTGAGAGACTAAGTTCAGACGCGCTGCAGCGTCGACACCCCTCAGGGAGATACAACTATTGTATCCATGGGAATTAGCGCTCCCAGGGGGAAAATGTGAGGGCCCGAGCTGAGAGTTAGGTAGGCCTTCTTTTTGTTGAAATGAAATGTTTTGTTATACTAAGGACCATCTTTTTTCGGTTCACTGCTGTCCTGTTTTTCAGCACCTACTACTTTCTTCGTCAACTTCGATCTTGTTTCATGAACTTCTATCTCAATTTACTGTTTCTATGCCCTTTCTGCATAGATTCCGCGTTCCCTTAACTCCAAACTAAATGTTGCCTTCCTCCTTCCTGTCTTTGCCTTTTGGCGGACATGGAGGCTTAAAACCAACTAAACATCTAATCTGCAGCGTCGACAGCGTTAGGCCGCGGCCAGACAAACAGCAGTGGAGCAGGGCTGCGCAGAGCAGTTTCGGCTCGCTGGTAGCTGCTAGCTTATGCTCGTAAGTTAGGTGGCCAAACAAACAGCAGTGGCTGGTCCTGAGTCCGCAGCAGTTGTAATCTTGGCGCTACGATGGGCGGTGTTTTGTGACAGGCAACCTTAAATTTGGCTTAATAAATAGATGTAGAACAGGCAATATTTCATCGAATTATGTTTATTTATATCTATACATATTACCATGCTATGCATTATCTTCTTAGCATTACAAGTACATCCGTACACTGTCGTATAGTGCTTTTCATTTTGCTAAAATATTTCTACCCACAATGTTTGAAACGGCTTTGATACTGTTTTTTAATTGTTCCAGGAAATTCGACAAAAAATTAATTGCATGATAATATGCTAGTTATGGTTGATGATGGAATAATCATGCAAATAATTCTCTGACGCATGACTTGAAACCTTATAAATACTTGAATGTGGATTATTTTGCAGTACTGGACGTGTAGAGACATTACAGAACAAGGAACATATTCGTTCACGCGTATGAATATGAACATCTATGGATATAACAACCCGAATTTGGAATTGTTAAACCGATAAGCAATATCTAAGTATAAAAGGATCTTTTGTATTTGACGTGCGGCACTAAGTTTCAGTGTAATGGCAATTTTCACGTAAAATTCGAACATCACCATCGTTTTTGGAGAAACTAACAGTTTTTTAGTTGCGTGCTTTCAAGGTTATTTTTACCGATGTAATACTGATGAAACGCAAACTTAAAAAATTCTGCATCGGCTTTGCCCAGCACTTTGCGCTGGTACAGAAAAAGTTAAAGATCCATCCTCTCCACATTTGACCCACATTTAACAATTCTATTTGTGTGCGCACATATACGTGTTCATATATATATATATATATATATATATATATATATATATACACAGCTATGCATATATTTGTTTCTATTCCTAGTTTTTTAGTAAAAACAGAACCTCAAAACATATTACATTTTACCCAAATCTCTGCGACCAGTTAACACTGAATCATATTTCAGAAATAAATATATTTATTGCAATTGCTTAATGATTCAAAAATAGATCTATCACTGCCCCAGAGGGCGTGTCTGTGAATAAAAAACAATGAAAAATATAAAAATGAAAAACGAAAAAAGTGCTCGTGAAAAATTATCATCTCTGTGCGTATGCTTATATCTATACAACAAATAATTCAGGAATTCCAAAGAATTCTCTAGTAGTATTTTTGATTATTTATAAGTTTTCAGCCATCTCTTGGGATATAAAATCTCCAAGAAAAGATATTTTTGATTTAACTAGCCATTGACAGGGTTAATCTATTTGCACGCCACGTTTGGTTTATCTATAAGTACGCGTCGTTTGGTTTATCTATTTGTACACCACGGATAGTTTGTCTATTAGTACGCCTCGTATAATTTGTCTATTAGTAAACCTCGAATGGCTTGTCTATTAGTAGACCACGTATAGTTTGTCTATTAGTACGCCTCATACGGTACGTTTGTCTAAGGACGTCTTATATTGAGAAATTTTTTAAAAGCCAAGATGTTGCCATGTATCTCATATGCCAACCTTTTTTGAAATAAACGGTTTTCTTTTCTTTCTTTTTCACAGATGACCTAACCTGTGTTTCCTCAGTGTTATTAGGAGAAAAATGATTAATGTTAATAACTAAAAAACAAATAGTTCATACGTATAAGATATATGTTTCAAGTCAAGTTTAGTGCCATGTGCCAAATATAGACCTGATATGAAATATTCGGCATTGGTACGCTCTAAAGTTTAGGTATTGACTAAGAAAATGCTTGATATAGTATAGTTTTTCGATTCATGAGGTAGAAAATACCTATATACGTATAAATAACTGTACAATCCCACCTACCACTAACTTCCATATCGTCTGCTATGAATGACCATTGCTCATTAACATAATTATGATCGAAATATAAAGAGATGCACCCCCGATCGCAGGAATAGCTTGTACCGAGGAGATCAGAAGTTCGACATCCTTCCCGGACGAACTCTAGGGTGCAACTGACTGCTAGCTCCCGAGCAGTGTTTTATCACCCGAGATAAAACGCCGCTAGCGCTTGCTTCAGACAGCGCTGCCCTGCACTGCTCTATGCTACTTGTCTGGCCACCCTAATAGGAATACCACTAACATAAAACACCGCGCCGGCTCTGCTCTGCGCTGCCCCGCTTCACTGCTGTTTGTCTGGCCGCGGCCTAAGTTAGAATGCAGGGAGCGACTGCGAACTGTGAGCGGTCGCGTCACTGTGGTGGGTTGCTCACAGGGTCACAGCACCTCCACGGCGCTTCTTGCGTAAGCACAGCTGGAGTATTCACCAGTTTTGCATGAGAGCCACTTCAGTAAACTTCGTTCACTGGGAAAACCCCACCCAAAAATCAACTTTCTCGCCTAATGGTACGAAATTACAGTGAGGCACTGCCCTCTCTGTCAGCCCTTCAATTATCTGCAACTACTTAATTTAATTGAGTAATTTTTAATAACTCCAATTGAATTTTAACTTTAGTTTATTTTAGTAATATAATTATCGACAATTACAGCTTATATTATTCAATTTCTTCATTACAATTACTTCAATTATTTGATTACTTCAAGGCTCTCGCATTTCTTGAACATATTCACGCACAAATTTTTCACTTGAAAAGTTATCGATGTTAGGATTTTGATGGTAAGTTATTCATTCACATACTCTCTAGATGGAAATCCTTCAACCGAGCAGATTGGCTCGCGAACCACACCAAGTGCGACAGGAAAGCGAATGCTGCCTAACACTGCTCCAGTCCCTTTAGACCTGCCACAATATTATTGGTAGCATTAGTATGCGAAATACGGTCAACTAAACGTCCGGTAAGCATCAACAACCTAAGATGAAGAGGTGGAATGGCTTGTGATTGACACTGACATAAAATAACGCAAAGTAAACGCTAGCGATAATGAAGTATTACCAAACAGTCAGCACTTCGCGAAATGAGGTAACAAAATACCCCCGTAAGTGACGCTGTATTGAAAAGACGGCTCACATTGCTCGAACGGCGCTTCCTTTTATAAAAACACGTATTCGAACAGACTCAAAGGATGCACGTTTGTGCATGGCATCACGATTGATGGAACATTTCTAAAAGAGAAGTCAATAGCAAGTACATAAAAGAATTATAAAGGACCAAATGTGCATAAAAAGTCCATTTACAGATGAACCCTCTGAACGAGGACCAACATTTCAAAAACTCACAATAGTTGAGAATACTGTATGCAAGAATCGAACATTACATTTGTCATAACTCCTTGTTGTCGGTAACCTAGACTTCACTCAATGACTCTACCAGTTCATTCTGAAGTTATAACAAACTATCACTAATTGAATAACAGACTACAAGCGAAAAGAATCGCAGAGCAAACATTCGACTTCGAAACGCTTATCGCAAACCTTTCGAAAACCAGCAGCATTTATCTTAAGATTATTTAGATTAGACGTTAGTTTAAGCCTCCTGAACAGCATCAAAGGCGTTCCAACGGGAGGATTAGATTAGTTTAGTTGTTAGTTTTAGCCTCCCTACCCAGCAACAAATGCTATCCAAAGAGAGGAAGGAGGAAGGCACCATTTAGTATGGAGTTAAGGGAACGCAAAATCTACGCAGAAAGGCATAGAAACAGTAAATTGTGAAAGAAGATCATGAAAAAAGACTAAAGTTGGAGAGGGAAGTAGTAGGCGCTGAAGAACAGGACAGCAGTGAACCGAAAAAAGGTGGTCCTTAACATAACAAAAACATTTCATTTCAACAAAAAAGAAGGCCTACCTAACTCTCAGCTCGGGCCCTGACTCCAACGAGAGGAAGGAGGGAAGCACCATTTAGTATGGACTAAAGGAAACGCGGATCAAACATGGAACAAATAAGTTAAGAAATAATTTCATGAAATAGGATAAAAATTGTAGAAGTAATCGATGCTGAAAAACTAGAAAGCAGAGAAGCGAAAAAGATGGTCCGTAACAAAAATAAAAGCCTGCTCTATTTCTGCACAAGGAAGGCCTACCTAACGTTTACCTAGGGACCTCACATATTCCCCCTTTTGAGCGCTAGTTCCCTGGATACAACAAATGTATTCCCCCTGAGAAGAAGAAGATTGTTTAACTGTCAAGCTCCTCAAGAAATTACGAATAAATTCCCAAAAACAGGCATTTTACAGCTCCTAATTGTATTGCACGAGAAAGACGAAAACCAAATTTATGATTATTTTAAAGCTTTAGAGATAACATTCAAGGTTTAAAAGTTTACGGCGTTCACAGCGACCTTCAAGATAAAAGCGCAGTAAAGCCACAAAATTAAGCCGCATCTGACGCACAAAAACCGCAGTCGGCGCAGCCCGCAGCGGCCGGGGTGTAAACTTGAGTGCGCGTAAGTACTTACGACACAAACACACGGGAACGCGAAGTGTGAAAAACGTCAAGCTTTGATACACGGTCAAACGATACAAATATCAGGAACTAACAAACCACAAAAGTAGCAAAGCTGCCCTACTGCAATGCTAAACCTCTGTTAGACTCAACTATCCAACGATACTAATTCGGCATTAGACAGCCAAAAGAGCATCGAAACTCGTACCTTCAGATGTACCGATGAGGATAAACATATTAGTTTGTAAGCAAAGTTGCGCCAACTATTCCACGAAGCATAATAGAAATAAAGCCAAACTGAAGAAAACCTCCCTGTAACGCAACCCGACTCAAATAACGAGCTTCAGAGGAGACGGTAACGCGTGAGCAGCTGGAGAACCCTAACGGTAACGGTTGACGCTAAAATAGCCCTGGTCGCATCAGTACAAAGCTCGCCGGCTCACATTACAGTTCAGAGGAAGGACAAAGAAGGGACGGCGCGCACAATGCGCACTTCAGCGCCGGGACCCTGCATTCCTTCCGGCAAAACAAAGCGAGTAACAATACAAGCCGCCGATCTGGGGTGCGTCAAACTGCCTTGTGCGCAATTGGAGTCCGTCATGTTCGAGCACAGGCACTAACTTGAAGCATAAAGCTCTGGAGCTGGAATCAATTCTAGTCTCCTTCAAACGAAGCTCTTTTCTTTCCGGCACATCAAAATACCGTTCATCTGAAAGCGCAACGTTTAACAATGTCTATGTTGATTGTCATATTCGTGTATGAAATTTTTAAATCCACGCGAGGACACACTTTTCTCAAACGTCCGAAACATTAGAGGCGTTTTTTCGAGCCCTATGGAGAATAACGTCACTAACGACGATAAGACGAAGGAAGTATTGTTTAGTGATCGCGTTAGCAGAATTCAGGCTAAGCTCACAGAGCAGAAAAACACTTGAATACACAGTATGTAATTCTTTGAGCTGTCTCCATCGGCGTCTTTCTTACCACTCTACCCACCGTCACTCGAGTACCGAAGAGATGAGAGAGGTTAACTGCGCTACAGTTACAACTAAGAGGAAACATGTTCACCGCAGGCCGGTACTAGCACAACACCTGAACAGGAAATACTCTTACCGGTAGAACATTACAAAGCAGGCGGTATTCACACCGGTTTTAAACAGATAGTATCAATACCATTAATGAACATCTACATACACGATATTCATACCGGTGAAGAACAAGTAAGATAAAACTACACCAGCAGTAACCAACTTAGCACGCTATATTCGTACGGTAGCAGAGCAGTACGTAATGTTTACCAGAGTGGCCTAAGACAGAAAGGTGATATACACAAAGGTTTCGTCAAATTCAAAACGGCGTAAACCAATAAAACCTTCATCCAGGGCATCCCACAGAAAACGAACAAACTTCCTCTGGAAGTCTCAAGCCCGTTAGAGATACATCGTCGCTTACCCAGACCAATCACTCGGGTTTAAATTACTGTACTCGAGGTTTAACCTTCGCTACCTCTCCGTTCGGTAGTTACCTCAGGGAAACTCAGCGAAGTTCAAGTGGCGCCACAAGAGCGCAAAACTTGGGTGCCTCGGTTTTCACTGTTCCCTTTACCACGTTTTACTGGTAGTTGAAAATGACCAAAAATTGGTCGAAACGTTCTTTTCTATTATTGAAATGCTTTTTAGAGAAATATAATTTCTATTAAAGCCATTTTCTTTGCTCTTTTATTCATCATAGCTAGCTAGGCTGGCAGGAGCATGAGACGAAAATGTAGAATGAGAAAAACTTTCAACGTCGAAGAAACAAGTGCACGAACTCGGTCGTACTGTGCATAGGTCCTATTTAAGCAATTATATGTACATATCCTGTGTTTCCAGCTTCACAACATGGTAAATAACGGGCCAGTTTATATCATGTGACATTCATTATTTAAGAAGTGACTCGTCTATCACGTGAATGAAAACGACAGTGTGTGATACATTCCCAATTTCCAAACGGATATCATGGGAGTTGTCTTCTAAACAAAGCATTGATGAAGTGCAATAGGCTAGTTAGCAGTTCTACATAATTTCAGACTGAAGTCATCAACGTTTAAATAAGAATTACAAAGCAAAAGCAATTAGCAGTAACTTTTGATTGATTATAAAAATTAGTATGGAAAGCCTCCCTATCCACAACAAAGATATTACAACGAAATGAAGAAGGAAGGCACCATTTAGAATAGGATTAAGGGATCAGGGAATCTATGCATAAGGTGTGTCCCCACGCCATGCGCTAAGATACTACAAAATGTTAAAAAATTAAACACAAAAGATGATGAATTTAACACTTGTGAAAAAAATAACAGAGAATCGATATAAGATGGCCCATAACAAAAAAAAAACATTGTTACAAAATGAAGACTTACCCCCCCCCCCCCTGACATTCCCCTCTGGACCTCACATCCCTCCCAAGGAGCCTCAATTCCCATATTACAATATGACCACATACACAATATTGACCTCACAAATTAAAGATAAGAAACTAAATTTATTTCTCATATCATGGCAATAAATTAGCAAGCTTCGCATTATTTTACTCAAAACAGTTCCTCCAAACAATAATTAAAATAGGATTCCTAGGGTAGAATGTTGGATCATTTGACTTAGTTTTCCTATTGCTGGAAATACATATCATTCTCTAAGATGACATATATTCGAGGTAGAGACGTCTTCAACACGAGCACCTCTAATAACACAATAAAGAATCAGATCTTCTATGCTTGAGATAAGGAGGATTATTCAACCCAACTCAAAACACGCAACACAAAAAGTAGGCCAAGCACTGCCATTAAACAGTACTTTGTAAGAAGTACAGATGGTGGATGGCATCTTGATTCTTGAACACCAACCCTTGGTGGTTTCCACTCAAACTGAAGCTACGTGTACTCTGCGCCGAACGCAATTTGGATTCCTGGTCAGGGGTTACGCGAATAACGAATGCCTCCTACATCACATCTGAGATAAAGGAGGCATTAATAAACAGAGCATGCCCTCCTACATCTCAGATACAGGAGGCATGGGCATGACTCACTCCGTGCCTCAATGAGGAGCAAACCTAGGGTGCACCAACATGGCTGCATTGCAAAAGAAGTAGCGCGTAAGTGATACCCACACACACAGGGCTCAGATTAGATGTTAATTTAAGCCTTCCGTTATCGTAATAAAGGCGTTCCAAAGACAAAAAAGTACCACTTAGTATGGAGTTAATGGAACGCGGAATCAATGCACAAGATGCATAGAAACAGTAAGTTCAGAAAGAAGTTTTTGAAACAAGATATAAGTTAAAAAATAAAGTGGTAGGTGCTGAAAAACTAAACAGGGAACCGAAAAAAGATGGTCACTAAGAAAACAAAAATTACGATTACATTTTATCAAAAGGAAGGCCTGCCAAACTTTCAACACGGGACCTCATATATTCCCTCTGGGAGCGTTAATTTCCACAGATGTATTAGTTGTATCCCCCTGAAGAGAACACACAGCGCTCAACTCCACCGCCTTCCTAGTGAAGAGGACCAACAGACACCGTGTGACTGTTCATCAACAGATGCTTCGAACGCTTGGTTTGATTAGCGTGGTAACACATCTCATGCGAAGTCTTACGCGTTCACTTTTTTGAGCTTAAAGTAATTTCACTCAATTTGAAAATTTCAAGAAGTTACAACCTAAGAGTCATGCGTGAATACATAACGGTCATTAGACATTTAAGCAATAAATGTAGTAAATGAAAAACACAAAATGATCGAGGTTCCACATGAGTTGGATTGAATCAGACGAGGAGCTCATTTCATATATCACATTGGGCACGTTTCAAAAGAAAACGTCAACAACATCTTACCACACTCGGACGTTGTTTCTGGTCGGTTTGAAACCTTAATGTTCTAAAAACCCGAAATGCTAAAACACTGAAAAATAAAACGTGACAGTAGTGAGCAGCTTAGCAATCAAACAAAAAAGCAAGCAACGTGTAGGTGGCATGGCAAGAAACTCGAGCTTATTTCAAGTGACGCTGAATGACCGATCGTCACCACATGCATACCCTCGTGAGATAAATCTGTTCTCTGATGAGGGAATAGCATGTCACAGGAAGAAAAGCAAAGGCATGTCTGAATAAAACACGATTTCGATAAAATGGGAACAAAAATCGAAAAAAATAGGGACGAAAACTGAAAAAATAAAGCGAACGAACCTAACTGGTAAAAGAGCTTCAGTAACCCTGAACGTGATTCACAAGAAAGAGGATACCTACGAAAAAATGCATTGAAGATGTACTCTGGTGGTTACTTCAACTTTCCAACTGATTAGATCGAAATCGAGCCGAACTTGTTCTGGAAATACAAGGAAAGCTAAGAATAGGCTTATCAGCTCGATAGGCTTATTGACATTGGACCTTCTCCCACGGACACCAATTCAAAAGAAACAAACATACCCGGTAAATACATTCCCCAGAGAACAACTGTTTGAATAGAGAGCGTATTGTGTGCACCAAAGCAGGTTTCTAAACCGCATAATACATGTGTTTCAACACGTTGACTGCGATGGGTTAAATTGAAGTTCAATTTAGACTAAAATCCAACCCTTATAATATAATCCAAATTAATTTCCGCCATTAAATTTTTTTCTTTTTTACTTCTGATGAGTAATTTATGGTCACGTAGAATAATTTCAATGACTTGAAAGCAAACTTTTGAAACAGTTGTATTTTTATTCTAACGTCCTATATGAAGGACATTGGGTCGTTAGGACATGCCGAATGGAGTTCATCAGAGTGGGACAAAAAATATCTCTCAGCTAAATCCATGGCAAATACCGTTGAAATATACAAGTTTTTGGTTTGGATTGCATATTTTACCCATCAAAAATTGTAACTAATGAATATATATTTAAATATTGATATAATTTCCTAAGAAAAGGAAAATTGTAGATATGTATCAGAAATATTTATTGAGAAAAAGACAATCAAAATGAAATAAAACAATACCTAAATCATGTGAAATCTAATGGGTCATGTCTAGAACCTGTTTCAATTGTCATTTATAAGTGACTTTCTTCATGTACAATTCTCCATTGTGTTCCTTTTGCTGACGTATCACATATAATTATTTATATGTATTGATATTTCGATAAATAAACTTTATAATAAACTCAGCTTGTTCAATTATCGTAGAAGCATCTTCAACATCGGATCAGCACTTGTTTCTTTAGCAATAACTTCTGCAATGGGGCATGTAGGAGAGGTAGTATAGAATCTGGGTGGATCCATTGTCGCGGAAAAGATTTGGCGTAACGACCCAATGTCGTACATGAAGGACATTAGAAAACTCACTCAATAATTCTACAAAACACAGTTATTTGATTGAAAAGTTTTTTCAAAAGAATGTTGAATTGTTTTTACATGTTCATGAATTATTGTGGCGCTCTATGTTCGCTAAAAGCAAATCAATTTACACAAATATACGGAGTGTATGATCACCTACAGGCATTTCACGCTCCACCAAACTTAGAAGCATGCGACAGTTTAGTGAGCGGAATATTACGACACACTACGCTCATTTATTAAAGCACAACGTCTCTGCTCTTCACTAACAAGCAGTACTGCTTGAAAAAGCAATCCTGAAAGAAAATGAATGGGATTTTTCTAATGTCCTTCAGGGAGGACGGTGGGTCATAGAGGGCTAACGTGAACAGTTTCTCGCAATTTAATAAATACTAAACATTAACAGGGTACATAAAATAATATTAATTTTGAAAGATTGTTACAAAAATTTTAAACGACCCATCAAAGGGTCGTTTCGCAAGCAACGAGGTAAAAAGCAGTCAACTTCAGAGAGGAAACACCACCGCAACGTCATGGAACTTCTTTGACAAACGAGTGCCCCGGAACGAGCGCACCATATCGAAAGTAAAGCTGAAGCTGCCCACCTTCCCTTCTGAAAACAAGGTAGAAGTGCGCAGCACCAAGCATATCCCCCTACAAAAACGCCATTGCTAAAACGTAGCAAAAAAATCCCAGCATTGTGAGGAAAATGCACTGCAGCACCCATGAATGAGAGGGTCATTACACGTCGATAAGATAACAGAACCTAGAAAGAGGGCAAACATAATTAAGCTGACTCTATGTAGTGCCATCACGTGAACCCAAGACTATCAAAAACAGCGGTCACAAGACATGCATCACAACTGATAATGCATGCATGTAGAGCACACGACAACGAACATCTGAAGCAGTACTGCAAGAAACAAATATTGATCACATGAGACGCTGAAAAAGATAGAGATACGAGACACTTTACAAGAACGGCACACGAGGCAAAGGACGAAAACGGCACAAAAAATAACAATAGCGGAGGAACAAGAGCAAAAAAATACAAAAACAGAACAAGAAACCACAACCAATTGCAAATAAGAACAAATGAATAAGAAACAACCAACAATAGGAGAGCAAGAACAAAAAAGCACAAAAATTGAGAAACAAACCATGGCGCAACAAACGCAACCAACAACAAGAGAAGCAACCGAGCGCAAGCAAGCCAAGGCAGGAGGAGCGGCGGGTCCGAAGCACCAGGACAACATCCTAGACGGCAAGCAGCGGCGGCAGCAGCAGCACAAGCAGCTGCGACCGCTAACCAGTTCTATTGAGGGAGGATCCTGTGCATTTCGCTGCGAAGGCCAACCAGTGCTTACCAAATACAAGCCCGCCGGTGACGTCACTAGGCCTAAATATGAAGCACTCGACCACAGATGCGTGCCGCTGCACTCCGCACCGCCGTGAGAAGCGCCCACAGTTTAGGCATCCGCTGATGACTGACTCACTCGCTCGCTCATCTGAAGATTTCGAGCATGTAAATTTAAAACTATCATGTTTTACTGTAAATGAGTTTAAATCAGAGGCGAGAGTTGCGGTACGGGAAAAATGGCTGAATTTGGCGGTAAAATAAGCGGAGAAAGGTTCGAATGGAATGAGATTGTGCTATCCAGTTGCCATGTAAGGACGTTATCAATGTCATTATTTTAGCTGTGATCATCTACCGATAAATTCACAGCCTTCCCAGAGCTATTCGCTAGGCATTCTGTTCACCTCACTCCTTAAGCACATTAGAATACGTTTCGATTCATGCATTCAAACAAGCACTAAGCAATCACTCCTATTCTGAGCCAATTCAAATACTGAGCTAACGCTTCGAATATTCCATATGATTTTTATTCTTCCTCGTGAATATACAAAATATCACGTGATTGTAAATCTAACCTGTTTGCTTATTGTTTTGTTTTTAGGTACTAAAGGTGAGTGACGAGGACACACGAAGCTTCTACCTAGACTTTAATGAAAGCAAAATATTTTTCATGGCTTTTGCGATAAGCTTCAACTAGGTTTCTCCATAACTAAATGAAATCGCAGATTTCGAAAACATATTTTTACATTCCTCCTGATTGCAGTACGGTGTATTTGTTGCACCTCACATGCAGGTAGGTCCAATTAAATGGAATAAAATGAAACAGAATATATTCTAATCAAATAGTACAAAAACAGAAACGAGTCATTCTCATGTTGTTCTCCAAGTTTCGCCCCGTTAGACAAGTCATGCACAGGTTAAGAGAAGAAACAATACACACAAACTGAGATGAACTTACACTCGCCAGCACCAGTATGTTCGTTTCAAAACAATGCTTCAATACGGAGTCATATCTAAAAGTGATTCTGTGTGTTAGCAGTTTTTGCATTATCTCACATGAAAGCCATTACACATAAGATATTCTTTTACCGCCAAGCTCACTACTATGGAATAAGGCATTACCACGAACATATATCGCAAAAACAAAGCCAGTTCCTGATAACGACCAAATAATTACCGATTCAATATTTTTTTTCATCATATCTTTTATTTCAGTCAAGCAACTTCCTTAAAATTAGGAGAGATTGCTAACCAATCAATGAACATTTTTTTGGGGTACTTACCATACCAGCTGGCAAAATTTACGAGCAGATAGTTCAAGATTTTGAAAATCTCAAATGGCGAAAAATTGAGGGACTGAGCTGTCTTAAAAAATTACACTTTGAATTGCCTACCGTTATTTCTGGTTTAGACGTCGAAAAACTCGTCTGGGCTGACACTGTTAAATCTGTTTGAATATGCATTCTCCAACGACGGAGCAATAATTCAATAAAAGTTCCAGATATTAAGAACATCAAGACAAAGATTACCAAAACAAACGCGTACTCGTTAGATCGTGGAGCTAGTCTCCGACGTCGAGCTCTTTGAGATAAGAAGCACGGACGTACCATATCGAGTGATTGGAAAATTAGGATTTCATGCTCGTCTCACTGCACTGCTCAGCTGACCTTTAAACGCGACGAATGTAAATCCAACAAGTCAAGACTGTTTAACGCTAATCAAGAAGTACACGCTCATTTGATCAAGGATTGTAAGTTAGTAACCGCTACAAAAAAGAGCGTAACGAAGAGAGGAAGGCGCCATTTAGTATGAAGATAAGAGAACGAGGAATCTATGCAGAAGGGGCATAGAATCAGTAAGTTGAGAAAGAAGTTCATGAAATTATATAAAAGTTTAAGAAGAAAGTCACAGGTGCTGGAAAACAGGACAGTAGTGAACCGAAAAAGGTGGTCCTATGATATAACAAAAAAAACATTTTATTTCAACAAAAAGAAGGCCTTCATAGCTCTCACATTTTTCTCATTTGATTCACAAATTTTACCTTACATCACGATGGGCAATGTCGTATGCAGGGACTTCCTACTCAGCAAAGCGAGACAACACCAATGCAATTTGCTGCAAGATCAGATTTCGTAACACGTTCTCTGATTCAAAAGGCCGGGTAAATTCGTAGACGCCAAATGAAGCACACACACACAGCAAAAGTAATGAAGGTGTTAGTGTAGGGTTACACATGAATAATTGAATATGAATAACACTCAACAAAAAAAAATCCCAGAAACGATGGCAAAATATCATATGTACACTGACCAAGCATGACACTAAGACATAAAAGTGGGGACCTTTACGCCCCATATAATGGTGACTGGATCACACACAGCATCGCCGAGCTTCCTGACAATGAGATGTGTAAAACTTTCACTTCCCTATTAGGCATATGCAATCTGACAGATTAGATTAGATGTTAGTTCAAGCCTCCCTAACCGTAACAAACGTGTTCCAAAGAGAGGAAGGTACCATTTAGTATGGAGTTATAGAAACGTGAAATCTATACACAACGTGCATAGAAACAGCTTAGTTGAGAAAGAAAGTCATAAAACAAGATAAAAGTTCGAGAAGAAAATAGTAGGTGCTGAAAAACAAGACAGCAGTGAACCGAAACAAAAAAAACTACTCTAATAGACTATTACAACAAAAGGAAGGCCAAGCTAACCTTTACCTCGGGACCTCACATATTCCCCTGGGAGTGCTAATTTCCCTAGATACAATAGTAGTATCCCTCAGAGGAGTGAGCAATCTGGTATAAATAAATTTGAACAGATCAACAAGGAAAAAATGAGATCAGATACACCAGACACTCGCATTCGATGGCACTAGATGAGAACAACTCACTATAGCACGAGAGAACAACTCACTATGTACGGGAAAACAACTCACTATAGCACGAGAGAACAACTCACTATGTACGGGAAAACAACTCACTATAGCACGAGAGAACAACTCACAGGAAAATAGCACACAGTACGCCTAGGCCCAAATTACGCTCTAAAGATGCTCTTAACATGAGCTTCGAGATTCAAATAACCCGGAGGGAGTAAGCGCACACACACACACACACCGAGCCGAGCGTCAACAGCAAGAGAAGACCATACATTAGCAGATAAGATATGCTGGCTGCGTCCGTCGAGCACAATGAGAGATTACTGATCTGGCAACTACCAGTTCAACAAGCTGCTATTAATAACTGTGTTATGACGTACGGTGGAGCATGTGATCTCCGTTGGTGTAAATATGTGTCCCATTAAACGATATGCATTATTTATCGACTTATTATCTAAATTTAATGAAATTAATAATACATGTAAGATAGGTAGCTCACTCTATTCGATTTCTGTTCCAAAAATAAGGGTTGGTAAAAAACAAATTAACTTTTTACAAGTAACAACTTGATGCATATATTTTAAATTAGAAGTCTCAGTGTGCCCAAGAAAACTTTGATCGATGAAAAACTTTTCAACATTGATACAATCACGGGAAAACTTCGCTCCCTTGAAACAACCTCGATGTTCTTTCCTGTTTCGCCCTTGTTGAAATGAAAGCAATTCTGACTCGTAATCGAAGACTCGGCACCTCGCTATGTATTGCATGAAATCGAAGAACCGCTGCACTTGAGAATTAAAGTTAGCCATCATGGAGCACTGCTTGTTTTCCGCATACTGCGGCATGAAACAGAGATCCAACCACGAATAATTACAATATTTAGTACATTTTTCCTTTTTATTTCCGCTCACTTTATAGCTTCCTCATTTCACGCAAACAGCAAATCGTCCACGCATTGAACCTAACGTTCACAAGAACAAAGCCATTCTAGCGTTGGTGCACAAATAATGAGAGAGAAATGAAGCGAAAATGATCCTTATACTATTACTCTTTTTCACTCAAGGAATTTCTTCACTAACAAACTTCGAAAATGGTGAAGGCATACCTATGAGCTGAATGTTTTTTTCCCAAGACTGATAGTATTATTCCCTTTCTATCACTTTCATCATGTGAGCTATTTTTCCTCAAGTGCATTAGATATTAGATGATCAGATTAGATTATTAGATTATAAGTTAGTTTAAGCCTCCCTAACCGCTGCAAAAATAGAGCGTATCGAAGAGAGGAAGGAGGAAGGCACCATTTAGAATGGAGATAAGAAAATGAGGAATCTATGCAGAAAGGGCATAGAAACAGTAAGATGGGAAAGAAGTTCATGAAATAAGATAAAAGTTGAAGAAGAAAGTCAGAGGTGCTGAAAAACAGGACAGTAGTGAACCGAAAAAAGGTGGTCCTTAACATAACAAAAATCATTTTATTTCAACAAAAAGAAGGCCTACCTAACTCTCAGCTCGGGCCCTCACATTTTTCCCCTGGGAGCGCTAATTCCCATAGATACAATATCTGTATCCCCCTGAGGGGGATATTAGATGATCACGTGTCGCCGTAATCAATAGGAATTCATTGTCGATTACGGATAACGCACGAAACTAGATGAAATATGCCGGTTTCAAGGAAATCTCACTTCTAGAATTATTTGGAAAACTGAGTAGCTAAGAATATCATTGTAAAACAAAGGTTTTTGATTATAAAAATCTATCTTCAGTCCTCTAAAAAACAATAAATCGAGATGTTACAAATGTAAAGATTAACTACAAATTTTGAGTAGGGCAAAAATAAGGCATTAGCATCAAAAAAACAATTTTGAAACATAAATAATTTTTTCTAAACAATGGAAAGTTACATCTTCGAGTCACATTCATTTATTGACGAATGATTTCTTTGAAACGGGCATCGACTCTACTAAATTCAATTTGAGCTTTAAGTACATGGTCTTCATTTCAACAATGTTCTTTTGACAGACGAGCTGGTTGGCTAGGCCAGGTTAGTGCCCGTGCGAAAGGAGACTCCCCTGTGTTGTGCACACCTCAAATAATTGGAGCCCAGAGCTACCAATGTGAGATCGCTGTAAACGCAATAAAGATGTTGCTAAGTGAGGAAGAAGGAAAGCACCATTTAGTCTAGATTTAATTAAACGCAGCCTCTATGCCCAAGGAGCATAGATACAGTTATGAAACAAGATAAAACTTGAAGAAAGTAGTACATGTTCAAAAACAGCACCGCAGTGAAGAGATAGTAACAAAACAAGAAACCTATTCTATTTTAATAGGAAGGCTTAACATTTAACTCGGGACATAACGGAGCTGTAGATCATTCCCGCAAACCCTGAAGCTGTAGTTGATTGCATCTAATCAGGGAGCAATAGTTGAACCAGCAATTCGAACCCTGAACTCAGTGCCTTTAAACTTGGAGGACAGAAGAAAACCTGCGACATGAAGACTACAAGCAGTCGCTTAGGACGACACAGCGAGCTTGTCCTAACAAAGGTCACGTTAAACTGAAGATCGACCGCTGCACGAATGTCAAACGCAGGAAGAACGACCGTTATGGCGCATATCGAGCCACAAGAACTTCCTCCAATTGAGTGTTAGCGACCAGTGTTCAGCCATCAACCGGACAGCCCGGCACGATATCTCAAGGAATTCATGTTTCAACCATCGTTCGTTAAACATGCAATGGCGCAACCACAGTCCGAAGAAATGTAGATGACTTTTACTTGTACAATTCAGAGCTGCTTTGAGCAGTAATAACTGGAGGAAAAGTCGCACAGAACTCGAAAACAACAAAAATCAGCACAACTTCAGAAGCTAACAAAACCTGCATGCATTTGAAAAAAGAAATTATAAGTTAGTTGATCCTTTTTTAAGCATAGCGGAAATGTTCTTAAGAAGAAGCGAGTGAGGTACTTTGTAATATAGAACTAATAGTTAAAAAAAACCTCCGTCAATAAATGAATGTGACTCGGAGATGTAACTTCCAATTGTTTGTAAAAAAAATAGTTCATTTTTATTTTAAAATGTTTTTTTTTAACCTGAATGCTTCATTTTTGGCTTCCTCAAAAGTAGTAATTTATCTTTCAATTCTGAACATCTTAATTTGTTTTTCTTGATCTGTGCACAAAGTGTGCTCCCACACGTCCCGCACGGAAACAGATCAGTTGAAAGATGTTCATGAACTAGGAATAAAGTGGAAAAAGCTACAGGTAATGTAAAGAGGACAGCAGTGAACTGAGAAAAAGATGGTCTCTTACAAACAAAAAAATATATTCTATCTCAACCAAGGAAGGGCCTACCGAACCTTCTCCTCAGGACCACACATCTTCTACCTGGAAGTGCTGATTTCCATAGATACAATAGTTTTATACCCATGAGCGGCTGAAAAACGAAGCCTCAACCAGAAGGGTAAATTTTCAAATCCTGCTTACAAGCAGCCCTAATATATTTTTTGTCTCCCCTGTCGAATTTGTACCCTAATGTAATCGTATACAATAAGTTCACAGCCAAGTGCCAGTTAATTCATTTTGATGTCGATGACAACCTCACGCCAGTGCCCGTCAAATTGCGGTGATTGTAGGAATGGCAGAAAGAGCAAAAAAGCAGAGTAAAGATGAATAGAAGGAAGCAGGCTACCATTATGAGCACCTCTTGAGCACAGCCAGATACTTGTGACGCCTCAAATAATCAAGCTAAAAGTGACATGTTTTATCGCATTTCCATCATTTCTTAGAGTTCAGAAATAGTTGAATCATACAAAAACCAGATTTCGATAACGTTTTGATCTGACGTGCTTCTATAATTTACTGGTAAAGATTAAACATCATCCGGGGGAATCAGTTCCGAAAGTTTGAGCTGCTAGTTGATGCCAGCGTCTGCAGACGGTGTCGCTCGTTCAACACACTTGTTCACACTAGAAGGCTAAAATTTTCAGCAAAATTAGAAAAAAAAATTGGCATGATGCAAGGCCAGGCAAACAAGGACCTAGTCGAACATACTTAAGCCCTTTAGGTGTCTCTGAAGACGTCTAAACAAACACTGTAGATAGATGGATAAGTAAATAAATGAATAAATAACAAGCCCCGACAACTAGTCTCACCCCCTCCCTTTTTACTTCTCGCTCCACTGATCCACCTCACACCTCGCACAGAAATACGGTATATTTTTGGCGCAAGTGATGCTGATAAAGCTGTTCAGATGCTGTCAAGTGGGAGGCACTCCAATTCCTATCAGCATTCAATTTTCATAGCAACCAGAAGACACGAATTTACTAGGATGTTTTACTTGCGGCTCAGCAACTTCTATAACACATACTCAACCCACTACTATCTTCTGTATTTTGCTCCTTATACAGTTATTACAACCAACGTTTTTAGATTGGCATCAACAGGATTAGGATTATAAGTTAGTTCAAGCCTCTCTAACCGCTACACAAAAGAGCGTATCGAAGAAAGGAAGGAACCATTTAGTATGGAGATAAGAGAATGAGGAATCGTTGGCATTAACATAAGGTTGTCAAGATCAGAGTGAAGAAGGAACTGGCACTTGGTAATGAACTGCAGAAAACACATTAGGGTACAGATTAAACGATTAAGTTTACGGCTCACTAACCACAACAAAGGTGTTTCAAGGAAAGGAAAGGAAAGAGAAAAGCATCTTTTAATACAAATTTTAAGGTACGAGAAATCTATAAACCAGGTGAATTCTCACACAAGGTCCCCACTGTATAGAAAAAGTAAGTAAGAAAACAAGTGTACGATGCAAGATAAAAGTTGAATAAGAAAGTTAAAGGCGCTGAAAAACAGGACGGCAACAGTGAACTGTAAAAGATGATCCCTAAAAAAATTTATTTCAACAAAGAGAATATCAACCAAACCTAAAGCTCAAGACCTTATATCTTCTATTTAGGAGCGTAAAAATTTGAATGACAAAGCATGATTAGACATGTTCCACGTTGATTGAAATAAATGTCTTTTATAATAACCAAATCAATGTTCGCTGTGCTGTAATACAAACACAGGAGAACACGGGATAATTATTACTTCAGGAAGACGTTTTTTCAGTCTTTCCTCGATCTTCATTGGCAGTTACTGAGATCCCTTCCAATTCAAAAATTCTTACATAGGTGCTTTCAATTCGTAGGTAAACAAATTCTTCAGCTGCTGAAGAATTTTTGCTGGACAGGCAAATAATAATAAAAAATTTCCCTATGACATTGACCATAAAATGTTTTTCAACATTTTCCACCTACATTCGGCAAGGAAATTCCCCAATGCAGTTTCCTAATCTGAGCAAATAATCTCACTTGATAATTTCACAGGCTGGTATAGTCGTTACTGCAGAGTAGACATGCAATTAAAATCGCTAATTCAGAAATATAGAGGAAAATCATCACTCGCATCCAGCCGAGCAAAGCAATCCATCATCCCAATACAAATATAGCATCTAATATCGCAGGCACAATAAAAAGAGGTCCTATCACCACGGGAGAATGCGTTATTACAGTCCCTGGGCGGTGCCTATTACCTTTATTTCCTCACAGTGGAGTGCACCATAAAAAGCGGTCGGTAAAAACAATAACAAAAGGCGCATAACGGAAACACCGGACTCATACGTTCAGAGGCACACAGTGAAAATCTATCCACGATCTGCCTCTCCTAAAATAAAACACAGCAGCGCGTTGTTCTTCGAACACAAGATGGGGCAACAAGACGCAAGATGGGGCAACAAGACGCAAGATGGGGCAACAAGACGCAAGATGGGGCAACAAGACGCAAGATGGGGGCAAGATGGGGGCAACAAGACGCAAGATGGGGGCAAGATGGGGGCAACAAGACGCAAGATGGGGGCAACAAGACGCAAGATGGGGGCAACAAGACGCAAGGTGGGGGCAACAAGACGCAAGATGGGGGCAACAAGACGCAAGATGGGGGCAACAAGACGCAAGATGGGGGCAACAAGACGCAAGATGGGGGCAACAAGACGCAAGATGGGGGCAACAAGACGCAAGATGGGGGCAACAAGACGCAAGATGGGGCAACAAGACGCAAGATGGGGCAACAAGACGCAAGTTTTTGCCCGAAAATCTGCAAGTTTGCCAGAACATTGGGCCCACAGTACTGGAATGTTTGTGGGTAGACAGCCATCTGAAGGTGGTCACCCAAATCGAAACTAACGAAAGAAGCATCAAAATTTCACACGAGAATTGACCTATCGAAAGTTGGGTAGAAATCTGAATAAGAGCAGAGATAATAAATTAGTCGTACTCAGCGCCACAGTACCAAAGCGCTGCAAGGTCACGACACCAAAAACACGCAGAGGCAAGCACGAACACGGGCCTCGGTGCAGAGAAAGCCCCTGAAAGACGGAATGGATGAAGGTCTCGATATTAGGGAGCGACCACGCCCTGTGATGGCTTCAGGGCACGCGAGACGAGACGCGGGCCACGCGACGTGGGCACCACGAGCACGCCAAGTGCCCACGATACACCAGTGCATTTCCCCGCGTATCATCGCGTTAGGAGTTCACATCGTATTACGGTCGTTCCATGGGTAGTGTAATTTCCGGATTAGTAGGCCGAAATTAATTAAATAGGTCACCGAATTTAGGAATCGGTTATTAAACTAGGAATATCTTCTCGAGTTCAAGACCCATTACCCACAACAAGAGAATGATAAGGGAATGCTTAGTTTTGACTGTAGAAAACGGGGAACCTATATACACAATTTGTACTCCCACAAAGGATCCCGTTGCCACAGAAACAAAAAGTTAAGAATTAAAAGGAAAAACATATGGAAAGAAGCGATAGCAAAGAAGGTACGAAATTTTGAAGAGGCTAAGCGAAAAATGTAAGACCCGAAAGCCTATCTATGACTGCGGTAACCTTAGAGTATCTCTCCAGGGGATGCCAGTCCCCATAGCGTACGATATATGAACTTGACACTTTGACTACGGTTGCTTCGGCCAGTTTAGTTAGGCTAGAAGAAGTCGTTTTGAAAAACCGGCTTTTCTGCTCTAATACATTTTTAATTTTTTAAAAAGTATAAAGAATACTATTGAACCCTAATATGTTACCTTTTACTCTAAAATTTATTTCGGAAAAGGTAACAAAATAGTTGAAATGTTATTTGTATATTTCGATACGTAAATGAACAATTTACATAGTGGTACACATGTGTACCGCTTCGGAGTCCAAGTGTCAACTAACCTCTATAAGCCAATAAAATAGCTCAGATTTAACATAATTTTAGACTGTGTTCAGAAAAAATAGCGGATTCCTGTAAGTGACTCCAAACTAAAAGCAGCGTCATCTTCTTCTCTGTTCCCGTGTTTAATTCATCACAATCCGATGAAAGAGATCCAGTATCAGCGACGACATACTGAAATACATACACAACCACTTTTTGAATACTGAATCTCTACCATGTAGTATATTGCGTAACCTTGAAATAAGCTTAAAATATATTTTCTTATCAAGAAAGATTAGAATTGTCGTCTGTTTTAGCCTCCCTACCCGCAGCAACAAATGTGATCCAAAGAGAGGAAGGAGGAAGGCACCATTTAGTATGGAGTTAAGGAAACGCGGAATCTACGCAGAAAGGGCATAGAAACAGTAAGATAAGAACGAAGTTCATGAAACAAGATAAATGTGGAAGAAGAAAGTCTCATCAAGAAAAAGTTAACTTCAGTAAAAAGGTATATTTTTGATGAATAACGTCTATAATGGAGGTCGTGTTGGAACAAGATAAGAATGACTCGTACTGAATCTTTATCCTTTTATTAAGAAGAATTCTTCGGCTACATAAGGCGCGTCGCAGTTCTCGCAGTCAACAGGAACGAGGAACAAGAACAAGGACTAGGCGAGCGCGAACGAACCAACACAACTGTGAAAAAGGATTTAACAATAGATTAAAGATCTAATAAAGAACTAGGCTCATGTAATATGAAACGTATGACATCAGATTACACTCTATATCGCAAAGTTAACTCTTACCGAGAAATGCAACGAAGGCTTTAAACTTTATTTGGCCTTGCTCTTTCCCACAAGGTGAAGACATTAAAAAACCAGCAACATACGCTGATGCAGCGGAGGCGGCAGGAGATTACATGAAGGTTGATTCTTCCTAAAGAAGAGTAAAGAAATTCAATTCGGAGAAATAACCTCAAAGAGAACTGTTCGTCAATTTTCAATTTCGTTTATGAGGCAACCTTCGACACATACTCACTTTATTTTATGCCGAAGAAGAGCCCTACGGCTTTCAGAGATTTAAAGAGGAAATCAGTAGAAGGTGCCAGTCCAGCGCAGGCATGCGATTAAAGTTACGAACTACCCTAGTCTACATAAGCAGTTAAATAGCCATAAGGCGCGTTCTAAGATTAACTGTCCCGTGGGCACGTTAAGGTTAATAGTTAAGTGGCCCTTGGGCACGTTAAAGTTCAAGGTAAAGGTTAAGTGGCCCTTGGGCACGTTAAAGTTCAAGGTAAAGGTTAAGTGGCCCTTGGGCACGTTAAAGTTCAAGGTAAAGGTTAAGTGGCCCTTGGGCACGTTAAAGTTCAAGGTAAAGGTTAAGTGGCCCTTGGGCACGTTAAAGTTCAAGGTAAAGGTTAAGGTTAAGGTTACGGCTAATACGCCATCAAGGCAAAACCTTGAAAGCCCACCAACGGGCTTTACTAGAACTAATCACTGGACTGGTCAGGAGCACGAACATGCATTACTTAAATAATCAAAATGAAATAACGGCACCGTTTAAACAAAAAAGTAAGCAAAAGAAAGGAAAAGGAACATAATAATAGAGGAGCACAACGGCACTTGCTGCCGAGATCTCTCTCTCTGCCTGACTCTTTGTTAAAGAAGACCACGGTCGAAGTGAGAAACTTTGTTGACGAGAGGCCTTCACAGCGCGCCCTAAAATTTCTCACACACTCCCCGGGACAGAGAAGGCAATTTTCAATTGCCTTGTTTCAACAAATTCTTGCATTTAAGGGCGGCAGCTCTAACAGGCCTTCCTTCTGGAAGGGTTTCCACGGAGTTCTGCGGTGAAGGCACTTCATCGGGGGCAACCGTCGCCAGCGACAATTCCAGAGGGTAAAGGTGGGAGACAGAGTAAACGCCCTCAGAACGATCGGGCCTCACCACCACCGCACTCCTCGTCGCACCATCTGCCCCAGTGAGCAACCTCGCTACGCGTCCCATCTGCCAGAAAGGACGGGGCTTAACAACACTTTCAATGAGCACGACATCGCCAGGCCTAATTTTATCTACCCACCGGTCATCGTAAAGATCTTTACTTCCCTCGCGCAACGACAAGAGATAGTCCGAGTACCATAGGTCCCTGAAGTGGGCAAATACCTCTTCTCGGACAGCTAAAGTGGAAACCAAATTGCTTTTATTTGCAGGTACAAAGTTCTCATTAGGAACACTAAGAAACAAACTGCCACTAGGCTGAATTTTAAGGAAAGAGTTTGGCGTGATTATTGTAAAGTTAGGATCATTATCAGCGTAAGTTAACGGTCGTGAGTTAACCGAGTTCTGTACGTCGGACAGAAGAGAAGAGAATTCAAAGTAGTTCATTCTTTTACGACCAATAGACTTTCTCAAGCATGATTTTACAGTTTTAATCATTCTCTCCCAGGCGGATCCCACCCAAGCAGAATACAAAGGAATTGTAAGATGTTTGATATTATTTCGCAACAAGTATTCGGAGAACTCGTTACCAACACTCGAGCCGGAAAATATAGAAGCAGCCTGCAAGAATGAGGAAGCGTTATCACTGTAAATGCAATCTGGGATACAATACGCGTTGCAAAATTTTACAAAGGCAAGAAGGAAACTAGAGGACGAGAGGTCAGGTACGAGCTCCAAGTGTATGGCTCGTATGTTCAAACAAGTAAACAAGAGGAGATACATTTTTACGACTTCGTTGCCAAATTTTACCCAAAAATGGCCGGTAAAATCTACGCCAGTATGCTGATACGGTTTCACAAAATTCACTTTATCTTTATTAAAATCCGTGCGCTTCGGATAGCGGAACGGCAGACTGTTGAGCTTTCTACACGTTATACATTTAGCGATTACTCGCTTAACTACCGTTCTTCCCTGGGGAATCCAAAATGCCTTCCCACGGCATACATTCAAGGTTGAGGCTACACCTAAGTGCTTACAATGCAAGTGACTCTCCCAAACTACTAATTCTGTAAAAAAAGAAGTTTTAGGCAACAAAATTGGGTTTTTGACATCATACGAAAACTTTAAACATTTGGCAAGCCTTCCCTTTGAGCGGAGAATACCTTCTTCGTCCAAGAAAAGGTTCAAGTTATTTACCAGATTAGGTAGAGACCTTCTGTGGGCAGGGCTTTCAAGGTATTCAATTTCCTCGGCAAACCCGAGCTTCTGTTCACGTTTGATCCAGTAAGTCTTCCCTCGGTGCATTGCGTCAGAGAGAGACAACGATTCTTTTTTTAGTTTTGCTATGAACAAAATCACAAGCGAGGTAACTTTCAATAGCTTTTTTAGGTCGGAAAACTTATTCGAAGGTATGATAGGTTCAGTTTCGTAAGTACTAGAAACTGCATGTGTCATTAGTTTGGTAGCTTCACTAAGGCAACGTAATTCCCCAACGGGCCAACTAATTTGGTCCGCCGCTAGGAAGTCCGGGCCATGGACCCAATTCTGTAGTTTTTGAGCAAAATCAGAGGCCCTCAAACCCCGCGTCAGGAAATCAGCAGGGTTCAAGTCTGTGGGAATATACCTAAATTGGCACTGCAAGTTATGGGTGTCACGAATCTCTTTTCGGAAGTTAGAGATGTCACTTACTCTATTTCGAGCAAAAATGTTTTTTGTCTTTACGTTTTCGGAGAGAATCCACGATAAGACAATTTGAGCGTCTACACAAAAGGTTAACGACCTCACACTTACATCATTTAGAGCTTCCAAAATAGAGTTCAAGCATTTGAATGCAAGGAACACGGCTAGCAATTCGAGAGTAGGAAGGGACTTTGACTTCAAAGGGGCTACTTTACTCTTCGCAAATATCAAATTAGATGAAGCTACGCAAGTGTTAGATTTAGAAGGGACATGAACATAAAAACAGCACCCATACAGCTCTTTCGAAGCATCGGTAAACACCACCAGATCTACCTCGTCTCCCCTGCAACATGTCTTACGATCAAAAGTCACGGAAGGCAACTTTTCGAGATCTACAGCTAATTTTTTCCACTCTTTATCAAGAGGGTCAGGGAGCTCATCATCCCACGATATCCCCGTCTGCCAAATCTTTCGAAGCAAAATCTTACCGCGAACAGTGACCGGCAGACACAAACCCAAAGGGTCAAATATCTTCGACAATGTGGAGAGAACTTGCCGCTTCGAGAGGGGACCAGCCTGTGAAGTAACCTCCACGCCTGCAAGGCGCAACTCGTCTGCGTCTGGAAAAAATCTGTATCCCAACACGCGTTCGTAGTCACAGCCATGGGAAACGCAGGTACCATCATTCTTGAATACCTCATTAAGGCAAGGATTGTTCGAAGCCCAACTCCGGAGCTCGAAACCCCCCCGCAGCATCCTATCCTTGGAGACTTCGTACAGTTCTTCCAAGGAGTCGGCAGAATTTCCAGTGAAGAAAACATTGTCTACGTAAAAATTGGTTTTTAAGATTTTTTTAGAAGAGTCGTCAGGAAACTGAGCTAAATGATGTTTAATGATGTAGTTCAGAATGAAAGGAGATGACACAAAGCCAAACACAAGGGTTGTGTAGCGATAAGCCATCAAAGTGCCATCCTCAGCCTTCAAGAGGATAGAAAACCTATTTTTATCAGCATCAGACTTTAACCGGATCTGCAAGAACGCCGATTTTATATCGGCAGTAACTAAAAAATCATCCAGACGAATCCGAATAAGAAGACCCAACAATTTTTGTAGCAAGTCAACGCCCGGGTAGGCAGCCTCGTTCAACGAAGGCGTATTTCCTATTTTAAGACTGCAGTTAAGCACAGGACGAATTTTAGTAGTCACCTGGGCTTCTGTTTTTATGACTGGTCGGTGCGGAATCCAGACATGTTTTGAAACATCAATCTTGCTTAGGTCTAATTTCTCTAAAATACCGTCACTAACTTGCTTATCAAACTGATCTCTATAATCAGATAACAGACCGTTCAAGTCTAACCTAGTTGTCACCTTATCAAGAACAGCCTTAGCAACATTAAAGTTAAGTTTTACATTTCCGACCCTGTCCTCATACCAAGGCAAGTCAACATGATATTTATTGTCGAGAAACTCTATGCTCGAACAAAACTTTTGTATTTGCTCCTGATCGACAGAAGATCCTGACTGATCAGAAATTCCTAGAGACTCCACTTTGAACAAGTTCTCCAAATGACCCTCAACCATATTATCAGGCATAATACTAGGAATGGGGTCCAAAGCAACTGCAGTGGGGTCTAAAACAAAGTTCACTAAAGACGAGTCTACATTTTCGTCCCTATCTAATGATTTACTTTCAGTTAAATTTTTCTTTTCTACCTGCTTGCGCGTCAAGAAGTTTTCAATATTTCCGAACGGTATAATTCCTCCTTCGTAACGGAAGGCTGACCCGTACATACATTTCACAACAGAAAGGTTGAGGTACTGAATAGCATCTACTCCCAACAGCCCCTCCAACATCACGGTGTCGGAGTTGCAAAGACCATTATCTGCCAAACCATACCCCTTCACGTTGCTTAAGGCATCGGTCAGGCAATCGATGGTAAAGGAGAGATTAAAGTCATCATCTACCAAGACAGGTAGTTGTAGAGTACCTGATTTATCGGTCAGATCTACAGCGATACTGACTTCAGAAAAGGAGCGATATCCGCTTTCCAGAAAACTGTTTACCAAATAGCTACGTTGTAGCCTATCAGTAGGAAACCTGATGCGGTCAAGAGCTTTACCGGAAATATAGGAGCGCTGACTCCCAGTATCCAAGAGACAACGCACCCTAGTTTTCCTATTACCCCTACTCACGGTTATAGTCAAGGAGGGCAACAGGTATCTTCCGCTGAAATCTTGGGAATGATTCAAACAGTAGTTTGAAGACACCGGACTCTTTGCCGCGCACATAGCTGCAATATGATTATTTTTACCACAAAACTTACATGCATAATCCAGCCTCTTGTTGCATTGGGTCCTGGAATGTTTAGAGCTAGTGCACATGTTACAAAGCTTCAACTCGTTACACCTGTCCCTACGCTCAGAGAAGGAACGGTACTTCGAGCAGTTCACCATGGAATGGTTGTTACTAGAACAAAATTTACAGTAGTTCCTATACTCTGTCTTACCGGAAGCAACATTAGAGTTAGTCAAAACAGGCTTGAAATAGGAAGGATTAGCAGAAGGGGATTTACCCGACTCTGCCTGGTTAACAGACCTATCCTGAGAAAAATCAGTCTTTCGCGTTCTCAAGTTAAGACTGCGGACAACCTCAGCAGCATTATCAAAAATTTCCTGAACAGAAGGATAAGAGTTGGCAACTTTAGAAATGAGTTCATGCTGGAAGGGTACAGGTAACTTATTAAACACTATATGGCTAATAAGCTTCCCTGAAGAGAAAGAAGACAGAAGATCAATTTGATACAACTTCAAATCCGACAATACGCATTTAACTTCACTTAAAAATATTTTCGTTTGCAGGTAAGTTGGGTCAAACTTTGGCTTCAAGCTTAATAATTTCTTGAAGAATGAATCAATCAAGGCTTCTTTGTCTAGAAACTCTGACTCTAATATTGACAGAGCTACTTCATAGTTTTCGTCAGTTACTTGTAGGTTAGTCACTAATTTCAGAGCAAAACCTTTCAAATAGGTTCGTAAATACGTGAACTTTGCACATGGTGACAAATTGGTGCGTAAGCCAATAACATTTTGAAATTGTGTTATGAAAGAGAAATATTCCTGACCACTAGTTCCCTCTCCCGAAAAGGTACAACAGCTCAAGTTGGGCAACTTTATCTCAAAATTTTGAGACGGAGGAAGCTCTTTTTTATTTTCCTTACGGAAAGAGAGTAGGTTTAGCTCCCGTTTAATGTCAACTTCGTAAGAGGACTGACCATCAATTTCGTCCTGCAAAGAGCTGGACATATCGACAGAGTCTTCTACATTTAACATTAAGTCAACAATCTCTTTATCTAATAGTTTAACCTCACCTAGCCAGGCGAGGATAGATTCCCTAGCAGACACGACGAGCTCCTCAGAACTGTCAACCTGAAGAGCATTGAGAGTCATGGTTATTTTGCGCTTCAGGACCGCTCGCCGACGTACCAGGGCGGGCACGCTGACGTTTGAAGATTCAGCCATAGGGACAAATTGCTGGTTAGGGCTGATATATGATTTAACACGCTGACTACAATACAGTTAGTCAAACCTACGCTTAAGAAGCAATGTTACGTTAAAGCAATGAAGACTAATCCTAAAAATGAAGAAAACAAAAAATAAAGAAGAATAAATTGTGTTGGAACAAGATAAGAATGACTCGTACTGAATCTTTATCCTTTTATTAAGAAGAATTCTTCGGCTACATAAGGCGCGTCGCAGTTCTCGCAGTCAACAGGAACGAGGAACAAGAACAAGGACTAGGCGAGCGCGAACGAACCAACACAACTGTGAAAAAGGATTTAACAATAGATTAAAGATCTAATAAAGAACTAGGCTCATGTAATATGAAACGTATGACATCAGATTACACTCTATATCGCAAAGTTAACTCTTACCGAGAAATGCAACGAAGGCTTTAAACTTTATTTGGCCTTGCTCTTTCCCACAAGGTGAAGACATTAAAAAACCAGCAACATACGCTGATGCAGCGGAGGCGGCAGGAGATTACATGAAGGTTGATTCTTCCTAAAGAAGAGTAAAGAAATTCAATTCGGAGAAATAACCTCAAAGAGAACTGTTCGTCAATTTTCAATTTCGTTTATGAGGCAACCTTCGACACATACTCACTTTATTTTATGCCGAAGAAGAGCCCTACGGCTTTCAGAGATTTAAAGAGGAAATCAGTAGAAGGTGCCAGTCCAGCGCAGGCATGCGATTAAAGTTACGAACTACCCTAGTCTACATAAGCAGTTAAATAGCCATAAGGCGCGTTCTAAGATTAACTGTCCCGTGGGCACGTTAAGGTTAATAGTTAAGTGGCCCTTGGGCACGTTAAAGTTCAAGGTAAAGGTTAAGTGGCCCTTGGGCACGTTAAAGTTCAAGGTAAAGGTTAAGTGGCCCTTGGGCACGTTAAAGTTCAAGGTAAAGGTTAAGTGGCCCTTGGGCACGTTAAAGTTCAAGGTAAAGGTTAAGTGGCCCTTGGGCACGTTAAAGTTCAAGGTAAAGGTTAAGGTTAAGGTTACGGCTAATACGCCATCAAGGCAAAACCTTGAAAGCCCACCAACGGGCTTTACTAGAACTAATCACTGGACTGGTCAGGAGCACGAACATGCATTACTTAAATAATCAAAATGAAATAACGGCACCGTTTAAACAAAAAAGTAAGCAAAAGAAAGGAAAAGGAACATAATAATAGAGGAGCACAACGGCACTTGCTGCCGAGATCTCTCTCTCTGCCTGACTCTTTGTTAAAGAAGACCACGGTCGAAGTGAGAAACTTTGTTGACGAGAGGCCTTCACAGCGCGCCCTAAAATTTCTCACAGTCGTCAGGTAACGATTTCTCCCTTGTAACTGGTGTTACAAGGTCTAATTCATGCTTAAGAGGAAATTTATGATTTCCTAAAATGAAAAATTTGCCCTATGACATGATTTCTAGGTCTAATTATAATTGAACGGTATAGTCAATTCCAAGTTAACCAGTGCCTCGAGGATACTTCAATCCAGTCTAAAAAATATAGATGAAACAACCCAAGTGTCGACAGTTTGGCGAATAGGATTGGCCTGAACATTAGAGACAACAGCGGGCAAGAATTGTATGATCTGACCTCACTAATATCTTCTGAGCAATGCAGGGCTGCGTTGGCGAGTCCTACGAGTGAGGAAATTCCTTGTTTCAAAAAACGGCGCGACACTATTTTCGGGGAAACTAAACATACCGAGAAATTTTAAAATAACGCACGGACAATGCAAAATGACAGGGCTATGAATACTGAGTAGAGGCAAGTGTAAGCAACACGTGTTTTTCTACAGCGAGGCGATAAGTGATACAAACTGAACTAATCTGAAATTCTTTACGGACAGAACTTTTGCTAAACCTGTAGGAAGAGTAAAGGAAACGTGTAGAAAATGGTTCAAAAATTTACATTATAGCAGGAAAAAAACAGACAAAACAAAGAATAGGTGAAATAACCATTGTAACTTTCTTGAAAATTCTCAGTCGAGAACGATGTGAAATCAAATAGACGATCAAAAAAGACAGCGAAGCGGCAACTTTGTATTAAGGATATATTTCAAGTCGAGCCGCAAGCACTCGAACACTTGCTTTGCGAGAGAAATTATGTGAGCAGCAGGGAAACAAATTCGTTATGAATAATGTCGGGGGAGATAAATCATATAATAGTGTGAGTCGTAACGATATGAATCAGATAATAGTGCCAGTCGTGAAGACGTGACTGACTGGACCGAAATGAACCAACGTAACTGTCGACAGGAACGAGTCCTGGGCTAATTTCCCTGGGCGTTTTAAAGAACTGAACCATTCATTCATTACAAAATTCGAGACTTATTCTTCAGTTATTATGGCAATATCTCAAACGAAAGTATTTTCATTCAGCAGTATATTTCTCTCCCGGCTTTTTTCTTGATTCCCAGGTTGAAAAATACTCGGGTATATCAGAATTTCAACAGTCTAAAAAACCTACACTCGACTGGAGCCAAAACTGGCTTCGAAGGCAAGATGGCACCACATTCCTTGGTTACTTGTGTCTGAAATTAGTGGTAAAGAAATCCTAGAGTTACTCGAGGGAGGGGCCTTTATTAGTCTTCCCTCATGTGCCCTCAAATGATGCGGGCAGAGGGACGGCTGTGGAGGCTCTGCCGCTATTGCTTGACCTGCCCTATATCGACCGCCCTGGATTTATTTGCGCCAATTTCCAAGCATTCGCCCCAGAGGATTTCCTCGCCGTTTCATGTCAAATAATAACACCAAACCCTAAACAAATTTAGACGCGAAATGTCGCTTAGCAACAAGCTTGCAAGTAAGATTATTATCATTATTATTATTATATTCATATAGGAGTTTTAGCCTCCCTTAACCACGACAAAGATGTTTTAAGAGAAGAAGGATGAAAGCACCATTCAGTATGGAGTTGAGGGAACGCGGAATCTATGCACAAGGTGCACAGAAACAAGAAGCTAAGAAAGAAGTTCATGAAACAAGAAAAAGTTGTAGAAGAAAGTAGTAGATGCTGAAAAACAGGACAGCAGTGAACCAAAAAAAGATGGTCCGTAACAAAACAAAAACCTATTCTATTCGAACAAAATGAAAGCCTACCTAACCTTTAGCTCGGGCCCTCACATAGTCCCCCTGGGAGCGCTAATTCCCATAGATACAATAGTTGTAGCCCCCTGAGGGGCTTGCAAGCAAGATATACATAAAAACCTTGATACTTCGGCATGCTGTCGCAGCACTCAAATTATTTGAGTGCTATTAATTATTTCCAAAAATGCAAAATAGTGTAACACACGAGTTTTAACGCAGATCAAACATTTCTCAACACCAGAAAGTATCTTTAAAACGCTAATGCGTTATCGAAGCGAACATCAAACGCACATACTTAATGAATAAATAATGGCATAATAGAGCGACCACTGCTGCATATTTGAGAATTGTGCAGCAAGTGCTCACGAATTCTTTCATGAAATCAAACACGAGCTGAAACTTTACTTAATGATGATGTATGGCTACAATCCCATACTTCCCACGTCAATACTTACCGAACGCTAAACCGGCTTACCTGTGCTAGCCTCGTGATCAATTACTGAAGCATGAAACTTTCAAGTAGCAGTAAGGTCATTGTGCGACACTGTATAATTAAGTTAACAAGACTGACACGGACGAAAAGAAAGTTCGTGTGTGGAGCCAATTTCATTGACATTACATTTTTTACTGCAAGATTACGTCAGTTTCACTCTTTCTGCTGAAATTTTCATTGATATTACTGTTATTACATCCCCATTATTGCACTGGCAGCGGGTCGTCACCGACATCAGAACGAGAAAGGAACGGAAGCTACCACTCTGCAGTGGAACTTCAAAGATTGGTTAGATTAGATTAGTCGTTAGTCTTAGCATCCCTACCCGCAGTAACAAATGCGATCCAAAGAGAGGAAGGAGGAAGGCACCCTTTAGTATGGAATTAAGGAAACGCGGAATTTATGCAGAAGGGGCATAGAAACAGTGAATTGGGAAAGAAGTTCACAGAACAAGATCAAAGTTGAAGAAGAAAATAGTAGGAGCTGAAAAGACAGGATAGCAGTGAGCCGAAAAAGATGGTCCTTAACATAAAAGCATTTTATTTCAACAAAAAGAAGGCCTACCTTACTCTCAGCTCGGGCCCTCACATTGTCCCCCCTGGGAGCGCTAATTCCCATAAATACAATAGTTGTATCCCCCTGAGAGGTGAACTTCGAAAAACATAATGATACATATTAGTTACAATAAACAATTTTTTAAAGAGGACCACATGGTCTCAATGCGCTGGCCAACACATGCAGAACACGAGGAAATTGGCGAGCTCGAAATAACAAGGAACACGATTTCGATCGCTCTGCTGAATATTCTTTCGACGATCCTTTCGATGTTAACAAATTTGTTTTAAGGCAAAAAAAAAAACTTCCGTACATTCACAGGCGTTGTTTTGCCATCGTCATCAGACCGTTCAATAAATTCAATTTCATACTTGACGTCAACAGCGAACATTTTCTGAATTTACACGCCAAACCTTCACAAGCGAACAGTTCGCAGTGCCGTGTACAAACAAATCTGGGATCTAGAACACATGACTCGCTCCGACAAAGTCGGAACACCGAACGTAAGGACAGGTTATGAAGTGATTAAGGTTAGCTTATACATTGAGGTTTGCTTATAAATTGATTAAGGTTATAGCTTATAGATTGACCGTAACAAAAGCCTTCCCAAGAGAAGGCAAAATGGTGCCTTCTTCACCATTTAACATGGAGTTAAAGAAAAAGCTATGCACAAGGTGTGTCCAAAAAAAACGCTCGATTGAGACGAAACGAAACAGCACGATTGAAAAATTAGTGAAACAAGACAAAAATCTGAGTACTAATACAACGAACACCTACGACTGAAAAAGAAGGACAGTGAAGCAAAAAAGACAATGCATACCAAGATAAAAACCCACTATTTTAATAATAGCAATTGTGGTTACCTATTCAAAATTACCGGACTGTATCCATTATTTATTAAGCTAAATAAATCAAATCGTAACGAACCTAACCAATCCTATTCTAACCTAAGCTACACCAACGTTTGTGTTTTGACGTTTGACAAATCGTTTAAAACTATAGATTTTGGTATCTGGCAAGCGCAGACTATCTACGTAGTCAACACTTTGACTGCAACGTGAGCCATCGGTGGTCCACGGAGGGGATTTTCCGAATGCTGCCGACCGACCAGTAGTCACAAACTCAACTTTCATAAATACATAACCAAAATTAATTGGAGGCCCGATCCAGTTAATGTTTGCTATTTTCAACATTGCTTACATCAACAATTGACTTTAAATATAAGTTGAATGATAAACTTCAGTTTTACCTGCCGCAATCTAAGAGTTCAATTTTGGGATTGGGTCTCAGGATGTCCACCGCGCAGTGCCCACCTCAAGTCGGCGAACAGCGATTCTTGCATAGGAAACTTCGGATGGATTAAATCGCACACGAGGGAATTAACAATAATACCCATAAAAACAATTATTAACATAGTTAACGACCACTTCATTCAGTCATCACTTTCATAATTTTACGCGTTATTTTTTTTTGCAATAATGCATTGATCATTTCGTTAGTTTGTAATAGAAACAACATCATTACTATGATGGTAAGTAGCAGTTTTTATAGCACAAGCTTAGTATCGCTTCAATAACTGTCTATACAGCAACATTGATCCCCCAAATTCAATTACAATTCCTCAGTATTGTCACAGTAAATAATCACATATATATTGGTGTCCTCAGAGTATTATCACAACTAATAAGACAGGAGCAGCAACAAAAGTGGTTTGAATGATCATCGTTAAATACTGGAAGCCTCGTCCGTTCACTCTCATTTCCAATATTATGCACCGGGTTTTACCTCTGAAGATGCCACAAAAACGCTTTATTAAAACATTGACTGCCTTGCACTTCATCCTTGTAATTAATACCATTAGCCTTTGAACGATTTTAACTCCCGTACACGTTTCGAACGTCAAACTTTACACTTACCCAGTCCAACTTTTTCGCCGCTTGCATGCATGTTTTTTCGCGTAATTAAATCGCTTAGGCGGCGAAAAACATGCATGCTCCAGCGAAAAAATTTGACTAGGAGAAAACGTATTGGTACGGGTGCGTACCACGAGGTCAATTGCTCGTCCACGTACCGGTATAACTAAATAGCATTTCAACTGTTCCACCTCGTTCATTTAAATCAGATAATACCGTAGAAGTTGAGATGTTGTAGTGCAACTACTCGCTTTTTAGAAAGGATAAAAATGCAATCGAAAAGTGAAGGATTTTCAATTCTGTTACCACCAATTTAACTTAATCACCCGTGTTTAGTCGACTGTTTGTATGGAGATGGAGAAGTTCGTGGACAGGAACGTTTTTGCGCCACACAGCGAGTGTGGAAGGAAACTAACAAGTGTCTAACTCTATTAGAGGGTAGCTACGACCGCTAAGTGGGAAGTTGTTCATCTTCGTTTCTCACAACAGAAAAATTACAGCAGAACTACATATGCATCCGTTGTTGCGCTAAGCAAAAGCATCTTGCAAAGAATTGCTATGCTTTGAAATTGAAATGTAAAACATGTGGAAAAATATGCCACATTTCTAAA
Source organism: Morinoia aosen (assembly GCA_030386875.1). NCBI lineage: Eukaryota > Metazoa > Arthropoda > Malacostraca > Amphipoda > Talitridae > Morinoia > Morinoia aosen. The sequence continues at coordinate 40,891,757 of CM059574.1, forward strand.
GTTTTCAAAAATACGACTACAGCACGGCCTCTGTTCCAGCTGCCCACACCTGGTCGTAGCGCCTCACCCACACTGGAACCCTTCAGGAGGTCAAGGATAGCAGCGTAGTGCTGAGTTGACGTTGACACACTCGATCAGCGTATTTTACCTGCAGCAATTATCATATAAACTTGAAATAAATATCCGCTTTGTTTAGATAGAACATCCCGTTTTCGAACATGCCAGCACACGTGACGAGCTACTCCTTAGGTCACAGAAATTGATGAAAACGATAATTTTAGGAAACTCGTGAAAATGAACACGGAAATAAGTTTATGAAAGAATACAGAAGTTAAAGAAAAAAAGCAATAGATGATGATTCCCTTAGATATAAAAGTTGCATCCTTTTGTTCCAAAATTCCAAAACGTAATTTTAAAAATAATTTATCAAAGAAAAAAGATCAGGACAGACAAACAGCATTAAACAACTACAGCGGAGTTGCAAATCCATAAAAAAATAATCGAGAGTAAATGTAGTGACGAAGAGCTTCTCCCTGGACCGACCAATCCCAGCAGAGTTGCGACACAACGACACGGGAGAGGAAACATGGCTCTCAGTACCTAGGGTCCAAAATAAAACGAAAAGTGCGGAGGCCAAACGCGACTTCGGAGTCAAAACGAAAGGAGTGTGAGGGGGGACTGCGACAGTACGCAGTTTCCTAAGTTTCGGTAGCAAAGTTGAATCTGCATCCTCATAAAACTGAGCATTATGTCATAAAACAAAAGTTTTCACGGCAGGTTGTCAACGTCCCACGCGATGCTGCAATAATGATAGGGTAAAATTCAACACCCTTTTGTAATAAAATTCGTAACATCCGAAATTTTACCACGCTGTATTGTGGATTCGATGTCACCCATACCCATAACACGATTAGTATTTCCCTAAAATTAATAACGTTATCTAACCGAACAGGTCATGAGCTAAATTTTGCCGCATTAGATCATCGCGAGACGAGGCTTCAAAGGAAATGCCTAACACAACCAGCCTTGAGCTCTTAAATGAGATCATTCTCCACATTCTTCTTCTTTTGTGGCTGTTCAAGAGCAACATGCGAGTGTTTAATTCAAATAATAAAATGAAGTAACCATTGTAAGGTGCTCGCCCACAGAGAGAACTGCGAGTAGCAATGAGACGAAGAATGAAGCTATCATTGTTTGATTGATCATAAGTTAGTTTCAGCTTACTTTACCACAACAAGGATGTTCAAAGAGAGAAAGGATGAGGCTAGCATTTAGTATGGAGTTAAGGGAACGAGGAATCTCAAGGTGTGTTTACTCACAGAATCCCATGCACATAGAAATAGGAAGTTGAGGAAGAAGGTTAGGAAACAAGATCAAAGTTGTTGAAGAAGAAAGATGTTGAAAAGCAGGACAGCAGTAAATCAAAAAAAGATGGTCATAATCAAAAAAAACATTTCAACAAAAGCGAGGCCTACTTAGCTCGGGACCTCACATTCCCCTCAGGAAGTGCTAATTACCACACATACACTAGTTGTCGCTCCCTGAGAGGATGAAGCAATCATTCAGAACCAAGTCAAAAAAAAGTCGAGTAACTGCGAAAAATCCAAGGAGCAATACGAGAAAGGCCTGCCTTACTGTGAACATGAACACACCAGTAAGACTTTTGTCACACGTTTTGCAATTGCGTAGACTTCAAAGATGCCCGCCATTCTTCAGTGCAGAGGATGCCTGCAACGAAAACCCCATCTTTACCATACAGAGAAGTTTCTACGGACAATGGAAACCAAGGTTACTAGATAAGACTTTTTCACAGACAATTATATTACTTGTGGCGCTGTTTAAAATGAATTTAGACAAGAAAAACACTCAGTATCTATTAAACCTGTGGGATTGCCAAAGCCTGAATGATTTTTACGGCGAATTCATACTGAAAGACAAAATAAATTTGAAGATTTAGGTCCTAGAAAGCTCAGGTTGCTGGCAGGGACAAAGTTGAAGTTTCCAATCCGAGACGACCTCGTAGCGGCAGTCACGAGTCTCAAGATCTGACTAGTCTGACACCTCAAGTCATCAGCACGCAGAACTCCAGTCTCACAAGTAATATTTTATGAACATTCTCAAACTTGAGCTAAAGTTTTCAGATACACACAATAGAATTAGCTGAGTCAGACTTAAATCAACAGAATCAAACTTGAATCAACAGAATCAAACTTGAATCAACAGAATCAAACTTGAATCAACAGAATCAAACTTGAATCAACAGAATCAAACTTGAATCAACAGAATCAACAGAATCAAACTTGAATCAACAGAATCAACAGAATCAAACTTGAATCAACAGAATCAAACTTGAATCAACAGAATCAAACTTGAATCAACAGAATCAAACTTGAATCAACAGAATCAAACTTGAATCAACAGAATCAAACTTGAATCAACAGAATCAAACTTGAATCAACAGAATCAAACTTGAATCAACAGAATCAAACTTGAATCAACAGAATCAAACTTGAATCAACAGAATCAAACTTGAATCAACAGAATCAAACTTGAATCAACAGAATCAAACTTGAATCAACAGAATCAAACTTGAATCAAACTCGAATCAACAGAATCAAACTTGAATCAACAGAATCAAACTTGAATCAACAGAATCAAACTTGAATCAACAGAATCAAACTTGAATCAACAGAATCAAACATGAATCAACATAATTAAACATGAATCAACAGAATCAAACATGAATCAACATAATCAAACATGAATCAACATAATTAAACTTGAATCAACAGAATCAAACTTGAATCAACAGAATCAAACTTGAATCAACAGAATCAAACTTGAATCAACAGAATCAAACTTGAATCAACAGAATCAAACTTGAATCAACAGAATCAAACTCGAATCAGCAGAATCAAACTTGAATCAACAGAATCAAACATGAATCAACAGAATCAAACTTGAATCAACAGAATCAAACTTGAATCAACAGAATCAAACATGAATCAACAGAATCAAACTTGAATCAACAGAATCAAACATGAATCAACAGAATCAAACTTGAATCAACAGAATCAAACTTGAATCAACAGAATCAACAGAATCAAACTTGAATGAAGAGAATCAAACTTGAATCAACAGAATCAAACTTGAATGAAGAGAATCAAACTTGAATCAACAGAATCAAACTTGAATCAACAGCATCAGAGTCGGAATTGAATCAACAGTCGTATTTAAATCAGCCTAGTCAGATCAGAGGTCTATGACCAAAAGGAATAAGTGTTAGTCAGATATCCCACAACTCAACGGAGTTTGCGCTGACCCGAAGTACAAGACTGGACGGAGTGTGCATTGAACTGAGGGTTAGACAAGACGACAGAATTTGTGTTTAAAAAAGGAGACTAATTTGTCTTCAAAAATGGAGACTAAGAAGTCAGCACTGAATCAAGAACTGGAATGACTCGACCAGATCTCTGCCAAACCAGAGAGTTACCAGTGAGGCGTGACATAGAAGTCAGCCGGTGGAGAGCTACAAGAGTAACGATCAATATCATTGAAGTTCAAGCCATTGTGTTCCATTAATGAGGAATGTCAACCTCAACAAGGCACATGGAGTAAGTTTCATAAGCAAGAAACGAAGTATCATTCTGAATTCTGGAAAAAAGCTTACAGAAGTATGAAGCATTGTACAAGGTCATATAATAAATCAATAAGATATAGAAAGAATAAATTGAAGAATGTAATACAAGATTGATTAACTTGTAAAATGAATGTCATTTATTAAAGAGGAAAGAACACAGATTGAGAGGAAATTGATCTTTTACAATTCTTCATACTTCTATAAACTTCTTTTTCTAGAATTGTTAACTGATAAAAAGTTGCTAGAAACAGATAACCTCAAATCATTGTAAATAAACAATGATTAACAAAGTTCAATGGCTCACAAATTAATTTGGTTGGCATGCGTTCCCTCACATTTTAGTTTCACCTTCAAAACTGCACTCACCCACAACTGTGTTGCACAGGGCAGAACGAGAGCTACGCTACACCAGCACCTTCAAAAGGCTTAAGGAGGTCGTCCCAGGCCCCTGCCAGGCCCTTGTTGCTCCGCTAGTCATTTTTCATGTTTTTGTTGGAAAAGGACCCCTATTTAGTCCTAAAATTTTATGGCGCTACGGACAGTAGATCCCCCCCAAGGGGAGCTGAGGGGACCTAAATCTTTAATTTTCAACCCATTTTGACTACGTATAAAAAAACAAAATGGGAAATGGAAAATTTTGCTTCATTTTCTTGTTAGAAATGTTTCATGGATTCTAAAACTGTCATTGTTTTTGTTCTAGCATCAAAACTGAATGAGGAGATACGTCTTGAAATTTCAATACCTAAAAACCATTATGTCAGTTTTTGTCAAAAACTAAGGGCTAAATCGAAAAAATGAACAGAAGAAATTGTGTTTCTTTTTAAAAGTTACATATCATAGTCAAATTTCATAAGAATCGGACTGAAAATGAAAAATTTCACATTTTTGAAAAAGAATGTTTTTTTTTTAGTTTGCAAATCAAAATTCACAGTGTGAATATGAAGTTATGTATGGAAATTATCGAGATAAAAATTAAAACTGCATTCAATTACATACATTGTTCATTATATTACACATCAACAAAAAATTTTGTTAAGGCTTGTACTAAAAAAAAAATACTTTTCAACATTCAAACTGTATCTCCTCATTGAGTTTTGATGCTAGAACAAGACCAAAGACAGTTTTAGAATCTTTGGAACATTTCTAACAAACTAAAATTTTTTTTTCAAATTCAAATTTTTTAAAAAAATATATAGCTCTAAACCCAAAAAATTGATGTTGGGTTAAGAAATTTCAAAAAATTTGAAAAAATAGAAAAAATTTGAATTTGAAAAATAAGCCAATTTTAGTTTGTTAGAAATGTTTCAAGGATTCTAAAACTGTCTTTGGTTCTGTTCTAGCATCAAAACTCAATGAGGAGATACGTCTTGAAATATACATAAAAATGTACCAAAAAACTAATTTTTCGTAATAAATCTAAGGCCTAAATCGAAAAAATGACAGGAGTAAAAAAGGTTTACTTTCACAAGATACATATACTGGCCAATTTTCAAACGCATCGGACGAAAAAAGTTGAACAAGTGGGACGATCTCCTTTAAAAGCTATGAATTACACCCTCATACCTACTAATTTGAAAACGCTGCAACTGACTGCAAGACTCAGGATGCTCAATAAGTAGATGGAGTCTCAAGGTTTACTGCACACTGCAATATGGTTCACATTCCCTAACAAATTAAGAGCTTCTTTCTTAATAATGCTAAAAACAAGCTATTAATTGTCTACATTTTATAATTATAATCCCTATTAGGTTAGGTTATCACTGCGAGTCTCCCTAATCATAACAAAGGTATCCCAAGAGACGAAGGTACCAGTTAGGCTGAAATTGAGGGAACAAGGGATCTATTCACAAGGTTTATGCAAAATTTCACAAATTTAATGCAAAACAAAGGAATTTCTTCTATCTTGCAACCTAACATAAACAAACCATCCAACAATATATGCACTTCTAACACAAAAGTTAAATGTCCTCAAAGAATCAGTAGAGTTTTCCAAATAAAATAGGTTTCTTTTTAACTGATAAGTTGTTCACCTGAAATCCTAATGTCATCCCAGTTATGCAGGATTACAAAGCTGTCATAAAAGCTTGTTAACAAAGGCATTACGTATAAAACTTAAGAAATTAAAAAAAAACCCTCACTTGGGTGCAAATGGGATTATTTTCTTTTTATTAGGGTTTTCAAGTACCCTAATATTAGGTTTCATCCTTCAATTAATGTTTCAATTTCTGATAACATAACTGGGCACACTGCATAGCTGACTAGAAACAGAATTCTGCTAGCAATTACAATATGATAGAAAAAGTGCGGATCATAAAAATACCAACTTCACGCAAAGAGACCAGCCCTTCCTTCTCATCGGTAAACCAGCTGCATTTTTTGGAGTCAAAGAAAACTGGCCGCACTAATTCATACAATTACAAATGAAGAAAGAAAAAAAATTTACAACTTTATAATTTAGAATAGCCAGTTATTTGTAGCCGATTTTGTTAGCATTGCAGAAAATGAATATATTTGCATTCAGTTGGCTCACACATGTTTAGTGATTCACTCTCATACTCCACAACCCCAGAAAAATGGTAAAAAATAATTCAACAAAAATAAGGGAACCATACACAGAAAATCACCAGGAGACACATTCAGCAAGAACAAATATTATCCACTTTTGCTTTAGTGTGATGCTGCATAAAAACAAGACCTGGGAGTGATAAAATCAAACAAATTGTAAAAAATTATAACTATTAAGGGTGAAAAAGCAATTTACAATTGAATTATATGTCACTCCTACCAAAACATGAGAGCATCTATCAATACTGAGTATTTAGCAAGGATACATATCTGACCCACAACTTTGGACATTTTATTTCCTGAATAAATAAAAGTAACATTCTTGCATTGACCTATCAGCCTAGAGATACAATTTTACTTGAAACAGCAAATGTGCATTTAGGAAAACAAAAAAACTACTATGACTAACTTTACCAGGTTTAATAAATTGACATTTTTTTCTTCTTCATTGGGAATGCTTTTCAACTCAAAGCTATCTTCAAGTAGAGCACTGAACAAATTATGTGCCTTTAAACTAACACAAAATAGCAACAACTCAATGGAACTGTAAATAAGAGATGATCTTTGAACCAACAACAACACCTAATGAATACAGTAAATATTATCTCATTGTTCCAGATTAAAAAAACTTATTTTTCACAGTGAAGAGCTAGTTTGCTTACTAATCTTGCACAGCAGGACAAAAGGTGAACCATACCAAGATGGGCCAAAAAACAGCACCAGTAGAAAAACGACAAACTTAGAACCATTAGAATAGGCAGCATCAATGTCAGAAGGGAGAACTAAACAAATGCTGACATAACGATGTGCTTCTCACAGAGGAACTTATCTCATACATTATCTAAGTGGGTATATACATGAAATTTGATGAAAGAAACAAGCAGAACATGAAATTTAGTCTGCCTGCCAACATTGAGACACAAAATATTCACTGTACAAAAACTTTCCCAGGAGCAGCAATCAATTAAAAAATAACGCAAATGAAAGCAATAAAACTTGCTGTTTCACTAATGAGTGAACAACCATTCATGTTTTATTTTACAAAAGTACAATTATCAGTTTGAAAGTGCTGTAGAAACAAAACAAAAATGATGAAAATCTTTTCGAAGATATGGAAGAGCCAAGACTAGTAGAATATAGAAAAAATACCCTGAAAGTAGTATTGGCTGTCACAAAAATCCTTACTGCCTTATGCATTTACTTTCAAATGCAAGATGTCATGACAAAACAAAATGATGTACCTAAATATAAAAAATTAAATGACATCCTGAACAACTAACCTTCAAAAATCCATGCACCAAGTACTGTTTTCATAACAAGTGTTTGAAATATTTCAGAAAAATTTCTGCTACTTACGCAACATTGGGATATGTTTCAAAATTTTTGAAGGTTTCAAGTAGGTGATATTTTTACTCCATTTTCAATTGCTACTTGAGGAATAGAATTATGGCATAGATGAAACACAAAATGCAGCGTGAACTATAAAGCTATGACAAACTAACTCATACTCTGTCAGACCTTGTCTGCTTAGTGCTAGTGAATTGGCCAAGAGGAAAATTCACCTTTTCACACAAAATAAATTGCATAAATGTTAAAATTTTTATAAAGAAACGAGTAAAGAAAGGTTAATTGTATTTTTCAACAGATACAAGGAAACCCAATGGGATGTCAGTATGTATATTACACAAGTTTTAAATGCTTAGTTATCACTATAGGTTAGTGGAAACTTTTTTAGTTATTTATTGAAACATGACTAAAAATAAAAATAAAATTATTAAGGCAAACTTCACACAATTTGTGTAAAGAATTCATGGTCAATATTGAATTTAATGTTATCAACTTTCATCATTTGACTACAAAATTTAGGTAATTGGAGACATTTCAAGACGTTTTACAGGAATGACATTGTGCTTGCATATGCTTAGTTTTGAAGATTTAGCACAAATAACGTTCAGGTAAGAATAGCATTAACAGCAGTTTTGATACGGCTGTTCCGGCACTTCTCGAATGTGGACCACGCCAAGTTTTTTGGCAGGAGTCATCAGTGTCAATATTGAGTTTAATGTTGTCAATGATTTTAATAATTTTGTTGCCATAGATAGATAATATGGAAGATTTTAAGACGTTTTACATGAATGACATTCTGCTCGCTGATGCGTTATTTTTGAATTATTCAACTTTGATGTAGGCTTTTGTGTGCCAAGCAAAATTTCATTAATAATGAAGCTAACCCCCTATTACAAACGTTAAGAGGTTGGGTTGTGAGGGAGAGCCATAGTTCTTCTGGTAAAAATTATAAATAAAGGTTTCTAGAGCCGTCCGTTTATATCACCTTCAATGGCGGCCGCCATCTTGGAGCTGATGTAAACGAACGTCACTAGAAACCTTTATTTATAATTTTCACTAGAAGAACTGTGGCTCCCCCTCATGACCCAACCTCTTTACGTTTGTAATAGGGGGTTAGCTTCCGTTATTAATTAAATTCCGCTTGGCGCACTCTCTTTCTTTGGCTTGCAAAAGCCAACTTCAAAGTTGAATAACTCAAATATATTGTATCAGTGAGCAGAATGTCATTCGTGTAAAACATTTTTAAATGGGTTCTTTTAGTGATTCTTTGGAATAAAATTTTCAATTTCCTTGGATGTCCTAAACTCAATATTGACTCTGAAGAGTAGCTTAGGACCAATTTAGGATTTGCTAGTCAGTCTACTCTTATTGTCCCTATTTAAATATCACAGTCTAATGTTGATAGTCACAAAAAAGTTACAACTTACCGAACCCAAGATGTTTATTTGGCAATTAAATTACTAAATGATTCATTTACATTTCCTTACAATGCTCTACATTACCCATAATTATCACATTACTAACTTTGACATTGAAAGTTTGATAATCGAATGTATGAGAGAAAGTACATCAATAATAAATTCCACTAACCGAGATGCAAAATAAACAATTTCAAGCACCAAGTAAATGCTTCAAGGAAAATTAACGTTACACACTCAATATTTATTTATGGCAGTTTTTCAAAATAATCACGTTTTGACTGCTCAAGAACGGCTTTGCAACTAACGCCGGCTAAGATATCAAGAATTCACGACAGGTCGAGAATAGCGGTACTGCAACTTCTTTCGAACCTGCGGGAAGAGTTACCCTTACACTACGCAAGATTTTACGTATAACAAGTCCGTATATGCCCCGGCTTTCCATGATTTTAGAAATCAGACTAATCATCTATGCTGCGTGGTTAAAAACTGTAAACTTACGTAAAACACAAGCATTGGTGATGCTAAGGAGCATCACCAACGGAACCGCCCTCTTAACTACACGGCTTAAAGCTGCATAGAAAGCAACGATAAATCATTTCTTAATACAAACTAAGTTGTACTCACCAAGTGAGGTGCAAGCTAAACACTTACAAACGGGAAACTTCTTGCTAATAGCTATGAACAAACAATACTGAAGATAAATAGTCAACAAAGAGAGTTGTAAGCAGGCACATTTTACAGAGCACGCTTAGCACATCCACCACCCAACACAGACACTTCCAAACTAAGCTTTGAGAACGGAGACGGAGATCGACAAATGAAGTTGAGCTCTTCGGCCCCGCATTTTTTGTTATCCCAAACATAGATAGCCTATCTAAAAGTGTAATCTGCTCAGAAGAATAGACTAGATGTGAATCCTGATAAATGCATCAATCATCAATATATGTACTCCTTTTTTATCGTTACATCCATTGAAAAGCAATGTTTAGTATCACTTACATTGTCATATCATTTACTAATAATTCGAAGCAGAAATTCGAAAATTCATTCACGGTTTGAAAGTAAACAAGTGTGATAAATTCATAAAAAATATAAATTATGTATTTGAACATTAAATGTTGGCTAAGAAGCGCCGGGTAGTGGCGAGGAAAAAAACATATTTTGCTCAATGTTAACGAATGGGTGAGAAAACAAATATGATGTTTAAACTGCATTGTATCATACATTGGCCTTCCTGCACCAAAAGGTTACCATATAAATAAAAGTGCTCTATGAGAGGATAAATTAATAGCTTTCAACGTGGGCAATATTTAAAAATGTGCGTGTTTTAATTTTTAAAAATTATGAAAGCATTTTGATCACGGTCTGTAATATTTTGATCACGGTCTGGTAGTGATGTACTACATTATCGGTAAAAGAAATGGTGCTAACCAAACAATCATGCGCTGGTATTTATCAAAATATCTATCGGTAATAGAATTTTGACCAAGAAAAACGATTAAATAATACATTCTCAGCATAATTTTAGGGCGTACACGGTATCCAGACTTATAATGAAGTTTGTACAAGATTGAAAGGAATAGGGTTTCTCTAGAAAGACTAGGGGTCCTAGAAAATTACCTCATAAAAACTACAATTGATACCAGTTAACTAGGCAAACTTTAAAATGAAAGAACTTTACTACATACTTATCTTGCACATTACATAGGAGATACAGTACAGAACTTGGATGATTAAATTACCGAAGCTTGTGGTTGAAGTTTGCGCACCACTAAGCATTTAAACTGAACCTGGAGCTCCGAAAACGACGAAATCTTACCCCGAGACAAACACTCTACTATCTTATATCGGAATAAGTTAGATTGAAGCTGTTGATCAATTTGCTTCAATATTAGTCATTAAACTCGTTTCTGTGCATGGGAAGCAACCATTAAAATAGTTTGATGAACAGTAGAGATAGCCTTTTTATTTTGCAATAGGAAGGAGAAAATTTTAACAAAGGAGTTTACGTATTTAACTTCGTGAAAAATTATCAGAATAAATTTTAAATTTTATTTGTTTTTCCCTAAAAAGTAGAGTTTAAGATTCTATTTTGATTTAAATTTTGATAAGGAATTATCTGAAGCGAAAGAACTTTTTTGATTTGTCAGACCAACTTTTATTTTGGGGAGAAACGCGCTGGAAAATCAAGTTCTGTGTGGTAAAGTACTTTTCTCTATATAATGAAGGCTACTACGGATGCTTTATTTCCAATTTCAAGCCTGATACATATCACTTTGTACATTGGATTTTCAAATGCTTGATAACTAACGCCAGGACGCCATGACGCTTTCCCCCGGTTAAGACCGGTACCCATTTCAGACACCTGGGTAGAGTGGGGTATTGTGCTTTGAATTTTTTCCCTATACCCAACAGAGAAAATCGCCATCCAGCGCCGGGACTCGAACAAACAAACAAACATCGGCATCTTTGGGATGCTTTATTTCCAATCAAGCCTGATACAAATGATCTTAAGTAAGTATTGGTCATGGTATTGGTTTTTCAAATGTCTTATAACTAACACTATATATAGGACACCATGACGGTTCCCCCGTAAAGCCGGTACCAATTTCCGACACCTGGGTCGAGTGGGGTATTGTGCTTGAGCTTTCCCTTATACCCAACGGGGAAAATCGCAGCGCCAGCGCCGGGATACGAACCCGCGACTCCAACATACAAGTCCGATTCCTCAACCGCTGTGCCACCGCGAGCACGAACCCGCGTTCGAACCCGCGTTTGAGCATAAATTAGAAAAAATACGTTTGACAGAAATGCAAAACATTAAATTAAAGAGCAGGAATCCTTCTTAAATTGTTTAAAATTGTTAATCCTTAAATTGTTTAAACCTTTTTCTGTACAATATGTATGTGGTAGATATTGAATAAAGGGAAATTCAGTGTTTATAGGGTTAACTCATTGTTAAGGTCGTATAATTCCGATTTCATTAAAATTTACTGAGATTCAAGATAAAAACTGTTTAGTTAATTTATATATATGATAGGCCAAGCTTCAAAAACTTAGCGTTTGCTTGTGTAGTCTATCTGAGTTCATTTGGTTTACAGATTTGCGACCAAATGTACTAAATTTAATCGCACACAGCTTCATACTTCGAGCTAAAATTATTGACAAGTTCTCCTACATTGTGCTGTCAGTTTTACTTTATTTTAAAATATCATTAGAAAGAGTTGAACCTATACTAGGACACCCTTTATCTTTACATTATTCCATTTTTTGCATTAACATTATAGAACATAAGTTTTTTACTTCGTTATTCATGTCCTAAAATAATTTTGTTGTGCTCGTCACGTGCATTAATTTGGTATTAATTTAAAGATTGTGCGCCTTATAGTTCAAAAATTACCCGATTTGCTCGGATAATTCAGATGTTCCTTCGAAGGCTCCCAGTTTGGTGCCCAAAAATGGCTAGCCGGTCATGTTGGCTGTCAATTTTTGCGATCGTGAGCAAAATTAATTTTCGTGTTTCAGGCTCCGTTGAATTTCCATGTGCCAGTATTACTAGCGTGTAAAATATCATAAATTGGTGTTGTGGTAAAATTACGTTGTTGCCACAACAGTAGTAGTTTTGCTGGAGTGGAAAGATAGTTCCGGATATCTGTCTCACATTATAAGCCGCAGAATCATTCAAGTCCTCCCATTTAACTTTGAGCATCAATTTTTGACATCGCCAGTCCCCTGGCTTGTATTTCAACGCAAATGGGCACTGATAAAGGTGACTTCAACCCTGCATTTCCACTGGTATTATAATTTTGTTTTTCAACTTCTATAGACATTTATTATCAAACATACATTACGCAACAAAGGGAACACATTTTCCAAACCCAACCATCTGTTTCGACCATTGACATACGGATTACGACACCCATGTGTGCATATATCAAGTTAGGATCCTTGCGTTAAGATATTTTAGAGCAAGATGATGTTTTTTGCATCATTTTTATTTGAAATAAAGTGTTTTCCGTTCAATTTTAGTTTTTTTCGTTTCTATGAGCCCAGTCGCGGCAGAGAAAAAGACGCCGATGTCCGCCGTGCTAGTGTCCGCCATTTAGATTATGGTGTCCGCCGAGGCCATGTGACGGTTTTAGTGGTGTCCGCCGTCCTCCACATCTGGTGAGAGCTGCGCATGTGTTATGGTATGGGGGTGGGGTATGGGGGTGTCTAATGTAGGTATTATCACCAGCAGCCCAACAACAACTCGAAAATTACGCATCAGCGAGCATTTACATGAATGTCATTCATGTAAAACGTTTTTAAATGTGTTCCTTTAGTGATTTTTTGGAACGGAATTCTTAATTTCCGTGAGTGCACTGAAATCAATATTGACCAGAACCCTTTCCAGGGCGTTGAGAACCCTTTCCAGGGCGTTGAGAACCCTTTCCAGGGTGTTGAGAACCCTTTCCAGGGTGTTGAGAACCCTTTCCAGGGCGTTGAGAACCCTTTCCAGGGCGTTGAGAACCCTTTCCAGGGCAATGAGAACCCTTTCCAGGGCGTTGAGAACCCTTTCCAGGGTGTTGAGAACCCTTTCCAGGGTGTTGAGAACCCTTTCCAGGGTGTTGAGAACCCTTTCCAGGGTGTTGAGAACCCTTTCCAGGGTGTTGAGAACCCTTTCCAGGGTGTTGAGAACCCTTTCCAGGGTGTTGAGAACCCTTTCCAGGGTGTTGAGAACCCTTTCCAGGGTGTTGAGAACCCTTTCCAGGGTGTTGAGAACCCTTTCCAGGGTGTTGAGAACCCTTTCCAGGGTGTTGAGAACCCTTTCCAGGGTGTTGAGAACCCTTTCCAGGGTGTTGAGAACCCTTTCCAGGGTGTTGAGAACCCTTTCCAGGGTGTTGAGAACCCTTTCCAGGGTGTTGAGAACCCTTTCCAGGGTGTTGAGAACCCTTTCCAGGGTGTTGAGAACCCTTTCCAGGGTGTTGAGAACCCTTTCCAGGGTGTTGAGAACCCTTTCCAGGGTGTTGAGAACCCTTTCCAGGGTGTTGAGAACCCTTTCCAGGGTGTTGAGAACCCTTTCCAGGGTGTTGAGAACCCTTTCCAGGGTGTTGAGAACCCTTTCCAGGGTGTTGAGAACCCTTTCCAGGGTGTTGAGAACCCTTTCCAGGGTGTTGAGAACCCTTTCCAGGGCGTTGAGAACCCTTTCCAGGGCGTTGAGAACCCTTTCCAGGGCGTTGAGAACCCTTTCCAGGGCGTTGAGAACCCTTTCCAGGGCGTTGAGAACCCTTTCCAGGGTGTTGAAAACCCTTTCCAGGGTGTTGAAAACCCTTTCCAGGGTGTTGAAAACCCTTTCCAGGGCGTTGAGAACCCTTTCCAGAGCAATGAGAACCCTTTCCAGGGCAATGAGAACCCTTTCCAGGGCAATGAGAACCCTTTCCAGGGCAATGAGAACCCTTTCCAGGGCAATGAGAACCCTTTCCAGGGCCTTGAGAACCCTTTCCAGGGCGTTGAGAACCCTTTCCAGGGCGTTGAGAACCCTTTCCAGGGCGTTGAGAACCCTTTCCAGGGTGTTGAGAACCCTTTCCAGGGTGTTGAGAACCCTTTCCAGGGTGTTGAGAACCCTTTCCAGGGTGTTGAGAACCCTTTCCAGGGTGTTGAGAACCCTTTCCAGGGTGTTGAGAACCCTTTCCAGGGTGTTGAGAACCCTTTCCAGGGTGTTGAGAACCCTTTCCAGGGTGTTGAGAACCCTTTCCAGGGTGTTGAGAACCCTTTCCAGGGTGTTGAGAACCCTTTCCAGGGTGTTGAGAACCCTTTCCAGGGTGTTGAGAACCCTTTTCAGGGTGTTGAGAACCCTTTTCAGGGTGTTGAGAACCCTTTTCAGGGTGTTGAGAACCCTTTTCAGGGTGTTGAGAACCCTTTTCAGGGTGTTGAGAACCCTTTTCAGGGTGTTGAGAACCCTTTTCAGGGTGTTGAGAACCCTTTTCAGGGTGTTGAGAACCCTTTTCAGGGTGTTGAGAACCCTTTTCAGGGTGTTGAGAACCCTTTTCAGGGTGTTGAGAACCCTTTTCAGGGTGTTGAGAACCCTTTTCAGGGTGTTGAGAACCCTTTCCAGGGTGTTGAGAACCCTTTCCAGGGTGTTGAGAACCCTTTCCAGGGTGTTGAGAACCCTTTCCAGGGTGTTGAGAACCCTTTCCAGGGTGTTGAGAACCCTTTCCAGGGTGTTGAGAACCCTTTCCAGGGTGTTGAGAACCCTTTCCAGGGTGTTGAGAACCATTGGTCAATATTCTGTTTAATGTACCCAATAAGTTTTTAATTTTAACCATCGGAATAAGTTGGGGTCAATATTGAATTTAATGTTGTCAACGAATTTAATGATTTCGTAGGTATAGATAGGTAATATAGTCGATTTTAAGACGTTTTACACGAATGACAATGTGCCCGGAAATGCTTATTTTTTGAGATATTTAACTTTGAAGTTATATGAACGTCGTTTATAAAATTGAACAAACGGAGAGGTAACTAAGCAGAAATCCGGTTCTGACGTAACGATAGGTAATGTTAGGTTTGGTAAAGTTAATATAGTTAAGTGTCCTAACCTAAATAAGCCTAAAATATCTTAATTTAACTCAACCATACCGAGGCCGATGACTCCCGCCAAAAAACTTGGCGTGGTCCGCGTCCGCAAAACGCCGGAAGAGCCATATCGAAACTGCCGTTAATGCTATTCTTACCTAGCGTTATTTGTCCTATATCTCCAAAACTAAGCATTTCCGGGCACATTGTCATTCATGTCAAACGTCTTAAAATCGACTATATATATTACCTATCAATACCTACGAAATTATTAAATTCGTTGACAACATTAAATTCAACATTGACCTAAGTTGGTAATAAGACACATTTTAAGACGTTTTATACGAACGACATTTTACTCGTAAATGCT
The DNA here is from genome assembly GCA_030386875.1 of Morinoia aosen. Classification (NCBI taxonomy): domain Eukaryota; kingdom Metazoa; phylum Arthropoda; class Malacostraca; order Amphipoda; family Talitridae; genus Morinoia; species Morinoia aosen. The sequence goes on from CM059574.1 coordinate 40,907,658, forward strand.
TACTTTTCGAGATATAACATTAATAACGATACGGTGGAGCCGGCCGACTAAATAACATTATTTAGTCAACCGCGTCGTTGCTGCATTGTTGGAACACGCGCAGTTTTTTGGCGCCAAAACAGTCTCGGTGTGGCATGTCGAGTTACGCGTTGACTACGATTGTTCGGTTGGGACGGTCAGTTTGGGTAGGCTAGAAGAAGTCGTTTTGAAAAACCGGCTTCATTTTTAAAACATTTTTAAACTTTGTATAATTTATAAAGGATACAATTGAGCCATAATATGTTACTTTTCACTCTAAAATTTATTTCGGAAAAGGTAGCAAAATAGTTGACATGTTATTTGTATACTCCGGAACGTAAATGAACAATTTACCTAGTGGTGCACATATGTACCACTTCGGAGTCAAAATTGTATGTTCGGTTTTCTTACGTTTTTTATAACTAACCGGCATTTTTGAAGTTCAATTACCCCACCCGTTATTTTTCTAATTATAGTGCAATTTTTAGGAAACCAGCACAGCATTTGTGAAATGAGTTTGGAACACATTTTATTTAAATAATTTTTTGATTTTCCTATTTATTATTCAGAAAAAAGAAACATGTTCAGTAGTACATTAGAAGATCTCGAGCATTTATTAAATTGTGAAGTGTCGCTCGCAGCGTATTAGCAGTATTGCAGTTTGAGTTTGACATGTGTGAACTGTAAAAAATGTTGCTATTCCATGCAATTTAATGTTTCGGCTTTAAAATTTAGGTGTTCCAAATAGTAGATCAAGTCAATTTTTTCAAATAATAGTTCGATTCTTATGGAACTCGCACACTTTATGTAATTAAATTTGGTAAATGTTGAGGATTAACCGGGAATCGATATTTGATTTTTCTTTGCCTAAACATAGTTAATTAGATCGAAATTAAGAAGTTTTTTCTATGCACTTTCCGTCGTAAATAAGTATTTTACGAGTTATAGCGGTAAATTACTTACCGCAACTCAAGTGTTTGACGCGGGAAGTAATTCATCGAGCCCGGCGAATGGCAACGCTGCAATGGAGTCTCGCTTCCAGCGCGCTCGTCATCAAAGACGAAACTAAACCTACAGCGCTAACTCATAAAATATTCATTTGACGAAAAAAGTGTACAGATGAAAAGTAGTTTATTTCGATGTTATTACCATGATTCACGAACAAAAATTCGAAATTCAATGAGTAGCTGTTTATTCGAGCGCATTCTTCATCAAAGACGAAACTAAACCTACCGCTATAATTCGTAAAATACTCATTTACGACGGAAAGTGCAAAGAAGAAAACTTGTTCATTTCGATCTAATTAACTATGTTTAGGATTCGAAAAGTTGAAAATCGATTCCCGGTTAATCCTCAACATTTACATTAAATATAGAACACATTTCATTCGTGGTGTTTCTCAAGTTTTCCTGATATTTTTCGAAAGAAAATCGTGGTGTATTTAAACTCAAGAAATCCCAGTATTTTTGTACCCGGTGCACTGGCGAAACTCGTATCACAGATACAGTCATTAGGCATCCTTTAACAGCGTAAAAGAAAGGCGCACCAACCAATTCAATGCGTTTAATGAGATTCCTTTTAGTATTAACTTAGTAGAAACTGAACACAAACGTATATCAATTTATAAATTAAAGGAAACGACTGGCGTTTCATTATACAGTATTGATATTTTGCTCGCCAGTAGGGAATACCTTACTTCATAGTTTCCATAGGTTTTTTTGTCACGTTGAAGTGCCCACAGTTGTTTGGCAGCCTAACCTAACAACTATTGTATCAATAGGAATTAGCGCTCCCAGGGTGAGAATGTTAGGTTCCCAGCTAAGAGTTAGGCAGGCCTTTTTTTATTGAAATGAAATTTTCAAATTTTTCGGTTCACTGCTGTCCTGGTTTTCAGCACCTACTACTTTCTCCTTCGAATTTTATATTTTTTAATGAAGTTCTTTCTCAACTTACTGTTTCTATGCACGATCTGCATAGATTCCGCATTCCCTGATGTTTATACTAAATGGAGCTTTCCTCCTTCCTCTCTTTGATACGCTCTTTTTTGTAGCGGTTCGGGAGGCTTGAACTAACTTATAATCTATGCCCTCTCCTGAGTAGGAAGACAATGAAGATGTTAATGTAAAGAGTTTTGGTATTAGTTGACGAAACACTTTGACTGCGACAACTTAAGTTCATCACCAAACTAAAATTTAGTGTCAATTGTAGTAAGCTATTTGGAAAATACCAAATATGAACTGGATCTTGCATTAATTTAGCTTTGATTAAATATTTGTGAAAATTGAGTTTGCGCCTACTGGCCGGGTCAGTAGCATTATGAAATTTACCTCCGTGTACCACCTGTGGCACACGTCGCAGTCAAAGTGTTAATATACATAAGTTGTTTTAGAGCTTATAATCATTGGATTGTTTACAAAATTGAACAACTAATATTTACAAGCAATACTTGAGGTGAGTATTGGCCGTATTAGCTTAGACTTGACATTACTTAGCCCGACTAAGTTCAGTGACTTCTAGAGCGTTCTATGTGCGCCTTGTTTCATATTTTTAATTTGCATAAGTAGAACACCAAACTTAATTAACTCTGACTGCGGCAGATAAAACTGAAGTATAACATTCAATTCAAATTTGAAGTCAATTGTGCTAACCAATGTTGAAAATAGCAAACGCTAACTAGTTGTGCCTTCATTTAGCTTTGGTTAAGTATTTGCCATAATTGAGGTTGTGACTACTGGTCGGTCGGCAGCGTTCATATATGAAAATATCTTAGGTGTACCACCGGTGGCTCACGATTGCTGTCAAAAGTGTTACACCTTCAATGTACTGATCGAATGGTTCTATATAGCGAGAGAAAGCGAAGTAACTATTAGGCATATGGTATTATATAGTACGCGCGAAAACATTACTTACAAATATGCATGTAGGAGTAATTTCCTATGAGAATAACAGGTGTATCAGTTTCAAACATCCAAGAGAGAAGTCAGCTGTTTCATAACGGCTCCATCGAGGCCTACAGAAAGAAAACATTTTTTCATTTCCAATAAAGTATAACATGAGATGTTGATACAGTGGTTTTATGCAATAGGTAAGAAACTACATTCGAGCCTCCGTTTGCATGCTCCGTATAGGAGTCTCGCATCTCAACTTTCTCACACGTCAGCAGGCATCGCTTCCAAACCTTCAATGTTGAGCTGAGGACCAGTTTCGGTCACCGTTTTAACACGTTCCTTGCGTTTCCTCGGTTTTAACGATTTTTGGGGTTAGGTTGTGTGTTGCAGAATGGGGAAATCGATTTTCCAGCTTGAATATATATTAATTTACCCTAATGATTAGGATAAATACAATTGCACGATAACATTTTACCTCGTATGATTAAAATTACTTTTGAAAAATGTCGCAGAAGAGATCAAATGCCGTGCATTTATACCGGCACTGAAATGGGCAGATCGCCTGTTGGTACACATATGGCCCAATACGCAGGGAACGTGTTAAGCAAAAGAATTAAAGGATTGCTAATAATTAATGCCTGGTACCCCCCCCCCCCTTAAAAACTTTAACTCGCTGCTCCACTGATAGCAATGGAGGAAGAATTTCAATGTCCAGTCGAATTATCGTGACGACCAGCTCTAGAAGGCACATCATCTTTGAGGTCTTTAGCGCCCTCTTTATTCAAAGTTTATACACGAGGGAAAGCCTGATGCATCTGAGACCAGAGCGCTTCTTGCTATATCGATGATTCGTTTGTGTGGGCATTTTATACAATCTTCGTTTTTTTATTTCTTCTCTTTCCCGCGGGAGAATTTTTCCATTTTGTCCGTCCACGCCAAGCTTCTCCGTCCGTTAGACGTGGACGGATACAAATTCTTTATCGTTATACCGATGAGAAACGTTTCGCTCCAATGAGAATTCCACTTGTCTAGGTTTTCATTCTAGTACAATACGTGGCTTTTATCAACTTATCATTTGATCGATGATCATTTTAGGGAATTTCAAACAGTTTCCTCGATATGAACATCACCTATTGGACATTTTCCAGATGCGCCCCGCCACTAACGCAACACACAAGTTCACCCACTTGTAACTTTCGAAATAATGTGCCTATCAGGTTCAAATTACTCTCCACCGAAAGGATGTTTTAGTCTTTCGCTTGGGTGTATTTTGAAAGACGTTTCGCATTTTGGAAACCAGGATATACTTAATTCTACCGATATTGATAAAGCTTTCACTTGCTTTGAGCCACGTCGAGGCTTTTTCTAGCCTACCACCTACTTTGCTTGTCATTACGAAGTTTACACTAGAAATGATGAAAACGGAGAATAATGTCGGAAAGATATTGGCAAATTTAAAGAAACAATTACATCCAGCAACAATTATTATGAATATCATAAACAAAAGTCTCAAAACCAATCTATGTGGAATGCTATGGATGATATTTTAGAAATTCTATTTAGGATTTCACACGCACAAGAAATTGTTTACAATTTGTCAAACAGGCTTTTCATCATCTAAAAGCCGTTCCTTTAGACCAGGAGTCTCCTAAATTTTCAATGTAGGGGCCACATTATGTATTATTTCCTACATTCATGTGGGCCGAAGGAATAAAAAATGAAAAAAAATCAGTGCTGACGATAATCAGTCGTACGATAGTTCTTTTTTTCAAGGCCACCACACATGGATTTGTTTGGCGGGCCGGATGGAATTATGTGGCGGGCCGGATGTGGCCCGCGGGCTATAGTTTGGAGACCCCTCTAGAGCCCCACCATTGGAGCTTCAAAGGAACGAGTACGCTGTTGCCAAATCAGTTAAATGATTTGCCTAAATCGATGACCACCAAACGATATTAACCTTGTCGATATTACGTAGAGTAAAGATGTTGTAGATGATTCACATTGCTCGATCCCTCAGGGGGACAACTATTGTATCTATGGGAGTTAGCGCTCCCAGGGGGAAATGCGTGAGGGCCTGAGCTGAGAGTTAGGTAGGCATTCATTTTGTAGGTATAAAATGTTTTTTTTTTGTTATGTTAAGGACCACCTTTTTTCGTCACCTACTACTTTCTTCTTCAACTTTTATCTGGTTTCATGAACTTCTTTCTCAACTTACTGTTTTTATGCCCCTTCAGCATAGATTCCGTGTTCCCTTATCTCCATACTAAATGATGCTTCCCTCTCTATGGAGCACTTTTTTGTGGTTAGGGAGGCTTAAACTAACATCTAACTAATCTCAGATTGGCTTGATAAATTTATAAAATCGGACGCCAAACTTTCTCGTACAGAGATGACTTTCGTTCAAAATAAGAGTGCATTTTGTTGAACAATATTTTGAACATTTTACTTAAGAATTGTCGGGACAGAAACCAGTCCAGCCAGCATTTCTTGAGTCAGCATTCCCAAAGGAAGGAATGACTCAAGGAATTTTTGACAGTATGCTGAAATACTGAAGAAAACTGGTTGATAATTATTCAATTCTAAGCAGATCGGTGGTTTTACACCGGCAGTGTTTGTAAATACTGGAAGCGATTTCAATGTATCTGATTTAATACTTGAATTGTTATGTAGAGGTAAAAGACTTCGGAAGTATGATCAGCTGGGGTAAAAATGATCGCCTTTTATTCTAATGTTTACTCTTTAACACTTTGATTGCAAAGTGATCCATCGGTGGTCACTTAGGTGATTATCATAGCGCTGATGACCGACCAGTAGTTGCAAACTCAATTTTCATAAATACATAATCAAAGCTAAATGAAGGCACGATGCGGTTAATTCTTGCAATTTTCAAAATAGTTTACTACAATTGACTTTGAGTTGAATTTCGATCTTCAGTTTAACCCGTTCACTGTGTATTGGGCCACATGTGTACCAACAGGTAAATTGCCATTTACTTGCCGGTTTAAATGCACGACATTCTACCTGAATCGCAATGTTTTTGCGAAATAATTATATGAGAGAACTGTTATCGTACAATTGTATTTTTCATATTCGTTAGGAAGAATTAAAATTTATTCAAGCTGGAAAATCTTTTTCCAGATTCAGCTATTTACAACCTAACCAAACCAACTGTTTAAATAGCAGATCGCAGTGAACGTGCTAACCCATCGCAGTTAACCCTTAAACGCCCGAGAGGACACCAATGTCCTGTTTCAAAAAAATAGCCTCAATACATTTCATTTCTCATTCAATTAGTTCCCTAACGTGTTCTTTGAAGTTCACTGCCAAGTGGCAGTTCCTTCTCATACTGATATCGGTCGCTGCCTGATGCCGGCTCCAGTTCAGTGACGGTGGTTGTGATAACGGTAATATGAGGACAACAATTTTGACGTTAAAAGGTTAACGTGTTAAAGGATCAGTTGGATGAACAGTGATGGCAGCTGTTTACGTTAACAAAAAAAATGTTGATAATTTGTTTTTGCATTTTCCTCGCAATATGCTGCATTCATGTGAACATTAACACTTAGACTACGACGTGCGCCACCGGTGATACACGGAGGAAATTTTCATAATGCTGCTGACCGACCAGTAGTCGCACATTCAATTTTCATCAATATTTAATTTAAGCTAAATGAAGGCACGATCCAGTTCATGCTGGGTATTTTCCAAATAGTCTACTACAATTGACGTTAAATTTGAGTTTGGTGTTGAACTTAATATTTAGTTGCCGCAGTCAAAGTGTTAAGCACCGAAACATGACCAGTCTTGTATGCCCCTAGGTCAAGTAAATTTGGTTAAACACAACTGTACACTTTAAAAATAGCTTGATGATAGGATGTCCTAGAAGTTGCTGAACTTATTCTGGCCCACAAGTAGCTATACTCAAATATGTCCTTAGTGCTAGACTTAAGATACAATATAGTGCTGTATCCCTTGTGGTAAATAAATTGTTTAAATTGTTTAAATTAGATGCAACAATAGCTACTGCTACAATGTTCGGCTCGTAAACTGTGACCAGACGCCTTTCTCAAAATCATTTTCAATTTCTGAAAATTTTAACAAAATCATTTTTCCTCGAGTTTCAAATTTGTCTGGGATATATTAATGAAATTGTTTTACTCAAATATTGGTATTTTTCACTCGTAGAGTAACAGGAAGAGTACTCGATGTTTTCTTACCTTTACAATTCCTTGAGCAATCCAAGGCTGTTTTACGCAGGTTTTTATAGGAAAGATAAAGGATCCGATGACCCTTCATAAGCATGGGATAGCGCAAGAGGTTGGCTCTCTGCATGCGACGTGACCCACCGGGGGTACACGGAGGTAATTTTCATTATGCTGCTGACCGACCAGTAGTCACAAACTCAATTTCCATAAACACTTAATCAAAGCTAAATGAAGGCACGATCCAGTTCATGTTTGCTATTTTCCAAATATCTTACTACAATTGACTTTAAATTTGAGTTTGGTATTGAACTTGATATTTAGTTGCCGAAGTCAAAGTGTTAATTCATCCAAGCTCTGATGTTGGTTAATTTTAGCCTCTGCTGAGCAGTACAGTAGTTGAAAATACCATTCGAACTAGACATTTTCTAAAATAATCTAATTATTCTGAAATTAGTAGCTTTGGGAGGACATTAGCTGTGTCTGTCGAGAATACAACATCGAGAGTCTGGCGAGATATCTTCTTGAGAACATGACTTTGAGAGCATTGCATTTCAGAAGTTAGAGGATTGTTCTTAGTGCTCATATTTCATCGCAAATTACACTCTGGAAGATGTTATATAACACTTTGGCTGCGGCAGGTCAAACTGAAGTTATGCATTCAACTCCAATTTGAAGTCAGTTGTAGTAAGCAAGCTACGTAAAAAATAGAAAACATGATCTGGATCGTGCCTTCATTTAGCTTTGGTTAAGTATTAATGAAAATTGAGTTCGTGAGTGCTGGTCCGTCAGCAGCATGATAAAAACTCCCGTGCACCACCGGTGGCTCACGTCGCAGTCATAGTGTTAACAGCTCGATTACTGAGGCATTCATTAAGATCAGGAGACGGACTACAGGGGACCTGCAAATCGTTGATAAAACAAAACGTTTTCCAGTTTTTGGTAATTCAACGGAAGCAGGAAAGTTTCCATATGCACCTTGTACTAAGATTCTGCGTTCCCTTAACTCCATGCTAAATGGTGCCTTCTTCCTTCCTCTCTTTGAACATCTTTGTTATGGGTTATGGTAAAGGGAATCTAAAACTTTCTTTTAATCAATCAATCGAGGAAAGTTTCTTCGTGATCATCATTTACATTAGTATTTGTAACAAGTCTTGGACGTTTTATGTTCGGTTTATGTACGACCGTACGCCTTTGTCGCCTTTATTTTTTACGTAATTCCAATATAGTTTTATGCTTGTATAATATTTTTTGTCGCTGAATTTAAGTCGTCAAAATTAGTTAATTTCAAGAGTGGAATAAATAATTTGTTTTGGGGGACGCAACTATTGTGTCTATGGGAATTAGCGCTCCCAGGGGAAACGTGTGAAGTCCTGAGCTGAGAGTTAATTAGGCCTTCTTTTTGTTGAAATGAAATGTTTTTGTTATGTTAAGGACCCCCTTTTTCGGTTTACTGCTGTCCAATTTTTCAGCACCTACTACTTTCTTATTCGAATTTTATCTTATTTCATGAACTTCTTTCTCAACTTACTGTTTCTGCATAGATTCCGCGTTCCCTTATCTCCCCATACTAAATGGTGCCTTCCTCTCTATGGAGCACTTTTCTGTGGTTAGGGAGGCTTAAACTCACATTTAATCCAACATCAGATTGGCTTGAAAAATTTATCAGATGGGATGCAAAACTGTTTATCATACAGAAATGGTTAGGAAGACTTGAACTAGCATCTATGTAATCTAAGCTGCCCATATGGTAAGCTCTGGCCTCCGATGGTAAGCTCTGGCCTCCGATGGTAAGCTCTGGCCTCCGATGGTAAGCTCTGGCCTCCGATGGTAAGCTCTGGCCTCCGATGGTAAGCTCTGGCCTCCGATGGTAAGCTCTGGCCTCCGATGGTAAGCTCTGGCCTCCGATGGTAAGCTCTGGCCTCCGATGGTAAGCTCTGGCCTCCGATGGTAAGCTCTGGCCTCCGATGGTAAGCTCTGGCCTCCGATGGTAAGCTCTGGCCTCCGATGGTAAGCTCTGGCCTCCGATGGTAAGCTCTGGCCTCCGATGGTAAGCTCTGCCCAGATGGCACAACCACCACCACCTCAGACGCCTTACAAAACGCTAGCTAACTCGACTTGAGATCTGCGCGTTCAAGCATCACTTGCCATCTTACTTGGAACTGTATTTCAGAGAGAAGCTCTGCTCTGCCTGAAGCCGGGAGAGCTGGGTGGACTTGGTGAGTGAGTGGTGCTGGAAGACGGTCTCCGCTGTGGGGACTTCGCGCTCACCGAACACGGCCAGGTAGGACTTGTATGTGTGTGGGACGTGAAGTGTGAGAATATCTCCCCACTTGACTTGGTTGCATTTGCTGAGTTCATATCACACCGGTGGTACACGGAGGTAATTTCCATAGTGCTGCTGACCGACCAGTAGTCGCAAACTCGATTTTCTAAAATTTTTAGTCAAAGCTAAATGAAGGCAAGATCCAGTTCATGCTTGTTATTTTCAGAGTATTTTCATCTCTCTCTTCTTTGGAGTGCCTTCATCTCTCTCTTCTTTGGAGTGCCTTCATCTCTCTCTTCTTTGGAGTGCCTCCATCTCTCTCTTCTTTGGAGTGCCTCCATCTCTCTCTTCTTTGGAGTGCCTTCATCTCTCTCTTCTTTGGAGTGCCTTCATCTCTCTCTTCTTTGGAGTGCCTTCATCTCTCTCTTCTTTGGAGTGCCTTCATCTCTCTCTTCTTTGGAGTGCCTTCACCTCTCTCTTCTTTGGAGTGCCTTCATCTCTCTCTTCTGTGGAGTGCCTTCATCTCTCTCTTTTTTGGAGTGCCTCCATCTCTCTCTTCTTTGGAGTGCCTTCATCTCTCTCTTCTTTAGAGTGCCTTCATCTCTCTCTTCTTTGGAGTGCCTTCATCTCTCTCTTCTTTGGAGTGCCTTCATCTCTCTCTTCTTTGGAGTGCCTTCATCTCTCTCTTCTTTGGAGTGCCTTCATCTCTCTCTTCTTTGGAGTGCCTTCATCTCTCTCTTCTTTGGAGTGCCTTCATCTCTCTCTTCTTTGGAGTGCCTTCATCTCTCTCTTCTTTGGAGTGCCTTCATCTCTCTCTTCTTTGGAGTGCCTTCATCTCTCTCTTCTTTGGAGTGCCTTCATCTCTCTCTTCTTTGGAGTGCCTTCATCTCTCTCTTCTTTGGAGTGCCTTCATCTCTCTCTTCTTTGGAGTGCCTTCATCTCTCTCTTCTTTGGAGTGCCTTCATCTCTCTCTTCTTTGGAGTGCCTTCATCTCTCTCTTCTTTGGAGTGCCTTCATCTCTCTCTTCTTTGGAGTGCCTTCATCTCTCTCTTCTTTGGAGTGCCTTCATCTCTCTCTTCTTTGGAGTGCCTTCATCTCTCTCTTCTTTGTCGATGACGTGCAAGTGCAGTTCTGGCATCTCAAAAACGAGCGTCTCTCAGAAGTAACCTAAAGTTACGCTCGAAATTATTCGTACCCCCGCTTTGTTTTCTAACATATCCAAATGAAGCGTTCAGTTGGCAATTTCTTCTCAAAACGGAAAGCTGAATGGATACAAATAGAGTAAAAATGTTGGCAAAACCAGTATGTGCACCATGTTCTTGTTCATTTGTTCCAGTTTTTTATAGTGATAAAAGAGGAACATTGAAAACACTGTTGTAATGATTATTGTAAGTTCAGCTCTCAGTGAACCAAAACTCGTATAGATCAATGAAAGCTGGTCAGGGATGTACGTCAGTACCCTGGAATGTCGCACCAAGTGCCCTAGCGTTTTTTTAGTTTAATTTTATTTTATTTATTTTTTTGGCTACAACGAGCACTTGCTCTTTTATTCCGAATTAGAAAATTCTGCTTCTTTGAACTGGTTCGTTTGGTGTAGAAATTCTGCTTCTTTGAACTGGTTCGTTTGGTGTAGAAATTCTGCTTCTTTGAACTGGTTCGTTTGGTGTAGAAATTCTGCTTCTTTGAACTGGTTCGTTTGGTGTAGAAATTCTGCTTCTTTGAACTGGTTCGTTTGGTGTAGAAATTCTGCTTCTTTGAACTGGTTCGTTTGGTGTAGAAATTCTGCTTCTTTGAACTGGTTCGTTTGGTGTAGAAATTCTGCTTCTTTGAACTGGTTCGTTTGGTGTAGAAATTCTGCTTCTTTGAACATGTTCGTTTGGTGTAGAAATTCTGCTTCTTTGAACTGGTTCGTTTGGTGTAGAAATTCTGCTTCTTTGAACATGTTCGTTTGGTGTAGAAATTCTGCTTCTTTGAACATGTTCGTTTGGTGTAGAAATTCTGCTTCTTTGAACTGGTTCGTTTGGTGTAGAAATTCTGCTTCTTTGAACATGTTCGTTTGCTTTGAACATGTTCGCTTGGTGTAGAAATTCTGCTTCTTTGAACTGGTTCGTTTGGTGTAGAAATTCTGCTTCTTTGAACTGGTTCGTTTGGTGTAGAAATTCTGCTTCTTTGAACATGTTCGTTTGGTGTAGAAATTCTGCTTCTTTGAACTGGTTCGTTTGGTGTAGAAATTCTGCTTCTTTGAACTGGTTCGTTTGGTGTAGAAATTCTGCTTCTTTGAACATGTTCGTTTGCTTTGAACATGTTCGCTTGGTGTAGAAATTCTGCTTCTTTGAACTGGTTCGTTCAGTAACAAGTTCGATACAGAGGTTGGAGTTTTTATATTTGAGAAAAAATGCAAATTCAGTTTTTGCCCTAAGTTATCAACAAACTTATGAATTGGCCCTGAAAAACCAATGTCGAAAATTGAAAGTTTCTAAATAAATCTGTTGCATAGCCGAGGGAAATTAATAGCAAATTTTTAAAATTCGGAGCAAATTTTTGGATGTCAAGAGCAAATTTTTGGATGTCAAGAGCAAATTTTTGGACACCAAGAGCAAATTTTTGGATACCAAGAGCAAATTTTTGGACACCAAGAGCAAATTTTTGGATACCAAGAGCAAATTTTTGGACACCAAGAGCAAATTTTTGGATACCAAGAGCAAATTTTTGGACACCAAGAGCAAATTTTTGGATACCAAGAGCAAATTTTTGGATACCAAGAGCAAATTTTTGGATACCAAGAGCAAATTTTTGGATACCAAGAGCAAATTTTTGGATACCAAGAGCAAATTTTTGGATACCAAGAGCAAAATTTTGGATACCAAGAGCAAAATTTTGGATACCAAGAGCAAAATTTTGGATATCAAGAGCAAATTTTTGGAAACCAAGAGCAAATTTTTGGAAACCATGAGCAAATTTTTGGATACCAAGAGCAAATTTTTGGACACCAAGAGCAAACTTTGAGTGCAAGGGTTAGTTTCATTAGTTTTAAGTTGATTATTAATTCTTATATTTGCCGAATTGTTGTAAACCAGGGGTTCCTAAACCCGGGGTTCCACACTTTTCATTGTAAGGGCCACATTATATATGTATTTCCCACGTTCATGCGGGTCGAAGGAATAATAAATGAAAAAAAAAATTCAACTCTGTGATACCAGTCGTACGATAATTATTTTTTCAAGGCTATCACACAGTGATTTGTTTGGCGGGCCGGATGAAATTTTGTGGTGGGCCGGATGTGGCCCGCGGGCAATATAGTTTGAAGATCCCTGTTCTGAACGACTCATTTCCAGTGAAATTACTGGCTAACTATTACCTTGCATAGACACGCCACCTGGACGCTGTAGAGGCCTTCTCAGGCGTGCAACCATTGGATCTATGTGAATAGATCGAGGGAATATGCGAGGTTCCCAACCGAAGGTTAGGTAAGCCTTCCTTCTGTTTGAATAGAATAGGTTTTCTGTTTTGTTACGCACCATCTTTTCTCAGTTGACTGCAATCTTGTTTTTTCCGCACTTACTACTTCTTCAATTTGTCTTGTTTCATAAACTTAGTTTTCAACTTCTGTTTCTATGCACCATGTGCATAGATTCAGCGCTCCCTTACTGTCCAAACTAAATGATACCTTCCTCTTTCCTCTCTTAGGAGAGATTTTCTTCGGGTAGAGGCTTTCACTACCATCTAATTCAACTTTTTCGCTGCCCTTCTGTGGCAATCCTGCTGTCTCTGCCCTTCTGTGGCAATCCTGCTGTCTCTGCCCATCTGTGGCAATCCTGCTGTCTCTGCCCTTCTGTGGCAATCCTGCTGTCTCTGCCCATCTGTGGCAATCCTGCTGTCTCTGCCCATCTGTGGCAATCCTGCTCTGTCTCTGCCCTTCTGTGGCAACCCTGCTGTCTCTGCCCTTCTGTGGCAACCCTGCTGTCTCTGCCCTTCTGTGGCAATCCCGCTCTGTCTCTGCCCTTCTGTGGCAATCCTGCTCTGTCTCTGCCCTTCTGTGGCAATCCTGCTCTGTCTCTGTCCTTCTGTGGCAATCCTGCTCTGTCTCTGTCCTTCTGTGGCAATCCTGCTCTGTCTCTGTCCTTCTGTGGCAATCCTGCTCTGTCTCTGTCCTTCTGTGGCAATCCTGCTCTGTCTCTGTCCTTCTGTGGCAATCCTGCTCTGTCTCTGTCCTTCTGTGGCAATCCTGCTCTGTCTCTGTCCTTCTGTGGCAATCCTGCTCTGTCTCTGTCCTTCTGTGGCAATCCTGCTCTGTCTCTGTCCTTCTGTGGCAATCCTGCTCTGTCTCTGCCCTTCTGTGGCAATCCTGCTCTGTCTCTGCCCTTCTGTGGCAATCCTGCTCTGTCTCTGCCCTTCTGTGGCAATCCTGCTCTGTCTCTGCCCTTCTGTGGCAATCCTGCTCTGTCTCTGCCCTTCTGTGGCAATCCTGCTCTGTCTCTGTCCTTCTGTGGCAATCCTGCTCTGTCTCTGTCCTTCTGTGGCAATCCTGCTCTGTCTCTGTCCTTCTGTGGCAATCCTGCTCTGTCTCTGTCCTTCTGTGGCAATCCTGCTCTGTCTCTGTCCTTCTGTGGCAATCCTGCTCTGTCTCTGTCCTTCTGTGGCAATCCTGCTCTGTCTCTGTCCTTCTGTGGCAATCCTGCTCTGTCTCTGTCCTGTGGCAATCCTGCTCTGTCTCTGTCCTGTGGCAATCCTGCTCTGTCTCTGTCCTTCTGTGGCAATCCTGCTCTGTCTCTGCCCTTCTGTGGCAATCCTGCTCTGTCTCTGCCCTTCTGTGGCAATCCTGCTCTGTCTCTGCCCTTCTGTGGCAATCCTGCCGTCTCTGCCCTTCTGTGGCAATCCTGCCGTCTCTGCCCTTCTGTGGCAATCCTGCCTTCTCTGCCCTTCTGTGGCAATCCTGCCGTCTCTGCCCTTCTGTGGCAATCCTGCCGTCTCTGCCCTTCTGTGGCAATCCTGCTCTGTCTCTGTCCTTCTGTGGCAATCCTGCTCTGTCTCTGTCCTTCTGTGGCAATCCTGCTCTGTCTCTGTCCTTCTGTGGCAATCCTGCTCTGTCTCTGTCCTTCTGTGGCAATCCTGCTCTGTCTCTGCCCTTCTGTGGCAATCCTGCTCTGTCTCTGCCCTTTTGTGGCAATCCTGCCGTCTCTGCCCTTCTGTGGCAATCCTGCTCTGTCTCTGCCCTTCTGTGGCAATCCTGCCGTCTCTGCCCTTCTGTGGCAATCCTGCCGTCTCTGCCCTTCTGTGGCAATCCTGCCTTCTCTGCCCTTCTGTGGCAATCCTGCCTTCTCTGCCCTTCTGTGGCAATCCTGCCTTCTCTGCCCTTCTGTGGCAATCCTGCCGTCTCTGCCCTTCTGTGGCAATCCTGCCGTCTCTGCCCTTCTGTGGCAATCCTGCCGTCTCTGCCCTTCTGTGGCAATCCTGCCGTCTCTGCCCTTCTGTGGCAATCCTGCCGTCTCTGCCCTTCTGTGGCAATCCTGCCGTCTCTGCCCTTCTGTGGCAATCCTGCCGTCTCTGCCCTTCTGTGGCAATCCTGCCGTCTCTGCCCTTCTGTGGCAATCCTGCCGTCTCTGCCCTTCTGTGGCAATCCTGCCGTCTCTGCCCTTCTGTGGCAATCCTGCCGTCTCTGCCCTTCTGTGGCAATCCTGCCGTCTCTGCCCTTCTGTGGCAATCCTGCCGTCTCTGCCCTTCTGTGGCAATCCTGCCGTCTCTGCCCTTCTGTGGCAATCCTGCCGTCTCTGCCCTTCTGTGGCAATCCTGCCGTCTCTGCCCTTCTGTGGCAATCCTGCCTTCTCTGCCCTTCTGTGGCAATCCTGCCTTCTCTGCCCTTCTGTGGCAATCCTGCCGTCTCTGCCCTTCTGTGGCAATCCTGCCGTCTCTGCCCTTCTGTGGCAATCCTGCCGTCTCTGCCCTTCTGTGGCAATCCTGCCGTCTCTGCCCTTCTGTGGCAATCCTGCCGTCTCTGCCCTTCTGTGGCAATCCTGCCGTCTCTGCCCTTCTGTGGCAATCCTGCCGTCTCTGCCCTTCTGTGGCAATCCTGCCGTCTCTGCCCTTCTGTGGCAATCCTGCCGTCTCTGCCCTTCTGTGGCAATCCTGCCGTCTCTGCCCTTCTGTGGCAATCCTGCCGTCTCTGCCCTTCTGTGGCAATCCTGCCGTCTCTGCCCTTCTGTGGCAATCCTGCCGTCTCTGCCCTTCTGTGGCAATCCTGCCGTCTCTGCCCTTCTGTGGCAATCCTGCCGTCTCTGCCCTTCTGTGGCAATCCTGCCGTCTCTGCCCTTCTGTGGCAATCCTGCCGTCTCTGCCCTTCTGTGGCAATCCTGCCGTCTCTGCCCTTCTGTGGCAATCCTGCCGTCTCTGCCCTTCTGTGGCAATCCTGCCGTCTCTGCCCTTCTGTGGCAATCCTGCCGTCTCTGCCCTTCTGTGGCAATCCTGCCGTCTCTGCCCTTCTGTGGCAATCCTGCCGTCTCTGCCCTTCTGTGGCAATCCTGCCGTCTCTGCCCTTCTGTGGCAATCCTGCCGTCTCTGCCCTTCTGTGGCAATCCTGCCGTCTCTGCCCTTCTGTGGCAATCCTGCCGTCTCTGCCCTTCTGTGGCAATCCTGCCGTCTCTGCCCTTCTGTGGCAATCCTGCCGTCTCTGCCCTTCTGTGGCAATCCTGCCGTCTCTGCCCTTCTGTGGCAATCCTGCCGTCTCTGCCCTTCTGTGGCAATCCTGCCGTCTCTGCCCTTCTGTGGCAATCCTGCCGTCTCTGCCCTTCTGTGGCAATCCTGCCGTCTCTGCCCTTCTGTGGCAATCCTGCCGTCTCTGCCCTTCTGTGGCAATCCTGCCGTCTCTGCCCTTCTGTGGCAATCCTGCCGTCTCTGCCCTTCTGTGGCAATCCTGCCGTCTCTGCCCTTCTGTGGCAATCCTGCCGTCTCTGCCCTTCTGTGGCAATCCTGCCGTCTCTGCCCTTCTGTGGCAATCCTGCCGTCTCTGCCCTTCTGTGGCAATCCTGCCGTCTCTGCCCTTCTGTGGCAATCCTGCCGTCTCTGCCCTTCTGTGGCAATCCTGCCGTCTCTGCCCTTCTGTGGCAATCCTGCCGTCTCTGCCCTTCTGTGGCAATCCTGCCGTCTCTGCCCTTCTGTGGCAATTCTGCCGTCTCTGCCCTTCTGTGGCAATTCTGCCGTCTCTGCCCTTCTGTGGCAATCCTGCCGTCTCTGCCCTTCTGTGGCAATCCTGCCGTCTCTGCCCTTCTGTGGCAATCCTGCCGTCTCTGCCCTTCTGTGGCAATCCTGCCGTCTCTGCCCTTCTGTGGCAATCCTGCCGTCTCTGCCCTTCTGTGGCAATCCTGCCGTCTCTGCCCTTCTGTGGCAATCCTGCCGTCTCTGCCCTTCTGAGGCAATCCTGCCGTCTCTGCCCTTCTGAGGCAATCCTGCCGTCTCTGCCCTTCTGAGGCAATCCTGCCGTCTCTGCCCTTCTGTGGCAATCCTGCCGTCTCTGCCCTTCTGTGGCAATCCTGCCGTCTCTGCCCTTCTGTGGCAATCCTGCCGTCTCTGCCCTTCTGAGGCAATCCTGCCGTCTCTGCCCTTCTGAGGCAATCCTGCCGTCTCTGCCCTTCTGAGGCAATCCTGCCGTCTCTGCCCTTCTGAGGCAATCCTGCCGTCTCTGCCCTTCTGAGGCAATCCTGCCGTCTCTGCCCTTCTGAGGCAATCCTGCCGTCTCTGCCCTTCTGAGGCAATCCTGCCGTCTCTGCCCTTCTGAGGCAATCCTGCCGTCTCTGCCCTTCTGAGGCAATCCTGCCGTCTCTGCCCTTCTGAGGCAATCCTGCCGTCTCTGCCCTTCTGAGGCAATCCTGCCGTCTCTGCCCTTCTGAGGCAATCCTGCCGTCTCTGCCCTTCTGAGGCAATCCTGCCGTCTCTGCCCTTCTGAGGCAATCCTGCCGTCTCTGCCCTTCTGAGGCAATCCTGCCGTCTCTGCCCTTCTGAGGCAATCCTGCCGTCTCTGCCCTTCTGAGGCAATCCTGCCGTCTCTGCCCTTCTGAGGCAATCCTGCCGTCTCTGCCCTTCTGAGGCAATCCTGCCGTCTCTGCCCTTCTGAGGCAATCCTGCCGTCTCTGCCCTTCTGAGGCAATCCTGCCGTCTCTGCCCTTCTGAGGCAATCCTGCCGTCTCTGCCCTTCTGAGGCAATCCTGCCGTCTCTGCCCTTCTGAGGCAATCCTGCCGTCTCTGCCCTTCTGAGGCAATCCTGCCGTCTCTGCCCTTCTGAGGCAATCCTGCCGTCTCTGCCCTTCTGAGGCAATCCTGCCGTCTCTGCCCTTCTGAGGCAATCCTGCCGTCTCTGCCCTTCTGAGGCAATCCTGCCGTCTCTGCCCTTCTGAGGCAATCCTGCCGTCTCTGCCCTTCTGAGGCAATCCTGCCGTCTCTGCCCTTCTGAGGCAATCCTATCGTGGTCCTTAAATATAAAATTTTCATTCACTAAAAAATTATTACCGTCGTTCACAACCCTTCAAAGATTTACTAACGATCCTTGAAAATAATACAATCTAAATAGTTCAAGTCAGTATATCTTCTGCTATTTGGACTGGTGCCCTAAGCGGGATGCTAGGTTAGGTTATGTTATGTTAGGTTAGGTTAGCTATTGTAGAAAGGCTTTCAGTACTCACTTCGCATCTTTCAGTTTCTTGGCACTTGGGTTATCTCTTTTTCTTTCTTTTTCCTTCGTTCCTAACACACTGTATAGTGTTGAGTGTATTGAGTAGAAGCAAGCCTTGTTGTGGAACATGGTATTTATGGTTCCTTAATGCCATTATGGTATTTCAAAGCTCATACTATATACGGGCTGCTGCCGCTCTCGCACGAGGGCCGTATTTGTTAAGAGACATGCAAGACTCCATTGAACTGATATAGACCTCTCCCTCAGAGGAATACAACTGTTGTGTCTATTGGAATTAGTGCTGCCAGGGGGATTATGTACGGTTCAGTACTAAAGGAAGGATAGATAGTAAGGTCTTCTTTTTGTTGAAACAGAATAGGTTTTTTGTTTTGTTACGCACCATCTTTTTTTCGGTTCGCTGCTGTCCGATTTTTCGGCACCTACTACTTTCTTCAACTTTTTTTCTCGTGTCATGAACTTCTTTCTTGGCTTACTGTTTTCTTGCACCTTGGGCATAGATTCCGCGTTCCCTTAACTCCATACTTAACACTATGACTGCGGCAAATAAACATAAAGTTAACACAAAACTAAAATTTAAAGTCAATTGTAGTAAACTATTTTGAAAAAAACAAACATGAACTGGATCGTGCCTTCATTTAGCTTTGAGTGTTGAGTTTGAGTTGAATTGAGTTTGCACCTACTTGTCGGTCAGCAGCATTATGAAAATTACCTCCGTGTACCACCGGTGGCGCAAGTCGCAGTCAAAGTGTAAATGGTGCTTTCATCCTTTCTCTCTTTGAACATCTTTGTGGTGCCAAAGGGACGCTAAAGCTTTCTTATAATCAATCAATCAATCAGAGAAAAAAAAAGACCTCTCGTCAAAGCGTATCTCTAAAGGCTGGGTAGCCTTCCACGGCAGAGGAAACAAGGTAGGTTCAAACCAGTCTTTTTTCCCTGACGGTGTGGCCTACCTTGTTTCCTCTACCGCGGTAGCCTTGGAACTGACGTTTGGAAACAAGAAAATTGTCGAAATTCTAGTTGTAGAAATTGTTCAAATGTGGTAATTCTGGATTACCATTGCGAGCCTCTCATACCTCGAAGAATGCCTTAATCGCCGTCAGAGCTCTTAAGTTGTTCTTTAAACGAGGGGTTCTCAAAGTGGGGTCCGGAGACCCCCAGGGGTCCGGAGACCCCCAGGGGTCCGGAGACCCCCAGGGGTCCGGAGACCCCCAGGGGTCCGGAGACCCCCAGGGGTCCGGAGACCCCCAGGGGTCCGGAGACCCCCAGGAGTCCGGAGACCCCCAGGGGTCCGGAGACCCACAGGGGTCCGGAGACCCACAGGGGTCCGGAGACCCACAGGGGTCCGGAGACCCACAGGGGTCCGGAGACCCACAGGGGTCCGGAGACCCACAGGGGTCCGGAGACCCACAGGGGTCCGGAGACCCCCAGGGGTCCGGAGACCCCCAGGGGTCCGGAGACCCCCAGGGGTCCGGAGACCCCCAGGGGTCCGGAGACCCCCAGGGGTCCGGAGACCTACAGGGGTCCGGAGACCTACAGGGGTCCGGAGACCTACAGGGGTCCGGAGACCTACAGGGGTCCGGAGACCTACAGGGGTCCGGAGACCTACAGGGGTCCGGAGACCCCCAGGGGTCCGGAGACCCCCAGGGGTCCGGAGACCCCCAGGGGTCCGGAGACCCCCAGGGGTCCGGAGACCCCCAGGGGTCCGGAGACCCCCAGGGGTCCGGAGAACTTTGACAGAGGATCCGTAAAATTGAACGAATTTAACAGTGGATGCAGTTAAGGAATTGACTTACAGCTTTCCATGACTGTTGATATTATGAAACAGTGCGTATATATACACATATACATATATAATTATATATATGTATATATACATTAGTGTAGGTTGGCAGCAGGTCATTTTGCAAACACACTTCGTTAAAAGTTAGATGGCACATATCCTTTATTTTCTTGATCACTTGTTTTTCAAGACCCCTCAGGGGGATACAACTATTGTATCTATTTGAATTAGCGCTCCCAGGGGAACCATGTGAGGGCCCGAGCTAAAGGTTAGGTAGGCTTCCTTTTTGTTGTAATAAAATAGGTTTTTGTTTTGTTACGGACCATCTTTTTTCGGTTCACTGCTGTCCTGTTTTTCAGCACCTACTACTTTCTTCAACTTTTATCTTGTTTCATGAACTTCTTTCCTAGCTTACTGTTTCTGTGCACCTTGTGCATAAATTCCGCGTTCCCTCAACTCCATACTAAATGGTGCCTTCCTCTTTCCTCTCTTGGAACATCTTTGTCGTGGTCAAGGGAGGCTAAAACTTTCTTATATATAATAATAATAATGTTTTTCAAGAGCGCGAAATATTAAAAGTGTAGGAGCTGGTACTATTCTTAAGATACATTTCGAAAGCCATAAAGATGCGATAAAACTTGGAGTCATGACGAATTTCTTCAAATTTAAAATCGTACGAGTTAAAAGGACGACGTTTCGGATGTCACGTATCCATAATCGTGCCTAATTAGAACTAATCTGAACAAGCAGGTCGCTGATACTTATAATCTAATGTAGGGTTGCCAAGTCGTAGTTTGTATAACATTCTTCTAGAAATTTCCAGATGGTAAAAGAAATCTGGGCGTCCTAAATTGCAACCTCTCATGTTAAAAAATGTAGTCTAAAGACTTTATGAATTGCTAAAACAAATGAATATAAGTTAAGACAATGGGTCAATCTTGATAAACCAACGAAAAATGAAATAAAATTTCTGAATAAATTCCTAGGGAATAACAGATATTCAAATGAAGACGAAAGAATTAATTCCAGAAAATGCTAGGATACAAAGCGAAACAATGTATATATACATATATTCCTGAGGGGAACACTTGTGAGGAGGTCATCAGCTTATTTTTGTGTTATAAAAGTGGTCCTTGGTAGGAAAAAAGTTTGAGAATTCCTGCTTTAGGCAATTGGGACATAGTGTGCGTGTGCCACTGGGTAAATTGTGTATCCTCCCACTGGTCTAAGTGAGGAGCGTTCCATGTGGTACGCCAACTTATCGAAACATATATGTACCGAACGAGATACAAAATCGTACGCCAAGTTGAAAATGACCAAACAAACACTTATGCTTTTATGAACTTTTCCGAAAAAAATTGGGTTTTTGAGATACGCAATTACGACTATGTGAGGGCCCGAGCTAAAGGTTAGGTAGGCTTTCTTTTTCTTGAAATGGAATAGTTTATTTGTTACGGCCCATCTTTTTTCGGTTCACTGCTGTCCTGTTTTTCACCACCTACTACTTTCTTCTTCAACTTTTTCTTGTTTCATGAACTTCTTTCTTAGCTTACTGTTTCTGTGCACCTTGTGAATAAATTCCGCATTCCCTCAACTCCACATTAAATGGTGCCTTCCTCCTTCCTCTCTTGTAACATCTTTGTCGTGGTAAAGGGAGGCTTTCTTTCTTATATAATAATGATGAGATAGGCTATTAGCTGGTTATTGTTTTAAAGGACGAAATTTAGTGGCGCAATTACTCACAATATTTACTTTGAATTTACATTGCACTTTTAAAATCTTAGCATCAGAATTTGTTGAGCGGTTCACGTTACCGGCGTCGTGGTTTGTTGAAACTGAACAGCCCCTAAGGGGGACACAAGCACACAACTATGGTATCTGAGGGAGTTAGCGGTCCA
The DNA here is from genome assembly GCA_030386875.1 of Morinoia aosen. NCBI lineage: Eukaryota > Metazoa > Arthropoda > Malacostraca > Amphipoda > Talitridae > Morinoia > Morinoia aosen. Next base: position 40,929,390 of record CM059574.1, read on the forward strand.
CGGGGGAAAATGTGAGGGCCCGAGCTGAGAGTTAGGTAGCCCTTCTGTTCGTTGAAATGAAATGTTTTTGTTATGTTAAGGATCATCTTTTTTTCGGTTGACTGCTGTCCTGTTTTTCAGCACCTACTACTTTCTTCTTCAACTTCGATCTTGTTTCATGAACTTCTTTCTCATATTACTGTTTCTATGCCCTTTCTGCATTGATTTCTCATTCACTTATCTCCATACTAAATTGTGCCTTCCTCCTTCCTCTCTTCGATCGATACGCTCTTTTTTTGTAGCGGTTAGGGAGGCTTAAACTAACTTGTAATCTTAATCTTATTATTGTAAACTATTGAAACAAGACATACAGGAAGTAACCTGGTAACACGGTCTGGAACATCCTAAAGCACCCGCGCTCAAACTTGTTTTTACCAAATATCACTGAAACTAAATTTTATTATCATGAACTCTCATACAATAGCAATATTTGTGATGTAAACTCAGTATAAATATTGCGAGAAATTGTCATTAAATTTCATATTTTAAAGCAATAAACACCGAATATGTGAACAACGCAAATTTTTTTGGGGGAAATTTCAAAGCAGATCTAGTCATTATTCGGCCATTTTCTACGTGGTATCCACTATTGTACCTCATGTTCTGAAACACCCTGTATTTTACCCGTGTTTTGAATCTGATCGAGATGTATTCGAGCAGTCAAGTCGATTTCCAAACTCTGCTGTTCCTGACACTACCGCAATAGCTCACGAAACTCGGTCAATGTGTCGAGTAGGATTCCTGAGCTACATTAGCACTTTGACTGCAACGTGCGCCACCGGTGGTACACGGAGGTAATTTTCATAATGCTGCTGACCGACCAGCAGCCGCAAACTCAATTTTCATAAATACTTAATCAAAGCTTGATGAAGGCAAGTTCGAGTTCATGTCTGGTATTTTCAATATAGTTTAATACAATTGACTTTAAATTTGAGTTTGGCATTGAACTTAATATTTAGTATTCGCAGTCAAAGTGGTGAGGGAGCCTAGTTCACTGTGTCGGTCCTCGTCAGTAGAGACGAAGTGCCTATCAGGTATATCACTAGCCACCCTTCACAAATTGAGAGCAACGGCAGTTGAGGGAATCTGGTGGGTTTTGTTTAGTAATAAGGCAGATATAATTTTTTTCTTTCTCGTGAATGAGGCCGTTGCGCAACCGAAGCTTGCACGCGTAGGTCTTTTTAACTCGTTGACTCCGATTGTGCGGTTGCTTGCGGTCAGTTTAGTTAGGCTAGAAAAAGTCGTTTTGAAAATCCGGCTTTTCTGCTCTAAAACATTTTAAACCTTTTTGAAAAGTGGAAAGGATACACTTGAACCATAATGTATTAACCTTTTACTCTAAATTTTATTTCGGAATAGGTAACAAAATAGTTGAAATGTTATTTGCATATTCCGGTACGTAAATGAACAATTTACCTAGTGGTGCAAATATGTACTACTTCGTAGTCAAAGTGTTAATATTTTCATTATTTCACCGTAGTGAGCTGTGAGATGAGGGGCACCGAAGCATTGGCCCACTATATCATTTGAACCCTTGTGGGGGAGGCGCAATGTTGGGCACCAGCACCACCCTTTGGTTACTACATCAGTCCATTTAGGGTCGCAGTGCTTCTCTTTATCCAGCAATACTACATTTGTTGTCGCAACGCAATTATTACAATACCAAATTCTTACTATGAAATATGGCCTGACTGTATTAAAGCAATGGATACATTATTGTAGCAACGAGCAGGCAATCCTCTGGTGGATATCTGCAGAAAATGCTGCTGCCAGAAGGACAAGGAGACTTGGGCTACCCATTTAACACGATGTTCGCTATGTAGTGTATGTGCGCGAAAGTCTCTTGTAACTTGCTGTTGTCGGTCCTAGTCATAATCTGTCATAATCTCAGCCGTGATCTCGGTCATAATCTGTCATATTCGTGGTCGTGATCTCGGTCGTAATCTCGTATTATAATATCTGAGATTTTCCCGGCTGCTGTTGGGAGCTCCATAATGGCCCCGGTAGAAAAGTTCTATTCCTTCTGTTCGTGTTTTGTTGTGGACAGCTTTTTCTCCCTCTTACCACCGTGCATCATTTACAATGTAAGGAAGCGAGCGCTCACGTAGTTGTTGTCCCTTTCTTGGACTTATTTCAGTGTTGTGTGCTCCTCAGGAGGATACAACTATTGTATCTATAGGAATTAGCGCGCCCAGGGGGACCATGTGAGGGCCCGAGCTGAGACTTAGGTAGGCCTTCTTTTTGTTGAAATGAAATGTTTTTTTATGTTAAGAACCTCCTTTTTCGGTTCAGCACCTACTACTTTCGTCTTCAACTTTTGTCTTCTTTCTCAACTCACTGTTTCTATGGCCCTTCTGCATACTGCATAGATTCCCCATTCTCTATCTCCATACTAAATGGGTGTTCCTCCTTCCTCTCTTCGATGCGCTTTTTTTTGTAGTGGTTAGGGAGGCTTAAACTAACTTAAAATCTTCATCTTCAGTGTCGCACTGCGCCCTTCAGGATATCTCTGCCTTCCTCGCCGTTCCCTCACATCCACGAGGTGAGAGAAACAATTCAAACAAGTAAGACAATTTATTTACCACAAGCAATACTACAATAGATTGATCGTGGAGGCTAGTACAATGGACACGTTTGAGTATAGCTACCTGTGGGCCCGAATAGTGCAGAGTCTACTAAGGCATCCCATCATCACCATCGTCATCATTATTTATAAATAATTCCAAGATAGACGTCTTAAATATCTTTATATATTTAGGAAAGTCAATGAATAAGAGTTACTGGAGCGTTTTTATTTTATAAAAACGGTTTTATTTCAATTTTCATTCATTGGCATTCCTACATATACGACATATAACATGTGAATTTTGGTACTTTTGGTACTTTATGTAGTTAGGGAAGCATAGACTGACTTCTAACATGAACTTCCTTCCCTCGTCTGGCCCTCCTCATCGCCCGTCCTTTCACCGCAACGAGGCAACCCACCAGGTACGTGCGACAGAGGGGGGTTGGGGTAAGTGAGGGGGAAGAAGGTGGGGTAGCTTGGGGTAGCTATGGGTAGGGGGAGGTAGGGGAGCAACCCTGGTGGGGTGCAATCCCACGTGGAAGCTAGTGGGAAAGTCCATGGAAGCCTGCGTGGGGGGAACCTTCACTGGGGGAGCTCCCAAGGGGGGCCTTTCCGTGGGGGCTGCGCTCACGACGCGTGTGCGGCAGTCCCCATGGAGAGGATCCCGGGGGGGGAGTTCCTCGTGGGGGCCAGCCCCACGCACCTTGGCGTGAGGCCGGTCCCTGCGATGAGGCCCTCTCCCTCTGACGTTGGATCCGGACAGGCTATTTTGTGTCGAAGATCTTCCGCTCGTGCCCCATGATTGCATTTACCGAGCCTCCCGTGCGGGGCCTCGGTGGGTACCCCACGTGAGGGCCCAAATGAGCTCCCCCCACGTGGGGCTGAGGAGCTCACCCCACGTGAGGGCCCAAGGGGCTCGCCCCACATGGGGGCCCGAGAGCTCACCCCACATGAGGGCCCAAGGGGCTCGCCCCACATGGGGGCCCGAGAGCTCACCCCACATGAGGGCCCAAGGGGCTCGCCCCACGTGAGGGCCCAGACACAGCAGCACACACCACCCAAGAAGAAGGTTCCGAGGCCCGGTCAACCGCCCCTGGGGCATGATGCCATCTGGGCCCTCAACCGAACCCTCCCCATTCCCCTTGGGTGAGGGCACCGAGGGCACCCCCCCCCCTTGTGCGGTGGGGGTGCCTCCCACTCTGTGGGGGCCCACTTACCTGTCACTGCCAGCGTGCGTCGGTCTGTCGTCGCCATCACCAATTGCAGCTTCCACGTGCTGGTTCTACTGACGGATTAAATTTTATGATATACATGTAAATAAATATCTTTGTAAATATAATCTGTAAAAAAAATTATTGGTGCTAAAGTTGTTATTCAACCTATGACAGCTTAGCCACATCGGATGGGTTCTTTAATTGGGGCACCGCTTCTATCCGTTTAGAAAAAAATGAGGCATATATCTAACATGGAGTTATTGTAGAGACAATAGACCCCCACGTGTCAGATGACACCACACAGTTTACCAACTGTATTCACCCTCGTACTGCGATGGTCTCCTATTCCCTCTCAGCGTGGCCTAACTCCCCCGTATCCTCCCCACAAGATAGAGTCTCAAGATAGGGTCTATCTGCCAGTACAGGAAGTTTATCATGAGACTACCGCGCGTTACACGTTGACTGCGCGTTGGTACTCCAGCAACCCAAATGGTAAATTGCTCAATTACAAACAGGGATAAACATTTAACCCTTTACCGCCCACATTTTTATACTCATATTACCGTTATAACAACCACTATCAGAAAACCGACACTGGCATTAGGTAGTCACTGTTATCAAGATGGGGAAGGAACTGCCACTCGGCAGTGAAGTTCAAAGGACACATTAGTGAACAAATTGAATAAGAAAGAGGACGAAATAGTCCAGTTGAGCAGTAAAAGGTTAAATCATTACACTAAATTTTAGGAAGCGAGTTCAAGATAACACATTACTACGCACTTACATCTTCAGCACTGTTCTGAAACGTTGGATATTTATTCGAGCAGTACTAATACATTTTCAACAAAACAGACCGGAGCTACCACGCACACGCAATTATCGTGTTGAGGCCTCCTCGGTATAAAAGATTTGAAGAGACGGTTTAAGATTTTCTCCAGTAACTGCTCCAAGAGAGGAAGGAGGAAACGGAACCATGAACACGGTGTTAACGGTCCCCTTGGTACGTATATGATCGATAGAAGATTGTGTACCATGAATTTGAACTTGGAAAAGAAATATGCATCCAAACAGACAGCCATGGAACGAACAACGAACAGTTCGCAACTAAACAGTAATTCCGTTTTGTGTTCACAACAGAAGGGCCTAGCTAACATTCAGTTCAGGGCCTTACTTCTTTCCCTGGAAGCGCCAGTTCCTCATACAATGGCTTTATTAGCCCCCCTCCCCCCCCTCGAGGGGATACAGTATGTAAAAAAAGAGAAAAAAAGAGGATCCCATTTTAACGAACTCAATGTGCTACATTAGAGAGTTAAAGTGAAACAACTTCAGGGCGCCCATGTAGGCACGAGTCGTAAGGTAGGCTCATTGGGTCATTTCGCCTATTGGCCATCGGGTCATTGCGAAGTGCGCCTACCCGACTCGTCGTGTAGGCGCACTTCGCTTGAGAAAGAAACGATCATCGATCCGATAACTTACAGAAATTGAATTACTTTCAGAGCTTGTAGCGGCAGAGCGGAGTTTGGTATCTAAGGACCACTCCGGTGTCCGCTAAGGAATGAGCAACATTCTCCATCGCCTTGATATCATTCAGGCACTAGCAAAGTTGAGTGATATTTGCTGCACCCCTAAATAGATCCTGGCGTCTTCTATGACTAGGAATGCATACTATTGAACCTAGAGAATTAGGGCACCCACGAAGAAAACAAAATAAAATATCGCGAGACAATCTAGGGTAACTCGTTTCACTTCAATGCCAGCCACCTAACTACGTAATACAAGTAAATTAAGTCGTAGATATTTCATGCACATAAAAATTGCGGCGGAGATAGAAACTCACAACACGCCTCATTACAAGTTATGTCTATGTTTGCCTTATAGGGCGCGGATTACCTGGCAAATTTCCCTGGACTCAAATTGCAGGCAAATTTGCGAAGAGCAGCAAAACTTGAAGTGCGCTCCGTAATCTGCGTAGAGAAGATGGTTATACCAAAGTTTGGTCAGTGGATGCCAACGAATGAAAATGTGGATGTACCAAACATGGTATGTACCAAAATGTACCAAACGTGGTATTTGAATTCTAAATGTTTGAATAGGTATTAGATACGTAAATGAAAGCCGCCCTCCCGAAAGGAGTTTCAATGAAAGAAAAATGAAGGCACTTTTAGTACAGAGTTGAGGGAACGCGGAATCAGGGCACAAGGTGTGTCCCCACACAAGAGGCATTGCGCTTACAAACAGTCAAGAACGAATGCTGTAAAATTAGAGGATCGCTGAAGAAATTTCGAGGCTTCTGAAAACCATCAAAGCTGTGGATCGAAAAAGGTCCTTATAAAAAAAAAAAAGAGACCCACATAGCTCTCGGCTCGAAACCTGGCATTTTCCTCTTCATTTGTGAATATAAAACACTTTCAAATTACGATTTTTGTTGTTTGGGCTTTGGGCGTCTAAGTTCATCCTTGCCCATGAAATTTATTTCAAGATTTTCCGAGAATATATTAGAAGAAGAAAATGGTCGGGAGTAGGGACGCGAGATGTTATCCCTAGACGTGGCAAGCCATTTCAACTCCAGCAGGAGAGATGACACAACCAGAGGGAGAATCAGCTTGCTGGGTCATTGTATACTTTACAACAGAACTCGCCAACCACAAGCAAAGCTATTTCATGAGAGCGAACATAGGCGACCATTCAGCAGGATGCTTTATTCCAATCAATCAAGCCTGAGAAACATCATCTTCCACATTTGTTTTTCAAATGCCTTATAAGTAAAATCAGGACGCCATGACGGTTTCCCTCATAAAGCTGGTACCCATTTCCGACGCCTGGGTAGAGTGGGGTGTTGACATGTTTGAATTTCCCTCATACCCAACGGATAAACCACCGCGCAGCGACGGTATTCGAACCCTCGACACCTTGACGGAAGAGCGAGGCCTTCAACCACTCTGCCACGGCGAGCATGCAACGCGACACTGGGAATAGATGAAGGTAAACATCACCCTCAGGTTATCATAGCTCAGGAAACTCGACGACACAAAACTCTTAGCATGACTACATGTGGTCACCAGGGTCGAGTGGTTAAGAGCGCGCCGCTCACGAGGTGTCGGCAGTTCAAATCCTAGCGCTTCACAATGATTTTTCTCCGTTGGGAAAAGGGGAGAACTCGGCCACAATTCCCCACTCTAGATAGGTGTCGAAAATGGTTACCGGCTTGACCGGGGGTAACCGTTACTACGTCTTGGTGTAAGTTGTAAGGCATTAGATATACCAATGTGCAATATGACATGTATCAGGCTTGATTGATTGGAATAAAACACCCTTTTTTATTTCTCTGCCACAGCAAGCACTGTACATCATCAGCATGCACTAGAAACGTACTCACGTTATGTTCTGCCTCGCATCTCGGGACCCGAGTAGTCATTTCCTGCGACACACTGCATACGCTCTCAAGACAAGGTAATATGTTATTCAGACATATTTAGCGTGTTTGCGCGAATGATTGATTAGAAATTAGTGCCAATCTCCTTTTTCACCACAAAGATGTTCAAAGAGAGGAAGGACGTAAGCATCATTTGATATGGAGTTACGAGAAGGCTGAATCTACGCAGAAGTGGTGTTCCCGCACAGGATCCCTTTCGTATTGGAAGAGTAAGTTAAGAAGGAAAGACATGAAACCAGCTAACAGTTGAAGAAGAATGTCAGATGCTGAACAATAAACCGAAAGACATAGTCAACAAAAAAAAACTTTTTCAACAGAAGATTAGATGATATTGATTCAAGCCTCCCTATCCGCAATAAAAGCAATCCAAAGAGAGGAAGAAGGAAAGCACCATTCAGTATGGAGTTTAGAGAACGCGGAATCTATGCAGAAAGGGCATAGAAACAGTAAGTCGAGAAGGAAGTTCATGAAACAAGACAAAAGTTGAAGAAGAAAGTAGTAGCTGCTGAAAAACAGGACAGCAGTCAACCAAAGTATAGATGGTCCTTAACAAAACAAAAAACATTTCATTTCAGCAAAAAGAAGGCCTACCTAACTCTCAGCTCGAGACCTCACACTTTTCCACCTGGGAGCGCTAATTCCCATAGATACAATAGTTGTATCCCCCTGAGGGGCGCAATAATGCTAACGTCTTCATTTCTGCCACCATAATGATACAATGAACCACATGACGACCTCTACAATGATACAATGAACCATAATGACGACCTCTACAATGATACAATGAGCCATACCAATCAACACGACAATGATACAATGAACCATAATGATCTCCATCAGAATATTATGAATCATAGTGCTAGAGTTTCACTACCTTGTGGGACTAAACGCAAAATTTAAATGATTCATTCCAACATCAGCAGCACATTCATTTGTAAGAAAATATACGCAAAATTCCCGTCAAGAGAGCGAATTATAGAGCAAGAACCTATCCTGTTCAGATAGGGAATTGTAGAGCAAGAACCTATCCTGTACAGATAGCGAATTGTAGAGCAAGAACCTATCCTGTACAGATAGCGAATTGTAGAGCAAGAACCTATCCTGTACAGATAGCGAATTGTAGAGCAAGAACCTATCTTGTACAGAGAGCGAATTGTAGAGCAAGAACCTATCTTGTACAGATAGCGAATTGTAGAGCAAGAACCTATCTTGTACAGAGAGCGAATTGTAGAGCAAGAACCTATCCTGTACAGATAGCGAATTGTAGAGCAAGAACCTATCTTGTACAGAGAGCGAATTGTAGAGCAAGAACATATCTTGTACAGATAGCGAATTGTAGAGCAAGAACATATCTTGTACAGAGAGCGAATTGTAGAGCAAGAACCTATCTTGTACAGAGAGCGAATTGTAGAGCAAGAACATATCTTGTACAGATAGCGAATTGTAGAGCAAGAACATATCTTGTACAGATAGCGAATTGTAGAGCAAGAACATATCTTGTACAGATAGCGAATTGTAGAGCAAGAACCTATCTTGTACAGATAGCGAATTGTAGAGCAAGAACATATCTTGTACAGAGAGCGAATTGTAGAGCAAGAACCTATCCTGTACAGATAGCGAATTGTAGAGCAAGAACCTATCTTGTACAGAGAGCGAATTGTAGAGCAAGAACCTATCTTGTACAGATAGCGAATTGTAGAGCAAGAACCTATCTTGTACAGAGAGCGAATTGTAGAGCAAGAACCTATCTTGTACAGATAGCGAATTGTAGAGCAAGAACCTATCTTGTACAGAGAGCGAATTGTAGAGCAAGAACCTATCCTGTACAGAGAGCGAATTGTAGAGCAAGAACCTATCTTGTACAGATAGCGAATTTAAAACTGAATCCGCATTGACGCGTCTTATTCTTAAAATGAAAAGCAAAGCGAAAATCGCTGTACGAATTGCCATGTACGAAATGGCAATTCGTACAGCGATTTTCGCCTTGCTTTTCATTTTAAGAGAGCGAATTATAGAGCAAGAACCTATCCTGTACAGAGAGCGAATTGTAGAGCATGAACCTATCCTGTACAGAGAGCGAATTGTAGAGCATGAACCTATCCTGTACAGAGAGCGGAATTATAGAGCATGAACCTATCCTGTACAGAGAGCGAATTATAGAGCATGAGCCTACCCTGTACAGTGAGCGAATTATAGAGCATGAACCTATCCTGTACAAAGAGCGAATTATTGAGCATGAACCTATCCTGTACAGAGAGCGGAATTATAGAGCATGAACCTATCTTGTACAGAGAGCGAATTATAGAGTATGAACCTATCCTCTACAGAGAGCGAATTATAGAGCATGAACCTATCTTGTACAGAGAGCGAATTATAGAGCATTAACCTATCTTGTACAGAGAGCGAATTATAGAGCATGAACCTATCCTGTACAGAGAGCGGAATTATAGAGCATGAACCTATCTTGTACAGAGAGCGAATTATAGTGTATGAACCTATCCTGTACAGAGAGCGGAATTATAGAGCATGAACCTATCCTGTACAGAGAGCGAATTATAGAGCATGAACCTATCCTGTACAGAGAGCGAATTATAGAGCATTAACCTATCCTGTACAGAGAGCGGAATTATAGAGCATGAACCTATCCTGTACAGAGAGCGGAATTATAGAGTATGAACCTATCCTGTACAGAGAGCGGAATTATAGAGCATGAACCTATCCTGTACAGAGAGCGAATTATAGAGCATTAACCTATCTTGTACAGAGAGCGGAATTATAGAGCATGAACCTATCCTGTACAGAGAGCGAATTATTGAGCATGAACCTATCCTGTACAGAGAGCGAATTATTGAGCATGAACCTATCTTGTACAGAGAGCGAATTATAGAGCATTAACCTATCTTGTACAGAGAGCGAATTATAGAGCATGAACCTATCCTGTACAGAGAGCGAATTATTGAGCATGAACCCATCCTGTACAGAGAGCGAATTATTGAGCATGAACCTATCCTGTACAGAGAGCGAATTATAGAGCATTAACCTATCCTGTACAGAGAGCGAATTATAGAGCATTAACCTATCTTGTACAGAGAGCGAATTATAGAGCATGAACCTATCCTGTACAGAGAGCGAATTATAGAGCATTAACCTATCTTGTACAGAGAGCGAATTATAGAGCATGAACCTATCCTGTACAGAGAGCGAATTATAGAGCATGAACCTATCCTGTACAGAGAGCGAATTATAGAGCATGAACCTATCTTGTACAGAGAGCGAATTATAGAGCATGAACCTATCCTGTACAGAGAGCGAATTATAGAGCATGAACCTATCCTGTACAGAGAGCGAATTATAGAGCATGAACCTATCCTGTACAGAGAGCGAATTATAGAGCATGAACCTATCCTGTACAGAGAGCGAATTATTGAGCATGAACCTATCCTGTACAGAGAGCGAATTATAGAGCATGAACCTATCCTGTACAGAGAGCGAATTATAGAGCATTAACCTATCTTGTACAGAGAGCGAATTATAGAGCATTAACCTATCTTGTACAGAGAGCGAATTATAGAGCATGAACCTATCCTGTACAGAGAGCGAATTATAGAGCATTAACCTATCCTGTACAGAGAGCGAATTATAGAGCATGAACCTATCCTGTACAGAGAGCGAATTATTGAGCATGAACCTATCCTGTACAGAGAGCGGAATTATAGAGCATGAACCTATCCTGTACAGAGAGCGAATTATAGAGCATGAACCTATCCTGTACAGAGAGCGAATTATAGAGCATGAACCTATCCTGTACAGAGAGCGAATTATAGAGCATGAACGTATCTTGTACAGAGAGCGAATTATAGAGCATTAACCTATCTTGTACAGAGAGCGAATTTTAGAGCATGAACCTATCCTGTACAGAGAGCGAATTATAGAGCATTAACCTATCCTGTACAGAGAGCGAATTATAGAGCATTAACCTATCTTGTACAGAGAGCGAATTATAGAGCATGAACCTATCCTGTACAGAGAGCGAATTATAGAGCATTAACCTATCCTGTACAGAGAGCGAATTATAGAGCATTAACCTATCTTGTACAGAGAGCGAATTATAGAGCATTAACCTATCTTGTACAGAGAGCGAATTATAGAGCATGAACCTATCCTGTACAGAGAGCGAATTATAGAGCATTAACCTATCCTGTACAGAGAGCGAATTATAGAGCATTAACCTATCTTGTACAGAGAGCGAATTATAGAGCATGAACCTATCCTGTACAGAGAGCGAATTATAGAGCATTAACCTATCCTGTACAGAGAGCGAATTATAGAGCATGAACCTATCTTGTACAGAGAGCGAATTATAGAGCATGAACCTATCCTGTACAGAGAGCGAATTATAGAGCATTAACCTATCCTGTACAGAGAGCGAATTATAGTGTATGAACCTATCCTGTACAGAGAGCGAATTATAGAGCATTAACCTATCTTGTACAGAGAGCGAATTATAGAGCATTAACCTATCTTGTACAGAGAGCGAATTATAGAGCATGAACCTATCCTGTACAGAGAGCGAATTATAGAGCATTAACCTATCCTGTACAGAGAGCGAATTATAGAGCATTAACCTATCTTGTACAGAGAGCGAATTATAGAGCATGAACCTATCCTGTACAGAGAGCGAATTATAGAGCATTAACCTATCCTGTACAGAGAGCGAATTATAGTGTATGAACCTATCCTGTACAGAGAGCGAATTATAGAGCATTAACCTATCCTGTACAGAGAGCGAATTATAGAGCATTAACCTATCCTGTACAGAGAGCGAATTATAGTGTATGAACCTATCTTGTACAGAGAGCGAATTATTGAGCATGAACCTATCTTGTACAGAGAGCGAATTATTGAGCATGAACCTATCCTGTGCAGAGAGCGAATTATAGTGTATGAACCTATCCTGTGCAGAGAGCGAATTATAGAGCATGAACCTATCCTGTACAGAGAGCGAATTATTGAGCATGAACCTATCCTGTGCAGAGAGCGAATTATAGTGTATGAACCTATCCTGTGCAGAGAGCGAATTATAGTGTATGAACCTATCCTGTGCAGAGAGCGAATTATAGAGTATGAACATAACAGGGGCATTAAATGAGTGACTATGGTTGAATGGCGTCGCATTTGACGAGAGGAGGAACACAGCAAGGAACCGAGCGTTGCTCAGACTCGGCCTAGCGGCGCTGCGTCCGACAGCAGCATGTATAAGTTCTTTGATAAGAGGTTACCATTCTCTAAATTGGATCATCCTTCCGCAAATGGGATTCAGTGAGGGAAAACGAGTATTTTAACATGCCCCAAAAAATTTCTACTCCCTCTGCTCGGAAATATCTGCTACACAGCGAGACAACTCGCCTCGTTTTAGCGTCTTTTAATTAATTAACGAACTTCTGTTCTGAGTTGAGTAGACGGTCGTGCACAGTGCGTTGAGCACAAATTTTAACCTTCAATAAATTATCGAGTAAAAGGGAATATTTTTTTTTTGTCTCAACTGATATTTGAAAGTCCTTAAATTAACTTTCAAATTAAGATGACACTCCCAAAATATTATATTACAAGTTAGTTTGAGCCTCCCTAACCACAACAAAAGCGTATCGAAGAGAGGAAGGAGGAAGATACCATTTAGTATGGATATTAGGGAAAGCGGAATCTATGCAGAAGGAGCATAGAAACAGTAAGTTGAGAAAGAAGTTCATGAAACTAGATAAAAGTTGAAGAAGAAAGTAGTAGGTGCTGAAAAACAGGACAGCAGTGAACCGAAAAAAGTGGCACTTAACATAAAAAAAACAGTTTATTTCGACAAAAAGAAGGCCTACTTAACTTCAGCTCGGGCCCTCACACATTTTCCCCCTGGGAGTGCTAATTCCCATAGATACAATAGTTGTGTCCCTCAGAGGGGTGGAAAGATGGTGGAAGCTTCACGATAACGTCAGAAAATCTTTAAATTCCGTTTCCTAGCATCGCTTCATTTATTCAGAGGTATGAGACATCAGGGATTGTACAAACCAAAATAAGATCTGGAGCACCACGCAAGATTTTCCTACATTCATTAATAAGGAAGAGAACACCAAATATTGGTAATAACTCAAAAAAGACAACCTAAAAGGAGTTACAAGAAGATTCAATAGCTGCAAGAAATGGTGCTTCACTACCTACTATCAGCAATGAACTTCATTGCAACCAATTCGAGTCTCCCTCTCCAAAAAAAAAAACTCCTACATTGACCAAAAGGCATAGAGATGCGCGTTTGAAACTTGCTTCAGAACATCAAGATAAGCCTGATCAATTCTAGAAAAATATGCCATGGGCTGACGAGTCAAAAGTTGAATTGTTTCGACAAAAATGTTCCGAGAAAAGATGGCACCGCCTATGCACCGAACACAGCTCCCAATGTATAGTTTGGAGGTGACTATACATCATGGTGTGAGGTGTTCTCTTTAAACGGCACCGGCAATTTACATGTATTAGATGATAAAATGAACGAAGAGATGGATCAAAACATTTGAAAGAAAATTTGAGGGCCGCCGCAGATCGAGAATCAACTCCATGAGAAGTGGATCTTCCAACAGGATAACGATCCTAAGCGCACGGTGAAGTCTACTGAGCAACGGATTGCTATCGGAGTTTGAAGTTACTAGAATGGCCAGGTCAGGAGCCAGACTTGAAACCCTGTAGAAATTATTATTATTATTATTATTATGTAAGAAAGTTTCAGCCTCCCTTAACCACGACAAAAATATTCCAAGAGAGGAAGGATGAAGGCACCATTAAGTATGGAGTTGAGGGAACGCGGAATCTATGCACAAGGTGCACAGAAACAGTAAGCTAAGAAAGAAGTTCATGAAACAAGAAAAAATTGTAGAAGAAAGTAGTAGGTGCTGAAAAACCGGACAGCAGTGAACCTAAAAAAGATGACTCGTAAAAACGCAAAAACCTATTCTATTTCAACAAAAAGGAAGCCTACCTAAGCTTTAGCTCGGGCCCTCACATAGTCCCCCTGGGAGCGCTAATTACCCCCGTAGAAAATTTGTGACGATATTTGAAAATTAAAATTCATGCCAGAGCTCCAACGGGCATGGGAGATTTGAAGACAATTTGTGAATAGAAATGAAGCGAAATTCCTGAAGAAGAGTGCGACTACGCGGTTAAAAACTTTACAAAACGTCTGATTGTGGTACTTTTGAATAAAATTATACCACGAAGTGGGAAATCTGAATTATCTATTGTCCTTAAACCACACGGCTATGAGTGGGGGAGATATTCTCCCACTTCTCGTCCCACACACATACAAGTTCTACCTGGCCGAGTTCGGTGAGCGCAAAGTCCCCACAGCGGAGACCGTTTCCCAACGCCTCTCACCAAGTCCCACAGCTCTCCCGGCTTCAGGCAGAGCAGAGCTTCTCTCTGAAATGAAGTTCCAAGTTGGAAGGCAAGTGATGCTTGAGTGTACAGATCTCAAGTCGAGTTAGCTAGCGTTTTGTGAGGCGTGCAATGGACGGTGGTTGTGTTATCTGGAGTTAAGGGAACGCGCGGCTAAGTTTAGTATGGAAATAAGGGAACGTGGAATCTATGCAGAAAGGGCATAGAAACAGTAAGTTGAGAAAGGAGTTCATGAAACAATACAAAAGTCAAAGAAGAAAGTAGTAGGTGTTGCAAAACAGGACAGCAGTGAACCGAAGTAAAGATGGTCCTTAACATAAGAAAAACCTTTCGTTTCAACTGAAAGAAGGCCTACCCACCTCTCAGCTCAGGAGCTCACATTTCAACAGCCTCCCAAAGAATTCGGTCGATATTAAGTTTAAATGCGCTCACGGATTTTATAAATTTGATTCCTAAGAATCACTAACGGAGCACATTTAAAAACGTTTTACATGAACGACATTTTGCTCTCTGATGCGTCATTTTTGATATAACATGAATTAAGTTCAGGTAAGAATAACATTATATAGTCGGCTGCATGGTGCCTGCATTGTTGGAATCCGCGCAGTATTTTGGCGGAAACAACAACAGTGTCAGTATAGCAAAGTTAAGTTTTTTTAGGTTTAATTAGGTTACTTAAGGTTAGTTTATTCAACTAACCTAACGTCATCTAACCTAATCTAACCTATCATCACCTCATTACCATATCACAGCATATTTATGAGTCCGTTTCCCCACTGTTATACACGACTTTCCTATAACTTCAAAGTTTAATAACTCGAAAATTTCGCATAAGCAAGCAAAATGTCATTGTTGTAAAATGTGCTTAAATGTGTTCCTTTAGTGATTCTTTGGAACATTATTTTTAATATCCTTGAGCGCATTGAACTCAATATCGACCAATAATTCTGCCAAGCACTTGACCAAGAGATTACAATTGGTTTTCTCTCCGAAGTTTTCAGTACAAAATACAGGATGCTAACAAAAAGGATAGCGTTTCCCGGACGCGGGAATACTGGATGAGATGAACACAGCAAATGCAACCAAGTAAAGTTGGGAGACATTCTCAAACTTTACGTCCCACACACATAATAAACTAACCTAAGTAAACCAGAAATTACTGAATTTAGCCATACCGACACCGATGGTTTTTCTGCCAAAATGACTGCGCATGTTCCGTACCCGCCGTACACCGGAAGAGCCATATCACTTTCTTCATTTGAATGAATAACAGAATGCGAAAAAACACACCTTTAAACGAGAACTATCGTCATTATAACGTTTATTGCACTCGAACAGGGTCGCAGAACACCCTTTGCATGCACCTTCTACCGCAAGAGCCATGTCGAAACTGCCGGCAATTTTATTTTTACCTTCACCTTATATATGCAATATCTCGAAAACTAAGCATTTGCGAGGACAATGTCTTTCGTGTAAAACGTCTTAAAATGTCTCCAACTATCTAAATTTCGTAACGAAATTGTTGAAATAGTTACCATTAAATTCAATATTGACCTTTTTTATGAACACAGAAACATGATAACTGCGCTACATTGTCTACTTAAGTATACAGCAAAGTTTGTTCATCGTACGAGCACCACTCGGTAAATTGTTCATTTAGATATCAGTGTGACCTCAACAGCAGATTAGATTAGATTATAAGTTAGTTTAAGCCTCCCTAACCGCTACAAAAAAAGAGCGTATCGAAGAGAGAAAGGAGGAAGGCACCATTTAGTATGGAGATGAGAGAATGGGGAATCTATGCAGAAAGGTCATAGAAACAGTAAGATGAGAAAGAAGTTCATGAAACAAGATCAAAGTTGAAGAAGAAAGTAGAAGGTGATGAAAAAAACAGGACAGCAGTGAACCGAAAAAAAAGGTCCGTAACAAAACAAAAACCTATTCCATTTTAACAAAAAAGAAAGCCTACCTAACCTTCAGCTCGGGCCCTCACATTGTCCCCCTGGGAGTGCTAATTCCCATAGATACAATAATTGTATCCCCCTGAGGGGGACCTCAACAGCATTTCAATTATTTCAACATCTTCTTAGAATAGATTTAATTACAAGAGGTAAAATTTCATCATGCCCTTACACTTTCACACTTCTTATGAAAGATACAATTTGTTTTCCGAGCAGTAAAGTCGTTTTTCAAACTCCGCTACTTACCCTTTTACCCAGTCTAACTTTTTCGCTGGCTGCATGCATGTTTTTCGCCGCCCAAGTAATTGAATCGCTTTGACGGCAACAAACATGCATGTTCAGACGAAAAGTTAGACTGGGTTACTTGACATGAGACCTTGTTAATACAATAGCTTTGTTGCCTAAGTACCGAGTTCTGCACATTGTCATATTGTCCTTGAGCCAATATTCGGTTAAATGCACACAACAATATCGGAAATTTTGTCATAGTACTTCGTTAACAGGAAACATTGTAAGACGTTTTACACGAATGACATTTTGATCGCAAATCCTCTTCAAATTATTTAACTTCGAAGTTACAGGAACGTCGTTTATAAAATTGAACAAACGGACACGTACATAAGCAGAAATACGGTTTTGGCGTAACAATAGGTGAGGTTAGGTTAGGTAAAGTTAGGTTAGTAAAATAAACTAACCTAAATAAACCTAAAATAACTTAATTTAACTCAACCATACCGAGGCCGAGGATTCCCGCCAAAAAACTTGGCGTGGTCCGCGTCCGCGAAGCGCTGGAAGAGACACATCGAAACTGCCGTTAATGCTATTCTTACCTGAACGTTATTTATGTTATATCTCGAAAACTAAGCATTTGCGAGCACAATGTCATTCGTGTAAAACATCTTAAAATGTCTTCAATTACCGATATTTCATAATGAAATTATGAAAGTTGTTGACAACATTAAATTCAATATTGACCGTTTAGTTAAATAAACTAACTTAAACTTACCTATACAAACTTGAGTAAACCTAACATAACCTAACTTAGCTTTAGCCATACCGAGACTGATATTGGTACATGTTGAGGATTATTCGGGAATCGATTATCCACTTTTCGAATGCTATACATAGTAAATTAGATCGAAATAAACAAGTTTTCTTCTATGCACTTTCCGTCGTAAATGAGTATTTTACGAATTATAACGGTAGGTTTAGTTTCGTCTTTGATAACGAGAAAACCGGAAGCGAGACGTCATTGCAGCGTTGCCATTCGCCGGGCCAAATGAATTACTTCCCACTTAAAACAATTAAGTTGCGGTAACTAATTCACCGCTATAACTCGTAAAATACTTATTTACGACGGAAAGTGCATAGAAGAATACTTGCTTATTTCGATCTAATTACCTATGTTAAGGCACCTAAAAATCAAATATCAATTCCCGAATAATCCTCAACATTAACCCTGATATTTTTGCGCGAAAAACTGCACCTGTTCCAACAATGCTGCGACGCAGCCGATTATGTAATGTTATTCTTACCTGAACGTTTTTAATATTGCATTTCATAAAGTAAACATTTACGAGCAAAATGTCAGTGCAAAACTTCTTGAAATGTGTATTATTAACTAAATACGATGGTTAAATTTTAAATATTGTTGAGTACATTGAACAGAATTATGACCCGTCCTTGTAATAGTGTGTATGCCAGATTAAAATGAACATCTTAAATCCTTCGTACTCGAAACAGACTACTGCTACAAAGTTTACTGATCCCATGATCTGTAGCTATGGACGTACAGTGGTGTCTCTGTAAATGAAGAACGTATCGCAAATATCAAGGAATGTACGCGCAATTAACATGAATTTCAAAGACAAGCATACGTAATTACAAAAACGACGGTTTGCAAATGCCTGTTTGATTTGGTAAGCAACTTGAGCAATACCGGAGCACAACTTTATACTGTCCCATTAGAAATGCACAACTCCACTCGTTATGGGAACTGCAAAAGTATTTGAGTAAGCATATACAAATGTACCCGGCCCGTCTAAAATGACAATACGATGTTTACCTTAAATGAATCCTCCAGATGGGGATGACCAACAAATATATTTATTCCAATAGAACCGGCCATTAAAATATTTGGGCAATATGCAGTTTAACGCGCTCACAGAAATTATAAATTCTGTTCCCAAGAATCACTAGAGGAACACCTTTAAAAACGTTTTACATGAATGACTTTCTGCTCGCTGATGCGTAATTTTCAAATTATTCAACTTTGAAGTTATAAGATCGTATTTAAGAGCGAAGGAACGGACACGTAAATTTGCTGCAATACGGTATTGACGTAACGATAGGTGAGGTTAGGATAAACTGACCTAAAATAATATAAATCAACCTAAAATAGCTTACCTTAACATACCCAAACCGAGGCTGTTATTTTCCAGCCAAAAACGTGGGCGTGCTCCAACAATGCGGCGGCTAAGCAACCGACAATATAATGTTATTCCTAAATGAACGTAATTATTGTTATAAATCGAAAATAACGCATTAGCGAGCAAAAATGTCACTCATGTGAAACGTCTTCAAATGTGCTCTTATACCGATTCCTGAAAACCAAATTTATAAATTCCGTGAGCGCATTAAACTCAATATCGACAAAATATTCGGTAAATCTGAAGGATATGTCAGTTATCGATTTTCCACTTTTTGGTGCCTGAACCTAATTAATTGAATCAAAATAAACAAGTTTTCTTCTATGCACTTTCCGTCTCAAATGAGTATTTTACGATTTATAGCGGTAAGTTTAGTTTCGTCTTTGATGACGAATGCGCTCGAATAAACCGCTACTCGTCGATTTTCGAATTTTTGTTGCTTGAATCATGGTAATAACATCGAAATATACAACATTTCTTCTATACACTTTTTTCGTCAAATGAGTATTTAACGAGGTATAGCGGTAGGTTTGGTTTCGTCTTTGATGACGATCGCGCTGGAAGCGAGTGCGCATTACCGTGTTGCTGCCCGACGTGCTCCTTGAATTACTTGCCGCTTCAAACACTGGAGTTGCGGTAAGTCATTTACTGCTATAACTAATAAAATCCTCATTTGAGACGGAATGTGCATAGAAGAAAACTTGTTTATTTCGATATAATTAACTATGCTAAGGCATCGAAATTTACCAAATCGATAACTGACATATCCTTCAGATTTACCAAATATTCTTGTACTTGTGCACTGGTGAGACTCATATCCCAGATACAGTGGCTAGTATCTCAGATACGGTCGCCAGTATCACAGATACGGTCGCCAGTATCACAGATACGGTCGCCAGTATCACAGATACGGTCGCCAGTATCACAGATACGGTCGCCAGTATCACAGATACGGTCGCCAGTATCACAGATACGGTCGCCAGTATCACAGATACGGTCGCCAGTATCACAGATACGGTCGCCAGTATCACAGATACGGTCGCCAGTATCACAGATACGGTCGCCAGTATCACAGATACGGTCGCCAGTATCACAGATACGGTCGCCAGTATCACAGATACGGTCGCCAGTATCACAGATACGGTCGCCAGTATCACAGATACGGTCGCCAGTATCACAGATACGGTCGCCAGTATCACAGATACGGTCGCCAGTATCACAGATACGGTCGCCAGTATCACAGATACGGTCGCCAGTATCACAGATTCGGTCGCCAGTATCACAGATACGGTCGCCAGTATCACAGATACGGTCGCCAGTATCACAGATACGGTCGCCAGTATCACAGATACGGTCGCCAGTATCACAGATACGGTCGCCAGTATCACAGATACGGTCGCCAGTATCACAGATACGGTCGCCAGTATCACAGATACGGTCGCCAGTATCACAGATACGGTCGCCAGTATCACAGATACGGTCGCCAGTATCACAGATACGGTCGCCAGTATCACAGATACGGTCGCCAGTATCACAGATACGGTCGCCAGTATCACAGATACGGTCGCCAGTATCACAGATACGGTCGCCAGTATCACAGATACGGTCGCCAGTATCACAGATACGGTGGCCAGTATCACAGATACGTTCGCCAGTATCACAGATACGTTCGCCAGTATCACAGATACGTTCGCCAGTATCACAGATACGTTCGCCAGTATCACAGATACGTTCGCCAGTATCACAGATACGTTCGCCAGTATCACAGATACGGTCGCCAGTATCACAGATACGGTCGCCAGTATCACAGATACGGTCGCCAGTATCACAGATACGGTCGCCAGTATCACAGATACGGTCGCCAGTATCACAGATTCGGTCGCCAGTATCACAGATACGGTCGCTAGTATCACAGATACGGTCGCTAGTATCACAGATACGGTCGCTAGTATCACAGATACGGTCGCTAGTATCACAGATACGGTCGCTAGTATCACAGATACGGTCGCTAGTATCACAGATACGGTCGCTAGTATCACAGATACGGTCGCTAGTATCACAGATACGGTCACTAGTATCACAGATACGGTCGCTAGTATCACAGATACGGTCGCTAGTATCACAGATACGGTCGCTAGTATAACAGATACGGTCGCTAGTACCACAGATACGGTCGCTAGTACCACAGATACGGTCGCTAGTACCACAGATACGGTCGCTAGTACCACAGATACGGGCACTAGTATCACAGATACGGGCACTAGTATCACAGATACGGTCACTAGTATCACAGGTATGGCCATTAAACATATTTAGGAGTGTAAAACACACCAAGAAGCAGACACCAAACAAACATATGAATAAACCAACATACCAATGTCATCATTAGGTAAGATATCAGCCAGGACGCATCTCACACAGCGTATGTCACACTAGCGTCAAGAGCAACATTTACGTCTGAATTACACTTATGAACTATGCTTACTAACTTTACAATGTTGAATTTTCCATCAACTAATGACACGCAGCGCTCCGCCAACTCTGTGGCTGCCGGCGTCTTTTTCTCTTCATGAACATGTGCTGACAGAAAGACAGGAAAAAAAAGAAAAAACCGTATATTTCCAAGTTGCCACATGAGTTACATGCTAACATACTGGCTTTTAAAAGTTTCCTAATATAAGACGTCCTAAAAAGAATATTCCATACGAGGAGTACTAATTGACAAACTATCCGAGGTGTACAAGGATGCAGCGATAACAGGAGCGGCGATTATAGGGCTGGTGATAACAGGGTTGGCGAAAACAGGAATGGCGAAAACTGGGCTGGCGATAACAGGAGCGGCGATAACAGGAGCGGCGATAACAGATACGCATTACGAAATTATTTATTGGCTACTTATTTTAAAAAATTGCGATGTAGAAATATTCCTTTCTCAGAGATATTCAACACCTCGTTTCTATTCGAAGGTGTTAGTTGCTGGATCACAAGGCACATAAGACATAAGTACACAAAATAAAATTACTTACGTTCACTTGAGATATTTACATAAGAGGCAGCAATCCCGCATGCAAGCTACTCAAATTAAACAGTACAAACACATGTACAACCGAGCTATCCGACATTACGCCACGAGTTGCTTAAGGAGACCGTACCGGCTGTTCAACTTTTTTCGTCCGATTCGTTTGAAAGTTGGCCAGTATATGTATTTTGTAAAAGTAAACCTTTTTTACTCCTGTCGTTTTTTCGATTTAGGCCTTAGTTTTTTTTTGACGAAAAATGTGTTTTTGGTATATTTTTATTGATATTTCAGATTGGAACTCCTCCTTCAGTTTTGATGCTAGAACAAAAACAAAGACAGTTTTAGAACCCTTGGAACATTTCTAACAAACTCAAATTCGGCTTTTTTCGAAATTCAAATTTTTTCTATTTTTTCAAAATTTTTTGATATTTCAAAAATCAGCAACATTTTTTTTGGGTTTAGAGCTATATATTTTTTCAAAGAATTCGAATTTGAAAAAAAAGGCGAATTTGAGTTTGTTAGAAATGTTTCAAGGATTCTAAAACTGTCTTTGGATTGGTTCTAGCATCAAAACTCGAGAACTAGTCCCAGGATGAATGTTGAAAGTTAGAATTGTTGGGTATAGCAAAAAATAAATTTTTTTTTTGAAGTGTAATATAATGAACATTTGATGTAATTGAATGCAGTTTCAATTTTTATTTCGATACTTTCCATACATAACTTCATATTAAAAGTGTGAATTGTGATTTCAAAAAAAAAAAAAATTTTTTTTCAACAAAATGAATTTTTTTATTTTCAGTCTGATTCTTATAAAATTTGACTATGATATGTAACCTTTGAAAATAAACACAATTGATTCTATTCATTTTTTTGATTCAGGCCTTAGATTTTGCAAAAATTTGACATATTGGTTTTCAGATATTGATATTTCACTAATATTGATATTTCATAATGGAACTCCTCCTTCAGTTTTGATGCTAGAGCAAGAGCAAAGACCGTTTTAGAATCCTTGGAACATTTCTAACAAACTCAAATTGAGCTTTTTTTCCATTTCCTATTTGTTCTCTTTTTATGTGGGGTCAAAATCGGGAAAAAATGGAATATTTTGGGTGCTTTTCATTCATATTGATATTTCAAAATAGAACTCCTTCAGTTTTGATGCTAGAAAAAAAGCAAAGACCGTTTTAGAATCCTTGGAACATTTCTAACAAACTCAAATTGAGCTTTTTTTCCATTTCCTATTTGTTCTCTTTTTATGTGGGGTCAAAATCGGAAAAATTGAAAAAATTTGGTCGCCTTACCCCCCCCGGGGGGGGGGGGGGAAATTATTGTCCGTAGCGCCATAAAATTTTAGGAACGAATAGTCTACCACCTAAGGGTCCTTTTACAACAAAAACATGAGAAATGACCCCCGGACCGACAGGGGCCTGGCAGAGGCCTGGGATGGTCTCCTTAAGCAACTTAACAACGATCAAACAACTAGGCAAAACGCTCACGTTTATGAATTACTAAAGAAAGAAGAGGTCGGTGTATTTTATTCCTCGCATGTTTTATGAACTATAAAGCTTGGCAAAAATCATACATCTGTCATGCTCCTTCCAGAAAAAAGTGTTGTGTGACAGGAGAATATCTGTTAACCAGAAATATGGTTGGCATTTTTCTATCTAAATTACAGAATATCAATGAGTTACGTACAGTTGGTACCCACTTCCTTGATTGCTATACGTAACAGAGCGTGGCATTATGATTAATTTTTTCCGTTTCCATCTGAGCGTGCAGTGTATCAATTTCAAATAGTATTCTTGACAGTTAACGCATGAACTAAGTTAATATCAACTACTACTGAATAGTATATATAGTTTATTTCAGCTACTACTGAATTTTTTTCAGCACAACTGAATAGTATATTTAGTTTATTTCAGCCACTACTGAATAGTGTACTCACTTTACTACACCTACTACTGAATAGTATAATTAGTTTATTTTAGCAACTGCTGAATAGTATATTTGATTCATTTCAGCTAGTTTAGCTAAGTTCTAGTTTATTTAATTTAGGTTATTTCAGCTGCCACAAAGCTGCCGGCAGGAAAGTAGCCGCGTCATGTCAGTTCGCCCGAACTGTCCCGTCATGTAAATAAACGCCGTCTTGACATAACTTGAGCAAACTTTACTCAACTGGGCGCATCATTGCGAGCTTTACTTGTTTTTAAAGATAATGTCCCCTAGGAGTACTGAATATGTCAGCGCTACTTGCTGTATTAAATTCATAAACTTGTTTGAAATTTCTCCGCTGTTCATCGAGGTGATGTATGGATTAAGTACGATTATAAGTGAGTTTAAGCCTCCCTAACCAAAATAAAGGTGTTCCAAAGAGAAGAAAGAGAGAGGAATCATTTAGTATGGAATTCAGAGAACGAATTATATACGCACAAGGTGTATCTCCGTCTCTTGCGCATCCAAACAGCCAGAGTGAAAGAACTTTGTGAAACAACATAAAAGTTGAAGTAGAAAATGATCATTAGAGAAAAACCAGACAGTTGTAAACCTTGATATAATCCTTGATCAAAGAAAAAAAAAAATGCTATTTAAACACAAGGAAGGTACTTTAACCTTCAACATGGGACCCCACATTTTCCCACAAGGAACATTAATTTCCATGGAAAAAATAGTTTTATCTTCCTGATGGGAGTGACGGACCTACCAAGTGACGTTTCATTTATTCTATTTTCATTCATTTCTTTATAACTTGGTAATCTTGAAGTTGATTTTCGGTCACGGGTTTTACGAAAATAAAAACTATTCGATGTCAATGAAAAACATTTATTTTTTCGAATAACTTTGCTGAAAAAACAATGCTAGGTGAAAAATAGCATTAGTTTTGATTATTATTAGACCGTAAATATTGTTGTTCAATTTTAACGGAAGGAATATTGTTCGGAGGTACCCAAAAATTTCACTATTACATGAAAAACATCATAAGTAAAGAAATATAAAATTAGCACAAAAAAGACATATGCAATGACATATGCTCCTCATAAGACATATGCATATGCTCCTCATTTTTTGTGCACTTAAAATTCAGATAGTTTGTATGCTTAATTGGCATATATAGTCTGCGTCCATGATCAGCTTTCGAAAATAACATTGGACAAAATTCAGCACTCAGCATTCAGGAATAAAATGAGGGAAATTGAGCTTTGCTGTCACATTGCAGATAATTTAAATCTTTCGAAAATTAATAAGCAGTAATTCAAAGTCCTCCTGAGCCCAATCTATGAAGTCAATGCTACACGCTGTAGCTTGGGTACGGTCTGCTGCAAATGTTCAATTTACAAAAATTATTCTTTCACTCAGCAACGTTTTTTAGCAAAGTAATTAAAAAAAAATGTTCGACGATATCGCATAGTTTCTACATTCGAAAAGCTCGTATCACAGATACGGTCATTGAGCATTCTTGTGAGCGTCACAGCCACACGCACCAACCAAGCAAGCACCAACTATGTACTCGTATTATTATTTGATTATTTTTAGCCAAGAAATTTTTGAAAAAAATTACAAACCTTTTTCATCGTGATAAGCTGCATTTTCTTTACCAATAGATTCAATTTCCCGCAATATTTACCCATGCAGGTTTACTCTGGAGCAGATACCAGGTTTGTTACATCATTTGAATGGCATCTATGATATCAGTCAAGCGAGCAGATCCTCATTGCTTTGTAATACCAACGATAGGATAGGGGAAATTACTCACAAAAAAATATTTATAAACTTATGGAGACACCTTGCCTTTTATTATTATGTATTCATAGTGCAATGCCCGTTAAATACGGTTAATGAGATCATGATAGGTAATTAAGGAAATTTCGCTAGCCCAATAAGAAAATGTTTTTTAGTCTCAAGATCCCATGCATCTGAACTTGTAGGAATTAGGTATCACTTCTTTATTTTTCCCTAGATATATTAGCATCGATAAACATTAGTATCAATAACATTTTCTAACTAATTGACGTGTTATATATGGGTCTGCAAACTAATGAAGTGATTTTATGAAATAAATCACATACCATGCAGTGTAATGCCCGTTAATATCAGGTTAATAATACCTTGATATATAATTAAGGAACTTCGTTAATCCTATCAGAAAACGTTTTTCCAGTCTGATTAACACATGGCATCATGACCTCTCAAAGCATCATGATGAATTTCTACACAAAAAGGTCCAAAAAACATTTTCTTTGTAAAAATAAACCGATTGTGTATTTTGGATACCATAATGCAAGTAAAAGGGGAGTTTAATTGCCGCAGAAAAATAATAAAATAGAATGATCTTTTGTATTTCTTAAGCTTTATCCTTGTTGCTATCAAAGCTAGTGATCAGAAGAGTGTGACTCGCGGATAATCAGACGGACGCTGCTCATATTATAGTTTAGATTATAATGCTACTAATTCATTTTTTAATTTATAAAATACCTTTGAGAAAACAAACCAACAAACTGCACATGTATGGGAATAACTTCACGGTTTATGAAAAATTTCACGGCCATTACAATTCACAGCGAGAATAATCATTGTATCGCAATGGTTAGATTTGCCTCCGAACATTTAGCACTTCACAGTGTGTATCTAAGATACACACTGGAAACTAAAAGTACCTTCAGTCCGGTTTCTCTGGTTCCTTCTGACAGGCGTCCGCTAATCTCACCCTCCTGTAATCTGCGGACAGCTGGTAGCTTATCTCGGGTGAGACAAACGCGAGCATCATCATACCAACACAACAGCGCCTTATTTAATTCGGAATAAGATTAGTCGAGAAGCACGGTAGAGTAAAAAAGGTAGGTTAAAACCAGTCTTTTTTCGCTGACGGTGTGGTTTTGCTGACGTCACGGCAACGAACCAATAGCAGCGCGCTCATATTGCCACTGCTACCCCAAAATCTGGCTCCACTATTGGCCTAAAGACATTGCGTTTTGGTGACGTCATAAAGCTTGTTTGAAATAAACCCTTTCCATTGGCTAGCCGAACAAGAGGAGGTGTATTTTCTCCCAAAGAAATGACCCTACATTGTTTCCTCTACCGTGACGAAAACTCTACTTTTCGTTAGTAGCTGTTATATGTCAGTTTCTTCTCCAAAGGGGCTGTAAAGTACTCGTCTCCATGCTTGAATGTTGATTTTGTCAACACCCATTGATAATAATATTATTATCAATACCCATTGATAATAATATTATTATCAATGTTTGTTGGAAAATTCTTTCCTAATTGCGTCTTAACAGATTTCAGAGATAATTATAAACTGACGTGCGTTAATCAGAGAGATGTATCTCTTATCAGTGGTAACACAAATGCTGCCGCTCCCGTAGTAAAGCGAGCTCAATCAGCAAACTTGACTGTTTCATACGAATTTACTTGGAGACTACATTCTGCGTTATAACGTTCTATCTTTAGCTTCTCTACTGAGGCTGAGGGTTTGCACTCGTTTGGTACGCACCAGATGCCGTGTTGGTACGCACCAGATGCCGTGTTGGTACGCACCAGATGCCGTGGTGGTAGGCACCAGATGCCGTGGTGGTACGCACCAGATGCCGTGTTGGTACGCACCAGATGCCGTGGTGGTACGCACCAGATGCCGTGTTGGTACGCACCAGATGCCGTGGTGGTAGGCACCAGATGCCGTGGTGGCACGCACCAGATGCCGTGGTGGTTTGCACCAGATGCTGTGGTGGTTCGCACCAGATGCCGTGGTGGTACGCACCAGATGCCGTGTTGGTAGGCACCAGATGCCGTGGTGGCACGCACCAGATGCCGTTTTGGTACGCACCAGATGCCATGTTGGTAGGCACCAGATGCCGTGGTGGCACGCACCAGATGCCGTTTTGGTACGCACCAGATGCCGTGTTGGTAGGCACCAGATGCCGTGGTGGCACGCACCAGATGCCGTTTTGGTACGCACCAGATGCCGTGGTGGTAGGCACCAGATGCCGTGGTGGCACGCACCAGATGCCGTTTTGGTACGCACCAGATGCCATGTTGGTAGGCACCAGATGCCGTGGTGGCACGCACCAGATATCTGGTTTTCCTCGTTTAACACTCCTCAGGAGGAGACAACAATATATTATTGTGCCTGTGGGAAATAGCACTCCCATGTGGGAAACTGTAAAGTCCCAAGCAAAAGCTTAAGGAGGCCTTCCTTTTAGTGAAATATGATAGTATTTGTTAAAGTCATCTATTTCGATTCACTGATGTCTTGTTTTTTAACTGCCACTTTCGTCTTCAACTTGTAACACGCTTCAAAAACTTCTCAATTTATTGTTTCTATGAGCAGGGAATCTTCTGCGGGAACACGCCTTGTTCACGACTTCCCAGCCCTCTAAGCTCATATCAAATGGCGCCTTCCTTCTTCTTTTGCTTGGGACACCTTTGCTTTGGCTAGGGACGCTTTAACAAATTTATCTAATCAAGTCTAATAATCGTCCAGTGAAAATGTAATCGAATAGATAAGAGCACATCCTCAATGGTTTTCAAAGTCAAAATTACCAACAATCTTCAATAACTAACGAAGAAACAGAATATAAAATTTTCTGAGGCGAGCGCTTGCTATAGTTTACATTCGTAGATTTTAATTTAATTCACAGAGTGTTGGCCAAAACCGTAAAAATTTCTGCGGCGACTGCCTCATGCATCTAAACCACGACTGATGCTCGGAAATTGCCAAAAATTTCCCCATTACTAGAAAAAAATGCGCTTCAAACGAATATTGTAACCCAATTAAGTTACACACGTCATTCTGTGAATGCCTTGTAATTAACGTAATACAATTCATGTTACTTCCAATCGAGACAATTTCTTATGCCTGTACCAAGTGGGTCATTGTGACTTTCTTTTCCCAACGGGAAGAAACATCGAGTTCTCAATGCCGGATTTGCAACTGCCAACCTCTCACGCGCAAGATGAATGTTCTCAACCACGAAGCTACGTTAAAGAGCAGTACAAAGAATACATAATCGTTAAAAAAAGCGTGAACGTCCTCAGCTAACGGAAAAAGCTACGAGCAAATTCCTGGCCACCATCCTTAAATTTTATACATTACATTATATAAGTTAGCTTAATAAGTTTCCTGCGTTGGGCCAAACAGAAGATCAATTATTCAATTCAAATTTAAAGTGAATTGTTGCAAGCAGGTTTGAAAATAGCAAACGTTAACTGGATCATGCTTTCATTTAGTAGCCATTAAGTACTTATAAAAATTGAGTTAGTGACTGCAGGTCGGTGAGCAGCATTATAATAATCCCTTCAGTGGTCACCGGTGGGTCCCTTCGCAGGAAACGTGTTATGCTTCCCTGACTGCAACAAAAGTGTTACAATTAAAGGAAGGCATCATTTAGTTGGGAGTAAAGGCAAAGGAAAATTTACACACAGGGTGTGTCCTAACACAAGACCCTTATGCATTGGAACAGCAAGGTGACAAGAAGTTTATGTAACGAGATAAAAGTTGAAAAAAGTAGTACGTGCTGAAAGTAATAAAGCAAAATTTGAAAAAAACGTAGTTCTCAACAAAACAGAATCCTATTTCAATTCAACAAAACGAAGGCTCACTTACCCTCTGACTTGGGACTTCAATTACTCCTTCTGACAGCGGCGAAGTCTTTCAACGAGATTCCGGTCATCTACCTAGTGAACTATGACGCTGACCAGCACTCGCGCAATAATGAAGTGGATCAGCTCCAAAAATGTCATTAACACGTTCCCGTGCATTGGGCCAAATGTGTGCCAGTCGTTAAATTGCTTTCACGTACCCAGTATAAATGAATGACATCTGTTTCGCTGTGTCTTTAAGAAATAACTCTTATTATACCAGTTGAAATGCATCGTCCAATCGTTTGGTCATATTTCTAAGGCATTTAAAGCCGAATTCTCTATACTATTACTTACAACCTAAGCAAACCAACCGTTTACGACCGCGGAAACGCGGTAATTCTCAATTTATAAGGAATAGCCAAAAGAACTAGTAGATTGTCGAATGTCCATCTCTTGACGGACATCCTCCTATACCAGAAACAGGATTTATGGCATTGAACATTCCCTTCTTACTGTCCCGGAATCTGAACTTGTGTGAAGAAAAATGATATCATTCTCTTTAGCTCACAGCGATTCATCATTTGTTCATATCGTTTGTAAACTGACTTCCCTACATTTTCCTGCAAATCGCCTTCATGTCGAGGCAATTCTCAGAACACAATGAAAAGGTTCACAGAGTAAAAAGGCCAGTTCTATCCGCTTTATTAACAGCAACACCTCATATCACAAAAACTGGCAGTAAAAACCTGACTAAATTCAATCAACTTATCGATGTCACTATCTTCAAGAACGAGCCCACGGAGCGACTTCGGCGACCAGGTCGCTGAAAGCGACTGAACTTAGACTTGGTCGCTGGTACAGATAATAGCGCTAGTTCTGCTGACTTGGCTAGGCTACGAGCAACTTCCTGGCCACAATCCTCCAATTTTACGCATTTTGCACTATTTTTACTGGCCACAATCGTCAAATTTTATATTTTACACTTAATTTATTGGCCAAAATCCTCAAACTTTACATATTACACTATTTTTCGGACCACAATCAAAATTTTTAGGACAGAATGTTAAAACTTGAGGAACTCTGCGGAGCGAAGTCAACCTAGAACAACTTGAGCAACCAGCTGTCCCGATAATATGACGTAAATTGTATCAAAATCCGAGCCCCGGGCCAAAAAATCTGGAGTTGAGCGTCGCTCATGAAAAATATCACATACCTCATCTAATTTTGACCTTAGCATTGTACAATATTTGAACAAAGTTTGCTTCGAAACAATTTCGGAACATCAGGTTAAGAAAAGTAGGTCGCTGCTGCCTAAGAAAATGAAATGAATTCAGGACGAAACTAATGGTTATCATACAAAAACAACAACGCGCGTATACTGGATCAAAAAACAACAGCGACCAAGGTAACAACTCTCCCACCCCAAAAAACTTGCTTTTCCAAACTGAAAACATCATTCTGGAAAAGTGTGAAAAAAGTGCGTTTCGGTTCAATAACCAGGAGATTATTATTCAGTACCTCTGTTTATTTCGTGTATTAACCATACGAAATTGCAACAAAATATTCCTTGTTCCCTTATTACTCAAAAATCTTGGAGATTCCGAAGTTCTTCCGTGCAAAAAGGAAAAAATTGTAACATTGAAGCTTGAACTCTTTTTTTTTCCTATGACGTCCCCTACCTCTAATTCCTTTACATCCCTCAAATTATCATTGCCGACCATGTAACGCAAAGGTTTGAATTATTATATTTGAGGTTAAGAATGATTACGGCATGAGAATTTCTTCGTATGAAAATTCAAATTTCATAGGTAATAATGAGTTAGTTCAACTCCCCTAACCCAATTAAAGGCTTTTCATAGTAAGGAACAAAGAAGGCACCATTCGGTACAGAATCAAGTGAACGGATAATCTATGAGCCAGATGTGTCCCCATACCATTCACATAGCAACAGCATGATTGAATAAATTTATGAAACAAGATAACAGTTGGAGAAAGCAGGAATAGCTGCTTAAAAAAGGACAGCAATGAATTAAAAGAAGACGGCGTGTAACGAAACAAGAAGCCTACTCTATACCAACAAAAGGAAGGCCTACTTAGCCCTCGGAGTTAGGTATCGTCCCTCTGGGAGAGCTAATTCCTATAAGTATACTAATTTTTCCTTCTCAAGGAGGTGACGGAACACAAACATACCTCCTTAAAAGTTCGACTGAATAAGACAGAGAGGCGCAGTACAACATTAGAATGTTTATTGAAGAAAACTTTACTTTTCCCTAGAAGTGAAGAAATGAAAGCTCGGACCGTGAGTAAAATTAAGCGAGCTAAAATACTGGAGCATTTGTTCAATAATAATATAAGTACGAAGCAATAAATATTTATTGCCATTCTGGAGATAAATTACTTATAGCGTCAAGTTAAAACCAAAACTCACACATGCTGTGTAGTCATCCAACAATAATATTAAGGAATTCCGATATACAATAGCAACGACAATCTCGCATCGAGGTTTGTTCGTGCGCCTTGTCTTTTTTAAACATCGGCTTTGCTGCATCGTCTCACGCTGATAAATTCGGGATATTTTCACGCATCAGCTTTGCTGCAACGTCGCGTGCTGACAAATTCGGGATATTTTCACGCATCAGCTTTGCTGCATCGTCGCGTGCTGATAAATTCGGGATATTTTCACGCATCAGCTTTGCTGCATCGTCGCGTGCTGATAAATTCGGGATATTTTCACGCATCAGCTTTGCTGCATCGTCGCGCGCTGAAAAATTCAAGACACTCAAGTGCCGGCCAAGACTTGAGCACAACCTGCTTTGGTGAACTTATGGATTCTGTAAAAATTGAAGCATCGGAGGATCCGCTAATAAGCTATACCTATGACTAACTTGCAGTGACCGCTACGCTACCCAACAGAACAGTGTGGTATAAATGCAATATATGTACAAGTGATGACAACGCTCGACATCCAATGGTACAACAGTGATTAGTGAAAATTGTGAATTTAAGTCACGCATACAATATAAAAACAGTTTGAGACCGTACGTAACATTTCAGTCAGTGCGGCGACGTAACGCGACATGTCTATCGTGCCGAAAACACACTTCTGACACGATTATCTCTTCGATTTCAACGCCAGAAGACCTATTGTCATCGCTAAGCTGTATGACGTGTGTTTTGACGGAGATACTTGGTGACGATACAGCAGGTCGGGCAGGCGAGGCTTCGGGCAAAACAGGCGGGACTTCGGGCAAAACAGGCGGGACTTTGGGCAAAACAGGCGAGGCTTCGGGCAAAACAGGCGAGGCTTCGGGCAAAACAGGCGAGGCTTCGGGCAAAACAGGCGAGGCTTCGGGCAAAACAGACAGGGCTTCGGGCAAATCAGACGGGGCTGCGGGCAAAACAGACGACGCAGCAATGGCTCTGGAGGAGTCAGCAGTCGAAAGGCACGACGTCGGTTCACACACAACGGGCTCGACGAGAGTGACCTGCTCACGACGGGTCTGCAGGAGGTTACCCACCACGAGATGGTGGCCGTACCTGGAAATTTTGTATCGGGGTAGGCATTAGACACATACAAATTTGCACTAAATCGACACCAAATACTTATAATATCGGAAAAATACATAAGACACGGATAACAACTAAAAAAAATATATTAATTAAAATTGTTTGTTGTAAAATTGTTAAAATTAACCTGTTAAAATGCTAAAAATCAAGAAAATCATCTGATATCCTGAGAAAATAATTTAATAATATTTATCGTATACTTTTTTTCAATTTTTTAATTTTCTTTGGAATACTTAGGGTGTTTTTCTTAATGATAACCCAGGTTTATTAGTGGAACGTTTTGGGACCGCCTAATTTCACCAATACAAGTTTCATTTGCGCTGTCAAGAAACATCGGAGCGATGAGACGTTCTTAATATTTCCCATACCTAAAATGAACGAACACTGACAATCGTGTTTATTTTGGCGGGAGGAATTTTAGTGCGGGATCATTTGATCGATTTTTTTTAAAAGAAACGAACGAAGCTCACCTCAATTTGCGCGAAAACCGAATTTAGATCTTTAAGTAATGACCAAAAACGAACTTTTAAAGAGACACGTACAGGTTAGAAACCGGCAGTAAAAATTTCATAAATAAACTGTTATTAGCTCGCATGAATAAAAATTATTTCACAGACGTCCGTCACAGATGGGAGAACTAATTAATATAACG
Organism: Morinoia aosen; assembly: GCA_030386875.1. Lineage (NCBI taxonomy): Eukaryota > Metazoa > Arthropoda > Malacostraca > Amphipoda > Talitridae > Morinoia > Morinoia aosen. The sequence continues at coordinate 40,963,276 of CM059574.1, forward strand.
TAAACACGTCTTACGACAATGTGTGATTCTGTCCGATCCTCATAGTTTTTCACGTATTTGTGCATCAACTCCAGAGGTGATAGCGAACAGAGAAGATGAGTAAAAGAGGTAACCACGTTCCCCGCGTAATGGGCCATACATGTACTAGTCGGTAAATTGCTCATTCACGTACCAGTATACAAGGTAACCAAAAAAGTTCTGTCCGTTTTTAATGGAAAGAAAGAAAACGCTTCACTGTATGTGTAACTTATATTTAGTCTTAGAAGTAATCGCCATCGGCATCCAATACTTTCTGCCAACGTGCCTCCAGCTGTTCAATCCCCTTGAGGTTTTGGACGTAAAGAAGTCCGTGAGGGCTTGTCGCAAGTCTGCTTCATTGGAGAAGGATTTGCCACGAAGATGATCATCCAGGGAGTGGAAGAGGTGGTAATCTGATGTCGCAAGATCAGGTAAATAAGGTGGATGGCACAAAGTCTCCCACCCAAGTTGCTGAACGGTATCCCTGAGCCCCTGACCATGCGCGCTGGCGTTGTCAAGGAGGAAAAGCACACTTCGCGATTCACAAGTGCTGGCTCCTTCTGGCGCAATGCCTGTTGCACACATTCCAATTGCTGCGAGTATAGGTCTCCAGTGACCGCTTGGCCCGTTGGTAGCAGCTCATAATGAACCACTTGACGACCTGTCCATCAAAGCATAATCTTGCGAGGATGCATAGGCGGTCTTACGGTGTGAGGGACAGCATCTTGAGGCGACAACCAATGTCTGGAACGCTTGAGAGTTTCGAACAGAACCTACTTTCATCACTGGTAAGCACTCAATTGAATAAGGATGAGGTACGCTGGCGAGAAAGCAGCGATACGCAGGCTGCCACTCATTGTCTCTTGTGGACCTCCAACAGCGTGTGCAGAACCCACTTGCTCAGTTTGTAAGCCTCACCTAGGCGGTGCATGTGAAGTCTAACTGTTTCATCGGAAACGTTGAACCGTCTCGCAAGTTCACTACACGTTAGACTACTGTCTTGTTCAATGGCCGCATTCAGGACTCCGTCATTCAAGACCTGTGGTCGTCCACTGCGAGGCTCATGCTCATCACAGAGGGACAAATCTCCCGACTTGTTTTTGAAGCCAACGCCTTGCAGTTCGTTCATTCACAGCAGTATTCCCGAACGCTTGAAATATGCGGCGAATTTATGCAGCCGCTGATAACCTCACTTTGAAGTCGTAAACCAAACAGCCCCGAACGAGATCTGTAGATCTGTTGACACTTCCATCCTTCTCCACAGTTGTCCGGCTAATAACTGATGGCCAAATGGCCAAGCACGGTGCGCGTGTTTTTATGTCTGATGTTTCTACTTTCGGCTGTCCTAATCTGAAAACAATTGCTACACACATTGCGCATATTTTCCAACTTCGTTCCATGGCAAATCAAAACACGGACAGAACTTTCCTGCTTACCTTGCAAATGCATGATATTTTATCAGTTTCGCGACCTCGATAGAAATAACTTATCATACCAGGTCAAAAGTATTGTGCAATTGTATTTTTCATATTTCTTAGAAATCGATTTCCCTATTCTACTACTTACAACCTAACCAAACTAACCGCTTATAACCGCGGAAACGCGGTGAACGAGTTAATATCACGTAAACAAGTTTAATGAGCATATGGGTGGTTTTGTCTGACCCTCAATGCTTTCCCACGGGTTTGTGCAGCAACACGAGAGGTGATAGCAAACGGAGAAGATGGGTAGAAGAGGTTTAAGGAAGAACTGTACGTTTTGGTAACAAACCAAAAACGTATTTGATTTCACCAAAATACAGACCCACCTAACCTTCAACTCGGGACCTCACATTTCTCCTCCAGAGTACTAATTTTGATATATTCAGTAGGTATAAAGGGGAGCCAAAAACTGAACACGACTGACTTTTGCAAGGCGGCCTTGGCTTTAGACAGGAGCTTGGTGACGTCCGTCTCGAGCTTGAAGGACACGACGTACATGTCCGGGCACCACACCCGCACCATGGGCAGCAGCATCTTGGGCACCAGCTCCAGCTCTATGGACAGCGGCCCCGTGCACGACTCCAGCTTGTGCTCCGACAGCTTCTCTGAAACGCAGGCGGAAAGGGAGCGATTGGCGGCAGATGCATCGTCACGCAGCATCCCAAAACCGTAGTGCCCCCAAAAAATGTCTGTCTATTTAATGATTAATTTATAAAAAGAATTTTTAAAACATAGAACAAATCATGTTTCGTTAATTTATGAATTCTGTACAAAATGCAGCATCGGAGGACCAGCTTATGCGCTATACTAATAACTGACTTGCAGTGACCGCTACCCTGCCTAACTGAACAGCGTGGTGTAAATGTAATATATGCACAAGTGATGATGACGCCCGACACTCAATGGTACAACAGTGATTAGAATAAACTGTGAATTGATCAAAATATCACGTACGGTCTTATATCGAACATAGAACATGTAGAATTAAATACTTTAAAAATTAACTGTTTCCACATGTTTTTTAATGTTTTTTCATTTGCTGCTTTGAACAAGGAATTAATTAGGAGAAATTTACCTACAGTCACCGCCGAAAAGATTCGGACCTACCCGAACTAGAAATAAAATTGGCAGTCACGTGCAAAGGTAATAAAAAGGGCATATAATGTATTTAAACACTTAATATTTAGTCATGTTCCCCTTGTTCTTGATGACGTCGTGCAGTCATTTTGGCATACTGGCACTCAATTTGCGGAAGCAATCCTCTTCCATTTCAGTGTACTACGCTTTCTTAACTGCCTCAATGAGCTTAGGCAAGGATGACTGTTTTCTGCAATTTTGGTTTTTCATTACATGCCTACAGTTCTCAATCAGATTGAGATCAGGACCATTTCCTGGCCATTGCAAGACCAGAATATTATTTTCAGAGAGCTAGTTGGTCACCTTCTTACACTGGGTACAGCAGCTTTTGTGAAATGCAGTACAATAATGGAATGTTCAAAATTTTAAAAAAATTGGTTAAATCGAAAGAAATATGCAACCAATCACCAATTTGAGATACCTCAGAAGCCATTTTCATTATGAACAATCTGTAAATTGTCACTTTCTGAACTGTAGAACACAGCTAGAGTCTTACCATCAGGGATGTAGTAATCAGCGACGGCTGCGGCGAGGTACAGGACAGCTGGTTGATCATGAGTCTCCCCTTGCAGGCACTCGCACGCCGCCTGACCAATAAGAACAGCCCATTTCAGTGATGCAGGCACTCGCATGCCGCCTGACTAATGAGAACAGCCCATTTCAGTGATGCAGGCACTCGCACGCCGCCTGACCAATGAGAACAGCCCATTTCAGTGATGCAGGCACTCGCATGCCGCCTGACTAATGAGAACAGCCCATTTCAGTGATGCAGGCACTCGCACGCCGCCTGACCAATGAGAACAGCCCATTTCAGTGATGCAGGCACTCGCACGCTGCTTGACCAATGAGAACACCCATTTCAGCAACCTACCAGGCACTCGCACACCAAAAATTATGAGCATGGGATATTAAAAACTAAAATCACAGCTAGATAGAAAATTTACAACAATAAGTCAAAAACAAGGTAAAAATTCTTTATCATTTTACAATATATATATATATATATACATATGCGTCAAGATTGCTAGAAGCGTGACATTTTAACCTAAAAAGAAAATTATTTCACCGGAAGCAAGACACACCCGGAGGTACCACACACACACTCCCTCAGCGGTACCACATACACTCACCCGGAGGTACCACAGGTACGAGGTGAGGGACGAGAAGGGTACAGACAGCAGGGTACCACCAACCACGGCCTTCTTGTAGCACTCGACTACAGGTCTCAGCTGAGTAACAAATCAGATTAGATGGTTGATGAGCTGCCAAATCCACGACAAAAACGATCCAAAAAGAGGAAGAAGGGAGGCACCATTTAGTATGGAGATAATGGAACGCGAAATCTATACACGAGATGCATTGAAACTGTAAGTTGAGAAAGAAAGTCATGGAACAAGATGAAGATTAGATTAGATTATTAGTTAGTTTAAGCCTCCCTATCCTCAACAAATGAGATCCAAAGAGAGGAAGGAAGAAGGCACCATTTAGTGTGGAGTTAAGGGAACGCGGAATCTATGCAGAAAGGGCATAGAAACAGTAAGATGAGAAAAAGTTTATGAAACATGATCAAAGATGAAGAAGAAAATAGTAGGTGCTGAAAAACAGGACAGCAGTGAACCCAAAAAAGTGGTCCTCAACATAACAAAAACATTTTGTTTCAACAAAAAAGGCCTACCTAACACTCAGCTAGCTGAGTGTGACATGGATAAATAAATTTTTTATTCATCTTTTAGTGAAAGTCTTTTCTTAAAATTGTTATGTTAGTACTACACCTCAACGGAAATTAGGAACAACGAAGATGAGCCTCCTCTAGCACTCACAGAAAGCTGTCGAGAATTCCACCAGAACTTCGAAAATGCTTTTAACAAACCTTAGATAGTGAGAGAGAAAATTTTTTTTTATACAGGGTGCGGCACTTAATCCTGCATTTTGGGCTTACACGGCCTTCTCAAAAATGCAGGATTGAGTGTCGCACTCATAAAAATACAGAAGTCTACGGTCTTTTAGAGAACATCACACATCAGATGGCATCATTAGTTGGGCAACAGAAGGTCAGGTCGAATACCGTAGTACATTAATCAGTTATGTTTTTACATTTTTTTCCTGTTCGAAACATACACGAGGCGTTAAAGCACCTGTTGCAGTGCGCCTCAAATAAAAAAAGGGCAGTGAACGGTAAGGAATTATAGTAGAAAGGATACTCAGCACATTGTTCATGAAATTTATGCTCATTGAATTTAGTCATGTTTCCCAGCAATTATAGCAAAACCTGCATAATGAGAAAAATCCCAATGGGTAAAGAAAAAATTTTCTAATAAATAAAATATTTCAAGAGCGTTAAGAAAAATTCCATAAAACATTAATACAAAAATCTCCAGGCAAGAGAAGTATATGCACGAAAATTACATCTTAAGACTGTGATCATCATTAGCTAGTTTACGACTCTATAGACACAACAAAGGCGATCTCAAGAGAGCAAAGGGAAGGGATCATTTAGCGTGGACTGTAAAAAGTGGGGAACCTACGCACAAGGTGTGTTCCTACAAAAGACACCCTGCAAAGAGGAAGAAAAGACAAAAAAGATACAGCAAAGAAAGCATGAGCGTTAAAAGAAGTAAAGTAGACACAAAAGCTAGAAGCCCCAAAGACCTATCAACGACAGAGGTACTCAAAAAGTATCTCCTCTCGGGGCCCAAGCCCAATAGCAAAGGAAAGACAAGCCTACCTAACCCTTAAACTTATTGCTCATCCTAGGCCTCCTTAGAGGTATTCTCCACAGAAGACACGTTTAAACAGCTCAATAGAAAAACTTCTCAAAGATTAACGCAAAATTTCTCGAGAGAAAAAGCACACGCACGGAAATGACCCAACACATTCAAAGGATTGATGATTGGTTGTAAATTAGTTTTAGCCTCACTTAATTAACATATCATAGATGTTCAATGAGAGGAAGGACGAAGGCACCATTTAGTATGAAGTTAAGGGAAAGCGGAATTTATGCACAAGGTGTGTTCCCGCATAGGATCCCGTGGGCATAGTTAGGAGGAAGTTAGGAAGGAAGATTTTGAAACAAGATAAAAGTTGAAGAAGAAAGCAGTAGGAGCTGAAAAAAAGAATAGCAGTGAACCGAAAAGCCTAACTCTCAGCTCACGTCATCGCATTTCCCCCTGGGAGCGCTAATTCCCATAGGTGCAATAGTTGTGTCCCCCTGACGGGCACATCTAAAGAACCCCAACTGATGAACAAGAGGCGATTACCCAGCGCAGGAACCCACCACTTCTGACGTGGCGCAGTCGAACTCGAGCTTAAGATTACCGGAGGTCCTGTCCCCCTCAGGAGACGTGACACGGAACTCCTGGGCGCTGTGCTCGAGCCCCACAGAGGGCGTCTGTGCGGCAGTGCCCTCAGGCAGGTCGCAGGTCAGGCACGACGGGTCCAGTTTGGATTCCGGGGCCGGCGATGGGTTGCTGGCACCGCTGTCATCTGCCACATTGTGATGAAACCAGGGAAACGCGTTAACATAATAATTGAACTTCGGCAAGTTAAAATAATAATTGAACATCGGCGCATTGAAATCAGGGAGGAACATCGGCGCATTGAAATCAGGGAGGAACATCGGCGCATTGAAATCAGGGTGCAACATCGGCGCATTGAAATCACGGAGGAACATCGGCGCATTGAAATCAGGGTGCAACATCGGCGCATTGAAATCAGGGTGCAACATCGGCGCATTGAAATCAGGGTGCAACATCGGCGCATTGAAATCACGGAGGAACATCGGCGCATTGAAATCAGGGTGCAACATCGGCGCATTGAAATCAGGGTGCAACATCGGCGCATTGAAATCAGGGTGCAACATCGGCGCATTGAAATCAGGGTGCAACATCGGCGCATTGAAATCAGGGTGCAACATCGGCGCATTGAAATCAGGGTGCAACATCGGCGCATTGAAATCACGGAGGAACATCGGCGCATTGAAATCAGGGTGCAACATCGGCGCATTGAAATCAGGGTGCAACATCGGCGCATTGAAATCAGGGTGCAACATCGGCGCATTGAAATCAGGGTGCAACATCGGCGCATTGAAATCAGGGTGCAACATCGGCGCATTGAAATCAGGGTGCAACATCGGCGCATTGAAATCACGGAGGAACATCGGCGCATTGAAATCAGGGTGCAACATCGGCGCATTGAAATCAGGGTGCAACATCGGCGCATTGAAATCAGGGTGCAACATCGGCGCATTGAAATCAGGGTGCAACATCGGCGCATTGAAATCAGGGTGCAACATCGGCGCATTGAAATCACGGAGGAACATCGGCGCATTGAAATCACGGAGGAACATCGGCGCATTGAAATCAGGGTGCAACATCGGCGCATTGAAATCACGGAGGAACATCGGCGCATTGAAATCAGGGGTGAACATCGGCGCATTGAAATCACGGAGGAACATCGGCGCATTGAAATCAGGGTGCAACATCGGCGCATTGAAATCAGGGTGCAACATCGGCGCATTGAAATCAGGGTGCAACATCGGCGCATTGAAATCACGGAGGAACATCGGCGCATTGAAATCACGGAGGAACATCGGCGCATTGAAATCAGGGGTGAACATCGGCGCATTGAAATCACGGAGGAACATCGGCGCATTGAAATCACGGTGGAACATCGGCGCATTGAAATCACGGTGGAACATCGGCGCATTGAAATCAGGGGTGAACATCGGTGCATTGAAATCAGGGTGCAACATCGGCGCATTGAAATCCCGGAGGAACATCGGCGCATTGAAATCAGGGGTGAACATCGGCGCATTGAAATCACGGAGGAACATCGGCGCATTGAAATCACGGTGCAACATCGGCGCATTGAAATCATGGAGGAACATCGGCGCATTGAAATCATGGAGGAACATCGGCGCATTGAAATCAGGGGTGAACATCGGCGCATTGAAATCACGGGTGAACATCGGCGCATTGAAATCACGGAGGAACATCGGCGCATTGAAATCACGGAGGAACATCGGCGCATTGAAATCACGGAGGAACTTCGGCGCATTGAAATCACGGAGGAACATCGGCGCATTGAAATCACGGAGGAACATCGGCGCATTGAAATCACGGAGGAACATCGGCGCATTGAAATCACGGAGGAACATCGGCGCATTGAAATCACGGAGGAACATCGGCGCATTGAAATCACGGAGGAACATCGGCGTATTGAAATCACGGAGGAACATCGGCGCATTGAAATCAGGGGTGAACATCGGCGCATTGAAATCACGGAGGAACATCGGCGCATTGAAATCAGGGTGCAACATCGGCGCATTGAAATCACGGTGGAACATCGGCGCATTGAAATCAGGGTGCAACATCGGCGCATTGAAATCCCGGAGGAACATCGGCGCATTGAAATCAGGGGTGAACATCGGCGCATTGAAATCACGGTGGAACATCGGCGCATTGAAATCACGGAGGAACATCGGCGCATTGAAATCAGGGTGCAACATCGGCGCATTGAAATCACGGTGGAACATCGGCGCATTGAAATCACGGTGGAACATCGGCGCATTGAAATCACGGAGGAACATCGGCGCATTGAAATCAGGGTGCAACATCGGCGCATTGAAATCAGGGTGCAACATCGGCGCATTGAAATCAGGGTGCAACATCGGCGCATTGAAATCAGGGTGCAACATCGGCGCATTGAAATCAGGGTGCAACATCGGCGCATTGAAATCAGGGTGCAACATCGGCGCATTGAAATCAGGGTGCAACATCGGCGCATTGAAATCAGGGTGCAACATCGGCGCATTGAAATCAGGGTGCAACATCGGCGCATTGAAATCACGGAGGAACATCGGCGCATTGAAATCACGGAGGAACATCGGCGCATTGAAATCAGGGGTGAACATCGGCGCATTGAAATCACGGTGGAACATCGGCGCATTGAAATCAGGGGTGAACATCGGCGCATTGAAATCACGGAGGAACATCGGCGCATTGAAATCACGGTGGAACATCGGCGTATTGAAATCAGGGTGCAACATCGGCGCATTGAAATCCCGGAGGAACATCGGCGCATTGAAATCAGGGGTGAACATCGGCGCATTGAAATCACGGAGGAACATCGGCGCATTGAAATCACGGTGGAACATCGGCGCATTGAAATCAGGGTGCAACATCGGCGCATTGAAATCACGGAGGAACATCGGCGCATTGAAATCACGGAGGAACATCGGCGCATTGAAATCACGGTGGAACATCGGCGCATTGAAATCAGGGGTGAACATCGGCGCATTGAAATCACGGAGGAATATCGGCGCATTGAAATCAGGGGTGAACATCGGCGCATTGAAATCACGGTGGAACATCGGCGCATTGAAATCAGGGGTGAACATCGGCGCATTGAAATCACGGAGGAATATCGGCGCATTGAAATCAGGGGTGAACATCGGCGCATTGAAATCAGGGTGCAACATCGGCGCATTGAAATCACGGAGGAATATCGGCGCATTGAAATCAGGGGTGAACATCGGCGCATTGAAATCAGGGTGCAACATCGGCGCATTGAAATCACGGAGGAACATCGGCGCATTGAAATCAGGGGTGAACATCGGCGCATTGAAATCACGGAGGAACATCGGCGCATTGAAATCAGGGGTGAACATCGGCGCATTGAAATCACGGAGGAACATCGGCGCATTGAAATCACGGTGGAACATCGGCGCATTGAACTCAGGGGTGAACATCGGCGCATTGAAATCAGGGGTGAACATCGGCGCATTGAAATCAGGGTGCAACATCGGCGCATTGAAATCACGGAGGAACATCGGCGCATTGAAATCACGGAGGAACATCGGCGCATTGAAATCACGGAGGAACATCGGCGCATTGAAATCAGGGGTGAACATCGGCGCATTGAAATCACGGAGGAACATCGGCGCATTGAAATCAGGGGTGAACATCGGCGCATTGAAATCACGGAGGAACATCGGCGCATTGAAATCACGGAGGAACATCGGCGCATTGAAATCAGGGGTGAACATCGGCGCATTGAAATCACGGTGGAACATCGGCGCATTGAAATCAGGGTGCAACATCGGCGCATTGAAATCACGGAGGAACATCGGCGCATTGAAATCACGGAGGAACATCGGCGCATTGAAATCAGGGGTGAACATCGGCGCATTGAAATCACGGAGGAACATCGGCGCATTGAAATCAGGGGTGAACATCGACGCATTGAAATCACGGTGGAACATCGGCGCATTGAAATCAGGGGTGAACATCGGTGCATTGAAATCACGGAGGAACATCGGCGCATTGAAATCAGGGGTGAACATCGGCGCATTGAAATCACGGTGGAACATCGGCGCATTGAAATCACGGAGGAACATCGGCGCATTGAAATCAGGGGTGAACATCGGCGCATTGAAATCAGGGTGCAACATCGGCGCATTGAAATCAGGGTGCAACATCGGCGCATTGAAATCAGGATTCAGGGTGCAACATCAGCGCATTGAAATCACGGAGGAACATCGGCGCATTGAAATCAGGGGTGAACATCGGCGCATTGAAATCAGGGGTGAACATCGGCGCATTGAAATCAGGGTGCAACATCGGCGCATTGAAATCACGGAGGAACATCGGCGCATTGAAATCAGGGGTGAACATCGGCGCATTGAAATCAGGGTGCAACATCGGCGCATTGAAATCAGGGTGCAACATCGGCGCATTGAAATCAGGGTGCAACATCGGCGCATTGAAATCAGGGTGCAACATCGGCGCATTGAAATCACGGAGGAACATCGGCGCATTGAAATCACGGAGGAACATCGGCGCATTGAAATCAGGGTGCAACATCGGCGCATTGAAATCAGGGTGCAACATCGGCGCATTGAAATCAGGGTGCAACATCGGCGCATTGAAATCAGGGTGCAACATCGGCGCATTGAAATCAGGGTGCAACATCGGCGCATTGAAATCAGGGTGCAACATCGGCGCATTGAAATCAGGGGTGAACATCGGCGCATTGAAATCACGGAGGAACATCGGCGCATTGAAATCAGGGGTGAACATCGGCGCATTGAAATCAGGGTGCAACATCGGCGCATTGAAATCAGGGTGCAACATCGGCGCATTGAAATCAGGGGTGAACATCGGCGCATTGAAATCACGGAGGAACATCGGCGCATTGAAATCAGGGGTGAACATCGGCGCATTGAAATCAGGGGTGAACATCGTCGCATTGAAATCAGGGGTGAACATCGGCGCATTGAAATCAGGGGTGAACATCGGCGCATTGAAATCAGGGGTGAACATCGGCGAATAGAAATCAGGGGTGAACATCGGCGAATAGAAATCAGGGGTGAACATCGGCGAATAGAAATCAGGGGTGAACATCGGCGAATAGAAATCAGGGGTGAACATCGGCGAATAGAAATCAGGGGTGAACATCGGCGAATAGAAATCAGGGGTGAACATCGGCGAATAGAAATCAGGGGTGAACATCGGCGAATAGAAATTAGGGGTGAACATCGGCGAATAGAAATCAGGGGTGAACATCGGCGAATAGAAATCAGGGGTGAACATCGGCGAATAGAAATCAGGGGTGAACATCGGCGAATAGAAATCAGGGGTGAACATCGGCGAATAGAAATCAGGGGTGAACATAGGCGAATTGAAATCAGGGGTGAACATTGGCGAATTGAAATCAGCATTGCTGTCTTAGAAAACATTCGAATCTCATAACTCGGAAACAAACATTCGTTAAGCTTTCTTCTTTTTTATGGGTTATTCAAGGACTCCTAAGGTGTTTTTCTGCGAGATTTCATACGAATGATTGGGTTAAAACAAGAAGATGTGCAAAGAAATGATGCCGAGTTAGCTGGCTCAATAGAATATTAAAATGAATTCCTGAAAATCTAAGGCTGCAAACAGGAAAAACTAACTTTGTTAATGAAAAGCAACATGGGTATCCAGTATATTGCATAACAATTATTAAGGAATTGTATTAATTCAATACTTTACACAGCGTAAGGTATACATGGTCTATTTCCAAGAACTTCCTAAGGGAAAAACAAAAGTTATTTATACTACGGCCAGCCGAAGCACGTAACAATAACTACCAAACATTTATTCGTGCATCCGTTGTTTACCTACCTCTTGACTTTTGGTATGAAATTCACACGTATGTAAAATTCATTAAAGGAGAGCACTACTATAATAAGGACTAGAAATATTACAAGAAGAATTTTAGATTTCGATAAGTTAGCTTAAACTTCCCTAACCACAACAAAGGTGCTGCAAAGAGAGGAAGAAGGAAGGCAATATTTAGTGTAGAGTAAAAAAAAGGAATCTACACACAAGATCCCCTACAGTAAGTTGAAAAATTCTACGAAACGAGATGAAACGTCGAAGAAGAATGCAGCAAGTGCAGGAAAACAAGATAGTATTGTACCGGACGAATATGACCCGTAACAAAACAAAAAATTACTATTTTAACAAAAGAAAGCTACCTAAACAACAGCTCAGGACCTCCATCTTCCTCTTTGGAGCGCTCATTCTCATAGGTACAATTGTTGCATCACCCTCAGGAGGTTACCTGTACTAATAGCTGTCTGGTCAATCACAACGGTTTCAGTAGGCAAGTCAATTTCCCTAGAGCAATCCTGCTCCAAAAGATGTAGATATAACAATAGTGTATTTATTTTTCTCAATTTTAATGCATGAAAAATTACCAGAGGATTAGCGCATCCGGAGATGGCACGCTAATTTAACAAAGGTGAAGTAATTAGAACGATCACGTTTCCTTTTTTGGATTAGCTAAACAGAAACTGTTCAGGGCGCGCGGCTCTGAAGGAAAATGTAGGAACAACTAAAAAACACAACAGAAGAAATTAGATGTCCGTTTCTTGCTTCCAAATGTTCAGAATACATTAAAAAATAAGAGAAGTTCTAAGAGTATATTCACGCAAAGAACAAAGAGTATAGAAAGATATAAAATAAAAAATTCTACGTGCGTTTCTCGTTTCCAAGGATCCAAAATGCAATGAAAAAGATGCAAGCTCTAAAACTACATTTTGACTAAGAACAAAGAAAATGAAAACACACAGCAGGATAAATTAGATGTTCATTTGAGTCTCAAGAATACAATACAAAAGGCAAGGTCCAAACAGCATGTTCCACCGAAGAAAGCAGAATATGGAGGAAACGGAAGATTGACTGCATGCAACAAAGAGAAGTTAGCGGTGCTTATCCCACCTTCAGACGCGAGAACACAAAAAAAAAGACGTAAGTACACCGGCACGGGGACTCATTGGAAGGTTACAAAACAAGTTAACGCGGAGGCGCTTATCAAAATTTCTAAACCATGATCACAATAAAAAAATAAAAAGGAAACTAAGAATAAAATAATAAAATGGATAAAAGGCACCCACTCAGAGGAGTGTTCTCAAATCTCGGAAGTCGTATAACGCGCAAACAAGACAGAGGTGAACACAGCTCCTTCAAGCGCTAATTACGCGTAAGGGACAAAACTTGTCGCCTTGAAACGCTACGAACGCGTAAACAAGAACAAAACACGTCATCTTTAAGGCGTTACGAACACGTAAAGAAAGACAAAACACGCCACCTGGTAGCGCTACCAACACACAAAATACGCCGCCTGGAGGCGCTACCAACACACAAAATACGCCGCCTGGAGGCGCTACCAACACACAAAATACGCCACCTGGTGGCGCTACCAACACACAAAATACGCCACCTGGAAGCGCTACCAGCACACAAAATACGCCGCCTGGAGGCGCAACCAACACACAAAACACGCCGCCTGGAGGCGCTACCAACACACAAAACACGCCACCTGGAAGCGCTACCAGCACACAAAATACGCCGCCTGGAGGCGCAACCAACACACAAAACACGCCGCCTGGAGGCGCTACCAACACACAAAACACGCCGCCTGGAGGCACCACCAACACACAAAATACGCCGTCTGGAGGCGCTACCAACACACAAAACACGCCGTCTGGAGGCGCTACCAACACACAAAACACGCCGCCTGGAGGCGCCACCAACACACACACACGCAAAACCCACCACCAGTAGGCGGGGCGGCGATGCGGTGCGCGAGGGCGGCGCTGCTGGAGACCCCGGCAAGCGCGTCTAGGACGCGGGCGGGGTGGAGGTGGCGAGCGAAGGGCAGCACGGACGCGAGGCGGTGCAAGAAAATGACGGCGTAGCCTCGCTGCAGGAAGTGCTCGCACGACGCCGCGCCTCTCGTCCCAACGCTGAAGTTGTCCAAAAATCTGCCAAATTAAAACCTTGTTAATTGTTCCCTTAAATGAAAAGCAAGGCGAAACTCGCTGCACGTATGGACATTTTATTGCGATAATTAGTAACGTCTAAATGAATAAAAGATTAGATTAGTCGTTAGTTTTAGCCTCCCTACCCGCAGCAACAAATGCGATCCAAAGAGAGGAAGAAGGAAGGCACCATTTAGTATGGAGTTACTGTTACTATGCCCACAGAAAGGGCATAGAAACAGTAAGTTGTGAAAGAAGATTTTGAAACGAGACCAAAGTTGAAGAAGGAAGTAGTAGGTGCTGAAAAATAGGACAGCAGTGAACCGAAAAAAGTGGTCCTTAACATAACAAAAACATTTTATTTAAACAAAAAGAAGGCCTACCTAACTCTCAGCTCGGGCCCTCACATTGTCCCCCTGGGAGCACTAATTCCCATAGATACAATAATTGTATCCCCCTGAGGAGTAAATGAATAAAATTCAGCCCTCAAATGCAGTGAATTAAGTATGGTTTTTGGGATGAATGGGAAAGAACGTTTCTTCACGGGTAATATTAATGCCGAAAAAGTCAGGATCAATCAAGGGTGTGGCGCTTATAAATTTATGGTAGTTCATTCAGGAAATGTAAGCCAACTTGAGTAGAAAAGTTATACTGGGAATCTTGACTTACCCAAGTCGTTTCGATTAGATGATTTATTTTAGGCCTCCCTGCCATAACAAACGTGTTACGAAGAGAAAAAAGAATTTATAATTCAGTATAGTTAGCGGAACATGAATTTTATGCACAAGTTGTGTTCCCATGCAAGATCCCACCAGCTAGAAACAGTATATTAGGAAGTTACATAGTTCAGAAAACAAGATTAAAGTTAAAAATAAATCGTAGGTGCTGAAAAACAGGACAGCAGGGAACCGACGAAATCAGAGTCTGTAGCAAAACTAAGAACATATTCTATTTCAACAAAAATGAAGGCCTACCCGACTTTCAGCTCAGGACCTCACATTTTCCCTTGAGAGCGCTAATTCCCAGAGATACATTAATTGCGAGGCTTCCTGAAGTCATTACTCATACCGTATCAGACCAGCCATAGATAAGCCTCCAGGACTTCTATCTTTCGTGCCCACTTTTCGCATCCATCAGTTATCATGCCTTAATAGCTGTCTCTCTCAAATATTTTCTTCCTTTTTTCTAACTTACTATTTCTATGCCCACAAAGTGTGTTGCCTGCGTGAGAACACACTTTGTGCATCAATTCTCCGGTTCACACAGTCCATACCATTTAGGATTATCTCTTCGCTCTCTTGAAATCGCCTCCGTTGTAGCGAGGAAGTCTTAAACTAAGACGATAATAATCAGACCGTACCAGACCTGAACTCTCAACTTCAACTCTAACCCTATCTTGAACGCGTTAAGATTGGGCGAGACAGTAATATCGACACACCAGTAAGTACCTTGCGTTTCTAGTCGCATCATTCTGATGGACCAGATCTAATGCATCGACAAGTAAGAGCATCTCTGTGGCTCCAACCTATGTAGAGATAAGAGGCATCGATTTGTCACGCAACAAAATTGACATCCTCAATTTCACAGTTAACTCACCGCTTTAAAATACATCGATATCATAATAAAATTTTTGTACGACAATAATTCTTGAACTAACATTTTCCGATGCTTCTTGCCCTTACAAGAACACAGCATCAGCCGTGTTCGCCATCCGCAGCAGCTGCATAACACAAGTACCTTAGTTTTTCCGTTGTCCCTTGAGTGACAACTCCCTGAAGCATGGCTCGACAAGGTTAAGATTCATCGCTGCGTGTGGAACTATTTATTCGTACAGGCGTCACATTCAACGCGTATACGAGGCTTTTAACGGTTGCTTTGGTTAGGTTGTAAGTAGCAGAATTAGGAAATCGACTTTACTACTCGAATACATTTTTCTCCTTCCCCAAAATATTAAAATACAATTGCACGACTTTTCACCTCGTATGATTTCAGTTATTCATTAAAAAGGTCGCGGAACAGATGAAATGCCATTCATTTATATCAGAAGAATTAGAAATTTACCAATTGGGGCACATATGGCCCAATACACGACGAACGTGTTCAGATAATCTTTATACACTCAGACTTTCTAATTTTGTGTAATTGCAGCTCTTTGCCGTTTATCAGCAAGTTAGTTCATCTGTGGTGCCCAAAAATAACCTTATTTTTTTCAATAAATTATTATCTCCAGCCCCTCAAAATTTTCTCGCCTATCTGAAAACATTTTGCCCCACATGGCTATATAAGGCGCGCCAGCGACACCTGCAGCCCACTCAACCGCAACTCGCTGCATCAACAGCATACTTATAGTGTCCTACGCCGAAGATTGCCTGGTAAGTTGCGTTCGAGGAAACCATTGAATTAAGTGATGGGATAGAACTTTTAAATCCGATCTTAAAGATGTTGTGTAGATAAATGATGTATACTACAGTGCCAGCTAGCTAAATTCCCACATAGTAATTTCATGTCGATAATGGGTGTTCATGATGTGTTGAATGTCACCAACTTCATTCTGCTAAGTTTAATGATGTTAAATTTATTTTAAATAAATAGCTTAATCTTTATTTTGCGTATTGAGATTTAAATGTATTTAGGTCAATACGTGTTCTTGTGACGATATTTTACTACCGGTTACTTCCGTTTCCATTTCACTAGATGCTCATGATCAAGCTCGATACTCCCTCTCACGAGCCTCGTTGAACTCATAGTTACATTAATTTACACTGCGTTCTAGATTAGCCTAAAAGATCCTTACCTTAATTATGGTCAGATGAGTGAGCATAATTTACCTTCTGTTCTATCTATTAGCTTCATTCTACTGGGGAGTTTTGTCATCCATAAAACCTATCGCTAATGTTCTGGCTCCTCACCAGGTTTCACCTGTCGGAACCTTACGTCATCACCTTACTGAACCGGTATCATGTACACATACGAACTCCCAAATATACATGTATTGACGTACGAGCACCAGTTATTTACCCCAGTGTCAGAACAGTTTCGAGTAGATGGAGGAAGACGATGACATATCACACACATCTTGGTTACAAAGAAAAGATATCCGTCCCTCCCTCCTCACATCCATCAATGGTTTCAGTCCTTCGTCGGCTCACTAAAACGATCACTCCTACATGAATGTCAACTTCTTTCAATAAAAAGTTTCACCTTGATAAATACAGCCGTTCACTTCTCTACCGCTTCCAAACTTAAACTAGAATAGAAGAGAAAATGACAATAAAGACGAAACTTGTAGTCTATTCTCGGGTTGACACCCAACTCCCAAACCATCAAACACTATTCACGCAGAGACATCGAAATAACTTTACAGTCATCAGTTTTTACGCATAGGCTGCAATAAATTTATTTCAGTACAATATTGAAGTAACTGGTCATTACACATACATTTGGTCACATAATGTTTATCTTCGCAGTCGATAATGTATCTAAATGTTTATCTAAACGTCGGTTTTTGTCGCATTAGAGCCGATACGAGATCTGTCTTTTCCACATCATGTTGACGCTACTATCGAATGAGGCATTTGCAAAGGAATCGTAAATATTCCGCACAAAGAAGACCATTTTCTGATGTATAACAAAATACGCTTTTTTAAATTTCATTTTTCGTATCTCTCTAGAATTCCGGTCAACCCTCGTCCTTTAGAATACTGGCCAATTTTCAGTCCAGTTATGGTCAAGACGACTTTTTGATGTACGACAAGCTACGACATAATCCGGTAGCGAGGTTCGGCCTCCGACAATTATTCTAACCGAAAAAAAGCCCAAGGCCTTGGCAGTCGTAAATATTTCTTACTAACATTAAATGCTTGGTGACCCACCAGTGATCAATGAGATTTCCGTTACGCGGCTGACCCACCGGTGTCTCATCTTAACGAGTTTACGCTTAATAAACTTGAAATAAAAGCACGTTCCACTTAATTGATGTTTGACATTTTCAGCGTTGATAACTAAAATTAACTTTAATACATTAATTTAGGTTGCGTATTGTAGTAGTAGTAGTAGTAGTAGTAGTAGTAGTAGTATTAGCATCGATTTGCTAGCGCTTCAGTAATTCGTACTATATCGCGCCGTAGGTCTCACAGTTCAAAAATACAACATTCACATCATTTCAGCAAAAGCACATTATATAATCTCTATTCAAAGTTCATCACAATTACCATTATGGAGACATAACAACATCCATCGCAAAAAACGTTTTAACTTCCACCCACATTTTGTCATCTTATAAGAGCCCCAGTTGATCTTTGAAGAGATCATCCACAGATCCACGCACACTTTGATAGCACGGGCAGCCAAAGGCCCCATAGGGGATTTCAGCTGCCCACCCATTTATGGCCGGGCGCCTTACCCACGCTGAAACCCCCAGAGGCATCTACGCAGCGCGCCCGGCCATATTGCAGTTTAGTCTTCCTTATCTCAGATGTGAAGAAGTTCCTTGCTTACGCTGTTCTTTCTCTGGTTAAATTTCTGACATCAGATTACACTTTTCCAGGAATTCAGAGGGATTCTTTTCTAGGATTACACTGATACATCGAAAGTTGAGCGTAAAATTTCCCTGAGCATTCCGATCATTACATCCTCATCAGGACCTCGCAGTCTCGGGAAACACACATTCCTGGCAGCTGCATATCGAGGGCACTCAACAAGAAAGTGTTTGACAGTCAGAGGAACGTGGCACCGCTCACATCGTGGCTGTGGCTGTCGCTCCATCAAGTGCCCGTGCGTCAAACGGGTATGGCCAATACGGAGGCGGCAGAGTATCACCTCCATCCGACGAGGGCGACAACTAGAAGATATCCACTCACGCACGGTGGGTTTAATACTTCTTAATTTATTATTAATTGTTCTATCCCACTCCTGTTGCCACAAACTTCTCACTGCAGCCTTTATCCGAGGGTAGTAGTCTCGGAATGGGACCATCAAGTTCAACGTTTCCCCATTTGTCTCCGCAGCTCGCTTAGCCTCCCGGTCAGCTCGCTCATTGCCCGACACTCCCACATGTCCGGGCACCCAGCATAACGTGACACTCTTACGTCTACTCGCAAGGTTTATTAGCATTACGAGAATCTCAGCAATGAGTGGGTGTGTACTATTATACATTTGCGTGGCCTCGATTACGCTTTTAGAGTCAAGAAAAATTGTAAAAGAACCACATGGGTAGTCCTCAATCAATTTCAGTGCCTCCATCACACCGTACAATTCTGCTGTGAAAATTTATGACTCTGGGAGTAGTTTCATTGCACTGACCCTTTCCCCAGACACGGCGGCACATCCCACGGCGTCTCCCGTTTTGGATCCGTCAGTGTACAACTTCACGGAGTTTGCGTGCTTTTCAAGTACATGGTCCATGAAAATTCCCTTCAGGATGTGATCGGGCATGGATTCCTTCTTGGGCATCCGGCATCCTGGGTAAAAACATTCTATAGGGACGCGCCATGTCGCAGAGTAGTCCAAAAGTACTGGGAGTATACGCATGGGTCTCAATTGCATTGTGGCTGTAATCGCTGGGTAATCCACAGATGCGGGTATGAAATGTGGAAAAGGCAGGTGTCGACCAAGGGGCGCGTGCACACTGGCCCATGCAGGAGACAAAGGGACTTGCTCCAGCCTGGCTAGGTACTGTAAGGTTAGTTGCACACGTCGGAGCCACAGAGGTGGCTCTCCGCTCTCCACGCACAGGCTGTAAGAGGGTGAGGATCGAAAAGCACCAGTGCTTAGCCTGATAGCTGCATGGTGCACTGGATTCAACTTAGCAAGTGAGGATTCTTTGGCATATTGATATACTATACAGCCATAGTCTATCTTGCTCCTGATGAGGGTTCTATATAGTCGCAACAACGTCACTCGATCTGCTCCCCACGTTACTCCAGATATACACTTTAGGAGATTCATTCTCCGAGCACACTCAACCTTGAGAGCAGCCAGGTGGGGTTTCCAGTTGAGCTTATCATCCACAGTCATCCCCAAAAACTTTACGCTGCGCTCAAAAACTATCTGTCCCTCCCCCAGCACCAGTCGAGGATGATCACAGCGGCCGCGGCCTTGGAAATGAAGGCCTACAGTCTTCTCAGTAGAAAACGTAAAGCCATGCTCAAGAGCCCAGTTGTTAACACTGTTGATGGCTTTCTGCATTCTGCGGGTCGCCGCAGGCAAAAATGCAGACGTTGAATAGAGCATAAAGTCATCCACATACAGCGAGGCCAAAATGCCAGGAGGAAGGACTGTAGTAATTCCATTCAGGGCGACATTAAAAAACGTGCAGCTCATGACGCTACCCTGAGGCAAGCCTTCACGCTGAAGCTGCAGTGAGGAGAGCGTATTGAATTTGTTACGCCGTTATAGATCTCTTTTCGTTACTTTACGCTGAATTCTCTTTGTTTTGACATCTCGTTTCAAAGTCGGGGACATAAGTCGCATTCCGTATTTTAGATGAGGTCGGAATAATGCCTTATAGAGAAGTGCAATATCTTTTGACTCGCCGTCTAAGTTTCTTGCTATAAAACCTATGATTTTACAAGCACTTTAAACCATTTATTCTACTGATTTGTTATGCTTGAGATCTTTGGTGATAGTGAAGCCGAGTTCTCTTTGCTGGTCTACTGCATCAATTGGGATATCATTCATGGCAAGAAGAACTACAGATTATTACTAGCAGTAATTTTAGTACGTAAAGAGTATAAAATTGAAATAAACACAAAAATTACTGAAGATTTACATAGAACGTCGCGCGAGAAACTGCACGGCAACACCACGTGTCACACGTTCCTAACCTGCGTAACTGAAAACTGAAAAATGCTCGTAGAAGTAGCAGAACTGTACCTGCGTAACTCACAAAAGGCACCTAGAAGTAGCAGAACTGTACCTGCGTAACTCACGAAAGGCTCGTAGAAGTAGCAGAACTGTACCTGCGTAACTCACAAAACGCTCGTAGAAGTAGCAGAACTGTACCTGCGTAACTCACAAAAGGCACCTAGAAGTAGCAGAACTGTACCTGCGTAACTTACAAAAGGCACCTATAGGTTCCATAGCTGTACCTGACTGTATTCCGCTCAAGAGGGACCGTAGTGCCGCCCGACGTGACGAGCGCCATCTTGTGACGGAGGGAAGCGTGATGGCGGACCCACGCTCTCATGCTGGCGCACACGCTCTCGTACTCCAGAGGCGGGTACGTCTGCTTGTAAAATACTTCCCAGGCACTCGACATCTTCACGAGATTGCTCAAGTCACTCGCTTAAAATTCAGTGACTCTTACTTACATCGCCGTAGTTCAAGTCACTCGCTTAAAATTCAGTGACTAACTTTCATCGCCGTAGTTAAAGTCACTCGCTTAAAATTCAGTGACTAACTTTCATCGCCGTAGTTCAAGTCACTCACTTAAAATTCAATGACTTCAACTTTCATCGCCGGTTTTTATCAGATCAATAACACGGCTCGGAATTCCACGATACACCGCTAAAAATGTGCAACAGCAATGACATTTGCTAGTGAAGTCGGGCATATTCAGACCTATACTTACTAAGGGGGACGAAAGTTCATTAGTGGAGAAATAACTTGGATTAGTTTCATCAAATTCAATGCTGCTTATGTTTTAAATGGTGAATTTTGTGCAGTACCGTTTGCCGCTATTTAAAGTTATCATCGACCCCGTTAATAAAGAAATTTCATCATGAGTTTTTTTAATTGTGAAATAAGTGAATACCACGGAACGAGAATGAGTTCCGTGTAAGAAATTCTCTCAGGATGGGGACGTAAACACAAATTCAAAACAAGAATACAACAGAAACACGATACATCAGGAATGATGTACAAAATTGAAGAGCAACAACACTTCTAGTTGAAATGAAGTTACGACTAAGCCAATCAAAACTGTAAGGAAGATTAGATTAGATTATTAGTTAGTTTAGGCCTCCCTATCCTCAACAAATGAGATCCAAAGAGAGGAAGGAAGAAGGCACCATTTAGTATGGAGTTAAGGGAACGTGGAATCTATGCAGAAAAGGCATAGAAACAGTAAGATGAGAAAGAAGTTCATGAAACAAGGTCAAAGTTGAAGAAGAAAGTAGTAGGTGCTGAAAAAACAGGACAGCAGTGAACCGAAAAAAGATGGTCCGTAACAAAACAAAATCCTATTCTATTTTAACAAAAAGGAAAGCCTACCTAACCTTTAGCTCGGGCCCACACATTATCCCCCTGGGAGCGCCAATTCCCATAGATACATTAATTGTATCCCCCTGAGGGGACTGTAAGGAAGACTTCAAATTTCAAGTTTATGGTCATCTTGCACTAAAATCGACGAGGAAGATATAAGAACTGAGAGAACTACATACATTGCAGGACTAGTTACAGCAATAGCACCCTGGCTACTAGTACCAAAATTAGAAAAATAAAAATGCAGTATTCCTTATCTTATCGTAGACCACTATCAGCAAAGTTTGTTGAGAGTTAACACGAAATAAAAATTTCACTTCTTACTACGATCTGTAAATCCGTATACTGAAAAAGAGCCAAACTTCTCCCTAAAACGTGACTTGCGTTTACTTTGTTTGGTTTGAAGATTATAGATTAGATTATTAGTTAGTTCAAGCCTCCCTATCCGCAACAAAGGCTATCCAAAGAGAGGAAGGAAGAAGGCACCATTTATTATGGAGTTAAAGAAACGTGGAATCTATGCAGAAAGGGCACAGAAACAGAAAGCTAAGAAAGAAGTTCATGAAACAAGAAAAAGTTGAAGCAAAAAGTAGTAGGTGCTGAAAAACAGGACAGCAGTGAACCGAAAAAAGATGGTCCATAACAAAACAAAACCTATCCTATTTCAACAAAAAAGAAAGCCTACCTACCAACCTTTAGCTCAGGCCCTTACATAGTCCCCCTGGGAGCGCTAATTCCCATAGATACAATAGTTGTATCCCCCTGAGGGGTGTTTGGTTTGAATTGATACTACGAAAATGTAACAGGTTCCAATGAAACGAACAAAAAATCGCGGTACCGTCGCGTTATGAAGGTCTGCAGCCATTTAACCCGTCGCAGGGATGGATGCTCTTATGCAGGGTGTCCACAAAAAATGTATCCACTGACCGATATGTGCATATGATACCGGGACCATAAACAGCGCGATAACGAATAGATCACATATACATACAGTGCTCAACGGATACATTTTTGGTGCTACTATAATGTGAGGTCTACTGCACGGTAGAAGAAACTGCCTCTACCGTGGTCTACAACCATATATCGCCTACCCAGGCGCAGTTCGAGATGTATGAATTAAGTGTTTATTACCAAATTAAATGTACAGAAATACGTAATATCAACCAGTAACCTATCCTAACCTCACGCTATAGTACCAGCGAGCTAGAGGTAGACCTCCTGCTGTGGCAGCACCACATGTTTTGTGGGCATTTGGTAGCCAGGAAAATTAGATCGGTGGATTGAAGCGAGGGTCCGGGGGGCCACCAACACCCCTCGCTTGGCCAGACCATTCCGGACTGCATCACCTGAACTCAAACGTGTTTGCTTCTGCATATGATCTTCAGACAAGCGACGTACTACCGAGCAAAGAAATACATATTGTCGAGAAAAGCACAAAATTGCTGAGAAAAGTACAACATATTGTCGAGCAAAGCAAAACACATTGTCGAGCAACGCACAACTCATTGTCGAGAGAAGCACAAAATTACTAAGAAAAGCACAAAATTGCAGAGAATAACAATACATTTTCGAGGTAAGCACGACAAACAACCCATATCATTGAGAAAAACGCTCCCTCAGTCGAGTTAGCTATAAAAAAACGCTTTCTGACAGCGGCTGGCAGGATGCACATTAGAGAAGGCATAGATAATCAAAAGCAAGCCGGACAGAAAGTTAGTGCAGATTAGATTAGATTAGATTATAAGTTAGTTTAAGCCTCCCTAACCGCTACAAAAAAGAGCGTATCGAAGAGAGGAAGGAGGAAGGCACCATTTAGTATGGAGATAAGAGAATGAGGAATCTATGCAGAAGGGGCATAGAAACAGTAAAGTTGAGAAAGAAGTTCACGAAACAAGATAAAATTTGAAGAAGAAAGTCAGAGGTGCTGAAAAACAGGACAGTAGTGAACCGAAAAAAGGTGGTCCTTAACATAACAAAAAACATTTTATTTCAACAAAAAGAAGGCCTACCTAACTCTCAGCTCGGGCCCTCACATTTTTCCCCTGGGAGCGCTAATTCCCATAGATACAATATCTGTATCCCCCTGAGGGGGGTGAAAGTTAGTGCAGTAATATGTATTACGATTAAAAAGAATATGACGAAGGCATACCGACAACAAATGCTGCAGGCCGAAGATCCAACAACGAGATCATACCAAGATGAACGAGAGTTTATGACACTTTGCATGTCTCCATTACGCACCATCCTAAACGATGGAAAAAGTAAGACTGTCAGCCGACCACAAGTTTCCTAGTACAAAACCGAGTAAATTTGACTCCCATTAACATCACAAACCAATGAACAAATTAGAAGAACATACCGGAAGACTTTCAATTACGCCATGAAAGCAACCAAGCCGAAAAGTCAACTAAAAACAGAAAATTAAATTGAATTTGAAGTTTCAAGAAACGACATGGCTTACTTCTAGAGGCCCATTGAAGGTAAATGCCTACGTTACATCGAAGAGCCCCATCAACACTTCGTTAGCAAGAAAAATGAAATCGTTCAAGTGATGCGCGTCTCAAGATGGGACTGGACCAAGCTCCCTGCGGTATCCAAATTTCTCCCAAAATACACATAATTCAAATTTCAATTTAGTCTACGATCTCACTTCATAAAATCTACACATTTTGCGGCCATTTGCGTTAAATGATTCCTATAAAAAAAATTTCCATAGTCTTAGAAGCACTTGAGTGAAATTGAAAGATAAGTTGCTAGCACAACCCTTCAATATATAGCAACATGATCCAAAGCAGTATCTCACGTACATAAGATCAGTTTATTGTGTAAAATGGTTCAGATGAAATAGAAGCCCGAAAACACTTGACATAGCTCAGGTGTACAACGAAGAGTAGCTCCAGTACTTAACCCTCCGTTTAGCTGTAATTCTATTTGCCCTGCAACTCATACCAAGCCGAGCAATAAACTGAGCTCTCCAGGTTCAGTACTCGCCATATCGACATTTTGCTACCCGCTCATCGATGTCATCACACGATTTACCAAACGTGGCTACTTGGAATTCACATGTTATATCACTAAAAAGTCCGTGCTGGGCTGAGGAAAAGAGCGTATCACTTACGACTACAAGCACAGAAACTTACTCAAGTTTCTTGAAAACAATCATGAAATTTCTTTTAACCAAGGTCGATACGCATGACATTCGTATGAAAGAAACGAGGCACAACTTACCGAAGTAAACTTTAGATGATCGTGAATTAGGGTCCGTAATAATGCCAAGAAAGGTGCAAAATTTCCACTTGTCTGTTTTGCGGTATGATAAATCAAACTAAGACTAATAACTGAACAAACGTCCGCTGGCTTTGCTGAACAACAAAATTACAGTTTTCATTACAACACAAAATTTCATGCAGTACATGAGTAGGTTCTACTTGTAGCGGTATTCTCTTCCCTCATTTTACGGACGTTGAAGCCGTAACACCAAGTCTCGTCCTCTGCTTCAGATTTTCCAGCAGAAAAAAAACACGCCAGCTTCTCTAGTCAGGGACGCGTACTAACAAAGCCTGCCCTAGCACCACACGAGTAACCTCAAAATTAAATCAACGTTGAAGATCATCAAATTTTAAATAGGATTCTCAAAAAAGTAAAAAACAAGCTATTTACACATGATTTTACTGAAAATTCTCACACGTTGCATCAAATCTGGAAAAATTTACAACATAGGATTCCAGAGAACTTTTAAATTTCACTAATTTTTTCCAATTCAAAATGAAAGTTTTGCCTTTATTTCAAAACTTTTTTTCTCCTGTCTTTTCGAAAAGTGTAGGTTTCACAAACCAAGATTCAAAACCCAGCTCAAGAGCTTGAAGGACCGCCGTGTACGGTAAGCAACCCGCGCAGGACGGATTTTCAATCACTACAGCGTCGTAGCACAGCCGTCACAAGTTCTTTAATGGACTTGACTAGCCTACGTGCCATTTTTTACCATTGAAGTCTACCAACTCGAGATTTCCTATTAGAAAATTTAAGCAAAAAACATCCGACAAACTTACGGGATTGTCAGACGCATGGTCAAGTTTGATTTGAAAAAAAACTCAAACGGGAGCATTTTGACCCGAAAAACAGCAAGTAGTTGAGCTGAGTAAGCAGAAACTTCAGCTGCAAGGTGGGCAACTACGTAAAACGCATGAAGCATACAACTGCAAGTGCCCAGTTCTGACACAGGGTTAAGAGGCGTAGTATTCCTGGAGCTCAGGGTCGGTGGGCTTGAGTATGACTTTGTCTGCGAGGTTGACCAGCCAGCCCGGCTGCAGGCCATAGAACACCTGGCGAGGGTCCTTGCGCTGCAGCAACAAGTCCCTTATGGGACTGCTCTCCAGGTCCACCAGCTCGTAGCCGTATTTCTGGGGACAGAAAGAAAACATCGTTGGTTCAACTTCCTCCCCCCTCCAACCAGCTTTCCCAAACGGGGAACTTCCTTCTCTGAATTCTCTGCCTAAATACCAGAAAGAAAACATCGTTGGTTCAACTTCCTCACCCCCCTTCACCTGGCTTTCCCAAACAGGGAACTTCCTTTTCTAGTTCCTCTGCCTAAATACCATACATTTTACTTGGATAAATTTTACTTGTCCACCAGCTCGTAGCCATATTTCTGGGGACAGAAAGAAAACATTGTTGGTTCAACTCCCCCCTGTCTTTACCAAACAGGGAATTTCCTTCTATGGATTCCCTGCCCAAATATCATGCATTTTACTTGGATAAATTTCCCTTGACGGTGGAAACTCGACTTGGACCTAGCGGTCCTGCGAGAGAGTAATTTTTAAACTTCAGCTTCGAGGAACAGTTAGTGTAATATCCAAGTAATAGCGTCAGTATAATACTCTGATGGACCAGGGCTAATATCGGCCACTAAGGTCCATGAGATTACCTTCAGTACAGTAAGGCATTTCATCTCTAATCTCATTGAACAAAATATGGAGTTAATCGAGCAGCTCTAACCGAGTCGCGCTAATCGAGTTGCCTAATCAAAGTGAATTAATAAAATATTTAAAATAAAATGTTTTAACCAAACAATTTTATCAAATGGTTTTAACGTAACCGTTCTTATGAAAGCATTTTAAACAAACCGTTTTCATGTAATATTGCATGGGAATTGCATTTTGGCAAGGCAGTTCAAGTTGCCGGGCCACCGGTGCAAAAAAGAAGTCCAACTCACTCACCTGACTGAGCAGGAGCCGCTGCTCAGCAACAAGGTCGGGGTCGCTGAGGTAGCCCCGGTTGCGGGGGTCCGTGTAGTATTCGATGTGGCGCTGCGGCGGCAGGTAGCGCCGGGGGATCACTTGACCTGTCGGTGTGCTCAATGCTTTGGTGTGTCCGATACATGTTAAGAGCAGCCGTAAGACCATTTGCTACAGTTAAACGTAAGATTCGACTTGTACAAAAAATTGATGCCTAGGTTTATCAAAAGCAAGGTTTTGGCTCAAGGTGAATTCCATGAACCTAAACTATGAAAAAAAAGTACAGAGGAATAAAATGCAAATGGTTGATCAAGAGTGTTGTGAAATATTATGCCGGCAATAAACGCACAAAAGATATATGAAGAAAATGAGATCTACTGTACTCTGAAACATCACACTAGACTCACACAAATGTAACACAACTTGAAGAATAGAGTCGAAGAAAGAGAGAGATGTCCGTCATGTCCCGCTCCAACGGAATACAAACTTCTGTACAAGGAAATTCATGAATTCAACTCGGAGTCAAGGATCGACAAGTCCTTGTCAGACGTTAAAAGAAGGGTTAACATTTTAGTATGACATTTCAATGACGCATTGTACTCATTTCATTAACTGTGTAAAGGCAGGTGTTGTTGTTGTTGTTGTTGCTGCTGCTTCAGCCGTTGAGTTCCGTTTGCGGCGAGTGAAGCAGCGGCCTTACTTAAATACTTCTCGGCAGTTGGTATCGGTGATACGCGGCAGAGAATTTGGAACTAATTATTATATAAGTTTACATTGAGACATTGTAAGATTACTGAACACAAAAAGACTAGAATCAAGATTTGAGGGGCAACTAAGGTAGGTAGGTTCAGCACACTAACCGCCTCAATTCAAATCTGTGGAGCACATTCGCCACAATTTTCAAACAACTCTGCTCATATACACTCCTGCACAATTACTGCAGAAACGGTTTTCAAATCCAAGGGATGACCATATGCATGATTTAACATGGCAACAGAGCCAGTAGCAAGTAGCACAATATTCGTTGACTCTGACGGAGACCTCACCCTTCTTGAAGAACTCCATAGGCTTGAGAGCAGCAGAGAGGCTGTAGGGGTCGTAGTAGGCAGTGGTGATGGTGCCACCGGCCTTCTCGACAGCAGCAATGGCGGCCTCGCTTGCAAACTGCACCTCAAGATTCATCGGAGTGCAGAAACAATCCATGCCCTGGCAAATCAGCGAGGTTATCACCACAACAATCTGATACTACAACTATGTATCTCGTAAAACACTTCACTATTTTTACCACATCCTGTCAACTGAATGCCTAAACAGAACACAATGGCTAGAAATTTTGTATTTTTAAAGGCAATTTCCTTCTATATTGTAAAATTCATTGTGGTACCATTTAAACACAACAAAATAGAGAATTTAAAAAAAGAATGAATGCGTATCCATACCGATCTTGTCAAACCATTTTCATAAAAATTGATTACATTTCACCTAAAAATACCATCATTTTTGGCAAGAAGGAACCACCAGTTAATCACAAACAACCCAGAAGAGCCAGAATCATTGCACTAACCTCATTATTAAACATAATGCTGAATGCTTGAGTCTAGCTAGTAACAATGCATGCAAAGCTAGCGCCTAATTTTTTTACATGAACCTTATCAACTGGCTTTTTCAATTTTTCAAGTAAAGAAAATTAGGTGCTTCTATAGCGTCAAGTCTACACATATCACCTACCCATTTGCAATTTGAGATGTACAAATCAAGTGTTTATTGCTAAATTGAATGCATGGAAGTAAGTAATATCCATTAGTAACTTCCCCTCACACCAAAGCACTAGCTAGAGGTAGATCTCATGCTATAGTGATAGACCACGCGCTATAGAAGCATCAAAAATCTTTAGTATGCAAGCTAAGAATGATGGCAAGATGCTCGAGTCTGGTTTCAATGCTTGCAAAGCTTCTGCCGAATTTCTTTGTGCATGAACCTTACCAACCATCTTTTTCTCAAGTGGAGAAAATCTTTGTTATACAAGCCAATCCTGACCTCCTCCTCAAGCATGATGCCGCCATGCTCGAGTCTGGTGTCAATGCGTGCAAAGCTGGTGTTGCTCAGCTGAGTGATGTCCACAGGAATGCTGGGGTCCAGTCGGCCCACGTCCACCATGTACTGCAGAAACTTCAGCGTCAGCGGCACATACGAGATGTCATACCTGGACAGCCGACAATAAAACTATTAGTGATGTACCGATACCATTTTTTTGGCCGATACCGATACCGATACTGATACCCATTTTTGGCCGATACCGATACTCCGATACTTGAAAATACCGATACTTTGACCGATACTACTACCGATACCGATACTTTTACAATCATCTAACCTAATAATATGTATTCCGTTGTATGTTTGTTTATGTATTTGTTCGGTGTCCGCTTCTTAAGAAACATAGGATGTCTGAGTTTGCGGTATCATGGATACCGAATTCCTCAGTGTAACATTGAAAGATCGTCTCTACATGCATTAATATGTTTGAAATTTTATCAGGATAGGTTAGTAGTATTGGATAGGTTGTTGTGATCGCCGTAATTTGCCCATTTTTTCTAACCATGTCGCTTTTGTACAGCTTTCAGGCCATATTGAATAATTAAAAGACATTAAATTAAATATAGTAATTTTGAGAATAGCTGTGCCCGAAGTAATCGTTTTTGAGTAAAGGTGATTTGTCACCGGAGGGGAACTCTGAGTCAAGAGAAATTTGTGTGTTCTTGTACATATGTACTCGGCATTAACATTTTAAACCTACCCGACTTTCCGTTTTACGTATTGGCAACAGTGGACAACGCATTAGTGGTGTAGGGCCTACAAGAACCGCGGTTGCTACCATGTAATGACGATCGCTAGGCCTTCGCGTCGTGAACGTGCTTTGTGGCGGTGCGAGTTACGACATAGAATTAGGATAGCATAGGTTAGATAATGTTGACGGAATTTTTCCATGGGTCCATCTAGCTTACCGATGACATTGTTCTTGGCATTTCCATGGGTCATGCTGCTACCTAATAAATACCCTTGCCCTTGGTTTATTTGTTTGGTGTCTGTTTCTTCCATTTCTGTCACGCTCATAAGGATAGTTATAATGACCGTATCTGTGATACGAGTTTCACCAGTGCGCAAGTACAAGAATATTTTTCATCACGGGTCGGGTACTGTTAGGATGGATACTGTTTTGTTTGTCATCTATATCTTGAAAATTCGTTCATGAAAGGTATTGAATTATATCTTTGGCGGGCCGTGCACACTTGTATTAAAATAAAACCATTATAAGCCCTACATGGGGGTTATAATGAAATTATTTGCTAATATATCTAATAATACAAAAATATTTACAATAAAGTTTCCGATTATGATAAATAAATGCTCTTGCTATGTTAACTATATTGTCGAGAAAAATAACAAAATGAAATCCATTCAATAGATATGCGTTTCTAATCGTATTGCAACGTAATGTAGACTAGCTATAATAGCAACTGGCTCCAAAAGTGGACCAAAACAATAATTTCTCCCAAAAAGAGTTATCATTTTCGTGTTATTCACACCAAATACGAGTACATACTTTGGCGAAAAAATAGTAAAATTCGATAAGCCCTGTAACCGAAAATATCCGCAAACACGCAACCATCTATAAGACGAGGAATTTAAAAACGAAAATTTCAAGGTACTTGATCATATTTATTAGGAATACGTTTCGGAGTCCAGATCCATCATCAGTTCGTAAATGTACAAATCATTAAGTCTGCAATAGAAGAAAAAACAAAATGTTGGAAACAGTCATTAAAGGAAATAAAGAAAATAAAAATAAAATTAAAACATATCCCAGAAAAACTACCCTATTAAAAATCAGGGCAGTGACTTGGTATGTTTATTGGATTTTGGCTTAACATACGCGTAATATGGTATGTTTACTGGAAGAAATGTCATCACATGTAAAAGTGACCCATATGTCGCTCATAAAAAGTCCATAACGACCTGTATGGCATTTAAGACATGATGGCCAAGGTTTATTTATGGTATTTTTTCCTACATTCGGATTACGGTATTTTTTTTCTTACAGGCCAACTTGCCTTCTTCTGATAATAATATGCTTGAATTCCTAGTATAGTAAAAGATACTAATGATGCATGTATTCGAGGCAGCTATTTCGGTATTTTCGAATTTTCAATAAAAAAATGGTATAAAATATTTTTCATTAAAATGTATTCTCGAGACTGTGAAAAGACTCGTAAAAATTGGACGTTTCGAATTTAAAAAAATGGAAAAAAATTGGACATTCGAATTTGTATCTATTGCTGATGATAAGCGAAGGCTCGAAACGTCCAATTTTTACGAGTCTTTTCACAGTCTCGAGAATACTTTTTAATGAAAAATGTTTTATACCATTTTCCTGGTTCTCTCTTTTTATTGATGCATGTATAGTTGTATAATCAGATCAGACTGTAATGACTTCAATGCTACCCAATCCGGCCTCTAAACATATAAAACGGCATCTATGATTAGTTGAAATGCAACAGCCACCAAGACTATGGTCAGCTGTAAATAGTTGCACGTTAGTCAGCAACTCAGAAAGTAGTCATAATCTGAGACGTGACAAGCTGCGTGAGTCATTCAACTTCGGGGGGCTGGGGGAGGGGTTTGCCGACCGGCCACAGCTGTGCAGCATCGCTTGTCAATTCTCGAAACACCGAAGTTTACAATAATACCAAACACACATTTTGAAAATCTGGTCGATTTTTAGATGGTGGGTCATTTCAATGTAACTGCTGTCATCATAATTTTTTATGTAAGTATAGTAATTTAACGATATGTAGGTAGTAACATGAAAGCGGCTAGTAGCTACCTAACATTTTCTTCATCATCAGCGTGCTGTTCATTTCGTTAAAAGTTCAACGGTTTCTTGCTATATTACTTGAATATGTGAGTTATTCACTATTGAGAAAGAATAAACTCATTTTAGTTACTTCGAAGCATGATGTCATAATTTTTAATCTGGTAAGGAAGTTGGTAACTGTTCTCTAATGTTGCCAGATGTCACAGGAAGCAGTATTCTAGTCAAAACAAATATATGTTGTTTTTATTTGATCTATGTATAAAAAAAGCAACATAGGTATGTTTTTGTCATCACATAAAATGTATTTAAGTCAAAATTTGACGCAACTCAACAGAAAATAAAACAATTTGCTCCGTTGGTCCGTTTCATACAGGATTAAACCTCGTTCAAAGTAGCCTCAAATGAGGCGCGGTTTATGCGAGCTGGCCGCACCGTTGCACTATAGTTAGTCACCTCAGTGAATCTTCAGTGCTGCTTCTGTTTGGTTATCGTCCTCATTGTGATACTAATTCCACTTTTCTAAAAATAATATAAAAAATTACATAGTGCGTTAAAATACAGTTGATAGAATTATATCATACTCAGTCGTGAGTGGGGCCTACTGTTTTTACCTCAATATGCATCGTTTTAATCAATTCTGTGACGTTAAGAGTACCTAATTAGCTTGTTTGCAGTGTAGCGGCAGTCATTTTTTAAAATCTTTTCTGTGTGCCCCTGCAGTTATTTTCTAAACACGCCCCAGTTTTCGCTCCGTGACTCCAGTGATTACTATGATCTTTCAGTGACAGTACAACTGACAGCTTGTGAAATACTTCATCCAAATTCTATGTGGGAAGGAATTGGTTAATGACAAATGATTATAATTTTACGTTTATAAGCACTTATTAGACCCTGCACTACTTTGTAGTTATAACTTGTCAGAACTGTACGAGTACTGGCCTGCTAACTATGTATTGATAGGCCTAGTTTAGCTTAGGTAGGGCCGTAGAGGCAGAGATGCTAACTAGCAGTGTAGTTAGAATTGCTTGGCCTGCGAAATCCTAGTAATAATGTAATGATAATTTGAACCACTTGATTATTAGTGACTTGAACATGACTTTCATTTTGTTGATCAGAACTGTTCTTGTGTAAAAGATTATGTTTTGCGTGTAATTAATTTCCATTCATTCGAATTCCATTATTGATGGAAATTAGAAATGAGCTTGCATTATTCGCATACCATTATTTTTCTAATATAGGGCCTGCCATCCACATTCAAAAATGTGGCAGATCTCCCCAGATATTTGGGTGGAAAAGTAGATGCAAAAAACTACAATATTCAATCTGCTAGAACTGTGAGCTACCTTCATTTTTAACAAGCCCTAAGGAAATAATTCTAAAAGTTTAGAAATCTGGGGAGAAATATGCAAGACTCTCCAGAAATCTGGAGAAAAGTTTCCTCCTTTCTTGAATGTGGCTCACCATTAGACTAAGTGAGCATTCAGTTGTTAACAAGGAATTTTTAAATGCTTGGTTATAATTGCAGACCGGACAAACAATATTGACTTTATATGTGTCTAATTAGTATCCATTTTGATTTATTAAAGATCACCATTTAGAGTGGGAGCTGTGAAGCATGCCAATAAGAAAATTCAAGTAAATTTGTGCAATTGGTACCTAGATAACTAGCAATGTGTTTGCATGACGATTCTTTAGATTATAGTTTTGATACCCATTTTCTGTAAAATTTAGTATATTTATAGACTATTTGTTTTATTTTATTATTTTTTGGCAGTGATAAACATCATAACATGAATGTCATTCAATGTTGTTCAATTGAATATCTGTTTCTGTACAGTGATATTCGAGAACATTTTCAGTAGCTAGGTAAAAGTGATAATTGAGAAAATCCCATACATTTGGCTAGGGTCAAAGCAAAAAAAACGTAGGTTACAGGAAATGATTTCAGTGACTCGTCCAAAAAGTGCACCTAATGTTAGGCAATGTTTTCCTGTTATTGCTGAAAATATTCTGCCTGGTGCTCCTAACAACAGTGATTCAGACTGCAGCTCCTCTCTTACTGCAAGCTCACCAGGATCTTCCACAAGCATTAACCAGGAGGAACAAAGTGCAGACACAAACATTGCTTTCCAAGAAAATATTTCTGGAAAGTGAAGATATTGCTTTTTTGCGAAGCTTTTCTAATGGTACTTGCCAAATTGAGTATTTCTCTCATAAAGAAAGTTACTTCACCTATCCAGTGGATTCTAAATCTATTGGAATTTATAAGTTAATGGAACCCCTCATCAGGGCTGAAGTTTCTGTAGATAAATTCCATTGCAAGATGTTTCTTGCTCCTTGTGATCATGGTTTAATTGCTTGCCAATTAATTAATTCCAGTGAATCTTGAACTAATAATTGACCCATATCAAAATTGGAAAGGTAAAAAATATGACTACTAAAGCAAAAAAATATTTAGGAGTTTATTTTGACAATAGGCAGTGGGAAATAGTTCCATCAAAATGGACAACCAAAATTGGAAACTTTAATAAGTGCTACTGGCCACCAGACGGATCAAATATTCAAGGCTTGGCCAAGGAAAACACGACTCCAAGAAAAAATTGGACTGAATTTATCATCAAGAAGACAGCTGTTTCATCAGGTTTGTAACTCAATGCATATATAATACCTTTCAAAATATAATCACTTGTCTCCCAATTTCTGCGAATTAATTGTACTTTTGTGTTCTATGTTTCCATACAGTTACCTACATGAAAGAACAAAATTGGGATGATATTAATGTATCTTTCACTTTCATTAATCAGAAATACATTTTTGTCCGCCTGTCCCCATTTATTCTTATTATAAATTATTATAAAGAATATAAATTAGAAGTTTTCATTGATAGATGAAATTACATAAATAATTCCTTCGGGCGAGGAGGGCTGCTATTAGAGATGTGACTCAAAAAAAACCATGCCGTTTTTTTTAAAAAAAACACGTTTTTTTTACAAAAAAAACCGTGGCCAAAAAAACGTGGATATTTTGGTTTTTTTTTAATATTTTGTCTGAAAATAACTCAGCAAGAAAAAGAACCACATTACATTATTTGTTTTCATGTCAAATTACAAAATAAAACGGCATACTTCTTAATTGATGGTTTTCTATGGTTTTAATGAACTTTTTCATTTTCTGCGGTTTCATGCTTTGATATTTCATTTATTTTACAATACATGTGAATGACCTTAAACTCCCAAAATGGTGTGTTATAATAACATATCTTTACTTATGGTCATTGATAGAGATGTGACTAAAAAACCATGCTGTTTTTTTTTAAAAAAAACATGTTATTTATACAAAAATTATGACTAAAAAACATAGAAATTAATATATTTGTGACCTTAAAAATCCAATGCTGTTTTTTTAAAACGTTGTTTTTTAACAGAAAAATCTTGACTAAAAAACATGGCTATTATATTTTATTGGCCCAAAAAAATTTTTTTATAAACATTTAAAAAAAATCATGACTAAAAAAACACGGATGTAAATATCAGGAAAGTTAGTTTTCTTTAATCGAATTGACTTTAGAAACTTATAAACAAAGAATGATGTTAATATTGAAATCATGTTTATTAGAACTGTACTAGGTCTTAGAATAAAATATCTACATAGAATCTATTCACTATATAAAACCTTTTGGAGACCAGCTCCATCCTCAGTCATTCTGTAAAATTTGGTGAAATGGACAATGAATTTTCACTGTTCCTTTGAAAAACATTTGACTGAATGACTTACTGAGGATGGAGCTAGTCTCCGAAAGGTTTTATAGAGTGAATAGATTCTTTGTGGATATTTTATTCTAAGACCTGGTACGATTCTAATGGATATTAAAATATCTTATGTGACCAAAAAATCCATGCTGTTTTATGAATGTTTTTGTTACGAAAATGTCATGACTAAAAAGCACGGATATTAATATAATTTATTTTACCATAAACAACCATGCTGTATTTTTTAAAATAAACATGTTTTTTACAGAAAAATCATGATTAAAAAATGTGGATATTAATATATTTTATGTGCCAAAAAAACATGCTGGTTTTTTTAAATCATGTTTTCTTAACCAAAAAAAATCATGACTAAAAAACATGGATATTAATGACTTTTGGTGAAAAAAAGATGGTTTTTGAAATGTCATGTTTTTTTTGGTCAGATAAAATTTAATAACACTCATGTTTTTTGTAAAAAAATCTTTTTTCAGAAAACATGGTTTTTTGGTCACATAAAATAAATTGATATCCATGTTTTCTTTACAGAAAGATTAGTCATTAGTTTTAGCCTCCCTACCCAGCAACAAATGCGATCCAAAGAGAGGAAGGAAGATTATGAAACAAGATCAAAGTTGAAGAAGACAGTAGTAGGTGCTGAAAAACAGGACAGCAGTGAACCAAAAAAAAGGTGGTCCTTAACATCACGAAAACATTTCATTTCAACAAAAAGAAGGCCTACCTAACTCTCAGCTTGGGCCCTTACTTTGTCCCCCTGGGAGCGCTAGTTCCCATAGATACAATAATTGTATCCCCCTGAGGGGTGTTTTTTTACAAAGAATTCGTGACCAAAAAATGAATAATATTAACTTTTTAATAAAAAAAACATGTTTAAAAACACAAGGATTTTTTGGTAACATAAAATATGTTAATATCCATGATTTTAAGACACGATTTTTTATGAAAAATACATAAAATAAAACCATGGTTTTTTGGTCGCATAAAATATATTCATATCCAGGTTTTCTTGTACATCATTGTTTGTAAAAAAAACTTATTTTTTAAAAGACAGCATGGGGTTTTTTAGGTCTCATAAATATATTCATGTTTTTTTAGTCATGATTTTTTAGTACAAAAACATTTTTTTGGTCTCAAATATATTATTCATGTTTTTTCAGTCATGATTTTTTTAGTAAAAAACATGTTTTCTTTTAAAAAACTGCATGGGGCTTTTTAGGTCACATAAAATATATTGTTTTTTAGTCATGATTCTTTGTGAAAAAAACAGCATGGGTATATTTGGTACCAGAGAATATATTAATATTCATTTTTATTAGTCAGAATTTGGTCAATGTGAAGTTTAATGCAATCATGGAAATTAATAATTATATTCCAAACAATCACTAAAGGAACCCATTTAAGAACGTTTTACAAGAACGAAATTCTGCTCGCTGATGCTTTATTTTCGAATCATTGAAATTTGAAGTTGGACTTCCCGAGCCTAAGGAAGCGAGCTAATTTAATTAAAAACGGAAGCTAAACCCCTGTTACAAACGTAAAGAGGTTGGGTCGTGAGGGGGAGGCACAGTTCTCCTAGCGAAAATTATAAATAAAGCTTCTAACCCACCCATTAACGTGACGACCACAATCTTGTTTACATCGGCTCTAAGATGGCGACCACCATGGGTGCTGCCATCTTAGAGCCGATGTCAACAAGATTGCGGTCATCACCCAAATGGGTTGGTTAGAAGCTTTATTTATAATTTTCATTAAAAGAACTGTGCCTCCCCCTCCCGACCCAACCTCTTTACGTTTGTAATAACTTCCGTTATTAATTAAATTCCGTTTCACGCGCTCGCTTCCTTTGGCGCAAAGGCCAACTTCAAAGTTCAATTATTCGAAAATAACGCATCAGCGAGCAGAATGTCATTCGTGTAAAACGTTCTTAAATGGGTTCCTCTAGTGATTCCTGGGATCGCTAATTATTATTTTCTAATTGCATTAAACTTCACATTGACCCAGAATTTTTTGTAAAAAAAAACATGTTTTTAAAAAACAGCATATTTTTTTGGTCACCTTAAATATATTAATATCTATGGTTTTTAGTCATTGTTTTGTAATGAAAACATGAAAAAGAAACCATACAGTAAAAGTGGTGGCAGATAACCCACAATTACTTAGAGTCTAAGAGGTACAGCAGGAGCCACAGAACTTATATTGATGGAGTCAAAATTCAGAGCTTATTATGGTAAATCTGAAGGATATGTCAGTTATCGATTTTCCACTTTTTGGTGCCTGAACCTAATTAATTGAATCAAAATAAACAAGTTTTCTTCTACGCACCTTCTGTCTCAAATGAGTATTTTACGATTTATAGCGATAAGTTTAGTTTCGTCTTTGATGACGAATGCGCTCGAATAAACAGCTACTCATCGAGTTTTGAATTTTTGTTGCTTGAATCATGGTAATAACATCGAAATAAACAACTTTTCTTCTATACACTTTTCTCTTCAAAAGAGTATTTAACGAGGTATAGCGGTAGGTTTGGTTTCGTCTTTGATGACGATCGCGCTGGAAGAGAGTGCGCATTGCAGTGTTGCTGTCCGACGTGCTCCTTGAATTACTTGCCGCTTCAAACACAGGAGTTGCGGTAAGTCATTTACCGCTATAACTAATAAAATACTCATTTGAGACGGAAAGTGCATAGAAGAAAACTTGT
The DNA here is from genome assembly GCA_030386875.1 of Morinoia aosen. Classification (NCBI taxonomy): domain Eukaryota; kingdom Metazoa; phylum Arthropoda; class Malacostraca; order Amphipoda; family Talitridae; genus Morinoia; species Morinoia aosen. Next base: position 41,001,994 of record CM059574.1, read on the forward strand.
TTATTTCGATCTAATTAACTATGCTTAGGTTAGGCATCAAAATTTACAAAATCGATAACTGCCATATCCTTCGGATTTACCCTTATTATCTCTGCAAAGTCTGATTTTTTTGGTCACATAAAAATAAAATCAGGCATAGTAGAGATAGTAAGCTCTGAATTTTGACTCCATCAATATAAGTTCTGTGGCTCCTGCTGTTCCTCTTAGACGCCTCTAGGTAATTGTGGGTTATCTGCCACCACTTTTACTGTATGGTTTCTTTTTGATGTTTTCATAGCAATGAAATGACTGAAAAACATGGATATTAATATATTTCAGGTGTCCAAAAAAAAACCCAAACATATGCTTAACAAAATTTAGGTGTGCAAAAAAAAACAAAAAAAACAAAAAAAACACATAAAAAACACGTTTTTTTTGCAAAAAAAACCGCAATCAAATAAAACCGTTTTTTTTGCATCACTAGCTGCTATCCAATTTTTTTTTTATTTTTTCAAAAATGTCTTCAAGTAAGGACTTAAGACTGACTGAGACTTTGATTTGAACTCAAACTTGGACTTGGTCTAAGAATCAAACTTGGAGTGGGAAGGTTATACTCAAACTTGGAATTCTATTTTGACCTAAACTTGGAATTGAACTTTATTTTGACTTAGGATCCAATTTGAACTTTACTCTTTCAACTATTGACTCAAACCATTGGGGCTTGGGCTCATACTTGGACTCACACTCAAACTGTTCTCTAGTTTGATGCACGAGTTAGCGTTTGGTATGTAGCGTCCCACAACCCGAGGTGTATTTTTTGTGAGGATAATGTTTAGTTTACTGAGCAGATGACTATGGCCGGGCTTACAAGAAGATGACACAAGGCAATTTGGCTTCCACTTCTTCTGAAGCTGAGCCATCACCGAGAAGAGTTACGCAAGGCCAGCTGCAATATTGCGGTGTCCGACGAAGTCCTCGTATACAAAAGAGCAATCTACCCAGAACAACAGTCAACAGCAAACGGAAACTGTGCTTTACTCCCAATGAAGGTCAGTTGAGATATCTATTAGGTAGTTAATAGTACTGTTGCAATTTTTTATTATGAATGAACATCTCTATTTCTAATTTGCATCAGTATTCGGTGATGTCCTTGAACTAAAAATAGAAGTCTTGCACGCAGCCATGTCAGGTTTCAATTTATAACCATATATATCACCTTTGGCTTTTAACATGTAAAGTCAAGAGTGGTGAGTCTTCAGTCAATCACCCAGGGTGAATTACTGCACCAAAAATCGCTTCCAAATACAATTAAATTATCAACGTTATTCACTCTACATTTTCGGTTTGGCAATTCAGCCCAGCCTCTCATGTGTTTTTTAAGCTAGTGCTGTTTTTACTAATTTTGTGCAGAAGCACAGTTCATGAGTTCTATCTTATCTGCATCTTTTATTTGAAATCTTTATTCACACTAGGTATAGCCATGAGTTGACAGTCAATGTTTCTCTTTTAGGGATTGCATGCCAAGGTCATGTTTTACTGGTTTATGGTGTGATTTTGATGACCAATACCAGATTTGAAGCAAATTGAAAATAGTTCTCTAGTTTCAATTTAGTTGCAGGTTGTATTTTATAAATTTTGAATAGTTCAAGACCTTTTGCTCATCCTCTTTATTCCCATAAAGCAGCAACTCCCGATGGGTCCTCTTCTGATTGCAGCAATGACGACCCAGATCCCGCTCTGGCAGTTCCTCTGCAGCTTCATAAGACCTCCGTATTCACACCTCAATTGAAGTAAGTCACTTTACAATTTTCATTTTTGGTAGTTGGAGTTGATATGCGATGTGAATCGTAAATAACATTTGAACATTGATAATAAGACTTGTTGAAGTTAGACTGTAGAAGCAATTTTGACTGATATGATGGGAATAATTACGTCCTCAGAAATCGATCTTCAGTGGAATCCAACGTGAAAAACGGCGAATGGACCAGAATTGAGCAAAAGGTCTCTTCCCTAGACACCAGAGTCACTCAAATAGAAATGGTTGTGAAGGAAAATATGCTGCGTAAGCCATCGTGTGCTGACATCCTCTGTCCACCTCCCGCAAATAACTCTACAGAGTTACTTCAATTAGCATCAAATCCTGAAATGGTAAGGTTGTGTGTAAAAAAATTTATGAAATTTCTGACGACTCAACATTATATTGTGTATCAATTTTTTTCTTACAGCATCTTCAATGCTGTATGCAATAATAGGTACTCTATTGTGATATATATATGTAGCTAAATGCATACTCAAGTTTTTTTTGTGCAAGTGTCTGACGGGAGGTTGTCTCTGGGCCTTATTTTCATTTAGGTGAAGCTTCTTCAGCATGCACGGGAAGGAACGCTATCTAGGGCGATGACTAAGATGTTGAAGCTGTGCATGACCAGGAGTTTAGCACTACAGTTTTCACTTACTGGTCTTGGAAGGTCGAGGAAGAGAGACAAGCTGGCCTTCAGAAACACGATGGCATACCAGCTGATCGAACGTAAGTATCGTTGTATATAGAAAGGAATGCATGCAGCAATTATTCCATTCTTCCTTCAGCTAAAATTCAACATTTTCCTTCACGTTGTTATCTCTATGTAACACAAAAGAATTATTATTGTTCAAATGCAAATGAGTGGTGCACGTTGAATGCCTGATAAATTGCTGACTATAAAAATGCAAAAATAATTTCTGGTTTAATGAGCTTAATATGTGTTTGAGTACATTCATACCCTATTGAGGATTGTATTTTATTTGTTAAAATATATATGTATATTACAGAGGCTATTTTGAGCCGTCAGCAATTCCGAGAGGTGTCATTGTCGGATATCAACAAGGCGATCACTCTGGCCCTAAAGAACGCAGTTGACTGGGACGGGCATCGTGGGCCCCGGGTGAAGGACTACGTAACGGGGGCGGTCGCCACTCACACAGCCTCGGGTGCGAATGCCACTGCAGGCCTAGCAGCGACTGATGCAGCGGGAAAGGACACCACGGCCCAACTTACAACTCTTGCTACAGCAGAGGCGGGCCCCAGTACTCAACTTGGTCTAATGAACGGTATTTTAAGTGAAAGTATCAATATATTAGCTTGTGAGTGGGTCACTTTCAGATAGTTTTTTCATTGCAGTGTTTTCCATCTGCGTGACTCTCAGCTTATTTTACTTGCGTCATTTTTAAGGGATGTAATTTCATAGGTCCACTTTTTTTTTTGTTCTGTTCTCTTACTTGAAAGGATGAATCAGTTTCAACGATCAGATATCGCATTAGTTACTGGAATGCCTTACTCTAGTAGTACTTATAGGGCGATTCTTAGGGAATCTCATTTAAAAAAAAAAGATGAACCAACGTTATAGAGAACATTCATTCCGAAACGTTAGCTACAAATAAAGGTTCTCTATAACGTTGGTTCTTCTTTTTATTTTGCCTTACTCATTTATTGTGTATATATTATAAAGGCTATTAAATTGAAAAAAACATTTCATGAAAAAGTAATGTTGAGCTAATTATTTAAGTATATCTTTTAATGATGTACAGTTATTGGCGAACCCTTAAGCATGAAAGAAGCATCCATTATCCATGTTTGTTCTATGCTGTATCACACAATATTGGAGAAGAAACTGGCTAAATGGATACATGTATTTCAGTATGTAAGATACTTATGGAGCTGATATTGTGTTGAACATTTCAGCACTTGAAATTGGTGTGCTTTAATTGAAACAGATTGCTTGCCAAAATGATAAGATACAGGAAATAACAAGCGTGGATAGTGGTATCTTGTATCTTATTTCATGCCTTATGGTTCGCTGTAGCTACTTAGCTAATGGCAGTTCACACACACAGATATGATATCAGTATAGCTATATATATATATATAATCAATGTAACATAGCACCTTTTCGTGTTTGTTTGAATAGAAATGAGTAGAAAAAACATTCAATCAATAAGCCGAGTCTTGTTTCTGTATGGAAAATTTATTTTGAATAGTTATCTACTATTAGGCAACATCTATTTATCTGGATAGATGTCCTTATTTGAATATTTAAGAACTATATTTAGGCGAGATGGTATATTATAGAGAAATTAATCTCTAGCATCCCAACAGGTTGTAATTAAATTTTGTTGATGAACAGGTCTTATTATCCTCTTATAAATAGTCTACTTAAGCTTATTCTATTGGTTTCCTCGTTAAAATATGCAATGAATGCATGCATTATTTGCCGTGGCTTTTATGATTCTCCAGTGCATACATTGATAGGTAGGTCATACATTGGATTTAAACATGCTCTTGAAACGGAAAAATGTGCATTATTTGTACCGTACAATCTACAGTGAAATTTATATTTGTATATTATATATATATATATATTATATTTATTCGGTTTCCGTCTTTGCAGAGACAAATTTCAACCATAGATAGAAAAACTTAAAATAATTTGATTTTAAGGAGTGACGAAAACATTAAAACTCCAGCGTTTTCAAGTAATCATGACCTAAAAATGAGCCCAACTAATACTATTCCTACCTGGTATCTGTGTATTAGAACACATTTTCTAATAGATATAAAATACCAGGTAGGAATAGCATTAGCTGGAGTTCTTTTGATGTATTACTCGAAAGCGGGATGATATTTTTTTCACTCCTGAAAATTTATTTTTTATTTTGAGTGTCTTAAGGTTGAAATTTGTCCATACAAAAAACATGTACGCTAATATACCCAGCAAGCAGTTTTCCAGTTCTTGTACCGACCATAAAATGCCACCGATAGTAGCGTTTTATGGTCAGATCATGGATTGGAAAACTGCTTGCTGGGTATATTTTTAGCATATTGCTGCTATGTGGCCACAGTCTGAAATAGGCCAGTTGATGGGACAATTGTAGCAGTTTTATACGATAAGCCTGTGCGGCTTACGGTCAGGATAAGAGACGACTTCTGCTTCGTGGGCAGCTAGCGGCAGGTTTATGTGAACGGCGTATGCGGTTCATGGTCAGACTATGGTACAATTATCTAGTTTTTTCTTGGACTCGCCACGCATAATTCTACACTTCCGAGTCCCATAAGCATACCGAACGCTATGCGGTACTCTCCAGTAACGCGAGTATAATACTGCCTCAATTTTTAATAGGGTACAATCGACAAGACTATTATTTCGTTACAATTTGTAATGGGTAGGAACTATCAGAATTGTTGAGTGCCGGGTTTTGTTTAAAAATATGTAACGATTCTAAAATTCTGAGTTCACATGCAGTTGAAGCCGAATACAAGATTTTGATGTCAGCAGAGGATATTGGTTCGTTGTATTTAGCTGCGTGATTACGTACTGTACGTACTTCGGAGTGTGAGGAGTAAGCTAATTAGTTCCCCGCGCGGAAGCTTCGACCCCGATGTTCGCCCATTCTGTTATGAAAATATCGTGACGTCATGCCGACGTTCGATGATGTGCACTGCACACAACTGTACAACTATTAAGAATAAATCAGAGAGGCTCGCATCTCCATCGGAAGCGTATCCTTGTACCGGAAAAAAGAAGCAACCTTAAAATTATGAAATTCCGGTACAAGACAAGGATACGCTTTTGATAGAGAAGCGAGCCTTTCTGATTTATTCTTACAGTTGTACAGTTGTGTGCAGTGCACATCATCGTACGTCGGCATGACGGCACAAAATTTTTATATCAGAATGGCCGAACATCGGGGTTGAAGCTTTCGCACGGGGGACCAATTCGCACAATTCGTACGTAATCACGCAGTAAAATGCAACGTACCGATATCCTCTGCGGACTTCAAAATCTTAGATTCGGCTTAAACTACATGTGACCTCGGAATTTTAGTCGCTACATATTTTTAAAAGAAAACAGGCCCTCAACAATTCTGACAGTTCCTACCCATTGCAAATTGTAAGTAGATCTTGTCGATTTTTTTTTCTCTGGGACATGTTTTGATTTATGTTTTGTTTTCGTGATTTCCTTAAATGACTGTACCCAACATTTTCTTTTATTGTAGTCATAATGAATTTTACTTTTACTAACTGATGATGGAGCTGGACTCCGAAACGTATTCCTAGTAAATATTATTAAGTTCCTTGGAATTTTCCTCGTTTTTAAATTTCTCATCAAGTTGAGATTAAAGCAATCAACTGACCCGTTCAGATGTATTCAACTGTAAGATTGTTCGTGGATTTTTTAAACATCTTTACATAGAAGAAAAATACAAGATTCGTTATGAACGGCGATATACTTGCTAAATTAAAATAAATTCTTAGCTTCGGAATATATGACGATTTACAAGCTAAATTAAAATAGAATTTTCAGCTACTTCTCTACTAAATTCACAAAAACTTCCATATGCACCTTCAACTTTATTTAATTAGTTTGGTTTTTGTTAGCCTGTCACATACTTTAAGAAATGGATATTAGGTCAAACTATATAGGTTTAAGTCGTAAAAGTATAATAATTTGATGTCGCTACAGGGTTTAGCTATTCATGCTACATAGCTTTCAGTTCTAACCGTACGTGACTCATCGGGAATTCAAAGTAGTGAATTCAGTTAGCGGGCCTGATTAAATGCTATAATTCAACAGTTAGCTAACTAATTTACCAGGAATTAATAGGCTCTTTATTTGATTACAAGTACGCACAGCCCCTCAAAAATGACGGGATTCACTAACTTTCTTTAAAAAATATTCCAGATGTGGTGCCCAACGAATGTATCCATCCTAACAGCACCCGTAATGAAAAATATTCTTGTACTTGCGCGCTGGTGAAACTCGTATCACAGATACGGTCACTATACCTCTCCTTATGAGCGTGACAAAAAAAATGGAAGAAGCGGAATCCAAATAAACCAAAGGTATTATTAGATTGTAGCAGGACCCGTGGAAATTCCATGGAAAATGTCATCGTTAAGCTAGGTGGACCCGAAAAAAATTCTGTCAGTATTACCTAACCTGTGCTAACCTAGCCTATCCTAATCTAAGCTAACCTAACCTATCCTAACAAAACCTATCCTGATAAAATGTCAAATATTTAAATGCATGGAAACGCCATCTTTTAATGTTACACTTAGGAATTCGGTATCCATGATACCGCAAACTCACACAACCTATGTTTATTAACAAGCGGACACAAAATCGTAAATAAACACACAACGGGTATTATTAGGTTACATACTTTTACTTTCATGATTTAAGACCTTAACTTTAATGATAAAATACATAATATTGGAAAGTATCGGTCAAGTATCGGCCGGATTTTGCCAATACCGATACCACTAAAAATGGCCGATACCGATACATCGGTACATCACTAAAAACTATGACATATTTTCCAAATGCAAGTATGATCAGTATGTATGATGGCATTTCCATAGGTGTCAATGAAAACATTTTCATAATGTAAAACAGTCATGAAAAATAGAATATTTTCTAACAGACAAAACACGATCAAGAAATCTAATGAATTTTCTCAAATATGAACAAAATAAGTTCATAATATCTCATACCATAAGCATGTATGGCCAAGAAAAATTGATGAGCATCTAAAAAACTGTCATTAGTAAACACTCCAACACAGAAAAATTTCAGAGATAAATGAGAGCATGGTTCTCCCAAAGAGACAAATGGATTAGATTAGTTAAAGCCCCTCTAATCACAGCCAAGTCGATTTTGGGGACTAAGTTGAGCAAATGTGCTGATCGAGCTGTGCTTGTCAAATTAAATTAATCAGATCTTTAAAATATAATCATTTTGATCAACCAGTTTACATCAAATGGTTTTAACTCGACTGTTCTCATATAAGCATTTTAAACACAATGAACAAAACAAGCACATTTCATGAAGTGCCTATGTATCAGTAACCATTGCTTGGTTTCCTCCACACGATAGTGTTCATCAAGGAAGAGAGTATGACACCATTTGGCAAAAAGTTCAAGGAATGCAGAATCTATGAATGTGTGTTCTAATGTGCTCTTACACACACAGAAACAGAAAGTGAAAAAAAAGTTTATGAAACATGATTGAAATTGAAGATGAAAGCCAAGAAATGCTGAAAAACGGGACAGCAATGGTAAAAAAAAAAGGTCCATAAGAGAAAAAATTTCATTTTATTGCATGAAACAGAAAGCCTACCAAAGTCTTAGTTCAGGCCCTCAAAGCATCTTCCCAAGAGTACTGATTCCCATAGGTACAATGATCTTATCCCTCTTTGTGGAAACAAACAAATGAAAATTTGCACGACCATCCCACTAAAGAGACAAACAACCCAAAAAGAGCAGTACTACGCACAGAAATAATACTAGATTCAACACATACCTCTGCTTGGCCCATTTCTGAATGGGGAACCTCAGGAAGTATGGAGACTGCTCTTCATTTTCAAACCCAGCAGGTGTGTGCCTGTTGTGATGCTTTGCACCCTTTGTGCCCCAGCCGTAGTCCTTATTATGCCGACCACTTTTCCGGGCTCCCCGCTACAAATTTTGATGAGGAGGAAGGTACACAATCTTTAACTAATCTGATGCAGGACTAGATTTGTGATCTAAGGCACTCAAAACAACCATTAACACGCTAGCTGCGATGGGTTAAACTGAAGTTAAATATTCACTTGAAATTTAAAGTCAATTGAGGTAATCAACTTTGGAAATAGCAAACATTCACTGGGTGTTTATTTAGCTTTCATTAAGTATTGATAAAAACTGAGTTAGTGACTGCAGGTGGGTCAGCAGCACTATGAAAATTACCCAAGTGACCACCGGTGGGTCCTTTTGCAGGAAATGTGTTAAAAGGCAATGACTTAAGTGCAGACTGAATAATAATGTGTAGAAAACTTCCACCATAAAATTTCAGATACATACACATACCACTCTTTACTGCATACACACTGAGTGGGGTCATTTGTCTTTAGTGAAGACAAATACAACAAAAACTTCACACATATTGATTTTTTCCAATGTACACTGACAAAAAACACATCAGTCCAGGCACGGCACCGAACTAGAAGCTAGCTAGATACTTGAACATTTAGTTTAATACTGTCAGACAACTATGTACCAATATTGCTTATATTCATGTCCCCAGCTTCACTCACTCAAAATTTCTCCTGCTGTGCACTACATTTGGAAGTGAGCTTGCTCAGTCTCGTTCTACTTGCTCCTACCAACTCAGCAAAGCAAAGGAGGCATATTTCCACCATCCTATTATCAAACAGTTAAGCTCTACTTGTTTTGCTACCACACAATTCAATTGCTCTTCCCATTTTCATTATTTCCTTCAATACAATTAAATGGTGGCTTTCAGCTTCATACCTACAGCAGTGCACAAATTATTTTATTATGTAGAGTTCTTGCAATTCCTTAGGACATTTTCATTCACAAAATTTACCTCAGAATATATTAATAAATATTCCTGAGCAACCAAAACTGAGCCAACAATATATTTCAGCTCAAATATCATGATACAAAGGTGAGCAAATTACATCATAGATTGCTGCTTTCTAATAAGCTGGTTTTCAATATTCTAAAAAAAATTGTTTGAGTTAAAATAGCCTCATAACACTACAAACTTCAAACCTATAATCTATAAAAACATGAAATATTGTTAAGACTTCAATTCTTCTACTAAGTACATAATCCACATGGGATAGCACTGTGTACCAAACAAGACTCTGCTAGATAACTATATTATTTAGTGGTCTAAGTAATTACAATCAATGCATTAACAAATCATTTTTCTTCTGTATTTGATCCAAGATAAGAGAAAAAATTCTGTTCAAGCAACACATATGCCGGTGAGAAAAGCAGCATGAAAAATACTGTCAAAAAATGCATCATATAAGTCTTGTTGTCTTTCACATCCACAAAGTAAAACAATATGATGCTCAACTTGTCACACACAGAGGTAATGCCTAAAGACACATCCTTCAAATCTAATTGACTATCAAAGCCACAAAGTAAAATGAAGTGATGCCCAGCTTGTCACCCTCTGCCAAGGGAGACGTAATTTAAAGTAGCAAAATTTCAACTAAAACTCCCTGAAGAGCATCATGTAAAAAAAGTTTATAACAGTTTCTTAGCAGAAAATACTGTGAAGAAATTCTCCCTGCTGAATGCCAAGAAAAACAAGACTTTTTAAAACACAAACCCAGCACGACTCTTCACTTTATCACTCAAGTTATGCAAGACAGTTAAATCAGACCCATGTTAGAGTTTGTGTTGTACCAGAGCTCATATAAAACAAAATGTAAAATTGCCTAACAAGTATGAGTCAACACTTACATTGTTTTTTCCTCTTCCAGGAAGTTTAACCAAGTTGTATAAACTCATTCGAGGCAGCCTCCTCATCATTTGCAATGCCTTAATTGTTCCACTTGTGGATGACATGGCTGAAAGTTGCTTCTTATCTTCCACTCAAAATAAAGAAACGCCCAAATTGAAGAAAATTATTGATAAAATTACTCTACGGCATGTAGACAAGGACACATCTGGCCACTGAAATGGAAAACAATGAATATCAGTAAAAGGTATGGAAATTATTCTACAATTTTTAGAACTTCAATGGAATACTGCATTTGCTGCACACTGACTGTACCTACGTATTAAGGCACTTGGGGAAGTAGCTTTACCTCAATACAAATTGAGCTTGTACACACAAATTGAGCTTGAACATCCTGGAACTTAATTCCTCTGTTTTCATCAAGAATGTCATATTTTTTATATAATCTTGACTCATTTTATTCAGAAAACAAATGATGAGAAGAGATATAGTCAGAAAAGATATGAAATATAGCTTTTCACATTAATTTTAATAATAATTTCATAACAGCATAACAAAATGAAATATGCAACTATTTTCAATCAACTACTTAGTTCCAGATGCAAAGTCAAGAAGAAATAGGATTGCATCATAAAATAATATTGTATAAAAAATCTATACTATAATAAGAGCTGCGTCCGTCCGTCGGTCTGTCCGAAGCCAGCCGAAAATGTGTGATGAGCGTATCTGTGATACAATCTCCAGCCCAATATATTTGGACAGGCTGTGTTCACTCGGCCTCATCAACTCTCGAGAGATTGGATTTTTTATTTTTTACCACCCTTTTCTCATTTTGCTCTCTTTTTATTTCAAATAAAAGGGGATGAACTAGTATGAATAAAAGCCAAACCTTTGCAAAAGTGCTTCGTTGGCTAACTTATTCACCATACCTCAGCAGCTGAAAAGCCATCAAAACAAAATTGCATTTTAAAAACAATCTATTTATACAGAAAATAGGTTTTAATTAACAGAATTTATTTTTCAATAATAAGTGCAGAGTCCCCTTTATTCAGGTGATTTTTCAACCTTAAGAGGAGCTAATACCCTGGGCTTTACCTGAATCACCCAATTTTATGTCTTTTTTTTCCCATTTATATTGGACCTAGAGGAACGAAAATGCACACAGGTATGTAAAATTGAATTCCAAACATATTTGCATCTATAAAATTTTTTGATTTTTATGAGAAAAAAAATCAATTTTTGAAAACAATAAAAAACATTGTACCAAACAATTCTCACGCTACAATTTTCATCCTAAAAGCGTGATTTTGGTCTCATTCGAAGCGGAAGGACTGTACAATGGCCGTAAAGTAGGATTTTTTTGGTTTTTGAATAAGAAAAAAAGTTATGGTTACATATATGCTACACGTAAAAAAAATTTTGATTTTTACCAATAAAATTGAACTTGGAATTCAAATAGAGTTTTGCTTCGTTACGCTGTTCCCACCGTTGAACCACATCGAATGAGACCAAAATCACGCTTCTACGTTGAAAGTTGTAGAGTGAAAATTTTTTTTCCTTTTTTTTATCTCAAACTATTTATTCTATGGCAAAAAGCAAAAATATTTATGAATCAAATGTGTTCAGAATTCAATTTTACATATCTGTATTCATTTTCGTTCTCCTAGTTGCAATAGAATGTTGCAATCTGGGATTAGAAAAAGTAGTCTAGGATTTTTTTTTGGGGAAGAAATTTTTCTGACATATGTAACCATAAATATTTTTCTAATTCGAAAATCAAAAAAATCCTACGTTACGGCCTTTGTACAGTCTTTTCGTTTCAAATGAGACCAAAATCACTTTTTTACATTGAAAATTGTAAAGAGAGAATTGTTGGGTGCAATGTTTTTTATCTTGTTTTCAAAAATTAACTTTTTTTTCTCATGAAAATCGAAAAATTTAATAGAAGCAAATGTGTTTGGAATTCAATTTTACATATCTGTATGCATTTTTGTTCCCCTAAGTGCATTAGAAATGTGTACAGTGACTTTGGAACCATTAGGTCCATTCCAGGGTAGTAGCTCCTCTTAACGGATTCCATCATGACTTACACCAACAGTGCAAATTTTTTTTAATGTTTCCATATCAACCTAGACATTACATGACAGAAACAAACCAAGCGCACAAAATATAACTTAAGGATTGGTAAACTAAATTTAATTAAATAATTTTCTAAACTTTGTTATCAATTAGTAGAATAGATTAAACATAGTAAAATTATTTGGATATTGTTTGGAAATCAGAATCTGATTTCCACATGTATTGTTTTTTATAAGAAAATCAATCATCAAAAAAGCAGTCATATGTTCATTAGAATAATCTCAGTCATAATCTCAGTTAGGTTTGTTAATTAGCTTCCGTTATTAACTAAATTCCGCTCGGCACGCCCGCTTCCTTGGCACACGAAAGCCAAGTTCAAAGTTCAATAATTCTAAAACGACGCATCAGCACGCAGAATGTCATTCTTGTAAAACGTTCTTAAATGGGTTCCTTTAGTGATTCTTGGGAATAAAATTCCCATTTCCTTTGATCACATCACGCTTCACATTGACCGTGTTCTTCAACCTGTTCTTGGAAACCAAATTCATTAATTTTGTGAGTGCATTAAACTTGATATCGACCAAAACTTATTGCATCATCTTACACAAATAGTGATAACTTCAGAGAAATTAATCCATAAATTAGGGACTTTTTTCCACCCATTACTGTCTACAAAATTGAAGAAAATACAAAATGAATGAGGGTCATATAATGATGCTTATTTCAGAAAAAGGTACAAGTCAAGGACTTATAGATTTTCAAATTTTTGATGATCATATTATGGTAATGAGATCAAAATAAACTATTCTTCTATGCAATTGTTGTTGCAAATGAATATTTAACACGTTCACTGCATATTGGGCCACATGTGTACCACGAGGTAAATTGCCCACTTACGTGCCGGTATCAATGCATAACATTTTATCTATTTTGCGATGTTTTTGCTAAATAATTGTTATCATGCAAGGTAAAATGTTATTACGCAATTGTATTCTTCATATTCATTAGGACAAATTAAAATTCATTCGAGCTGTAAAATCGATTTTCCTATTCTGCTACTCACAACTTAACCAAACCAACCATTAACAACTGCGGAAACGCAGTGAACGTGTTAACAAGTTTTAGCAATGACGTATTGTACCTTAAAGGTAAATCTGAAGGATTTGACAGTTCTCGATTTTTCACTTTTTGGTGCCTAAGCCTAATGAATTGAATCAAAATAAACAAGTTTTCTTCTATGCACTTTCCGTCTGAAATGATTATATTATGAGTTATAGGGATAGGTTTAGTTTTGTCTTTCATGACGAATGCACTCGAATAAACAGCTACTCATTGATTTTTAAATTTTTGTTGCTTAAATCATGGTAATAACATCAAAATAAACAACTTTTCTTCTTTACACTTTTCTTGTCAAATGAGTATTTAACGAGGTATAGCGGTAGGTTTGGTTTCGTCTTTGATGACGATCGCGCTGGAAGCGGAGTGCATTGCAGTGTTGCTGTCCGACATGCTTCTTGAATTACTTGCCTCTTCGAACAATGGAGTTGCGGTAGCCTAAGTCATTTGCCCTATAACTAATAAAATACTCATTTCAGACAGAAAACGCATAGAAAAAACTTGTTTATTTCAATCTAATTAACTATGCTTAGGCATCAAAATTTACAAAATTGATAACAGTCATATCCTTCAGATTTATCAACTTAAATAATCTAACTTAATCTAACCCAAGCTAATCTAACATAACGAACAATCTTTGGCGTGCATTAGAACCAGCAAAACAGATATTCTATCAAAGCGCTACAATTTTTCCAGCCTAAATGACTAGAATTAAGGTAATTGACCTATTGCTATACTATTTCACTATAACTTGTTAAAAACTAATTTGCAACAAAAGGTGCATAGAATAAAAGTTGTTCATTTTGATATAATTAACATTATGCAAGCAAAAAAAATTTAAAATCAATTAGTTTGTTGTCCTCAACAAATACCCAGAAAACGTTACAAAGCAGTCTTCAACTCAATTTACTGTTCCAGAAATAGTGTGAAAAGATAAGCAGGACTTGTTATGACGAACAAACTCTTATAGAGGCATGTAGGACAAGCATTAATTACTTCTCTGACTTTATCCTCAGCAACCATTCGATTCCATTGCACTGATTGCAGCTTATTAGAATGTACAGTTATAGTGGTCTAACGGTTTAAAGCGCGTACCTCTCACCGAAAGGGTTACTGGGTCAAATTAAGGCAATGCCAGCTTGGGGTTCTCATTTTGAAAAGGGAGGACAGACCAAACAAACAAACAAACAAAACAAACATCGGCATCTTTGGGATGCTTTATTTCCAATCAAGCCTGATACAAATGATCTTAAGCATTGGTTTTTCAAATGTAAATAAAAGAGCAAAGAAAGTCGCTTTTAAATTCAACATTGTTATTATTACAGTCTAATACTAAAAGAAGAACGTTTCGACCTGTTAGGTCATTTTCAACTTCTGTCGATAGAAAATCACAAAATCCAATAAAATTTCAAGTAAAATTGCAGACAATGAGAAAAAATGAAAATAAAACACGTCATACTAAAAAACAACAAATACAACCTAAACTAGCTGAAGGGGGAATGCAGACTGACTATCATTCAAAACCGGTTTTTCAGTTAAAATATACAAAGATTCTAAAATACGAAGTTTAATAATACCAGATGTGGATGCAATTATTTTAAAATTGTTTAAGCGAACTGGAAGATTGCATTTCTCTGCATGAGAACGGATGGCAGAATGAGATGGCGTAGAGAGAAGGAGGCCTGTTCTAAAACTCCTACCAGCATGCTCAGCAACGCGAATACTAAGGGCCCGTTTTGTTGAGCCCACGTACTCAGACGCACAACGTGCGCAACAATATTTGTAGATAACAGATGAGAGAGCATGCCTTTGAGAGTTTTATCCTTATAATTGAAATATGACCCTATTTTGAACGTATTGACCAATACAATTTTGAAATCTATATGCATGAAATGTTTAGATAATAGTAAATGCAATTCCTTTTTCAGTTTTTCCGATTTGTACCCAAAATACGGTAATGTCAGGTAAAACGGCTTTTTATTGACTAAGCATGAATTTGGCTTGCTTTAAAATTTATTATTCAAGAAATTTCTAATAGCTGAATCAATGAGTTGGCAGGGAAAACCGTTGCATCTAAAAAAACATTTCAAAATATCAAATTCTTTATGAAGAGAGGAAAATGATGAACATATACTATATGCCCTGGAAAGTAAAGTCTTGATGCTGTTCATTTTGAATCTGAAAGTGCAAAAACTAAAAAAAAACTGATCCCAAGCCCTGTGAAAGTAGGTTTACGAAAGACTGAACTGTGAAATCTGCCATTGTTGCGAGTAATAAGGGCATCCAGGAATGGAAGACGACCGTTTACTTCAGTCTCCATGGTACATTTTATATTAGGGTGTTGGGCATTCATGTAGTCTAAAAAAAGGTTGCAATGAGAACTGCTCTTGGGGCATATTGGGTTATTACTGACCATTCTATCTGACTGGCTCATTCCAGTCACTGTCTCTTACTCCAGGCACGCACAAGAAACATTTTCATAGCTTCAATGATACTCATATTACACTCCTGATCCAGCAAGACAGCTCATACCGCAATCATCTTCAGCATATCTGGCATACCACTCATTCTCTCCATACTGCTCAAGCACCACATTCATAAAACTTTCTCTCTCTTGCTCATACTTACTACATTCCAGCACAAAATGCTCAATTGTTTCCTCCACTCCACTAATACACTGCCGACA
Source organism: Morinoia aosen (assembly GCA_030386875.1). Lineage (NCBI taxonomy): Eukaryota > Metazoa > Arthropoda > Malacostraca > Amphipoda > Talitridae > Morinoia > Morinoia aosen. The sequence goes on from CM059574.1 coordinate 41,018,146, forward strand.
TAATCTGTTATTCTCATTCCACCTCCATGTACGTCTGTTCACACTCAATGACTTACATCTCACAGCAAACAAGAGTTGACTTCCAAAACTACCATCATAGAACATCTCAAACTTAGGTGCTTCTTTTTTCATATATCAGTCAAGTGTAGGCTTCCGCACCATGCTAAGCCTCCACTTATTCAATCCATACTCTTTTGTTTGCCTCTCAATCTCTTTCTTCCACCTCTTGCAGTCCCACTCAGGCCCTACACCTCCAGGATTTATTAAACTCCAGTCATCCACAGGTCTCCCAATTCTAACATGAATAATCTTTTGCATACTAAGCTTCCTTGCATGCCCCCAACACACTTTCTCCCAATAGCTTACACTCAGATTCCATTCAAAAATTTGCTTTACCCATCTGCTATTCTGCATTCTTCCAATTCTCACCTTTTAATTCAGCGCCGCTTTCATCATTCTTTCTGAAAATAGGCTCCACCCAAGGTCACCTCTAATGGCTTCTGTAGCTGTCCATTTTGGAGCACCCAATGCTAACCGTCCTACCTTATTTTGTATTACATCCAGCTTTTCAAGATCACTTCCATTCCAGGCAAGAGCACTCATACCATACATGACACTAGGTACAGCAACATACTTCCACATTCCTCTCACACATTCATACTTGTTTGCTCTGTATCTGGCCACGCTACTTAATCGTCCACTCCACTGCATAGCTTTTGCCACTTTCTCACCCTTAGTTCCAGTGCATCCATCTTCACTTATCATACAACCTAGATATTTTTATTCTTTTGTTCTACCTATTCTGATTTCTCCAATATTCCACAGTCTGTCTCTATCAGTCTCATCACTATTTATAACCATAACCTTGCTTTTGTCGGCACCGAAGTTCATCTTGAAATCTGTACTAGGTATATCCGTTCACAATGTCAAGCATCCTTTGCAGTTCTTGTCCACATCCACTAACCACAACCACATCATCAGCATACAACAAACAGCTCAGTCTCTCATTACCAACTTTCAGTCCTAAGCCACTCCTTCTCAGTCGAACTGTTAATTCTTCTGTGTACAACCCAAACAACAGGGGAGACAGAGTACAGCCCTGTCTCACTCTTCTAACACTCCTCACTTGCCCTGTTTCCAAATTTCCTAACCTGTATATAGCGCTTGTGTTCTCATACAGACTTTGTACAATTTTTACTATTTTTCTGCTAAACCCAACTTTTCTCAAAACTTCAAAGAGCCTAACCCGATCCACTCTGTCATACGCTTTTTCAATATCCAGGAATGCTAAATACACCTTCTAATCATCCTTCCTCATTTGCTCAATTATTTCACTCACTACAAACAGATTATCTTCCCCACGTCTATCCTGCTTAAAACCATTCTGTTCTTCACCTAGGACTCCTAAATCCTCAACTAAATTTTTCATTCTCTCATTCAAAATACCACAAAATATCTTACATACAGTGTCACCCAGTGCAATTGGTCTGTAATTTTTAAGTTCTTTCATACTCTTATGTCCACCCTTATGCAACAAAACTATATTACACTTGTTCTATTCATCTGGTACTTTTTCACTCTTCCATATCTCATCAAATAAACATTTCAACATACTGACCACACTCTCTCCTCCACTTTTATAGAACTCATATGGGATCTTATCAGGGCCACATGCCTTCCCATTTTTCATTTTCTTCAAAAAACTTACAATCTCTTCACAAGTGATTTCGTCTTCCATTTGCAGTTCACGTTCATCAATCAGAAAATTTATGGGTGCATCATCTGTAACCTGCTCATTCATTCCACCAATGTCCTCCTAGTATTCTTCAACTGCTTTCACCATTTGCATCCTATCTTGCACACTGCAACCATTAACTACTAATTCATCAACTTGAACTTCACTATTTCTATCATTACCTTGTATAAACTTATACCAATCTTTTATTCCATCCGGACCTTTCTTTCTTAGATTTTCAACTTGGTGTCTCTCCTCTTTAACTCTAGCCTCATTAATCATTCTCCTTACATTCTTCTGCTCGTCCTTGTACTCATTCCATGCACTCTGCCATTCATCCTCAGTAATTCTGTTTCTTTCATAAATTTTCCTCATATTGCGTTGTTTCTTATTCAAAGTCTTTCTTCTCATTCGTTCTTCCTTTATCTCACTTGTAAACCACCTGGCATTCCCTGTTCCTTTCCTACATTTTATTCTACCAATCTTTGTGCTTTCCCTTATACCCAACGGGGAAAATCGCCGCGCCAGCGCCGGGATTACCGGAATTACCGCAATTCCTTACTCAGGTGGGTCCAGGCTCTACCGATGTAACCGTTTGAACTTGAAGGCCAACAGTGTCGGGGCCTTTGTAACCGTCATTGGGTAGTTGTGTTAGTTATAAACTTATAAGGCATCAGAAAAACCAGTGTACACGATTATATTCATCAGGCTTGATTGAAATAAAATATTTAACTCGTCAATACTCAGTTATTCGTCATGAAACTTAGCAGCGTCGCTCAGGTCACCGACTGTGCATTCCTACTCTTATTCAAGAGAGCGTCGCTCTTTAATTTACACATTAGCTTCTATTTTCGTTCTATAGGCTATAGACCAGAAAACACATCTGTTTCAAGAGATTTTGTGTCGTTGCGTTATTTTCTTCAAAAATTTCTACAATAGAGGCATTTAAATGATTTAAATTTTCACGGTTTGTTGATGCACTTTGCGGATCAGGTGAATTTATTTAGACGGATTGCATTTATTCTGGTTTTTATCTTCCATCCGAAATAACACATATTTTACATATATGGTTTTCAACTGCCGCATTCTTGAATTATATAAAGCACCGACTTTTATTTCCAGTTGAGCCAGTTCTAATATTGAGCTATTCGGTTGAGTCGGGAATTACTGTTAGTTCTCTAACCCTAAATGAAAGAAAGACCGAGCTTGTTTCATAAAATCATGAGATCTATAACATTTCACATGAAAGGTGAAGGCTCTCCATACTCGAAAAAGACATTGATAATTCTCATATCTTTCAATGATGTGATGATCGTTCTTTTTACCCCAAATTTAAAAACAAATTTCCTCGTTGCCTATTTATAATGAAATGTCTCATAAATAAAATGCAATATGCCAGCAAATATCTTGATTTTACACAAAAACTTATGTCTAAAAAGACCATCAAGTTTGTCGCAAATCCAGCCATTGCTCATTACTAAAGTCCTGCAAGTCACTCCATATCTTGCATAATAAAGGACAAAGGCTTTGTCACATTAACACAAGCCTAAATAGTAAAACGCTAATAATTTATGACAGAGCGAGGCAATGGTGGGAGTGCTTCACTTTTCCTGGCGACTAACATCTTGAACATCAATAATTTGTTCATCTTGTTTCTTGATCGAATCCAAACCCCTATCTACGGATTCGAGCAAAATGAGGTGCAAGCCGCGACTGGCTGGCCATCTCAGACAACGATAAGATTTGGTCGCGAGCGCATGCTCCTATGTGCGCTCTGACCTGTTCCGACCCCTGCATCCGGGGCCTTTTGCCCTAGACAGCCGGCTTAATTGAAGAGGTGTTCGCCTGCAACATTATCTTCGAAGATTTGCAGGTGAGCCTCCTATATTTTGTTTCCTTTGTCATAAAAAAGCGTTTTTACTTGCAGTGTACCCTGACCTCCTTAAGGCCAGTTGGTAAGGCTATGTCTTTTGGGCCAGTTAATTCTGGAAGTTTCGCCGTAATGTCGGACGGCGGGACAAGTTACTTTGCCAAAGCATTGACATATCCTCAAAGTATTTTTGCTCCTATTAAAACATTTATTAATGCGGCGTAATTCATTTTATGTAACAATTTTCTGGAACATCCTTTCTTTTTCTCTTTATTTTTAATTTCCTGTAATATAGTATAAAATTTAAGTTACTAGTTAGAGACATCTTTGTAACAACATTCTTGCGGATCATCGGCCACCCCAGTTCCCCTCTAGACTTGGTATCGTCAACAGTAAAACAACAAAACAAAATCATTTTGAACAAAAATCATTTCTTTACGATAAACAATACGGTTTTCGCTCTAAAAAATCAACAACACAGGCTATATTAAATCATTTACAATTCCTCTATTCTAATATAGATGAAGGAAAGCCTGTCTTCTCTGTATTTCTTGACTTTCGAAAAGCATTCGATTGTGTGGACCATAAAATACTACTCTCGAAACTACACTGTTTTGGCATTCGAGGGATTGCCCATGATTGGTTCAGATCATACCTAACAAATCGGAAGCAATACGTTGTCATTGACGACGCAAAATCAGACCCACAGACAATTAGCCATGGAGTTCCACAAGGATCTGTTCTCGGGCCTCTCTTGTTTCTGATTTTTATCAATGATATTGTAAAATCTACATCATTCTTCAAATTCATACTTTTTGCCGATGACAGTACGCTTTCTGCGGTCCTTCCGAACCAAAATCCTGCTATGATTGTGGAGAGTATAAATACTGAACTTCACAAGGTTTCATCGTGGCTCAAAGCTAATAAAATAAGCCTAAATATCGATAAAACAAATTATATTACTTTCTCATACAAGAAAGATGTATCTCTCCCATGCATTAAAATTGGCGAAGGTGAAATCGAAGAAACCAACTCATGTAAGTTTCTGGGCATCATAATAGATAAACATCTGACCTTCAAAGAGCACATCACTCATATTAGTTCTAAATTATCAAAATCCATCGGAATCCTAAATAAAGTTAAAAATTTTCTGCCTGAAACAGCTTTACAAATGCTCTACCGAACGCTCATTTCTCCATACTTGCAATACGGAATAGAAGCATGGCACGGAACTGATAAAAATAAAACCAACAAAATTTTTACTCTGCAGAAAAGGGCTGTCAGAGCGGTAAAGAACCTAGAATATAATGCTCACACAAATGATTCTTTCAAAAATTTACAAATACTTAAACTTTCGGATCTCTACAAAATCTCCATCTGTAATTTCATTTACAAAACATTAAGAAATGATGGCGACAATAGCCTAAGACAATTATTGACTGCGCAAACTGGTCATCACGACCATTTAACCCGAAATAGAAGTAAATTCATGCTTCCTTATTATTCAAAGGCCAGGTCGCAACACAGTATTCTCTTCGTTGGAACCAAAACTTGGAACTCTATACCTGCAGAGATCCGTGAATGTAATTCGTACAAAGTATTCAAAAGACATCTTGAGTCTCACTTCCTATCAGAATACTAGTCGTGTAAGATCACCGTGTCGAAATCTTGCCTCCTACATGTAACTAATGATAATGTCATAATGTAACTTGCCTTGTGTACCATAACCAATCTTCTCTCTGCTCTTGAATCGTTTTATCGAACATACTGTTAAATATAGCCGACTTGACCTATATTGTAAAATACAGCATAAAATATCGAGTTAATTATCTCAATGATCAGTCTAATGCGAAACTAGGTTAAGTGAACTAGGTTAAACTTTTGTACACCCTAGAATAGCGTGATGGTAGGATGCCCTAGAAGTCGTTGAACTTATTCGGGCCCACAGGTAGCTATACTCAAATTTGACCATTGTACTAGACTTAAGTAAAATTCTACCTCTGTATCACCTGTGGTAAATAAATTGTTTAAATTGTTTAAATTGTTTAAATTGTTTAAATTGTAAATGTCGGCCAAGTGTGTTCCTAGCTTAGATGAAAGCTAAGTACTTCTACTCTTTCAAACTACAACTAACTCATTCTATCTATAATGTGTTCTAATGCTCTTGTTCCGGTCTTTTTTTTTGCTCTATAGACCCGCTCGCGGTCGGACGTGCGGGAAAAATGGTGCAGTAATTGTTTAAAATGCAAGGGGGAAAAATTCTGACCATGCATAAAAATCCCACTATCAGTGAATGTGTTTGCTACCCGTTAAACAGCAAAAGAGAATAAATAACTGTTTTCTTATTCTGCTTCAATCAGTGCAATTTAAATGTGAAGCTAATCAAGCAGTACTGGCAAAAAGTGTAAAATGGTGTGCTGGCCCAGTCTCGAACGATAGGCCTATCTGAAGTGTCATTCCCTCATCAGTCTTCCCTCACCGAGCTCGTATCCGAACTCAGAGCGCCACTGAGCGTAACCAACCTCCATTATGAAGACATTGTTCACAGCCAACACCCCCCCCCCCCCCCCCCCCGTTGCTAGCCTTCTTCCTCCAGCATTAAAGGGCAACCCTATCTTCTCTCAGCGGTAAGCTTCAATACCTCGATGAACGGCTTGGATTTACCTCAATTTTCATAAAATACTTACAGAGCGAGGTACAATTTAGCGAATTAGTATCAGCGATAAATATACAAAAACTATGTCGTTTTCAGAATCCAGTTATAGCTTGGCAGATACAACGCTCAGGTAGGTAGTTAATTTACACAAAAACGTTCAAACTTCGATCTTAGAGGGTTGTGAAAGGTGTGCCATGTAAATTGTGTTCAGCGAAAATACTGTAATGAGTTGAAAAACGCGTCCATGCTTGGTATCCTTGTATGAGAACTATCTAAACATATTTATAGTCTGGATCAGAGTTGGAATAAGCATTGTGTAGTTTGCAGCGTTGGGCCCGCAACTTTTAAAATGTTGCGGCGCAACAGCAACCACAACCCCACGAAAAAAAATTGCGACGCAACCGCAACAGCAACTTCGAAAAACTCATGTTGCGATCGCAACCGCAACTTTTTATTCATTAAATATAAGTTCAATTGAATATTATTCAATTTATTTTACGTATATGTTGCTATGAATTAAAAATTAATATATTCAAAATAGTGCATTATTTTACTGAAAAATTAACAGATCGAGTAAATGTGTGGACTAGAATTGAATGAAATATCAAGATACTGAAAGAAACATTTCATTTGTAAATACGAGTATAGCATGAACAATAAAACGAATTCCATTTTCTAATAATAATATCGAAAAGGTACCTAGCAAGTAGCTATATTTTCATAGGAATTCCGTATATATATAGCAAAAAATTAGAAACATAAAAATGCAGAACACTTGTACAGCCTATATGACGCATAAAGAAAAACCATGTGTCAGGCTTTTGTCAGAGATGCCGACTAGTGCCTTGTAATTTAACGGGAGGGAAAATATTTCTCTCGCAAATAATTGAACTCGAGTATCACAGATACTTGCGAAATATCCGTGTATATATATATATATATATCCGTCTCAGATTTCAAAATTTCAACAGCTTGAATTCATTTTCGGCTCAACTTTCGACGTCTGTATTACCAGCGCGAAAAGCTCCATAGCTTGAATTTCATTTTGACTCTTAACTTTCGAAGCCTGTCTTATCAGCGTGAAAAGCTCCTCAGCTTGATTTTGTCTCGACACAAATTCGGAAGCTTAAAAAACGGCTCAAATCTTCAACCCTTGTAACCAGCTCGGACTCCGAAAATTATCGAATAATATTCGCTACTTGAAAACTGTGGGCTATCCCCAACTCAATAAAATTAAGTCAGCAGTCAAAATTAAGTCAAAATCAACGTTGCCTTTCAAAAATGTTAACATTTCAGAATGTTTGTCTGAAAGCCGAGTACGTCGTGGTCTCAAAGTATCTTTGCCTAAGGAGAGCAGTCATTCGACCGCAGCGCTCGATGGTATTGGCGCGTTAGATCGGATGAACGAAGCGACAAATTCACTTGAAGGAAACGTCGCTCTGAGAACATCAGGGTGCCTAGTTCTGTTGATTACTGCCTGTTTCAGCCAATCATTGACTTGTTTCAACGAACTTTTCTTTGTTTTTTCCTTATCATCCGATATCATTGCAACGTTGAAGAAGTCATCTTCGTCATCTATATGTCCTCGGCTGAAATACCATTTTCCGATCTGTGTTTTAAGATAGGCGATTAGTTTTTGTTATTACTTCCACTCTTTGTGCTTCGTTTAGCATTTTAGCTTCAAATGTGGATGCAGAGAGGACGCCAAGATAAAATCGTCGTTGTGAAGTACATTGGCAAATCGCAACATCTAGCTATGTAGATTTGCCGTATAACACATAATTTTACACTTACAACTCACATCATTCCTAATAACATATGTTATATAACAAGTTACATTAAGTATACTTATATACTGTAAGCAAAGTATGTGTATCACTGTATTGCCTAATGCTAATAATAAACAGTTGCCAAATGGGTTGTTCCTTGTACGGTTTAGTTTCAAACGAGAATGAAACGGGTATTAAACTTTATTGAATTTATTTTAAAAATTAAATAACCATCGGGATGTTGTGGTTGCGAGTTGCGGCCTGACGCGTCGAAAATTGTTGCGATCGTAACAGATTCGCAACTTTGCAAAAGTTGTTGCCACGCAACCGTAACCGCAACAGAAAAAGTTGCGGCGCAACTGCCCAACACTGGTAGCTTTGTGCTCGTAAAAGTGGTAAAATTATAAGGTCTTCATTATCTGGCCGTCTTTTGCCCTTATATTGGCCAAGTCCGAGATTTGCTAAACATCCGTAGTCCGAGTTAGAGTATTATTATGATTCTATAAACACACATCATAGTATTGTTCGCTGGTCAAATGGCAACGTACGATGAAGTGTGTGCATATCACATGTGACGCTAAAACAACTTTGTGGAATGAAACAATGTGAATTCATGTCGGCAACCTGTAACCACCACTAAATTAGCTCACTGAAGTGAAATAATACACATTTATATGTAAAACTCATGTACTTTATACTTCAACATTCAATTTGTTATGGTTATAATTCAATATATTAACGTGAAGATGAGCGACAGGTACCACGAGTTATTAGAATCGATAAGTTCAGAAGTTCCATTTTCCTTAACACATCCAAGACAAAGATTGATAACTTTACTCTAATCATTTTTACAATATGATTGTACAGATTTAAATCACCCAGGTATATAAGCGGTTCACAATGTTTCAATGTTGAATAAATGAAGTTCAACTTCCTGACAGTACTTTTGAAAAGCAGTACTCCCTACAGATTATCATTGTCTTTCGTTCGCAAATTTTCCATTGATAAATAATTTAAAATCAACATGTATATGAACAATCGCGATAATTTGATACAATTCTGCATCTTTCATTTCCTAGCATTTAGTGGTACGTAAATTGATGTTAAATTAAAAGACATTTTAGCACAAATAGTTTGCATCTGCCTTCGTAAATTCCAGCGTAAGAAGCACTCTTTGAAAAATACTAACACCTTGACCACCCAGTTTTCCCAAGTTCAAATACCGCTATTTAGGAATTAACATTTTTAGATTAATTCTAAAGGACTCTATAAGGCTCAAGCTTTGCGAACAACAAAGAGGTAAGCAAAGCTTTGATAAATCTAACAGTAAAATTACGTTCCGCTAAATAAAACTGCTTTATCTAAGTAGCAATATTCACCCACACGATTCATTCTCTCAGCAGGAACATTGGATCACTTGATTCGTCCGCCAAGCTGTATATACAAGCCATGTAAAGTACAACGAGCACGCATCTGATGGGGAAATCACAGGGGCTTATGATGCTACTCAGGCAGGCTTAGTCCTAAACCTCGACAACATTCAAATGAAATTTCGGGAGCAACCGCATTGCCTTTGATCAGCTGCTACCTAGCGCAAGCTCCGACCATTTAGAGCTTCGTCCCCAGGTTGCTTACGCTCAATTTCATTTATCACGTAGACAATTGAATATTGAAATGTATTCAAAGAGCTCCCAGTACAATAGATAAATGTCACTGAATTAAGAAAAATTAATGTTCTAGTTATTACTCCAGGATTGGGAGGCATAAGAAGGCATATTATTGCTAGAGAGGTGCCGATCTACAACTCTTGACGCTCCGTAATAAAAATTACTGCGTGAATAAACAAACAGCTATGATGAGTGATAGAAGAATCCAAGATAGTAACGTAAACTGTATCACAGGATGAAAATATTTCGAATTCAGCTAAAATTTTAACTTTTCTGGAAAGCCATCAGACAAAGTTCACAAAACACGCCGTGTGAAATTGACGCAGTAATTTTACGAAGGAACAGGAATGCCACGCCCTATGGCTGGGAGGGAAACTCTTACCGGTGTTTCAGGGATGATCTCCATATTCAGGAATGCAGCAAACTTTCCTTATGAAAAGTAATCAAGTTCAAGTTTTTCAATGCACAGATTCGTCCTATAAATAAATACGGCTAGGCAGACGGGATCATATAGTCTTTTGAAGGTGATCCTGCTCTCCTCTATTTCCATAAAAACCCAACTCAGGTCATGTAAAGATATTCAAGAAAGTAATGCGCCGAATTCACCAACATGAAGATGATAAAACCACCAAAATGTTAAACGACGGAAGCAAGAATAAAGCTTAGCATGTTGAAGCCTTCACTCCTGATCAAAAATTTCCACATAAGATGCAGCCAAAATATTTAGCCATTTGCAAGAAATGTAGCATTTGGTTTGATTACTAAATGTGAGCACATCTTGGCGGATACACTCGGAAGCGAGCCATGGCTTTATTACCTCGGCGATCGCAAGACCCGCATTAAAACCTGAAAGAAATGGAACACAGAATAAAAATTGGCACCTTTACTCGATTTTGCACAGATCCCTTAAGCTAAGAGAATTCATAAAAACGTACTCGAAGAAATTTACAGATTCATTGAGCATGCATAATAAAAAACTTTCTACGTTTGCATATGAACAAGAGGTATAAACACACCAACCTTTTGCTGCCAAGCGCAAAGATAAATGTAGAACTTATGACACGTTTTACTCGTACTAGCGGACGCTCAGTAATCTACAGGCTTTAGTGCCGAACTCAATGCTACCGACTTAGGCAATATCGAAATTTTACCTTAAAAAGCAGTGCAGACGATAGTAGGAAGCCCAAGATGCACAAAAAGACAAGAAGCAATACTACACGTCCAATACGAAGAACAAGCCAATATCAAGCGGAAGATTTAGGCTGCCATTTTACCATAAATGGTTAACATAAATTAAGTACAGTAAGAAATTTATGAATAAAAGCAAAACGGAGTTGTTACGAGCCGAGAAATTTTAGCAATACCCAGCGCATACTTGATGATGCACGCAGAATGGCAGGCTCAAAACTACAATCATTAGGCTTCGCTAGAAGGTGAAGTAGCACTCGCTTCAGCTAATCGCTTCTAAAACCCAAAAAATTGACCCGCAAAAACACTTACGCTCCAGCAGTGAAGAATCTTGCCTAGCCAAAAAAAGTCTAACAAATCTCTTCTACGACTACATAATTAAAATATAACAATTCTGATTTCAAAATAAGGAAAACTTTGACGTTGCTCCAAGAAGAGTAGATGGAAGCTAGAATTGTTGCGCGATTGCTTCATTTCAAACGAAAGAATGTGATGCTCTTCAATGCTGAAGCTCTGAGGAGGATGCATCGTGAGGGCAGTGTACAGTCCGGCAGGACGGAGAAACTTTAGTACCTGCGATGAAGAGAACAATAATACTTTTGACCAAGGAACCTTCACACTTGCCACGAAGAAACGACACACCACGAATAACACACAAACGTGCACATACTACGAGTACTGGCGCATTCCAAGAAAATTGAACTATTACTGGGCACATAAACTTTAATTTTATTAAAAAAAAACATCGGTACTGATAGTGCAGTATGTGATGTGAGCAGTCAATAGTTTTCACCATTTCAAAACTTGATGCAAATGTGACAAAAAACTAATGAACCCAGCTTTTATAGTCTATATGAGAGCTCATATCTCCATTGTAAACTGTAATGCTTGTGAATATTATCAGAAAATTTCATTTAATTGTAAGATTAAATCCTGAATGCGTCAGCCAGCTCGACACGCGCATTGTGCTCTCAGGCCACACTGGAACACTCCCTGCCCACACACAGTGATGCAAAAAAAATGATAATTTCACTTAAACGCAAGCTTCTTTGCCACAAAGAAAAAAAAGGCTACGTGAAGGCGTGAGAAAATATTGCTTGGAACAGAAAATGCAAAGACACAAATAAATTTCATAGTCAGCACTAACCATGCTGGTTTCACTGTATTAGAAGGCACGCAAGAGATCAACGAAGATAGCGAATAATAAAAAAATAAATAAAAAATGAACAGGCAATAATAGTTTTTGGAAAAGATTGATAGAAACAACTTGCTAAAAAGAGTTGAGATTACATAATTTTTGATAAAACAAAGTTTCACACTTTAATAAAAGGCTTTCATTGTCATTGTAATAAGAATAAATCCCAATCTAGAAAATGAACAGCATTGCTACATGATTTGAATATTCTGGATAATAGTTCAGGTTCCATCGTAAAGAATATTATAGGAAAACATATTAATGATTACGTTAAGCACTCATTTTTGCAAAACAACACTACCCTACTCCAGAACGAGATCACATTTATTTAACACACGAACGATTAATTTAGTCTATTCAATTCTCAATCTCATCCCAACACAAGAGTAGAAAGGAATTTAGCCATATACCCAATTGCTAATGGAGAAATACGCTCACAATTTCTACCAAACTCGTATAAAATGGAAGTCGCACAAAACTGACATGGTGCTTTTGAATGATCTTAGGACCTAACAAGACTATGAGATGCCTTGTTTGACGAAAATTTATGAATTCAACGTGAAATGAATGAAAATGATGTTGCAGGTCGCGTGGGTGATACTATCAAAAATTAAGCAGAAAATTCAGAGAAAAGCAATGAAAAACATTGAAATTTATTCATAAAAACTGTACGTAGAAAAAGCAACAGAATAGATTTACTACTATTATTACCAAAGGTGCATCGCAAACCTTTCAGAGTAAAAATTCATCCAGAAAGGTCGTGGGACAAACGATGACAAAAAGAGCTGATAATTAAGTCGTGAATAATGAAAAGTCCGATTTTGCTTTTCTTTCTCTCGTAAAAAAAATCGGGCGCTACATCTTACCGGATCTGATAGCAGTAAGTTACATCTTACAAAATGAAATAATAATTTCGGCCAAGAAATGATGGAAAGAAAAAAACAATCAAGCTCATAACGGGGGAAGAAATAATTCACTATTGGACAGAATTTCTTCAAAATTTCTACTCCGTTGACGGCGTTATTTTCTAATTACTTTTACCTTGGAAATAAAAAAAGTCTTATTCTCCTTAAGCTTTGTGCGATCGATTTTTTTTAAAATTGACATCCCTACACCCAATATTATGGTAAAGATGTGGACTTGCGTTTCAATTTCAGAGATGCCGCGTAAAAAATTACTTCTCTCAAATAAAATCAAATTATATTCAACGACTAGTTCAGATTGCTTTGTCTTTGTATTTAAAATGTAAAACTAAGTTTACACACTAGAGCTTGTTAAGGAAAAACGAGCGTATCAGATCACAAAACGTATCTGCTTACCCTATCATATTCTTTTCCTCAAAATGACACTACCTTAGTCACTGTGCTACCAAAAACTATCTTAATCCTAAGTTTGAAGGTAATCTTTGTCTTTTTCGTATTCTCTTGGCTCAGCAGTAATTGAAATACAATACAAATGCTACCATACAACAAAAATTGCACTACGACATATAAATAATGACCACAAATGAACATCAAATTTCAATGTGGTGCGCAACTCACGAAAGCCTACTTTCCCCAACTACATCAAGACATGAAGCGCAGCAAACTCAATCACGGGAGTAAAACTAGCCATCAACTCACCGGTAATAGTTAGGCTTGAACGGCCCTGCTTTGCTGAGACCGAGGTACTTGGCCTGGTCGTCGCTGAGCTCGGAGAGGTGTGCGTCGAACATGGGCAGGTGGAGACTCGCTACGTACTCGTCCATCTTCTTGGGCAGCAAGTACACGTCACTCTTGTAGCGGTTTGGGGGCGCGTTGAACAGCTCGATCAACGCCAGAGCCTGCTCAAATTTACTTTCGTATAAACTATCTTAAAATGTCGGTAAAAACCAAGTACCTCAATAAAAAATGTAGCCACTACCTTAAAATGTCGGTAGAAACTAAGCACCTCAGCAAAAAATGTAGCCACTACCATAAAATGTCGGCGCAAACTAAGTACCTCAACAAAAAGTGTAGCCTTCAATAATATAGTTAGGCTTAAGATATGTAACGTATGGAATTGAACGAACATAATTTGTAGCCATATCATAAATAGGTACCCAGATCTTCGATCCACAGTCTCAGAAAAAGGACGACAATTGAATTCCAGCCTACTTGTGCTATAATTTCAGAAACTTTCTTTGTAGCAAACCAATATTAACTAAATAAAATTCAAAATCAGTGATTAGATGTGAGTAATTGCCTAAAAACGTGTGCGGTAGCAATTGCCGTTAGGCATTGCCTGACGAGCTACGTGTACGTCATCATTTCATAAAATTCAAAATGATATCAAAATCTTTTGAAGCGTATGATGAAATCGTTCGTGGTAAGAACATTCACATCTTGCAAAAGTTGAGACACTATAAATGTAATGCGCTATAAGTGAAAATATACCAAGTCTTATATACACCATATTTCAAAACATCACTTTTTATACAAAAGTTGAAACTTTTGCACAGACTTAAACAAACTCTCATTCACCAGATAGTTCACAGACTTTCCTTTCGGCGAAGCCTTCACGTTTCTCGCTCCTTTTAATAACTGCGTTTTTTCTTCCCCTGCTAAATGGTGCACGCTCAACTTCTGAACGCGTTCCTAATGAAATTAAAAATGAAATGTTTTCTGAAATGAAGCGTTCAGTAAACTCTTCTGAATTGATCGGTTTCTGTACCCATTTTTTTTCAATTGATAATACTACCTGTGATTCCGTTATTATTTCATATTATATATGTAATACCATTTTTTGCCGTTTTATTAGCTTTAAATATTAAATAATGTATCGAGAAAATTCAAGTTGGAAGCGATTAAGTTACACGTTTTAAATAGCTTAGTACCTCTTATGTTTGATTCATGCTACAATTTCCATTAGCGATAGGAGTAAAAAAATGGAACAGAAATTATAAGGGAAAAACTAAAGACTACTGAGATACTTAAAACTAAAAAACAAAAATGCTATAGAAGATAAAACATACAGAAATTGAACATAAAAAAGCAACACAAAAGCATATTGGAGACAAATAAGTGAACGCAGCGTATTACAAACCAGTGAAGAATACAAATTGAAGAACTACAAGTAAACAAGGCACAGTGGGGAAAACAGGCAAACAAGATATAAAGGTGAAACAGAAGAACATGAGGATGAGCTGTAAGGACCTGAGTGCAGGAGGTGATGGAGACGTTGATGGAAGGCACGGAGGAGAGCGAGAGGTTCACCAGTCTGCCCTCTGCCAGCAGGATGATGCGCTTGCCGTCAGGCCAGATGATGTGGTCGACCTGCGACCTCACCTTCTCCCATGTCAGCTCGGGGGTGCGCAGCGAGTTCTGTTCCCGGGTGTATCAACGACAAACAAGTTAATTGGTGTTCTCAAATAGAAATTCGAGTACAGGGTCTGCTACTTGCAGGCATGATATTATACTGGTGTAGCTTATTACTTATCGGAAGACTTTATTAC
Source organism: Morinoia aosen (assembly GCA_030386875.1). Lineage (NCBI taxonomy): Eukaryota > Metazoa > Arthropoda > Malacostraca > Amphipoda > Talitridae > Morinoia > Morinoia aosen. The sequence continues at coordinate 41,033,698 of CM059574.1, forward strand.
ATGAGCTCTATTAGATATGAGCTGTGGTTTAAACACGCGTTGTAAAAACGGATTGTTCAGCTGAATGTGACGGTTTTCTCTCAATAAATATGCGTACCGCTGAGCACTGCTGTCATCTCTGGTCTTGAGAGAAATCTCCTGCATCAAAGAAAAGTCTGCAGATCATTCTATTGCCCAAATAAGCACTTTCATGAAACATTCTAAGCAGGAGAATTCTATGTAGAATAGTGGCAAAGGGGCCAATGGTGAAAACTGAATCATGATACAGTTGGCCGAAACGATCTAAGCTCCGTAACCTAATATTCTAAAAGGAATAAAGGAGAAAGAAATTCTCAAAACTAACAGAAAATAAGTACGACGCCTGATAGAGATTTTCCATTTGATGGTAAAATCGATTTAAAATTATTACATGGAAGGAAAAATTTACGGGAAAAAATACTTTACAAATACAGGTCTGGAAATTTTATCTAGATTATTCGCCAACAAAAGTTCTTAAACATGAGAAATGATTGCTAAAACTGATTTTTTTGATAGATTTATCGCTCTCGAGATATTTCTTTGAAAACTCAATGCTCAACTAATGTTCCAGCGTAATAAGGATGGCTATATGAATTGCTCGTCTAATAGTTCATTCGTTATGAAATGTCATATTATACAGTATCTTGCGTTCAACCATTTTGCACAGGCTCAAATGAGTTCACTGGTGAACTACGAGTATAAAGCGTCACACGTTAAAATTTTGCCATGATATCCCAATTAGAAACATTCTCACGAAAGTACAAGATCGCTCCATTCTTTAGAGAACGAACAGGCAAAGGAATACGAGTGTGATATCACAATGGAATGCCCCGCTTTCATCACGGTGACACAGCGCAGAATCTACAGTAACGATGATGACCAACTGACCACATCGATCTCGGTATTGGAATGGCCCATGTTGCATACAATGCAGCCATTCTTCATCTTGTCCATGTGCTCCCTCGTGACGACGTTTTTGTTGCCAGTGGCTGTGATGACGATGTCCACTTGCTTGATCACCTCGCCAAGCTTCACCGTGCGGATACCGTCCATACTACGAAGCGAGAAATACGACCGCATTACATTTTTCGTCGGAATCCTCATTCAAATCGTTTTTATCCTTTCAAGATAACAAAACAATATTTTCACAGTATTTAAAAAATAGTATCTGAACTTTGATTGCACATTAGTATTCAAGCTTTCCTGACGAACTCTTCATTTTTAGATTGCATTGTAACATATTTGATTTTAGACGTACCAAGCCTGGAGAGCGCAGATTGGGTCGATTTCAGTGACGTACACGACGCAGCCAAGGCTCTTGAGAGCCTGACAGCAGCCTTTCCCCACCTCGCCGTAGCCGCAGACCACCACCTGCTTCCCGCTGAACATGACGTCCGTGGATCGCTTCAGACTGCAACAGAAACATCATTGTTAATTGTTAGTTAAGATGTGCGACATGTATAATATGCACCGAACATTTCGTCAGTGGATCGCTCTAAATTCTTACTGAAGGTGACAAAGAAAATAATTTGTCATGATATCTTATCTTGGGCAAATAAAGCATGTTGAACATCATGCTCGAAGACCGCTTTTAAAACATGAAGATGATGACCATTGCATTTAACACTCTTAGAGCAAACTGGAGAATATGTTGGTGAACAGCTTTATATTTTAGAACTAGATATACAGTCTAATCTATTAACGCCATGATTTCCGCTTGAAGAATTTTAAGAGCCTTTCAAAACTATGACCTGTCACGACAGCGAGGGGTACAGTAGCTACTCACCTGTCAATGATGGACTCCCTGCAGGCGTAGAAGTTATCAAACATGGTCTTGGTGACAGAGTCATTCACATTCATGGCGGGTACGTTGAGCTTGCCGGCTTTGCTCAGCTGGTACAGCCGATGCACGCCCGTCACGCTCTCTTCGCACACGCCTGAGCACAAAGTCAAAAATTTGATGTTACAGATAATAAAAGTTGAAATCCTTCACTATTTTAAATTGCCAAGAAGATGCAGCGCATTGTTCGTCCGCGACCATGCTCAGAAACAAAAGATTCCACGTTCGAGCTTACAAAAATGATTTCTATTTAAGAATAGAAAAACCAACGAATACAGCATATTGAAGAAATACAAGTGAATATTGACGAACAAGAAGAAGTGAACACAGCGTATTGGAAACAAGTGAACAATGTGTAATTAAAACTGGTAACTTTGATGCAAAGCCTTAAAAAAAAACATGCCATAATCTACCACGTGAAGTTTGTGATAAATATCTGATGAGGACGCTTCACCGTTACCATTAATTAAACTTCATCGTTGTGGACTCATCCAATATCTCCAAGTCCAAAGTTTCAAACCAAAGGCACTGTTGAGTTTCCTAGACCACGAAGAAGCTTTTTTACAATGCTCATGGCGCTCACCTTTCACCATTTTGAACATGGCCGGATACTTCTTGATCATGAGGTGCGTCGCGTCACCGCCGTCGTCGAGCAGCAAGTTGGGCTGCCAGTTCTCAGCGTTGACGGTCTTGTCGATGCACCACCAGAAGTCCTCCTCGCTCTCGCCCCGCCACGCGAATACACTGAGGCCTGCACCCACACAGTACGTCACGCACACATCTAAACTATAATGATTCATTGATTGATTATAAATTAGTTTTAGCCTCCCTTACCACAACAAAGATGTTCAAAGAGAGGAGGGATGAAGGGGCCATTTAGTATGGAGTTGAGGGAACGCGGAATCTATGCATGAGGTGAATTTCCACGCAGGATCCCGTGCTCTAAACTATAATATCAATTTTAAAAGATAGAAAAGAAGGGTATGCGAAATATAATATCTATTGAGAGCTTCATGAAAATGCATCTAAGTTTGTGTGTGAGTTTGAAAACAAAAATTCCACAAACTAGAAACTTTTTGATATCAATAACAGTCAGTTTTCAGTCTTAAAAAAACTAATTTCAAAAGGACATGCAAGAAATATCGGTTATACTTGGCTGCATCGCAATAAAATCAGGTGTGGGTAACATTATTATTTTATTTTCGAAGAAGTTTGCTAAGATAGCAACGGAAACAGGATAACTACTCCGTATAGTACGATGAAACCGAAAGACAATTGTCAAGAAAAATTCAAATAATAAATCTTGTACTTGCGCATTACACAAACTTAAGGTCAATGTCCTAGTAAAATTCAATTGGAAAAACTTGGTTCTAAACTAGGTACTTTAGTGAGAAGCTAAGACATCTTCATTGCATAAAAAATTGCCATTCGCAAAGAATTATAATTTAAAATTTTTGGGCTGAACCATGCGCAGTTGAATTTGGGCCCGTTTGTTAGTTAGGATGTCACTTTAGATACAACACAATAATTTTTTAGACGATTGTAAAATATTAGGGGAAGCTGTCTAGATTACAATAAGATTATATTATTGTTCTAGAACCGACAGAAACGTAACCCAACTTCGGTATGGATTATGATATTGAATAGAAAGAATATCAAATTTGCTTGTGAAGTGTTAAATTTTCAAACAAAAGTTGAAATTCTGTCATACAAAGTAGCGTCAAACTTGAGGTAGAGTTTAAAATGTAAAGCGATTGCAACAAATGAATCCTTAGTAACTCATGTTTGCTTTGGGGTAAATTTGATTCATATCATATTTTTGTAGGAAACATGGCTAACAAGACCGGTAATTTTAGTAAGGGCACAAAGCATATGTGCTCAAGTTTGCTTTGAAAGTAACTAAAAAGAATAATTATAGGAAACACTAATGATGAAGCGCTAGTTTTACTGAAGGCACAAAACAGAAATACTCGAGTTTAGTTTAGGGTAACGAAAAATTATAATTGTATGAAATTGACCGACGAAGAAGCGATAGTTTAACTGTAAAGACACAAAACCAGAATGTGCTCGATACAGAAATGTGCTCGTCGTTACAGAAATGTGCTCGTCGTTACAGAAATGTGCTCGTCGTTACAGAAATGTGCTCGTCGTTACAGAAATGTGCTCGTCGTTACAGAAATGTGCTCGTCGTTACAGAAATGTGCTCGTCGTTACAGAAATGTGCTCGTCGTTACAGAAATGTGCTCGTCGTTACAGAAATGTGCTCGTTACAAAAATGTGCTCGTCACAGAAATGTGCTCGTCACAGAAATGTGCTCGTTACAAAAATGTGCTCGTTACAGAAATGTGCTCGTTACAGAAATGTGCTCTGTACAGAAACGTGCTCTGTACAGAAACGTGCTATGTACAGAAAATAAACGTAGGCTAGCACTGTACCTTTCTCAGCGAGAGCAGCGGCGACTTCGTTCTGCGTGGAGAAGATGTTGCAGGCAGCCCACCTAACGTTGGCGCCCAGAGCGATCAGCGTCTCGATGAGCACCTGCAATTTTACATTTTACTGCTACACAAAACACTAACATGGGAATGGTTTGAAAATTAACCCTTTAACGCCCACATTTTTTTACTCATATTACCGTTATCACAACCACTATCACTAAACCGACGATGGCATTAGGTAGTCACTGTTATCAAGATGTGGAAGGAACTGCCACTTGGCAGTGAAGTTCAAAGGACACATTAGTGAACAAATTGAACAAGAAATACAATATGTTAATGTTATTTTTGAAAGAGGACCGTACAGTCCACTTGGGCGTTAAAGGGTTAACGGTGTAATTGCCCGCTGTTACACTCAAAAATGTACTCGATAAGCGGCTCTACTTTATAACATTCGTTTCAAAAAATTTTTCTGACTTTACGGAGCGAAACACTATTAACCCGGAATTAAATTTACGCAGAATATTAGAAGCATCCTATCACCAAATTTATGCCTCATGATTCTGCCGTCGTACAAAAATTTGGAGACATTACAATTCTTACACGATGATAAGTAAGAGACGCATACATTTCCGTCTCCAAAAAAGACACTCAACATCACAAAAACCGCAACAAAGAATATTCGAACTGCATTTGAAATGTCGACCGCGTGGTGAGCGATGACGTAGGACAAAAACGATCAACCAAAGCAAACTAAAAGCTTCTCTGCGAATTTCAATGAAGGACGACGCAAAAAAATACCGTAAGACCATTGATCGACATTGGCGATCAAGCCCAAACATAAAACAAAAGTCAAACCATACTCTTAAAAACGTGTTCTCTATAATTTCCAGTATTCAATCGACAGGATTTTACTGATATTCCCAAACCTCAAGCCCTGAGCATCTAGCTCTCTATAACAAACGACATCATCTCTGTGGAAAAGTTTAAAAATGAGTTCACGCTCTCGAACCTATATGAATCAACCAGACCTGACGAGCTAGCTCCCCGTCAAGAAGCAGCCGAAGTAATCAGCGAACACTTAGCGAACATCATCAATCGATTGCTTGCAATTGGGCTAGTTCCACAGGACTGGAAGACGAATAATCTAATTACAAGTTTGAAATAAGAGAATAAACAACTACCCAAAAACTACTGCTCAATCAGCTTGATATATGTCTTTCGCAAAATGATGGAAAGATTGCTCGAAGTCAATATCTGGTTGCATGATCTGGGAAAATGCAGCCGCCATGCAAAGGTACTGCACTCCTTTGAAGAATTCAGCTTCGACAGTACGAAAGCCCTCATACATCCTGACTTTCAAAAAGCCTCGAATAAGGTTTCAAACAAAAGGTTGAAGTGGGAGCTCATGGTATTCAGGAGAGCTACTCTCGATGGGTAGGACTGGGTCGATCATCGCACTCAAAGAGTAGCGATTCACGAGCAATTCAGTGACCCAACACGAGTAACTTTAGGGGTGACCAAGGAAGTGTTTTAGGTTCACAACTCTTCGTCATTTACATAAACGACATTGACCTCGGGATCATAAATAAATTCACCAATACGCGGGTGACACAGAACTTGGTCAAAGGGCGTTCTCCGAATGAAAAAGGATTTACTATTCAAACTTCGTTTAACCGTCTTTTCCAATGGACCATGACCTGGCAATTGAATGTTAACATCGTAAAATACGAGTACTCAGGAATGCATATTTGAATTAACACTTTGACTGCGACCTGCGCCACCGGTGGTACATGGAGGTAATTTTCATAATGCTGCTGAGCCACCGGTAGTCGCAAACTCAATTTTTATAAATACTTAATCAAAGCTAAACGAAGGCACAATCCGGGTTAGGTTTGCTATTTTAAAAATAATTTACTACAATTGACTTTAAATTTTTGTTTGGTGTTGAATTTAATATTTAGTAGTCGCAGTCAAAGCGTTAATAATCGACACTTTCCATTTAGCATGAATGATACTCCTGTTGATGAAGGAGGCACTTGACATCTTTATGAACAAAGATCTCAAGCATGAACAACAAATAGAAAAAAGCGTTAAGAACGTAAAAAAATTTGCTGCCTGCATAGCAAGAAATTTAAATGAAAGTCAAAGAACATTACTTACATACACTACTCGTTAAAGGGCTGGTCTGACAACATCTAAAACGTGCAGGGTAACTCGAGTTCCACTACCCTTAACCGCAATGTATACAAAATGAGAGAATTCAGCGTAAAGCGCCGTAAATTATTTCTAGCACCGTAAATGATTGCGAAACTCCATAGCCTCAGTTCCGAGCGAAGCCTCATTTCCCTTGAACAAAGAAGACTGCCAAGTAAATTTAATAGAAGCCTACAAATATCATGATGGTTTTGACGCCTGTACTCAACCAGGGTTTTCCGAAACGAGGGAAGAAGTTCTGACTATAAATAACGGCCGAAATTAGAAGAAAAATTTTCAAGCCTGCCCTAAATTTTTTCATTTAAAATTGTAAGAGTTTAGAAACCAACCCCCAAAAATATTTCCGCTAGCACTTTGAATAATTTCAAAAATTGTCACTGCTATTACTGGGCTGATATTTTCCTAGTGTTCTAAAGTACGAGGGTTAACAGGAATTCCTTCCATGAGATTTGAATAGGAAAGCCACCTGCGTAATTCAGTAGGTTTTACCAAAAACCTCGAATTACCGCTTACGAAAATCTCATTTGGCTGGCAGCAATGTCAGAGTATTTTTAGACGGGAGGTCGAGAAAGGGCCAAGGAAATATCCAGTAAAAAAGTACGAATACAAAACGAATAACGCTCTATACCCTGATTTTTTTTCTTACCATTACACTGCTGAATCCCATTCCGGCACAGACGATGTCTAAAAATATAGAAAGATATCTAAATGCATTTAAACGCCATCTCAAATTGAACGAGTGTGACACCGCAGTGAAATTTTTAATTTTTTCTCATTCCATTTTTTCAAATGAATTTGTTCTCATTTGTCTTTCAACTAAATTTGTTATTAACTGAGGTCTTCAAGTATTGAAATACGAGGGAAATTACTTAGCATTCATACTGAAACATTTTATAATCGTTAGAATTCTTTACCTCTGCCTTGCTTACGTCCTAGAGCAATTTTCTTCGTATTTTAACACGCGGGAAACTCAGACAATTTAGTCAAATTAAAAAGTTGGAAAAGTAAATTCGTAATAATAAACGTTAGTCGAGTAGAGATACTCAAACGGAATGATTTCATTTGAATTTTTCATAACACTGATGATGAATTAATGCAGAGTTTGAAACGTTTGTTTTCCATAGAATGCTCATAGTGACACTTGTCTTTATCCCAATTCTAAAATGTAAGTTTCCGAGCAATCAACCAATATCAAGCGAATATCTTGGCACAGAATTCAGGGCCAAAAAATCGTAGCTCGTTGAGGAAGTATAACATTCGACTTGAACGTTCGGAAGACACACCACAAAGATACAGACAAAATAAAATTCAGAATGTGACACTCACGGCAGTCTGGGCGTTGATGTGCGTGCAGCCGACGATCTTTGCTCCTTTGAGGGGCGAGTCCTTGCCGGCACGCTCACGCAGCGCCACGATGCCGGGCATCTCTGCACGGGGACATGTTTTAATTCTCCTTCCAACTCACAAGATTAAGATTATAAGTTACTTTAAGCCTCCCTAACCGCTAAAAAAAAAAAAGTATTGAAGCGAGGAAGAAAGACGGCACCATTTAGTATGGGGAAAAGAGAATGGGGAATCTATGCAGAAGGGGCATAGAAGCATCAAGTTGTGAAAAAAGTTCTTGAAACAAGATAAAAGTTTAAGAAGAAAGTAGTAGGTGCTGAAAAACAGGACAATAGTGAACCGAAAAAAGATGGTTCTTAACATAACAAAAGCATTTCATTTCAACAAAAAGAAGGCCTACCTAACTCTCAGTTCGGGCCCTCTCATTGTCCCCCCGGGAGTGCTAATTCCCATAGATACAATATTTGTATCCCCCTGAGGGGATTCCAACTCACAAAAGTGTCAACATTTTACAGCCATTGATATTCACAGAGGGGTCTGACTGTGGACGTGGCGAGAGGGATGGCTGCGGACAGAAGTGAGTGGGGGCAGTGTATAAGGAGGTAATTTTATTTTTGACGCGTTACTGGAAGCTGCCCGCGTGTGATAGGGTTGACCTGTCACGTGCGGGGGAGGGGCTGCACTCAATGAAGCGGTCGGGGTAAACCAGCTATGGCTGTCGGGCCTGACTGTGGAAGGTGGTTGTGCTGGGCTGCTGCTGATCCTGGCAGTTCAGGTGCGGCCAGTGCTGCCTCTCTCGCCTCCTAGTGACTAAGTGTGGTGATTGTGGCCTGCTGTCGGCTACCCTCCCATGGGGAGGATAAGCCCGGTATATGTATGTATGATATTCACAGTGGCGGGGAATAAGTAGCCGTACTAGTTCAATACTGATATTGAAGGAACGCTTACGGCATAAAATTTGATGTGCTTGAATTTATTCGGCTTGCATGAAGTTTAGGCAAATCTCCACGAATCACTATAAAAATAAGGAATGGAAAATAATGTATTGTTAATAATAATGATAATTATTATAATAATAACCTATTAACCGGTAAAGAAACAAAACTATGTTTACAACTACTATCACATTGTATCCCTACAATTACATCGGCAGAAAATGTAGCGCAGAAGGTCAATCAGTAATTTTCTGCAGATGTTCTGAAAGGGATAGACTTATTTGTGTTCAAATTCATGAGCAGCGCAAAAGTAAATACAAGTACAGAAAAAAAATTTACGCTAGAGACATCTACTTCCGTAACCTCTGCATGAAGGCACTGTAAGACGCTAGGAGTTGTGCCAAGAGCAGGAGTAAATCACTGAAAATAAGCGTCGTTGTCAAATGTTAGGGCACGTGCACTGGTCGTGTTCAATTCTGATAACGAGGATAAGTACCTGGAGTCCAAAGCGTGGAAAAGGATGTAAAAGCAAGTAAGATTTCACAGGTATAAACAGTTCATGGAATCATTTTCATATACTTTAGTTTCAAATCACTATTTTTGTTCATGTTTTGGCGTAGTGTGGCTGAGTTGAGCGACAAGCACAGGGGAACCGTTAATTTTAAGTTTAAGGGGGTCAGAAGGACGCCAAACTTGGGTGTCTCGGTAGGCACAACCCGCAACACCAACAAAAAGATGTTTGCGTCCCGATGAGACTAAAATAAGATACGAAATCAGGTAAAATAAACATAGAATAAAAAACATTGACACTCGTGTTGTAAGTCGGTTGTGCGATATCCTAGCCTCCCTACACATGAAACTACATATGATTATAAGTTAGTTTGAGCCTCGCTAACCATTATAAAGGCGTTCTTATGGGAGGAAGAAAGAACGTACCATTTTGTATGTAATGACTTGAAGGGGTAATCTACGCACAAGCTGTGCCCTAACACTCAGCGTATAGATAGAGCAAGATTGAAAAGTTCATAAAACAAGATAGAATTCGAAGAAAAAGTGGCATTATTATTATGTAAAAAGTTTTAGCCTCCCTTAACCACGACAAAGAGGTTCCAAGAGAGGAAGGAGGAGGGCACCATTTAGTATGGAGTTGAGGGAACGCGGAATCTATGCACAAGTTACACAGAAACAGGAAGCTAAAAAAGACGTTCATGAAACAAGAAAAATTTGAAGAAGAAAGTAGTAGGTGCTGAAAAACAGGACAGCAGTGAACCGAAAAAAAGATGGTCCGTAACAAAACGAAAACCTATTCTATTTCAACAAAAAGGAAGCCTACCTAACTTGTAGCTCGGGCCCTCACATAGTCCCCCTGGGAGCGCTAATTCACATAGATACAATAGTTGTATCCCCCTGAGGGGAAAAGTGGCATTAACAAAACGACATCTGTGAACGGAAAAAGATGGTCTGTAAGAAAACCAAAATCCTATTCTATTTCAACGCAAGGAGGCCTACCACGTGCACCTTCATCTCGCGGCCTCACGTCTTTCCTTGGAAACGCGAATTTCCATACATTCAATAGTTGTATCGTCAAGGACCCCCTCTCGAGAGACGGAGACGTAAAAACGAAATCTAAGACATGGCTTACTACAAATCTAAGTCCACACGCTGACTCTTGGAATTAGTGTTACTCATCCTATGATGGAGAGCTAGGGCTGCTTGAGGTACACTGCTGAAGACAGACATTATCAGCCCACACCTCTGAAAGTAGCTCAGGAAGCCTACCTATTCTCGAGGAGCGATAAGCCCCCACGATGCGTTGAGGGACAAATATCTAAACCTTCGTATGAGGATAGCAGTCAAAGAACTCGAATTGTATACAAGTATAATTTTTTTGCCAAATCAAATAGCGAACACCAAAACTGTATGAGCAAGCGTTTACAACTCAATGACAATGAAAAATATCTTTACCGAGCGACGTAGTAGAAAACGTAAAGGTGAACTTTCTCATGGCTTCTTTCTCACCGTACATCTTGAGCATAAAACTTATGATTCCCAAGAGCGACAGAAGGACAGCACTGCCAAACTAACCAGACGTCTGGCACGTGAGAAGAACAAAGCGCCCGCGTGGATCTTATTTCGAAATTAAAATGAGCCCTCTGGGCGCTGGATGGAATTAGAGAGCTAGATTACATTCAGAGCAAATGCTCACTGTGAGCTGGCGGAGGTGGCAGGCCACAATCCGAGGCTCTCAGAATTCCATCACCGTCTTCAGGCGACTTTAGAATGAAAAGTCGCCTGAAAATTAAGGGGCTTCGTCCCTGAAATTATTTGTCTTTTCTGTTAAAAAGCCAACACAGAACGAGAGAATAGCAGCATGAATACAACACAAATTACGATAAGCCTGAAACTGTGCAAATTCCATTTTTTCAAACGTAAAGATTACGTTAATTAGAGATATGCAACAGGTCTCCATCAAAAATGGGAAAAGTGAAATGTATGTGAAATAAATGTGTAAATGCCTAAAAACGCGACGTTCATACTGAAAATGTCGGCATAATTTACGAGTAAGTACTTATATAGCGAACAAAGCCCCCTGCCCGAACAGCACACCACCGTTCAGAGCATGCTGATGACACCAAGTGAAGGAGCCATGGATTAATGCAAGACGTGCTGGAGGAATCCGGCACGTATTCGAGCCGCGGTCTGGTGCTTAAAGCGATGTGTAATTGATGGAGCCGTGGAGTGGTGTCAGGACGATGTGCCGATCAAGGTGTGTAGAGAATACCAAGCTAGCTCGATGGAGCTCGGTTCTTTAGAAAGCATTGTGATGTCACAGGTGTCTTGAAATATTGTAGCGAGTAATTACAACAGGTAAATAGTAATTACGTTTTTCAAATCAGATAGAGTCTATGCAGTTTTTACGTTTCGTTTTTGTAGCGAATTTTTTTTTATCCTTTTTGAACTAAAACCAATCAGAAGCACCGTTTTTTACATTTGTTTCTAGGAGAATTTTAATCATCTTTTACGAACTAGAACCCATCTGTGGCATCACTTCTAGCATCCTAATCTTTTTCTTGCGAGTGATGGAAAATTGCTCATTTCCATGAGTTGAAAAATTACGTTTTGTATTTTTCGTAATTCAGAGCTCGTGTATGTACGAGAGTGCTGGAAGAGCCCCCATCAGAAGTAACGTTATAATTCAGATTTTTTCATGTCAAGTCCACCCGGCAGATCTATACACCTGGGTGTCGATCGAGTCACATGTGCACGGTAAAGGATTCGAATTGATGGAGTGTAAAATCCTTTTTACGTTTAAAACGTAAATCAGGAATAAACGAAGTCACATCCGTGAGAGGTACACGAGAGAAAAAACAAAGACATAACGGACCGATAAGCGGCCAAGCTAAAGAACAAATCAAAACTACACTATGTAGGTGAAATGCACGAAGTGAAGACTCTAGCTAGGGCTTAGCCCGTGCCCCTCAATCTCTGCAACTCTCCACTGCTTGCGCCGTTAATGGCTAATTAAAAACAAGTTTACGCCACCAGGCTTTACTGGCTCGATATTGCATGGAGAGGCAATAACCATCGCTATTAGATAAACCCGGGGTTTCGGCAACACGCTAATTACAGCACCATATCGCTCCAAAGCAGGAAACTCGTCATGATTCAAGTAGCGTATATTACTCACCTAGGAGATACTTCTATTGATTTCCAAGAAACCACGTAATAAACCTTAATATGTTATATTACGTTTTGGGATACTTTATGTTCGAAGGAAATTAATTTAGAGTAGGTACAACTAGAACTTTTTTCATTCATAATGTGCAAAAAGGCGAAAATATGGCTGTGCAAAAAAGCAAAAATAGGGCTGTGCAAACAGATAAAGGCAAAAAGTTCATTGCCATATTTTATAAACGAAACCTTAGCGCAGTGACGGCGTTCTTTAGTAGTAATTTACTAGTAAATGATTGTAATAGATGATTCACACTTCCTGTAAGAGATGATTGACGTAGAGCAGACTAACAGCTGCAGTTAGTAATTATACTCAAAGAGAATGTGAAAACATACCAGACAGCATAAGAAAAAGGTAAACTTAAGACAGAATCGCGTAATTTCAGTCGTGTGTCGTACAAGCAGTCAGATATTGACGGACACAATCTGCATCGGTATATATGACCAGTTACAGTTTTCCAATGCTAATGGAACATATCTCGAAGTATTCTGCACGAACATGTCAACAATGACGAACGAACATGACGCTCTGACCGAAAAGCGAACGGCGATATTCCGTGCAATCGCGCCACCAGTCCGCGACGGCTCGCCAATATTGACTGCAAAATGACTGGGACAATCACGTCACGTGGAAGCACTTGCCTCGGTCAGGTCTCCTATGAGGCTTCGCTCCCCGTACTGCATAGTTCAGCGAACATTAGAAAATAAAGCAAAAACAGAAGTTTTATTGTTTTTTATCTAACTCTGGCGAAGGCAGTTTACTCTACTTTATTTTATGAGCTCTAAACTACTAAGGAGAGCGAATAATAATAATAAACGTTGTCATTTCCTATCTAAAAAATTGTTGATTGTTGTATCATCTACAAGAATGCTATTTTTATCGACGTCCAGATTTCGATGCCTCATTTTGTACGCAGCGTAAACCCCGTTCGCCTTTACCTCATCTTCATAAATCTATGGACTTTATGGATACTTGAAGCCTTGTTTTGATTAAAGCTGCTTTGAACATATAAACAGGACCCGAAATGAACAAACGTCTAGATTTCCGAGATGAAATGTTCTGCTACAGCTGTAAATGTTTTCGAGAAAAAAGAAAAATAATAATAAATAACATTTATTCGGAAAAATATACACTTTAAAATAGATTAGATGTTCAAGCCTCCTTAACCGTAACAAATTGGTTCTAAAGAGAAGGAGGAAGATGGCACCATTTACCACGGAGTTAGGGAACGCAGAATCTATGCTCAAGGTGCATAGAAGCCGTTAGTTTATAAAAGAAGTTCATGAAAAAAAATAAAACTTGAAAAAGAAAGTGGTAGGTGCCGAAAAAACAGGATAGCAATGAACCGAAAAAATTGTCCCCAGCAAAAAAACTATTCAATAGCAACAAATAGAAGGTCTACTTTACATTCAGAAAAAGACCTCAGCTATTCCCCCTGGAGCGCTAATTTCTTAAGATACAATAGATGTATCCCCATGAGCGGCTTCATACTGATTTACCCTGACTACTTGTCTACATAGTTCAGACATTCTCTCTCAGAAATGCACATAAACTCAATTGCGCATGTATCAAGGTAGCCACTGCTTCATGTGCTGCACATCACATACTCAATACGCCTACGACGCGCTTTCACTAACTTCATACTACAGGTGCCGATATCTCAATAATTATAACTAAGGAAGAAAAAATTTCAATTCAGTGGCAGCAACATCTCGTGGTGCGGGCGCAGGAGAAAAGGCGCATACATGCCTCAGAAAAATCAATGCGGGGCCCGTCCTCCTCAACAATGAATTCCGCTCAACCAAAGGAGCCTCGCAACACAAGAGATTAAAAAAGAAGCCAAAAATAGGCCTCACACTATCTGAGCACGAAATGCTGAGAAGAGACTGAACTGCATGTCAGTGGTTTGAAAGTCTTCTTCCATAAAAGGAGATAGCGCTTAAGTTAACACTAGAAGCACATGCTACCATTCCTGAATTTAGTTGCGCGGGGATATGCCCTGTAAAATAGCCCAACATTCACAGTTTAGTTTATTAGTTTATTAGTTAGTTTAAGCCTCCCTATCCTCAACAATGAGATGTAAAGAGAGGAAGGAAGAAGGCACCATTTAGTATGGAGTTAAGGGAACGTGGAATCTATGCAGAAAGGGCACAGAAACAGAAAGCTAAGAAAGAAGTTCATGAAACAAGAAAAAGTTGAAGAAGAAAGTGGTAGGCGGTGAAAAACAGGACAGCAGTGAACCGAAAAAGGATGGTCCGTAACACAACAAAAACCTATTCTATTTTAACAAATGAAAGCCTACCTAACCTTTAGCTCGGGCCCTCACATTGTCCCCCTGGGAGCGCTAGTTCCCATAGATACAATAATTGTATCCCCCTGAGGGGCCCAACATTCACATGAAAATAAGAAATTTTCCAGCGCTCACAAAGCTAAGGCTTAGGATGATAGAAGAGGTGCCACAGGCTGGTTTTAGTTCACAATTCAGAGCTCGTATCCCTTACCAAATAAGCGTTAACGCTTCTCATGTTTTCAAGAAGGAAGCCGGCCGCAGATGTAAACTAATGAACAACTTTTAAACGCTTCTTTTGTAAGTCCCTAAGAATAAAAGTTCGAACTTAATTGCGTCTTTTCAGAACTTCAGCTGGGCTTAGGAAATGTTTAATTGCACGAAGTGAGATCGGTCAAAATTTAGACGTGTTCACGAGTAGGAAAACTGTCCGTTCAAGTGGTAATAAATGTGGAATACCTACCTAATTAACACATGGGTCTGGAGAGTGAGGGAACATAATTTATTGATAATGGAGGAATCAAAACCAGAACTCGTTTGTTTTGTAAATTTTGGGATTACAACGATTAGATTATTAGTTAGTTTAAGCGTCCTATCCGCAACACAAGCGAGCCAAAGAGAGGAAAGAATGCACCATTTAGTGTGGAGTTAAGGGAACGCGGAATCTAAGCAGAAAGGGCATAGAAACAGTAAGTTGAGAAAAAAGTTCATGAAACAAGATCAAAGTTGAAGAAGAAAGAAGTGCTGAAAAACACAGGACCAGTGAACCGAAAAAAACTGGTTCTTAACATAACAAAAACATTTTATTTCAACAAAAAGAAGGCTTACCTAAATCTGAGCTCGGGCCCTCACATTTTCTCCCTGGGAGCGCTAATTCTCATAGATACAATAGTTGCATCCCCCTGAGGGGTTGGGATTACAAAATTGGAGAACGTTTTAAATTAATATTTTACTTTTGAAATGAAGATCATTTTATTTCTAGAGCTCACTTTCAACAAATAATGTAATTGTTAACAACCGGGGGTAAATAATCGCTTTCCTGATTTATTTTTTGAAATAATTTTTCACATGAACACAAACAAAGCGATCCAAAAACTAAACGCAAGCACCCATTTTGTGACTCACTATCACTTAATAAATCATGCATTGCAATCACTTGAAAAAATATTCAATGCCTTTTTCAAGAATTGGAGGTGAATTTCAATTTTACGATGCCTTTCAGCGCCGCGTGAGGTAGTGTCGGGTAAGATTTATTACGGTCATTTTGCTGCCTGCTGCACCTCAGCGAAGATCATAAATAAGGCAATGAGCATTTAACGAGTTGATCAGGCGTCTCGACCCGATACAACATTTATGAAACATTCACGGTATTTACACTGAGTTCCAATTACTAGTGAAGCAAACTCGCATTCCACTTTGAATGTTAATGCATAGAAACATCAGATGGTGTAAGACGGAAGCGTAGTTATAATAGTTAAGCATTTCAGGTATAACAATGAGAAGTGGGTTTTTCATTCTTGTCCAAAGACTGGGAAGCTTCTTCGTTGGAATGATTTTCAATTCGGAACATATTTCAGAATTATGCTGGCAGGCGCAATAATTAAAGGTTATACTGCGTGCTGTCCTACTTTCTTGATATTATTCTAAAACTCTTGGATCAATTGCATGGCAGTTTTTGTGCGATGACTTCAACTTTGTCATGAACAAGCTTGATTTGTGTCCTCAGTTATTCTTTTGGGAAGAAACGTGCCCTTCAAACTTCCGTACTTAGTTTCCATGCTTTCTAGATTTTATTATAAGTGAAATGTTCGGCTAGAAAATAATACACCTTTCTCCCTAATAGTCACTCACGCTTTTAATATCGGAGATTTGTGGACAAACTTAGGATTGGAGCCGCTACGAAGCCGAGGCAAAACATTTGTTTTCATGAACGGCGGCGACTCATCGTGGCCTGGAGCTGTGCTTCAAACTATATCTCAGGAATCTCAGGAATGAAGTCTCGGGCCTCAAGAACCCTACATGTCACCAGTTCAAAGATTTCAAAAACAAGTACAGAGCGTACAAGCATTTCATTTGATTTTGTTGTAGAAAAAGGTGGAAATAAATTTTAGATATAGAGTATAAAAATATGTACGATTAAACTATGTACCTAGGTAATTATCTCAATGTATAAAAGTGATGAAATAATTATTAAATTCGTTTCAAGCAGAACTTTCTACTATAGTGATCAGGGTCACGGCGAAATTTATAGCAAGAAAGAGCTGTAAAAACATAATGAAATGTTTCAAGCCTCAACTCGTATCAGTCATAATCTAAAAATAATTTTACTAGATCGATTTATGACTATTTTGATCCGGGGCAAAAAAGTGAGGTAGTGCCAAATTCTAAATAAAACAGCATGAAAAAATAACTAAAATCTCGAGGCAATAGAAGCCTATTGCAAGGTGAAATAGATATGAAACTAATGCATCCATGCAAATTCGTTCACACAGAATTTTGCAGTGCAGTTTGTGTAGAAATGAGAAGGTGCCAGTATAACAGATGAACCAACCGAGTGAAGATGATTACAAGTCACCCTGTGGGAGCACTTTCCGGTTACGACCAAAGGCAGCACTGTATAGGTCGTGTTGTACAAATTGTAGATTATAGATTATAAGTTAGTTTAAGCCTCCCTAACCGTTTCAAAAATAGAGCGTATCGAAGAGAGGAAAGAGGAAGGCACCATTTAGTATGGAGATAAGAAAATGAGGAATCTATGATGAAGGGGCATAGAAACAGTAAGATGGGAAAGAAGTTCATGAAATAAGATAAAAGTTGAAGAAGAAAGTGAGAGGTGCTGAAAAACAGGACAGCAGTGAACCGAAAAAAGGTGGTCCTTAACATAACAAAAACATTTTATTTCAACAGAAGAAGGCCTACCTAACTTTCAGCTCGGGCCCTGACATTGTCCCCCTGGGAGCGCTAGTTCCCATAGATACAATAATTGTATCCCCCTGAGGGGGTGTTGTACAAATTATCAAGACCAAAGTTTCAGATTACACTACGAATTCTTTCGATCTGTAGGTACTAGAATCACTTCATGTATATAAAATGAAACCTTCCCGGAATAATATGCATAGTTATTCCCCTTTCATAATTTTACGTACATAATGTAACATTCTCATGAATGGACTAGTTTCAAATCTATTTCATTTCAATTTAGTCTTTAATGCTTTGAGATGAGGGCCAAACTTCTTAATTTGTTTTTTTTTAAGCGAGATTAAATTCTAGTTATCAATCCGCCCCTGTAAGCGCTCTGTGTGTATTTTAGATGGGTTTCCTAGCAATTTTTTTCGCTTTAGCTCACCCTTATTTCACTGAGTTGTTTAGTACTCAAAAATGTTTTATTTAGAGCTTTGTTCAACCTCACTTTTTCATTTTGTCTTCACGTCAAAAACTCGTCAGTAAATATTGTACATTTCCCTATACCTTGTTTTTTATTTTTGCAGTCTACGGATTATGATGAGCTGAGGGTTGGGACATTTCATTGCAACGTTTCTAAAGTATTTCATCCCTTTTATTGTCGTACTTTAAATAAGCGTTAGAAAAAACGGCAAAAAGTAATGAAAGTTCCATAAATGACAGCTGCGTGATGTACCTCGCTGATGGCTAGACAATGTGCTTTCTTTCATAATGTCCTACTAATCTTCTATTATGTCATTCGTGAAGAATTGTTCTTGAGCTTAATTAAAAATTAGGGCTATCATTAGGCGAGTCCATTTGCTGTTTCAATGTGTTGATAAACAAGAGGGAGCTCGGAAAATTTGAAAATAATATTTCAACACTACTCAGTGTAGCCACATCAACACTGTTAATTTGTGTATGGGTCACGGCATTCGTAACTTATTATTATAGAGTTGTGAAATTCATAGATGCAAAGTTGAAATTACAACGGTACTTCCATGTAGAAAAAAACAAATGCTACAATAGTGGGCATGTAAGTTAATCGACGAAATGCGCTAGAGCTTACAGAGTGAATTTAAAATGGTTCACGCAATGACACACCGTTAGCTCTAGTGCAGGCAGAGTTAAAAGGCGATAGGGGAAGATTAGGAAACCTTCTCAAAAATCCTGAAGACAAATGTCGAAGGGGAAGACATAGCTGCTACAACGATAAGGAGAAGGTCCGTGATGACATTTAAATTTTATAGGACAGAAGTATTTCTATTTGACTTTTCAAAGCTAAGCGAAAAAACGCAGAGTCAAAACCAGTCAACCAAAAGCTGAAGTTCGAAAATGAATGATTGATTTTTGAGTCATTAATCGACATCTAAGTGCGAAATGCTACGGAAACACTTAATCCGCATAAAAACTATATAAGCTAAAGAGCTTCAAATCCTCTTAATGGAGGTAACGAAAACTAGATTAGATATTAGTTTAAGCCTGCCTGCTAACCGCAACAAAGGCGTTACAAAGAGAGGAAGATGCCATTTAGAATGGACTTCAGGGAACAGAGAATCTATGCACAAGGTGCATAGAAACAATAAGTTACGATAGAAGTTTATGAATGTAACTGGTTAAAAGTTGGGAAACAAAGTAGCAGGTGCTGAAAATCAGGGAGGCAGTGAACCGAAAAAAGGGTCGGCAACAAAACGAAAAACCTTTTATATTTCAACAAAAAGAAGGCCTACCTAACTTTTCGTTTGGGACCACGCATATTTCTCATGGGGGATACAATAGTTTTATCCCCTTGAGCGGCTTTCGACAACTAATGAGACCAAAATTATCCCGTCCCAGCGAACGTCTCATCAAATATAGCGGGAAAACTGTCAGTTCAAGGCAGTGATTTTTCTACCCCAAATTAAATTTTAAATCCATTAACGTAGTCCATCGATTTTTCCTCTCAAGCGGAAGACTCATTAGAGAAGTGTTAAGATTCCAAGGGTGCGAAGACGGCGACAGAAAGAGGTCAAAATATAATTTCTACCGAGACTTTGCCTGCTTACAGCACCGACAAAACTTGAAAAAAAACTGCTTGCATCACAACCAGAAATAAAAGACATTATGAATGAAATATCGGGGTTGGTCAAAAATATAACACCTTGTGAAATGTCTGCTGAAAATAAATGATTAGGTCAGATTATAGCTTAATTTAGGCTTCCATAACCGCAACAAAGGTGTTCCAAAGAGAGAACGAATGAAGGCACCATTAATGATAGCAACAGGAGACTCGGAGGAAAACAAATTGTTGTTGCTCGTAGCTGCCTGCTTCTTACCAATGTATTTGCAGTGTTTGATGTTCAAAGAGACACAGTATCGAAGATTTGTAGCGCGTACAAGAAAACCGGAAAAATATCGTACGCCAAGTCACAATGAGGACAAAAGTGTGAATTGGACGATCGCGAATGACTGTCATTGAAGAGTGTAATAAAAAATAAGCAGAAGAATGCTGCAAAAGTTCCTGCTTAACTGAATAGCGGGCTCAAGAAGCCTGTCAGCGCCAAACAATAAGAAGAGAGCTCCATAAACAGGAGTTTACGCGAAAAGCTAAAATTACAAAACTACTAATCATTGATGCAAATGCATGTGGGAGGAAAGCGTGGTACCGGAGCCGTTAAATCTGGATTATAGAGCAATGGAAGAAATTAATTTGGTCGAATAAGCCATGTTTCATAATTTCGAACTTCTGTCCGAGTATACGCCTGGCGAACTCCGTCCTAAGCATGTGATGCAGCCTACTTGCTGCCAAGAGTAAAACATGACTGGGGTTCGGTCATGATTTGGGTAGCCATATCGTGATATTTTATGGGCCCCATAATTACTCTGTAAGGTCGCATTACTGGCAAGGTTTATGAGACCATTATGGCCGATCATGTGCATTCCATAGTGCAATATTTATTTTCCAATGGTCATGCTGAGTTCCAAGAAGACATCGCTCCTCTTCGCTCATCTGAGGCCGTCCAGGACCGGTTTGGTGCGCATGAGGGTGATTTGTCGTATCTCTCGTAGCCACAACAGCTAGGCACCAGATCGCAATATTATTGAGCTTCCTCGGTCTTCTTTGAAGAGAAAGATACGTGATCGCTGTACACCTTCATCATCGTTAGCTGAACTTGGCTATATTTTGCACGAAGAATGGTACGAGGTTCCCTTAGAAATCATAGAGGAACTGTTTTTGGTCCTTCCGAGAAGACAGCAAGCTCTGTTGAATGCTAACTCCCTTCCTACACCGCGTTAGGCACTGTTATAAGTTCTTAGGCGTTTCTTTATTTTTCTACGATACATGTACTCGCTTTAATTGTAAAATAGTTTAAATCAAAGTTACACCAGGATAGCAAAGCATAATTTAATTTGATTCATATTTTTCAGTTACACGCAGAACGAGTAAAAACTCCAAAATGTAATAAAAGATCTCATTAGAAATAGCTTTATCCATCTCTAGATGGATAAGTTTAGAGTTTGGTTCTATTTAGAGGATCGGGTGGCGTTTCAAAAACATCGCAATTCGAACGTCTTTGTTCTACGATCCGTACGCCGTTTGCCACGATTCATCGATGTCATCTGCGCAGCAAGAGCTAACTAAAATTAATTAAAGAGTTTGATTACACAGCAAGCAGGTCTTCCGCACGGGAGAGACAAAATACGGCTTTCGTGGATGAAAAACTGAATTTACTCCCGACTTTTGTCACACACTTTGTGCAGTCTGATGTTAGTCGATTAGAGGACAGTTTAAGTCTCCTTCCTCACAAAAAAGGTGTTATAAAAAAATGAAGGATTAGGGTGCCATTTAGTATGGAGTTGGGTGTGTGGGAATCTATGCGCAATGTGTGTGCCCCCGCGCCCAGAAACAGTGAGTTAGGAAGAAAGTTTATGAAACAAGATAAAAGTTGAAAAAATTAATAGTTGGTAAAAAACAGGAGAGCAGTGAATCAAGAAGAAATGGTCCGTAAACAAACGAAAAAAAAATTCAACAAAAAGGCCTCACTAGCCCTTAGCTCGGGACCTCGCACTTTCTCTCTGGGAGCAGTAATAACTTTATCCTCTAAGGGGCTGGTGTTAGTATCCAGGGATTTCACTCAGAAGCAAAAATTTTCAACGTACATTGCCGGGACAAATGTTATAGTTCCACTGTAACAGCTCTACGCCGTGTTTGAATGAGCGTTAAGAAGGATGGTCTGCCTAGCTAGCGACCGAGATTTCCTCGAAAAGACTGACTTCCATAAAAATATCTTCTCGTCAATAAGGACTGCATGTTCTGGTCTCTAAGATCTTCGCCTAGACATCGTCAACTGTCGCCTTCAGCTCTACCAACCGTCACATACAACAGCGACAACATCAACCTCATCGCTTGAAAAGCGCACCACCACACCCTCTGCGAGTGACACGTCACGGGCGTCGATAGCTTGCCTTGCTGCCAAATGCTTCCATTGGTCAACATGTATTCTTTTCCTTCCCTAGAGACTTAGGATATTATCTACTCTGGGTAAATTAACTGTCATCCAATTGTAAATCTATTCTCTTCTAATTATATGATGACACTTACCATTTCCGGTGGAAATAACTAATGTAAAGCATTGTCTATAAGAACATATCTGTTCCCAATGAGAACAGCGTATCAGGCCGCTGCGCTTGGAAGGCGACGGCCCCGGGCATTAGCTACCCAGCGACTACGAGTGACAGTCGAATCTACTTGTGTCCTCCTACCTCGCTGCTCTGGCAAGTTAGCCAGGCAGTGAGGGTTATTCATTGTTATTCAATGAGTCGTGTATTGACTTGTAGGCGCCATTCAGAACTGAGCTAAGTATCCTAATGTATTTCGTGATCCGTACCTTCATTCATTTTGCTTCACGTGGTAGGTCTAGATTTTGTACCCAAAATGTATTGCGTTAGGTTTATTGATGAGTTAAATGTTCTGTATTTCGCAAGCTAATTCAATAACGAGGCCTCACCTAATGTCCTTTTTCGTTTAATATTAAATTCATTGGATAACCTCTGATTATTTACCCTTAACTATAGAAACTGCAAGCTATCATCAGTAATGACTTTGTGGCGTCAGAAATAGAACCCACATCCTTGGAAGTAACATGACGCAGCGATGAAAACTAAAGTATGAATATTATCTCAATGACGTTTAAGAGGTGCGATGAAAATATGAGAATGATATTACGACGAATTAGCAGCGATCGAACGTCGTTAAACCAACACAATATTGTGGCAACGAATATAATTAGGCATCATAACAGGATAACGGCGATATCAGAGGAGGGACTTTAACACAAACACTATCCTCTGGAGAGTCCTACGTTTCTGGAAGGAACGATTATCAGTCGATAAACGCTGCAGAACAATTCCTTTCAGCACTTTAGATTTCTTTCATCTCATAATCAAGGACGTTTCTTCAAACTTGATTATTTTATCACACTCATTAACTCTATCGAAACAGCAGCTCTCACGCAGAACGTAAAATCCCTTGGGAATGCTACAACCGTAAAATTACCTTGGATCGCCAGAACTCGCAGCAACAGAATTCACGTCGCCAGCAAATGTTAGGCTATCCTCATTGAATCCATCAAATTTTCGTTTGATCTTCCACGTCTTAAAGTTCAATGTATTCTAGAAGAGCAACACTGACCTTGCTCGGCGATGTCGATCTCCCTGCGACCGAACTCAGCCTGTCTGAGGTTCTTGACGCAGAAGTCGGTGAAGCCGCTGGCTGTGGCCTGCTGCTTCTCCCGGGGCGACACCTCGTCTTCGTCGCTGCTGCTCCCCGTGTACGACGCTGCACAACCCAACATTTTGTCACTCACCGGAAATACTATACAAGTATGTTTAAAGCTTACATAAAATTAAAATGAGGCCACGCCAATATTTTCTCACTCACCGGAACTCACCGGAAGTATAAGTCAGAAGATAAATGTATTTAGCGCCTACATGAAATTAAAATAAGGATACGCCAATATTTTGTCACTTACGGGAATTATAATTCATAAGAAGAATGTATTTAGCGCTCACATGAAATTAAAATAAGATTAAGATTTTATTTAGCATTTCAAGTTTTTAGGTTAGTATCGAGTCTACCACGTGAGTTGCGACAAAATGTAAAAAAATATGAGATTCATTGAGTGGTGTCGATTTTCTGGTGTAAAATACACCCGCTGGGTGACCATCGTATGTAAGAAAGATCTTTGTAATTGGGTGTTTAGTTCTTCATATTATGTGGAATTTTATGGCAGAATAAATTGCCAAGCGCACGTTTGTGACATGTACGCAGTCAAGTATCAGTCGAGATGATGTGAATTTTTAGTGTAAAACAAATTCATGTGCGTGAGAGGAATGTAAATCAAAATGGTCCCTCTAAAAGAGAATTTTTGTACTTACAAAGGTAATCGCTGCTCCACAGACGTAATGGAAAATTCCACCAAGTGTAATAAAACAATTAACTTATTTGTGAGCAGAAATAGAAATGTGAACGACAAATGACACGAAAAAATAGTAGCGAAAGTAATCAGAAAAACATAAAATAATGACACGAATAGTTAAATTGAAAACAAAACAGATGCAAAAAAGTAGTAACACAAAAACACACTGTTGACCAAAAACCATTAATAATAATAGTAATAATAATATTAAAAATGATATCCTAAAGTAGTACATAGTTTTGAGGTGAACAACGTCAGCAAAGAACTACGATAGAACTAAGCTATTGAAGCACCATGAACAAAAGAGCTCGAACAGTTCAACGATAAGCAAACGCGCTTTGTTTCCTCTGCTAACAATGCATTGAAAGCTGCCAGAACTGCCGCCACGCAACTCAATCCTGAGCGGGGCAAAAGTCGAAGTCAGTGCAGGGAAGTTGTGCTAACTTACCAGGCGTTTGATGAGTGGCTGCAACTCCAGCAATCACTCTCCGTTTGTGAGCCTGGTCATGGGCTGGGTAGGTTTCGCAAGCAAGCATGCTGATCTCCACAGTGTAATAAACACTTACGTATACCACACCGAGAAGCCATTGAAAGCAAGTACTTGGAATAACCTTAGAAGATAACTACTATGTTTCTACAGACTGTGATAGGTTATGTGCAAAACGTATACTTATAAATCTTATTTGCTCCCTTAATAAATAATGGAAAATGAAGTAAAAGACAGCTAAATCCCATGCATAATAAACAACGACATTAAAAAACTAAGATTTCCAGGAAAGTTGTAACTGACTCGTTGGTATCAACTTGTTCCCAAATAGGTGTAAGCTTTCAACACTTTCGACGCGTTAAGCATTCAGCGAACAATGTTCTTGGTCGTGCAGTTCGCTTTGAAACTAAAGCTAGCAAACTAATCTCTGAACTACATCGAATCAAAAATATATTTAAGCGGATTTGAGCAAAGTTAAGATCCTGACAGGGCTTAGGCGCTTGTTCACGATGCGAAACTTTAATAATAAAGTGTTTATATCGACTCCTTAATTAAAATTACTGAACAAAAGGAAATTTTACCATCATTACAGACACGAAGCCTTGAACGAAATAACAATAAAACGTTATTCGAGCAATGCATTAAATGTGCATCATTGGTGTGCTCCCGATAAAAAGAGCTCCTCTAACTATATAAGTAAAATACATCGGAACTCAAATTTCACAATCCATGGAGTATTCTAAATAGAATGGATACAAAACGATCCTACACTTTAGCGAAATACTAAAGGTAGGTGCACTAATTATGTGCTAAAACGAGCTAAGGTAAATTTCACCGAGCTAAGGTATGCTAAGGTATGTCGAGCTAAGGAATGTCGGTGGAATAAACAGAGTCGAGATTGAATTACAATATAATGTGTCGTCTCTAAAGCCGTGAAAAAATGTAAATAGATGGAACGTAAGCAATGTCACACCAACAGCAAGTCTGAATTTACGGTGCTTGCTATGAGATCTCACTAGAGATCTCTCACAAAAGAGCTGACAGTAACTCGTCTAATTAACCAGCTTGCGAAAAAACCAATAGGACGCATCACAGGCGTAGAAAAGGGCGTCTAAACTTCCATTTGGTGGCAGAGCGAACGCCTAACGACGCTATTTTGGACTCGTTAAATATGCACAGACACTGAAGGCTTCGACCCAAAACAGGAGCAAGGTTCTTTTCCAGAACTGATAAGTTGGAGCAGGTCTAAAGCGCCTTTTGGAATAAGCAACGATTCTATGAAAATAGAATCACTAGCTTAGAATGAAGATATGATGAAGTTCACGGAGACGAGCAACGCAGACATGGAATATGCATGGACTGCGCCCCGGGAAAGGAAGCTCAGGCGTTCACTGGAGTTATTAAGAGCCGAGTCATTTGCAACGCCCCAGGAGTCTCGTCCGACCGCTCTAACAAAGCTGCTATTTTTCGTCGTGCGGCTCCAGCTGACGTGAACCTGATATGTCGTTCAAAAATAACTATTTAGTTACTCAGTTCTTCGTGTTAAAGGGTGAATTTTATTTATTGTTCTACAAATTAATGCATAAATATTCAAACTTTCGGTTATGAGTTTAATTAACGAACTGCTCAAAAAATGATGAAATCGAAGAGAGACTCTGGTGCCGTAAATGGAGCTGAAGTCAAAATTCTAGGGATCAATTCAACGTTGGAAAAAATTAGCTCGATTCACAGCAAAAATTGGACGCCGTGACAAGTAAAAAATTTGAAAGATTAGTTGAGAACATCACAAATACGATAGTGTGGGAAATTTGATCACGGAAAGGAAATAATCAAAGTTAGCAACCTTCAAGTGTACAAAAATATGACAACTTATGTACTCGTACACCCATCCCTAGCATAGCTCATACGGAACTAAAAGTATAGACAAACTTCACTAGGAGGGGCAACAAACAAATATTCAATGGCATTAAAGGTGTACTGTTTGTGTGTGTTTGTATCATAAGTAGCTGAACAAACATCCAAGGAAGTATCATTAAAAAATGCATCATGAATACTTACATGTGAACATCATCATCGATAAGAAAACACTCTTTATATTGTAATATGACATTACATTACGTGCAACAAGTAAAATACGACCTCTTAAAATTTAGAATTTCAGCGCACATAATCAATCACCAGCGCCTCAGTAGATCCGCGATTTTTCAGAACGAAACTGTTCTATTGCGACTCGTCAGACACCAGTCCGCGGAGAGTAAGAGAAACAAAAATTATCATTTACAGGAACTTGAAATTGATATACCTAAAGGTGTACTATAGACGTCAGCAAACAGAACTCTGGAAGTTGGTATGGTCAAAGAAGAATTTGACGGCATCGTGAATCTGGACCATGTGAACTGATATGACAAAAACAAAATTAGCAATTGACGTGATCAAAAACGACTTTGACGTCAACAAGTGTAATCTGCATGATAAAAAATAATGCACAACTAACGGTATCTGAAAACATAAGGATTGTGATGCGTGCAGACGGCGAGCAGACGTACAATTGGAGGAGCAAGACGAGATGACGGAGGACCGGCGGCTGGAGTCGGGCATGGGCCGCGCTGCGACAGGCAGGCTGAAGCGCCTCTTGTTCCGGTCTCGGAAGCCCATGGCGCTCGCCTCGGCCAGCTTCTCGCTCAGCTGCACGCACGGGCACTACGGGTCACGCGTCCTGCCCTCTACTACTTGCCTTTCTTCATGACCAAAATGCATCTCTAATAATTCTGCAAGTTGCCACTCAACTATGATGGTGAGAACAACTAAACGTTTCGTGCTAGGCTTCCAAATCTCCTATAATTCTGCAAGTTGCCCCTCAACTATGATGATGAGCAGCACAAACCAAACGTTTCGTGCTAGGCTTCCAAATCTCCTATAATTCTGCATGTTGCCACTCACAAATGACGGTGAGACCAACCAAACGTTTCGTGCTAGGCTTCCAAATCTCCTATAATTCTGCAAGTTGCCACTCACAAATGACGGTGTGACCAACCAAACGTTTCGTGCTAAGTTTCCAAATCTCAAATTTTTGGCAACTGCAAGTTAGTACTCACCTATGATGGCGGTATGCAAGACCAACCAAACGTTTCGTGCAAGGTATGAAAACCCTTTATAAAGATGCAGGTGGCTTTCATCATTCCTACGATACTTTGAAGAAGACGCCTCATGTCTGTTGCGAAAGATTTAACCCTACACATTTGTAACTAATCAAGGTACAACTTGTCTAAGAGACGGAACGGCCAAAAATCTTAGAACTCACGAGACTTTGAAATACCTTTCGGATAAATTAACGCAATTCAGGATTTTGCCTACGAATGTTGAATGAGGATTAAAAGCTTTTTAGAGCTAGGAAATATCATTACTCTTGAATGGCGCTTGATTCTACTAAAGAGCTTTCCAAGCTCGCAGTGCGCCTGGTGGATAAAATCCGTTCTCGTTAGCACTCCACTAGGCTAATTACAGTCACCTGCGACGTATCATAGCTACACGTAAGCAAAGGTAGGCAATTCTATCGCAATTTCAGGGAGTGGCACGGAGACAGGAAACATCTCTTAACTACGAAGATAGTCCTTGTTAAAGCGCAGGTGTCGGGAGGTTGAAATGCAAGTGGCTTAATGAGGATCACCTTGATTAAGAAGCGTTACAACTTACAAGAAACTAAAATCAGATAAATCGGAGTGAAATAATCTCATGTAGTAAGGGAAAATGAAATGGTGTCCGGAACACTACCCCTCTATCGGCTGAACTGATTGTTTGCACACATACACCAGACACTTTTAACGCTAGTGAACGCTAAATTAAAACGCTTTCAGGCGTGCTTTAAATACCTTGAATGTGAATTCATTTAAACATTACACCTCAACAGTCACGTTTGAGAACGCTATGAAACTATGAACGATTCAATCAGAATATTTAACGTTTCAAAAATTTCTCAAGATAAACAGTTGGGCTCTGACACGCGCATCCACCATGAACTGAAGTTATTTCTATTGATCGGAACAACATTTGTTACGAGTTCAAAAAAATGAACATTAAACGAAGCGTTGAAATAAATCTACGGGACCCTTCTATGAAATTTTGTACCCACGCTTCAAGTAAATATATTTTCAAGCACATCTCTGAAAAGGACTAAGGAGTTGCCGTTCTGACAATGGACATGAACGTTTAAATTCAGAAAATAATTTTTTAGTCTTAAATATGGACACGAACGCGTATAGACACGAACGCGTTAAAAAAATCCTGTTATTCTTGCACAAATACCATGAAGCATCAGGGTGATTCTTTCTCAAATTATATTTGTCAAAACAACAGAAGAAGAGTGACATTGTTTTACTTGAAATTATTTCCAGCTTCACAACAAAACGAGGCTTCCCCTTATTTTGGGAAGCCTTATAATTAATGATGAAATGGTGCAGAATGAGTGAGCTCGGGAAGCTTGAAAAAGTTCCAAGAGATAATGAGAAAGATGAATTTAGGGGCGGAACCAACAGTTGCTAGAGACTTTATTACAACATTTCTGTAACTCGGGATGAGCACGAATGTAGTTATTGGAGAAAAAAGGGGCATTTATAACCCCTAACAATTCTTATTTCATTCTTACGAAGAAAATATATACTACAAAGCAGCAAGCAGCAAACTGAATACTCAAATGGAATACCACGGAAAAGAACGAAAAGCTAAGATGCCTAGTGAATGAAAAGAAAATCTAACCAAAAAAGAGGCGGCCATTATTGACAAGAAATTATGAGGTAGAAATTGCAATTAAAATTGCGTTCCAGCTCGTAATAGCTTGGGATAAGAAGCTGGGGCGAGAATCCCTGTCGATAAAACACTCGAGTGAAAACTCCAATATTTAACCGGATTACGGGGTTCTTTGATAGCAAAATACACAGGACAAATTTAAGCGCAGATAAAAATGGGAGAGTCAATTAAGACGTGGTTTGTCCATCCGCTCAACGGAAGTGGGGTCACACTACCGCGTGAAAAAATTCTATGAAACATAAACGTGAAAAGTAAACGAGAACGTGTGAAACACGACCGTATGCGCTAGCAGATTGTTATACACGATGTTTGTTTCAAGAACGAAAAACTGATGGTTATTGTAAAAACATAAATAGGAAGGTCACGCAAAATGGAACGTGAGCTAAAATGATGAAACACAAACAGTCGGATAAGAAACAAGTATATAAAACTCGAACACTCTTACTGTACAATAATGGTTCAATAAAACATTAGTAGAATAATTCACCATTAATTAATGCCTTACACTTATCAGTTATGCCCTGGCTGTGAATTGATCTGAATTCAAATAGGTCTCATTAGTTAAGACCCTAGTGAGAACAGATGAGAACAAAATTAGGGACTTATATGACGAAGTGAAAAAAATAAGCGTACGGGACGACAAATGCCTCACATTTATACCCTACAGATAAAGCAATGACCAAAGGAGAAATGACTATCAAATGTTCAAGAATAAATAGTTGACTGCAAATTGTTCAACTGCAATGAAATAGATTTAATTTAAAATAGGCTATCACCGATTCTGAAAGTATTGAATACTTAGTAGCTTTCGCAGGTGATAGCTACTGAACGCAGATTTACAGCAAAGTGCAGTGGCACAGAATCATGCGGCCGCGAGATCCGTCGTCGCAGATGTGTTCCAGGCGCCAAGTCACACGCTCTTTACCTTGAAGTTCTTCTCTCCAAGTTCATCGTCTTCGCCTTCCTCTGAGAGGCTGCGAGTGATGTTGATGGCCGGGTGGTGGTGCGACATCATTTTGTCTCAAAACCTCCTTGAAAAACTCTGCCCAACTTTCAACGAGTAGGGCTAGAAATCTGGCAAGTGAAGCAGGCGATCGGCTCACGACGCCTCACCGAACGGTGTGGAGTGGAAATATCAAATTTTTCTGCTACAGTACGGGTGTGGCTTAAGAAGTGATCTCACGTGCCTCTAGTCATCCAAGAAATGTTCAATACTAAGGCAGTGAGTTCTTCTAAAAGTACTTAATAATTAGAAATGCAATGCATTGTTTTACGAGACAGTAAGAGAAATTGAAAATTTGATAGAAGTCATAAACCTGAAAAGATAAATCACAAAGGAGCGTAATGAAGAACAAAATGAAATTGTCACATGATCAATGATATTGAATGCTTAGATAATAAGATTGAAGGATGCATACACCATAAGATTCAAAACGCCACAATGCATGGAATACATGTGTTAGATAATAACACTTCAAACTTAGTTAGCTGAATGAAACACTTCGACGCAAAAGAAATTTCAAAATTTTCAAATAATACTCATACACAACAGACAGATATCCAAAACTTCATTTTTTATAATACAGGATAAGCACAAGACAGTTCATTAATAACAAAGTCATCTGGAAAGTAAAGAAAGTTCGATCCCCCCAAAGATTGGCCCAGCTCGCGCAGTTGCGGGTTTGAGAGATGGGAGCGATTGCGCGCGTCGACGTTGGTAAATGACGCTTCCAATGATTGGCGAAGATGGCAATTCTTAATAAATGTGACAGACCGCCCATTTAGCAAAGCTTACAGCTTTGAGCAACTCATATCAACGCCAGATTTTATTACCACAAGAACAGACTGTAAAATAATATAGCTTTCCTTTTAGAGTTCAATCGTTTTCTAAAGTTTTTCGAAGACAGGATACAAACGGATGGAAAATGCTCAACATAATTATTGTTCCTATAAGTAATATTCAAGCGATAACACAAAAGTTAGATTAGATATCAGCCAGTTCTCTTCTTCCACACAGCTTGATCTCAAACGAGAAATTAGACTTCATAAGGCAGAAAGAGGAAGGAAGAAACTTCTTTTGTGTGCTTCGACGCCATGAATTATGGAAAATTTCACGGTCCATCCGTTTCGCAAACTTACAAGGCATAGGTAGCGTTGCGGTGAATGTTGGGCAGCATCACCTGCAGCCAACGACACACCGCCAATATTGGACGAGAAAACATCTGTCCGTCCACTTGCTCGACTATTCACAACGCACAATTATGAGAAGTCGTATTTCATATCAAGGCTAGCAGTTATTTCCACGCTTAATTATCAGAAACCTAGTCTATGAAAATTTTATGAGGGAAGATTTGCTTCTCATTAAAGTTCTAGTTTTAGGAACGGATGAACTTATTGGTAATAATTTTGATTTAAAGTATATAAGAATTAATTTTTTTCTATAAAGGCAGCAACGGTATTTACGAATTGGATACATTTGAAGACGGAATGCTCAGACAGCTGTCGGAGCTATGGTTGAATTAAAAATACTTCTGTAGAAATGAATTTTTCCCAAACGAAATGCATGAGCCTTTTTTGGGAAGGGTACTTACTGAACCCGTAGCCGCGAGGGAAGGCGTACCAGCATGGGAATCAATGGCACGGAAAGGACAGAAAATAAAACAAGAATAAGATACCACTAAAGTTTGAGGTTGACGACGGCAGGCGCTTCATAGAAAACAATGCAACGGATAAAACGCCGCAAGCCAAACGTGCCCTGTAATCCGAAAAATGGCACGCAGCTTAAATCTATGGATATGAATTTTCATTCAATTTAGCTTAGCTCGTAACTGACGCTTTGCGCATATATGGTGAAGCAAAAATATGGCTGTTCGAATTCAATCATTACTAGGAAAACAATTTTTTCAGGCTGCAACGACGACAGCTTTTCAACTGAAATAAAAAGAACAAAATCCAGCACCAAATAAACGACTTCTGAAACAATTTATTCATGCGTATGATTCATCAGCTATATTCTATGCAGGACAAAAATATATTTGTTGAATGAAAGAAACAACATTACAACACATTCTTCCCATAAAAGTAGTTGACTCCACCGCAGATCAGCAGGACGACATCCCATCAAGCCAGAGAACACCAAGAAATAAGTACATTGGCGCCAATTTTGCGCCATTTGATGAACTCGAACAAAGTTGAAGAAGGGGCCGTAAGAGGCGATCGACCAATTAAACTTTAGTTGCTGGGATGAGAAGCTCTCCGAGAGTGCGGATGTTGAATTATGAAACGAACGGCAAGTTTCTGATGACCAGATGCCGGAAAAAGGAGCCTTTCGTCAGGGGCGATGCGGACAAGAACCTCAGTAGTTTCTCGGGTACAGTGACCAAAGACTATCTTTAGAACGAATTATGCAGGAAGGATAATTCTGCAGACCATAGCCCAGAACTTGCCACACTAAGAATAACTCGTTAATAAAGTTAGCAGCGAGCAGCTTGCTGCCGAGCGGTGCGGTAATTGCTCACACTACATTTATGTTTGGCCAGAACATGGACGTTTCAGCGCGAAGGAATAACGCAAGATAACTTTACGATGTCCGAGAAAGTCGATTCTGAACAGCATTGATCAGGAAAAATATGCGTAACAAACTATAGAGAGGAAAAAATTTCTGGACCCTGCAGTCAAAATGTATCAACATGACAGGTATTAAAACAAAAAAATTATTTCCACACGCAACACTTCAGTCAAACCCTCACCTGAGCTATTGAAATAGACCGCCCGACAACGTTCACGAACTTTTGGGGAATCCTATGGAAACCTGTTTCTGCGTTTACAATTTCACAATTAGTTACAATTTAATCCATAAAACATAACGTGAACGTACAATAGAATGACTAGAGAGTTATTTTGAGGGAGAGAATGGAAAATGATGCTCATTTTCCACGTTGTTCGATGATGAAAGCGAAAACTACGTCCTCAAGAAGGCACGTATAAATCTGAATTAGTTTCTCATATGAACAATTGTACCATCATTTTTAACCATCCAATAGAGAGGAGACTGCTGTTTTATCTAACAGCTATCTTCATCAATCTTCACATACGAAATAACATCGAAAAATTTCCAAGCGCCTTGATAGTTCTCTCGGGAATGTTGGGAGGCATTGAGTTCAAAGCCCCAGTTCCAATGAAGGGGAGACTTTATTACGAACGGGTTTTATTACAATAAGAAGGCATGAACATTAGTTACATATGTAGTTTCGAACCGACCCCGCTCAAATTATTTTAAAAGTTTCATTTTCACAGGAAGCGATTGTGTGACCGTAAAATACTTCAAAGATTTCAAGAACTTTGAGACCGAGAGCTAATTAATTACCTCGGGCTATAACAACAGTGACTGTTTTGTGTATGTTGAGGGAACCTTTGGAGTTTTTTCTTCCATATCGTAACGTACTTTTCGGAGCCACAGAAGAGGTCTCAGCGATGAAGAAGTCACCACCAAATATTTCATTTCATTGTGGCCCGAGGTCAGTGAGGCGCTAAACTCAATAACATGCCATTCAGAATAATCTTTTTTGACAGTAGAACCACTCTAGTCTGGTGCGAGAACAAAAAATCCTAATTGGAACAAAAATATCTAGACTGCATATGCTCAATTTGAGCGCACACTTCAGCAAGTGCATCATTAGAGACGCGAATGAAAGAAGAGGAACTCGTCATGAAAAAAAAAAGCAAGACGAGCAGACTGCAGAGCGCCGCGGGGGAGGATACAGTTGATGCTATAGTATTAAGTGGAAGCGCAGTTCCATGTCACCTAAGAGGGATGAAGTTGTAGTTCCATTTTCTTGCCGGGATTTTCTATCTGGTGAATCATTTCTGGATCCTTCGATAAAAAAGAACTGTCAGGACCAAAGTGTTCTTTTTTATGCCGCTGAGAAGGAACCGTGGGGGAATAGATGAAAAGAGAGTTGAAAACAGTTATCTCTGGACTAAAATTGCCGCATAAATACTGGAAAAGGTGGCTTATGTTAGAAGTAATGCAAAAAAATAACACACAATTTTAACATTCTCTGCTCCACTCTAGAATAACCTAAAACAAGAATATGACTAGAGAGTAATCATGCACTTGCTCAGAAAACTATGCTGCTGCACAAGCAATTCCCTGACGAGGTAACACAAGTAGTGATAACTGAGGACATAAGAAAACAGATGACGTCGTGGGACGCAAAAACAGATTATTATTATTATTATTATTATTATTATTATATAAGAAAGTTTTAGCCTCCCTTAATTGCACGACGAAGATGTTCTAAGAGAGGAAGGAGGAAGGCCCCATTTAGTAAGGAGTTGAGGGAACGCGGAATCTATGCACAAGGTGCACAGAAACAGGAAGCTAAGAAAGAAGTTCATGAAACAAGAAAAAGTTGAAGAAGAAAGTAGTAGGTGCTGAAAAACAGGACAGCAGTGAACCGAAAAAAATGGTCCGTAACAAAACAAAAACCTATTCTATTTCAACAAAAGGAAGCCTACCTAACCTTTAGCTCGGGCCCTCACATGGTTCCCTGGGAGCGCTAATTCCCATAGATACAATACCTGTATACCCCTGAGGGGACGCAACAACACAAGTGTTCATTACCTAATTAGGTAACACATGACGAGGTCACGACAGAAATCGCGACACCTGACGAAACAACAAAGAGGGAGTGACATTTGACGTAGCTAAAACAACAGAGGTACGGAAGAAGGGCATCCGGAACATTATTCAAAATTAAGTTGACAGGTGCAGTTCTCGGTGCTAGCGATGGTGGAGCCCGCTGGATGTGAGCAGGTGACAAAGAAGAACAAGGCAATGCAGTAGATCAGAGTTATTCCGTCACAACAACAGGCTGCAGGTCTATGAACTTACACCCGACATTAAGTGACATTTTTCGGCGATAACTACTGTCGACGCAATTGAATTTACGCAAAGTACTATTCCATAATCTATAAGAGGAAAAATCAACCGACACAACACGATCTTCTTCGTTCTTCAGGGTACTGAGTTAGGATGTCTGCGAGCAGGTGACAAGCGCTCTCACTCTCTTACTCCTCGATGTATGAACTATCAAGCAATAAACGTCATAGTCAAAGAAGATTGTAAAATGAACACGCGTTGCACAAAAGTTCATGCGTGAAATGTTGTCCAGTCTAAATACAGATCTTTAATTAATTCAAAAGTACGACTAACGTACAACATCATGGACAACCTTACACCTGCATGACACACCCACTATAGACCCACTCACACCACCCTCATCCCAACACAGCCCCACTCACACCACCCTCATCCCAACACCCCACTCACAACACCCTAATCCCAACACAGCCCCACTCACACCACCCTCATCCCAACACAGCCCCACTCACACCACCCTCATCCCAACACCCCACTCACAACACCCTAATCCCAACACATCCCCACTCACACCACCCTCATCCCAACACAGCCCCACTCACTCCACCCTCATCCCAACACCCCACTCACAACACCCTAATCCCAACACAGCCCCACTCACACCACCCTCATCCCAACACAGCCCCACTCACACCACCCTCATCCCAACACAGCCCCACTCACACCACCCTCATCCCAACACAGCCCCACTCACACCACCCTCATCCCAACACAGACAGCCCCACTCACACCCGCAGGATAAAATCAAATAATTTGTGAACATTCTCGCGAGACCAAATCAAATAATTTGTGTCATCACGCGTGATAAATAAGTTACCCACTCACAGGAAGCATCCTGGGGCTTGGCGGTGCCGTTCATGGCTCAGCAGAGGCCGCGGCTGAGGGTCTGGTGCGCTTTGGGTGCGAAGTGATCGAACCACCGAGAGTTACGGGAGATTGAGACGACTCAAACAACTTTACGCTAATGGATACTGTTGCTATTGATCGCACATTGACAATGACAAGCGTAATTAACTTTCTTCTGTATTTTTACGAGTATTTATAATATTCACTTTTTTTAATTAATTTTATACCCCCCCTGAGAGAGCTCTTAAGCGTTATGAAAGTATCTCAAAGAGACGAAAAATCCGAGGAAGAGGTGTACAGATTAAGTTTTGAAGATGCTCGTGCAAGAGACAAATTATACGGAACTCCGACCACGCGTAAAAATTAGGAGAAAGGAGATAAGACTATTTTAATAACGAAACTAAACCCTTAACAGGCTCCTACTGTTAATGTGGCATATTGAAGGATGAATAAATATCTAAGATTTATTGAAAGATGTTCGCCAAGGAGAATGAGCAATAATAGAATTCCTATCTCCTCCTATCCACATTGTATGGGCCAGGAATGTTACTGATCCCTAGAGAAGAGCTGAGCTTCGAGATAAGCTAAAGAATAATTTTTTTATCGTATCTATTTGGATGGTAGAAGGTCACTGCCAGAAGAAACTAACAAATATCATGATAGATTGGTGGTTCTTTAGATATAATTCAGAGGTTATTTCTATTTAGAGGAGCTTATGAAACAAGATAAAAGGTGGAGAAGAAAGTAGTAGGTGCTGACAATAGAACTAGCCGCGAACCGAAAAAAAAAAAAACGATTCGTAACAGAGTAAAGACCCTATTCTATTTGAACAAAAGGTTTTCCTAACCCTTAGCTGGGGACCTTACATTTCCCCCCCAATGATTTCCCTTCCAACACAGAGTAGAAGGAGACAACCGGGATTCCCCATCTCTGATATTAAAATCGGAACATTTTGTCCTTCTACGCACCACTCCAGCGATGCGCCAATGTGCGTATATGAACACAGCTCAAGGGCGGCCGTACGCAACAGCCTCAAAGATTCTCGATGAAGTTTTATCCTGACTTCCTAAGGTACTTATTTAAAGAATCACTGTATTTAAAATGACACGAATGAACAACTCAGTGTTTTTGCAGCCCTTTATGAATCATGATGTATAAAAAATACCCGTGCTTCATTTCAAAATACGATGCACCACAACAAGTTGAATGGTAGGTAGCGCACGCACGGCTGCAACAATGTCTAATTCGTGCTAAAAACGAGCTACAAAGATAAGCCTCGGTGACGTCGAGCAATTCAAAGACGCCTACGTCAACACAATTCTCTGAAAGGAACACCTGGAGCTCAGGCACGATATTAATAGCATCGAGACAGAGCAAACAGACCTAAGCACTTTCCGTCACTTCGTCTACACCGATCGCACCATTTATTTTAGGACACTGAGAAGGCACTTCATACATCGGAGATTCGAGCTGTTAACAGCGTTCGCCCGAGAATCAAAACGCAATTGAAAAATCGAGACGCAATAGAGTAAGAAGAAAAGTTTGAAGCTGTTTTAACCCGGGAATCAAGACGCAACTCAAGAATCAAGACGCAACAGAGTAAGAAGAAGAGTTAGAGACGCGCCTGCGCAACTGCGAGACGAACACTAACCGGACCCGCATCGCCAGCTGAGCACTCGCCCATAAAGGTGCAGCCGGCCTTCGCAGGGAGGCTGCCGCTCGTCTCACGGCGCTGCGAGCATTCGGGTGTCGTGAGTGAGCTCACGCAGCGCTGCGTTCAATTCCGACTACAAAGTAACTGGTCACAAGGTCATCACGAGACCTCATCAGTCCGAGACTTAATCCGAAACAATCCGATACCTAATCAGTTCGAGTTTAGTTTATTAGTTTATTAATTAGTTTAAGCCTCCCTATCCTCAACAATGAGATGTAAAGAGAGGAAGGAAGAAGGCACCATTTAGTATGGAGTTAAGGGAACGTGGAATCTATGCAGAAAGGGCACAGAAACAGAAAGCTAAGAAAGAAGTTCATGAAACAAGAAAAAGTTGAAGAAGAAAGTAGTAGGCGGTGAAAAACAGGACAGCAGTGAACCGAAAAAAGATGGTCCGTAACACAACAAAACCTATTCTATTTTAACAAAAAGAAAGCCTACCTAACCTTTAGCTCGGGCCCTCACATTGTCCCCCTGGGAGCGCTAGTTCCCATAGATACAATAATTGTATCCCCCTGAGGGGTAATCAGTTCGAGACTTAATCCGAAACAATCAATACAAAACCTAATTCATCCGAGACCTAATAAACCGTCGAGTTAAAATTTATTCGGTTACACATGGGTGTTTCATTGAGGGGGTGGTAGTAAAAGTGTGTATGAAATGCTCTAGGGTATACTCTAGTAATTTGGGCGATTTTAGATGACAGCGAATACAAATTAGAACTCTAACTCTGACGAGAATAAGTGAAATTCACCCTCAAAAATGTTCTGCAAGATTCCTGTTTACGATGTTCGCGTGTCCTCACCAGTTCCGTGCTTTCCACATAACCACAAAGAACAAATAAATCGAATTCCCTCAAATGACAGTATATCAATTACTTCAGCTGAACTAATGTGTTGAAATTAGAGAACTATTTTCCTGTGAACTATTTTACATGACGATTGGCAGCGTATGAAAACAAGTACAGGTAACACTCGTACTCTAGTCATAAGTTCTGAAACAATACTACCATCATTCAAGTATTGCAGCATTTTTTGAAAGGTAAAACAGTTATTTGAATTAGCGTTTTCTGGTCGACACATGAGCATACGAAAAAATATCAGCTTGCATCAGTTTGGAAGCTTGACGTTAACAAATTCAAGTGACAATGGTTCGACGTTCGAGTGACAATGGCGCACCAAAGTGGCGATGGCGCACCAAAGTGGCGATGGCGCACCAAAGTGGCGATGGCGCACCACAGTGGCGATGGCGTACAAAAGTGACAATGGCGTATCAAGTTCAAATTGAATAAAATTAACAATTCACAATCAATCCTCGAGAACCTTAACAAGATAAGACAATTCGCTTCCATGGACAATAATCTAATATGGAAATAAATAGAAGCTGTAGGGGGGGAGCTGGGTTTGGAGGTCGCTCAGCTACATGCTGTGGATACTCCAGGATAGGCGAAGGGCTGAATTTTCAAGCAATTCTAGTTATGCTAGCGATTCGAATTTCTTCTAAGCCAACTAGGCTACGCTACGTGCTTCAAGCAGCGATCCCAAGTCGACTCAGAAAAACTTACACAGTCAGCTATACAGTTACGACGACGTTAGTTGAATATTTAGCTCAAGGTTAACCAGCAAACTGCGACTCTTGCGCAGCCCTGCAGCGGCGTACGAGTTGCAGGGAGCCCCCATCAACACAAGTGGCATTTATGTTGGCCAAATTTTGACATGTGTTGCTTTTTTCCAGACTGTTTAATTTATTGTAAAAATAATACATTCGATCGGAACACAAAGATTAATTTTGTAGATCGTAACACAATGCAAAATATTGCAGAATTTACTTTTGCATTGGTTCATTTGAACATTTCGTTATTCCTCACCCAGATAATGTATAAGAATCACCACACCCGAAATATCGTTGCTAACTACCGATTGAACAATTTTTTACTGATAACCTTTCGTACGGCAAAATTACGAAGCTAAACACGGTGTTTCAAGACTTAAGCAACGTGAATAGCAAGCTTGCATCCGTGAGCCTGATTTAACCCAATCAAACACAAATTTACTGATGACTGGATAGAAAAACAGCATATCATACGGTACATTACTAGTGGACAATTTTTTTTCTCATCCACACGAAAAATGCAATTGGAACTTGGAAACTCCCATAAGTCAAGCCTAAGTTATCATGATTGATTACCACACCGATTAAATTGAACAATGGTTTCCTAAATAAAAATGGGGAGGTTAATAGAAAAATTATGGATAGGAGAAACCAAAGAATGAAGTGCAGACCAGAGCCCGAAATGCAAGCTGTAAGTTGTTAGAAGTGAAAACGGCAGAATAGTGATCATTTTATATACAAAAAATGTTTAATGAGAGATTTATATATTTGACTTCGTTTAAAGTTTCATTATAATAATCACTCATAACTTGAGCGACATACCAACATCAATAGGTTAGATATAAAATAGGTGGTCACCACATACATATCACGTGGCTATGTCTTGTCCTATTCATAAAAGAATTACATATTTTTAACAAAGTATGAACCAATGTGGACGAAACTTCCTTTCAGACAAAAATCATACATATTCATTTTAGAAATATTTTGAACGTACTTTCAATAAAATGGTTTCCTAATGACACAAAATGAAATGGGCCCTGTTACTTTCGCAGGAGGCATTTGCAAGGCACAGCAAGGCATTCGCAAGGCATAAGACAAGGTGCAAGGGAGACTATAGCCGGCCGAAGGAAAGCGTTGCCCCGAAAAGGCTAGGGACGCATTAGCGTTTCTGAGCTCGTAATTTTTAGCTTGTTTTGATTTAGAGAAATACGAGCATGTTCCGCATATTTTTTTCGCTTGGGTTCTAAAGTTTCTTATACATAAGGATAACGACACTAATGCAATACAAGGGATAATTCCAAATAAACAAAAATGGACTATCAATATTGATCACAACTTCATGCCACACATACACTTGTAGTAGAGATGTAGCACTGCGATGACAAATAATAATTTATATACGTAATCGTTAAAGAAACCTCGGGCATTGTTGTTAGATTTTTCACGGTAATCTAAGACTATAGCGAAAACTTCAAACCAATAATGAAATTTCAGATCCCCTCTCCAAAATTTGAGCACGAATTTTCGTTCAAAATACGAGTATTAATCAGATCAGTATCAGATCATTCCTCAGTTGCGCATCGTCTCCAATTTCGAGACAGTTGAACAGCAAAACTTCCGCAAAAGCAGGGAAGGAGAGACTCGATTGAGCGTTTATAATATGTACTCGAAATCTTTCTAAACTGAACCAAGACCAGGTTTAAAATGAACATGTCATATACACACAAAATTTCAGAAATATTTACCGATTTTCATTCAAAAGTTTTGAATATACGTTATTCGAACAATAATGAAACATTTCTAGAAGCTGATGGTGAAACTTTCTGGCTAAAATTTGAGTCAGTGAGTCAAAAAAGGTTTATTAGTTAATAATCCAAGAGTAGCTATCAAAAGAACATTTTTTATGACGAGCTAAAGTGGAGTAATTGAGCTTCGCTTCGAGTAGCAATCGTAGGAGGAAGAATATGATCGAGTATTTAGCATACCACGATATGTTCTCCACTGAGCAGATTAGATCATAAGTTAGTTTAAGCCTTCCTAACCGCTACAAAAAAGAGCGTATCGAAGAGAGGAATAAGGAAGGCACCATTTAGTATGGAGATAAGAGAATGAGGAATCTATGCAGAAGGGACATAGAAACAGTAAGTTGAGAAAGAAGTTCATGAAATAAGATCAAAATTGAAGGAGACAGTCAGAGGTGCTGAAAAACAGGACAGTAGTGAACCGAAATAAGGTGGTCCTTAACATAACATTTCATTTAAAAAAAAAGAAGGCCTACCCAACTCTCAGCTCGGGCCCTCACATTTTCCCCTGGGAGCGCTAATTCCCTTAGATAAATAAAATAGTTGTATCCCCCTGAGGGGTCCCACTGAGCAGAAGAACAGACATTCCAAAAGAGTATATTACCTTGTAAAGGAAAGCTACTCGGTTCTCTCTCTAAAGGCCCTAAATGGAGCCTTATTGCTCCGTGGGGCTCTCAATCGTGCATTGATCAAGAGGCATACGAAGCGAAGCCTAATCTACTCTAATCTAATCTAATCTAATCTAATCACCAGTCCTCACCCTCCGCAAACACCGGAGATGTATTTTAGCCATGGAGTATTTCTCCATAAGTAATGAACAATACTGAAATGGAGGCATCTCGCTCTACTCACTGCTCAGCG
Organism: Morinoia aosen; assembly: GCA_030386875.1. Classification (NCBI taxonomy): domain Eukaryota; kingdom Metazoa; phylum Arthropoda; class Malacostraca; order Amphipoda; family Talitridae; genus Morinoia; species Morinoia aosen. The sequence continues at coordinate 41,075,970 of CM059574.1, forward strand.
TTGTACATGAGTGGAAATACAAAGCAGACCTAAACATAAGTCTTCTATTGTTTATTTCAATTACTCAATTTAATGGTTTAATTGGTTTCCACTCAATGAGATACATGCATGTCACAGAGCCCCTCAGTCAAGCTTCACTTCAATTCACACTTTAACGGAGTTAAATTACAGAGATGTTTGTGCTCGCGTTGCGATCTGCAACAAATATTTGCTAAGTCTTTTACATGAGAGTTTAAGCAAGCTATTCAAGAGCAATTACTGGCATCAGAGTTGAGAGGCAATCCATGTAGAAGGCAGTGACCAGATGGGACAGAGCAAAACTGGGGACGTGAGCGCAAGCAACCAATCTTCCTTCCGGGCTATGCTAACACCGCTCTCTGAGCACTTCGCCTTTGAGGAGAGAAGCAAGAGCCACACAATGCAAGCCGCAACTCGCACGAATCAACTCGGCGGCGTGCTTCCTTACTAACGGGGATAGTCTGAAGTGAGTTGTACTTTGACACACAAATTTCAGCCACGAAAAAGAACTAAGTTAAGAAGAGTTCGCTCTGACTTCCTACTACACACGGTCGCGGAACATTTTCTTCTTTTCTTAAAGGGTTTGCAAGTATTTTTTTGAGGTACTTAACTGTATATAATATGAGTATTACAAAAGCAAAAAAATTGAGAAACATTTTCTTTTTCGAAGCGGTTGCCCGGATGAGTTGAAATTGTAGATTTGAATTGAAAATTGGTCTGAGCATTCTTAACCTCAACAAAGGGCGTTCTTTGATGAGTGGAAAGACGAAGGTATCATTTACTTTGAAAATTAATAAAAAGGAGCATCTATGCACAAAGTTTGTCATCACAACGTGCATATAGTGAGAGAAAAATTGAAGTTTATGAAACAAAATAAAATTATAAGTACGAAGTATAGATGCTACAAAAATACGCAGCATTAAAAAATTTTTCCGTAACAAAACAAAATGCCTATTCTATTCCAACCAAATAAAGGTTCGACCTGAACTTCAGCTTTGGACTTCATGGCTTCCCTCTGGGAACTCAAATTCTCAAAGCTTTACTGGCTCATATTCCCCGCCCCCTTAGGGCACAAACGGCACAGAAGTTAACACAATGTTTGATGCCTGAAAAAATTTTCGCTACAAATGCCTGAACTTTTATACGTGAATTAACATTTACCCGTATAAAAACTACTCTAAAACGAATTCACACGTACTAAAATGAATGAACGTACACTCAAAAGAATAACCCTATGTCGTTCATAAATAGGTAAATGGCCGACACTAGAATAAACAATTGTGCTAAAAGCAGCATAATTCAAAACTCTAGGAAATAATACATGATCGATCATGCTGCTCGAATTTTTCATTACATCCGTCGAGTCGCACTCCATATTCATGATTGCGCTGGCTCTATAACAAATGAAACTGCGCTCCTATCCACGATTTAAGTAAAATTTCGAGCGAACAAAAAAGACACGGGAAGCTTTGACGAGTGAAATAAAGAACAGATTACAAGGCAGCGCTTGGAGAGTCCCTTGAGGGCGGTTATACCGAAAGTAACACGTCAAAAAAATTGCACACCGTTTTTGGAGTGACATTAAACAGCAGTGTCGAGGATGTGCGGTTGTGTCGTAGAATTGTTCCACGTATTGCTGTAGCGACAGTTCCGGTGGACTACACCTAGTATATTTCGACTGCTAAGTTAGCTCATTTCCCAGATTATTCCCGTCATCTGCTCGTACTAAAAATAAAATACTAGAGAATTACAAAATTTCGTACATGCATTGTTCTCATGGAAAATGTACTCATTGAAAGTTATGGGGCGCACTCTTCGACCTTTTTTATCACTTCAGGATGACGTTCTAAAAATCAACTTTTACGAACACGACAGCAAGAGAACCAAGGCATCAGACTTCTAGTCCTTGCACTTGTGATAATATCAATCCATGGATTGCAAGCTACGCAATATCAGCCGTCAACAATATGTGTTAGATTGATATAATATTTAATAACGGAAACGTTAAATGCTCCTCATAAATTCAAATGTGATTCCAAGTAACGTACACGTTAATTTATCAACGTTTCTTGTTTACCAACTTCCGATATTTCAAGAAAATTTAGCTTCTTTATTTAGCTTTCAAGACATTACGTCAAACAAACTCATGCCAAAGTGCTATTACATACTGCTATCCAGCGACAACCCCAAAAACCAGTATAAAATTTATCGCTGATCGACAAAACTAAATCCCAGACACTGTTACAGCGAATTCTGCAGTAGGTGCTAAGAGCGCAGAACTCAAGAGATACAAACATTAATGTCTCTAAAAATGCTCAGTTACGAGACCATCTTCAGCGTATATTCACGCTTGGGAAAAAAATTTACCGCTTATACGTCACCGACTGCTGTCCTTAAGGTAAAAAAGGACAAAAATTCATTGGTGGAAGAGCCAGAATGGTTTGGTGGCCTTTATTCAGACAAGTTTATTCCATTAGCCATGGGAGGAGCACACGCATAGCAAGCCTCCACCAGGGGAGACGGGCAACAAAGGGCAGCATGCTTGCAGAGCCAGTATGTATATCTTTGCCAATCACCCTAAATGGCCTCCTATGAATACGAGACACAGGGCTATATTTGCTTCAGGCAGAGCGACTGCTCTTTTGTGTCGTTCTGACGCTCAACAATGGTCCGTTTTCCTCATCTGCGCATCTAAGCAAAGAAATGCAATGCACCGCAGTGGATTCAACATTATGCAAGAGTATTGGTTCAGAATGTAGAAAAATTAACGATTCGGCTTACTTTAGTCATCGTGTTGTGAGGCTGCATCGGTTTGACCAATTCTTTTAGGATGGAAGAAAGTGTGCAAGAGGCGCGGTGGTCGTTGTGCATCATGAGAATCATATCACTTGCGCAATAAATTTCAAAGTGAGGGTATTTTTTCTCCGAAATAATGGGAATAAATGCAGAAAGTGACGATGCGAGCAGGCTTGGCAAGGATAAGAAGGATGCAGCAATTCAACGAGAGATCAGCTTAGTTGCTGCCACGGTATCTTCTATCTAAGTTGTTTTTATTTTCTTCTGCGATAAAATCTCGATTCTCGTTTCTTGCTGACGCAGCCCTTGTGTACGACTACAGTACAAATAAAACGAACTCTTCCTCTGGGACTTTTAAATGAAATGTTAACTCTCTAAAAGAGGAAAAGTTTCCAAGTATCTAACACAGTGTACATCATATTTATGGTAATACATAAAAATATTGCAAACACCAAGCACATGATTATATTTGCACATTGTTTTTTACAATTTTTAGATGATAGTTTTAAGTCTCCCTAAACGCAACAAAAGCGTTCCGAAGAGAAGAAGGAGGAAAGCATTATTTAGTAAGGACTTGGGGAAACGTGGAATTTATGCACAAGGCGCATAGAAACAGCAAGCTGAGAAGGAATTATAAAACAAGATAAAAGATGCAAATGAAAGTAGTAGGTGCTGAAAAACAGGACAACAGTGAACCGAAAAAAAGATAGTCAGTAGCAAAACAAAAAATCAATTTTACTGCAAAAAAGTAAGGCCTGACTAATCTTTGGCTCGGGATCTCACATCTTCCCCTGGGAGCGCTAATTCCCATCGATAAAATAGTTGTATTTCCGTGAGTTGTTAATAGTTGTACCTCTGCGCATCGAAACAGTAAGTTATGAAAGAACGCTATGAAACAAGATAAAAGATGGAGAAGAAAGTAGTAGGAGCTAAAAAAAACAGAAATGCAGTGAACCGAGAAAATAATGGTCCTTAATAAAAAAAAATTCATTCCCAGGCACAAAAGCTCTACCTAACTCTCATCTCTGGACAACACATTTTACTCCTGAGAGATATATAACTACTTAACGAAAGCGTGACATCAAAAGATCAGGGTAGCTCGTCAAACGTCAAACGAATTAAATTTTACATGATCACATGATTTCTCCGAACAAAATAGCACAACCAACAAACGATTCAACAGTTCATAAGTCTCGAACAACACGAGAACTTTCGAAGCTTAGACCCATGAGGAAACAAAACGTCTACGCTATTAGCTATATAATATTCTGGTAGACAGCTAATCAACAGCCAAGCTATGAACGCCCTAGTATCAGCGGCCGTGCAATGAGCGTCTGAGCGAGGAAATAGACGAGAGCAATCCGAGAAGCGCACATGACCAACAACTGCTGTAATACTTGGAGAATAGCAAAAAAAAACACCAAGCCATTGTATCGATGGACGCTGTATTAGGCTGCATAGCTCCGCAGGGACTAATAGACAATGAGTAACGTTCTCGGCAAACAATTGGAGCTTATGAGGGGCTTATCAGCAGCCCGTTCCTTGAAACTCTCCACTCGAGCACTGCTCTTAACATGCAACCACAGCACACTTCTAGAAGGCATAGAAGGTAATAAGTGAAATAAAATAAGAATGTAGAACACGGGGACAAATTACCGCACTCAAACAATAAAGGACTATTTTTCCTCATTAAAGCCAGAAGCAAACGATAAAAATTGAAAGCTTATTACCACTAACCGTAATATCATAGTTACAGATCCGTAATCAGAGCTGGTATTTAGTATTGAGCGTAAGCCTTACTAGCATCGCTGGTACTCAATTATAAACTGCTTGTTTCGTATGACTGCGGCAACTTCGAGCAAGCTAAAAAGACAGAGTAAACTTGATCCGTAAAAAAAAAAACGCGTAACCCAGCCCGTCCTCCAGCAAAAAAAGTCACCTGCACAGTGGTGGGAAGAAAGCGCTGGCGCAAGTTAGCGTCAACGATGTCAAGCATTTGCAGGTGCCACTGAAACAATTTGGTAGTCTTTTCTAGAAGTCAAAATTAAATGAACTCAATGTATGTAGTTTCAGTTATTCATGTTGAAAAAAGGCAAAGTTTCTTCATGCGAATGCAATATAATCTGATGAAACAAACGTAACCTCATGTATAAAAACGAAAGATACTTAAACCGTTTCTTTTTTCTATAGCAGATTGAATTGGCAAAGCGTAGCCTGCACAACCTGAGTCCACATGGGGCAGAGCTCGGAGTGTCAAGATAACAAACGACGCCCGAGAAGTGCTGTACTCTGGTCCCGTGATAGGAACTCCAGCAGAATCTTTCAAGTGAAGACCCACGTCTCGTCCACAGCAAGGTTTTAGAACCTTAGGACAACGCTAAAAGTTTTAGAACATGTTTATCTTATAGTTTTGAAATTTTACAATGAGGTTACAGTAATTTTATATCGCAAGTATCTAAAAATTTTAGGACGCGCCTTGATCTCACAGTAACTTTAAAACGCATAGATTCAAGAACCTTAATATACGTCCACCCTACTGTTGAAGGCAATCATTTCTTGCAGCTGAACGAAATCAAATTTCTCGTAACTGATCTCTCGTTTCTACTCGCTAGGGTGGCCACGAAATGGAAGTTCAGGAGACGTAAGTGTTGACAGGAGAGCGGTGAGCCGGTATACAGCACAACGTCAACACGGCGCAGCGGGTGACGACAACATTCACGATCTCATGGCGGCGTTGTACACCATGAGACGTACGCAGTGCGTACAACGGTACCTGGCCAAAACACGGGGCGTGCTCCAATCCTAAATATCAAACAAAGAATGTTTATCCCAAGTTATTACTGCTCAATCCGACAGGCATAAGAATTGTTGTTCTCCAAACAATGAAATATTTTCTCTGATTGCAAAACACCAGCACGTGATGAAGCTTCGCTAAAGCATGTCCCAATTAATTTTGCAGGTACAATTTAAGTACTGTTAGTAAAATAATGAAAATTTAGATATGTGTCGGCCTTTTTTAAACGATACCTTAGCACAATGTAGCTCCATAGTCGATCTCCGTACTCTACGAACGTTAAGTTTTAATAGAGAGCAATCACGTCAACACTTCAACTGCGGCGTGTGCCACCGAGGATCACGGAAGGATTTTGATAATGCTGCTTACCGACCAGTAGTCAAACTCAATATTCATCAATACTTAATCAAAACCAAATGAAGGTACGATACAGTTAATGATTGCTATTTCTAACATTGGTTACTACAATTGACTTCAAATTTAAGTTGAATATTGAACTTCAGTTTTACCTGCCGCAGTCGGTGTTAAATCACTAGGGTTGCACCAAGCAAAAATTTAAAATCGGTCCGGCGCACATGATAGGAGCTATTGGCGTGATCTCTGGTGTGTGTAACTAAGAAGACGTGTGACGGCATGTTAGTGTTGGAGGACACACCTACATGCGCTTCAAAACGCGTCAGGAGACATCGACTCGTCTCTACACAATAAGTAGTCTCACACTCGCTACATTCATTCAAACACACTACACATTGTTGACCATCGTACATAGCACTTGTTCCTCAACTGAAAACGTGCTTTCTACGTTCAAATTGTTTCGATAGCTAACTCTTATAACCGATTGCGGGTAGTATTCTTTGACGACCTGAATTAAAAGTTTTAAAATTGTTCAGTTAGTTTTAAACTCGTGTAAGGTAGATAAAATATATTATTTTCAGCGTATAAAACACAGCAGGACAATTTTCCTGTAAGATATTAACTTTTCAGCGTTTTACACAAGGAAGTATGCAGATAGACACCACAACAGATACTAAGCCATCAGCTCCCTAGGAAGTTTTCCTCTAGCGAAAGAAAAAAATTCGAATAAACTTAGCACGCTCTGAATGCTCAATGTAATCCTCGAAAGCGCTAGAGATTAAGTTTTAAAAAACGGCTCCTATACTAGCATATTTTATCTTGCTCATACTTAGTGGCATTTAACTGAATTACTTCTAAGGGAACAGAGTTTTTACAAGGAGTTAAACGTCGTTTTACCCAACAGAATAAACGCAATTTGACGTGCGTTCCACAAATTTTTATTCAACTAATTTACGCAGAAAAGTCAAAAGCTCCATAAGAACCGAGTTCAGCACACTCAAGAAAAAGAAGAAAAATGGAAATTCCTTAAGACCATCAAATTTTGGAGCGAACGTTCATCTTTATAATCTCGAAACTAAAAACAAAAGCTGACCAATATTTTCCAGTTAGAGGCAAAGTACGCACGGGAATTAACTTCAGGGCTGCTAACTCAACTCGCTATAAAGGGAATAATTTTTTACTGCGAGTTTGCAAACAATTCAAGAAAATCTGCAAAATTGTAAAATTGCAATGCGGTGCAGCATCCCGAGCTCAGATAAAAATTCTAAAACATTACAAAAGAAGAGCATTTAGAAAAATAACATATAAGAACGACATTGATTTTTATTACAGTGGAGAATTTACGTCCAGTTGAGAGCTGATCCCCTGCGAAGAGAATATTTTGAACTAAAGTACAAAGCAATTAAGCTTGTGAAGCAAGCCGACATGAACAGCTCGACAACCATCAGGTCCGTCCCTTTACAGCAGTGGTTCATAACCTTTTTAGGCAGTGACCCAAAATCTGCCCAAAATAACTGCCGCGACCCAAGCCTCCATAATAACAATAAGAGTTTTGATGAAGGGTTTTTGTATTTATATTACACAAGCCCTTAGCGACCCAATGAAATAACTTGGCGACCCAATTCTGGGTCGCGACTCAGGGGTTAAGAACCACTGCTTTACAGGAAAGGCACGATACGAGGCGGATCAGCACAACCCTGGCACCGTGGGTGGGTGTGTAGGCTTGAGGATAGGTGGGTGTGTTGGTTTGTGGGTGTGTTGGTTTGTGGGTGTGTTGGTTTGTGGGTGTGTTGGTTTGTGGGTGTGTTGGTTTGTGGGTGTGTTGGTTTGTGGGTGTGTTGGTTTGTGGGTGTGTTGGTTTGTGGGTGTGTTGGTTTGTGGGTGTGTTGGTTTGTGGGTGTGTTGGTTTGTGGGTGTGTTGGTTTGTGGGTGTGTTGGTTTGTGGGTGTGTTGGTTTGTGGGTGTGTTGGTTTGTGGGTGTGTTGGTTTGTGGGTGTGTTGGTTTGTGGGTGTGTTGGTTTGTGGGTGTGTTGGTTTGTGGGAGTGTTGGTTTGTGGGAGTGTTGGTTTGTGGGAGTGTTGGTTTGTGGGTGTGTTGGTTTGTGGGTGTGTTGGTTTGTGGGTGTGTTGGTTTATTGGTGGGTAGGTGATTAGGTGTGTGGGTGTGAGGGTTTGTGGGAGTATGGGGACGATATCAGTACAGGAGTGCTAGATTCGTTTTTCCGGTAAAAAAATTCTGGAATATCAGTCTTTAAAAATGAGTTGATTATAAAGAAACCACTCAGTATCTGGGAACTCTGACCATGAACATCACTCAGGATATGACAACCCTGACCTTGAACACCACTCAGGATATGACAACCCTGACCTTGAACACCACTCAGGATATGGCAACCCTGACCATGAACACCACTCAGGATATGGCAACCCTGACCATGAACACCACTCAGGATATGGCAACCCTGACCATGAACACCACTCAGGATATGGCAACCCTGACCATGAACACCACTCAGGATATGGCAACCCTGACCATGAACACCACTCAGGATATGGCAACCCTGACCATGAACACCACTCAGGATATGGCAACCCTGACCATGAACACCACTCAGGATATGGCAACCCTGACCATGAACACCACTCAGGATATGGCAACCATGACCATGAACACCACTCAGGATATGGCAACCATGACCATGAACACCACTCAGGATATGGCAACCATGACCATGAACACCACTCAGGATATGGCAACCATGACCATGAACACCACTCAGGATATGGCAACCCTGACCATGAACACCACTCAGGATATGGCAACCCTGACCATGAACACCACTCAGGATATGGCAACCATGACCATGAACACCACTCAGGATATGGCAACCCTGACCATGAATATCATCCAGAATTTAATATTATACAGGGTTGACAGATGCCAAACCCCTATTCGGCTAACACTAAACATGTAAAAACTTAGGGTGAAAATTTTGTCAAACGAGCCAATCTCACAACCCCTTACATAAGGACGGATGAAATCATCACTCATCCATACCGATGTATAATTGTTTTTCTTACATTGTTTTGATATACGTTTCCAAAGTGTCGGAAAAAAATTCTGCTTCACTGAATTGAGCCTAAGCCTGCCCATTCTATTTCTACATTATTTTGGCATCCATAAATATGATTCAACAATTATTCGGCGATCGTGAACAACTCGCATAAATTTATGGGAAGAACTTATTTCAACATCTTAACAGTGAAGAGTTGAATAATAAGAAAATCGCACAAGGCTCCACCGACAGGGGACGTCAAACATCTTACACTGAACCGAATGACGTAGGCAGAAAAACGCATCGAAATGATCTCGGAAGCAGTGAAGTTTTCCAGGCTTTATTCAGTTCTGAGCTCATCGAGGGATTGATTAACACTTTATTTGCAGCGTTGTTAACACGTTCAAGTCCAGTCTAAATTTAATTCAATTAGTTATTAATTACAAAGTACGAATCGATAATACAGGCGTTCATGTTCAGGATGTAAGTTACATGTATTTCACCTTGGAATTAAACAGTCAGTTATTATCTTACACTTTGTAAACAAATTAAGAGTAAATAAATAAATTAAATTGTGTTAACAGCGAATTGCTCGTTAACACAAACATGGAACAAACGCCATTAGCTTCGTAAAGGTTCATTGATAGATCGATTAGCGTACGAGTTAAGCATTTTGCAGAGGAAAGGAACTCATGAAAAACACGAATGAAGCATCCCACAACACACCACTACGTATGACATTTCTTGTGAGTGCATGTTTTTAAAAACTCCGGGTAAAATTTGTTTCAAGTGCAGGCTTTATTCAGGGATCTTACAAACATCACTATTAAATTTTTAAAACTATATTAGACATAGATTTCCGGTCCGAAGTTTCAAGTTAAAATCGTTATCTCCCTATTTGTTTTGAAATTTCCGGACGATTTCTGGACCCGCGTTGCCATTTCCAGCCAGTCCTGCACTAGAGATGTTCAATTCTTCTTTCCGAAGCCATTCCGGTCTCGGAAGCACCGCACTAAGAATTGAGTGTCCGGCAACCTTTCCTGTAAAAATGGCAGGAGCGCTGAAAGTTTGCGAGTGTGAGGGCACGGAGACGGCACTGCGGCGGCTTGTCTTAAAGCGCCTTTTGGCTCCCTGCCATCCGCGCTGGAGCAGGCTGGGAGGTGCGTCTTCGTCCCAGCCGAGGGAGGTGGGCGAGGAGGAGTAGCAGGAGCAGGGAAGAGCAGGAACAGGGAAGAGCAAGAGCAGGAATGAGCAAGAGCAGGAATGAGCAGAAGCAGGAATGAGCAGAAGCAGGAATGAGCAGGAGCAGGAAGGTAGGAGAATGTAGAAGGAGCAGCAGGATCAGAAGCAGGGTAAGATGGAGGGTGAACATAGCCATGGTCTTTACTACTCTTGATGATGCGCGCCAGAATATTACCTAAAATTAAAAGCTTATCATGAGTCTCATATGAAACATACTAGCAATACTTATAACATTTAATCTAATACGTATTCGTGAAAATCAACACTCAAGTGTAAAAATTTCAGTATAGATTTAGGTTCTCCCACATCATGTCAGACAACTCAGGAACTAAAGAATAGTCCCATGACAGGCTTTTCAACACGCTTGCGCAACTACCTTCCCTAAGTGCTATGAAACAGCAAATGAGATGTTACGTATTGCTGATTTCTTAGTCACACCTTCTCTGCATTCTTAAGAAAAACCACACGACACTTTACTCAATGTTTTCTGGAGAAAATCAGCTCAGATTCTAATAGCCCGTCATCAAAGCAAAGGTGAGAGGCACATAAAAACTGCTAAGCTTGAACGACTGCAACTCATTTTCAGGTCCACCCAACTAATGCAAGTTCTAAGACATTTTAATTACATGAAGTGAACTTCCCATGCCATTATTTGATTATAAAATACTTTAAAGTATGATACTTTTGAAATGAAATTCGTCAAAATTAGCTCGCATTGATTAACATGAGCAAAATATTCTGCGAGTTAACGGACAAAATTTAATGAAAATTTCGACACTATAACATTAAACAGAATTAAAAGCGAAGAAAGTAAAGGATACGCATATTAATGATAACTCACATATGAATACCAACCAAGAGAACGAAAAAGTTCAATCATCATAAAGGAGCATTCCAGCAGAACCGCCCACCAATATTATTTTCGCAATCGATAAGCGATGATAGAATTTGAAATATTCCGCCATCCTTCAAAACGTTCTAGTTTTTGATCTGTAAAGTCCGACCAAAACAAACTATAGCAGGAGCGTCTCTTTAGGAAAAATCCCAATGCTGGCTCAAAAGAAGAGTTCTTGGTCTCTTTGAAAAATAATTCCAGCGCCGAATATGAAGCTCTGCTATTTCATTTGATCCCAACATCAAAGGCAGATCGCGATTGCTGGGAGGCGACCCACCTCCAACAGTAGTAAACAGAACGACACTCCACAGATTACGGAGATGGGTCTTGCTTGAGTGCTCGGATTTTTGCAGGTGAGTGCGGACAGAGCGCCACGAAGATCAAGACAAGCACCAGTTCCGTAGACTGGAGCAAATCCTTTGGATTGGGATATCGACTGGCCACGCGTCTATAGATGCATGCATGAATAGCTGAATGGAGAGGCCAAGAATTGCCCAAAACGTAACAGTTGCAGTGTCTGGACATTTGTATTGGCGCAACTATATTTTAGATGTTTTTGAAAATTTCAAGGTCTGATGCAGGGCAGATGAACCTTTAAATAAAAAAATTACCATAACATTTGAACAGAGCAACAAAATTTATTGACAACCAGAAAACCAACTAAACAAAAACGTATGAGATGAAAGATAGCAGCCAACATTTTTATTATGCTAAATCATTATTATTTCATAGCGCAACGAGTATCTTAATTTAAAAAAATTTTGATGAGAGTATAGTAATAAACTACGATCGGCATAATGATTACTTTTCCATTTTTTGTTGAAAATGAATTGCTTAATAATAAAATACCGAATGTCAAATTTTTTCAAAAGCAAAGAGTTGAACTCCGAAATGAATTATTACCCATTAGGAAATTGTTGACCGAGCATGTAAAGGTTGCATACTCAACTGTTAGTGCTATATAGTTCGGAATCATTTAGAGAAATATTCGTAAAATCACAAGTCGCTGTCAAAGCCGATACGTAAAATCACGATATGCTGTCAAACCAACACGATACCAGAATATTCAACAATACGAGGATGTATCGTATTTGCGTGAGTTTGAATACGCAATACAAAACCAGAATATACAACCACGATGCGCTGTCAACGCAGATACGTAAAACCACAGGTCGCTGTCAGCGCTATATGCTGCTTGAGCTGACAAGTGAACCGGCGACAGCCCGTTTATATCCACAGACTGAAGCGGAGTTACAAGGAATTCACGTCAGTCGAAAAACGGTTACTAGAAAATTGTACCGAAGTTGCATTCATGCCTTCACTCCCTGTAGAATTTCTCTCCTAGCACCACAACATGTGAATAAAAGTTTAACGTTTCCGAAGATCATCTTGACAAACGAATTGAGTTTTGGGAACGGGTTGCTTGGTCCGATGAAAACAAATCAAATTTTTTTGCCGAAACGAAGCTCGTCAGGTTTGGAGTACAACAGGGACTGCCCATGATTCCAAGAACACCGTTCTTATTGTCAGGCATGAAAGATTCAGCTTCAGCTTGGGGCAGGTTTACTGCCCGTAGTGTAGGGAAACCCCAAATCATTGACGGCCAAACGGATAATTCCATAAAAGAAAAGTACGAGAGCAGAAGATTTTCTGAGCGCCAGAAAGTTATACGGTCGGCGCTAGCGGACTTTTCAGCAGACAATGACTCCAAACACTCGGCGAAATCAACCGAAGAATTGTTCGCAAACGGGAAAATAAGTGTCTTTCTGTGGCCTAGCCAATCGCCTGACCTCGATCTCATTGGAAATTTGTGGCAAATGTTCAAACTTGCTGTGCGAAAAGGAGTCCAATGAGCTTTGTTTATTTCAGGATCATCTGCATGCTAGAAAGGAATAGGATAACACAAACGGAGCGTCAAAAGTTGGTTTCCTGTTACAATCATCGTCCCCATGCTGTTATAGCATATAAAAATCACGCCATTGCCTAATTTTTATTTAAAAACTTTTGTATCGTACATTTCTTGATTTAGTTGATTCAATGGTCATCCATAATTTCTGTTGTTCTGTTCAAATATTCTGATGAATATACATTCGCTGAACTACGTATCCAATTTGCCTCAAACAAGAGCTCGAAATTTATTCAAATTACATCACATATGAAAGTTAATAAATGCTCATGTCCAGGTAATGTGTGTATAAAAATTTGCTAAGAATAATATTTTTTCGCACAATTGTCAACATATAAATTTAAATTACATTTTAAGTTCGTCTAAGCCTCCCAAACAGCCCCAGAGGTGTTATAAAGAGAAAGATGACGGCACCATTCAGTATGGAGTTAAGAGAACGCGGAATATATGCACAAGGTGTGGTTCCACACAAGATCCTCTGCACATAGAATCAGTAAGTAGAGAAGGAGCGTTGTGAAACGAGAATAAAGTCGAAGAAAGTCAGAAGTACTGAAAAATAGGACAGCAGTGAACCGAAAAAGATGGTCTTTAACAAAACGAAAACTTATTCTGTTCCAATAAAAAGAATTACTATCTTACTATCAGCTCGGAACCTCTCATCTTCCACCTGGAAACGCTAATTCCCACAGATACAATAGCTGTCTCCCCCTGAAGGGATACGACGGACACTTGGCGTAGCACGAGAACTACGATGCCACCAAGCCAACGGGTATATACGGTTCACACACACCGTAAGGCTGTAAGATTAAACTCTAACACTATGAAAGCTGAATTAAATATTTTCTTTATCGTCTGCAGTAAAAGAACAAAAGATATTCAATTGTGTATAAAAATTACTTTCAGAGCTAGATGTGCAACGATGGGGGAAAATCTTGCAAAATATGCACGGACCCCCTCGCAAAAAAAAACTACTTTTTACATTCATTCCAGAGTAACTGCCAACATGTCGTTGTTTTACGCCAGCCACCAGTCTTTTTTGAACAGCTTTACAAGCCATTAAAAATATATCTGAGAGCGGACAACCCCGCACGTCTCATTTTGTGTCGCAATAAAAGTCGCGAACTTCTAGTTGTTGCCGTGCAATTTCGGCGCAGGTGAACTGCAACGTTGTAGGAGAGAGTCGTCAAATTTCGCGTCGTTTGATGTAAACGTTTCAAATGGTCATTTGCAGTAAAAATTTGGTATACGAGAAAAGTATTCAGATGAACGAGTTTATGTGTTATACTGGATACAATAAAACACTGATGAAATTGAGCACTTGCCACAATTGACATAAAAAATGTCCCACGCAATAGCAGTCCATCTTTATTTTGAAGATCTTTCAACCCAGAGAGAACAGAGAGGGATAACAAAGATAAAGGCCATGACACGCACAAGATTCTTTCTGCTACTTTATAAAACAAGGAAATAACATTTTATTCAATCTTTAGTCGAAGTTACCAAATTCAACAGCCTCAGCAGAATCGGAATCTTCAACTGACTACATCACCAATGCCAACAACAATGAAGCAACAAAAACTTCACGGCAGATGCAGCAAGAATAGCATCAGCCGTTTCAGCAAGATTAACTTCATTACTACAGTCGAAGTACAAGCATAAACAACCACAGACGAACTCTAAGAGCATCATCAGTATAATAGAGCACTCCAACGAACGGAGTTCACTGGCCACCATCAGCGCAGTTAATCAAGGCATTCTTTTCCCTGCGAGATGTTAGTTGAAACCGTAGCATTTTTTCTGGCTGTTCCGCTGCAGAGGCTGAGGGCAGAGCGCAGACGCTGGTACAGAAGCAGCTCCGATCGATGGTGTGGGCACCAATATTTCGCTCTCTCAGCAACACAGCCTAAAAACTCCAAACTTCTCACTTACGCAATGAATATCGACAACAAATTCATGCTACAGCTCTCACTTCTCAGTACTACTCCAAACACACATCCAACCCAAGTGTTCGTACTTGATAACGTTAAGATGTCATGAAGTTACTTGCAGTTACGTTTATCGCATTCAGATGAATGGTAATTGTCGTGAGCAATCGAGTTGCTATGTCATTTAGGAGTCAAAACAAATTAGACTCAATAAGGAGCAAGTCTTCTCAATAAGCTTGAATACGCGTCGATTTTAACTACTCTATCTATGGTATTTATAGTACAAGTAGGATCTGCAACTATGATTATATTTGGCGCCCTATTAGGCGTGCAACGTAGAGCCGAATACGATACCCAGCTGGCAGACCATAGCTAACAAAATAGCGCTGCTAACGCCAGAATTGCGCACATAAAGTAAACGAACTACTTTCCCAGCAATATTACGAGGCGACCGGGAAAATGAGTTCTAATAGCGGCAGAAACATTAAACTCAAGAAGCAGCGGTTAGAGAACACGCCTAGTGGCGTGTTTTTCCGCGCCAAAATTATCCCCTTCTGTTAGATTTTGTCAGAAGTTGGCAAAATTGTACGATTTTTCCCAGAAACAGGCGAATCTGGTAACCCTGTACAAGGTGATCAGCATGCAGCGAGCGTGAGCTAACTTGTACGCTGCTGCCAACCAAGGCGCGCCTGCCCAATTTTTCGCCCGTCTTATCCGCCAAAACTCACACAGAAGAACGTAGAAGTGGGATTCTTGCAAGATGAATGGGAGTTCCAGAATACCAAACTATTAAACATCACCACTGATTCACGTGGTGCCCCGACGTTTGATGTTTGTTGGTTGCGCTTTGCATGAGAAGACGGGGAAGACGTCAGTGACAACCGAAGATCAACAATTGAGTGAGGTGTCATATATGCGATACAAGGCGACGCTCTGGTACAGTGGTGCATTGTCATTACATACCATCAATACTAAGTAGAGAACAATTCGAGGTGATGGTATCAGCGGCATCGTACGGTCATTAATATGTTAAATAAGAATTATATGAAATTATTTGAAAGATTCGATATCGGCGAACATTTATTAATAAGTAGCGAGTCAATGGATGGAAAACACAAATTCAACTGCTGTGAATACTACGCAACAACGCATGTTTACAAAAATATTGGATTTACATTAGGTGTGATCATCGTTATATACCTCGGAATTGTAAACAAACTGCTGAAAATTTGAATGAAGAAAAACTAGGAAATGAGTAAAATAAAACATTTCAACTAAGAATTTCGATTTCAAAGCAAAAACAGATTTTCAAAGCGCATATTTTCACTTGGAACTTGGAGAAATCAGGCAAATACTATTTTGAATGAGATTTCTAGAAGTCATTCAATCACTTAAAATTACTGAAGAAAAGGATGGTCTACCCAAATAAATGCAATTTATAATACCCAGACAATTGACGGAGTTTTTAAAACACGTGCTCGACAGTCCCCAAGTAATGCAATGAAGGCACAGGCACAATACATGGCGAACAGGAAATTCTGACATACGACAGCGCAAGTGTCCTTGTATCTCTTCGATCATATCCGAACACGTGGAAACGAATTACATCAGCTTCAATCCGAACCATCCATCCTCATATGCATTAGGGCCCACAAGAATGCAGTAATGATTTCCGATGTGGTATTGTTTCGTGGTCCTACAATGATAATAGGAAATAAACTTTTTCCTTACCCAAGAAAATGAGTGTACACCCGTGAGGGGGATTTATCTATTAGGTTTATTTCCATGGAAATGTTGCAGCTCGAGACCGTACACCGGCAGCGCTCGAGCCGAACACTTTTGGCAACAAAGAGAAAAGTTCGACAATATAACCAAACAGGGAAAAAACATTTCATGGAGGCAGCAAGTTCAGGTAAAGTTTCTCGCTATTCCGAGCCCCGACATAAAATGTAGCAGCACAACAGTCGTCGATGAAATTGCTTGATAGGCCTCTTGAGGAAGGGGAAAGCCGGCTTTATTTATATAAAAATTCAGTTTTCTAGCTTCGCTCAGACTACAGCGTGGCAAGTTTTTTCGGTACGTAAAAACTTCGGCTGCATCCAGTAGGATATGCAAATGCCACTTTCATCACGAAGCCTCTTGCGGAAAAATGAGAGTCTTATTAAATGCAGACACACCTTAACACCGATCAGCTTAGTAAGCATTAACAGTAAATAAAAAAATGTTTTTCACAACTATCAATCATAAGATTAAGGTTGAAATGTTCTATATCATGATCGCAAAAAATGACAAAACTTGTCGACCTTATTGAGTAAATAACAGTTATCGATCACGTTCTTTATAATATCACACTTTCACTGTGAGTTATACTTTAATCATAGTAATGATATAGTACATCATCACAGTTCATCGGAGTACTTCTACTCCTATACATAGAAAGCGCACTCACGGCACGGATTTAAACATCGGAGGCAGTCATCCAAGAGGTCGGATAGCACTGAAAATGGGCCCCTCAAACATGGAGGAGAAAAAGAAGTAATTTAGCGTGCGCACAATGAAATATTCGAAAGGCACAAAAGTAATTTACAAATGTTGGAGCACACGTAACTACAAGAGCAGTCTTTTACGACTCTTCTACAACTTATTTTCACAAGCATCGCAGAGTTAACGCGTAGAAATTACTTGAGTGAAAAAGTACGGAACACAAATTCTCCACATCACAAAAACGAAGACGGACACCACCTGCGAACCGCTCCAGTGGAGAGCAGATTTCCGAAGTGCGCTACTACGTTGAGAGGAAGGCGGATTTGAGATTAGACGTTAGTTCAACACATTCATTGCGGTATGACCCACCGGTGGGTCGTAATTAGGTTTTTCCTGCTGCGAAACGACCCATTGATGGGTCGTTTTGAAAAATTCTAACAACCTTTCTAAATTAATGGCATTCAACAGGCCCAGTTAATGTTTGATATTTACAAATTTGCTCATCACTTTTGACTTTAAATTTAAGTTGAATATTGAACTTCAGTTTAACCCATCGCAACAAACGTGTTGAGCCCCATAATCCCAACAAAGGCGTTCCAAAGAAAAGAAGGCACCATTTAGTTTGGAGTTAAAGGGAACGCGGAATCTAAGCACAAAGTGTACAGAAACAGTAAGTTGAGAAAGAAGTTCATGAAACATGATAAAAGTTGAAGAAGGAAGTAGTAGGTGCTGAAAAACAGGACAGCAGTGAACCGAACAAAAGTGAGTCCATCACAAAACAAAAAACCTTTTCTATTTCAACAGAGGGAAGGCTTACCTAACGATTAGCTCGGGACCTCGCATATTCTACTCGGGAGCTGCAATTCCCATAGATACAATAGTTGTATCCCCCGAGGGAGGATCACCTCTGAAGTAAATTCTCTTCACTGAGAATTAGGATAATGTTTTCCATAATTCTAAGGGATTAACGTTAATTCTAGCTCAGATTGTAGTAATACTGAAGAAACGCAGGTACGAATCCCATTTGAAGGCATCGGTGTAAAAATAAATTCATGTTTTAAATAGGCGATTGTTTGCGTAGGATTGAATCGCGTAATAATAAAGGTCCATACCCTTTCGTGATCTCCTTGACTCTATTGTTGTTCAAGCGTTTTTAACTTCTTCGCATAGGTTCGCTCCAGTCTTTGTCTGTCCGCAGCTAAGTGTACATATTTTTCTTGGTAAGTCAAATTTGTGTCTGCAATTTTTAGCAATGTCGGCTTCCTTGGCCTGTCAGGAGCCGACCTCCTTTCTCGCAACTTCAGCCTTAACTTGTAGAGTTCATTTGGTGCAATATCAGTGCAATAATTTCATAACCTTGTGATCCTATTTGGTTGCAACTTACATGTCTATGACTTTAACGCCGTTTTAGTCATGTGAAAGTTTCTCTATCAATGGTGCTTATGTGCGTTCTTGTCTCTGCGCAGGAACAATAATTGGAGCTTGTAATAAACTCGATTCAATCCCAAACGTTTGACTGATGGCTCCATATGTCTCCAAATAAACCCGTATTTCAATTGTTCTGGGAAATACGTTACAATCGGTGAGACCGAAATAAACGAGTCCGTAATTGAAATATTAAGTACGTATGTGTGATCTTTTCAGATTATGGTCCAACGAAGATGAGCGACAAAAAACATTGACCTTGTTCCAAAATCCGTAGCGGGGACACAAGTCCAGGATAACCCAAAGGTGCAGCGCGCAACACGGCGTTGCTGCGAGCTGAAAAATTCCTAGCAGGCTGCTCTGGCAAATTTTCAGGAGCTCTCGATCGTTGTGGAGGATCATTAACTACGACAGGAACGATCGGCGTACTTTCGTTCAGAAAGCATCGGATCGCGAATCTTTCATATCTTATAGCAACGTGAACTTTCAGAAATACAGAGAAGGAAATCCGCTTTGCTGCTTTTCCATAGAAATTTAGGTTTTAGTATCTTTCCTTACTTTGTATGAGTTTAGCGTTGCTAAATCTAAACGGCAATAAAAAATTTAGTAAGAACTAATGACGAAGAGTTATTAAGAAATGAAAGGTACGAATGAACGCAATAGTGAAGAAAGAAGAACTGACGTCGTTGAGCTGTTAACGAAATGAAAGGTACGAATGAACGCAAGAGCGGAGAAAGAAGAAGTAAGGGCAATGCCAGTATGGATTCTTCTATTCCTGGCCAAGCGAGTTCTATGAATACAAAGAAGGGTTTCGCTCCCCCGTGCGGTACAATGAAATCAGAAAATGGCTCAGTCAACGGCTTACTTACTGCAATCTCTGCGTTCTTATGCAAAATCTAAAACACCGTAGCCATCAAAATTTCTTTGTCGATTGCACTTTTACTAATGAAACACTCTAAAAAGTGATACTGCACAGGCAAGTATTTAATAAAAAAGTTCCAGACTCTTGCATCAATTTCTAGCTTTACATTGGCGCTCTGAGTCTTGCAAAAGAACTAATATAGAATAGCAAGAAATGCTATTATCGAGATTGAAGTTAAAAAAAAGCACTTCAAAGTTTCCGTTCAAAGTTTTAAAATATCGCTGTCGATTTCACAGAAATATGAGGGCTTTCTCTCAGGAAAACTTACTTCGGTTCAAAAGAAAGACGAATTCAAGCCGTACATAATGAAATAAGATTTGTAAAATTTGAATCATAGAGACAGAAGAAGGCAGCATTAGAGATAGAGCAGAAAAGAGCAGCGCAACTCATTTAACTTCACAGATGCCATGTTCAAAACACTACAGTACTGTGCACTGTATATCAAGAATGCTTAGCTCTCTCTTCCAATCTATTTGACTAGTATTCGCCGAATTGCACGACGGGGAAACTGTCGCATTTTTACAATAAGTGTAGCGCCTAAATCTCAATCATTATTCCCATTTTTATTTTTATTATTATTATTTATATCAATATTTAACCACGTCTAACTCTCAATATCCGCCACGAGAACAGCAGAGACATAATCAGTATCATGATGTCTAGGATAGAACTACGTGCCTCATTACCAGTGGAAGGAATAGAACTGCACTGAGAGGGTGACGCACAAGATCCCTCTCGCTCGCTACCTGAAGTTTGGTGCGTCTCCGTCTCTCGTCTACTATTCTTCGTCGATAGCAAGAGAGTAATGGCACCAGAAGTTTTTCCCATCCTTATTGATTTCAGCTCCCCGTGCCTAGTAACGTCCACCAGCCTCTGGAGCGAGAGCCTGGGTACCAACCACACTTCGATGGGGCCTGCGCGTCTAGTTTGATACGGTACGTCAATCTAGCGTGGAGATTGATACGATACGTCAATCTAGCGTGGAGATTGATACGGTACGTCAATCTAGCGTGGAGATTGATACGGTACGTCAATCTAGCGTGGAGATTGATACGGTACGTCAATCTAGCGTGGAGATTGATACGGTACGTCAATCTAGCGTGGAGATTGATACGATACGTCAATCTAGCGTGGAGATTGATATGGTACGTCAATCTAGCGTGGAGATTGAAACGGTACGTCAATCTAGCGCGGAGATTGATACGGTACGTCAATCTAGCGTGGAGATTGATACGATACGTCAATCTAGCGTGGAGATTGATACGATACGTCAATCTAGCGTGGAGATTGATACGATACGTCAATCTAGCGAGGAGATTGATACGGTACATCAATCTAGCGTGGAGATTGATACGGTACATCAATCTAGCGTGGAGATTGATACGGTACATCAATCTATCGTGTAGAGAGTAGCGTTGATACACTACATCAGCCAAGCGGGAAGTCATGATAAAGTATATCAGTCAAGTGATTAACCTTGATAGAGTACATCAGTTGAACGAATAGCCTTGATATAGTACATGAGTTAACACAGCGCCTTAAACTGAATTTTTACATACACGAAGTAATGAAAAAAATTAGATATATAAACCGTTTTTCGAGCATTTGCGTGATATCATTCGAGCATTTGTTAACTTCCACATAACAAAGTCTGGGAACGAGTAGGGGTGTCAGCTAACTCGCTGGTCTCACTCGGTGATGCCTCATGCGTTATAATTCTCAGTCTACAGAAATATCTTGCATATTTTGATCACCAGTGCAAATATCCCATCATTTTTACCCAGGAGTTTTTTCTTGGCGTATTTACAAGTCCGAATATTTAGAACGGCAGTCTCAAATGGAAAGTACAAGATATGAAAGAGCTACTTAATTTGAAATGCGGTGACTGTTTTATAACAAGGTGTGCGACGGATGACGTATGTAACTCTGGTTACACTGAACACTTGATGAACCACTTTTATTTCTACTAAAACGTATCGAAAAAAAAAAACATTTCCGGTATTTTCTAACGCCAAAACCACCACTGCATGAACTTACACTTGGGAATAATACGATACATGCATCTTTTGCGTCAGCAGTTCCGTCATACCAGACACCGTCGACGATCGGAAGCAATAACTGTCGAGGATGTCATTCGCAAGCAGCTCGGTAGCTAATTTACGACGTGATAGGCTCAGTCTCTACGTATTCCGCTCCGATATCAGAGCAGCCTCTGCCAACACCTCAGTGTTACAAAAAAGGTTCGGAGAGCTAGCATGCCTAGGATGTCATCAGCTCGGCCAAACTAGTCGCACGCATGCAAATTTTACTTTATTCTATACAAAATGGTGAAAATATTTGAGGAGTTTAAAGCTACGAGTTGAGGTAAAGATGTCGGTTTTCAGTTAACCAGAAATAATGTTTACTGCTTCAGTGAAAATCAATTTGGAGAACTTTTAACCGACAAAAGAAAGAGAACACTGAAGTTTAAATACGTTAGTTTGATAACAAACGTTAATTATGAAAAACAATCTGTATTTGCAACGATTTAACGTGACAAATATTTGAGAACTGTCAACTTGTTAAAAAACTTCCGCAATAACAAGCTGAAGAATTTCCTTATTGCCCTTACCCACAGTTGCAAACAAGAACTTTTCAGACGGCAAGCAAGGAGCGTGACAGAGAAAATCTTGAGACGGTCAATATACACAGAAAATGTCATCAAGAGACGAAAGAAATCCCGAGTCAACTTTTAAGAGCCTCGCTACCGTAACTCTAAGCATGTACCTCACTCGGGCAGAGTAAACACTCGATTCCAGAGATATTGCAAAGAGTTAGAGTGAGAAGAGTCTTTTAACACTTTGACTGCGGCTATTAAATATCAAGGTCAATGCCAAACCTAAATTTAGAGTCAATTGTCGTAGACTATTTTGAAAATAGCAAACATGAACTGGATCGTGCTTCCATTTAGTTTTGATTAAGTGTTTATGGAAATTGAGTTTGCGACTACTGGTCGGTCAGTGGCAGTATGAAAATTACCTCCGTGTACCACCGGTGGCGCACGTCGCAGTCAGTGTTAAAGCGGTCATTGCGAAGGCATCAACCGATACGAGCCAAAATTTGAAGGTCTTCAGCTGTACTTAGTGGCTAGAATTGAATCGAAGCACAGACAAGTTCGAATACAAAAAATTCAAGGGACAGTGGTTTACAGTTGTATACTATCAGGAATAAACAACAATTCGGAGATGTGAAATAGCATTTACATTGAAACGACATTGTCTTATAGACAAAATATTCCCCGAAAATTGAGTACTGAAATTGTAAACTTTCTCGTTTTAAAAAAGCCAACACGAAATTACTAGTTCTGCTCACACCAGAAAAATGTACGTAGTAGTTGACTTTGACAAGCCCCAAACTCTTTGTTAGGCAGCTGTGGTAAAATATTGGTGTCGGAACTCAGCAGAAAAAGGTTATCGATATAACTTCACTAGCGAACAAAGTTTAAGAGAGTGTCAAGTGTAAGAACAGATTGCAAGAGTTCGTATATACTTCATGGATCGACGGCATAGCAATATATATATATATATATATATATATATAATATACACACACAGTATGTCCCTGTAGTCGCGCACCATCCAGTATTTTATGAAAATACACATCATATTCATTTTATGGATCTACAGAGCGGAACGTTGCACCATCGCTTCCAAACATAAAAACCAATTGAACTCTTTCCTGCACTGTTAGTTTCTAACCCATATCAGATCTAATCTAAAACATCAAAAGAAATATGAATTATTTTGTGACGCGCGACTTCTGTGACACCCTTTATATTTAAAACTATAATATTCTTCCCAGAAGTACATATTAACACATTGACTACGGTCACGCAGTTGCTACGGTCGGTTAGGCTGTTAATAGTAGAATTGTAAAACGAACATAATTACTTGAATACATTTCTATCCGTTCTAAGAAGAGTGAAAAATATAACTGCGCAGTAATATTTACCTCATTCGCTAAAATATACTTCAGAAACAGGTAGTGAAATAATTAAGTGCTTTTCATTTATACTGGTACGTGATTATTAGATAATTAGTTGGTTTAAGCCTCCCTTTCCTCAATAAATGAGATCCAAAGAGAGGAAGAAAGAAGGCACCATTTAGTATGGAGTTAAGGGAACGCGGAATCTATGCAGAAAAGGCATAGAAACAGTAAGATGAGGAAGAAGTTCATGAAACAAGATCAAAGTTGAAGAAGAAAGTAGTAGGTGCTGAAAAACAGGACAGCAGTGAACCGAAGAAAAATGGTCCGCAACAAAACAAAAATCTATGTTATTTTAACAAAAAGAAAGTCTATCTGACCTTTAGCTCGGGCCCTCAATTTGTCCCCCTGGGAGTGCTAATTCCCATGGATAAATATTTCTATCCCCCTGAGGGGTACCGGTACGTGAATGAAAAATTTACGTAGTGGTACACATGTGTCCCAATACGTAGTCAACGTGGTAACACATTTATTGCGATGCGATCCATCGATGGGTCGTTCGAAATTTTTGACTATCTTTTGGAATTATCGGTCTTTAATGGATCTAATAAATGGTTTGGTAATACTAAAATTGATAACAACTTTTGACTTTAAATTTAAGTTGAATACTGAACATGAGTTAAACATATCGCAGCGAACGTTCTAAAATACGAGTTTAGACATATCGCAGTCAACGAGTTCAAGAGAGTTCTCGGTATGTCCGGGGAGCGCAGTGCGGGCAGCGCTCATTGGATCAGCCGCTACCGTATCCAATATCAGGAGCACAAGACATTTGAGGGAACATTTATCAAGGGAACTTCATCCAATATCAGGAGCACAAGACGGGCAAATTTGAGGGAACATTTATCAAGGGAACTTCAAGAATTCATCAATAAGACAACAAGTGGGCTGCTAGCTGGAGGTTCGTGTTCTTAAGCGAGACCTACCATATTTCGATAGGAAATTAATTTCCGTTCAGAAAATTCAGTTTTTCCATTTTTTCAGGTGTAATGAATAACATTCAAGCCATTTGAGAGAGGAAAATATACAAGAAATCTCGTTCTCAATGAGCCTTCGCTTAACATTACCCTAAAGGTATTTGGAAAATTTATTTGCATGGAGGTCATGCATGGTCCTTCATTGAACCGTTTCTTAACGTAAAAAAGGCTGAAGCTTCAATACTGTATTGAAAATTCCATCTAAAAAATAATGAATAAACCAAGAACCTTACATCCTACACGCACCTACAAAAAGTCTAAGCGCAACCAACATCAGCAATGTTACCTCGTGGAAATCGGCAATTTCAACAAGAAAGAGCTTCAAAAGTATCACTGATATTCATTCCAGGAAAATAGAGGAGTATTTCATGAAAAGAAGACCTCCGCTGCGCTGGAAGCCCTAGCCAGAAAACGGAGGGATACAAGGAGCTTGCAGTGATCGAGTGCGCTGATTCCCAGCCGCGCTATCAGTAAAGACAACCTTTACAATTTCAGTAAAGACATCCTGTACAATTTCAGTGAAGACATCCTTTACAATTTCAGTAAAGACAACCTTTACAATTTCAGTAAAGACAACCTTTACAATTTCAGTAAAGGCAACCTTTACAATTTCAGTAAAGACAACCTTTACACTATCAGTAAAGACAACCTTTACACTATCAGTAAAGACAACCTTTACACTATCAGTAAAGACAACCTTTACACTATCAGTAAAGACAACCTTTACACTATCAGTAAAGACAACCTTTACACTATCAGTAAAGACAACCTTTACACTATCAGTAAAGACAACATTTACACTATCAGTAAAGACAACCTTTACACTATCAGTAAAGACAACCTTTATTTGAGCCCACCGGTAGAGGCGCCACGGTCCAGAATCCGACACGACAACCGTTCAAGAGATTGGACGCTAAGACGGTCCTTGTAAGAATATCCTGCGGATTTTGGAGGCGCATCTACAGAGCCTGCGAGTTTCGAGATAAACGGTGACCAGGCACCAGATTTTGAAACATTCTTCGTCGTTACAACGGTATAGCTGGCAACGCGTACATTTTCCGGTCGACTTGGCTACCTTATATGAGGCTTAAACATTTCTGTCGACTTGGCAACGCTAATACGCAGTTTTCACCGGTTAAAACCAAGTTTAAATTATTTTCGTGCAAAATTAAGAACTTCAAACAGAAAAAGAGCACATGGGTGTAGCACAGAAAACTTTCGCTGCTGTGAAATGTTGGATAAGTCAAACCCTGGCATCTCGACCCCGGTGCTCGTCAGTGACACCTCCAAGTCTCAGTGGGAGTACGCACCTGAAGAAAAGCTTCTGAGGGAGTTGCTTCTGTCGTACTTCATCTTCTGTTATCTAGAAGAACTTGAACTGTAAAGGAACGGATCCAGGAAGTAAAATATGCGAATTATCAGAGGAAATAATTGAGTCTTGACAACCGTAGATGCTGTTCTAACCGTGGAGCACTCGTAATTTCTTACAGAATTGAGAAGCATCATAAATTGTAAGGCGTGCAGCTATGTGTTATTTTAAACTATAATAAATATCCCTTTTTCTTGTAATGAAGTCTAAGTACGAGTTGAAATCTCACTGGGCAATAAAAGCACGACTCAATCTAGAAACCCTACTGACTGATTACAAAATTTAGTCGAGAGGCTTCCTGAGGGAAATGTTCTTTTAACACGTTGACCATATATTGGGGCATATATGTACTTCTAGCTAAATCACTCATTTGCAAGCAGGCAAAATTGAGCAGCATTTAAATTATTTCATTACCTCTTTTTTCGAAATTGAATTTAGCATACGAGTTAAAATATTATCGTGCAATTATATTTTTCATTCTCTTTAGGAAGAATAAGAATGAGTTTGAGCAGTACGGTCGGTTTTTCAATTCTGCTACTCACAACCTAACCGAACCATAGGTAGCAACAACACAAACGTAGTCAACGTGTTAAAGCAAAAAAGTTTCTTAGAGTCGACTTTCTCCTCGTGCGGGGGTGAGCCTGCCTTGGCACGTGTGCCAAACGTAGCACGTCGACGACTTGTCTCAGGACCTCGAAACAAGTGTTTTAAATTACGTCGAATTCTTTGAATATTACAGAGAGACCAAATAGTACACAAAAAAAATTTCGGCAGGCACGTGCACAAAATTGCGCTCAAAGCACTTCCCGCAACTCCTGAAAAAGTCGCCCACTCCAGTCCTACAGGAACACGAATGCGCACAATTGACACGAGAGCTCAACAGAAGTTGGGGAGTGACGGTGTTCTAAGCACAGGACTCGGCACCGTACTACAGGTGTTCATGCTGCACCAGTCTGCATACAATGGTTTAACTCAAATGTACGAGCACGAACTCCGTACCTGATGGAAGTTGATCACGCAGTCCGCCACTGCCGCAGCTCATACCAATGAAGTAAGAACGAGTGCACTCTAATCGTTGAGTTGTTAAGTCAGAAAATATACCCAAGAGTTCGAGCCGGTCATTACTACAATAGCGAACGTGAGTCGAATATTGCAGGGAGCTTTAAACGTCAAGGTTACACAAGTTATTACTGCAATAATTCCTAATGGTTTCAACACGAGAAGGTTATAAGAAGAGGCGAATACAAATACGTCGGGACGAAGATTAACTATTACGCGACAGCTAGAGGGACCAAGTCCGCAGCTCTGAAGTGTAAACAAACATTGAAGAGACGCTACTGGAAACTCAAGTTTATCGAAGGATGGAAACGTAACGGCAAATTAAATTGTTGAACTTGAATTCAATTCAACGCCAAAAACTGGCGACAGCGAGAGGGGATCAAGGAAATTGAACTTGCTAAGAACCTGCGACGAACGAAATAAGCCAAGAACTTGAAATGGGAGCGCGCACGCCCTTGTTCTCTGGCATCCAAATAGAAATTCTGACAGAAACTACATCAATCCTAACTCCTGAAAAATTAATTGATATTTGCGTCATAAGTGAAACAACTTTGCCACAGCAAGTGATCAACGATGGTTACCTTGGGAAAGTGCTCTTATTATATATGGTGTACGCGCTGTGTTCAAGAAATGATTGTCCACGTCAATGCTTGTTCACAGCCTGCGTTCAATAAAACGATTATGGCGCTGAAATTCCAAAACACAAACGAAAACATCACAAGTTTGATACAAAATTCCTACTTCCCGGTCTGCACAACTGAAGAAACGCGAAGATGAAGTATTTAAAGGAGACGATACAATCGATAAACTAAATATAAATACAGTAAAAGCTAGGCTTGCTATGCATCCCAGCCCGATTTATGATGACCAAGGGTTAATAAAAACGACAGCACACTAAAGTGCTAAATACGTGGGGCATTTTCTTGCACCAAGGCTCACAGACTTTTCGGTGATGAATTTGGAGATGCTATGAAAAACTATTTTCACACCATCCTTCAGTCAAAAAGGAGTCGGCCATAGAATAACGCATAAATACAATAATAATAATTTTACGGAAACGTTTGCATCAATACAAAATAATTACTGCTATTTAAAAATATAGAACAACTTGAACAACATCGTTCTTGCATCAATTCACTTCAAAGCGAGTTAAAAAAAAACTCAGGTCAATAGCGGCACACATTTTTGCACAGAAATACAAAGGAAAGTGGTAAATGGATGCTTTGAGGTTCAAATTTCTACCAATGACAGTTTCGGAGTATGCAGTAACGAGACAGCACCGCGGTAACTCATTGAAACTTTTGGTTAAAATAAATATGTTACACTGAGCAACTATTTTTCCAATCAGGTGAATTTTGTTTAAACAAAAGCACTGCAAGAATTAAAACAAAAGCGGTAGGTTATCGAACAAATCAATTAAACAAACTAGTTTTTAAATGACAACTGATAACAATAACGACTGACGAGGGAAAAAACGATCAATTCATAATCGCCTTGACAATTTTAGATCATAAAATATTTCAGAGCAATCAAAATAAATATTCAAATCCCTTTAAAAACTCTCTGAAATTAGCTGAGTTTGAAACCAGACGGCTTTTTAGCGCGAATATAAGCCAAAATTTACGCTGTTCCCGATTTTCCCGCGCAGTTTTCAGAGCGCGAAATTGAGGCGTACAAAAGTTTCGATACATTTCCAAGCAAAAGTCTTTGGGTAACTCAAACATGAAGTGACGCATTTATATCTTGATCCACTCAAAGTTTAGGCAATAAACACGATAAATTTGTTCACAAAAGGTTTTTCTTCCACGTGGATCTCAGTAAATACGCGTGCGACGTCTCACATTTTTATTATATAAGAAAGTTTCAGCCTCCCTTAACTGCACGACAAAGATGTTCTAAGAGAGGAAGGAGGAAGGCACCATTTAGTATGGAGTTGAGGGAACGCGGAATCTATGCACAAGGTGCACAGAAACAGGAAGCTAAGAAAGAAGTTCATGAAACAAGAAAAAGTTGAAGAAGAAAGTAGTAGGTGCTGAAAAACAGGACAGCAATGGACCGAACAAAAAAAAAATCCGCAACAAAACAAAAACCTATTCTACTTCAACAAAAGGAAGCCTACCTAACCTTTAGCTCAGGCCCTCACATAGTCCCCCTGGGAGCGCTAATTCCCATAGAGACAATACCTGTATCCCCCTGAAGGGTGCGACGTCTCATAATCTACTGGATGATCGACATAGTTCCTCTTGCTCTAACAGCGAAAAGATTCTCCTTCCGACTTAAGGTAGTATCATCATCAGAATGAACCAACTTGCACTCGTAACTCAAACAGCGAGAAGATTCTCCTTCCGACATAAGATCTTAGGGATCGTCATCAGAATGAACCACCTTACAGTCATAACTCAAACAGCGAGAAGATTCTCCATCCGACATAAGATCTTAGGTATCATCATCAGAATGAACCAACTTACAGTTGGTGTAAGTGAAATGGTCTCAAAATGGTCTCAAACAGCGAGAAGATTCTCCATCCGCCGACATAAGATCTTAGGTATCACCAGAATGAACCACCTTACAGTCATAACTCAAACAGCAAGAAGATTCTCCATCCGACATAAGATCTTAGGCACCATCATCAGAATGAACCAACTTACTTACTCGTGCTCCCTGCTTTAGAAGAATAAGAAGGAAAGAAGGGAACGGCACTGCCGTAGTTCGCGTGACACGTAGCCACTCCCACAAGCGTACCTCAAATTAGAAACTCATCTGAGCAGAATCAGGAAGGCTCGACCGAAGAGAGCTGCAAGTGAAAAACTTATACCACGTAGAATTAAGAATAAAAAATCGTGTGAGCAACTGAAAATTCATTTCTCGCATATTTGTGATGAATGCAGTTCTCGATACAGGAGAGTAAAGTAAATTCACCAGCGTACACCCAGGATGATCTTGAAAAATGACCTGATTTATTCAAATTATAACATATACTTCAAATACTCGTACGGAAGATACTCGACTACGTTGCAGAGAGTAGAAATAGGTGACACTCATATGTGAACGAAGTAAAAGACAATAGAGACCGTATGTTAGGGATTAAAATTCGATTGACTAGCCAGCAATTTGCAACGAAAAAATAAGACAAGCATCAATAATAAAAGACTACATCATTTCAATTAATTTGGAATGAGATACATTATTGAAAATAAGACAAGTCCCAGAGCTCAGCCCTCACAGTCGCAACTGAAGTACCGCCTCCATAACTGCAGAGATCTCACCCTACGTTTGTGGAGATCCCGATACCGAGATGAAGGCGAGACCAAAAGTACAAATTATTTACTATATTTGAAAATTGCTTACAATTTCCAGCAAATAACTACCATCATCATGGAGGAACTCGATACGGATTTAGGTCGAAGGAAATCGACACAGATTTAGGTCGAAGGAGTCTCGCGAGTTCCTTGTACAAGGATACTCTTGTGTTACCCCAACAACGAATTAAAAGGTGAGAGCAAATCAGAGCAGACCCTCGAAATGGTCCGCCGTACTTATTGGTTTGCCATCACTGCAGAATAGGCTGTTATCGGCAAACATTAACCACATGCAGCTCAAAGTTCACGATAATTTCAACTTTTTAACATAATGTAACTATTCAGCTGCTAGATAATTTCACACTAATATATTTCACTGTGTAAATAATTACTTTTTGTTATATGTATGCAGTTTCGTCATCCAAGACACTCTATAGACGTAACATCGGTGGATCCACACTACATAACTTTGTCTTCTTTTCTTATAATCGAAACATCACTTCTGCTGCTGCCCTTTGGTGATTAAGTTAAATTAAAAAAATATATTAAAATTGCATGTTAGCTTCTAACACTGATTCATCAAGTAGAAGTATCGGAAAATAAGATTGAACAAAACCAAAAAGAAAAATCAAGAGTGCCAACGAAGACATAACTTAGTAAATAATTTGACAAATTGCAGAGCTTAAAGTTACGGCAACCAGCACAGTGTACATGTTAGCTGTTGAAATGATACTTTTCGTAGAGAAACATGATATTTATACACGATACATTGAGGAATAATGAAAGATAAGTACGAAAAGCGGAAGTAGCATATTATATCATGTATAGGGCTGAATCCTCGCATGGTATATCTTCATGGCAGCTATGTATAATTCGAGAAATTAAAGGTTGGATTGAAAATTAGTTTTAAAGAAACGCTCAAAAATAATGCGACTTCAGAAAAGCAAGTGAACCACGCACGATAGAGTCATTTGCGAGCAGCATGCAAGATCTAACGTACGACCAACAAACCATTAACTCGCCACCGACAAACACTGAGGCGCCGATTGCAGTGAAGACTGCAATGCACAATTTGCGGAACACAACACCACACCCTCAGACGGCATCAGCTGCGGAAAAAGAGCTGGCGAGTGCTTGTGCTCATTAAGAGGGGTGGCTGGTAAGCGAAAGGTCCGAATGCAACGACGTTATGACTTGCAGGCCACGACTGGTAACCTAAAACACTAAGTAACATAGAACGAGTGCAAGGGTTGGTATCAACAAGAATATTCCGCAGTAAGTATACACTGCGGATACAACAGCGACCAAACGGCGTCATAACTTACAGCTCTGACTAGGACAGGAAACCTAAAACACCAAGCAACAGTAGGGCAACTGCAACGGTTATCAACAAAAATATACCGTAGTAAGTATACACTGCGGATACAACAGCGACGAAGTAAAGAAAAATAAACAGCAACACAAACAGACATTCGAGAGGAAAAAATAATTCAGAGCATTAACACTGAGGAGGAGCAAGAACAGGACCGGCAGAAGAGCGCATCTCATCGTTGTGTAGCTCACGCAAAGCGGCGTCTCTACGAGCAATCTGCATCTAAAGCTGTGGTCAAGGAGCCGAGCGTCGCTTCCAAAATCCCGCAAGCGAAGCATAAGGAAATCGCTAACTCAACTAGCGCACGCGAGGAGCTGTTCGAACGCATGTAATAAAAGAAATCGCCACTGAGAGACCAACTCAAAAAAGGTATATTAGGACCACATTTGGATTCCCGAGAGTGGGTACGAAGAGGTAGCCCTTGCAAAAATATAATATTAAGACGTTCGCCGCTTTCCTGCAGTTGTTAACGGTCGGTTTGGTTAGGTTGTAAGTAACAGAATTGGGAAATAGACTTTACTGCTTGAATACATTTTTACTCTTCATAAGAAATACAAGAACGCAATTACACGATAACATTCCATCTCGTACAATAACTGATATCTTTTTTAAGAAGATCGCGAAACTTAAAATGTTTTTCATTTATACCAGTACGTGAATAAGGAATTTAAAGAATGGTACACATATGGCCCAATGCGCAGGGAACGTGTTAAGAACGCATTTATTAGTCTTTGCTAGAAACTGTGAATCTATACTATAATAAGAGCCGCCTCCGTCTGTCGGTCGGTCTGTCCGAAGCCAGCCTGCAGTGTGTGATGAGCGTATCTGTGATACAAGCTCCAGCCCTATATATTTTGACGGGCCGTGTTCACGCGGCATCATCAACTCTCGAGAGATTGTATTTTTAATTTCTTACGGCCTTTCTCTCATTTCGCCTTTTTCTTATTTCAAATACAGGGGGTGGACTAGTGCAGTTATAAAAACCGATGGTTGGTGTGAACTTCCATTTCTGTTATTGAAACTTGCCAATTTTGATTATTATCTTTATAGACACCACCGTCACACGTCTGTATGGAAATCAAATGACACAACGAGACTCGATGCGATTGAAAGGCTAAAAGGATGAAAGGAAAAAGAGAGCAAAAAATCTTGGAAACAAATGACAGGCACTACACAGAACGAGGTTAACATAGTTTAAAACCACAACTGTCATAGCTCCAAAGCCACGTTGTTCGAGGGTCGATAGGAACCCAAATGATAATCGCCTACGCTAAAGCACATAATTGCACGTCCTTGCTTTGAATAGGTCCTCGATAGATAACTAACTCCATCGATTGCCCGCGAATAACCGCATTACAGTAAACGCTGGCGCAATAACTTTCGATACTAGACTAACTTTCCGCAAGACTTCTGTAACACATGCATAGGAAACACAAAGAAGACACCGAGCTTATCGCGAGCTAGAGAAGATAAATCGTACCTATGACTAACAAATATCTGCGGGTTTTCTTGCACAATATCCCCGATTGTGAAAGCAGAAAGTTAACTAATAAGTTACAGATATGTTAGTGAGATAATGGGGATACTTTTTTGCACCCTACCGGATGCGCGTCGAGAGACGGAAACGCAAAACTCGCGCGTCTAACAGCGACTAGTTACTGAGAAATGAGAAAAACCTAAGAAACAAATACCTTCGTTATCAACTGTTCGAATACGGTACTTGGTCATTTAGAAAAACACAATTGATAATTATCTGCATTGATGACTCTAAAAGGACTTCCCACTTGATGAAGAAAAACAAATCAGTTTTCTTTGATTGTGCCGCCTGAAACTTAAATTGCTTTCGAATTTAAATCGACTGTGACGTGGGTTGAAGACCAAAACTCAGCCTTGGAGATAAAGCGACAAAAACAGCAAAAAAGCTCGTTGTATTAAGAACAATAGAACAGGTGCCCCAGTGATCAAAACCTGGCAGTAATGTAATTCTGTCCCCCGTCAGAAGAGCAACGACAGGACAGGTGCCCCAGTGATCGAAACCTGGCAGTAACGTAATCCCGTCCCCCGTCAAAAGAGCAACGACAGGACAGGTGCCCCAGTGAACAACACCTGGCAGTAACGTTATCCCGTCCCCCGTCAAAAGAGCAACGACAGGACAGGTGCCCCAGTGATCAAAACTTGGCAGTAACATAATCCCGTCCCCCGTCAAAAGAGCAACGACAGGACAGGTGCCCCAGTGAACAAAACCTGGCAGTAACGTAATCCCGTCCCCCGTCAAAAGAGCAACGACAGAACAGGTGCCCCAGTGATCAAAACCTGGCAGTAACGTAATCCCGTCCCCCGTCAAAAGAGCAACGATAGAACAGGTGCCCCAGTGATCAAAACCTGGTAGTAATGTAATCCCGTCCCCCGTCAAAAGAGCAACGATAGAACAGGTGCCCCAGTGATCAAAACCTGGCAGTAACGTAATCCCGTCCCCCGTCAAAAGAGCAACGACAGAACAGGTGCCCCAGTGATCAAAACCTGGCAGTAACGTAATCCCGTCCCCCGTCAAAAGAGCAACGACAGAACAGGTGCCCCAGTGATCAAAACCTGGCAGTAACGTAATCCCGTCCCCCGTCAAAAGAGCAACGATAGAACAGGTGCCCCAGTGATCAAAACCTGGTAGTAATGTAATCCCGTCCCCCGTCAAAAGAGCAACGATAGAACAGGTGCCCCAGTGATCAAAACCTGGTAGTAATGTAATCCCGTCCCCCGTCAAAAGAGCAACGATAGAACAGGTGCCCCAGTGATCAAAACCTGGCAGTAACGTAATCCCGTCCCCCGTCAAAACAGCAACGACAGAACAGGTGCCCCAGTGATCAAAACCTGGCAGTAACGTAATCCCGTCCCCCGTCAAAAGAGCAACGATAGAACAGGTGCCCCAGTGAACAAAACCTGGTAGTAATGTAATCCCGTCCCCCGTCAAAAGAGCAACGATAGAACAGGTGCCCCAGTGATCAAAACCTGGTAGTAATGTAATCCCGTCCCCCGTCAAAAGAGCAACGACAGAACAGGTGCCCCAGTGATCAAAACCTGGCAGTAATGTAATTCTGTCCCCCGTCAAAAGAGCAACGACAGAACAGGTGCCCCAGTGAACAAAACCTGGCAGTAACGTAATCCCGTCCCCCGTCAAAAGAGCAACGATAGAACAGGTGCCCCAGTGATCAAAACCTGGTAGTAATGTAATCCCGTCCCCCGTCAAAAGAGCAACGACAGGACAGGTGCCCCAGTGATCAAAACCTGGCAGTAACGTAATCCCGTCCCCCGTCAAAAGAGCAACGACAGAACAGGTGCCCCAGTGAACAAAACCTGGTAGTAATGTAATCCCGTCCCCCGTCAAAAGAGCAACGATAGAACAGGTGCCCCAGTGATCAAAACCTGGCAGTAACATAATCCCGTCCCCCGTCAAAAGAGCAACGATAGAACAGGTGCCCCAGTGATCAAAACCTGGTAGTAACGTAATCCCGTCCCCCGTCAAAAGAGCAACGATAGAACAGGTGCCCCAGTGATCAAAACCTGGCAGTAACGTAATCCCGTCCCCCGTCAAAAGAGCAACGATAGAACAGGTGCCCCAGTGATCAAAACCTGGTAGTAACGTAATCCCGTCCCCCGTCAAAAGAGCAACGACAGAACAGGTGCCCCAGTGAACAAAACCTGGTAGTAATGTAATCCCGTCCCCCGTCAAAAGAGCAACGATAGAACAGGTGCCCCAGTGATCAAAACCTGGCAGTAACATAATCCCGTCCCCCGTCAAAAGAGCAACGATAGAACAGGTGCCCCAGTGATCAAAACCTGGTAGTAACGTAATCCCGTCCCCCGTCAAAAGAGCAACGATAGAACAGGTGCCCCAGTGATCAAAACCTGGCAGTAACGTAATCCCGTCCCCCGTCAAAAGAGCAACGATAGAACAGGTGCCCCAGTGATCAAAACCTGGCAGTAACGTAATCCCGTCCCCCGTCAAAAGAGCAACGATAGAACAGGTGCCCCAGTGATCAAAACCTGGTAGTAATGTAATCCCGTCCCCCGTCAAAAGAGCAACGATAGAACAGGTGCCCCAGTGATCAAAACCTGGCAGTAACGTAATCCCGTCCCCCGTCAAAAGAGCAACGATAGAACAGGTGCCCCAGTGATCAAAACCTGGCAGTAACGTAATCCCGTCCCCCGTCAAAAGAGCAACGATAGAACAGGTGCCCCAGTGATCAAAACCTGGTAGTAATGTAATCCCGTCCCCCGTCAAAAGAGCAACGATAGAACAGGTGCCCCAGTGATCAAAACCTGGCAGTAACGTAATCCCGTCCCCCGTCAAAAGAGCATGCGGCGAAGTCGACAGCTCGTTCGGGTGCTAAGCCGATATCGGTGCGAGCAATCGAGCACTCGCGGTGAGGCGGAGGCGTGCCGACCTGTCTCCAACGCCCCACTTCACGGGGCCCTGAGATGAACACCAAGCGCACTCACTCAGGCTCGAGTCTCAGCTCCATAATCATGTCACGTTTCCCGGCTAGAATTCTTTACAAGAGAATTAAATGCTGACTTTGTGAATGTTGTTTGTCAATTCGTTTATCTGATATGATGACTTTCTATGCGCTTATGCTATGAGCTTTGCAGTAGTCTTTATGTTTTCTTTCATTTGAGAAGTATACAAAAAAGAGCGCGAGTTCACGATAATTCTAAAAAACATTTCACCAACTCACGAGTGAAAAAAAATTTGTAGGGTATCACCTAAATAACGTACCAAGCCCATGGGCTTCACATTATAAAAAGCACAAATGCAGCACGCACACCAACAGCTGTATTATTTGTATCGTGCTATAACAGATTGAATGATCAGTTGGTTCAAGCCTCTATCTACTATAAAGTTGTTCACAAGAGAGAAAAGAAAGAGGTACCATTTAGCAAGGAATTATGGGAACGGGGAATTTGTGGACAGAGTACAAAGTTGTTCCACACCCTGCGCATAGAAAGAGCAAAATTGAAAGAACTTTAGAAAAGCAGATTAAAGTTGAAGAAAGTAATAGGTGTTGGAAGAAGTGGGCAGCAGAGAACAGAAAAATATATGGTCCGTAACTGCACAAAATACTTATTCCAATTAAATGAAAAGGTCTACCTAACATTAAGCTTGAGACCTCATATCTTCCTCCTGATATCCTGATAGTGATAACTCCCGTAGACACAATAGTTTCGTCCCTTTGAGAGCTGTCGTGCTATTGCAATAGGGAATTAAGTATACGATGAAAAATATGAATTCTCACTTAGGTCGTAAGTCCCCCGTATGTAATAGTAAAATCTTATAGTAAAAAGCATCTGTACCATCTAGTGTTGAAAGCTGGCTTTTCTTACTTCATTTTCACACGGAGGTATTCTGGAACATCTGAAACAGGTTCTGTGACACAATAAATAAAACCCAAGACATTCTCTCGCAGAAGTTACTAGTCAATTATTTCATAGGAAACGCAAAACGGGAGATTTTCTGAACATCACATGCTCGATACAGCAACACACAGCATCACGTTACATATAATATAGTCACCAATACCGCACAGATACGCTACATTTTCATAAGAATGGTACCACACTCATCAAACGCATTGCAGTCAAAGCTTCAGGTTCGCTTCGGAAGTCTTTCAGCCGCAACCGACTGATCAAGCCCTCGACTGAGCAACGCTGCTCAATCAACCACAGCTCAGAACTCTTGGTCACCTCGGGATGGTGACGAGAACAAGAGCTGCAGTGTCACATTAGCCTCACCAGCTCAGAACTCTTGGCTCATCACCTCGGGATGGTGACGAGAACAAGAGCTGCAGTGTCACATTAGCCTCACCAGCTCAGAACTCTTGGCTCATCACCTCGGGATGGTGACGAGAAAAAGAGCTGCAGTGTCACATTAGCCTCACCAGCTCAGAACTCTTGGCTCATCACCTCGGGATGGTGACGAGAAAAAGAGCTGCAGTGTCACATTAGCCTCACCAGCTCAGAACTCTTGGCTCATCACCTCGGGATGGTGACGAGAAAAAGAGCTGCAGTGTCACATTAGCCTCACCAGCTCAGAACTCTTGGCTCATCACCTCGGGATGGTGACGAGAAAAAGAGCTGCAGTGTCACATTAGCCTCACCAGCTCAGAACTCTTGGCTCATCACCTCGGGATGGTGACGAGAAAAAGAGCTGCAGTGTCACATTAGCCTCACCAGCTCAGAACTCTTGGCTCATCACCTCGGGATGGTGACGAGAACAAGAGCTGCAGTGTCACATTACGCTCACCAGAGGTTCAAAATTTGGCCGCACTCAAGCATGAGGCTCTGAGAGCCAATCCTCTTCAGTGGCACTCTCTGGAGAGTTACGTCGTGCTCGAAACGGACATGACGAGCAGTTCTGGGACGCTAAGAGAAGCTGTGCATATCCGGTGAACATTGGTAGCACATCGAAGTGGCTATGTGAGACAAGAATCCGATCCTACAGTAGAATAAATCCCTAAAATATTTCAACACATGACCATCGAATTGAACACACTGAAAGACTCTTCAATAGGAAAACATCCACAACTCGTTATGAAATAATATGCATCCCCTACGGCTATAAATTTTAAAAACGTTTGTGGAAAATCGAGATGCAGACCACACTTCCACGTTGGACATGACGCACCGCAGCAGCAGGAAGGCTACAACCTCGCTATGACTGTCTCTAATAATTGTGAACGTGTCGCGCGTTGCGGTCCGGACCTCGGCGTTGGTTTGAGCAGCGTCCAAATCAGGATATTGAACGTAATGAAATCGAAGGAAACTCTACCCCTCGCGAATATTGCACGCCAAACCATGTCAGCCAACAACACTGCTGCCGATAGTAACGTGTCGGACTCACATTAATGAGTTGATTGGAAATGTTTCACATGGAGTAAAATACAGTTCCGCAGAGACACTCTTGCGATTCGATAAGCAACGCATCGAAAGACGGTGACTTCGCTTATTTTTTTCAGATATATTCAATATAGAAATAAGGATGAACAAGCGAAAAATTTATAAATTTCTAATTGTGGTAGGAGATTTATTTCTTAGATTCAATCGACAATGAGAAGAGTTAGTACTAGAGATGAGATTGATACATGATCTAGTTTTGAGCAGAAACTGCGAATGAATTTTTTTTTGACAAAAACTCCCCATGGAAAATTTGACTTCTTCAATATTCACTGTATTTTTGCCAACCTTAACAGAATTTTTTACTCAAGTCGAAGAATGAAAAGAGAGGAGTATCCTTGAGAATGATTCACAATAGCCTGTAACACAGACGACGAATATCAATGAAAATATTGCGAGAAGTGTCCGTATGAAAATATGAACTAACTCGTGAAGTAGACCATAAAACAATGCAGGTGTATGGTGTCTCTGTACGCAAGAAATAACAGGATCACATTCTCGGAACATCGCTGCTCTCATTAACGTTACGTGTTCTATCCACGGTCTGAGAACTGTACAGCATAATAGATCAAAATAAATAAAGGTCAAATAGATCAAAATCAATAAAGGTCAAATAGATCAAAATCAATAAAGGTCAAATAG
This sequence comes from Morinoia aosen, assembly GCA_030386875.1. Classification (NCBI taxonomy): domain Eukaryota; kingdom Metazoa; phylum Arthropoda; class Malacostraca; order Amphipoda; family Talitridae; genus Morinoia; species Morinoia aosen. Next base: position 41,115,472 of record CM059574.1, read on the forward strand.
ATCAAAATCAATAAAGGTCAAATAGATCAAAATCAATAAAGGTCAAGTAGATCAAATTATTATTATTATTATTATATAAGAAAGTTTTAGCCTCCCTTAACCACGACAAAGATGTTCCAAGAGAGGAAAGAGGAAGGCAACATTTAGTATGGAGTTGAGGGAACGCGGAATCTATGCACAAGGTGCACAGAAACATTAAGTTAAGAAAGAAGTTCATGAAACAAGAAAAAAGTTGAAGAAGAAATTAGTAGGTGCTGAAAAACAGGACAGCAGTGAACCGAAATAAAGATGGTCCGTAACAAAACAAAAACCTATTTTATTACAACAAAAAAGAAGCCTACCTAACTAACCTTTAGCTCGGGCCCTCACATGGTTCCCCTGGGAGCGCTAATTCCCATAGATACAATAGTTGTATCCCCCTGAGGGGGTCAAGTAGATCAAAATAAATAAAGGTCAAATAGATCAAAATAAATTGAGGTCAAATAGATCAAAATAAATTGAGGTCAAATAGATCAAAATAAATTGAGGTCAAATAGATCAAAATAAATTGAGGTCAAATAGATCAAAATAAATAAAGGTAAGGTTAAATAGATCAAAATAAATAAAGGTCAAATAGATCAAAATAAACAAAGGTCAAATAGATCAAAATAAATAAAGGTCAAATAGATCAAAATAAATAAAGGTCAAATAGATCAAAATAAATAAAGGCCAGATAGATGGCTCAGTATTCACAGAGTGCAGGCGCTCGTATAAAGAAAGCTTGGCGCGATCGTTAAGTTTAGAGGAGCACGATCACCATGATGCGGACATCAAGACCGGCTGCAATGATGTCGGCCGGCCTCAGATGAACATCAGGTGGAGCAGGCGTGATATTTGCAACATTTGCTGGCACATCGCCCTCATCTATTACACGGGATTAATTTAGCGCGTTATAGATGGCAGAGTGAAATGTCCAACATCCAAAGAATTTTATCGTGGATGGTTAGTTTGGAGGCCGTGTTGTTCAACCAAAGAACTTCACTTCCAAAACAGAGCACAGGTATGCACGAGCACAAAATATTTTACCAAATAAATGCGCCCGCACGAATTTCCACGATGGGATACCAACAAACCAACACTCATAAAATGAAGTATGAGCTAGAAGTACTGCTCTGCTAAGTTTAAGGCAACGAGAGAGCAACTCAGGACTGAGAAAGGGCTGGTTAACTTTTCTAGCAGCGTTTCAAAATCTTGCCGAGCTTGAACCATGCCTCTATTAACAACAATTTAAAAATTATACTCCTAAAAGTTCATATAGAATCCCAGGACACCAATAAATGACACAATATAAAGTTTATCCACGTCAATAAAAGCCTCAAAATTAGCTAAAATGAAATAATATTCCCAACTTGCTTTTTATTTTAAAACTACCTCACAAATACTTCCTATTCAATCTTTAGCTCGAAAACAAGGCATTGAACCCTGTGCAGCATTTTGCCATAGAAAGGGAGCTTATAGTTAATAAAATAACGGCAAAGGTGATACATTATCTGATGAGTTACGGGGCCCAGACCTCCAAAAGTGAAATTAATCAAGTGCATCTTCGCATTACACTATAAACGATAGAAGAATGCGCGTGGTATTTAGAACTCCGCGCGCAATAATAGTGCCACGTAATTTTTACTGAGTGGAAATCGGGCAAAAAAAGAACATTTAAATTAATGCAGGTAGCTGTCACCAGCACCTTCTACGTGTGATCACCGCATTGACTTAAGTTATTTTAGAAAAATCTGCGCCGAACCAAAAGTAGCGCGGAAATATTCTTGGTAGGGATCGAAGTGTTAATGGAGTCACCAACAGCGGACACTGAAGGACCAACAGCGGACACTGAAGGACCAACAGCGGACACTGAAGGACCAACAGCGGACACTGAAGGACCAACAGCGGACACTGAAGGACCAACAGCGGACACTGAAGGACCAACAGCGGACACTGAAGGACCAACAGCGGACACTGAAGGACCAACAGCGAACACTGAAGGACCAACAGCGGACACTGAAGGACCAACAGCGAACACTGAAGGACCAACAGCGAACACTGAAGGACCAACAGCGAACACTGAAGGACCAACAGCGAACACTGAAGGACCAACAGCGGACACTGAAGGACCAACAGCGGACACTGAAAGACCAACAGCGAACACTGAAGGACCAACAGCGGACACTGAAGGACCAACAGCGGACACTGAAGGACCAACAGCGGACACTGAAGGACCAACAGCGGACACTGAAGGACCAACAGCGGACACTGAAGGACCAACAGCGAACACTGAAGGACCAACAGCGGACACTGAAGGACCAACAGCGGACACTGAAGGACCAACAGCGGACACTAAACTTAAGCCGTTACAGGATACCCCAAAACAGCAGCACGAACAAAAAAAGACAGAAACATTAGCAGCAGCTACTACTGGCAGCAACAGCAGCAGCAGCAGCAGCAGCAGCAGCAACAACAACAACAACAACAGGCAGCAACAACAACAGGCAGCAGCAACAACAGGCAGCAGCAACAACAACAACAACAACAACAGGCAGCAGCAGCAGCAGCAGCAGCAACAGCAACAACAACAACAACAACAACAGGCAGCAACAACAACAGGCAGCAGCAACAACAGGCAGCAGCAACAACAACAACAGGCAGCAGCAGCAGCAGCAGCAACAACAGGCAGCAGCAGCAGCAGCAGTAGCAGCAGCAGCAGCTGCAGCTGCAACAAAAGTAACAACAGGCAGCAGCAGCAGCAGCAGCAGCAGCAGCAGGGGGTCTTCAGCTTTAGGCTAATGCATCCGAGCTTCAGAAGCAGTCCAGGCTCTGGCCCCGTGGACCTCCGCTAAATTGAACTTCCACCTGCGACGACGCCGGCACACGGTCGGCAAATGGCAACGGGAAGCCACTTTCGTATTTACCGTCAGCACCGGCGAGGTCATGAAACCGGGGCAGGCCTCGTGCTCGGGTACGGTAGTCATTGCGCGCTGGATATTGTCACGCTTGATTAAATTATAGATTAGCTTCAGTTTTATTAGCCACCACGACAAGAGTATTCTCAAGAGAGGAAGGTACCATTTAGTATGGAATCAAGGAAACGAAGAATGATTGAAGATGTATACGGTGAAAGATAAAAGTTTGAAAAGAAAGTAATATGCGCTGAAAAATGACAGCAATGAGCCAAATAAGGATGATCTGTCACTAAATAAGGAAAAAACATCTTATTTCATCATAAGGAAAGCCTTGTGCTAATTCCCATAAATACAATAGTTGTATTCTCTTGAGGAGGAGTAGCGAAACAAAAATCAACGAATGAATGATGTTTTAGTACTTAGAGAAAATCAAAGCCTGAGTGGAATGTAGGCACTCGTGACTGGAGTTCAAAAGAAGCGCAATAAAAGGACGGCGAGGCGGCCAAGTAATGAAGACAAGTGACCTCACTAACTGCGCCCCTTGTACAATTTCGGACAGAGGTCGTTACGAGATTTAACTCTTTATCGACCAACTCCCTTTCTCAAGGACGTTAAGAAAGCGCTCACATCGTTCGTATATTCTAAATGCTTCGATGAAAAGTTCACATCGTACTGGGAATCATGAATTATAAAATTCAAAGGAAATTACCGTAATACTTCGTTCCACAGCACACCAATTTGGCTGTTACTGGATTAAATTTTATGACATTCTCAAACCTTCAAATTCTCGTAGAAGAACTAGTACACGACAAATTTTCATAGTATTTGTAGTAGGAAAACACTAACTGAAATGCGGTACATAAATACGACAGATCATTAGATCAGATTCTAAGTTAGTTTAAACCTCCCTAACCACAACAAAGGTGTTCCATAGAGAGGAAGAAGAACTGCGTCACTTAATATAAGGGTAAAGAAACGGAGAATCTGTTCGCCAGGTATATTACCACAGAGGGTAACCTGTACATAGAAACAGAAAATTGGGAAATAAGTTTACGAAAGAAATGTTGTAGATCAAAGTAGTAGATGCTGAAAAATAAGATTACAGTGAACCTAAAAAGATGGTCCATAATAAAACAAAAACTTATTCTGTTTCAACAAGAATAAGGCCCACCAAACCCTCAGTATTGACCCCAATTTTCCTCCTATGAGCTTTATTCCATTGATACAATCGCTGTGTCCCCTTAAGGCTCAAAAATACGACAAAGCATATAATTCTCCATTGCAAGACATAAAATTTTGTTCCAGTTACTTCACAGAGGCAGGTAACAGCCGCCATGGAAATGACCAATCTAATAAAAACAAGTGCGCACAACGAAGCACATCCATCCACAACTGGTCAAAACTTCGACGAAATCAATGATCATGCGGCAAACTTAAACCACAACTGCATTAACAAAACTCGGCAGAATCCAAACTAAACTTTGCATGTTGGTTTACACAAGAAACAATAGACTTAGCATTTTACAGAGCCTGCTCCACCAGCGCCTAATTGAATTTCAGAGCCAGACTGCCCGCCGCCAGATGGGCTGCTGATAAAAATAAACATCGGCGAGCGAACTCGGAGGCATATTACGACCGACCGATGTGCGGGGGAGTGGGGAAATGACTTTTATGATAAGTAGAAGTTTTCCTGAATGCTCCCGTAGCAGGAGAATTGCATTACAAGGGTTTCCATATCGTGATCCCTGCATTACAGATTGTGTCTATTGGAAAGACTAGTAATACAGAATGCAGCAATAACTACGAAAAAATGTTCGTGTTAAATCGTTGTAGGTTTTTTTGCGTTAGTCAATACGATTTCCAACATGACATGAGGCTGAGATTTTTTAAGGAAATAAGTTATAATCTTAGAAATCAGCCAGATTAACACCGCAGTGTGAGCCACCGGCGGTACACGGAAGGAACTCCCAAAGTGCTGTTGACCGACCCGTAGTCACACTCAATTTTCATAAATATTTAGTCAAAGCTAAACGAATGCACGATTTGGCCATTTTAAAAATTACTTACCACAATTGCTTTAAATTTGAGTTGGATATTGAACTTCAGTTTAACCCATGGCAGCTAACGTGGTAAATAACGAGTATAACTGTGATGCAGAGCAGGCAGCCTGAGTTGACCTTGAAAACGATATAATTGTACGAAGAATATATCAATCAGTTTCGTTTGATTCTTTAGCCGCTTTTACGTCGGATAGAAATGTTTTCCCATGAAATAGAAATTTGATACGCAATACGCGAACATGAGTACGAAGAAAAACTTCCATTTTATTTACCAACATGTAAAATAGAACAAGTCGTCTCACAAATTTCTTGTGCATCACAGTACACATTTTCATACGCTCAGCGCCCCCGAACTGAGCGATGAGAACTCTTCTCGCGCAGCACAGTTGATTTCATGCAAGGTTGAGTTCAATATATTATTAAAACGTGACAACAACTAATTCGTTAAAACTATCACTGATACGAAAAGACAAATATATCGCCGTGCGTTGATGTCATTAATGGTGAAAAGACTGACATATATCGGCATGCGATGATGTCAATTGAAATATACTGGCATGCGATGATGTCAACTGGAAGATATCAGTATGCGATGATGTCAACTGAAATGTATCGGCATGCGATGATGTCAAATGAAATATACTGGCATGCGATGATGTCAACTGGAAGATATCGGCATGCGACGATACCCAAGTTAAGGACCTCAGCTAACGTCACTTATTCATTAGAACGTCACAATCTGAGTTTCTAACTAGGAGGCTTTTTTCGACAGAGCTCGACACAATACATGGAAAAAGCATCATAAAAAATTGCAAGGGATTATTTCACATTTCAATGATTTAATTAAATACCAATAAAGTAGAAATTTTACAAATATCGTTTGCTTAACAGCTAAAGGAAATGTTTTACCCTAGAGTACAGCACAACAGGGGGTAACCGTCATTGCATCCTGGCGTTAATTACCAAATAATCAGAAAAACAAACGTACAAGGTGATATGTATCATGCTTGATTAGAATTAAATAACTTTTTCTCATTTTGGTGGATTCTTGGCAAAGCGTTCGGCCATGTGCCATTCAGAGATGAGCGCAGTTTGCATCGTTTTTCTTCATCGGAGTTAAAGTAATCAAGAAACATTATCTTTTGAATTGCTCTTTGATGCTGGTAAATAAACCTTTACAATCAAGTACGTCAGGGCAATATAAACAAAAGGTTATAGCAATCATCAGAACGAGGAGAATGTAGAAGAAACATGAATTTTGCACGCCAACAACTCATTCAAGAATAACCAGTTTTCACGCTTTAGAAAAAAGGAATGAACAAAAAACTGGTTCATTTCTGAACGCCATTGTTAAACTCACAAGGGTAGCAAGTGTGCCGGTTAGTGAGCTGCTCTAACCACGGAGAATCTTTGAGCTGATACAGCGGATAGGAAAATTGCCTGCCCGTGATTCCTGATACTGTCTGGCGAACAGTAGGAAAGAAGTCAACTTTTCGAACAACTCGAAACGCAGCTCTGTTAGCAGTATAACAGGGAGAATATCGGAAGTTTCTGCTGCTAAATCGGCGAGAGGAAGATTTACATAGCTTCGGAGATTGCTACATTCCAGATAGAGCACACGTTAAGTTAATGTGACCAAGTTTAGCAGGAGTTCTCAGTGAGATTCAAGTCTGCTCTTTAAATTATACGACAAGTTTCGGTTGGTAATGGGGCATTAAACATACGATGAAACGGAAATTTGCTGACATCACATTCACATAAAGATTGGAAGCATTTTATGCCATTCATAAAAAGTTTACTTTCAAATACATAGGGAGGAAAATTTGACACAATGCTACTGTTTAAATACCAACTTCTAAAAGAAAAGAAGAGAGTCTTTCACAATAAACGCACGAAAGTGTCCATGGACGTGTACGCGTAATAATTTATAAAAAAAAACACATAGCACAAGGTGTATATTTTTCATAAGGGGCTCACAACTGAGTAGATCGTCTCATTTGTGCATTATTCCTATTTATTCACGAGGAAGCAAATAAAAAAAAAATTCAAAAGCGGAACTCAAATTCGTCTGCTATAGAATGAATATTGGAAAGTGGTCTTGAGCTAGTTATTTCTAGTGATGAATCAACATAATACCTTAATTATAAATACCTTAGTTATTAAACATTTTAATAGGTATTAAAGTTTTGTTTCCTAACAGCCAAGAAAGTTGATTTCCGCGTGAACACGCGACGAAGAGCCCAACAAGGCACTAGACAACGTATCAAATTTTGTTACTTTATTTCCTACTCTAACTTCAACGCTAACTAGTGAGGAGGTTCCATCGACGACACCGAGTCAGTGGAACCACCTCCACAAATATTGACAACGCTCATAACACGTACCAAATTAGATGTCAAATCAGCATGATCGTCCAAATAACGCACAGTACGACGGAGACGAGAACACTTGCGAGCCGCAACACGCTGTATCAAGATCGATACAAACAAATCCAGATATTTATTCGGGTGTGAAGAATAGGGAGCGACTTGAAGAATAAAGCCGAGCAGTGGAGGGGATACAGTTCGAGTAAAGCGCTGGTCGTGAGGCTGCGAGAGGCACAAAGATTGCCCCAGAACAAGACAATCAAGCTCCTTGGTTAGCAGTTCGAATTAAATCGAGAACAATTAGAACATAAGAAGCTGCGCCGCAAATGAAGTCCTAATGCTACGGTACACACGTTATCATCTTCACTTCATTTCTCGTTCACCAGCTTGGCATGGTGCGACGATCTCCAGCCCTACCTAGTAAACTGGATACCTAACGCAACACAATGATCGGAAATTAATGCTCTTTCAGAATTGTAATTTATTCTTACGGTGGTTGTTACCTCCCATGGTTCTCCTACCACACAAATAGAGGAATAGAAAAACGGATACGGATTTCAAATATTTATTTGCGAACAACTCCACGAACGAATCCTGGCACTAACGCATGAAAAGATTAAACTAAATTAAACGAGTAAGCCACTTTGAGCTTCGCTAACCATAACAAAGGTGTTCCCAAGAAAGGATGGAGGAAGGCACCAAGTAGTGAGAAACAGAGAATGGAGAATCTATGCACAAGGTGCGACACACGTCCTGCGCACAGAAATAGTAAGATTGAGAAACGTCAACACTGGAAGAAAAAGTTTTAGAAGTAACAGTTGCTAAAAAATAGACGGCAGTGAGCCGAAAAATAATGGACCGTGAAGAAAGAAAAAACGCATTCTGCTTAAAATCTAAAAATTTAGACCGTATAAGTAATTTTGAAAATCCCTCACACAAGTAGGTGCATAATTTTCCAATGAAGTATGTAAAACCAATCCAAATAAACGTAAACTAAAGGGAGGCTAACCTAACTTTATGTCTTCCTCCTGTGAGGGCTTATTATTATAAACACTGAAGTTATATCCTCCGAGAGGAAATAGAGTAATAATGTATACCGCTTGAAAGGATTGAAGATGTTTCAGTTTCGTGAGACAATGAGCAAAGGAATTACAAATAGATAAGTATGCAAAGGTAACATTTCGTTTTTGGAATGCACTGAAAGTACGAAGATCGCACGTAAACAATACAAAGGGCAAAGGAAGAGATCTCACTTTTGGAACGCATTGAAAGTACGAAGATCGCATGGGAACATCACAAACGCAACAGATCTCTTTTGGAACGCATTGAAAGTACGAAGATCGCATGGGAACATCACAAACGCAACAGATCTCACTTTTGGAACGCATTGAAAGTACAAAGATCGCACGGGAACAATACAAAGGCAACAGATCTCACATTTGGAACGCATTGAAAGTACGAAGACTGCGCGATAACGAGCGATCGTTTGAGAGATGGTCTCGATGCGCTGCAGTCGGTGGAGCCCCACGTCCTTTAGTGCCTGGGACCGGCAATAAAGCACTACGACGCTACGGGCAGAGCCCAAATTGGACTAAACGCGTCCAAAGATTGCGTTGCACCAAAAATACAAGTTACTGAAGACAAGCTCCTGATGTGAAGCAAATTTCCTGACAGACGGTATTAAAAAATTGCGGATCTGCATTTTCGTTGGTGGTACCTGCGTTTTATATTTTTCAATTTCATATTGTGAATGAAAATTTTTGAACTTATAACTATTTCTCGATAAAGAAAGCAGAGTTCATAGTAAGAAATGCCTTTGATCATTAAGTTTTCTTAGCCCTCATTATAAATTTACGCACTTGCAGTTCAACTAAAAAATGTTCAAGTTCTCCACTAAATGACATCAGTTCACATAACCGCAACAAACTACCGTATGATATGAGACCAAATACTACAAGGGAACACTTCTGTCAATTATCATCGTCGTGAAATCTGAGTCTGAGAAGTAGAGCAAGCAGCTAGAATATTTTTTACGGTCTTTGACACCGACATGAAATAGAGGACTGGAATTCCCTCGTAATTTATTTGAACATAACTCCGCCAACGTCCCACAGCCACCAACAATGCAAAAATTCAAACTGCTCTGACTTCTCTCGTTCAATGCTCGATGAGCGGGGACTAACAAACCACTCTGTTAAGCAAGGGAATTTTCTCTCGCAAGAATTTCATCAAACCTGGACTTCTAGACGGGAACTTTAATTAGTGTACTTAGTTGGAGCGTGTTCCGCATGGCCGGCTAAATTGCGCAATTTCATGCCGGTGGAAAGTGAACAGAAATTCAAAAAGACCAACGTGACAAAATAAGAGAATATACAAGTATAGCAAATATACTACAGCCTCAGTTAGTTAACTCGTCAAATCAAGATTTTCCGCACAGACAAAAGAGAAATAAAATAACGTGTTAACACGACAACAAAAACACACAACAGATGGTTTGAAGGAAGCGTTTCCGGTGCAGGTGTTCAGCTTTACTCCAAATGGGCTCGGCTGCTGTCCGGATATTGTTGTATTCTACTAAATATGAAACGCTTAACAAACTCAACATGACATTCTGCAAGGGATTTGGTTAAGTATTGATTTAGAGTAGGGTGTTTTCCAACTTGGACAAGATTGCGCAGCCAGGGGCTTCTACCAGGGTGCAATGCTACGCTTCATCTAGTCTGAGCAACGCCATGACTTCTATGATTAGGAGCCCTCGTACATAGGTCCGTATATGTTATCGTTAGCGTTTTTTGTGCAAAAAGAGTAGCAAAATTTAGTCATTCTAAAGACTTAGTCATTCTAAACGTGCACACACACACAAAAAAATTGGTTTTCAAGCTTCGTTACTACATTGCAAAATAAATGATTCTCTTTCAAAATGATAACTACTTTAGGCTAAATTACTGTCAGTGACGCTGTATTCACTGAGGGAACGTAACTACCATTTAGCATGTCGAGGTGTTGCGTACACTCGCACACTTGAATGCTAAAATGGTACTCAAAAAAAATTGATCGTCCCTAAATTTTAAGCTTACAAACGCCCTAGAATTGTTCATAAACAATTAATTGTGCAAAATTGAATAATTAAACAGCTTATTAGAGCACTACAACTTCTTTTTAATGGTCGCAAGAACACGACAGCGAATGACCCAACAAATTTCTAAATCAGTCAACTTCAAGCACTGCTTATAAAATCACACGAGTACTGGAAATTCAAGTACAGTTCAATCCAAAACAAGGTTAAAAATACTATTACCGGCTCACCTTCAAAATATACTCGATTCAATCATGTTCAGGCTTACACAAACGCTACTTCACCGTCACTCGTGAGTATTTCGTTGCCAATTCTACACTTTATTTCTCACACACGAAAACGGGTAGTCTTATTTCAATTTATGACAAATTTCTCATCGCAAAGAGCACTTGATACTACACTATCATTGTAAAACAGAGAGAAATGTAATGGTACTTGATACTACACTATCATTGTAAAACAGAGAGAAATGTAATGGTACTTGATACTACACTATCATTGTAAAACAGAGAGAAATGTAATGGTACTTGATACTACACTATCATTGTAAAACAGAGAGAAATGTAATGGTACTTGATACTACACTATCATTGTAAAACAGAGAGAAATGTAATGGTACTTGATACTACACTATCATTGTAAAACAGAGAGAAATGTAATGGTACTTGATACTACACTATCATTGTAAAACAGAGAGAAATGTAATGGTACTTGATACTACACTATCATTGTAAAACAGAGAGAAATGTAATGGTACTTGATACTACACTATCATTGTAAAACAGAGAGAAATGTAATGGTACTTGATACTACACTATCATTGTAAAACAGAGAGAAATGTAATGGTACTTGATACTACACTATCATTGTAAAACAGAGAGAAATGTAATGGTACTTGATACTACACTATCATTGTAAAACAGAGAGAAATGTAATGGTACTTGATACTACACTATCATTGTAAAACAGAGAGAAATGTAATGGTACTTGATACTACACTATCATTGTAAAACAGAGAGAAATGTAATGGTACTTGATACTACACTATCATTGTAAAACAGAGAGAAATGTAATGGTACTTGATACTACACTATCATTGTAAAACAGAGAGAAATGTAATGGTACTTGATACTACACTATCATTGTAAAACAGAGAGAAATGTAATGGTACTTGATACTACACTATCATTGTAAAACAGAGAGAAATGTAATGGTACTTGATACTACACTATCATTGTAAAACAGAGAGAAATGTAATGGTACTTGATACTACACTATCATTGTAAAACAGAGAGAAATGTAATGGTACTTGATACTACACTATCATTGTAAAACAGAGAGAAATGTAATGGTACTTGATACTACACTATCATTGTAAAACAGAGAGAAATGTAATGGTACTTGATACTACACTATCATTGTAAAACAGAGAGAAATGTAATGGTACTTGATACTACACTATCATTGTAAAACAGAGAGAAATGTAATGGTACTTGATACTACACTATCATTGTAAAACAGAGAGAAATGTAATGGTACTTGATACTACACTATCATTGTAAAACAGAGAGAAATGTAATGGTACTTGATACTACACTATCATTGTAAAACAGAGAGAAATGTAATGGTACTTGATACTACACTATCATTGTAAAACAGAGAGAAATGTAATGGTACTTGATACTACACTATCATTGTAAAACAGAGAGAAATGTAATGGTACTTGATACTACACTATCATTGTAAAACAGAGAGAAATGTAATGGTACTTGATACTACACTATCATTGTAAAACAGAGAGAAATGTAATGGTACTTGATACTACACTATCATTGTAAAACAGAGAAATGTAATGGTACTTGATACTACACTATCATTGTAAAACAGAGAGAAATGTAATGGTACTTGATACTACACTATCATTGTAAAACAGAGAAATGTAATGGTACTTGATACTACGCTATCATTGTATAACAGAGAGAAAGGTAATGGCACTCGATACTACTCTATCATTCTATAACAGAGAGAAAGGTAATGGTATTTGATACTACACTATCATTGCATAAAACAGAGAAAGGTAATGGCACTTGATACTACGCTATCATTGTATAACAGAGAGAAAGGTAATGGCACTTGATACTACGCTATCATTGTATAAAAGAGAGAAAGGTAATGGCACTTGATACTACGCTATCATTGTATAACAGAGAGAAAGGTAATGGTATTTGATACTACACTATCATTGCATAAAACAGAGAAAGGTAATGGCACTTGATACTACGCTATCATTGTATAACAGAGAGAAAGGTAATGGCACTTGATACTACGCTATCATTGTATAACACAGAGAAAGGTAATGGCACTCGATACTACGCTATCATTGTATAACAGAGAGAAAGGTAATGGCACTTTATACTACGCTATCATTGTATAACACAGAGAAAGGTAATGGCACTTTATACTACGTAATCATTTTATAACAGAGAGAAAGGTAATGGTACACTTTATTTCTGACACGAAAACGTCAAGATTCACTTCAATTTGTGACAAATTTTGCATCGCAAGCTGAACACTTCCTACTTCACCGTCATTAATTGTATGACAGAAAAACAATGGTATTTAATACTACGCTATCATTACGTGACTAAGAGAAAGGTAATGGTACTTGATACTACACTATCACTACGTGACAGAGAAATTTAATGGTACACTATTATTACGTTACGAAGGTAATACTATTGACCTTAAATCAAAATAAAGGTTAAGAAGAAGTAAGAGCAGTCCGAGCGTCCGGATCAAGGATCGCCTAATCTTCGAAAGTGGATAAAAATTTATCAGGCCCCGACATGGCGCGATTCTTGCCGCTCCGACGGATGTGTCCAGTTGCCTTCGTCCGATACGGCTAAAACAAACAGGAAGCCCTCTAACGTGAACAAATCATGGAACAGCTAACAAGTCAAGGTATAGAGCCAGAGTGATTAACATTGCAAAAGAAAGAATTATTCTTTCCAAACAGCTCAAAGAATGAAATACAAGAATTAGGTTTAAGTTTAACACACATATATGAAGTTCAATTGCCCGATATAATGTTATTATCTTCTCTAATTAACCAATACGCAGTTAACGGGGCTAAATGTTCGTACATTCACTTCACCGCAGCAATGAATTTTAAAAAGCTCTCGTTCTGTGAAGGCTCGATCAGTTCCTCAGAGCTTTACACTAAGTGCTATAGCCTTTCAATTTATAATTTAAAGGCTATACAACTAATTTGCAGTGTCGGTATCAAAGCCATTCATGATCAAAGAGATGCAGGACTAAAGGTTGAGAACAGCACTTGCGCGTCAGTGAAACTGGCCGAATTCAAGGCAAATTAAGTGCCGGTCATTGCGAACCAACGAAGTAGAAACAGCAAGGTTTCAATATAACATGAAACCGTAATCAGTTTACAGCATACTGCGAGTGTGTTCTTCTGTACGAATGGTCACGATGGCTGGCAATGCCACTGAAGTTTGCAAATCAGATCCCAATGCGTTAGAAACGACAACCTAAAGAATGAATTCTGTTCTAAATTTCAATAAAAAATATATTGCAAAGCCCGTGAATAGCATTGAATTGACACAACACGCCTAGCCGAATGAGGCTCTAGCTGATGAGCAAGAACAAAATTGCGACTCCAATTCATCGCAAACTTAGCACATGTTACGCAAGATTTAACGTAACGTTTGGAGTGGATGAATTCACGATTAATTTAAGATTAATGCATTAAAAAATTAGTGAAAACCGCCACTGAAAAACACACTTCATCACTCAATAAAACACGGGTTGTAGATTAGATTTTAAGTTAGCCCAAACCTTTCTAACGACAAAAAAAGGATTCCCAAGAAAGGAAAGAGGAAGGCACCATTTGGGATGGAAATAAGAGACAGGGGAATCTATGCACAGGGTATGTTTCTACTCCCAGCAGATAGAAACAGCATGATTGAAAAGATGAAACCAGATAAAAGTGAAAGAAAATAACATGGGTTAAAAATTAGGACAGCAGTGAACCAAAAAAATAACTATTACAAAACAAGAAACTATTCTATTTCAAGGAGCTGCACATCTTATCCCTGGGGTCTCTCATTCCCATAAATTTGGCAGTGGTCTCCTGAACGGAAACCCACGCTGCAAGTCACTGAAACGCAAGGTGAAGTCACTGTCACGCAAGTCGCAAGTCACTGTCACGCAAGTCGCAAGTCACTAAAACGCAACCACAAGTCACTGAAACGCAAGCCACAAGTCACAGAAACGCAAGCTACAAGTCACAGATTAGATTAGTTAGATTAGTCGTTAGTTTTAGCCTCCCTACCCAGCAACAATTGCGATCCAAAGAGAGGAAGGAGGAAGGCACCATTTAGTATGGAGTTAAGGAAACGCGGAATCTACGCAGAAAGGCATAGAAACAGTTAGTTGTGAAAGAAGATTATGAAACAAGACCAAAGTTGAAGAAGACAGTAGTAGGTGCTGAAAAACAGCACAGCAGTGAACCGAAAAAAGGTGGTCCTTAACATAACAAAAACATTATGTTTCAACAAAAGAAGGCCTACCTAACTCTCAGCTCAGGCCCGCACATTGTCCCCCTGGGAGCGCTAGTTCCCATAGATACAATAATTGTATCCCCCTGAGGGGGCTACAAGTCACAGAAACGCAAGCCACAAGTCACAGAAACGCACGACACTACAGCCCCTGAAGCACAGGTCGCAGCACCGACAATGCTCGAAGCAGTCCTACAGCTCCGACGCGGCCTGACTTCACAAATCTTTAGCAGCACACACGCCAGCAGCTTCAGCGACTCCACTTCCAAGAACGAGCTGCGATCTGGCCCCCACCCTGATGCTTCCATTTGTCCTCTCTTGCGACAGGAAGCCAACGGGTCGCATTTTCTTTCTCGATGCGGAAGTAGAGGACGCCATTAAACTCACCACCAATGAATTCCAAAATGTTTCTTGGACCCTTGCATGAGAGGAAAGCGAGAGAAAAGTTGGCCTAAATGTCTAACGGCACGCGACTGATATTTCAAATTAAAGTGAACAAGCTCATAAGTGTTGCAATTGCATGCAACTGAACAGGTGTAGATGTATCATCATTACTTGTAGTAAACTACATAAAGCTGTAATTAATTGCAACAACATCCACAAGTATGATAAGTACAGTACAAGCGTAATAAATTAAAAATATATATTTAAAGATATCAACGCTCATTAACTTACTCTACTCGAACGCTTAAAATACTTCTAAAACGAGTTCAAATACCTCGAGGTGCCGAAAAGAATTTCTAAATCGAGGCTGTGCATTCCGAAAATTTTGTAGACATCGAAGGCAGTGAAATAACATCCAAAGTAGTCTCGGCATAGCGCAAACACACGGTCGCAAAGAGGTTTCCAAATTTGCCTTAAGCTGATGTCGCTCGCTTCGTTTGAAATGAAGAGAAGTGGGAGTGGATCATACAAAAAGGAGAAATAATAATGAACAAAGGAAACGTGGGTTTTCTGGTCACACTAGCTCTTTAAACATTCGATCTACTTTGTATTTTTGCAGAAGTGTTCCTAGCTTGTGATGCGTAGGAAGTAGCACATGGCTCTTCGTGAGAAGTCGACTATATTCGGGTAGAATACATCAATGTGGCTGCACTGTGTTGTTAAAGCATCAATCTATCACAAAGCTCATACCTGACAATTTGGACAAAAAAAAACACTGGTTAGTAACATAATATTTTGAGCACTTTAAAGAATTAGGAAGCGAAATTTCTCTTCAAAACAGCGAATGTACTGTATTAAAAATCACTGCCGTAATTGAAACAGGCTGTCGTCTATTAGCTTGGCATTCAAATGGCAGGCAGCTTCGGCGCTGCGCCGCAACTGCGCAAGAATGTCTACTTGGCCGTAATAACTGGACTTATCGCATATACAGAGCGTGATGCTGCGCAACGTTGCGTAACTATTTGCTGTAGCGGTCTGCCCTCATGCGAACGTTACTGAGTTGAACTGCGTTACTCGAGCCTTCTTGATGCAATCTAAGCAAATGCAGGCTGCGATCTTCAATTGTATAGGACCTTTGTTAACTCCAAGTTTGCAGTGCTCCTTTCAAGGAAGCCCGAAATTGTACAAACTTGAAGCAAATGACACTGTGCTTTAATTAAGGAATTTGTATCTCTGCACTAAACCAAGCACTAGAGGGAATAAAATTTCCACCACAAACATTTGGGGTTTTGAACTACGTTTACCACGCAGTGATTACAACAAATCAATTTGCACTGTAAATTAAATAACAAATTAATGCGATAAACGGTGAGCGTTAAATTTGAAATAGCATACAGTTTTTTCAGGTTTTAACTAAGCCCATTGAATCTTTTCGCAGCACAAGGTACTTCGTTTGATATAAAGAAAGGAAGTGAGAGTGTATCAAAGAAATGTAAAGCCTTGCCGTTCACTGGGATCAACATCAAATTCAATAGTCAAGTCGTCTAACAAGTATTTCATAAGTCTCAAAAGCTTCGCTGAGCAGAAGAACAAAGTTCAAAATCATGAAACGAAATTGTCACTCAGCGGAACCGTGAAACATCTGATGACGACATCACCTTGATCCAGCAAGTGCACCCATAAAGTTGTGTTTACTCTCAAAAGAACAATTCGATTCAGGAAGCGTCTCAAACGAAAACGTCTTTTTTGAGTCATTTTAAACCAATTCTTGTAAAAAAAGCATATACATTAGAACCTACAAGACAGGAATTTCTCAATTTCCAGCAACACAATAAGAGGAATTAGCAACAGTAGATTATTATTTCAGTTAGTTTAAGACTTGGCGGCCACAACAAAAGCGACCTGAAAAGAGTGAAGAGAAGAAAGAGTTCAGTATGGACTACAGCAAACAAGTCATCAATGAAGAAAGTGTTCTCACACATGATACTCGGCACATAGAAACAAGTTGAGAAGAAAGTAGAAGGACAGATAAAGATTATAAGATTATTAGTTTAAGCCTCCCTAACAGCTGCAAAAATAGAGCGTATCGAAAAGAGGAAGGAGGAAGGCCCCATTTAGTATGGAGATAAGAAAATGAGGAATCTATGCAGAAAGGGCATAGAAACAGTAAGATGGGAAAGAAGTTCATGAAATAAGACAAAAGTTGAAGAAGAAAGTCAGAGGTGCTGTAAAACAGGACAGTAGTGAACCGAAAAAAGGTGGTCCTCAACATAACATAAAACATTTTTTTAACAAAAAGAAGGCCTACCTAACTCTCAGCTCGGGCCCTCACATTTTTCCCCTGGGAGCGCTAATTCCCATAGATACATTAGTTTTATCCCCCTGAGGGGGGACAGATAAAGAAGTGAGCGAAGAAGGTGTAAGACATGAACGAAGAAAATTTGGCACGAGAGATGGAAGTCCCAAAGGACTATTTATAGCTGTGATAACCTCACAACATTGCCACTGGGGCGCTAGTCCTCATGACATTAGCGAGACGCGCCTAACCAAGCACCAATCTTATGTCCCCTGAGGGGACGGAAGCAACGGGAAAAATATCTCACAAACATAATATGAAAAGACTGTCCTGTGACAGCCGTATCGAACGTGGTAAAATATCTCTATGTTCTGGGAAATTTTTAATTTGAATTTGCTGAAATTTGAATTTTCTAGCTGAATATTTGATCGTATCGTTTCATGATGGTCATTAGCAAGAGTATTACATAAACAGGATTTTACCCAGTCCTAAGCCTTACAACATTTGATTATGAACTCCCCAAATGGCGAAAGAATACAAATGGTGGAATACAAGCATATCATGGCAGTAGAACAGCAAGGCCGCAATCCGAACAAATGTACCCAAAACACCAGCAGCAGCCGCCGCCGCATTTTCAGTAAAACATCTTTATGGCGAGAAAAAATTTCTATTGAACGCCCCATTCCACATAAGCAGTTGTTACAATCCGGCTTTTAACCTGAGAGAAAAGTAAAGTCTAAGCTCTATAAGTATAAGAGTTTCCGCTATAACCCATCCTGCCAATTTTCTGTTACCCACAATCATCAGAGGAGCTGCAGGTCAGCGTGATCAAATTTTCAATGCAAGATTTGTACCTTCTTTTCTCGAACAAAAAGTAGCGTTCTTCACATCACATCACGAAGAAAGCAGCAGCAGCAGCAGCAGCAGGAAGCACCGCAATGCAGGCTGTCACAAACAAGCGCAAACGAAGGGTAAACCGTGATTTGCGGAGAGCACGTGCCGCGCTCGGCCAGGCTCGAGTCAAACGAGACATTGGCACAGGGCACCAACACGGAGCGCCAACACTGTTTACAATTGTACACAAAGTACACCCTCGCATTGGCCGCGGCTGCCCTCTCGGCAGCGCTTTATAAAAACTTCGTGTTTTAAAATTAGGTGGAACACGTTTCAGGAAAAGATGTGTAAAATTTTTTTTTCGAGACATTGCTCACGTTGTGAAATACACGTCCCATGGAGTTACTATTGTTTGATAATCCAGCTAGCACCAGTAGAACAACTGTATAAAGGCGCTAATTTATGGTCCATTGAAATCAGACCGTAACGACTGAAAGGTTTCAAACAAATTTTGCGAATTGCTCATTATAGCTTGAGAAAAGTAAAACTCTGCTATCAAAAATTCTGAATGACAGTGAAAAGAGACTAAACAATAGTAACGGAGGTCATTATGTCTTTGAAAGGAATCAGAAAAGACTTTATCCTGATCCACTGAGTTGACGACAAAAAATTCTTTTCACGTTGTCTGATAATACACAGAAAATTTGTGACTGACCTTATAAAAAATTCCTATTGAGAACAAACTGCTTACTATTCACAGAGCAAGCTATACAAACATCCTTCTGAAAGCAAACTTTCAGCCACTCTTAGAGTACCGCAAAATAGAAAATATCCCATTGAAAGCAAACTGCTAATATTTCATGCGACAGTAATTTTAGGGAAAAATTAGTTTCGCTACGGAGTGGTGACGACGCACTGAACTTCAGTGACAACCGAGTTGCATGCACCGCCAAGCTGCGCCGTGTACGCGAGGGAGACGCATCTGCCATGCGTATTAGCTCACCATTCGTGCGAATAAAAAGGCACCAAGTCACGCTACCATTTCATCAGAGGAAAAGAACACGAAAGCTAGCAAACTTTAGGTGCCTCTTTACACTATATTTTGTTTTAAGCTGAATATCAAGTAATTTATACGAGTGAATATATATACCAGCGAAAGAATAAAGAGGGAAGAAACATTAAAACTTGTATTTAATTGTAAAATTTGTGGCAAAATTTCCGACTTATTAGAAGCATTGAATTATAAGAAGCTATTGGAACTAAAAGTACGGACTTTTCCAACATCAGAAAAGCGGTTTAAAGAAGCATTAGGAGGGCGTTACGAATAAGGTCGACTTACGAATGAAAATGGCAATACAGTGAATGAAGATTTTAGTACAGGTCAAGTTTCACACACTAAAAGTGACAACGTTCAATAGATTCTGACATGAACGAGTAACACTATTCTCCAATTCAGGGCATGAAAAGCAAACAGATAATGAACACAGTTCGGATTATCTTCCATTAGTTGTCCGTACCTCACAAGCACATTGACATTCTCTCCCTATCTAGGGCGCGGCCTTCAGGATGTGTTAACTTTTCGTAAAAATAGCTTTTTAATTTGCTCGTTACAAAGTCTCCTCGATTTACAACACGAGGAGAAAAATTCTACCAATTTAGTGCATGATTTTTGGCCTATCCTCGATAGTTTACCAAGCTTAAACAAAAAACCAAACTTTTGAAAATTGATGGGAAAAATTTATATTAGGACGTAATTCACGCGTATGCACTGCACAGAACATTAAAATATTTTACCTGAAATTAGAAAAGCGGTATTCTTTATTCGACGAAAAAAAAAATTATGGCAATTTTTGACTGTTTGATTCGCTGAATGTCACGCTTTTGTTGCAATACCCCGCTCATGAATAGCCAGCGCATCACCAGCAAGCAAAGGAAACACGCTGGAGTTGCAAAAACGGGCTACAGCCAGTATTACTGCAGGATAATCCCATTTTTGCCAATATCCGCTCAATCGAGGCGATCGTCTCAGCAAAACTCACTGGAGATTCAATATCAGAGAGATCACTATAGAACAAAATTACACGACACGCTCGTAATGAACCGAGGCCTAGATGCGAGTATGAGAAGCTCACAAGAAAAGCGTAGGTGTGAGGGAATGATTCAGAGTGTACTCTGAAGAACTCCACGTTGTTCAAGTTTGAAGTAGAATAATACAGGCAAAATAAAGAAATGTTCATATATGAATAAATTCTTTCAAACCGTACACGTTCTTTGTAGATATGTATTACTAAATACTACTTTAATACTTTGTATATATGTAAACTAAATGAAAGCACGATTCTCTTAACGTTTGCTATTTTCCAAATTTCTGAATGCAATTGACTTGATAATTGAACTTCAGTTTAATCCATCGCGGTCAACTTGTTCAGAAGAAGTTGTTCACTTTCGAGGACAACCAGTTACAGCAATTTCAATTCCAGAAGTTCTAGTGTACACAAATTCTGCTCGCAGGACACAAGGAAAGCAAGAAAGGAGGCTGAGGCCGCAAGACTGAATCCATTTCAAAGACTCCTAAAACGCATATTTTCAATCCCTGTTAGCAGCTACAGTCTTGTTTGATAAAATAGCTAAAAACAAACACAAAAGACCTTCCAGGTAGCTTTAAATTGGCTACTTCTGCTACAAGTAGCAGAATATATTCCTAGGCAATAAACTACAATGATGTACGCGGAGAAGGAAGGCACCTACGTGACCTCTGAAGAAAATTCATAAATCCTGCATAAATCCCGAGGAGCATCAAGCCCCCTAAGTGCTCTAAAAACACTCGCCTCCACTAAATCTCGCTGATGTGTGAGAGGAATCTACTAAAGAAGATTATTCGCGTCCGTGCGACGTTCAATTACCGAGATGGAACAAAACGTCAGTTTACTTCAGATCTAAAAATCAATGTTAAAGGATTTGCTTCCTGAATGCGGTAAAGTTTCGTCCACGTGAAGTAAGCCATAAAATACGTGATCGATTTGTTCAGAATGATTGTTGCATGCATGAATATATAAACGAGGTCTGACATAGAAATGAAAGAATATTTGCAATTTCTACACGCAAGTGAGAGCAATCTTTCACACGGCATCAACGAATTCAATTTCTGACATTTTGTTGCAAGGGTTCTCAAAGACAAATAAATACAAAGAATGAAGTTAGCTACCCGTAGAAAATTTAAACGTAAATCATAAAAATAGAACGAGTTACGTAAATACCCAGGGACACATTCCCAAACCATGTACGTCGTCATAGCAGGACAGCTGAAGGCGTAAGTTCTGCTATGCCGACTGGCTACGGGTTGTAACCAGCACAGTATATCTAAGTCCACTTCTTAGCGTACCCACAAGCTCACTAAGAAGAACATAATCCCTGCCGTACTGCTACGACGACATAGATTAGATCAGATGTTAGTTAAAGCCTCCCTGACCGGAACAAAGGCGTTCCAAAGAGAGGAAGGAGAAGGCACCATTTAGTATGGAATTCAGGAATGGCGGAATCTACGCACAAGGTGCATAGAAACAGTAATTAAGTTATAGAGGAAGTTCATGAAACAATATAAATATTGAAGAAAAAAGTAGAAGGTACCGAAAAACAGGGCAGCAGTGAGCCGAAAAAGATGGTCCATAACAAAACAAAAACACATTTTTGCTTTAAAAAAAGACGGCCTACCTGATGTTTAGCTCGGGACCTCAATATTGCCCGCTAAGACGACGTGAATATTCGGAAATTTCACCCCATGAGCACCTGAGAAAAGATGGTCGCAGCACGCAGCTGCAGGAACGCACGCCGACGCAAAGTGTCAGTTACAGACACAACAGGTGCGCGTCTGAAGCATCCTCATATCGACCAGCACCGCGATCAGACAGCTCGCTATTTGTGACGGCTCTCGCGCATGAGGCAACGGAACGCGTTTGCAAATAGCCCCGTGAATATTCTGACGAATTGAAAAAACGGGAGAATCGTATTATTTTTTGGTTAGTGCCAATGAATATTTTGTAAAGAACCAAACGCCGGCGGTGTTTGGAAAAATGTTGATGTGCACATCAAAGAAATTTATTCTCCGCGAAAGTAACACTCACTAACAGGAAAGGGAGAAGAAACCATAGCAAACCAAACTCTTCCTTTCATCTCAGAATTCATGACATTCGTGTATTTATACAGAATTGAGTCAAACTTCCCTATACGGCATCCAAAAGGTTGGTGGTGCAAACAAATTCGTAAAACTTAATCCGCAAAACAAGATGTTAGGAGCGATGCGATAAAGCAGGAACACTGTAGAAAGCGACTATAGAATAGCGGGAGGGCGATCACACCGAAACATGAACATAAGGCTCTGGCCGGGGCCCAAATCACATGTTTAGAAAAGGCTTACGAAGGCTGGCAAATACCCCAAACATGCTCGGGGCCCTGAATGCTCGACAGCAAATGACGTCTAGAGCGGCAATTGCGCTAATACAGAAATAAACGTGGGAAGATGCACGCCCGCACCCTCACGTGTTGGATGCAAATGAACACGACACAAACGCTCCCCCATGCAGTCGAGCTCTGCTGTACGATTTGTGAGTGGACACAAGATTCCGACGTAGCTTTGGATTACCAAAGCAAGTATCGACACACACTGGCTCTCCAATGCAAGCAAGCTCTGCTTCAGTATTTGCGAGTGGACACATGATTCTGACGTAGCTCATGATTACCTAAGCAAGCATGGAGTAAGACCGATGTGGTACTGTTGTCATGACCTAATAAGCGCATATAAAAATAACAAAACCAGTAGAAAAAGTGTGTAGTTGATGGGGCTTATTAGAGATAACATGCTGGCTAATGATCTGAAGAAGACAAATCTGAGTAAAAAACAGTCGGCCGTAGAATCGATTTACACTCTGTTTTTACAACATGTCCGCGTACTCGCTGAACAGAAAAATGAACATAAAAGAAATGAAGCAAGGGAATGCTAACTCGTATAAAATGTGTTCAATTCTTTCACACGAGTTATTTAACCGAGAAAATGGTAACTAAACGTGAGAGCTCAGTTTGTCGTCGCGAGGAAATTATCAACAGTAAAACATAAAATTCAATTTACAAGAGAAATTCACAACACTCTTCAAGCATTTCTTTACTTGGAACGCCGCATAAATTAATTTCAAATCAACCTTTTAAAAAACACATTAATAATCTGAATTCAAATGAGCGAATCCACATAAAAGTTCATAACTCACAAAAAATGAACACCAGCTTGAAATAGGCAAGCAGGAGCTTCATACACGACCCAATTACGAGCCATTTTGCTGCCAAACAGCCATTACGGCGTACAAAATAGCAAAAAGTTTGTCATTTCGCCTCGTTAAGCATGAAAAATTCGAGTAATTGCTCACGGAGGCGAGCGTGAACTGAACAACAGTAAGGAAAGTCCACCTGCAAGTTTTTCATAACCCTCTAGGAAGGAAAAATACAAGAAGTTCAAGCCTCAACACTCTGACCGCAACGTTCACCACCGGTGGCCACAGAGGGGATTTTCATAATGCTACTGACCGACCAGTAGTCACAAACCCAATTTTTACAAGCACCTATTCGAAGCTAAATGAAGGCACGATCCAGTTATTGTTTACTATTTTTATAATTGTTTACTGCGATTGACTTCAAATTGGAGTTGAAAATTGAACATAAGTTTAACCCATCGCGGTGAAAGTATTGAAGCACATCTTCCGTGTGCTCGACACTATATTCCTCTGGCAGCACCACGAGTACTTTTCAGGAGCAACGCGAAGATTAATTAACGCATTAACTCTTCCAGCAGTGAAAACTAGTCAGCAACGCAATTTCCTTTTCCTCCGGTAATTGAAAAAGCGTGAAAAGACACAGAGCTTATCCCTGGAAACCTCCAGGTGACGAACAGAGGCTAAGCATTTCACGAGCTTCACTGGAACACAAACATTAGATATTCTTTCCCAGCTGACAAAGAGGAAGACGTTACCAAGTAAAGCAATTTTGCGGCATTAAGGCTTCAGAATTTCTTCACCTCCAAAATGAATCCCTTTAAGGAATACCTCGTTCGACTCACACACGTGTCTGACAATTCGAAAAATACTGGACAGTTTTGCAAAAGAATGCACCAGTAATTTGGCAAAATGGAAACAACCCGACCGTATTGATGAGATAACACACACGAACAAACAAGGTCACCTGTAAACTGTCCTAAGAAATGAACTGTTAAACTGCTGACGGTGAAAAACGTTGCGCCAACTTGCGCTAAAACTGACGGGCGCGTCAGAACGTGTGACAGCGTCAACAATGAGCAGATGCCATTGAAGTAGACCGTGAAAATAAGAGTGTAAGGGTGTGAGTGAATTCGATTTTGTCGTCTAGCCCTACCCATAGAAACAGAAAAATTGGAAGAAGTTTATGAAGCAAGATAAATATTGGCAGTAAAAAGTAAAGATTGGTTCGTTTCTGTGAACGATTTGATTTTGCTTGGTTACTCAAGTGTTACCTTGAATAATGACTTTCTTTATTTCAAATTTGTTATCATCTTCATTATTTGGCTTTGGGAACAAATTTCTTGAGTATCTACTTTTATTTTTTTTACGTTCTGCTGTCGGTTTTGACAAAAGACTGACACGATTTTTGGCCGAGTGTTTTGAGAAAGCCCGTGATAGCAATTTTTAGGAAGTGAATTCCACAAAAAAAGAGCATCAGCAACTATAGGACTTGACTATTAAACCACAAAGTATTCAATATCATTAATTTCTTACTAAGATCACATTATAAACTAATCGTTAATTATGAACGACATTGAATGACGTTCATTCTGTCGGGTATTTAAATTGATGAAGTACTGTACATAACGCAGTGGCTGTAATTTAATTTAAATCAATGTTTTTCCCATTTCATAATTGAGAAAAATATTCAACTCTGGCCCCACGGTGTTTCCGAAGTAAGATGATATCGGCATCGACACGACAAAAAATTAAATAGAATGAAACCAAAATAATAACTAAAACTATATAGAACATCTAACAGTACCGTAACAGTTAGCGTTTGCGTCAGCTACCACTGTGGAACATATAAAAATTCAACACTCAAGCCACAAAATACAAGCAACATTTCTACCCTAGATCAGTCACGCAATAGGATGAAAAGAACGCTAACATTTTCAGGGTTAGGAACCAGCAGCTTCTAGGGCTGACGATATTCACTTTCCAAAGCAAAAGTGCACACATTTCCATTCCAAAATAACTCGTGACCTACTGAGAAACGATCGTTACAATACTGCAATTGAAATGACTACAATTTCCGACTCGTACACTTAACACTTTGACTGCGACTACTAGATATTAAGTTCAACACCAAACTCAAATTTTAAGTTAATTGTAGTAAACTATTTTGAAAATACCAAACATGAACGGGATCGTGCCTTCATGTAGTTTTGATTAAGTATTTAAGAAAATTGAGTTAGCGACTACTGGTTGGTGAGCAGCGTTATGAAAATTACCTCCGTGCACCACCGGTGGCGTACGTCGCAGTCAAAGTGTTGAGTGATATTTAGACCGCACTCCCGTCGCTGCCAGGTTGAAAATTAAGAAGATTGATCCAAGTTTCGTTACAAATGCTAGATTTGTTTACATCACCAGGACAGAAATTTCGTAACGTAATCACTGAGTTGTAGAGGCTTCTTCTGGTAGTCACGGCACACACTTCTGGTAATTAATTATCTATACCCTGCATACTGAAACAGCATGGTCGAAAAAAGTATACGAAACAATGTAAATATTAACAAAGAGTAAATGTACCGAGAATAACCGAGAGCGCATAGAAACGATAAAATTGAAAGAAGTTTATGAAACATGACAAAAGTTGACTAAAAGTTAATTTATTGAGAATAATCGAATTTAAAGGTGCATCGTGACCCAGTGACCTCGCTTGCTGCTTGCTCGCAGAAGAGTACGAAGTTTTTTTAATGAACGAAGCCTCTTGTGCCCACGCTATGAGCAAGTGATCGCATGAGTTCAGGACGAAGTCATGCACGTACACGAAGAATTAATAATTATAGATGGATGTCGAGGAACCACGGAGTATTGATCACACTTTTTGCTGTACAAGTCGAGGAGATGACACATGAACAGCCAGCATCCGGTGTGACGTTTTCATGAATTTGATTAAAATCGTCCATGCTTGGGCCAAATGAAGTCAAGTTCAATTAAATAGTAAATAAATACTCTGTCATAACTGCTTTACCATGCACTGATAATTATCAAAAACAAGATAACTACAGGCTCCACATTTTCACGTAGCTTTTTCAAAATTATCGTCTAAATTCATCTCACAGAACACATAATTATGATCATCTCCACGAATTGCACTTAATAAATTCAGATCATTGGGATTCACCGAATTAAATTCCTTCTCCACTGAACACAAATCAATACTGTGTATTGAACTTGTGAAGCCAACGGCCCGCACCGATATTAGACCTCACTCATGTCACTGAAGTAGCATGAATGGGCTTTATGCTAATGACAGCCGGGAGGTCACCAGCATGTGCAGCACATAACCTCCCCCGACGAGCATCAGCGGCGCACTGAACTGGTAAGGGAAGGCACCAGCGACCGACGAGGGCTTGCAATAGAGGGACACTTCAGCGCGCTGGTGAGAAAATGAGAGTTATATTGAATGCCATCATGTCATAGCGCGTTGTAACTTTTCAGAAGTTTGCCGGGCTTCGGAGTGAATGCGTTCTACATATTTCGAAGGGATTACATCCCGTAAGAGAGAAATTAAACGTAAAGTACGCAGATGAAATATAGACATCTGGAGAACATGTTTCGTTCGTAACGAAATTTTGAAGAAGCATGGACATAGATGTAGTCATCTGATAAAAAAATGCTGGCTGGGAAACCAAAACATTAGAAAACCTTAGAATGATTGCAAAAATTAAAATGAAACAACAGAAAATGTTCTTACAAACATCTGAAGAAGTTGTACTTCAAAACAACCTTAGCGTGGTACCTCCTTGTTTGCACTTATACAAGTCGCATTTTTGTCAGCATCAGCCTCTGACTCGAGAAGACAAATCTTTCATGGTATTTTCCTTTTGGTTCAAACAAACAAAACGTCAACGGCGAGGCAGCTCAAGCATGGCGGTGCCTCAACAAGACAGAATTTGAAAGCATGATTCTGACTTTGTCATCGTTTCTATTCGTGGGCGGCACGGCAAGTTTTTTCTGTAATATTTCAATGAAAAAGTCGACTATTTCAAACATCAATGAAAGTATTTTATGTCAACATTTGCACGCGGAACATCTATCTTTTAAGCATAAAGTTGTTTTCGACATAAATCTATAGTAAGCAACTCCAGATATCGCTGCTAATAATCCTCTAACGATGATAAATTACAAAATTACCTAGTGAAAATTATGGTGTGAACGTAGGAGGACTAAAACGTCATTTAATTGAGCGTTTTCAGTATTTCGAACAGAGCTTATCAACTTTCCGGCATAAGCAGCGAAAAAGTTATAAGTTTCCAGTTGAGACTGGCTTCATATTTCAGCGAACTAAGAACCCCACGAGATAGGACGCAACTAAAACAGTAAAACAAGGCTAGTTCATCGTTTACTTCGAGTTGCAGAAAACACGCCGAAGATACTACACTCAGTCTAACTTTTTTGCAGCAGCAAGCATGTTTTTCGCTGCCCAAGCGATTTAATTGCTTGGGTGGCGAAAAACATGCATGCAGGCAGCGAAAAATTTAGACTAATTACAATCGCAGCGACGCGCCAACAACGGCTATTATCTCGAACAGACGACCATCGAGCAGCAAGCAAGATTATATTATGTTAGTTTATGCCTTTCGAACCGCAACAGAGACGTTCCAGCAGAAACGAAGGACGAAAGCACCGTTTAGTATGGCGTTAAGGCAACGCGGAAAGGTGCATTGAAACAGAAAGTTGAGAAAGAAGTTCGAGCAACAAGATAAAAATTGAAAAAGAAATCAGCAGGTGCTGAAAAACAGGACAGCAGTGAACCGAAAAAAGATGATCCTTAACAAAACAATGAAGATACAACACTTTATTTCCACAAAAATAATTTCTACCTAGCTCTCATCTCGGGACCTGACATAGTCCCCCTAGTAGGACTGCAAGCAAGCATCCTCAACAGTGAAGCAAGGAACCAAATCTCCCTTGTGGCTTGCACCACGGGGTGTCCAGCAGGCATCGGAGAGTGCGGAACGGTTGTTTACATTGAAGAGAGTTTACTCTTAGCGTCCGCGAACTTGCAACGGCTTAGGAAAAGGGCAGAGTTTAGTTCAAGTCAAAAGAGTGTGTTCAAGTTCACTCCTCTGTACTTGACATATTTGCATTGAAGGATACATCGATGCAAAATGATGTAGGATAAAGTGACTATTTCAGTGAAAGAGGAAACCCCGTATTTAAGTTCGCTGTTCTGTTTTCGACGTGGATGAAAAATTTACTCTCGGAAGGTTGAAAAAGGAGAGCTTTGCTGAAGATTTCAAGTCAACCTGTGACACACGATGCCCTGCTGCAGCAGCAGCAGCAGCAGCAGCAGCAGCAGCGATACAAGCTGTGTCGCATTGACGCGGTGAAGTCAATCGATGGCGAGAGTGGAGAGATCGCTTCACTGGTGACACGCACACCACAAAACACGGCCAAGATTTCTACTCTGAATCGGATGTTGCGTCAATGAAGTTTGGACGAACTTAGGAATTGGTCCCGAATATTTCCAGGGGAGCACCTTACGCTTGTCAAACCATTCCACAGCGCTTGCCACAGTGACAAACCATTATAAATAAGGCTACTAAAATAATTACTTTAACGATAGCTTAATCATTATATATGAAGCTAGTCAATAATTAAATGTTCCGCTAGTCAAAACATTATGTAGGATTAGATTAGAAAAGATTATAAGTTGGCTTAAACCAACCTAACAACAATATAGAAATTCTGAGAAGAGGGAAGACACCACTTAGTATCAAGTTAAGAGAACGTGAATCTACGCCCAAGGTGTGTTCCCACAAAATCCCTTCCGCGAAGAAACGGCAAAATTGAAGAAGTTAATGAAATAAGATGAAAAGTTGACGGAGAAGGTAACAAGTATTTAAAATATGAAATGAAAACAAAATGACAGCAGTGAACCGAAATGACAGCAGTGAACCAAAATGACAGCAGTGAACCGAATTGACAGCAGTGAACCAAAATGACAGCAGTGAACCAAAATGACAGCAGTGAACCAAAATGACAGCAGTGAACCGAAATGACAGCAGTGAACCAAAATGACAGCAGTGAACCAAAATGACAGCAGTGAACCGAAATGACAGCAGTGAACCAAAATGACAGCAGTGAACCGAAATGACAGCAGTGAACCGAAATGACAGCAGTGAACCAAAATGACAGCAGTGAACCAAAATGACAGCAGTGAACCGAAATGACAGCAGTGAACCAAAATGACAGCAGTGAACCGAAATGACAGCAGTGAACCAAAATGACAGCAGTGAACCGAAATGACAGCAGTGAACCGAAATGACAGCAGTGAACCAAAATGACAGCAGTGAACCGAAATGACAGCAGTGAACCGAAATGACAGCAGTGAACCAAAATGACAGCAGTGAACCGAAATGACAGCAGTGAACCAAAATGACAGCAGTGAACCAAAATGACAGTAGTGAACCAAAATGACAGCAGCGAACCGAAATGACAGCAGTGAACCGAAATGACAGTAGTGAACCAAAATGACAGCAGTGAACCGAAATGACAGTAGTGAACCAAAATGACAGCAGTGAACCAAAATGACAGCAGTGAACCAAAATGACAGCAGTGAACCAAAAAAGACTTGTGTCCCCAGGGAAGATACTGTTAGGTTACTTGAGCTATAGACGGGTTCCAGAACTTCCAGCATTTCGCATTGTTCTGTTTTCATGACTTTACTGCTATTTGTTTTTTGTTCTCTCTTTCTTCACGACTTGTGATTTCTATGCGTAGGGTATCATTTGCAGGAACACATTTTGAGCACAGATGCCACATTTTCACCAGCCCATACCAAATGGCGCTTTCGTTTCCCTCTTTCGAGATCGCTTTTGTTCAGGCTAGGGAGGCTAAATTTAATGTAATATTAAAATTAATAATAATATAGATAACAAGTAGCACCGCGAATGAACGCAAAATGTTGCGCTGAACAGACCCTATGGAACACTATACCAATACGAAAACGATTAAATGGATGAATATAGCTCACACCTCGTAGTAAAGAGCTATACTCGTACAAATGTAGCGGCACGGAAGAAAATTAACTCTCCCAATTCCGTGAAAAAAACTTGCAACAAAACTTAGAACGCTTTAGGCAGGAGCAGCAGAGCAGACGAGCACAGCCATTAGTGTGTTTCAATCAGGGTTGCGGAGTCGGAGTCGCCGGAGTCGCATGTTTTAGGGTGGAGTTGGAGTCGGAGTCGCTTCTCTGAAGTGTGGTGGAGTCGGAGTCGCTTCTCTGAAGTGTGGTGGAGTCGGAGTCGCTTCTCTGAAGTGTGGTGGAGTCGGAGTCGCTTCTCTGAAGTGTGGTGGAGTCGGAGTCACTTCTCTGAAGTGTGGTGGAGTCGGAGTCGGAGTCGCCAAATTCTGGAAAGGTGGAGTCGGAGTCGACAAATTCTGGAAAGGTGGAGTCGGAGTCGCATATTTATTCCTCCGACTCCGCAACCCTGGTTTCAATCAAGGAAACGAGTCTGAATTTGCCCTGACAGTACACGGTAACATCGCGCTACGCTCTGTGTGTGACAACGATACTCTGAGCCCATAATTGCCTCTCATTTAAACATTGTTTTAAACAATTTATTTACCCCAAGTGTTACAGCAGTAGATGGTTTCTTAAGTCTAGTACAATTGACACACTTGAGTATAGCTACTTGTGGGCCCAGATAAGTTCAGAGACTTTTACGGCGTTAAAAAAACGATACTTCATGAGTACCGAAAACTTTTTTGGTGACGGGAAAATATGAAGTGAAGCCTTCAGCACAAGAAATTATACTTTTAACTTCAAGATATACGCAATCTCATAAAAAAATGTACGATGATGGTCGCGGATTTGAAAGCACTAGGCGGGATACAAACAAAAGAGTAAAACAAAGCAGCGTGAATATTAATTTCTTTAGGGAGAAAATGAATTCATTCATCGCCGAAAAAAAATTTAAGCGCAAAAAATTCTGAAAAAATTAATACTCGCTTGCTTTTTGGGAAGCTCAAAAATTCACATCGAGTTAACCTCTGACAGCGATGCCGTAGCTTCCAGTACCACCTGCAACTTTTCCAGCCATGCGTCCGTTGGCTAATGAGACACGCGCGTGCAGTCCACTTTAGTCACCAACTCAAGCACGGTAGTGGAGCAAACACCGTCAAAATCACACGAAAAAAAGTCAGATTTTTAATTTTTTTCTGCATAGAATGCTGCAAATTTGGGTAAAACGGGGCATTGCACAGACAATTTTGCAAAATGGTTATACCTAAAAAAATGAGCTTTATGAATATAATTTCGAAGACAAAGGAGAACATCCTTGCAATTCTGATAATGAAAATCTTGGCATAGCCTTGGGGCTGCAGGCCAAATCATAAAAACAACAAAAAGAAGGAACATGAAAATCCCCACATAGCCTTGACATAACAGGCCTAATCATATAAATAAAAAATGAAGATGAAACTCCCCGCTTAGCCTCGACATAACAGGCTTAATCATATAAATAAAAAAAGGAACATGAAGAAAAATAAGGGAAACGGCGGAGTAGAAACGACCAATCTAAAACGAGGTCAATAAGGGCAGCAGCACTCGAGTCTCGACTCCAGTAGCCCTCGAGTGGTGGTGGAGGGAGGGTGCCGTGCGATGAGCAGCTGCGGCAGAGGGGGGGCGCGAATATCCCCTCGGCTCCAGTGAGTGCCGGCCAGGCGCAGTGGAAAGCGATTAATAAAATGAGAGTGAAAATTGACGCGACTTCAAATTACACCGATATGAAAGCTCTCAATATATGAACGTTTTTGAACACTCGTGTGTTGTGAAGAATCAGAGATTCTATTTTTAAAGTGAAGGGAAATATGCACCAAAGAAATGAAGTGGTTGTACGCTTTACTACGCTGTATTACTATCCATACATATCAGATGTAATTAAGCGCGTGCTCTCACGGTTTTTAGATGAAACAGTGAAGATTAGATTATAGATTAGATTATAAGTTAGTTTAAGCCTCCCTAACCGCTACAAAAAAAGAGCGTATCGAAGAGAGGAAGAAGGAAGGCACCATTTAGTATGGAGATAAGAAAATGAGGAATCTATGCTGAAGGGGCATGGAAATAGTAAGATGAGAAAGAAGTTAATGAAATAAGATAAAAGTTGAAGAAGAAAGTGAGAGGTGCTGAAATACAGGACAGCAGTGAACCGAAAAAAGGTGGTCCTTAACATAACAAAAAAACTTTTATTTCAACAAAAAAAAAGCCTACCTAACTCTTAGCTCGGGCCCTCACATTTTTCCCCTGGGAGCGCTAATTCCCATAGATACAATAGTTGTATCCCCCTGAGGGGGATGAAACAGTGAAATGTAACTGCAAAATATCGGGAAACAAAAACATAGAACGGAAAGTGACGTCCAACTGACTATTGCGCTCACAAAGTTGACGGGCAATTTGCAGTGCAGAACTCGCACCACGCAGAGCTGCATAACGCTTGTTCACGGACATTATTTTCAATATTTGTACGGTAATAATTATGAATTAAACAATTTGCTTCATGAAACACGGCCTCGAGAGAGTGATGAGTGTAAAAAAATTCGATATAAACACGTTGACTGCGATGGGCTAAACTGAAGTTCAATTTGCCTATTAAAGTGAATTTTAAATATCAATTAGAAAACAATGAATCAAATAGATGGCGCCTTCATTGAGTTTTCATAAAGTAATCATGGAAATTGTGTTCGTGACTGCTGGTCGGTCAGCAGCGCTATGAAAATCCCCTCAGTGACCACCGGTGGGTCCCTTCGCAGACAAAGTGTTGAGTGAAGCATGAGTTTAAGACGAGAGGCAATGCGACAACGATGAGGCAACCGGCACAGCAGAACTCACGGTGAGTACAAACGTTGGTTGTAAAACTGGTATTCTTTTCTGAGAAAAGTTCAAATTTCAACTTACAAATGCCAGACTCGAGAATTTAGAATACAAAAAAGGGTTCCCTGGAAACCTTCGTACATGAGGTGCAGTATAGCGCGCTAGAATGCAGTTAGGTTTCGCTTATTATATCATGTAACTTTTTAGCAAGACATTACTATTATTATTTATTGTATTACTTTAAGAGTATCGATAATAATAAAAAATACAAGGATAATAATGCCATCCTTAGATAAAATTAGTTGAGCAACTATTGTGTGCTTGATATTTTCAAAGGACAAGCAATACCATTTGACGTTAATGCACAAAAATATCCAGTATCGCATATTTTGTATTTAAATGTACTCAGCTAGGAGAAACAGCTCTAAAGTGTGATAACAAAGCCTTTTGCCTGTCTCCAAGTCACTATTCATCAAACTCACTATTGACAGTTATCACCTTTTCATGAACAATCCCTGGGAACTCCCGCTGAAAGTTGCAACGCAGCATCTAGCGCTTTACCACCAGCATCACACTTTCAAATCAAACCCCATACAACTCAGGCAATCGACGCGAGAAGTCGTATGCTGGATACTCAGAAGACGGTGTTCGCGTCTCATACGATGCAAAGAAGGCTTTAGGGCGTTCATAACCCCATTGAGTCGCGCCGTCGCTTTTGCAAACGCGTCCGATTTTCATGATGCACGCCCCAGTTAACTTCTCGCCCCGCGCCGAGTTTCTGTCGATAACATCGAGTCGAATGAACTTTTAGAGGCCCGTGTCTCTCCAATATCCTGAAGTTGCAGGGACTCAGAATATCTCCGTTTTCTCTACGGGTGTTTTAAAGTTCAACATAGATGACATGGATGCGAATTTTTCGCTGGAGCGAAAAAAAAGTATTCGCCCCTTCACCCGAGAAACGAAAACTATCCAGAATGTGAGCGTCACAACACGAACTTAATAATTTCCAACATAGAAGTAGGCGGACAGAAATGTCTTACACCCCTAAATTTTCAAGTATGTAACGCATTAGTGAAAAAAATTGGGCTGACACTATAATACACGTGACTTCAAAACTGAACGCGTATTAACGGGGATAAGAAGGGGATCTTTAAGGAAAATAATAAGCAGTGATCTTTAGGGGAAACAATTAGCAGTGATCTTTAGGGAAAATAATTGGCAGTGATCTTTAGGGAAAATAATCGGCAGTGATCTTTAGGGAAAATAATCGGCAGTGATCTTTACGGAAGATAATTTGCAGTGATCTTTAGGGTAAGTAATTGACAATGATCTTCAGGGAAAGTAATTTCAGGGATATACGTAATTAATATCATATACGTTAGCTTGAGGCTCCCTCGCCCTAACAGAGGCGATCTCAAGAGAGGAAAGAGGTGGGACCATTTAGTATGAACTGCAGAAAACGAGGAAGTCTATGCGCGAGTTTTTTCCATTTTTTTCAAAAAATACCCTGCACTTAAAGCAAGCAAGGAAAGACGAAGAAGCAAAACCTATGAAAAGATAGCAAAGAATGCATACATACTGAAAGAAGCAGAGTGAGCGCGAAAGATAGAAACCCCGAAAGCCGTCTGTTCCTAAAAAATAAAACAGTTTACTTCCTAAAGGTACTAATAACGTGGCCTTGAATAGACTCAGGAAATTATGAGCTCTTTGAAAAAACGTTACCCCATTAACGTTTGAACAAACGTTTGTTCGTTATCCCTTTGACGTTACCACCAGCCTCTCAAAACGTATATTGCTGGCTTTTCAAATGAGTTTTTAAAGGGGATAAGAAGAATTTATCATCTAGAACAGAATTAAGGGAACGGGGAATCAATACTGTGTGTCCCCATACCCTGCACATAGACATAGCAGGGCTGAAAGAAGTTCATAGAATCCGATAAATGTTGAAAAAAAGAGTAACAGGAGATGAAAAAAGCAGCAGTGAACCAGAAAAAGATGGTCCAACACGAAACGGAGAGCAACTTAATCTATTTCGAAGAAAAGAAGGGACTAGAGTTGTATCCCAGAATGGAGGCATTGGATACATCTCAAAACTGCAGATTTTTCCCAAGTTCAAAAGCGATGGCAGGTGCTCTCAACGTACCCTTTTAACACTTTGACTGCGACGTGAGCCACCGGTGGTACACGGAGGTAATTTTCATGATGCTGCTGACCGTCCGGTAATCGCAAACTTAATTTCCATAAATACTTAATCAAAGCTAAGTGAAGGCACGATCCAGTTCTTGTTTGGTATTTTCAAAATAGTTAACTACAATTTACTTTAAATTTGAGTTTGGTATTGAACTTAATATTTAGTTGCCGCAGTCAAAGTTTTAAGACAAGGTAAAATTTGAAAATTTCACCCGAGATCGCATCGTCTCCAAGGTATAATGGACAAACTTGCCGCATTGCGGTGGCAATTCATGACAATGCAATGAGATGCAAGTGAAATGTTTTGTATATTACATCCACTTATAAGATATGCTTTACATTATTTGAAAATTTTCCATGTTTTTAGACCACGGCACTCTGAGCCTACTGTATTTTTGTGAACATCTGATAAAACTCAAGTCAATCCCTTTCAACTAAATTTCGATGCTTGAGATAGCGCCACACAACAGTTTGTCAATTGGTAAAACAGAACTTCAGGTTGAATGACACCGTGTCTTGAACTTTCAACTTTTTACCAATTTCAGCACCATAATCTTATTAAGAAAAAGCAGCGCACACATAAATTTTACGCCAAGGTGAAGCCTTCAATCCAGAGTAGAAGTTACATAGTACGAGTAAACTAGGATTACGAGAAAGGGCAGCGCGCGCATAAATTTCACGCCAAGATGGAGCCTTCTCTCCAGTGCAGAAGTTAGCGCGAGCAGACGAGAATTACCAACGTCTGCTCGAGTCGCTCCCTAGAACCTCAAACAATACGTGAACTGAAGCCTGCAGCTTTAGGACGCAGAGCGCTCGTCTTACACGTCGAGGCTGGGTTACTAAGTACATCAAATGTAATTTTATAAGACTGGGAATTTGCAACTCGGGCAACATTAAGTTCAATGCTAATCCGAGCACATAAGTATTCGAAGTCACCTCATGTTAAAGTTCAACTTAGAAATGTCAGAGCACACTACCACGGTGCATCATCGATCCAGCAACTGAATGGAGGGAAGTAATTCCTCAGGAATTACTGATCGCTAATCCACAACTCTAACTAGATTAAGCAGAAAATTTTCGTTCCACTCACAGAGCAAGTGAGTTCGTTTGATCTCCTACGCAGTCCTACACCAATTACACACCAATTTACCCGACAAAGTTTCGTTCCTGCAATCAATAGGAACAAAACAACAACATAGGAACATTGTGATGAGCTCCAAACCCTCTTTGTGCACTCATGCATCTCATGAAACTATTTCATACTTCATGACAAATAAAATATTTCTCGACACATGTGTTTGTTAGCATAGTTTTTTTCTGAAATTTAAATTATTTTCAATTCAATTATGTGAAAGTAGGTTTTGTACAAGAGAAGCTTATTCGAATAATGGCGGCCTAGCCTTCGTAACGGTCACTTCATGTAAAAGGGACGAGCTGTACGTGTCAGGCTTTCCCCGTGGTGAAAATATTTATTTTTCACTTCATGGGAGATGAAACTATAAAATCTTACGAAATTAAATGTTTCGAGAAATTATGTTTCAAGAAAAAATATACACGAATTTTTTCAAATTCAACCTAATTTTTTCGACGTCTGACATTACTGCTGAAAGTAAATTAAATATGAAACTTAAATTCCGTAGAGTTTTTACTTTTTTTTCATCGAGTCTTGTTTACTACTAGTAATAACCACATGTACGAGTATGAGTTACTATGTTCACATTACCATACATTGGTGATTATCCCACCAACAGTAAGGTGAGTACTAATGATTCACGTAAGACTTGAATTTTTTTTTACTTCTGTCACAGTTCGCTGACTAAAGCGAGCATTATCATTCTAAGAAGACGAAAAACTGCAATCAAACGAGGACAAAGAAATTAAAAAACGTTGACTTGCTCATACTTAGATCGCCTTCTACTGGCACATACAATGAGACTTAGTGAAATATTAAAGCTTACCAGACTGTAAAATACCAGAGGAATTCTTTATATCATCATCGCAAGTTCTACCACGCGTCATAAGGAGTCGCCGTCGTTGGGAACACAATGTACCTTCAATAGCACAAAACTTAGAACAAACATTGTCAGTGTTACCTTCACGTTCTGTAATGTTATTTTTCACACTCCAAGATGCGTTAATTTCTTTAAAGTCAATTTCTCTTCTTCGTGATGCCTGACTTACAGTACTTCATCTGACTTACTTCATCTTTCTTCGGAATGTTAGAAACTAACTCTGCTACAATTGAACGCATTCAGGACCCGCCCAATTACCCTGCTCAACTTGCAGATTGCCAGCGCAGCAAGACATTTACGCATGCAGAGTCTGAGCGCGCATCAGCACCCAAATTCAGTCATTCTTTGTTGAATTTGACTTCACAGCGCTCCAAAAATGCGGCTCGTGTCACCATTGCTACACATGAACGTCTCAATGCATTTATTTGTTTCGTCAAAAGAGGACAAAACTCGAATACTCATGAGTCTTACAGATAGAAGAACTCAATACGCTCGTACTCGTTACGCTGATCACACACAA
Organism: Morinoia aosen; assembly: GCA_030386875.1. Lineage (NCBI taxonomy): Eukaryota > Metazoa > Arthropoda > Malacostraca > Amphipoda > Talitridae > Morinoia > Morinoia aosen. The sequence continues at coordinate 41,153,840 of CM059574.1, forward strand.
GTGTGACTAAAAATATACAACTCTATAATATTATCGGTCCAAGCATTTATATCTACTTCGATATAAGTACCGACCAACTGCTCAATGGAAGCATAGGATGAACTTAAAATAATATAATAATTAGTTGTCAAAAGCAGGCAATGGGAAGCGAGGTTAGGTAAACTTTCAAACAACGTTTTTTTAACCCAGCAACTCGAGTGATTGGCATGGTTTTAAACGAACTTCTCAGTGTTGAGAACACAACTTTAGGTTTCAATTTAAAAAGCTAGTTAGCGGAGTAACTCTGCAAAATTGTGATCTACCTCAGGCGAGACAAAAGACGGAGTACCTCAAATTTAAATAAAATTGACTGAGGATTTTTGAAGAAAGGAATCTGCCAAAGCTGCAATTTTACATTCTTTTTTCATTCTCAAAAAGTGAAGAACCTTAAATTTAAAGACAATTGACAGAGGATTTTTGAAGAAAGGAATCTGCCAAAGCCGCAATTTTTAGCCCCTCACCTGAAGCGCGGCCTGAAAGATGGGCCTCGAGACCGGTCAATTAGGCGGAGGTGCCGTCAGTCTCTGGCGCAGCTCCCGAGCAGGATTTTCAAACTATTGATTTAAGTCGCCTTATCGTACAACTATGTCAGCGTTAAAATACCCACCAAAAAAATTCATAAAAATTTCGATTACAGCAGCAGAAAATAAAGCAAAAAAATCCCACCTAGAGCACAAAAAAATCCCGTTTAATTTGTTTAGCTTCCAGGAAAATGATACACTTTTATGGATATTTAAATATCAACTGCCAATGCTCAGAAAATGGTTTAAATCACGCGAAATATGGTTCTCGAAATATAGTTGAACATTAAATCTGAAGACGTTCCCTTTCATTAGTACGTAAAGCGAGTTTTAACTTCGTTAATTTTAGCGCACATTTTGCAACTTTAAATTATCCACAAGTTCAAAAATAGAGAGAAATATACCAAGTCTGGCAGTAAATTACATTTTTATATTCGTTGAAAGATCAATGAAATAAAAAGTGGCCCAACTAAGGCCACAAACTATTTTCTAAGCCAGTGAACTTTGAACTTTTACGTCCGGCCAAAAAGATGATGAGACTCGTAAATTGGTAGGGCAGTTTCTAAGTCTTCCATTAGGTAATTGTTTGTTACCAACAAAGAACATAAGTTCCAGTGCAAGTTAAAAATAATCGAGAAAATCGGCGTAATCAGTGAGATTATTAGCAAATTTGAAACATTTTAACCAGTCATCGTTTGATCGAATCTTGGATTAGATATCAGTTTAAGCCTCCCTAACCGCTAAAAAAAAGCGTTCCGAAGAGAGGAATGAGGTAGGCATCATTTAGTATGGAGTTCAAGGAACGCGGAATCTACGCGATAGGTACATGAAAACAGTAAACTAAGAAAGAAGTTCAGAAAACAAGATAAAAGTTGAAGAGTAGTAGTAGTAGTAAAATCGGGTTTCTAGTACTACTACTACTCTTCAACTTTTAGCTTGTTTTCTGAACTTCTTGCTTAGTTTACTGTTTTCATGTACCTATCGCGTAGATTCCGCGTTCCTTGAACTCCATACTAAATGATGCCTACCTCATTCCTCTCTTCGGAACGCTTTTTTTTTTTTTTTTTTTTTTTTTTTAGCGGTTAGGGAGGCTTATAAAAGTTGAAGAGAGTAATAGTCGCAAAAAAGAAGGATAGCAGTGAACCGAAAAAGGGTTTTCTATTAACATAAAAAAAAACAATTTACGAGTATTTCAACAAAAAGGAGGCCTACCTAACTCTCATCTCGGACCCTCACACATTTTCCCCCTGTGAGTGCTAATTCTCGTAGATGCAATAGTTGTATTTCCCTGAGGGCCCGTTTGATCGAAATCAGACGCATTGATTCCAGAATGCAATCAGTCAAATTCAAACACCGGCTGGATTCACTACTTAAAGCACAGGAAACATTTCCATGAAGCTAAAAATGGTTTGTCTAAATGACACTTCATGTATGACAATACAAGAACTTCTGTGTTAATGACGCTACAAGAGTGTTGGTAACAACTACTTGTAATTATTCGCAAGGTAGCGCAGTCGCGGGGCTGCAACACATATGTAGTGTATTCTATAGCGAGCACAGTGTTTTCTTGAATGGAAGTGAAGTGATAGCCAAGTAATTGCAGTGCACGTTGTACCGTGAATATAACGCACTCGCTAACGAGGCAAACGGTGTCTTGATGACAAACAAAAAATGAGCTTAGCGCTGTATTTCGAGGCAACTCAACTAAACAGTTCACACGCAATTTCTTCAGCTTACCATTTTTCCGAACAGACCACGTAAATGTTAGAAAACGTTATAAATAGGCTGAAATAAGAGCGATTGCAAGCAATAACAATTTCCATAAACGTAAAACTCATACTCTCCCTCCCGCATATGCACAGAATGTTAGTTACTATACTATTATAATTACTTTTAGAATTATATTAGTTCAAGTCTTCATAGCCACAAAAAATGTGATCTCAGGAGAGCAAAGGGAAGGGACCATTTAGTAAGGACTGTAAAAACGAGGAATCCATGCACAAGGCGTGTTCCCATTTAGGTGCAAAGAAACAGCAAGTTAGGGAGGAAGAGAAAAAAAAGAAGTGATAGCGAAGAAGGCAGGAAAACTGAAATAACCAAAATTGGCACGAAAGATAGAAGTCCCAAAGACCGATCTGTAGCAGAGGTATGTGCAAAAAAGCATGGTGCGCTCCATCATAAAGGAGGATACTACAAGTACTCCGCACGAAAACAGGTAATTTCGATCGCACGTTTTTATGCACGGTTTAGAACGTCGCATTCTCAACGAGTTTTAGCGACGTACGAAGTATCACGAAATCCATTTTAAAATGTTAATACATGAGAAAGTACGTAGCTTTTATTTACTGATGGTAGCCAATTATGCAGTGTTCTTCGTTTTGTACAAGCACATCAACTTTACGCGTGAAATTAGGTTTATTCACTGTCAATATGATTATCAATGTCCGATACGTATTGAGGATACCTTCTGAAGCCTAACCAAAGCCTCTTGACTTGGGATTAGTATCGGCTAATTAGCCAATCAATGTATGACTCAATAAATTAGGACATCTTATAACCTTCTTGCGTTCCATTTTACTCTCAATCACGGTTTACTAATGACAAATATTAGTACGCTAAAATTTTGTTTCGACATGAAAATAATCATTCAATTTAGCTTGTACGGTGTCACAACGAATCTTTGCTCTGCACAAATTTCAGCTCTTGTTGCGATTCAAATCTAATTTCCCGAGTAATTCGTACGTGCTGCATCAACTCGACTAATTTTAAAGAGAACCTATATAAGCGTGACGCTACAACAGGGGTTTGGCGTGTTCTTTATGGTCTTTTGCAAATGCTCGAGGTTTAATTTTAAGCTTAATTAACAATCGACTGAAGGGCTTTGTGAGCAATAAACTTGTTTTCAGAACGATAAGAATGATCTCTATAGGGTTCTTCACTGAGTTCAGAATTGACAAAGAAAATAGAAATTAAGAACTTTTTCAAGGTAAAATTATCGTTTAAACCAGGAACGACGAAAAAGCTGTTGAAAAACACCAGCAAGACTAAATTAATTCGTCTTTCTGAACATGCTAAATAAAATGCATGATAAAGAAAACTATTATCCGAGTTAGTGGATAGGAATATTTGGGTCAAAGTACCGCATAAGAATATTTGAGTCAAAGCAACGCACAAATCATAAGCCAAAGACCTTGACTAGCACACTGCAGCAGACCAATAAAAGTGTTTCGTTATAAGACTGCGGCTTACTGCTCCAAATCCTGACGGCCGGTATTAGCCAGGCCAGAAGCCCCACAAAGTGCGGCTTTATATCGGCTCCTGCTTTACACAGACTCCCAATTAGGAAGACCGATGACATTTTATGGCCGCGCTCGGGAAATTGTGCCAAAGACGGGCGAAAATCAACGACACGTGGTCAACGAATTGGATGTTCAAATTTAAGTTCAACACTTCAATATATTGTGACCATCTTACCGCTCCCACTCTAATGACGGTTTAATTATTCACAAAAATCCAATTATTAAGTTTTCTAATTTTTATGCATATTTTGACGGAGATATATGGCTACACAAGCCAACAAAAGTTCTTCCAAAGAAAAATGAAATAATATATTCCTGTTCAGTTCAATACGTGTTAAAATACGAAGATAATACACTTTTCATCTTTACTAAAAAAAACACAAAATTGTTAAAAAAAATACATTTAGAAAACGTTGCCTTTAGAAATTGACAGATTTAGAATTTTTAGCAATTGAGTGTTCTTTCAGTAAAGATGATAAGTGATTATCTTCGTATTTTAACACGTGTTGAACTGGAACAGGGTCACCAGGTTGAAAAACTGGAAAAGATATTCGAGTTCAATTGTACATTTGTATCTAATACGCAAAACCTCATATATTCATTTGTATACAATATGAACCAGTCGAGTGGAGGAATCGCGTGTACGAGAGAAGGAAAAGAATGCGCATCACATGATCTACTTTAGTTCAATCTAGCACTCGAGAGTGAAAACTGCAGACCAAAGCTACACATAAATCAGTTATTTACTTCGGCTTCGCAGCTGCCCGCATTGTTTAATTTAGTTCTACCATCACTAATGTGATGAATTTGTCATTAACTTCTGAAATATTAAAGCATAACCGAACTTTTACATACACATTCATGTCACATTTTCCACGGTGGCAGAGATGTGCTTTGCATCAAGTTAAGCAATTGAACCCAACTACACAAAACATTTTCCCCAATATAAAACTTTCAAGCCTTAATGCACAAAACATGATTCACTCGCACGAAACAGAAAAAATATCACGTAAACGACAAAATCTAGTCAACATATACCGTTGAATATAATAAAAATCTGAGAATAAAAATGGAGGTAAATGTAATATAATTTCAATGATGATGGAAGCCACCACTACGCTAAACTACAGTAAATTCCAGTGGAAGCGCACGTGAGGGGAAACTAATGAGGGAGCAATCACAAGCCGGAGGGGGCAGATGTTTAACAAGTCTAATCAGGAATGAAAAACAACTATAAAAATAGACTGCGTTGCATGTGATACATGCACGTAAATTGCTGTTAAAGAGGAGATTTTTCAAATGAAAAAATGCGGTCTACAGACACATAGAAAGAAGCTTCACGAAGTTACAAAAATAGTACTTGAAACATGTTATTTCGATAGGTAAACATAAAAAAAACAATCAAAATGCATAAAAATCTGCAGCGTTCACGAAAAGCTACGCAGAAATACCGTGTTGGCCAGTACCAGTACCATCGTCAACGTAGAGCAAGCTAAACAGAGCATAAAGGGTGCTCGGCTACACTTAATTCGACAACAACTACGTACACGGGATTTTGAGACGCACAATACCATAAGCAACACACTCAGCAGGCAGAGACCGTAACAAGCAATTTTTAAAGTAAAACCTGCATACATGGGATACTTAGATGCACAATACCAAAAACAACACACTCAACAGACTGAGACCAAAGCTTAAAGTAACACCTGTATACACAAGAATACTGGGTTCACAATCCCAAAAAACACACTCAACAGGTAGAGACAACAGCTTAATTAAAGTAACACCTCTACACACGGGATGCTGGGATGCACAATACCAGAAACAACACACTCAACAGGCAGAGACTGTAGCTTAAAGTAACACCAGTACACACGCTAGTATTGAGATATACGAAACCAAAAACAACAGTTAACAAGCAACAACCTGAGCGCAAATGAAGCGGACCTCAGCATGCATCAAGGGCGAACGAGTCGACTTACTGCAGTGACGCCGTCGGGCGCCGTGAGCGCGGAGAGGTGTTGCCACAGCGCTCGTCTGGTGCCGGCCGTCCCCTCACTTTATTGCTCTCCATTATTGCGAGCAAAAAATACCGCGTTTCTGACTGGCATTATTAGTGGAATAGTCGTGGGCAACATTGATGTAATTCTGACCAGCAAGATTACGTATAGAGCATTTCTCACCGGGAGAATTGGTGTACTCCTAACCAAGAGAAGTAATGCATTTCAGACTGGGGATATTACTAAGTTTATGACTGGCATTATTAGTGGAATAGTCGTGGGCAACATTGATGTAATTCTGACCAGCAAGATTACGTATAGAGCATTTCTCACCGGGAGAATTGGTGTACTCCTAACCAAGAGAAGTAATGCATTTCAGACTGGGGATATTACTAAGTTTATGACTGGCATTCTTAGTCGTGGGTAACATTGACGCAATTCTGACTAGCAAAATTACATAGTGAATTTCTGAATGGGAAAATTACTACGTTTTTGACTGGCAAAATTTTAGCACTTTATACGGACAAAATTATGATGTGCATTTCTGACTGGGAAAATTATTGCGTGTCTCATGAGAAGATCTCGCTTCAATTTCTGCAGCCGATTGTAGTGCAAAAAGTTTTTGGAAATGTAAAGCAGAAAATAAATTTGTTGTTCACAAGTGAACATGAATCCCCTTACTTTGTTTTAAAGCTTTTTTAAATGATTTAATCAAACTTATTTTATCTTTAGAGAATGAAAAATTACTTTTTTGCTCTCAATAGCAACGCTAAAATCCCGAAAAATAGGACGAAACACAGACTGAGCTTTATTAAGCACGCACAGGTGTGTTAACACTCAAAAAACTACAAAGCACTTTTCATCATAAAAAATAGTTACTCTTTGAATGCAATGCAAATATTTAGATTGACTAATATATCTTACATTGCTTAAAAATGAAAGTCTCGTTTCATATCACTTTTAAAAACACAGTAATAATCTTTAAGCTAAGAATCACCCTTTATTGAAATTAAACCTATTCATCTAACCCAATAATGAAATTAATGGTTTTAACACAATTTAACAGTGAAGTCTTCTAAAAGATATGGAATTTCCATAACCTCAATGAAATTTTCATGAATATATTCTAACCATATTTATGCAGACAACACTAGCTACACTCGGTGAGGTGACGGGTACTGTCGCATTGCATCTGAAGGATTTGCCGAGCAACACGACGCGTCAATTGTTCTATGGATTCTCAACTGTTGCTCAATCGAATCGTGCATAATTGAATCACTTCTTATTTTCCACAAAGTGAATTGTAAAGTGAAAATTCGGTATAACACGGCGCTATACAGTTCTTTTACAGGTACTCAAATCCTACTCAGAAGAATCTAAGCCGATTCTCAATAGATAGATTCTGAATAGCTGCCTACTCAAATCTTTACTGATTCTCAATAGAAATATTCTTAATAGCTGATTGATAATATCTAAACCGATTCTCAATGGATAGATTTGGAATAGTTGATTAACAATATCACAATCGATTCACAATATATAGATTTGGAATAGTTGATTAAAAAATCTAAAGCGATTCTCAATGAATACATTTGGAATAGTTGATTAGCAATATCTAAGTCGATTCTAAATAGATAGATTTAGAGTTGTTGATTAACAAAATCTAAGCCGATTTTCAACAGATAGATTTAGAATAGTTGATTAATAAAATCTAGAGCGATTCTCAATAGATTCAGAGTAGCATTGAATATGTTAATTCCAGTAAACAAGTGTGGAGGAGCAAGAGTGAGGGGCTGCAGCTGCGAAGACCAGGCGAGCGCTGCAGACCGATCTAGTTCACTAGGGAACGCTAGCTAGAACTAGGCAGCATTAAGCACTGCGGCCAGACTCACAATCTGTGGGAGGAAAAGAAATACAAACAAATGAAATGCGAAGCCAAGCAACTAAACGATTTTTCAAAAATTACATTAAAAAAATCAAAATAGCTCAAATCAAATTTAAATTTCGTGTGTGTTAGGATTTAAAAGCCATAAAGGGGTAAATGCATGAAATTTTAAAAACACAATGAAAACGAGGAATTTGGTGATGTCAATGTGGACAAGTTAATAAAATGTTGTAAGCAATGAGCCTTATGACTGCAGTCATATTTTAATGCAGCTAAAGTCCCTTAATTCATTACAATTAGTTTACACAACGAGTATTCCGGCAAAAAATTTTTGTTGATTTCAAATTACTATAAAACCAGGCAACAATAATTGTGTTAATTAATTAAAGTTCTTATACGATAGGCTTATGAATTTCAAACTTAACATGTTTCGTGTGATGGGTTAAACTGAAGTTCAATATTCAATTTAAATTTAACACGTTGACTCGAATTGTACGGTTGCTACGGTCAGTTAGGTTAAGCTAGAAGAAGTCGTTTTTAAAAACCGACTTTTTTGCCCTAATATATATTTAACCTTTTCAAAAAGTATAAAGAATACACTTGAACCATAATATGTTACCTTCTACTCAAAAATTTATTTCGGAAAAGGGAGCAAAATATTTGAAGTGTTATTTGTATACTCCGGTACGTAAATGAACAATTTACCTAGTGGTACACATATGTACCACTTCAGAGTCAAAGGGTTAAAGTGAATTGTAGTAATTAACCTTGAAAATAGCAAACATTAACTGTATCGTGCCTTCATTTCGCTTTCATGAAGTATTTATGAAAATTGAGTTGGTGACTGCAGGTCGGTCAGCAGCCTTTTGGAAATACACAGTGACCACCAGTCCCCACAGTGACCCTTCAAAGGAAACGTGTAACGAATGTAGATTTAAAACTAATTGAAAATAATTTCGACTGGGTCCAGTTTCTCTACATCTTAAATGTAAAGAAAACGTTGGCGCTTTTGAATATGAAATTTCATTATGTTTTCTTGTAATGACATCAAAACTGCCAGCGGGTTTTTCCATGGCGCTCACCTGAACGAATTCAATCGTTGTTCTGTTCTTGGTCATTCACTAGAATGTGTTACAAGAACTGTGCTAATATAACAAATTCCTTACTGAAAAGGTTTAATAAATAAAATCATGTGCCAACAAACACTAGGTACTGTAAAACATAACAAAACTCGCACAGGTAGCTACAGGAAACGGACATTCACAACACATTTTTGTTTAGGAGCTAAATTTGAGCGAAAGAGATATTTTACGAACTAATTTGAACAATGAACAAGGTGCAAAAGGGAAAAATTAGCCAAGAAGATGACGAGGTTAAGCATGTCATTAAAACAATGCACAACCGCAGCGAAGTGAAACTATCACATGAGTTTATCACTCATGTAACACATACGTGGAGCATAGAAAGTCTTTAAACTTGAAGGTTTAGTCCAATTCTTTACAGGAGCAATATTTTCACAGAAGGAAACCCAACAAGAGAACCTCTATAAAAGTCGGATTAGATCAAATAAGTTGATTTAAGCCTCCATAACTGCTACATAGGCGTTCTACAGAAAGAGAGGAGGAAGGCACCATTAGTATGGACTTGAGGGAACGCGAAATCTAGGCGCAAGGTGCATAAAAAGTGTAAATTGGAAAAGAAGTTCATGAAATAAGATATAAGTTGATGGAGAAAATTTTAAGAGCTGAACAACAGGATAGCAGGGAACCGAAATAAAATTCTTACCAAAATAAAAAACATTTTATTTAAAAAAAAATATTTAACTCTCAGCTCCGGACCCATAATTTTCCCCTGGGAGTGATAGTTCTTATAGATACAACAGCTGCATCCGTCTGAGGAGTTTACAAGAATCAGGATAACACCCTGGACATGACTGCCGAAAATCAGCCAGGAATATTGTTTCTTTATGCTATTTGAGTGTCGCATGTCGGCCGGTCATCGACAAGCGAAATTTGGTACAGCTGCAGTCGGGTTGCTGCTATTCATGTTATTTTTAGGAACGCCATAAAAGAAGCTTTTACACAAGAGAGACACTGCGCATCATTTTACACTTGGAGAGATATAGTAGAAGTGCTGCGCCCAAGACAATGTTTCTGATCTGTAGCTTCGTTGGCGCACAACTCAAATACTTTTTCAACTGTGGCAAACAGGTAAAATATAATAGATAATTTCTTTCATCAATGTACTGACAATGTAGGTTATTTGCTGTAAGGCGATGATACTAAATGTATCATTATACAGTGATGATTCTGAAATTATGCTGCTGCCATTTTCTGAAAACTCGCGGCGTACATGTGGGTAGAAGATGGATCGTCGACAGCCCTCTGCATAGCGCCTACTGCTTTGAACATTGAAATACGTTCCGAGAAGCTTTTCTAGTGAGTAACTCCAACGGCAGTTTGCTGTGAGCATAAAGTCAGGCTCGCCTGATGACTGCATGCCTTCAAAGCAGCAGTCAAAAATAAACTAAAAAAGCCCCATCAACTCCTGCGAACACACAACCAACATCACGCCTCCTACAACAGAGCAGAAATCAGAAATGGAGAAGCTCCAGAGTTTTTTTACACACAGTTATGCTAAAGTCGAGGAAGAGAAAAAACATGAATAGAAAGAAATAGTAAAATATGCTGACGCAAAAATTGCTCAAGTAAATAGTAATGTTAAAAAAGATTGCTAGAGCAGTCGTCTGCAAATCAATGCAATAATGAAAAGGTATTTTCAAGCAACAGTTTAGCGTCTGATAATAGGAGCAACTTGAAATTTCTTGCACTAAAAAGACAAACCAGTGAAGAACAGTAAACGGACAAAGACAAACCAGTGAAGAACAGTAAAAAATACCTAAACGGTGGGTATAGAGAGGACATAAGCTTTCTAACGCACACCAATTCGTGCAAATGCGGACCCGTAAAAACTAGTGTTATAGGGACATAGTAGAAATTCCAACATCTCGAATTTTGTGATCAAATATTTTTAGCGTACACTAAATTTTATTATTTAGTGTCAAATTTTTCGAGGAAGGAAGCGGTAGTGAAGAGCCAATCACTTACTTTGTAATTATTATTACTATTATCATTATTATTTTAATCGTTAAACAATCAATTATTCAACAAACTATTTAGCAATACTATTATTATTAAACAATAACTTTCTCTATAACCATTATTATTATTTTTATTGATACAATGATAATAATAAGAGGCGTTTCACAAGACTCCCAATCATTCCCCGAGCGAGTACGTGCACCAACACTCCACTCGACGCGTCAACGAGACGACGGACGGTTGCTAAAATATCCAGCAACTGGACCGTGGCATCGAGTTCCGATAGTCGGATATTCAGTTCGGAGTGGCAGGATTGGCGTGTCCAGTCAAATAAACCAGACAACAGGCCAGAACTCTCTCTTTCTCAAAAAAATATACGGGGCGAAGTCAGTACTGTATTCTTCTGAGGCATTTCGAAGTAAATTTCTTTTCGGAAACATGACAACCGATCTTGTGGTCAAAAGCAAAAACTTGAGGGTGAATTAAAGGAATGAAGCTCGATCAAAGAATACTATAGAAGGAATAAAGCTACGGGTTTTGAGAACACGACGCACAGAACACTTGTGCAGAATAGACTTGGTCGTGAAACTGCTACCATTTTCTAGCTTTCGTATTCTACCAAAAATTTGTACCTTCTCATACTTCGCTGACTCACTGTATCAAATACTACTGATGCCCATTTGGATAACGGATTTGTTCACATCGCAATTATTGAAATAAAAGTACGCTGCTATTTTCTTCCATAACATTAATTTAATTTGGGTAACCGGGAAGTAAATGACTAATTTTCTACTATTATCAAACTCTACGTTAAAGCTGAACTCAAGAATTCTACTAAACATCGTGTTTGAATTATTGCTTTTAAAAAAATTCCGTTTTTACTACCTCAAGTGATCTCAGCAGTAAAACTTGGTAGTTTTAATGGTAAGGCTGTGTAAGAGAGATTAGAGTCATCTCTGTGACGAGTACCTAAACAGGACATTGATTTCATTGAGATCCCTGTAATATTTTTGGGTTCCGTTAATTTGCCATAAAAAGTTTTCGTTTAAGCGATTCCCGGATCAGGTAAAGTTTTGAAACACTGTTTTATTAGCAAAGGTTTTCTACGTATGGTAACATAAGCACAGCAAGTAAATGATGAACAAGTTCTTTCATTTTTTTACGCGAAAATCGGAAATCGAGCCGCTCATGGCATGCATTACCCGGTGAGGCGAACACGGTTATCAGTACGAGTATATCTAAGCTATGAATCCCTCCTAAAACCACTTCGATACTATCGATTGAGTCGTAAAAATTTACGGGCTCATGGCCCTCGAAGCACGAACATTTAGCAAGAACGGCTCACGCACTTCTCTGACCAGCCACGGTTATGACCTGTTCTGCGGCAGCTATTTACTCTGGCCAAGGCGACTTCATAGACTTGGACTATACGAGTATAAGCAGACCATGAAGCGCAGCTGACGACTCACCAGTAAAATGGACGAGCAAAAAGTCTCAAACCTAACAATAAGTTCGCCATCAACACAAAAAATTCTCAAGCCGCCTCACCAGTAAACTGAACGACCGCAAAAAACCTCTAGCCAACCAATAAATTCGCCATTAACAAAAAAAACGCTTAAGGAGATATAGATTCAAAACGGAACAAATAATACAGCTGAATTTGCAAAAGTAAGCATAAAATAGTTCTATTCGCCAGAATGTCATTGATTCCAGTCGTAATTCCCCTAGACTCGAAATGAACAAATATGGCAGCAGTTATATAAAGCAGCAGAAGAACACTGAACTAACTGAACATAAAGAAATGCCAACAAAACCATAAATCACCACGTTTGCATTTTACTCATCGTGTAAAAACAGAAACTGCAAGCTAATTAATTGATTGTTTCAATATGCCTTCGTACTTAACACAAACTCTAAAACAGTATCAAATTCGTATCTTGGAACAAGATTAACAAATTATCCACCTACGGCACAACCCATTTCTCGTACACATGATACCTTCAAAACTGCACATGAAAGAAGTTCTTGCTTTTGTTCTTGGGGGCAAATGAACGGAGCAGCAAAGCCACGAAATGAATCAGGTTCTTTTTGTAGCTCGCTAACTTCAAAATTTTCTTTTCTTCACCCGCACTTTCCTCACAGCGACACCGACACGGCATTCTAAAACAGCAGAAAATGTAGCCGAAAGACGGAAAAAACGATAAGCTACAGAAGCATAGACGTGTTCAACCATTCTTTCGCTTCATTGAGTGCTGTTCCAAAGACTTACACCAGCAGAGGAGCTCAGAGGTTGAGATTCAAGTCTAAGCGCAGAACGTACCGGGCAGACAGTGCAACATTCTGAACAGAGCACGTAGACAAGGAAGAAAGTGTTCCAGATTTTCTGCCAGCCAAATTAGATCGACATTTCAAGCACTAAAACACACAAATTGAGCTGAGCTACAACTCTATACCTTTCTGAAAAAATCGATCGTTGTTATCGTTCTGCATTAATTGGTTGCTGTCGTTCAATGAATATGAATTCTCGACAATGAAGAAGTTTCTCGTGAAATATCGCATGATAAGCAAATACCTAAGACTTTACGTATTAATGTAACGACCCATTACGTATAGTTATATGGAATGATTTTAAATAGCACTAGACCTAACTTCTAAAGAAATGAATATGTAAACAAAAGGAACTGTAAAAGAAATTCTCTGCATGACTTGGCACGAAAAATACTCGTATCAAACAATTTGAAGGAAATTAGCACCTGAAAGAGTTCAAAAACATCTCGTTGCACATGGCCTGTCATTAAATTACAAGAAACTACCAACAAAATGTAAGTCTGTTGTAACATTGGTTTTCTTGCGAAATGCTAAAATGGATTTAGTAGGAAAATAACTTGGACTTAACAAGTGAGTTTGCCCAATCATCAAGGCCAAAAAAGACCACATACTTCCGCTCGTTGAAATGTATATAACGCTGATTGTAATAGCGCTTGTTTAATACGTTGTTCATCAACGGCCAGCTGACACACGCATTTCGAGTACACTAGAAAACGTGAGACGTTCGAAAAGACATGTCTCAGCATCTTAAATATGAACACAGAGCTCTAAATCTTAGCGCGATTAGATTAGGTCAGTTATTTTAACCCTTCCTAGCCGCAACAAAGGCGTTCAAAAGAGATTTCCTTCGCAAGATCCACAGGGCATTGAAACAGTGAGTTAAGAAAGAAGCATATGAAACTAGATAAAAGTAGAAGACGAAAGTCCAAGGAGCTGAAAAACAGGACAGCAGTGTACCAAAAAAAGATTGTCCTTAAAAAAACGAAAAACATTCTAAAGGTTGTCTCAAAAAAATGTATTCACATTTAAACTGTCACTAACATGCTGCCTTTTTTAAATTGCAGGTATATTTAATTCATAAGAGCATGGCAGGAAATCAACTGAGCTTAGAAAAGAGGATGTTTGTCCTGAAATGTTGTTAAATTACCTAAAACGCAATTAAAGTTCAAATACGATTCAGAAATGCATTTACAAAACCGCTTAATGATCGGGTTCATGACGTTTACGAATCCCTCAGAGCGCGTTATCAGCGTTTTCTGGACAACTATGGTTATCAATGAGAATATTTGCAAACATGATTCTTCAATTAAATTTGCCGTCTGTATTCGAAACCATTTCATTTCACTCTATGTTCATAAGTAATATTTTTCTCATCATTCAAAGTGTAAGTACATTTTTATGAGTATCCCAAAAAAAGAAGGCCTACCATTCAGCTCGGGACCTCACATTTCCCCCTTAAGAGGGCCAATTTGCACAAGTACTACAGTTGTACCTCCCTGAGGGGATCTTAGCTTAAAGTTATGCCGGTAACTGAGTAAAAGATCGCGATGAAGGCAGGGCTAAAGATACGTCAGTAAAAAGAGCGTAAACTAATTTGAAATTTAGATTGCCAAGGCAAACACGCTGGCGCTTTCTTCGACTAGAGACCAGGGCTCCTCAAGTGAATCCTGGTATTTTGTTCTATTAAAACTTAGGAGTTAGAAGTCTGAGCAAAAATGCTGAACGAACCTTGCAAAAATTTAGCAGCAAATAAAGACGATGATTGTCTGCATTTTAATAAATACGGAAAATAGAGCAAAATGCAAGGCACATATGTACTCAAACACATCAGCGAAAATTTAATTTGATGTAGTAGAATAATTACCTATTTAGTTTCTTTTCAAAAGAAAAACGGAAAAAATGAAATTGTGAAAATCCCTTGCGTAAAGAACAGAAAGTGGTAAAAAAATTGAGGAGGAGCAACAAAAGATCAAGATAAATGAAACTAGCTCTAGCTTACAGAGTAACGATTCAACCAGAAAAAAAACTGAATTGGTCGATGTAGATGCTGGCAGCAGAATTGTTCTCGCTTTACCTAACCAAACAAATTAAAATTCTCTAAATTAAACTCAGTCAAAACCACGAGTAATACAATGAAAGAACCTCATAGAAGCCAGAGAATAACATGCTTTGTAATTCAGGGAGTACGAATAAATGTAAAAACTCTACGGAAAATAAGCCTAACATTTAAGTATCAAATTTAGGAGTGTCAGACAAACCGACATTGAACATCATTCGCAGCGAGATGGCGGAAATCTCCCAACATATCACATACAATGGCAGAGCTTCACCGAATAATTTAATTTAATTGACCTGTGTATTTGATGTACAAAAGTATTTTTTTATGGTGTGCAACGTTCCAACAGCTTGCAAAATATACCGAAATTAAAAACAAAAAATCATTCATGTTTTCAGCAATAAATCCAAATTAAATCTAGCAACATACAAACCAGAAAATAAGGAAACAAACTGAAGATGTTTATATAACCAAAAACCCACGTCCAGCACACCTCAAAATTTTTTATGGCTTCGTTCTCCAGTAGCTAGCCAAAGAAGACGAATACGCAACAAGAAATAAACATTCATAACCATTTGATGCATGTACACTGACTGACCTGGGCACTGATAAACACGTACAGGTTTTGCAACTTGATTTGACTGTCTACCTTTCGCGAGTAATAAATGAAGTTAATTGACATTCACTTGGTACAACGAGAAACTGGATCTAAACCTATAACAAAATAAAATGAGCGTTTTTAATCAAAGTATTCTCTGTGTTGAGTGAAAAAAATATTATGCAGCTATGGTCATGGGGGCGAGAAGCATCAATGTAATAGATTTCTCAGATGCAGATCCATTAAAACTTCTTTCAACATCACAGTACATGAGCACATTGGTGTTAAAGGACGAAAAGTGTAAATAGAATTAGAAACGAACATGAAAGCAAAATACTGGGCAACAAATGAGGCAAAAACCACAAGCAATATTAACTAGTTTTGAACACCTACCTTTCGTTTCAAGCTGCAGGCTTAAGACCAAATTTACGGAAGCTAAAAACTTACCTTCTTTATGAGGAGATAGGTCTAACCTAATTTACCGCGAGTCAGAGTACCTCGCATCCTTAGTCGGTAAAACCAATAAATTCAAATTTCAATTCACAAGGAAAATTTATACCGAATTGCTACACGATGTACGAAGCGCAGTAGCATAATTTGAGCATTCAAAACCCGTTCACTAGTTTATTAAAGACAACGCTAGTTTGCCAACGCTAACTTTACGTCTTTCATTCAACCTCGTAACAAAGCCAGATGCACTTCCCCACTCATTTTTGCACGCAGAATAATTGAGTCGCGACCAGCCCACAGTCGAATTAAAATCGCGGAAAATTATGACAGACAACAACAAATTCAGCAAACACTGATGGTTCACCAAAATATGATGCATTATTCTGAATGAAATAACATTAAAATTGACGTTCAGTATTCTTTGATAAATAAAGTTAGTGCATTCAACGTGTATTTTTGGATACGCAGTAAATAACGTTGCAATTGGTCAATATTTCATTTGTTTTTAATATTTGTGGTCACAAGACCAAACGAGCAAAATGATATACACACCCCTGACGATCGTCAAAACTGTCCCCACACGCCACTAAGCCAACCAAGTTTTGTGTTGCCATGATGCAGGCAGAAGTTTAATTAGAGTTGTTCGAATGAATTTACAGCGTCAGTACAATTCCCCTCTCGCCAGCCGGCGCCCGTCATCCTGTACGTGCAGCCTTTTATTTGATCAAAATATATGTACATTCTACACCTCGCATTCAAATGAGAAGAAAATTAATTGCCTTGCATTTAAGAATGGAACCTGAATGAGTTTGAAATGTTTTCGACGTACTTGTGCTCGTGACTTTGTTAGCCTATTAAAATTTTCAATTGCTTCGAATTAACTTTGTTAATTTACTGAATTGGATCTGCATTTTATTCTTCCATTTGAAAGCCCATCATTAGTATTTCAGTAGACATTTGATTTTGCAATTAAATATGCAAACAAGTTATTGTAATATTCTATAAATTTGGAATATTTAATAGTTATAAGGTTAAGTGGTTCGTAAACTTCGATTACATTATTTTATTGGATAATGTAATTAATTTCATGAGCGATAGCATTATGTCTTTAACACGAAAATTGTAGTGCTTAACAGTCAATATTGTGGACAGAAAATAATACATGGTATTGATCGTTTGAAGTCATAAGCCCATACACGACTGATTTGAATAGAATTTCCTTCATGCTAATTTTACTTCTGGGTATTTTGGGACAACTTTCTGAAAAGGATATGACTGAGTGTCCAGCGATATCAGGGATGCGTAGTAATTACTGAGAGAGTTTGAGAAGTTACTCAAGCGCAAGTGAAGATATTGAATAGAAGTCGTGAGAAATTAGATCCGGGCTGAAGAGAAATGGGTGGCACCTATTCACATCAGGGAAGTTGCCAATGAAATAAAGTGAAAGAATTAATATGACCCTGTATTCTAAAGGCATTTAAGCTATAGGACTTCTTATTGACCAAAGTGAACGTTTCTTATGAAACCTTGTAAGTTCAGTAAGAATAGATTTTTCTTAGATTAGAAACAATAATTAAGCTGATTGCCATAAGAGTGAATTAAGAATAACAATAACTGACGTTAATGTGGTGTTTTAGTAATGAAAATACTCGACATACAATAGAAAATGTTAGGGACAAATTTGAGTCATAAAAACTAAGAAAAGTGGTTACTAAGATCTTAGTAAGGGTGTTTACAAGGGACTAACAGAGACAAAAAAGAAAGAGTGTTTATCGCATGATTTTGCGAGGTATAGTAACTTGGAACTAAGAAAAGAATGAATAAATTAGAAATGTAGGATGGAGACAAGAAGAAAAAGAATATGTAAGAGAGTAATAGGGAAGTAAACAGTGGAGTGTAATTTCAGTTCGAAGGAGGGAATTTCCTTACCGCACTACAATGCTAACTTATTCATCATTTTGATTTCCACAAAAATTAGAACGCATACATAATCGTTGCACATCATAAAAAGAAAATTTGCATCATTAACAGTCCGATAAATAATAATACGATTGCAATTTCCAAGTCAAATACTAAACAGTTTTGTGAAGAACTGAATAGCTACAAGTACCCATTACAAAATTGTAAAAATTTCAGCGTTGATGATTTTTCCGTGCATTACCGAACAGTTATTAAACTTATTTTCTCAAGACGACAAATGTACCAGAACACTATCCATTCAAAAAAGGTTGAATGTCACTTTATTGGGATCTTTGTAATCCTGATTCTAATATACTTGAGATTTGATTCACGTTATTCTGCTTTCGATATACCTACAGAGAGAGCTCCATACTTCCCCGCGGTTCAGAAAAAATTGCTTTATTCTAATGAGTTTTGTTCCATTCAATAAAGAATTCAGTACTTAATATCAGGTAGGGCGGCACTGTGCCCACAAAAAAGTATTTGAAAAACGAACGAATATTCACATCAAAACCAAGATTTAAAGTTTCAATTCATGAATGTAAAGTTTAAATCAAAAAATTAAAAATTCAAATAAAAAATTCACCGTTCAAGTTTGAAAATCTAATGGTTATATCTAAGAATTAAAAGGAATATCCACAAACTGGATACATTTTATATTTATTCCGCTAAAAAGACGGCGAACTTGATGCCCTACATGACCAGCCTTTCATTTTTTCTCACATTGGATCCATGAATGTCACTCTCAACCGCAAAAAAATACGAACCGAGACAAAGAAAAGATAGAACAATTTTACCTATTATTCTCAAGAAACTAAACTCGCACAAGTCGAGACGAAAAAATAAAACTTGGCTTAAATCTTTGAAAACTAAGCTAGCACAAACTGAGCTGGAAAAACTTGAAATATATTTTCTAGAGCTCAGTAAACTCGAGACGAGGAGATAACTTCAACGTCTATTTTTTAATGGATAAACCAAGACAATTCGGAACGAAGAATAACTAACTTCTATTTATTTAATACAACACGCGTTCATACAGAGCGGAACTCAAACACGAAGTATCTGTCAGTGAATGCTACTCACAAACACCCAGGTTTCACAACACCAAACGCGTACAAGCCGAGCAGAACTCGTGCGGCAGAGTCGGTGGAAGACTACTTTTAAACACCCAAGTTCAAAAACACCAAACGCGGACAAACTGAGCAGAACTCACGGGTGGAGTAGAAGTCGGTGGAAGACTACTTTTAAACACCCAAGTTCCAAAACACCAAACGCGGACAAACTGAGCAGAACTCACAGGTGGAGTAGAAGTCGGTGGAAGACTACTTTTGAACACCCAAGTTCAAAAACACCAAACGCGGACAAACTGAGCAGAACTCACAGGTGGAGTAGAAGTCGGTGGAAGACTACTTTTGAACACCCAAGTTCAAAAACACCAAACGCGTACACAAACTGAGCAGAACTCACAGGTGGAGTAGAAGTCGGTGGAAGAGTACTTTTGAACACCCAAGTTCCAAAACACCAAACGCGGACAAACTGAGCAGAACTCACAGGTGGAGTAGAAGTCGGTGGAAGACTACTTTTGAACACCCAAGTTCAAAAACACCAAACGCGTACACAAACTGAGCAGAACTCACAGGTGGAGTAGAAGTCGGTGGAAGAGTACTTTTGAACACCCAAGTTCAAAAACACCAAACGCGGACAAACTGAGCAGAACTCACAGGTGGAGTAGAAGTCGGTGGAAGACTACTTTTGAACACCCAAGTTCAAAAACACCAAACGCGTACACAAACTGAGCAGAACTCACAGGTGGAGTAGAAGTCGGTGGAAGAGTACTTTTGAACACCCAAGTTCCAAAACACCAAACGCGGACAAACTGAGCAGAACTCACAGGTGGAGTAGAAGTCGGTGGAAGACTACTTTTGAACACCCAAGTTCAAAAACACCAAACGCGTACACAAACTGAGCAGAACTCACAGGTGGAGTAGAAGTCGGTGGAAGAGTACTTTTGAACACCCAAGTTCCAAAACACCAAACGCGTACACAAACTGAGCAGAACTCACAGGTGGAGTAGAAGTCGGTGGAAGACTACTTTTAAACACCCAAGTTCCAAAACACCAAACGCGTACACTAACTGAGCAGAACTCACAGGTGGAGTAGAAGTCGGTGGAAGACTACTTTTGAACACCCAAGTTCCAAAACACCAAACGCGTACACAAACTGAGCAGAACTCACAGGTGGAGTAGAAGTCGGTGGAAGACTACTTTTGAACACCCAAGTTCAAAAACACCAAACGCGGACAAACTGAGCAGAACTCACAGGTGGAGTAGAAGTCGGTGGAAGACTACTTTTGAACACCCAAGTTCAAAAACACCAAACGCGGACAAACTGAGCAGAACTCACAGGTGGAGTAGAAGTCGGTGGAAGACTACTTTTGAACACCCAAGTTCAAAAACACCAAACGCGTACACAAACTGAGCAGAACTCACAGGTGGAGTAGAAGTCGGTGGAAGAGTACTTTTGAACACCCAAGTTCCAAAACACCAAACGCGTACACAAACTGAGCAGAACTCACAGGTGGAGTAGAAGTCGGTGGAAGACTACTTTTAAACACCCAAGTTCCAAAACACCAAACGCGTACACTAACTGAGCAGAACTCACAGGTGGAGTAGAAGTCGGTGGAAGACTACTTTTGAACACCCAAGTTCCAAAACACCAAACGCGTACACAAACTGAGCAGAACTCACAGGTGGAGTAGAAGTCGGTGGAAGACTACTTTTGAACACCCAAGTTCAAAAACACCAAACGCGTACACAAACTGAGCAGAACTCACAGGTGGAGTAGAAGTCGGTGGAAGAGTACTTTTGAACACCCAAGTTCCAAAACACCAAACGCGGACAAACTGAGCAGAACTCACAGGTGGAGTAGAAGTCGGTGGAAGACTACTTTTGAACACCCAAGTTCAAAAACACCAAA
Source organism: Morinoia aosen (assembly GCA_030386875.1). Lineage (NCBI taxonomy): Eukaryota > Metazoa > Arthropoda > Malacostraca > Amphipoda > Talitridae > Morinoia > Morinoia aosen. The sequence continues at coordinate 41,175,052 of CM059574.1, forward strand.
CGCGTACACAAACTGAGCAGAACTCACAGGTGGAGTAGAAGTCGGTGGAAGAGTACTTTTGAACACCCAAGTTCAAAAACACCAAACGCGGACAAACTGAGCAGAACTCACAGGTGGAGTAGAAGTCGGTGGAAGACTACTTTTGAACACCCAAGTTCAAAAACACCAAACGCGTACACAAACTGAGCAGAACTCACAGGTGGAGTAGAAGTCGGTGGAAGAGTACTTTTGAACACCCAAGTTCCAAAACACCAAACGCGGACAAACTGAGCAGAACTCACAGGTGGAGTAGAAGTCGGTGGAAGACTACTTTTGAACACCCAAGTTCAAAAACACCAAACGCGTACACAAACTGAGCAGAACTCACAGGTGGAGTAGAAGTCGGTGGAAGAGTACTTTTGAACACCCAAGTTCCAAAACACCAAACGCGTACACAAACTGAGCAGAACTCACAGGTGGAGTAGAAGTCGGTGGAAGACTACTTTTAAACACCCAAGTTCCAAAACACCAAACGCGTACACTAACTGAGCAGAACTCACAGGTGGAGTAGAAGTCGGTGGAAGACTACTTTTGAACACCCAAGTTCCAAAACACCAAACGCGTACACAAACTGAGCAGAACTCACAGGTGGAGTAGAAGTCGGTGGAAGACTACTTTTGAACACCCAAGTTCAAAAACACCAAACGCGGACAAACTGAGCAGAACTCACAGGTGGAGTAGAAGTCGGTGGAAGACTACTTTTGAACACCCAAGTTCAAAAACACCAAACGCGGACAAACTGAGCAGAACTCACAGGTGGAGTAGAAGTCGGTGGAAGACTACTTTTGAACACCCAAGTTCAAAAACACCAAACGCGTACACAAACTGAGCAGAACTCACAGGTGGAGTAGAAGTCGGTGGAAGAGTACTTTTGAACACCCAAGTTCCAAAACACCAAACGCGTACACAAACTGAGCAGAACTCACAGGTGGAGTAGAAGTCGGTGGAAGACTACTTTTAAACACCCAAGTTCCAAAACACCAAACGCGTACACTAACTGAGCAGAACTCACAGGTGGAGTAGAAGTCGGTGGAAGACTACTTTTGAACACCCAAGTTCCAAAACACCAAACGCGTACACAAACTGAGCAGAACTCACAGGTGGAGTAGAAGTCGGTGGAAGACTACTTTTGAACACCCAAGTTCCAAAACACCAAACGCGTACACAAACTGAGCAGAACTTACGTGGAAGACTCGGTGGAAAACTACTCTTAAACACCCAAGTTTCACAACACCAAACGCGTACACAAACTGAGCAGAACTCACAGGTGGAGTAGGAGTCGGTGGAGGACTGGGAGAGGGAGCGCGAGCGCGTGCGACGTTTGCCCTTCGTGCCGCCGGAGGGCGCGATGCTCATGTCCGTCTGCACAGATGAGATCACAACGCATTATCAACATGCTATTTTTACTTGCAATTGTAAAAGTGCTATTCCACTATTAATATTTTGTATTTACATGCAATTTTAATAGTGCCATTCCAATATCGATCTGCTATTATCACCTGCAATTGTAACAGTGCTACTCCATTTTCAAAATGCTGTTTTCACCTGCAATTTAATAGTACTATTCCATTATCAATATGCTATTTCTACCTGTAATTATTATAGTACTACTATTTCTTAACTAACTACTGCATTCGTAGGCACATTGCAAATGAGATTTTGTACAGTACAACATAATGAGGGAATGTTTAAGAAAAAAAACACCTATTGCAAATTGCAGGTCAAAATAAAGGAACGCTAAAACAAAATTGAACGAGTTAGGGGAAATATACGAGATTGCATTAAGTTCAAAATGAAGATAAATGTTAACGAGCCATAAATGATTCCTTTCCTGTACTGTATTTTCACAGTTGAAGGTGATTATCTATCTTTCAATGGCGCGTAAACCAATCAAATTGCTGGTGTGAAATGCAGTGAGCAACATACAGTAATACACACAATGTAACACAAGTGAGAGTAGACTATAAAATAGGTTACTGTAGAAAAAATGACAGCCGTATAACGTTAATTCAAAAAAGACAAAAAAAATCAATTTAAAGGAAAATCGTAAGTTGACAGAAACACAAACTCGCATTAAAAATTAAGTCGTGAAACGAAAGCATGCGAAGACTAGAACCACATTTAAAACATTCATGAGTATAGAAAGTTAAGCATTTAATGAAGCATTTCAGTAACATTGTGCTCGGAAAATATACCAGCAACGAAAAGAAAACTTCAAGCATCCGACGATGCAATTCGTGTACAAGGAGTAGCCAAGCATGAAACTATCAAACACGTGATAGACTCCCAAAAATTGCACGGCGACCCGAGAGAATAAGAACAAAATACATGTACAAAGGAATAAAGCGAGATCGTTCAAGCTGTAACTGGATCACAAGGAAAGAACATCTCAGCATTATTAACAAAAAGTAAACACTTGATTGCGGATTTTCAATTTCTAGAATGTAAGTCATTTCAACGAAAAATATTTTTCAAGTAAAAACTTGAGTAAAAGATGCAAGGAAAAGTACATTGTGGGAAGGAATCAAATATTTCACAGAAATACAACAATATTCCAACAACAATGCTCCAGGAATATCCAACAGACGGCGAGAGTGTTGGTGGGGTCGAAATTGAAATGTAAACACGGGAAACATCGGAGACATGTGGACCAGATGACGGCGACATGGTGCGTCAGCTACGCTTGAATGACAACAAACAACTAAAACCGAAAAAGTATGAAATCATTTATGCGCAGCAGATTCCGAATTTCGCTAATTAACGAGTGGAAAAAACTGGGCACAGCACAGCGGGAAGGCCCCTAGAAAAGTTGCTGGAAATGAACAGCCAGGTGTGCGAGGTCATCAGTTTGCAAAAATGCGCAGACTTTGGAGCGTAACAGGACACATCGTGTCAGGGGCCGACTGAGGGTCACGTCAGGCAGCGAAATTCACAGGACTCCAGAGACGGAGGTGGATGAAGAGTGGGAGCGAACTCTTATTAATTCGGTGATGGAGACCTAGGTGTGAACGAACTCCGAATTTAAGCTGTCTTTGTGGCATGAATATAAAAAAAGCTTGTTTATTTGGTGATGGAGACCGTGGTGTGAACGAACCCTGAATTTAGGATGTCCTTGTAGCACATATGAAAAAAGCCCTGAATTAAAATCAGGTTTCTAGCGCTTCAGTAACAAAGACTATAACCCTGAATTAAGGCTGAACTTGTAGCATATATATATATATATATATATAAGTATATAATAGATCTAGTTAATTTGGTGATGGGGACCAATGTGTGAACGAGCCCTGAATTTAGGCTGTACTTATAGCATGAATACAAGAGACTGCAAAAGCCACACAAGGTTAAGCATGAAAATGAGAGTAAATGGGACAGCTCTGTTCATGAATAGAAATGGAAATTATAGCACTCTATGAAAGTAAGATAGGCCACAGGTACTGAGGTATAGGAGAGCGTATTAGTACAGATAAGATCATTTTAAAACCGGAAACGAATGAGATCCATCAGCACACAATCATTTTTGTGCAGGGAATATTCAATATAAATAGGAAAGATTAATTGAACCTCTCACGTGTTTCCCCATTCAGCATGTAGATATCTAAATAATACAGCTAGAGAAAGGCCTAAAAAATGCAGGTATCATGCAGCCATTTAGCATGCGGGTATCTAAATTCCTGTCGTCGTTAGCAGCAAGCACCAAAAATATACAATAAAACTTTCACCCTCGAGCAAGGAGCACAGGAATAATTTAAAATATCGCCAAATAAACCACATGGAGTGAATTAGGTGTAGCACTAGCAGAAAATGCTCAAAGATCACAGAAACCATATCCATGCAGAATCTCATGCTAAATTTGGTAACAGTTAGAGAAAGAAATTAAATCACACAAAAAAAGTTTGAGTAAACATTTGTAGTAATTTATTCACGGGTGAAATATGCTACACCCATTACTTTCACATACGAAATACAAGTGAATAAAGTTTCATAAAACGTGAGTTCGTAAAAAGTTCAAGTAAATTCGAAAAAAATAACTTCTAGAGCACTCCTGCATCTGTTCGGTCGTCAGCAGTGACATCCAAGCCAATAATTTATCATTGCTGTGATTACTTTTCATTTTATGACCCATAAAAATGTAACTCATTTAATTAAAACAAGTGTCCGACCAATTTGCTGCAATTATTACGCGTGACCAGAAAAAGAACGTCTATTTTAGAAACCTTAACATGATATTCACCACGAACTATAAAGCGACAAATTGATTGGTTGGAAGAAGAAGAACGAGTTCCTTAAGACGTCTATTTTTGAAAATAATCACCATTGTATTTCAGTTTTCACTAATATTTTATCATTTCCACAAGCGCAAGCAGAAGTTAATGCTTGAGTTTGGTGTTCCACATGGTACTCGACATCACTAACAAGCTTGACCGAATTAAAAAGGAAAACTAATGTCATTATCACAGATACCCAGTCTTGGAAAATTATTCAATGAATTCAGTCTCGACCGTACAAAATGAGTGTGAATGAAACTGCACCTGATCTGCGGTCGTCCCACATTCATTGGATAAGTTTCCAAGCAACACCTCCCCGTGCATAACCTCCCAAAAGAGTTGTGCTACCGAGTCCAGCATCCAGACGAGAGGCGGCGCAGCAGAACGGGTGGGCACTCACAACCGGAGTTTTGTCCTCTTCCTTCGTTGAATTTCCATCACTCGGTTGCTCAGTTTGTCGCTGGTCGTAGCTACTGCCAGCAGATCGGGGAGGGGGAAGCGGGGGTGGACTAGACTGTTTATTTTCTGTTCTTGAACGTCGCCTCAAGTTGCCTTTCCCCTCACCGATACTCGAGATAGTTGAGTAAATGTTGATGGAAGCGTCGCCACGTTCATTTTCAGAGCAAACATCGTTTATGCAATTTTCGCACACCTTCGACTTGCAATTGCTACACTTACAACGACCGTTAAGGCGACTATCTTTGATATTATTAGAATTCCAATCTAAATCTTCGTTTCCAGGACGACGTTCTCGATCGTGATCACCTGGTTCTTTCAAATCGCTGTCCGGCACAGCACAGGTACCAGAATTACCTTCAAGAACTCCTTTGGAATTTTGTTCCTCCAAATCTTTACCATGAGCGGCCTTCTTACCGAGGGTCGTATAGTTTCCCCGAGACAAATGCAACTTTCCTTTGAAGTTGAAATTATCCCGCCAGCTTTTAACAGGAGACTTGCTGCGTTCTCCCCACTCATTGCCGACATTTCCCCACTCATCCTGAGCGGAGGAAGCGCCGTCCCAATCATCCAAAAGTGAATACGGGGAGGAGGAAGACAGCTGAGCGATAGCAGGCAGCGGCCCCGGGGCAGGGTGCGGAGGGCCCGGCTCTGGAAAGGTCATCCTATAATAGAGGGGCGACGGGGCAGACTGCGAGGAGGACTGCGACGAGTTCGAGGAGAGGGACGGGGATGGAGGCCGTACTGGACGCCCTCTCAGTGTGAGCGTGTAAGAGCACTGCATTCAAAACTTCATGCCAGTCCACGACGATATCTCACATCGATAATTTTCTGACAATGCGATACTCTACAATAATTACCCGAGGCATTCACAGGTAGTCAGTCGAAGCATTCACATATATCTTAGAGTTCTGACAACAGCTTTTGATCACGATATTTTGGTGATGTGTTAAGCAGGTTTTGAAGGCTACAAGGAGCTACAAAGTAAACTTTTGATTCACTTGAGCTATTATAATGCCGGCAAGGATGTAAAAAAGAAATATAGCTATAAATGTTCACAGCAACATAAGGTAAAATAAACTTGACCACATACGATACACTAAAAAAGACATTTTTGCCATTGTCAATGAAGTGATATTCGGTTGTTTTCTAGCACTTTTAGACCTTGAGTTATAAGGAGTATACAGAACCCGTTAACATACGGCCTCCTCAGGAGAGTCACACGAAAAGAACGTTCCAGTTTATGACAATAAGTTAAAAACGACTACAGGATTTGTTGAGCTACACTTCGATTTTATTAAATGGTAAGCCTCTCAATCCGCATAAAGGCGAACCAAAAAAGGTAGGAGGAAGGCACCATTTAGTATGGAGATATTGGAACGCGGAATCTATGCACAAGGCTCGTGGATACAGTAAGTTGAGGAAGAAAGTTCATTAAACAAAATAAAAGTTGATGAAGAAAGTAGTAGGTGGAGAAAAGCAGGACAGCAGTAAACCAAAAAAAGGTATTCCTTAACATTAAAAATATTCTATTTCAACAAAAAGAAAGTCTACCTAACTCTCAGCTCGGGATCTAAAATTTTCTACCTGGGAGGGCTAATTCCCATAGACACAATAGTTGTACCTCCCTTGAGGGAAGGTACACTTTGTGTTGAACATCTGTCATGCAGTGGTATAGAAGTAAGTGTAAGGCTCTGTTCGCATAGCAAAAGTATCATCACAGAGGATAGAGAAGGGAACATTTAGTACGGGCGAAGGAAAAGTTGGAATCTGTGCGTTAATGTGCTACCGAACAGGATACCCTGCTCATAGAAATAGCAAGCAGAGGAAGAAAAAAGAAGAGACATCGAAGAAAGCATCAAAACTGAAAGGAGAAAAGTGGGCACGAGAAATCATAAGTCCAAAGGCCTATTCATAGATCTGGTAACCTAAGGGTAAAGTCTCCTGGGGAACTAGTTCTCTTATCGAAGGATAAACAAATCTAACTTGAGCCTATTGCCTCTTCTATACCCCCTGATTAGCTAAAAGCTCAACAGTATCAACCGTAAATAAATGCTATCACGAATCATTCTTTATACTTCTTCACAGGCCGTTTTGCTTTTAGGTTCCCTGATAGATTAAATTATTCTTTTTTACGATCTTTCCGAATAATTGTAGAGCAGATCGTATATTTACCGGAAACGTCTTCAAAGATATTTTCCACGCCGCTCACCGCTTTGATTGCTTCCGTATTTGACTAAGGTTTCCTGCTCACGAGCTCATTACGCGCGAAAGACAACTCGATGAAAAGGAAGTCTCAGGAGATATAAGCCCACAAGACGCACAGCCATGCGCATAATGGAGTCCGACTCAGCAGCAATTCGACCCCGATCACTTGCCTGCAGGACGCAACTCCTTGAAGCAATGATAAACTAATTTAAATGTTGGAATGCAATCATTCAACTTATTCCCAGCCATTAAAAACGCAATTTGCCGCTCTTTGAACGAGGTGTTATTTTTAAGGATGCTTTAAAAATGGAGCTAAATTATTCAAATAAATTAAACAGTTTTTTTACGAAATACCTACAAAAAATTTTTCGATTAAGGACACGTTGAACATTTAGTTGAACATTTTCTATGATATGTGTCATGGGAAGAAGTCGCTGCTTTTACTAGATAATATTTTTTTACAGTCGATGAAATACTAGTGCGAACAAGACCGAAGCACATCCGTCTGTAACAAACATATATTTTATAATTATTACTAATATTATTAGTAGTAATATATTAATAAGCTGACTTTTCAAAGGAGCCAAAAAAATCTAAAGAGAGGAAAAGGAACGGTTTATTTGCTTCGGCCTGTAGAAGAAAACGGGAAATCTAGGCACAATATTTTTCCACACGGGAGACTTCGCGCGTAAAAACAGCAACTTCTGAAGGAAGATGATGAGAAGATGAAAAAAAGACAGCGAAGACTATATGAAAACAGAGCAAAGCAGAATGATTACAAATGATAGAGACCAAAAAGGTTTATCAATAACTGAGGTAACAATGCAGTTTACCCTGGGGGCGCTAGTCTCCCTAGCACAAAATAGACAAACCTAACAAAGCCAAACCTCTAACCCATCCTATGCCTCATGATTGGAATTACAAACACAACGGCAGCTTTGGCGATGATCTTTCATTTGAGTCATCGCTCCAAACAAACTAGAACCATGGTCAACATTACGGTGCACGAAGCTCGAAATCAAACAACTAAAGAGACGACACTAACGTAAATTTCCTCTCTCCCACAGAACGGTGCTCATCAGAGGTGCCTCGCTCACTACGAGGAAGCGTGTGAGTACAAATTGCATGTCTAAAGTGCTAGAAGAGATAAAACACTTAACCTGTCTACCCCTTTCAAGTTTTCATTAATTTAATATTATGACGCCGTCATTTAGGAAGCTGTCTTTTTTCTGATTTTTGGGTCCTAAGAATGCTAAATATTTAGACAATCTTACAAGTTTTTGTATTCAGATTGTTGCGTTTGGGTCATAACTTTCACAGTACGTATTATGCATCTGTAGTAAATGGAGAAAGTGTATTTCTAAATAAATGGCCAAAAGTTTTAGCTGGATTTATAATAATCGAAAAAATTTTAATAGAAATAAGGCATTTGAAAACATTGACGCAGAATATATTCAAGAAGAAGCAACCTATTACAAAATTACAAATGATTTCAGCGCAGATGAAGTTCATTCATCGATTTCCAGCGCGATAATAAACTGCATCATATGCTATGACACGAGGAATTATAGGACGTACACGTATAAGCGACAACAAGAGAAAACCATAAAGTGATAACGAAAATCTGTCGCAAGTCTTGCGCTTATTGTACTTCTAGGCTATCATGCAACGATGACAATGATGTCTAATCCAAGCGATGCATTTTGTGTCCAAAAAACGTTCAAATGAAAAGTGACAATCGATTTTGTTTCCCATTCTTTTGTGCAATAAATACTACTCTGCTTTGGGCTTCCTTGATTGCTTGATCTGTCTGATTCTACTCTCACTCTTTAAATTGGAGAAAATGACTGGAAATTTCTTTTTCTGGTAAGCAGTTCATTAATATTCATCATCGGCTAAAATTCATTGTTAAAAGTTATCCTCAAATGTACATGAAGGAATCGAAAGAAGAAATACGCCTTCAAGTTGTTTGTTCGGAAGTTATTTTACTAAAACATAACTTATAATCTAAAAAATGAAATTTTTGACGGAGAAGGTTTGCTAGTGCAACCTAGAAACCCCATAAATGCAAAAATCAACACAGAGTGTTAAAAGATCGGAGATTATGTAGACGAGAAGTAGAAGGTGGGCCCTAAAGCACAGAATCCTTGATGTCGGAGACTTACAATGTATTAATTCCGAGAGTGGCTTAAATATTAATACATTCTTCGAGTCCAAGCATCCACTCATACTTTCTCTCATTACATTCGTCGACAACCATGAAGCGATGTACTACTACAATTGCTCAAACTGTAGTCCATACAACAGATTAGATAAGTTAGTTTTAGCGTCCCTACCTGCAACAAAGGCGTTCCAAAAAGAAGAAAGATGAAGATACCATTTAGTATGGAGTCAAGGGAACAGAATCTACGCAAAAGATATATTCTGACACGAGATCGCTGAAACAGTAAATTTTGAAGGATGACTATGAAACAGGAAAGAAGTTGAAGCAGGTCAGAGATGCTGAAAAACAGGGCAGTAGCGAACCGAAAAAAGGTCATACACAAAACAAAAAAGAATTTCATTTTCACAAAAGAAGGCATTCTCAACTCTCGACTAGGAACCTCACAATTTCTTCCCGGGAATGCTAATTCTCATAATTACAATAATTGTATCCCTTTGGGTAGCTGAAACACAAGACGCTAACCAAACAGCGTTTCTTTATTCAAGGTGTTAACGAATGAATTGAGCATGACAACGCGAGACAAGCATACCCTGGCGAATAATATAGACACACAAAACTCGCGTAATCGATCATTGTTCACAGCGATAATCGAAACAATCAACATTACGTCAGAGCTTCTCATGTTCCGATAACAATAGATACTCAACGTAGCATCATCTCTACTAAACAGGTTTAGATGTTGAAGAATTATTGAGCGACGTTGAAACACACAAATAGAGCCATCCTAACACAGCATTTGAAGGAAGAGCGCATCACACATGAATTCCGTGAAGGACAACATTAGTTCCGCATCAGAGGCTGCTGATGCAAATAGGCAAATAATGAGTTCCACAAAAGACGTTTGACACACTTAATTGTATTAGTATCCTCATCACAATAACGTGAATTATTTACTCAAGATCACATATTCAGATCCCTAAGAGCGTATGAGTCGCACTCAATTAGAATGAGGCGTTTAAGGTCCCATGGTCACGTAGTTACCCTAAGGGTAGATTAGGGTAGATTAGATGTTAGTTTTAGCCTCCCGAACCGCAACTAAGACGTTCTAAAGAGAGGAAGGCACCATCAAGTATGGAGTCAAGGAAACGTGAAATCAATGCACAAGGTGCACAGAAATAGCAAGTCGAGAAAGAAGTTGATGAAACATGATAAAATTTGGAAAAATTAGTAGGAGCTGAAAAACAAGACAACAGTGAATCGGAAAAGATCGTCCTGAACATAAAAAAATAATTGATTTCAACAAAAAGAAGCCTATCAAACTCTCAGCTTGGGGACCATATAGGGAAGAACTTTCCTCCAGACGTGAGGCGTCATACGAAAGTCCCAGCAGTCTTCCGTTAGAGACATGTACTAATGGAACAAGCCATGATTTCCATGATATCCGGATTTTGCGCAGAAGTGTAGTTAATGTATGCAGTTAACATCAGATGACTGTTTTTAACATCACCATTGGCTTCAAATAAAAGAAACTCGGAACATCTAAAAGAATCTTTGATTTTAATCCACGGAAAAGTCCAGACGTTAAATCAATGTCCTATAATGACATATCTTTGAACACTGCTATCAGTATTAAAGAGCTTCTCTATTCCCTCACGAGTCCTACTCGATACAGCGTCGACGGCCTGGCTGTAAGAACTTAAACTTAAAGTTTTGAAATGAACAATGACAAGATAATGAAAATAAAACAATATGATAAAAAATTAAAGAATAAAAAACGAAATAAACCAAATTTCCAGCCCAGTATCAATCTTCGGAATTTACACAAATTGCAACGACTCAAGTGCCGTGTTTTCAAACAGCTTCGAATATTCCCAGCAAAAATGCTTAACTGGCGCGTGTTCTAATCGTGAGAAAGAAAGCCAGTGCAGTTAAGTGACAAGCTCGAGACATTGAAGCAAATGAATGCGCTGCTGTTTCCTAGACAAATAAGGGGCGTGGCACTCTTGTTTCTGTTAGATCATTCACGGATTATCATGAAATTACAGGCAAACATGTTCTTTACTTCACTAATATGAGCAAGTCTTTCTGTCGAGCATTAGTCGTCGGGCTTTGTCATGGTAGTAGAAGTGTAGTTTTGTGAACTACTGCACAGTTCTTCTATGTACCGTAGAGTTATTGTATTTGCCGTGAAGTTATTGTATTTGCCGTGAAGTTATTGTATTTGCCGTGAAGTTATTGCATTTACCGTGAAGTTATTGCATTTACCGTGAAGTTATTGCATTTACCGTGAAGTTATTGCATTTGCCGTGAAGTTATTGCATTTGCCGTGAAGTTATTGCATTTGCCGTGAAGTTATTGCATTTGCCGTGAAGTTATTGCATTTGCCGTGAAGTTATTGCATTTGCCGTGAAGTTATTGCATTTGCCGTGAAGTTATTGCATTTGCCGTGAAGTTATTGCATTTGCCGTGAAGTTATTGCATTTGCCGTGAAGTTATTGTATTTGCCGTGAAGTTATTGTATTTGCCGTGAAGTTATTGTATTTACCGTGAAGTTATTGTATTTACCGTGAAGTTATTGTATTTACCGTGAAGTTATTGTATTAACCGTGAAGTTATTGTATTAACCGTGAAGTTATTGTATTAACCGTGAAGTTATTGTATTTACCGTAGAGTTATTGTATTTACCGTAGAGTTATTGTATTAACCGTAGAGTTATTGTATTAACCGTAGAGTTATTGTATTAACCGTAAAGTTATTGTATTTACCGTAGAGTTATTGTATTTACCGTAGAGTTATTGTATTTACCGTAGAGTTATTGTATTTATCGTAGAGTTATTGTACTTACCGTAGAGTTATTGTACTTACCGTAGAGTTATTGTACTTACCGTAGAGTTATTGTACTTACCGTAGAGTTATTGTACTTACCGTAGAGTTATTGTACTTACCGTAGAGTTATTGTACTTACCGTAGAGTTATTGTATATACCGTAGAGTTATTGTATATACCGTAGAGTTATTGTATATACCGTAGAGTTATTGTATTTACCGTGAAGTTATTGTATTTACCGTGAAGTTATTGTATATATCGTTAAGTTTTTATATTTATCGCAGAGTTATTATATTTATCGTGAATTTATTGTATTTACCCTAAAGTTATTGTATTTACCCTGAAGTTATTGTATTTACCCTGAAGTTATTGTATTTACCCTGAAGTTATTGTATTTACCCTGAAGTTATTGTATTTACCGTGAAGTTATTGTATTTACCGTGAAGTTATTGTATTTACCGTGAAGTTATTGTATTTACCGTGAAGTTATTGTATTTACCGTGAAGTTATTGTATTTACCGTGAAGTTATTGTATTTACCGTGAAGTTATTGTATTTACCGTGAAGTTATTGTATTTACCGTGAAGTTATTGTATTTACAGTGAAGTTATTGTATTTACAGTGAAGTTATTGTTTTTACCGTGAAGTTATTGTATTTACCGTGAAGTTATTGTATTTACCGTGAAGTTATTGTATTGACCGTAGAGTTATTGTATTGACCGTAGAGTTATTGTATTGACCGTAGAGTTATTGTATTGCCCGTAGAGTTATTGTATTTACCGTAGAGTTATTGTATTTACCGTAGAGTTATTGTATTTTCAATAGAGCTTTTGCACTCAACTGTAGAGTTATTGTATTTACCGTAAAGTTACTGTAATTACCGTAGAGCTATTGTAATTCCAGTAGTATTATTGCAATTACAGTAGATTTATTGTATATACCGTTAAGTTATTGTATTTACCATAGAGTTATTTTATTTACCGTAGATTTATTGCAACTGCCCCTAACGTAGCGTTATTGCATCTATCATGCATAAAGTTATCGAATCCACAGTAGGGTTATTACATCTACTGGACAGTGTTATGAACTATCGCAGAGTTAAAATACCTGCCATAAAGTGAAGAGTAAGGCAAAAGTCGCTCTACGTGTTGTCATTTTATTAATACAACTAGTTAAGTCTAAATGAATGAAAACGAATGTTGCCAACTCAACAGCTCATCTTCAGCTAAAACTCAGACCCGCTCTAAATGACTCCCAGAGAGGGTTTTTTTTTCCTCGTCGCGAACACGTAACAATTTGTTTACGTTTTTTTAGCTGCATAACTACGAATATTTTCTATTTATGATGTAGTGTTCTCCAATAATTTTAATTCACTCATATTAATTTTATTTTGTCGCGGAATTTTATTTGCTGAAGATCAACTGTTGAATTCGAAACGTTCAATTTTATTCCTTTGGACTTTACAAATTGTACTATTAAAATGACTATACGTACTACAGCAATTTTTGCCTTGCTTAGCATTTTAAGAAACAGACGCAGATGCGGATGTAATTTTAAACGACCATAAAGTTGAAGAAACTATCGTCCCTGAAGGTATAGAAACTTCCGTCCCTGAAGGTATAGAAGCTACCGTCCCTAAAGTTACAGGAACTACCGTAAAATTATAGGAACTACCTCAAAGTTATAGGAATTACCGTAAAGTTATGTGAACTATCGTAAAGTTATGCGAACTACCGTACAGTTATTATGGTATATATGGTATATACCAAGCCTTTTTCTCTTTTTAGTAGAGAGTGGCTGAGTATCATTGGCATGATACTTTACAGGGAACGTACATGATAGGGGTGCCCCAGGCCCCTAGTCAACCGTACCGTTATAGAAACAATTTTTATGAGTTATAAGAACTATAAGTTATAAGAATTACCGTAAAGTCCTAGCTCCACACTACAACAACTCGCTAAGAACAAAGGTGAGCTGTACCATCAGCGGGAAAGCAGGCGTGTCTCTCCTTGGTCTGGGAGACGGCATGCTGTAGGAGCCCTCGCTCTCGCTCTTACGGGAGCCGCGTCTGTGAAGTCGGTACGCTTTGCCCGAGAAGCTCCGCGTCAGGTTCCGGACGCCCTCGAGCTCATCCTTCATCTCGCTTTACACTAGCTTTGACTCGCACTCAGAAATCACTTGGTGGTCACGGCTAGAATGGAAGGTTTGCTGAAAGGGTTTTGTGATTACAGAATTTTCGGGTCGTTTAATAAATTCTCGTTTTCAGCTTTGAGGAGGGGGGGGAAGGGAGGGGATGAGGGTGAAGGTTAAGCCTTTTTTTGGGTGTAGGCCTTCACGCTTAATTCGTGGAGCAGAGCGAGCCAAAGTTCAATGAGAACAATAGAACAATCTGATGCCTTCAGGCGCAGACCGCGTCGTTAAAAGCATGAAAAGTTAGGCTTCGCACACGATCAAAACAAGAATTTGTGTTATTTTAGCTCATTCAAAAATGAATGCAATAACGTTTCTTTGACATAAAAACAATTTGAATGACTCCAATTAAATGAATGCAAATTAAACTTTATCATCCGATTGAAATTCACAAAAATTAGAAAGTGTTTCACTGTTTTTATATAATACCGATTACATTATTCATTCTTTAACATGAAGTGAAAAAAAAAATTGAATTGATTTAAATATATGTTTCAAAGGTGTAATAGTATCTAAAAGTTTTCACGAGACAATGATGATATATTATTGTGAAGGAAGAACACGCAACTGCCACTAAATCAGAAGAAAACACAGCGAAATTCGACACGGTGAGTGCTCACAAAAGACTGGAACTTTCCAGCACCGGCCGATGGGTTTTATACGGAGTCAACACCAACAAAAAATGCCAGACTCACCTATATTTTAAAACATTCGTAAAGTTGTAATGGTTTCCTTTTCAGTAGAGCTGCAAGAATACATTCGACGTCTTGTGGATAATTTCTTGTCTTTCGCAAGTTGAACGCTACTGTCAAAGTGTACAATTTAATGCGATTTTCATTCATATAAATCGGCATGGAGCATCAATCTGGCAACTCCGACGCAGAATAACTCAACGCTTGATATTCGATATAAGTACCAAGACAGCACGACCCTACACTATAATTGACCCTGCAAACCAGTACCGTCACTTTCAATTCAGTACAGCGAGACGGAAATAAAAATACCACATGGTCGTAAAAGAAAGAGCACAGCGCTGAAGTAAGAAAGTCACTTAGCGCGTAACCAACCCACATGATCCAGAGAATCACCCCACACACAGCGGGCACGCCGGTGCTGCACTCGGCCGCAGCCGCACTTTCTGCTCGTGATCGGAATACGGAGCGATGCAAGAGACTTCCTAAGCGAGGTTTTGATTCTCAAAGTTCCACATGAACTATTATATTTTAGTCTCCGGAGAGTGGTCAGATCAAGGCTTGTCATATACACTTCGATTACAAGTTGGTTAAAGCCTCCCTAACCAAAACAAAGGCTTCTTTAAGAGAGGAAGGAGGGAGGCATTATTTAGTGGCATTATTAAGAAAAAGGGGAATCAGAGCACAAAGCGCATGCCTACGCAATATTCTGCACGAAAGAATATTCAAAGACGTTTATGAAACGACCAGAACAATTGAAGAAGAACTTAGTTGGTGCGGAAAACAGTGAAGCAGTTAACCCGCAAAAAAATAGTCTGTAATTAAACAAGAAACCAATTGTTTTTCAACAAAGACAGGCTTATCTAACCCTCATCTAGGGACCTCACGTTTTCACCATGGGAGAGCTAATTCTCACCAATACAATAATTGTATACCACTGGCGGTACGCCATTGGGGCGAGGTTACGCCATTCATCTGAAACTATCTTCGAAATAAAGAATAAATAATAAATCGAGCCCAAGAAGATAAATTTCCCCTTCTAGTAGAAGCGTTTTTCATGACTACTTTAGGAAGTACACTCGCTTTGGCGTCTTGAGTGAAGTTGAAAGTCTTTCCATAACTGCTGTTATTGAGTCAATGCGTGATCATATTACGGGGACAGCAATAACTAACCGATCGCATTCCGGGATTAGAAAAGCGCTGCAGTGAAAGGTGAACAGAGAACAAAAGTCAGCCTTGGTACCAGGCTTAAAAATTGTGAATTAACACAAACCTATGCACTCTCAGTATTAGGCACTAAAGGACCAAGCAGATTCACTGCGACGTTCGCCTGACAATTATACAGCGAATTCAACTTTGTGATGATTTAGTTCTTGCACATTTGTTTGCAGACGAATTATTTTGATTTCGTGATTCCCGTCTTGACATCCGAACAATTTGGCGCCAAGTTAACGATGAAACTTGTGGAGAGAGCCCAAGTAATTACCGTTGAGATGAAGACATAACATAACCGGTTTAAGCCAGAGTATTCTGCGAGCTGCATTCAAGAAGCGCTCATCCCTCACAAAACTTCAAGAGGACCAGACCTGATTGCGAAGCAGGAGAAGGGAGTACCTCCTTCTTTTCAGTAAACTTTTCTCTCGAATTTTAAGGAGGATCACTTTCACAGCTTGTGAAACGCAAGAACTAAGGAATTTAATACGGCTTACGCAAACAACGAAGGTGATAAATTTTAACAAATAACTAAGGTGGTAAGGTAATAAATATATTTCATTTTCATACGTATTCAACGACAACGATTAATTTTATAAGAGTAAATTAGGATACATTTTACCGATCGTAAATACAGCACTCAGAAGGCATGGGATGCCAAATTGAATATCAAAAAATTGAACTATGAACGAAGAATTAAGCTGAATACATAATCGCCGAGTAATTTCGATAAAAAAAAAGCTTTACTTAAAAACTTAGAAATACATGGCAGACGCAATGGAAGGAATTTCAACGCAAGAAATATCCCACAGAGGCTCAGTAAAATTCAGTACAATTTGAACAACAAAATTCACACAAAATTGCAGAATTAGCACACAAAGCTGCAGCCAACATGAACATCAGCGCGTGTACATCGAAGGAGGCAGGGTTACGAATCGAAATACCCAAAAAGTTTTAAATTATAACAATTTCATCTAAAGTAGAGGCCACAAAACTAGAGATAAGGAAGTAGAGAACCAAAAACTGTGCCGGTAGGTAAGAGACTCGTGAAAAAAGAATTCTTCCGCCACGGGATGTCTCAGCCACACCGCTAAGTAACGCTGGTTGTCAAAGGTACTGTTCGCATACATCGCTTGGCATCTCTGATTCTCCACGGTATCAACAAAGCTCTTACTATTCTGTAGCTCCTTGAAGTTCTCGAGACGGTGAAGGACAACGTCTGCAGTGCATTCTAATGAGGAACGTTCAGGTACACACACAATATCGCGTTGGT
The DNA here is from genome assembly GCA_030386875.1 of Morinoia aosen. Classification (NCBI taxonomy): domain Eukaryota; kingdom Metazoa; phylum Arthropoda; class Malacostraca; order Amphipoda; family Talitridae; genus Morinoia; species Morinoia aosen. Next base: position 41,192,376 of record CM059574.1, read on the forward strand.
GTCAAGTGGAACTCGATTATTTGGAGGCTACACTCAAGAGTACTACATGCTTGAGTACAAAGCAATGTGGCAATGCGTTTAGGTTTCGTTTCAGAAAACGGGTGAACAAGAACTACACAAAAACAAAATACACTTTTTTATTAGATTTCACAATACATCGATATGAAGTGAAGGAATTACAAGCAAATGCTACTCCAAGAAACACTGCTTACAGCACTCACTCAATAAGTCAGTTAACTTTGCTGCCCCCAAAAAATATTGTGCTTCCAATGATCAATAAGCTCCCGCATGTGCAAAACGTTGGAGCACAATAGTTACACGGCAAATAGAAAAATTACTTTTTACCATATTTTTATAAATGGGATGTCAAAACTAATGAGAGATAATCTAATGCACCAATTATACAGGAAGGAAGACCAATGATGATTGGAAAAGGAATTGCCTCTCAAATTCAGATATAATGCTCTACAGAGTAAAAATTTTTTGAAAAAACAGAGGCGATAAATTTAAATAAACGACAGATGCAATATATTCCAATAAACAACAAAAGCCAAAACCTCAACTCACAAAACTACAGCAAATATCGAATGCGATAAATTTCACCAATTAACAAAGGTGGTAAATTTTAACAAAAACGAAGGGGTAAATGCTAGATAACGAAGGTGATAAATTTTTATCGATTACGATGATGATAAATTTTAATCAATAACGAAGGTGTTCTTTTTTAAGAAACATCTAAGGCGAAAAATTCAACCAAACCAAATAGGCAAAAATTTCAACAAAGATCAAAAGCAGTATACACAAAAAAGAACGAGAAGTAACCAATCGCACAGCAGCCAACAAACACGCGAGCAAGATCCGCTGAGCACGTAGAGACCGAGAGCACACATAAAGGTCGCTGGTTACCTCCTTGGAATGTGTTGGGCGAGGGCGAGTCTCCAAGGCTTCTGTGCAGTTCAGATTCTAACTTCGCTCGTATGACATTTGCTACCTCGAATGCGTCAGAGACCATGTATCTACATAAATTACCTGCGTACCAGTACACCACAAACTACACCTGTTAGGTTTTTATTTTAAAGTCGATCATTACGTTGGTTGATTTACTTTTAATAACGCATTTTTTTCATTTTTAAAAACGATTCATCAATACCTACGCCATTTTTAAGATAAATTTTTGGGCAGACTAGATATTCAAATCACACGAATTAGCTTCCCCGCTGTTGAATGTGGTAATAGAGCATACGTAAAAATCAAAATACATTTAGAAACTGGGATAAATTTGAGTAACAAAAGAAATTGAATACGTAAACAGAAAAAACATGAGCGCCTAAGGTGCCAAACTACTAGTTGTAGATAGATGTACGCCAGGATCTAAAAAAGTCAATAAATAAAAAAATAAAAAGGCGTAACTTTATTTTGATCATTACTTGGGAACTACCTGTAACTGTGTTAATTGAGTTACACTGTAGTGTGACCTACGCCATGCTCGTTGAAAAACTTGAGACTCAAGTACCAGATGACCACACACGTGCATACCTCTCAAAATAACAAAAAATAACTAAAATGACATTGTGTATGTTCTCGAGGGAAACCAACTTAATATTCAAGACTTACGCTCGAATGCATTGGTGTTATTATTCTGATCAAAGTATTAATACTTTGATATGTAATGATCACTGATGAATTCTGACATAAGCTGAGAATTATAGAGCAAGACATGTGGCAACACCATAAAGGTGTCATTACCACAGCACGCTACACCTGCTAAAGCTACGCGAGCACCTCGAGGCGGCCAAAAATGTAGACAAGAACACGACGAAAGCGTGACACCCGTCCAAGGAGTCGGTCGCTAGGTACGGCATCGTCCTTAACAGAACACTCGTACAATCGACGAGTAAAAGTTCTCCTCGCTAACATCAATATGACTATTGAAAGAATCACAAAATTTAAAAAAACATCAACCGTTAGCTTGTTAAGGACAAGTTGAATCGTTTTCGCTTAATTTGTTTATTTTGGAGTGCGGGCTAGGTAGCTCGTCCAATACGAAATGTATCAAAATAGCCAAAAACAAGATGATACGTCGATACAGAACGCCTCTCACCAGCCAACGAGTACGAAAATTAAAAGCATAATACAAAGCAATAAAAAATTACTCTGAAAATGAAACGATTCCGCCGAAAACAATTGCCATGGAGGAAAAGGGTCAATGAAATCGCACTTATATATATGTGAAAGTCATCTGTATGACAGCGTGTAAGTCTCCCTACTTCAGTTTCAAAACCTATCTCAAACACCAGAAGACATGACTCGGGGGGAAACCTGTTGCTTAGTAGAGAGAAATCTGTACAAAAGGCCGAGAAATTAGATGGGTCGTGCACAAACCTTGAAGCCGTGAGCGTGGAGGCTCCACAGAGATGCTATTATTAACGAGACAACGCACCGCAGAAGCGAGATCAGGCAAGCGCGGCTACACCTGCGCTGTCCCTCTCATTTTAAGTCTTTCTTGGCCATGAACTACCTCGAGTTCTTAATTGACCGCTTTTACTTCGAATGTCTCTTTTTGTCCCTGAAATGTTGACTGCAAGTTGCAAGTCACGTTGTGTACGATAAAGTATGAATTTAAAAAATATGAATCTATTTTTCTGGAGCACTTGCTATGCCTAATTTACAAGACAAACTAGCAAATATGAAACTAATAGAGGTAACCTTTCTGACTAAAATTAGTATTATTTTTACTTGATATATAGCACGAAACACGTTAAACTTGTGTAGATATAAATATTCATCCGCTTAATGCTTCAAAATCTTCATTACATAAATAGAATAGTAGCTTGTTGAAACTTTATTATCTCGAGAATTCTTTCTGGGAAATCATACTTACCGCGTAGAAAAAACTTATAATAATAATCCATAATTACAATTCGTTGTTATGTAACGTTCATGCTCATAAAAAAGGTCTTGTCTCTTTTGAAATAATTGAAAACACACTCAAATAACCTTCCGACATATTATGTGTGGGATGCCCTCGAATTATAACAATTAAGTTAATGAAGTACGTGATTCTTGTTACATAAAAGAACCAGCATAAGCCATAATAATTTAATTTTCTAATGTGCCTTTAATCACATTTTACCGCCCTAATATTGGGAAACTTTACAAAAGTACACGTCTACTGGAATATTTTCTCGTTCAAATTAGCTTTTTTGATCTTACGCGTGAGATTTTCTGTAACTCGTTCGTAATTACTGTACGGTTGCTCTAATTACAGGGCAAGCAGGCGTGAGGCGTCCGTCCCATGACGACAGAAATTACAACAAGGTTACAGTCCAAATACTAGGTGTTGCTACAGCTAATCTCACAGTACGTTCACGTAACGCAAGCTCTCGTATTCGTCCCAGCTTTTATAAGTTGCTTCAGGACTGCATGCTGTACTTACAGGCAGGGACTTGGAGACATGCTGTACTTGAGACAAATTGAGTGTTTTACGACTAATTACTCATATTTGACCAAATATTATGCAAAAAAATAAAGAAGTCTGGGCAGACACACAGACTAGCAACCCTGTGATCGACATTGCATCGAGAAAACTGTGAGAGAGTAGTTTATCAAAGATTTTTTCGAAGATACAATTCAATTTCTCTGTAACCTTTAAAATACACCAGTTAATATTTTATTTAACGAAACCTTATTTTTCACTTCAGTTAGACGATTTGTTATTGTAGCGTGCATCTTGTAAAAGAGGATCTCATCGCGAGCTGTAGAGTAGTTGGACTGATCCGAATGAACTTCACAATGACGAAATGCAAGTTGTTGAACATCAATATTTTGGCATTTCATTTATCTCCATAAAAAAGCTTCAAAATTACTTCAGTCTCTGACATCGAGTTTTTATCGCTTCTCATTAACAGAACATTAGGATATACATTGGTTTAAAATCTTTTTGGAATAACCTACCCAATACCAAGTCGATCAGCTTTAAATTGTTTATCATCCTGATCCAACTGTTACATCTAGCAGCATCGAAGCCTAATGATGTACAGTAAGACGAAGTAAAAATAAAGGAGCTCAGCGGCGCAGTTCAAGACATTATTTAAAACTCGCTGCAACCACTGAGGTATAGAGCGCATTTCCTGAATTTTGCCGTTCTGCTTGATGAACTCAACTGAAGGCTACTCGCAGCAAAATGGGGTTTCCGTCTAGTCTTCCCTATCGGACAAAGCTTCCTCGCCTTTCGCAGAAGTGGATCTGCTTCTTCAAATTTCGAAGTCTGATTGTGCACTCTTGGCACAACGACTGAGGTTGCTTTAAGGTCCAGAACAAGCCTATAGGGTTGTATCGGGTAAGTTTATCGTGCAAGGTATGTGAGCGGAGGCCTCGTTGCGTAGTGTTGGGAGTGATTAATAAGCAAGAAGTTGTGAACGCTCAATAAAGTAATTCGAACTCCACATTTGAAGCTTAAGCTTGAAAGCACATTTGTGAACATGACTCATTCAAAACAACAATTGCGTTGCCCTCATGACGCATAGGACACATTTTACTTACTATTAAAATGATAGTTACAAATCAGTATATCAAAATCTAAAATTAAACCAACATTGGAACAGAAAAACGAAGAAAATAACGCACTAGGAAATCAGGAATGACGCACTAACCTAAGTGATGGAGAAAATCTCAAAACTCTTCAAGCTTCAATTGGTTAGCCCTCAGCCTCATGGTCCTATTCGCAGATGAGGTCACCGGAACTAGAAAATTAATCAGTGAACCAAAAACCCCCAGTTGCGATAGTATTTTAACAATTTTTTTACGCTGTTTCTGTAAGCCCTTACGTAATTTGACAAAATATGAAACGCATTAAGAAAAGTGTGTAATCGATTGTTCTAATCCCAAGGTTTAGTATTAACTTTACAAACACCTACATGAAGCTGAAACGAGCGCCGGCCAGTTGCACAATGCGGCATGGAGCGCGGAAAAAACTTTAACGCATTAAAACTAGGTGGAGCAAAGCCCCAGCTTTTGCTACAAAAGGATCCTTGCCCTATTATAATATAACCATCGCAAAATAGGCGTGCTCTTCAGCGAAAGACAAAGGTAGACAGCATTAATCAATCATAGAAAAGGACTTTCCTCAACAGAAGTATGGTGTATCAGTCGAGTTCAAGAGCAGTTTGCCTCATTATTATCATTTAACCGGCGTAATATAGGCGTGATCTTTAGCGACAAAAAAAGTCTTCTGAGAGCATAAATCATAGAAAAAGACTTCCCTCTCCAGAAGTAGGCTGTATTTAGTAGAGTTGCAGAGCAGTGAGCTCAGCTCGGGCCCGCAAGGCCGGCAGCAACCAACAACACATCGGACACGCGCTGCAGCGTAGCGTGAAGGCTACGGCACCCTCCTCTGCTGACCGTGAATTGGAGATGCAGGCTACACGCACCCGAACAGCCGCGTCGATGATGCGGCGCGTGTGAGATACCTTCTCATCGCACGCCGTGTTGCTTCTAACTTGGTAAACAGCAGCGTCAATGTTGCGTGCTGCGTCACGCCACGTCTTCGTATCATTATCGTCTTACGTTGCCACAAAACTCTACATTCTGTCTTGCATATACCTTACGACAAACATCTATGAGGCCATCAGTTATTTGAGGATGTAAAGGGCCACCAATTATTTGTGGACTAGAAGATATGATACATTAGTAGATTAAGAAGATATGATAAATGTACCTTCAGGGCAGGCCATCAGTTATTTACATTTTTAAAGACGGAAACTTTCGCACCCGCTGCGACAATTTGAAGCAAAATACGCAGACGATGCAGGCAAAAGCTGGAGCAAGCGTCTGAAGCTTGTGTCAGGGGCGAGGTAAGGAAAAGTTTTCACACCACTAGACCCAGGACAGATGAGAAGCTACTACAAGTTGGTCAAATGTGAAGGGTTAGAACTCAACCTGTTCTCGCACTACACTCACACGCCCCCAGAGGCAAGGCCGGCGCCTGGCATTCTAAAATATCCAAGCGAACGTGAAGAAACTAACTGCAATGGTAATACGCAGTTTGAATTTGGAGTGACAAACTGAAAATGTGAACTGCTTGAACCTAAGTATATATGCTGAAAATGAAAGTCATAAAAAACGAGTCTATGGAAATTACCGTAGTCTGAAATCCAAGTTAAGATGAGGTTATAATTTGTCAAGAGAGGAAAGAGAGAAGTACCATTTATATTCGAATCAAGGAGATGAAGAATCGTTGTGCAAGGTGTGCACCCACACCCTGCGCTTATCTGGTGATATCTGGCACTCACACCAGATTAAAGAACAAAATCATAGTTGCAGAAGAAAATAATTGGCGCTGAAAAAAGAACTGCAGTGAACCAAAAAATATGGTCCGTAACAAAATAAAAAACTTTCTTTGTTCTAACAAAAGTAAAACCAGAATAACCTTCAGCTCGGGATATCGTAATTTCTTCTGAGAGAGCTCATTCCATAAGTTGCTTCCTCCCGAGAAGGGAAACGCACAGAAGAGGAACATGAATACGTTATATTAAATTGATTGTGTTGATCAATCTCAGTCTACTTGAACAAGTAAATTCAACAAAAGTTATGTTTCAAATTGGCTATCATCATGAGAGAGGTCACGTTCACTACGACTAACAAAAGTTACCTTTTATACCTAAATATAAGAAAAGGGACCAACGCTGAAAAAAAGTCGAGCCAGTAGAATATAGTGACAGATATTAATGAAAAAAAGTAAAATGGAAAGGAAGCTCTGACTTGGGAACGGAAAAATAAAAAAAACAAATAAGAAAGAGTTAAATCAGAAAAAGAGGACCGCATAAGAAAAAATAAGTGAAAAATCCACTTTCCTATCAAAAAAAGATTGCATGAAAAACAAACTTGCCTAAAGAAGAGTAAATTTGAAATACAGACCCGCCTAAGGAAAGGAACTGAAAGTGAAAACTTGGTTCTACGAAAAGGTAAAATAAGACATTTCCGGCTGAAAAAAATCCAAAATGAAAAACATGAGTTCCGACAATGAAGTTGCAAACTAGACAACCTAGCTTGCATAACCTAACAAGAGAGGTAACTCCATAACACAGGTGTCACACAGCCAGAGCTGCTACCACAGATGCGAGCAGCTCATGTTATCTGCGGCCTACAGCAGATCGACAGCAATGGTATCTGCAACCGATAATTTTAGTAAATCTATTTCATTCAGAACTTACTTGTGCTCTGTTTTTTAGAGGAAACTGCTTATTCCTCCTGAGGAGAAATAATGTTTTGAGAGCAAGATTAGCTGAGGACCAACCGACTTCAGTGCATGTGCTCCACGAGCATCTCGTAGGGATAAGTAAGCTGCTAGCAGCGACTATTACCTACTTTCAATTCCTGCCATCAAGTGTTTTGTAAATCGTTCAGCACTTATAAAAACACTATCCAGTTAACGTCAAACAAGCATTGGAACGTGCTATGCCAATCTCTTAATACCAATATAGCAATAAAAAAAAATACACGTATATCCAAACCCTCGTAATCCATGTTCCTGTGAACATTACTTCAACAATTGGGTTCATGCAGTACCAGGCATATCTCCGCTGAATAAATTTTTAATATTTCACAAAGCCTGTACTTCACAGTAGATTCAACTAACTCCAAATAACATCTATACATGAGCGAGAATCATAGGTGACGTCAAATCATAATCACAAAACAAAATTCTTTGCATGGACACTGGACGCGGAAGGCAAAATAATAACAGTCTGCACACCAGAAAATGAACGGTTCGGGCTGACACAGACGACAGTCGCACGCAAAGGACGAACGCTGGCTAATGCAATTGTGCCCTCCACAAAAGGTGACCTTCGACTCCGCTGTACATCGGCACTCAGAGCAAAGTCAATTGCAAGGCAGCATTCGATCGGCAAACAGGAAAACGAAGTTTATTCACAACTCACTGAAGAATCACTATAAAAATCACAGTCATTAGCTGAATTAGCAAAACGAGTCATTTTCTATCTTGGTCATCGTGAATCCTGGCTTTCATGACCACAGCTAATTTGATAGAGCATCGGTAATGCTCCCGGTATGAAAGGCGGAGAACCGGCACGCTTGGCACCAACTACCTCAACACGACCATCACGCGAAGCACGGCGGCCGGAAGGTGGAGCGCGCGTGCACACGGAGCGAGATCAGCGCGGCCTTTGTTCCGGCGCCGCGCGATAAGCCGAGCACACCTCGCCGACCTCGCTGGGAGGAAGCGCTTCGTGGCCGCGCGCAGGACAGCGCAAGGAAATGACACCGCGGACTGGCGGAACGCAGGACAGCGCAAGGAAATGACACCACGGAGTGGAGGAACGCAGGACAGCGCAAGGAAATGACAACACGGAGTGGAGGAACGCAGGACAGCGCAAGGAAATGACAACACGGAGTGGAGGAACGCAGGACAGCGCAAGGAAATGACAACACGGAGTGGAGGAACGCAGGACAGCGCAAGGAAATGACAACACGGAGTGGAGGAACGCAGGACAGCGCAAGGAAATGACACCACGGAGTGGAGGAACGCAGGACAGCGCAAGGAAATGACAACACGGAGTGGAGGAACGCAGGACAGCGCAAGGAAATGACACCGCGGAGTGGAGGAACGCAGGACAGCGCAAGGAAATGACACCGCGGAGTGGAGGAACGCAGGACAGCGCAAGGAAATGACACCGCGGAGTGGAGGAACGCAGGACAGCGCAAGGAAATGACAACACGGAGTGGAGGAACGCAGGACAGCGCAAGGAAATGACAACACGGAGTGGAGGAACGCAGGACAGCGCAAGGAAATGACAACACGGAGTGGAGGAACGCAGGACAGCGCAAGGAAATGACAACACGGAGTGGAGGAACGCAGGACAGCGCAAGGAAATGACAACACGGAGTGGAGGAACGCAGGACAGCGCAAGGAAATGACAACACGGAGTGGAGGAACGCAGGACAGCGCAAGGAAATGACAACACGGAGTGGAGGAACGCAGGACAGCGCAAGGAAATGACAACACGGAGTGGCGGAACGCGTGACACCACAAGGAAATGAGTGAATGTGTGGCAGAACGCAAGACAACGTGAGGCAAAACGCAGAACACGAGGATTTGGCTAGTTCTATGGCAAAGACCAGAGTTGCATTAACCAGTTTGTCACACCCTGCCGTAACAGGTGGCTTGCAAAGATTGATCGTTATTATAAAGGAATGTAATTCCCTAGCCACAACAAAAGCAATCTCAGGAGGGATAAAAGAGCATTTACCGTGGACTGTAAAAAATGGAGAATCTATGCACAGATTTATCGCTTAAAGCTTATTATGTAGTCGAAATCATACAAAAATTACAGCTTTAAATTGCAGACCTGTGTTGAAACCCGTGAATTTGAGATAAGACAAAATTTTTAAATCTAAATCTCGGTTTCAAAATGAGATTAATTCTAACAAACGTAAACCCGAAGCGTTCAAACTTTTGTGATGCTCATTTCCCAAGCTCATTGGCTTACAGAATTTTTCAAACCATCAGTTACCGGTGCCTTGCGTCAATAAACAATGCGCCCGCCTTGTTTTAACATTTAAACAAATGTGAGCCTAGCTAACCCTCAGCTGGGACCTCGCAACTACCTGAAGGGAGTTTCATTTTCATTCAGAGATCGAAAAATATGTGCTAAAATCATGTAATATAAAAACTAATGTAAAAAATATGAAAATTTTTTTCCTCAAATTGACTTTAAAACCGCAAACATTTACTTAACGCTCAAAATAAACTCAAAATTCGGGAAACGATATATCCCTAATTTTTCGAGAGTGATGCATATATTTCATTTTCGGACTTGAATCACTCTCTCCAAAAGAGATTTGGAGTAATGTGTTGGGTTCCATATATTGATTTATTTCTTCAAATTCCCAGCGATAGCTTGGGCGACTAAGCCTTGCAATCCTCGCCTTGATATGTTTAAAGCCTTCTAATTAACTGGATCGGTACATAAGCCTCTTTCGGTATGTACCGACTTATCAATTGCGGAAATTGAAAAATCAAATGGAATTTGAATTAGATGAAATATATTTATCGTAGGAATAATTAACTCTTCTGGAAGTCAATTGAAGACAAATTTCCAAATCAACCAACAATAACCATAGCAGCACAGGCAGAACCACTCAGAACCAAAAAAAAAATTCGGCTCGAGGAAATTAGTTAATAACCTCTTTCGTTAAAGAATTATAATAGCACCACATTATTTAACCGAAAACTGTCCACTCGAATCGCACCTTCCCATACCTCCATACTCATCAGTGCTTAGAGAGCTTCAATGGCAGCATCAGATTATATAAGCGTTCACTAGCACCTTCCAATTTGCGTAAGCGTATTTTAAGCGCATATTGAGTTCCATAAAAATTTATTTCTACCTCAAGAATTGGGCATATGTTTGAGGCTTTTTGATCTGGGAGGTATGACGAAGGAGGTCGATCGTGGAGGTTTGAACAAGGAGGTTTGGCAGTCGTGAAACGCCTCTCCGAATTATGAATCTGATTGCAGTATCTTAGTTCGATTATAAATTACCTTGGGTAATATAGAAACGCTCCAGTTCAACGACATCTGTTTTCATTTCAATGGATCACTCATCCATTGGCAACAAAACGGAAACCCTGCAAGTAATGTAGTTCAAATCTTCACGAAATTTAGGTTAGAAAGCGAAAGAGCGACCGAATGCAAGGAACGTGTAGATTCTGAACTTTTACTACCTTTGAAAATTGCGGACAGGTGGGCGTCGCCACAATGTGTAGGCTGCAAAACCGTATAAAATTTGAAAAAAATTGTGCATTAGTGACATTGCTTATCACCTGTAACCACAGGAACTACATTTTGGATCTATCGGCCAGTAGTATTAATCCCTCTGCCATAAACTTCTTAACGTACTATAATCTCATAATTAACAATGCGTTATACTACTGTACGTTTGACACAGGACCAAAAAGTCACTCATGAAACTTGGTTCAGTGAGCGATGCTACAAACTTTCAGAGGACACACCTTGCAAGTAAGAATACATTTACATCGCAAGGCTAATTTGGTCTAAAAACCACTACCATCGTCACAAAATTAACGTATACGCGTGAGTTAGCATATCAATATTCAATTCATCCTGGATGGAAAACACGTGTTCAGGGCTGAACGGATGGCTAGACCGTGTCCAGAATTAATTATTATACTCAACACTTCATGTAACGTCAGAGCTAGCGCACCATCACGCCGTTCCACAGCTTTTCCTCGAAATTTTAATAGCTTTTTAATTTACTCATGATGTCCAGCTGACGCAAGTGCGGCATGTGTTTAATGGCGCATTCGATCAGATTGTTGGGGTATTTGGTAACCATTACTCTCGGTACTGATGTACTGTAATAATTATCGGTACTGTATCATTCTAGTTACTTCTGGTGCTGTATGAATGTATTTACGTCTGTTACTGTACAACCATAATTACTCCCGGTGCTGAATGACTATAATTGCTGCCGGAACTAAGTAAATTCGACTTTTCCAGGTCATATTTAACTACCATTACTGCAGGTATTATGTAACCACAATTTCTGCATGTATTATGCAACTACAATTACTCCCCGTATAATATAACTATAATTACCCCTGGTGCAGTATTTCAGTTCAATATATTTATAGTATACTTTGAACGTGCGTCAAGCGCTAACAGTGACATGCAAACGTTGGGTGAGAGTTACTCGAATGAACAAGAAAGAAGGACAACGAAAAATGTCGATCAAACCTTCACTAAAGCGTTAACATTCTCAATGACCCTCACTAAAACACAGCATAAACCTGGATAACGACTAGGAAATTATTTCCACACAACGAATTTTAACTAGAAACCTCTGCGTACGTCTTATTAATTGATGATCGTCCCATGTTAATATAATTTTACTATTGCATCGGTGCGGGATAAATTGCCGTACCACTTGCAACTCTGCACTGAAAAAATAGAGGAATGTATTGGGAAAATAATTCATCATAATTCATTGGAAAATAAGTTCCCTCAGCTCTCCATTGCGTATGTTAGAATATACATATCATAAATATACAATGAACACCATACTTCCAATTCAGAACTTTGTAAAGAAGCCATAAATACATTTAAATGCCTAATTTGATCATCAAATCTACTAATTAAACTTCAGAGTAGCTGCTCAGAACAGCAAGCTATTTTTTATGGAAGAAATAAACCTACGTCCAAAGAGGTTACATCACCAGTGATTGAAGCACACTTCCATCACCACATACCACAAATTCAAATGTGTACTCTAAACAGGTGAAATCTTGCATTCCAAAAATTTATTTAGACGTGCAATAGAGATAGAGGAGGGAAAACATTGAGGTCACCAACGTTACCTGCATCTTGGAAAGCTGATAGAGACAGATAGCACTGGAAGAGTGTTGGTAATTGTCATCTTCTTTTGATGTCGTTGGCAAATCATGTTTTCGCAAGCCCAATGCTTCTTGTAACTTCCTGTACTGATGACTGCACATGCCTCTTGAAGAGCGCTTGTTGTTAGTCGGAGGCATTTCGGAGGCTGAACCAAGTTCAGAGTCAGAGTGAGAATAAACGGAGGATGAATCGGCCGGAGAATTTAAATCATGGAATACCTCGTCATTACCATCACCACTAGATGCTGTTCTCAGAGAGTTATTTTGGCCCAAGCTGGCAAGATCCGACACATTCCCAAAGGAGACTCGTCGTTCGCTAGATCCAGACAGAGGACTGATTTTGAGACACGAGCGTTTTGATTGGGCTGAGGAACACGATGAACGTCGAGATGAGAGTTGCGTTGAGCGCTGAGATGATCGGTGAGACGAGCGTCTTAATTTAGGAATGTCAGCTAAAGTAGCTCGCCTTAAGGACGCCCTCAAATTCAGTTCACTCGAGTCAAGATTGCCAAAGACTTGCGAAACGTTCCCGCAGCTTTCGTTTTCAATGCTATCCAATTTTTCACACGGGGAATCAACATCAGTATCAGCGCAAGGAGGCTGTTCTTCATCAACAGAAACTGGAGACACAATAATTGTCGGAGTTTCTCTTGAGGTCGAAACAACAGGGGAGGGACGAAATGAGGTACCACCTTTCGAAAGTACCGTAGTAACAGGGGTAACAGTCACACTGAAACTAGGCGTAGCGGTAGAACTGGGCGATGTTGCTTGAGTACTCGTCGCGTTCGAACTAGGAAGGATCGTAGGAGCAATAGTATCCCCAGCACCAGTTTTTGTGGTCGCTTCAGACGGCACACTCGACGCTTCATGACGGCGCGTTACTTTGCTATTCATGTTCTTAATGTCATCGGTTAACGGTGAGGTGTGCGAAGAAGTAACTTCATTTTTGGCGTTTGATTGTTTCCAATAGGATTCGCTGAAGAGGTTGTTGTTAGGCTGCCCCGTGGGAGAGGAGGTGCCGCAGTAGCTGACGGGCTCTACGCAGTTTTCGTCTTGACGCCGCCGGAAGAGCGAAGGATCGCTTTCAACTTTGGTTTCTGAGGTAAAGCTGCCGGTGCTGTATTTCCTCCGGCCATACACAGGTAAACTGAACTTCGGTTTTGGCATTTTGACACAGTTACATAAATTATTTATTTCTTTAATCATAAGAAACGCTACGAAGAAAAAGACACGTTAACATAAGAGGATAAATACTCGAACTTTCCCTACATTCCACACAAAAATTGAGCTTGAATTCAACACAATCGAGGAAAATCACTCGTTTTCAAAAATTCACGCCTATAGACGATTTTCAAGGGTAATTTAAAAAACGTGTATAAACGTTCACCAACGCATCTTCAATAGCAATTTTCCCAACACACTCAAAGCAGCGTAAACTCGAGGAAAACTCGATGGAGAGTGACTGTCCGAGAGCAGGGTGAGAACTGACAGGTCAGAGCCCCGGCAATCGAGTGAGTGACCAGATGCAGAATGCGAGTCGCAGAGCACACTTCACTGGAGGTGGTGCAGGACAAACAGCCCGTAATGAAGGGCAACTCAACAAAGCGCAGCTGGTAAACATACCGAACCTCACAAACAGGCTTAGCAGAGTGACATACTGCTTGCTACGGCATGAACGATACGTGATGACCCATATACGCTTGTATTTTATACCTCCTTGCGATGTGTCTTATAAGCCAACAAATATCTCTGAAAAAAGGTCACGTGTCAATCTCAGGGGAACTCCAAAAGATGAACTCGTAAATTTGACCACATTAAAATCTTCTCCCAGCAAATCGAACTAAGTAGTAGTGATAGGCAAAAGAAAATTAGAATTTCTACGTTAATCATTGTAAAAAAAGGAGTTCAAAATTGAACCAATTTAACTAATATGATTGTGAGCGACAAGAAAAAAGCAAAAAACTGTCAGGTTGTGTGGACACGCGTCGTGAAGAGAACATTCATCTCGTGTTGTCACTAAAGCTGGGTCGCCTTTGTCATTTATCAACACAAATTTATTGTAAAAAACATTTTCAAACAATCCAATGAGGGATCCTCTGTGAGATATCGTGCAACGATGAACAATTCGGAACCAAGAACAGCCGTGATGGGTTGGAAATTTTTACTCGAACCACTTAAGAATTGTGGGAATTCAATTTTACAAATTTTCTAACGACCTCAAATACATAAAACTACACTGCACCAACAATCACAAAAACCCTTGTCAATGGATACTTCACTAAAACGTGCATGTTCCGTTCCAAATCACGGTTAACAATTCTCCCCTCCCCTAACTTCGCATACACAATTTCCTCACAGATCTAAGTTCTATTATTGAGCTCGGCGTTGTGCTATGCTCAAATTACGCCATCATTATCACTTCAAAGCCACGCAGTCCATGTCAAATGATCCCACGCGGCAAAACGTGCGGCATTATGTCATCAATGACGCAGAAGAATTTGTTTACATCACTTTTATCGCTCCTAATCCTGTAGCCAACGTAGAAAAATTGCCGTACTTTCACGCAGATGCACGGGAGACGATATTTAAACCATGCATGCTCCGACGTTAACCCGTTCAATATAACTAAACCTCAATTGTACTACGCGTAGCTCGTCACCGGCGTTACACATGTTCGGAATTATATTAAGTATATTTTTCACGCTTAAGCTCAAAAGTTACAGATAATACAATAGCGCACTCTACTTAAGCTTATTCTAATTCTTAGCTACATAAACCGTGGTATCGTGGTATGATATCAACTTTTCGCAGTTCATTCTTTTTAGTGAACAAAGCCTGTTCGAAGGGCAAGATTGAATACTTGCATTTTTACCAATAAATATAAGTTGATATCGTAACCCGCCTTTCACCTCAGGGAGAGTCGATGCTTTGTTTTGGAATTTGTTTAAGATTTTGTTTTCCAATTTTTCACATTTTCAAAGCTCACTCGACAAATGGCGGGAATCGAAACACAACAATGAAAAAAGCGGCGGGGATCGAAACACAACAATGAAAAAAGCGGCGGGGATCGAAACGAAACAAAAAAAAAAAACGGCAGGGATCGAAACACTGAACAAAAAAGCGCACGCACGAAGGTTAGCAATCTTACATGTGGGGACGGGCGAGGAAGTAATACGTGCTCGAACGCTCGAATGAATAAATAATGGTTGGAGCACGAGATTGTAATCAAAAGGTAGGCAGATCGAACCGAACACAACAGGCACACGAAGGAGAGCAGGTGTGCGGCAGCGGGTCACGACACAAGACCGAATCCGGATTTAATTTCAAGAAATGTAAAATAACAATTTATTTCATTCAGTTCTAAAAAATGTGAAAATGTGTAGAAGTCGGGACGAAATGCTGAAACGTCGAAATATTTTTCGTTTTGTCTTCTAAAGCTTCAAATGCGAAATAAAACATGGAAAAAGATAGAATTTCATTACCTGAAGTTATTTATATTCGTGGAAATGAAACGAAATCAGTTCGGAGCAACAGGCTCCGCAAGCCAAAGATGCTCAGTGTCGCTTGTGACTTCGTTCCGGGAATCATTCCTTGTGTCACAATTCTGAAAGAATAAATTCCTCCACATCGCGAGTATTGAAATTTTACATTCCAAGTAATGAAAACTGTAATTCGGTGACTGAGTAGTACAATGTACTGAAGCACAAATCTTCGGTAGCAGCCGGAAACATAAATAGACGAAACTTATGAAACGGAAGTAGCATGACTGAGATCACAGTGACCACACGAAATGGCACTAGAATTTCATTGTAAATCATCCATTAGAGAACAGAACACAACCTACAACGCTGTTCACCTACACTGGAACCTCGACTTTTTTCTTTTTCAAAAGTAAAATTTCAACTCACCCACTTGAAAGCACAAAACAAACGTTTTGATAGGGATTGCTCAACATTCATAGCGTCACAAAAGGGAACAAGCCACGTTCCGCACTCACAGCCTCAAAACGGGGAACAAACGTACTTGCAGCTGACCATGTATGCATCCGCACACATTGACCGACCTTCGAAAACTGGAGTACGATCTGCACACTTGTTGTTGCTGAACAGGTGTGCAGGTCGCCAAATTGTCAGGAACTTCAAATTAGCAGGAGATAACCCAATCCGAATTCTGTGAGGCTGCAACAAAATCCAACTAAGCCCTACAGGCTCGTTACCATAATATACAGCCCTAATAATATCTTGAATATCGTAATTAAAAGTTTCTGCGATAAGTGTTTGTAGAAACGTGCATAAAACTTGACAAACTCAACAGGAGGGAAACGGCACCCTAATTAACAACTGCACCTAGTGCGAGAAAATATTAAAATTGTCAACAGAGATGAGAAATGCGGATAGAACTGGAAATAACAGCCCCCTGTCGTCCAGTTTACCGAAGAAATTCAGTCAGAATTCTAATCACACGACGAAAGCTTATAAAACGAGAATTTGAATAATACCTCTCTCCCACAAGCCGTGTTTTTATTCTTGCTTAGAGCATTTCATAACTCTAATAAACAGGAAATACAGCGGTTCAGTACTCCTAATGGAAGAACAAATCGCTGGACGAAAGCGAACTGTAAAAACTATTATTCCTCTTTGTAAACAGCTACGTTTGTAGTAAAAAAACAATGTATGCGTACCTCACACTCACGCTCGTTAACTGCAACAACCAATTTTAGCTTCATTTTCGTGAAACGAATCACACAGAATAACAATTTATACTTTTACATTTTCTTCCGTATCTGTAGTCGCAATAGATTAGATATTAGTTTGAGCCTCCCAAGCCGCAAAAAAGGCATTCCAAAGAAAGTACGGCATCATTTAGTATAGAGATAAGGGAACGCGGAATCTGTGCACATGGTGGATAGAAACAGTAAGTTGAGAAAGAAATTTGTGAAACAAGATAAAAGTCGAAGAAAGTAATAGTATGTGACGAAAAACAGGACTGCAGTAAACCGAAAAAAGATAATCCGTAACAAACAAAAATCTTTTCAATATAATAGGAGAGAGACCTACCTTACCCTTAGCTTTGGACCCCACATATTCCTCCTGAGAACTCTAATTTCTATTGATGCAATAGTTGTACCCCCCCTGAGGGGCCGTAGTCGCAAAAAAAACGCGAAAGAATCGACCCATTCCAGTCTATTTAGCCATTTCATCAAGACTTGCACAATGTTGATGAATTGAAACTCTTCGCGATGACGTATGGTTGATCATAATTAAAGTAGTGAGTGCACTACCGTACTTGTGATGCGCAAACGAAATACAAGTGAAGCTTTACAACACAATTTAGGATCAGAACAAAGCATTGAGGGTTGTTGAAGTACGATTTGAATAACAGGTGTAATTCTTGCAATAAATTAACTTAGGGAGTCCAGCTACAAAAACGAAGCTTTTACTTCATGTTTTTCTTGATATTGACGTTCAAGTTTCTCTGTGATGCAACCGAACATAACATATGCGTTTTTTGCAACATTAGTTGGTTCTATACGAGACAGCTTCTTGCAAAGATTCACACAATAGCAAAATAATAAAAAAAAAAGCTCGCAGGACAGTCTTGCAATTCAACCGGCTTTCTATTACATCTAAATGATGAAATACCCACTGTATTTCATTCAGTATAACCGAACAAGCTATCGAAATCAATATTGATAAATTAAAACCGATTGTTATAACAATACCTTATGGAATGCATATACGTAATGCGCGAGAGTGAACAGACTATCTCTTGAATCTCGTCACAAAACGATATGAGAAAACTAATACATCTCCCATGCTTCTACACGGTGCATTTTGCTTGTATAAAAAGGTAGTAAATTACTCGAAAATCATTTTCACGTTGGTGATGAGGCTAGAGACGCTCAAAAAGCAGACGTGATCCTGCCACAGAGACTGGAAGTCTCAAAATCATTCCGACGTTGGTGACGAGAGTGCAGAGATACTCGAATAACAGACGTAATCGTACCACAGAGACTGGAAATTTCAAAATCATTTCGACGTTCGTGAGGAGGCTACAGAGATAGACAAATAACAGACGTGACCGTGACACAGAGACTGGAAGTCTCAAAATCATTTCGACGTTCGTGATGAGGCTATAGATATATACAATTAACAGACGTGATCACAGAAACTGGATGTAGCCTCACAGCGCTTGCACACGGCAGAAGAGATGTCTGAGCTCGTTAAAGTCAGAGCCACGCTCCCTGGTGACATGTTGTGAGTCAAACTGTGTCAGCACAATGCAATATTCGGGACAAGAAAATGGAAAACATTGCTCACGGCGATTACCCAAACCAGCAAACACTTCAACCGTTTAATGTGTCCCTATGAAGTACAAATTACGAAAAAAGCGTAGATTTGAAAATTAACCTCCTTCCTGTTCTTATCATTTTGAGTCGACGTCTTAAGAAGAATATTCACGCAGTGATGATAACACTATAAAATCCACTCAAGAGTTTCGACCATTTGTATCGGTATCAACCATATAAAAATACTTGACATTGATGGATCGACACATCGCTAAAAATCAATTGCTAGATAGCATAGTTGCGATCTCTGCATTATCAAAAGTGGGGGGCTAGAGACACAAGTGAGCTACAGAAACAATCACAAATCACCTCACATGAGCTTACTAGGGAGGAATTTTAGAGTTCATACGAGTATCTCGGTCCGAGGGAAAGTTTATTACTACACGAGATGCACCGTGGTAAGCCTACACACGCAAAAGCAAAAGCGTGAAGAAAATACACAAAACTCAACTTCAGCCACACGGTTACACAGGCACAATGTCCTTGCGTAGCTCAGAAACCAAGGTGGTCGGTCACAAGAGAGCTCAACTTTCGGATGTTTTCAGTGCGGATGTTTCAGAATACATTGATCTATTTTATACAATATCCAGCATGTTGCAAAGTTGATAATCTCCGGGAGTAGAGAGAGTAGACCTCTAAAAACGGCAGAGATGTGACGATAAATCTTTTCAAGATAGTTCAAATTTTGAATGCTTTTAGTGAGGACGTTCCAGAATACAGTGGTTTGTTTTACGCAACGTTGAGCATGCTACAAAAGTCAACAATCCTTTGGAGTAGAGAGTAGACCTCTGAGAATGGCACGTTGCGACGACAAGTCCTTGCATTGAACTGACGCTTTTCATCCAGAAGGCGTCGCGTCGCATGAAACGAAGACAAAAGACGAAGTTTACTCTTGCCTC
The DNA here is from genome assembly GCA_030386875.1 of Morinoia aosen. Taxonomy (NCBI): domain Eukaryota; kingdom Metazoa; phylum Arthropoda; class Malacostraca; order Amphipoda; family Talitridae; genus Morinoia; species Morinoia aosen. The sequence goes on from CM059574.1 coordinate 41,212,059, forward strand.
ACCTCCACGCTAGCGACGAGCTCTTGCTTAACACAAGTTTCGAGCTCCCGGGGAAAACATTAAAAAAGTTGCTGGCTGGAGAAAAGTTTTCCATTGAGCGCCTTCATAGTCAAGGCCAGGGAACTTTTTACTTTTCAAGTAAACTAAAAATGTTACAGATCGACACTGCCAGGTAAAAACTCAGTCACAAAATGAGGACGAATGAAACTTGTCCATGTTCATTGGATGTTATAAATGCCTCAAGCCCTGACGTGTCTAAGATCACGTTCGTCTAACAAACATCATCGGTCTTTCTTCAACAAGTGCACACTTCCATACGCAACTGAAAGCACTTCAGTAAACAAAAGTTTACGTTCCGTTTACTGAACATCACACAATAACTTGGGCATACGTCTCGGATTATCGAACATGTAATACGGATTTTCATTACAAACTTAACTCGGAATTTGAACATGAGACCAAAGGAAAATAAGTGAATAGCTATCATAAAAAAGGAATATTTTGAGTGACCAATCATCAGCCAAGTAGTAAAGTCAATTTACCTAAAATTTTGAAAATTTCAAGTTTAACAGAAACAACAATAAAGAAGCCTAGGCACAATTTTGTACAATTATAGCATTTTTAGCTTCACGTTATAGCGCATTAAAAGCCTACTTTTTTCGATAGGATTTTTAGGGCTTTTTTAGTAGATTTATAGGAGTTAAACAACTTATTCGTATTTTAGTTCACATAACGTTATATTGTTTCAGAAAAAAATATCTGAAAAACCTATTCACCCGTTTTCGGGCAACACGATAAAAATTCAAAATGCAATTTTTTTTACCTTTTTGCCTAATCGTTGTCTACTAGTCCATTCTGTTCAAATTCCTTTTTTTAGTCATGCTCAGAAAAACTATGCTTAAATTTAGTGGAAAAGCTGCCGCAATAGTTTACAAGTCTCAAACCACAATTTACCTTCATAAATAAAAACGATATTGGTTATTTCATCAACTTCAAGCATGAACTGCCTGTCGTCGCTCGGTCCTTTCTGGTCTATCAATGCTGTTGCACACGACGTGCATCGGAGTATGTCGCTATGACTCAACGTGCTCTGCGGAACTACAGAGTGGCAGAGCACATTGGGGTCAATTGACCTGGTCCATTCTATTCAGCGGTTAGGGATCATGATGAATTGGTGAGACCTAGTTAGTCGTTAGCTATACTTAGGCAGCACCAAACATTTGCAACTTCTAAATTTCAGAATCGTTGTTGATCTTAAAAACGCAACAGTTTCTCAACATTCGGTAGAGTACAGTTCCATTAAATATTATCGCATTATAGCTTTAAATTTTTCTGCTCTTTGGAAACTTTAATTTATTTATAAAAAAATTATTCTACATGTATTTGAACTTTGCTGATGTGCGGTACACGCCATGTGCCTTATCTTGAATTTTTACTCGATAATCCTTGCACTTTTATTCGCATCATCAAGGAATATTTCGCATAACATGTCGACTTGATTGAAAATATTGAAAAACCTAGAACCCACGCAGTAGGCAGAATGCGAGTTACGTGATAAACAGTGGAAAAAAGCCCGTTCTCTGTAGTCTAATTCTTGAGTTCGCATTGACAGATCAGTTGGGTTAATTCATACAATTACTGATCGAGCAGTGATTACGAATGGTTTGTTCTTTGTCAAATTTGCATATCTGGCACAACGTGAAAGAAAGCGTATTCGCACGTCAATGTGCAGTCAAACGTGCAGAACATGAAGAATTCGACATCACAATGCTAAATTCCAAGATTGATTAGTCTAGGTTACTTAAGCATAAGCAGAACAAATAAAATAAACAACTTTTTTGGCGACCAAAGAAATACCACTCCATATTTTGAATCATTACTATATTCGTTAGTTCAAGACTTCCCTCTCGCAGCCACGGCAATCTCAAGAAAGAGATGTTAAGGAATTTTTCAGCGCAGACTGTAGAAAGCGGATAATTTATGTACAAGTAGTGTTCCCACGCAGGATACTCCGCGCATAAAAACAGCAAGTTAGGGAGGAACAGGGAGGGAAGACAAAAGCATCAAAGATCGCATGAACACCAAAAGAAGCTAAGTGGGCGTGACTGACAGATGTACGACTGTCTATCTAGAGTGTCCCATGAATAAGGTTAGATTAGATTATAAGTTAGTTAAAGCCTCCCTAACCGCTGCAAAAATAGAGCGTATCGAAGAGAGGAAGGAGGAAGGCACCATTTAGTATGGAGATAAGAAATTGAGGAATCTATGCAGAAAGGGCATAGAAACAGTAAAATGGGAAAGAAGTTCATGAAATAAGATAAAAGTTGAAGAAGAAAGTCAGAGGTGCTGAAAAACAGGACAGTAGTGAACCGAAAAAAGGTGGTCCTTAACATAACAAAAAACATTTTATTTCAACAAAAAGAAGGCCTACCTAACTCTCAGCTCGGGCCCTCACATTTTTCCCCTGGGAGCGCTAATTCCCATAGATACTATAGTTGTATCCCCCTGAGGGGTCCCATGAATAAGGAAACCCGAAATAAAAAAATTATATAAATCTAAAACTATTTACTGCTTTTTTATTGTGTTTTGACCACTTTCTTCGTTGAATACTTTTCCACAAATGCTATACGTTTTGATGAAATATTTTCACGTATGTTAACATGTTAATACTCAACTGAAGACTGTGAGAAACATGTTATGTACCGGTCAAGTCAGCGCTAACGCAACCACGCCTCAAATCCACGCTCCAACAGAAGAAAAATTATCACCTGTGAACGATTTGCTGTCACGACCGTCCACTATTATTTATTGAAAATACGCAATTTTCTGATAAAAAATATAATCAAATACGAAATGAAACATGAACGGGAGACCAAACTATGAAGAAACTCTCGTTGAAATGGTGCGATTCATTATCGCACCATTTCAACGAGATTTCCTTCTCTCTAACCATTACAAAAGTAATGAAGAGAACATTTAGGTACGGAAATTATTATTTGTGTGCTAAACGAGGTTCATAGCAATCATTTTTGGAACGAGAACTCCAGACGCCTTTGGAAAGGGAGGCCTTTATATCGACAGCTGGCACACGGCAGTAGTTTTATGTATTTTTTGATTTCGTGCGCCTGCTTGGCACAGGATTTTATTTCCTGCTGGGGCACGAGGGGCAAATATTTCCTGAGATTTGGCCCCTATCCGTCCTGCTACCCAGGCGAGACCTCCGGACTCGGGGCAAGAACACGAAACGCACAACGATCATATTTCGCAAAGTCTTAAAAATCTGTCCAAACTCCGCAAAAAAATCTGTTAAATACAAATTTCTGTAAGGCATAATAGTCTTTGCGGTTATTTTTTTTAGTTCATAAATTTAAGAGCACTCCTCATACTATAAATTAGAGTTCAAAGACAGAAATCTTTGAATAGCTTTGGCCTGTATTCTACTATGACCCTCAAGTGCTCAATTTAATCTCCTTGTGCTGGCAGAAGGAATCATTTTTGAATACATCAAACTTGCTTCAAAATGCATATCTTCGTCAAATTTATAGAGAAAACAAAAAAAAATGAATCCAAATAGACTATAACTAACAGATTTAAACCTTCAACGCTATTAATGATTTGTAAAGAAGTAGAATTTACAAAATAACGAGAAAATGCCTGATTTTAATTTCAAGACTGCGTAACACAACTTAGCTGCGCACGTTTTTATATTCTAACTCTCATAAACTAGTAAATTTTGCCAAATAAACCTCGATGCACCTAGTGTAGTACTAGAACAGTTCCCTTCAAGGGGTTAATCGACCTGCCTCCTCATGCGTTGGATTTTGGCACACGGCTGTCAAAAGTAACCTTAGCCTCATGGATATGTTCATTAACACTTTGACTGTTTCAACTCAATATTAAGTTCAACACCAAACCTAAATTTAAAGTCAATTGTAGTACACTGTTTAAAGAATACCAATCTGAACTTGATCTTGTTTTCGTTTAGGTTTGATTAAGTATTTAGGAAATTTGAGTTTACGACTACTGGTCGGTCAGCAGCATTATAAAATTACCTCCGTGTACCACCGATGGCGCACGTCACAGTCAAAGTGTTAAAAAAACCTTCACTGCTTGGCTTTCTTTGCTATAATATTTTGGAGCTATTAATTCATATAAACGGACATGATTAAAAATAAAGTTCTGCCAATAAAGGCGTAAAGTAAAGGTAGCGTTCAACGGCACGAACGGATTTTCGTTCAACCGTGGTTTACTTTAGTTACTCATGAAATCGTTTTTTATGCTATCCTCAAACATACCATTAGAGAATGAGATTGAAGAGAGACTATAATAATTGGTTAAGCTGATAGGTGACGCTGGAATAACGAAATTAGTAATCACTAATGACGAGAAAAATAAACACTTTTTGCTAATTTATCACAGAAATAATAGTTTTAGAAGACAGAAATCAGATTTCAGAAAAATATTAGGGCGTAAGACTTCGGTTGGGATTTTCCAACACAGTTCCTCACTCAGTGAACAGCCTACCCTCTCTCACCTGAGTAAGTCAACTTTTGAATCGGAATGCATTTATAGCCAAGATACATCGTAATGAATTATTCTTTTACTAGGCTAAATCTTAATTGTGTTAAAATCGTGGCGATCATCATAAATGCACTAATCCTATAACAACTGCGGAATTGAAATCGTGCTCACGTTTTTTGAACTTCTTTATAAAACTCTCATAAATGTTTTCTTAAATTTTATTTAGTATTTATTTAGTTTCCTTTCTAAGCCCTCATGACTGAAGCGTTCACTTTTCTCGAAATTTTGTCGCTCATTTCCCTGATAAAACATGACTTAAGGAGCTAACAAATCACGAGGAAAATGTCCTCGGATATTCAACCAGTAAAACAAATAACAGCTTATATTTCAGACAGTTCTCGATAAAGAAGGATCTTCAACGTTCATCATTTTAACAAACATATTCTTGGCTCCTGTCATTATCGATCACTGACATACACATCCCTAACAAGAATCTTCAACACCTTTCTTCAGCTTTATTTTGCCGTACGTTTACACCGAAATGCTCACAGTTAGTAATGGAACATAAAGGGAATATGAATGTAACTTGTATCCCAGTTCACGTAGTCGCACGCACACAGCTCATGATATATTCAAGGCAGGTCAGGTATGACCTTCCGTTCCACTTGTTAGCCACTCTGTTATTTTCGGCCACAGGCGTTCGAATGATCGTTTCTCTAATTACTGATGTAAATCAGTAAGGCTATTTGATAGGACTACTTCCGTGCTGAGAAGGTCATCACTTCCATGGGGAAAAAAGTTCTCAGCTTGAGGAATTTGAGTGGAAAATTTTTCATGTAATTCAGGCTTCAAAACAAAAAAATTCCTAAATTTCGACACACATACAGCAGCATCAGCAACTGCTCTTCACAATATAGATGTGGGAAGCAGCCATTGAATTTACTTATGCTATCGAAAAATTGTGGTCATCGTGTGACAGCAGCAGGGAAACCGGAAGCATGAGCTATTTCAAAATGTTTTTTCTAGCACGTAACAAGCCGTAACACGAGCAAACTACAAGAGGCAAAGAGAAGCTTAAACACGAATAGCGTGAACGGAAAACAAAATTAAGCAACAGAACCGCTAGAGACATGAACACATATTGTTTATTTTTTAGACCGTTTTCAAGAAAACGATCAACGGTCAAGATTAACATCAATTCCGTAAAGAATTATCTCTAGAGCTGAAATGAGCGCTAATGGCAAAGCAGGCCCATACTAAGCGTGGCCACTAAAATTTCGGCAGCACAATTAAAAAAAAAAAAAATCTCAACGTATCTCTGAGTTGAGCTTACGCACAAGGTTGACAGCAAGCCATAACAGTGACACTCTCATGCATACAGCAGAACTAGGCACTTGGGAAGCGATACTTGACAAAATGAGAGCTGCACGAGACTTTACTCAGCGCATAACACTGCAAACACGGAAATATACTGGATTACGCTCTTCGATATCAAGGGAAGGATACATTCAAAATTAGTTATACGATATTAATATAGAACTGTGTATAGCTGACAAATCTAGCTTGAATAATTACCACGTATTTGACCTTACATTGCGTTAACAGCACAAACACTTGTACACGATTCTTTAAATCGCAGTAATTCCAAATTACTGAAAAAGACAATGAAATTGTCTAGCTGTACGTAAGACGATACAGTAGGATAAAAAAGCGTGTTTCTTCCTTGCCAGCTTACTGAACAAATAGCCAACCCATGTCTTCTAAAAATAAGGATAACGTGGGAGAATATAGGAACTTCAAAGAATAAAGGAGCCTGAGTTATTTTTAACTTTCAGTTCTCTCGCAGCAAACCAATTATTTTGGAAGCATCGACCACCTTAGGTTTCAATTGGATATCATGTGCCCTGGGAAAAGGAAGAAAGTGTGAAAAGAGCAGAAACAAAGCATTACATACGCCACATTTACTAAGCTATCGACTTGAGTAACACTATACTTTTGGGTTATAACGGACGCAGGCAAACTACAAAGCTACTGCTGAAGCTGCGACATGAAAACGTCTGCGCTTGCATTTAGACTTAGATTAGATTTTTAGTCAGTTTAAGCTTCCCTATCCTCAACAAATGAGATCCAAAAGAGAAAGGAAGAAGGCACCATTTAGTATGGAGTTAAGGGAACGTGGAATCTATGCAGAAAGGGCATAGAAATAGCAAGATGAGAAAGAAGTTCATGAAACAAGATCAAAGTTAAAGAAGAAAGTAGTAGGTGCTGAAAAACAGGACAGCAGTGAACCGAAAAAAGATGGTCCGTAACAAAACAAAAACCTATGTTATCTTAACAAAAAGAAAGCCTACCTAACCTTTAGCTCGGGCCCTCACATTGTCCCCCTGGGAGCGCTAATTCCCATAGATACAATAGTTGTATCCCCTGACGGGGAATTTAGACGTTCAGACACCAAGAAAAAGCACTAATGAAGCAAGGACTCGCGCTAGCCTTTATGTCGTAACACAAGCGAAAGAAAAGAGCTAGTTGAATTAAGCCCATCATTCACCCAGCCATTGGAACGAACAAAAGCATAACAGAAAAGCGCTAAAGACATAAAGACTAACCTAGCGGGCGCAAGACAAAGGTCAGCCTGAGTGAAACAATGATCCTGATTAACTTTGCCTCGTAAAGCACATAATAAAAACGCTAGTGAAACAAAATGCCTTCACTAACTTTACCGACAGGCACAAATAATATAAAACGCTAGTGAAACAAAGACTGGTAAATCTGAAGGATATGTCAGTTATCGATTTTGTAAATTTCGATGCCTAAGCATAGTTAATTAGACCGAAATAAACAAGTTTTCTTCAATGCACTTTCCGTCTCAAATGAGTATTTTATTAGTTATAGCGGTAAATGACTTACTGCAACTCCAGTGTTTGAAGCGGCAAGTAATTCAAGGAACACGTCGGACAGCAACACTGCAATGCGCACTCACTTCAGACGCGATCGTCATCAACGACGAAACCAAACCTACCACTATACCTCGTTAAATACTCATTTGATGAAAAAAGTGTATAGAAGAAAAGTTGTTTATTTCGATGTTATTACCATGATTCAAGCAACGAAAATTCGAAAGTCGATGAGTAACTGTTTATTCAAGCGCATTCGTCATCAAAGACGAAACTAAACCTACCGCTATAAATCGTAAAATACTCATTTGAAACGGAAAGTGCATAAAAGAAAACTTGTTTATTTTGATTCAATGAATTAGGTTCAGGCACCAAAAAGTGGAAAATCGATAACTGACATATCCTTCAGATTTACCCAAAGACTAAACCAGCCTTGGGACACAAACAAAATATAACGCTAGTGGAACAAAGACCGCCTCTAAACTAGCTTTGGGACACAAAATAAGACGCTAGTGCAAAAAAGACCTCTACTAACCTTGCCTTCGTACGCATTATCGCTCCACGACGGTCGGCTCAACATCTACGACAGCAGGGAGAGAAGCAAGCATTTAGAATTCATTCCGTTATACACGTACAACGGAGCATAAATTCCTAAACACCAAGATAGAGCACGACTCTGAATTAAGAATCGAACAATGATAAATTTTCGACGCATTATTGGTATTAATCAGACGAGTATTATATACGTTAGCGCATGAAATGCATTTTTCCTTTACATAATAACTTCCAAAGTAGATCAAATTCAGGTTTTTAAATCAGCATCACATTACCCCGGACTAGCAGATTAGTTTAGTTCATTGGTTTAAGCCTCGCCAAGAATAACAACGGGGTTCCCAAGAAAGGAAGAAGGCGCCATTTAGAATGGAACCAAGTTAACTGGTAATCCATGCACAAAGTGCGTCTCCACACACGCACCTCACATCTTCCTCCTGAGAGCGCTAATTCCCATTGATACGATTGTTTCATCCCTCTAAGGCGTCCACAAGTTGCAATAAAAGTCGCTGTCCGTACACGTAATGTACAAGATAAAATGTGGAAGATTTTGAAGCATCAAGAACACAGGTGCGCGTGTCCGAGTCCGCCGTCGCACACAAGTTAGAAGTAGTAGCTCAGCTCGAAAATTTTCAACTCTTTCAAGAAATAATAAGAGAAAATATGCGCAAAGACGACGACGTTTGACGGATTCTTTTAGTCGGGATCCAACACTTCGATTTTAAAACTAAACGTGGTGGTTCGCGTTTTCCGTCTCAAGCTCCAGGAAGCAAACATTTTCTTTTGACCTTACACGGAAAAAGAAAATGAAAACCAAGGCCAATTCAATACCAAATTTAAAACTCGTATTCTGAAACGTTCCTGCAAGTTGTGAGAACGTTAATTCAGACACAAAATGAGAAGAGATGAATGGTACAAATTGCAGCATCATTCAATCATGGCTCCATCCCTCATGGCTCCATCCCTCATGGCACCATCCCTCATGGCACCATCCCTCATGGCACCATCCCTCATGGCACCATCCCTCATGGCACCATCCCTCATGGCACCATCCCTCATGGCACCATCCCTCATGGCACCATCCCTCATGGCACATCCCTCATGGCACAATCCCTCATGGCACCATCCCTCATGGCACCATCCCTCATGGCACCATCTCTCATGGCACCATCTCTCATGGCACCATCCCTCATGGCACCATCCCTCATGGCCCCATTCATTCATGGCACCATCCCTCATGGCCCCATTCATTCATGGCACCATTCCTTCATGACATCATTCCTTCATGGCACCATTCATTCATTCATTCATGGCACCATTCATTCATTCATGGCACCATTCCTTCATGACATCATTCCTTCATGGCACCATTCATTCATGGCAACAACTATGCTAGATGATCCTAGACGCACACATCGCGCCTCCGACACGCATCAGATGCGACACACATCAGATTCAACACACTCCACACGCTACAAGAATTGCGTCGACACATGCTACACGCGAGCGATGTGCTCCTAGATACTGGCGTGTAATGACGACCATCCACAGCTCATATTCCAGGCAGATGAAGGTTACAGCAGCAGCTGCAGAGCTCGTTTTGTGCTGCTGAGGCTAACTTGTCATCAACCAAAACCCGACACGCAAGGAAGTTGTAGCCCATTTTCATGGTGCTGTTGATCCACGAGTCATGCGGGATCATCTTACGTAAACTTAAGCCTACACTTCCACATACTCGTAACTTCAACCAAACCGTAATAGGTAACGAACTGTTTTTAATTCTGAGCCTCATAAATTGAGGATTGTACAAGGTGTTAAACGGCGACGAATCTTTTTTAATTCTGAGCCTCATAAATTGAGAATTGTACAAGGTGCATGGAAATGCACAAAGAGCATGGAAACAGTAATTCGAGAAGGAAGTTCACTGAAAAACATGACAATAGCGAACAGAAAAAAAGATGGTTTGCAACAAAACGAACTACATCTTTACTTATGCAACAAGGCCTATTTTAAACCTCAGTTTGGGACTTCGCATTTTCCCCTGGGACCGCTAATTTCTAAAGACGCCAGAGCTGTCTCCCCCCGAGGGATACGATCCCCTCTAAGGGGAATATATTAATTATCTGAAACACTTGACGTCATTGCAGTATGCATGATGATGGTGAAAATCGAGTTATGGTCAAATATTATGTTAAAAAATGTATTTGCCTTTGTAGGTTTGCCACGAGCTGTCATGCGGTGGACAACTCCTGTTAATTTAAGCATTGTCTGCCTACTCGAAAGCCATTAGCACTAAAAAACGCCAAGTACTCTTTAAATTACTTTCATCACAGAAAGAGAATACCAAAATAGTTTTTACTGGATTCAAAAGTTATGACAAGCCGAATGTGAAACTCTAAAATTAATGACTTAATCGTCGAATGCACGCACCTAAGAAGATTTCATCCAAATTTTGCTGCCTTCTAAAATCATCGGGAGGTACAATCAAATGCGAGAGCTTCTAAAATCATGATTCTGGCGGGAATTGGCTGGATGGGCATCTACCAGCATCAGGAGGAACGAAGGAGGCAACACTAAGCCACTAAGTGAGCAAGCACAAAGACACTTTGTGCTCATGTAGCAGTTATACTTTATTCTGCTCATGCTCTTGTTTTAATATGTTGTCGATTCCTTCTATTATTATTATCAGTATTTTAAATATCATTACCAACATTGTTTCCTCATGATTTTTTCCTTTCCAAGTATTAACTAAATTAACCGCTAATGAAAACCACATTTTCCGAAATATTAATACAAACTTGAAGAACTTAACCCTATATTAACTTGACCTATATAATTCTTAACAGTGTCCACACGCATCGGTTGTGGACGATTCCCAGTGGCAAAGGGAGTAGTTACCCTCGAATTTATTAAATAAGTTATACAACCGCTGAACTCAATTTTGATTTCGATGTCCTCATCTTTACCCATAGCCGGGTAATTAATATTTCAATATACATGGCACGAATGCAGAATTACACGGCATTTTATTCGTTACGAAAAGGAAACAAATGCAAAGGCACTGTAAGTTAATTTGTCTCTAATCGCTTAATACCAAAGTAGTTCCCTCCCCAAAAAACGATCGCGATTGCATTTAAACTCTATTCATCAATGCCAAAAAAACAACGAGAAAGGCTTCCCCATTGGAACAATGTATACACAGACCTCCCTCAGGAAATCTTGAGGCCTTCGTCTTAAGGATTTCGACTAACCTAACGCGGTCTCTCAATATCTTCAGCTAAGTTGATGATATAATCTGCGGTGACTTCGATCTTGACGCCAAAAATGGGAAACTGTGCAAGAAGTATAAGCTTCCAAAGCTTAATGCTAATAAAATATCTCCTGCCTATCAGCCAAAGAACAAAAAATTTTGATAACGCTGCCTTTACGATAGAAGACATTTTCGTGTCGCATCCAACTTACATTCGGACTGGAATTCTGGTCTCTGATACCTCAGGCACTTTTTCTATTCTTCTTAGAAAATAGGATGTCTTTCGTGAACTAAATTTTACTTCATCCAACATATTTTGTACCACAGCGTCAATTCATTGATGCTAACGACATGTATGAATCCTTATGAGAAACATGTATAAATCACATCATAAATGGAACATTAATTGATGAGCCGGCACCGCCCTGCTAAATCATCTAAAAGACACGCACAAGAGATGCTGCTTCATTGTAACTAAGTCTCGCCAAAGGATACGCAAAAGCCAAGGGTCACGAGGAAAATATCTCTAAAACATAATAACAGTCATAGATAATTTTACGCAGTGAAGGCAAAAATTTCCTACTGAAATATACTGAAAATTTTGCAACTATTTTGCCAGTCAAATCGGAGCAGCTAGAAAGAGCTATTTGGCGGAAAAATTCTCGGTTCAAGAATAACACAATTAATGTGAGGTCGTTCGAACTCAAGATATATGCCAAAAAATAATCCCTTAAGAGGGTAAAAATAATTGCGCTATGTGATGTAACCTATCACAATGAGGAAGAAATCGCGGATACATTCAACAATTTTGTTAACCGGGGAAGACTAGTATACATATCTAAATAAAAACAGCTCATTTTTTACTCCAGTTAGAGTTTAGTTCGTGTTTTCAAATTCATACCTCATTCAGGCCATTATACTGATAGATTTAATGTGCTACGTGACGAGAGATTTTGGTCTAACAGATGTGCAGAGTTCGTTTTTTTCTGACAACATTACGTGTACTTCAGCTAGCGGAACATCCGTGGGGATTCAAATCAGCGAAAAACCGGTACTGTTGATTAAAATGGCACTGAAAATGAAGATATATGTTTACGTATTACTTACATTGATACCAGTAAAAAGTAAACTGTTATAAGATTTAGCTCCTGAGTAATACGTGACAATGAGTTACTCCAATTCCCGTAGAGCAGTTATGGTATTCTGTTCAAGAGCTGATTTACTGTCGGAGTCATTTTATGCATAACATATCTGTACATTTCATCTATAACTTAGTTCTGATGAAAAGCATTGACCAAGATTGTCAAGCATATGTTCTTTCAATTTGATATCAACATATTCCGCCTTAGATGCTCAACTAATTCTATGTCAGAACGCAAATATACCGAGTTATTATTCATGTTACTTTAGAATTACTTGATCTCGTTATAGCTAGGTTGCCAAAGAATCAAGCCTAATTCCTTATTTCGCACATAATACTAATAAAGTAATATCAACTGCTGGATAACAAGCATAAGATCCCAGTCAAACTTTTTCGCCGGAGCCTGCATGTTTTTCAACGCCTAAGCGATTTAATTACTGGGGCGGCGAAAAACATGCATCCAGGCAGCGAAAAAGTTAGACAGGGAATTGTGTCCTATGTATGTGTACTGATGTACGTGTTTGTGGCGAATATATTTCAAATTTTTCGAAATTTTGCCTAACGTTTAAATTTCTTGACCTCAAAAATATTCAAAGAACTGGCGTTTTCTCAACTCTGTAAGTTAGCCAAAAAAATAAAAGAGGCGAGAAAATTGAATTCATCGTCCAAGAGCCGGTAACTTATAGCGAGAAAAAAGAAATCGTAAATCTTTCCCACCAACATTTTTGTAAACATGAACAAAAACTTGGTTAATATCAGTACTGATCCAGCATATCACTTAAACTTAAAGAAGCAAATTGAAAGAAATAATAATTCATTCTTTTGTGCATCAAATATTGCCTCCAATGTTCTTGACAGCTCAAACAATTTTTCAAACTAAATGGATTGGAATCATTTTCTTTTCGATAACAGTTTTTGAAAACATAGATCTAAAATCTTCAACACTTAACGATAAATAGTTCTTTTACTCCAAGTATTTCCCCTAAATTATCTTAACCCTTTAACGCCCCAGAGGACACCAGTGTCCTCTTTCAAAATTCCCCTTCAATATATTTTATTTCTTATTCAATTAGTTCCCTAATGTGTTCTTTGAAGTTCTCTGCCGAGTGGCAGTTCTTATCCCATCCTGATATCGGTGACTGCCAGATGCCAGCGCCAGTTTAGTGACGGTGGTTGTGTTAACGGTAATATGAGTACAAAAATTCGGACGTTAAAGGGTTAATTTTGCCCGCGTAATAATAATTTTCAAAAATGGTAATAAAGCAAAGAAGGACAATCATACTTAACATTTTCTGCAGTACTATTTCAGCAAAATATGCGAAAAAATTATTCAGAAAAAATCAAATCAAACTTCTAAAACAAAAAATTTCTGTCCGATAAACAATTTCTTATCCAGTTGGAAAAATGACAATTGACAACGCCAGCCATTCTGAATCATCTGCTCTACTTTCACGCTTCAAAATCGACGAAAGGAATACTGTTTTTCTCCGTATTTTACGACATTTGCTTAGTATTTGGCTGTTTTAGAAACAGCATATTACCATCACAGCTGCTCATAGATGGCTCAAGCCATTCGCGACGAATCGTAAACAATATTTTCGAAATTCATTATTCATACTCGTAGGTTCTTGATATTAAGCATGGCGTTCAACGAGAATCGGTTTTCGGACCTGTGCTGTCTTTGATATTCGCCAACGATACTGTTAAATGTATTTCCTTCCTAAAATTCACACTTTTTGCAGTTGATAGCACTCTTTTTTTCGCTCACTTCTGGAGTTAAGTACAGTGTAAAGACGAACACAATATATGTCTAGCAAGAAAACTTTCAAAGCGGCTGAAAGCGAGTCAAATGTCTTAATTTTGGTAAAGCTAAACACATCCTTCTCTCCTTTAAGCGAAATGCATCTCTTCTTCTCACCAAAATTTGTGATGGTCATGCAAATTGAAGAAATTGTGTAATTCATCCATATCACTTCGAATTACCATTGATGAGAAACTAACTTTAAACCATATATTCATATTTCCTTATAAACCAAAACCAGATTCCAATTCAGTTTCTAATTCATTCGAGACTTAAACTCGATGCTTGCTACGTACCTGGATGAGAAAAATCATTACATGGCATTTTTAAAGTTCTTTGATTTCATTTCCTATCTAGATATCAATTCATCTAGCTTTTAAGAAAAAAGTAGTCTTCTCTCAATTCGATGGTCCAAAATGATAGGAGCGTAATACAAAAATATATCTAACCATAAGTTTGTTTCTGAATATGCAGTTCTTGTATGCATCAGGACATAATATGGCCAGTTCAACTCATGGTATTTTTCATTCTTCTACTCTAAACAGCTATTTGAGCGGTCTACCGTACGTTTGACCGATAATAAATTAGTTTTAGCCGCCCTCTCCCCGACAAAGATGTTCAAAGAGAGGAAAGATGAAGGCACCATTTAGTAAGTAAGGGAACGTGGTATCTATGCACAAAGGGTGTTCCCGCAAAGGATCCTTTGGGCATAGAAACAGTAAGATAAAAAAGAAGGTTATGAAACAAGATTAAAGTTGAAGAAGAAAGTCAGAGGTGCTGAAAAACAGGACAGTAGTGAACAGAAAAAAAGATGATCCTTAACAAAACAAAAAACATTTTATTTCAACAAAAAGAAGGCCTACCTAACTCTCAGCTCGGGACCTCACATTTCCCCCTCATTGGAGTGCCAATTCCTTTAGACACTGAACGCGCTAAACAAAAACAGACGCAACTGCGACCCAGAAAGTAAGTAAGGAGGCAGAAGAGACGCCCCTGAACGTAATTATTGAGGGGCCCGGCAGGAGAGCATCACGTGCTCTCACTAAATATATATACACAGAGCACCGAGCCGAGCCGTTATCGCCGACTTTTTACAAGCACGATACCGGCTCCATAATCTGTGATAAGGAGACTTTCATAAGCACTACCTCAATTCACCCAGAGATTGAGCGGCAATGGTACGTCTTTGCCCTAACGAAATATCACATGACTTGTATGAACGAGCCTCGTTTACCGGTGATACTCGTATGTCGGTGAAGATAGCAAGATAAATACATAATCTGAATTAAATGCCCAGTCCTGATCATAGTAGCTCGTTTATCTAACTAGCATCATTAACATATTTTACTACAGTTATTAAGAAACGATTTTCAGAAATGCACGAAGTTGAGCGATGCCATGCAGAAACCTCTTTCTGAGACTCGAAAATTGTCACGAAGACTAACTGTGTAACCCCTGATCTACTCGAAGCGTCTCAGGCAGTTGTGATACACTCCAGAGCAGCTTAACGAGGAAGGAGGAATACAACAACGCTTCCAATAAGCAAAATTTACCTACCCCCAACGACAGTCCTTTTACATAAATTGGTCTTCATCGGTGGCGAGGGACCTCGAAATGCCGCCGTTTGAGAAATGCTGGACTTCTACAGTAAACGAACGTGGACAAACTCAACCCATCGTACATTATAAGGCTCGAGTCGAACTCAGGTGCTCTGAATAGTCCTGCGAAGTTTCACCAATGCAGAAGACCGAAGTCTATCGTACCTCGTAAGGAGGAAAGTTCATCTCTCACACAGCTATGTGGAAGGACTGAAACTGGTAGAAAGCGCTTTATATTTTTACGTGGTTGGATATTAAATACTAAAATTTAAAGGATACTTTTTAGTCTAATAAACAAAATGACATGTAGGATATAATAAACATATTCAGGATACGTTCTGCTATGATTAACATACTGACAATAAAATATACATGATTATATAATTTTGCTAATTGAACACACTAACGTACGACAGATAGTCTGAAAAATGTACAATCGTGCACGGTAAGATAAATGAAAAAGAAGGCAAAAACAGCAAGCTAAAATGAAGAAACAGTCTCAAAAAATTTAACATACAACAGCGCTCCAAATGACGAACGTAAGACGTCATAATCTAAAACCGCCTAGCAATAAAAATATTGAGCTGAAGCGTAATTTAAAAGATGAGTAACTCTTAAGTAGAAAAAAGTTCATAAAAAAATTCAGTGATGAGAGTACCTTAATAGTTGCCGTTATCCAGCCACTCATCTCTTATTCTAGACAATCATCAGCTTTCGACCTAAGAAAACCTGTTTTAAAACAGTTAAAAATATATTCCGATCGAAATGAGGGAGGGTGTTCCCGATGCCTTTCTTAAAGTTAAAACTGGAACTGCCATCGTTCGTTGAATTAATTTACATATATTTTACGGCATCCATTTGAAAACGAAGTGCGGAACACCTTCACAGCTTCCCAAGACTGAGCCGTCTGTATGGTGAAAAATGTATCACAATATAACTTGAATGAGATATGAACTTCTGAATTCTGCGTTCAAGGAGCTTGAGATGGAAGCTAGTGAGGCTCCGTCCGAGAGTCAGATGGAAAATATTCAATAAAGAAAAGTAAAAGGAAAATATAAAGTATCAAGAAAATATTCCCAGATGAAAGCCTTTACGAGTGTTAGGAATGTAAACATCGCATCTAAAAAGGGGATCAACCACGGTTCAAGTCGACGTAAAAATGGTGTCACTCGAGCTCCAACAGAAGGTGTACTTCTAGAACTAGGAGAGGAGACGTCTAAAATAATGACAGCAAATTGCGAGGCTTCATGACAGACACGTTATTATGGAAGAGGACGCTGTACTGAAACGCTCAACGAGTTTTCAATGACGTCTCTAACGGACCTCGGAGACGACAAAATTACCTCTGCCGCGCACAGTACACACACCCACCAACTATCACATTGCAGGGCAATAATCGGTACACTAGTCTGGGCATTCCATCCTACACGAAGCGATATGAGAATGACGTTATCCAGAAGCCACAATGTGAATGACATTCAAGCAGTTATTTAGAATCAAACACGAAATGATCCATACTTTTGTTTACTAGAGCAGTACCAGTGTTTTGAGACAACTCACGTAAATGCAGTAAACCTGCTACCTGGGTGTAGGGTTGAGTATACTTCAATAAAGTTCACACCATGTAAGCCAAAGTTGACACTTTCTTTGACAGCACAGATCTTGGCTCTGCGAAACGGAGCATGCATGAGCATTGAATTTGTGAGAACATTGTAAAAGATCATAAGTGGCCACAAAAACGTCCCAAGAGAGAGAGAGGATGATACTATTCAGTGTCGAATTAGGGGAACAGGGAATCTTTGCGTAAGGTGTATCCCCAAACCCGCCCCATAGAAAAAGCAGAATTAAAATAATTCAAAGAACAAAATAAAATTTGAAGGAGAAATTAACTGGAGCGGAAAAAACGATTGCAGTGAACCAAAAAAATATGATCCATAACAAAAAATATTCGATTCAACAAAAGGAAGGCCTAACTAAACTCGCGACCTCACATCTTTCTCCTAGGAGCGCTAACTTCCACAGATACATACAATGGTAATATCCACCTGAGGGAGACGGAAATAAACATTTCACACTAGTTCACAAAATCACATTAGCGAACTAACGCGCATTGACATTTCTCTATTAAAGTCCGCCACAAAAAGATTCGAGGCAGAAGCGAGCAAGTTACTCAAAGAGCGAGGTTCGATGAAATGGTCGACACGTTAAATGCAAGGACGAATGCGCCCCAAAAAGTGTAGGAGGAAGGAAGACAGTCCAAGGATGCATCATAGTCGGAGACAATCATCGATCTCGCGTGACCTAAATAGCTGACCTACCTCTGACGATTATTTTTCATGTGCTCCCTTGGAACATGCGACTGCAATGTTCCATTGTCTCTCTTAAGTGGATTTAAAAAACGGCTAAATATGGAACGTGTCCTGCTGTGAAACAGGTTGCTGCACTGCGTCATTGCTTATCTAAGTGCATTTGAAAAACGGCTAAATATGGTCCATGTCCTGCTGTGAAACAGGCGGCTGCCTGCGTCATTGCTTATCTAAGTGCATTTGAAAAACGGCTAAATATGGTACATGTCCTGCTGTGAAACAGGCGGCTGCACTGCGTCATTGCTTATCTAAGTGCATTTGAAAAACGGCTAAATATGGTACATGTCCTGCTGTGAAACAGGTTGCTGCACTGCGTCATTGCTTATCTGAGTGCATTTGAAAAACGGCTAAATATGGTACATGTCCTGCTGTGAAACAGGCGGCTGCACTGCGTCATTGCTTATCTAAGTGCATTTGAAAAACGGCTAAATATGGTACATGTCCTGCTGTGAAACAGGCGGCTGCACTGCGTCATTGCTTATCTAAGTGCATTTGAAAAACGCCTAAATATGGTACATGTCCCTGCTGTGAAACAGGCGGATGCACTGCGTCATTGCTTATCTAAGTGCATTTGAAAAACGGCTAAATATGGTACATGTCCTGCTGTAAAACAGGCGGCTGCACTGCGTCATTGCTTATCTAAGTGCATTTGAAAAACGGCTAAATATGGTACATGTCCTGCTGTGAAACAGGCGGCTGCCTGCGTCATTGCTTATCTAAGTGCATTTGAAAAACGGCTAAATATGGTACATGTCCTGCTGTGAAACAGGCGGCTGCCTGCGTCATTGCTTATCTAAGTGCATTTGAAAAACGGCTAAATATGGTACATGTCCTGCTATGAAACAGGCGGCTGCACTGCGTCATTGCTTATCTAAGTGCATTTGAAAAACGGCTAAATATGGTACATGTCCCTGCTGTGAAACAGGCGGCTGCACTGCGTCATTGCTTATCTAAGTGCATTTGAAAAACGGCTAAATATGGTACATGTCCTGCTGTGAAACAGGCGGCTGCACTGCGTCATTGCTTATCTCAGTGCATTTGAAAAACGGCTAAATATGGTACATGTCCTGCTGTGAAACAGGTTGCTGCACTGCGTCATTGCTTATCTGAGTGCATTTGAAAAACGGCTAAATATGGTACATGTCCTGCTGTGAAACAGGCGGCTGCACTGCGTCATTGCTTATCTAAGTGCATTTGAAAAACGGCTAAATATGGTACATGTCCTGCTGTGAAACAGGCGGCTGCACTGCGTCATTGCTTATCTAAGTGCATTTGAAAAACGGCTAAATATGGTACATGTCCCTGCTGTGAAACAGGCGGATGCACTGCGTCATTGCTTATCCAAGTGCATTTGAAAAACGGCTAAATATGGTACATGTCCTGCTGTGAAACAGGCGGCTGCACTGCGTCATTGCTTATCTAAGTGCATTTGAAAAACGGCTAAATATGGTACATGTCCTGCTGTGAAACAGGCGGCTGCCTGCGTCATTGCTTATCTAAGTGCATTTGAAAAACGGCTAAATATGGTACATGTCCTGCTGTGAAACAGGCGGCTGCCTGCGTCATTGCTTATCTAAGTGCATTTGAAAAACGGCTAAATATGGTACATGTCCTGCTATGAAACAGGCGGCTGCACTGCGTCATTGCTTATCTAAGTGCATTTGAAAAACGGCTAAATATGGTACATGTCCCTGCTGTGAAACAGGCGGCTGCACTGCGTCATTGCTTATCTAAGTGCATTTGAAAAACGGCTAAATATGGTACATGTCCTGCTGTGAAACAGGCGGCTGCACTGCGTCATTGCTTATCTCAGTGCATTTGAAAAACGGCTAAATATGGTACATGTCCTGCTGTGAAACAGGCGGCTGCACTGCGTCATTGCTTATCTAAGTGCATTTGAAAAACGGCTAAATATGGTACATGTCCTGCTGTGAAACAGGCGGCTGCACTGCGTCATTGCTTATCTAAGTGCATTTGAAAAACGGCTAAATATGGTACATGTCCTGCTGTGAAACAGGCGGCTGCACTGCGTCATTGCTTATCTCAGTGCATTTGAAAAACGGCTAAATATGGTACATGTCCCTGCTGTGAAACAGGCGGATGCACTGCGTCATTGCTTATCTAAGTGCATTTGAAAAACGGCTAAATATGGTACATGTCCTGCTGTGAAACAGGCGGCTGCACTGCGTCATTGCTTATCTAAGTGCATTTGAAAAACGGCTAAATATGGTACATGTCCTGCTGTGAAACAGGCGGCTGCCTGCGTCATTGCTTATCTAAGTGCATTTGAAAAACGGCTAAATATGGTACATGTCCTGCTGTGAAACAGGCGGCTGCACTGCGTCATTGCTTATCTAAGTGCATTTGAAAAACGGCTAAATATGGTACATGTCCTGCTGTGAAACAGGCGGCTGCCTGCGTCATTGCTTATCTAAGTGCATTTGAAAAACGGCTAAATATGGTACATGTCCTGCTGTGAAACAGGCGGCTGCACTGCGTCATTGCTTATCTAAGTGCATTTGAAAAACGGCTAAATATGGTACATGTCCTGCTGTGAAACAGGCGGCTGCACTGCGTCATTGCTTATCTAAGTGCATTTGAAAAACGGCTAAATATGGTACATGTCCTGCTGTGAAACAGGCGGCTGCCTGCGTCATTGCTTATCTAAGTGCATTTGAAAAACGGCTAAATATGGTACATGTCCTGCTGTGAAACAGGCGGCTGTCTGCGTCATTGCTTATCTAAGTGCATTTGAAAAACGGCTAAATATGGTACATGTCCTGCTATGAAACAGGCGGCTGCACTGCGTCATTGCTTATCTAAGTGCATTTGAAAAACGGCTAAATATGGTACATGTCCCTGCTGTGAAACAGGCGGCTGCACTGCGTCATTGCTTATCTAAGTGCATTTGAAAAACGGCTAAATATGGTACATGTCTTGCTGTGAAACAGGCGGCTGCACTGCGTCATTGCTTATCTCAGTGCATTTGAAAAACGGCTAAATATGGTACATGCCCTGCTGTGAAACAGGCGGCTGCACTGCGTCATTGCTTATCTAAGTGCATTTGAAAAACGGCTAAATATGGTACATGTCCTGCTGTGAAACAGGCGGCTGCACTGCGTCATTGCTTATCTAAGTGCATTTGAAAAACGGCTAAATATGGTACATGTCCTGCTGTGAAACAGGCGGCTGCACTGCGTCATTGCTTATCTAAGTGCATTTGAAAAACGTCTAAATATGGTACATGTCCTGCTGTGAAACAGGCGGCTGCACTGCGTCATTGCTTCTCTAAAGTGTGCTTGGAAAAAGAGCTAAACGAGATTCATGTTTTCCTTTTAGACTGTTTGGAAAGTGGCTAAGCGAGGTACAACTAATGAGGAAAGGCAATGAAAGTAAAGTTGCATTTTGTAAAGAAGAATTCTATTGCTAGTGAGACTACAAAAAGATCCACCGACATCTTAAAGAAATTTAATCTTATATAGTGAAATAGGGAAGTAAATAGTGAGATTTTGTTACTAAAAGTAAATAGGGATGTTAAATTCATGTGCTAAAATTTCAATATTTGACGTATCTAAAAACGAATCAATAAATTTCATTTACTGCTTGAGCAAACTATTGGATGATTACTAAAGATTCAATTCTAAAGTAAGGATTTGAACTGCACCCTGGATTAAGACACAAAATAAATTGTACTCAAGTACGAAGTGGGTTACATAAGAATGAGATTAGATTAATAGATTATTAGTTAATTTAAGCCTCCCTATTCGCAACAAAGGCGATCCAAAGAGAGGAAAGAAGAAGACACCATTTAGTATGGAGTTAAAGGGAACGCGGAATCTATGCAGAGAGGGCACAGAAACAGTAAGATGAGAAAGAAGTTCATGAAACAAGATCAAAGTTGAAGAAGAAAGTAGTAGGTGCTGAAAAACAGGACAGCAGTGATCCTAAAAAAGATGGTCCGTAACAAAATAAAAATCTATTCTATTTCAACAAAAATAAAGCCTACCTAACCTTTAGCTCAGGCCCTTACATAGTCCCCCTGGGAGCGCTAATTCCCATAGATACAATAGTTGTATCTCCTGAGGGTTACATAAAAATGAGCTGAGCATTTAAGGCATGGCTGTGTCGAACAAGCCCATGCCCTCAGACTGAACATTTTCCGTCAGAATTATACTGAGAAATGACAACCTAAAAAACTGGCATATCTGAATACCTAAGAAAAGGCTGGCCAAGCAGCACTCCGAAAGCCGAATTTCCGAAGTTGGCGTCGTGGTGATACAGGTGCGAGTATAAATCTTCCTGTCGAATTGGCAACGCTGCGTTTCGATTTTTCACGTTGACATTTCCTGATTTTACCTTGTAAACGCTCAAACACGAGGATTCAGGCCAGAAAATAAAAAACAGAACACAGTGTAGGCAAGTCGACAGGAAAATTTGTGCTACCCGTCATATATATATCGAAGTTTAAAATTTTAATGCCGGTATATTGAAAACAAAATTTTCATGAGAGTTCAAATTCTAAAACCAAATCAAGATAAATTTGACTTCTCCAAAAGCGAATGTACACTTCATTAATGATTTACGCGTTCATGACACATATTAAGACAGGAATCATCTTTCGCTGCTCCTTACACAGAAAATATCAGAGGATGATGCATGTACCTGCTCACTTGATTTATGCTTCGCGTAGCTAGCGTCTGGCCGATCAAAGCCACTGGTATATTTAACTCATCGAGTAATCCCTAAACCAGACAGATATTAGACAGATATAGGTAAACCAGACAGATATTAGACGGCCAAATCAATAACGAGCAACACACAAGAATCATCATGTAATATGTCAAACTAAGGACTACAAGTAAAGGAACATGCAAGGAGAAGATGATGATGATGATGATGATGATGATGATGATCACAAGGATCTATAGAGAGCATCTCCAGGCCGTCATCAAGTCTGTGCGCTATTTTGAGCCCGTCACGTGAACACTGCACTTAGCGGAGGGTCATTATGTTGCTCGACGGTGAGAAAGTTGCTACGACAACGGAGGGGCTTGGTTGCTGACAGAGCAGCCTAAATGAGCCACTTTACAAGGCCTTTGACTGCAGAAAGTAAAATTGAAGTTCAATATTCAACTCATAATTGTTGTCAATTGTCGTAAATATTATTGAAAATAGCAAACATTAACAGGGTCATGCCAGCATTCAGTGTGTATGAAAACTGAATTTTTGACACTGCTCGATCAGCATTATGAAAATTCCCTCCGTATACTACCGGCGACTGCTTCGGATACACGCTTAACACATTTTGAGCAACTGTTGCCTTAATTAATTTCAAAACCTCGACCATGAAGAAAATTTTTGACATAAATGGTTAATAATTTAAAGCAGTCGTTGACTGCCGTGAAAGTGAGCTTAAACTAACAGAAAATACTTCAAAGCAACCAAATAAACTGTTCTCAACTTAAAAATAACTGAATTGGGCTTCAAGGGATCGTTTTAAACTAAGTCTCTAAGAGGTTGGTGAAACCAACCGATAAAACGAAATACAGCTTCATATTCCTTTTTGCACTATGATGTGAATGAAAAGCGTTATTCGGTTCGTCGGGATGCTTTTCAGTTTTACGGTACTGTTGGAAATAACAGCATACTAAACCGTGCACGGGTTAGTCTTATTTATTGCTGTGCTAGTAACCTAGCTTATATTCATGAGTTTTGAACATCAAAAATATTTTCAAACAAGAATATTGGAAACAAAACCACCGTAAAAAATCAAATATCGTTGCGTCTAATCTATTCTTCCTTTTTCAAATACGTAAATATAATTTTCAAGTTTCATTTTTTCATGTTTGCTCTATCCCACCAGATCGTAACGCAGCCGCTAGCTCCAAGTCGAGAAAGGCAGTGTTGCGCTATTTTGGATGTTACTTTGACTAAGACTTTATTCGACTGTATTTAAAGCTATCCAAGAATTCCAATGTCGTTTTACTGGAACTTCTTACTTAGAAAAAACAACCGTTAGACTAACCTCTACCAATCGACACAATTTTAAGGGAAGAACTGACATCAGAATCATAGCCGGCGTCGGTAGTGCATTTGGGTGGGTACGAACACTGATACCATCAAGACGACAGAAACCAATACCTCATCTCCAAAGTTCATAATTTCACCATGTTGAGATCGAGTCTAACGCGGAAGTCTCACCTAGCGAAGTTTCCACAGCTTTGAGATTTAGTGCACTCGCCTTGGAAAATTTCACGCAGCAACTTTCATCTTCACGTACACTTACCCTTGCATCATTTAAATGCAGTTTTTCCAGTGCTTCTTTTAAATATTTAAAATCATCTGTGTTGTTGACCCACATCCGAGGCGGTGACAACAGGGCACCTACCTGGCGGACATGCCACGCTGAATCCTGGTGCACAGTACTCAAGTTTCGGAATTTATTTCGTTATTTATTACTGACATTATAGCAAATTTGCGCTGTTGGTCCTCTATGGTGGAATCAGTTTGTGTCATGAAAATATTTTTCAAAAACTGGCATTATAAAATAGGAATAAATTTATCGAAGGTGCAATGATATGGTTAAAACGTTCGTCAACAATGAGTTGCTTCTTCACCTTCGTAATTTACTGAAAATAAGAGGCTAACATGCACCTCTTCGGTGCATACTTCGTGACCAAATAAACTCCGCATGTGATTCATAAGTTCAATAGTCGGGGTAATAGTCTTCGGGAGCATAAGCAATTTCAAGATCTTATGTCTACTGCATAAAAAAAAACAACAAAAAAAAACACACAGACTAGCTGCTGTAAAAAATAAAACGAAACTCAAACTACTAGCAGAGTTATCAACACAACACTCTCGGCGAAATACAAACGGAAATAGAAAAATGTTAGGAGTGAATTTGAGAAGTTCACAAATGTTACTGGACACACGCGACTGATGAAGAGGACGGGGACTCGTTCAAGATAAGCAGCAGCTGGTGAACAGGTGACACACGAAAAATAGAAGGTGAGGGTCGTCATACGAAAACTTACGATCTTCGAACGCAGAATGATACTGCGGCGAATGCGCGAGCGGACAAGCCGACCTTCTGGTAATGATTTAGGTCCTTCTGGTGTTTCTTCGTCGTCTTGAGGTTCATTTATCTGAACAGGAGTCGCTTTGTCTTTTTTCGCCGCAGCGTGTTCACCGCTTTTGTTGGAAGTTGATTCAACGCTTTTGGCGAGCTCTGGCTCACTTTCAGGCAACACAGCAACACTCATGGTCTCCTCCACCTCCAAAGATTTAATTTCTGGACTGCCACCAAAAATAGCGGTCAGTACAGCTTGGGTGGCAGCGAAATTGAACGCAAGACCACTGCTGAACACGGCATCAGCGGTTCCAGAAGCGCTGGATTCTTCGGTGCCGGAGGTCGGTGGCTGAGTTGTGTCGGTGTTCTTCGAGGGCTCGTTTGAGCTGTCAGGGCTCTGTATAGGACAGGAGCGGATGGTTGGACAGTGAAAAGCGGAGAGGGGACGTACAGACGGTCACGATATTGAGTGGGTTAGTGACGATGTGCTTGATAATTCAAGTTTTTGGCGAGATGATATTAAGGTAATGACTCTACGAAGTTGGGTGAGATGTGTGATGAGAGCTTAACAATGTGACGAAGAACAGAAATGAACGATCAATTTAACGCTCGGTTGTGTACCAATTTTAAAGTTATGGTGACGGCATCAGTGTGAACAAGTTATTGTCGAGTGGTATGTTCAGTGCAGAGAAGAGGTAGCGCAGCGCAGTAAAGATGAAAAAATGATAATCCAAAGCCATCACATCATGAAAATGTCGTAAAGATGAAAAACCAGCAGAGTAGATCCATCAATAAATCAATGTCGTATCGAAAGTATGTATAAGATGACCATGCCGAACCATCAGCAAAATATATCGAAAGCGCAACCCTCGTTCAACAGAAATGTTCAATGGAAACAAGGTGAAAGCGCTCGGAATGAATTACACATGAAAAGCCAAATGACCAAAATAATAACGCGAGTGCATGAAGTGAACAAAGAAGCGCACGAGACAAAATTGAGAGAATACGACAAAACTGAAACATGACGCGAATGCGAGAGGAACTGAGATGCGACGAGCAGGATCAGGTCGATGCATTGATCGAGGGTTTCAAGTTCGACAAATAGCACCGTCATGTCCCCGACGCAGGGGTGATGAAAACACGTAGGTGATGTTCCGGAGGGGTGAATGCAGAAGGATGAGGATCGAGGGAGTGGACAGAGAAATAAGAAAATGCGTTACAAAAATAAGCAAAAAAAATCAATAAAGCACAAATAAACTAATAAACAATGCTATTAGCGAGAGCTTGAATGCAAAACTAAATGAATTTAGCAGCTGATGTATAATATCTACAATACATGAACATATACTATCATACAACGAATAAAACGTATGAACAAGTGTAATATGGTAATAAAACTAATCCAAGCAAGATCCTTTCACGGATCAAAAATGGAACTGTTCAATCGATATGCAATGAACACAAACAACACAACCTAGAAAACGGTAACAGTAACAAGGGCAGAATTTAAACTACATGCTAAAGGCACAGCAATAACGAGACTATCAGCTCTAGGTAACAATTAAAACCTATGCATACTGCCAATAAAACATAAAAAACGCAAGACGAAGAATTTACGCAGTAAAACAGGGCTTTGAAATATGTAATATAACGCCGGCGCTCGCTCGTGGTACCGTAAATACTGGCGATACCGTAAATACTCGCGGTACCGTAAATACTCGCGGTACCGTAAATACTCGCGGTACCGTAAATATTCGCGGTACCGTAAATACTCGCGGTACCGTAAATACTCGCGGTACCGTCAATACTCGCGGTACCGTAAATACTCGCGGTACCGTAAATACTCGCGGTACCGTAAATACTCGCGGTACCGTAAATACTGGCGATACCGTAAATACTCGCGGTACCGTATATACTCGCGGTACCGTATATACTCGCGGTACCGTAAATACTGGCGATACCGTAAATACTCGCGGTACCGTATATACTCGCGGTACCGTATATACTCGCGGTACCGTATATACTCGCGGTACCGTATATACTCGCGGTACCGTATATACTCGCGGTACCGTATATACTCGCGGTACCGTATATACTCGCGGTACCGTATATACTCGCGGTACCGTATATACTCGCGGTACCGTATATACTCGCGGTACCGTATATACTCGCGGTACCGTATATACTCGCGGTACCGTATATACTCGCGGTACCGTATATACTCGCGGTACCGTATATACTCGCGGTACCGTATATACTCGCGGTACCGTATATACTCGCGGTACCGTATATACTCGCGGTACCGTATATACTCGCGGTACCGTATATACTCGCGGTACCGTAAATACTCGCGGTACCGTAAATACTCGCGGTACCGTAAATACTCGCGGTACCGTAAATACTCGCGGTACCGTAAATACTCGCGGTACCGTAAATACTCGCGGTACCGTAAATACTCGCGGTACCGTAAATACTCGCGGTACCGTAAATACTCGCGGTACCGTAAATACTCGCGGTACCGTAAATACTCGCGGTACCGTAAGTACTCGCGGTACCGTAAATACTCGCGGTACCGTAAATACTCGCGGTACCGTAAATACTCGCGGTACCGTAAATACTCGCGGTACCGTAAATACTCGCGGTACCGTAAATACTCGCGGTACCGTAAATACTCGCGGTACCGTAAATACTCGCGGTACCGTAAATACTCGCGGTACCGTAAATACTCGCGGTACCGTAAATACTCGCGGTACCGTAAATACTCGCGGTACCGTAAATACTCGCGGTACCGTAAATACTCGCGGTACCGTAAATACTCGCGGTACCGTAAATACTCGCGGTACCGTAAATACTCGCGGTACCGTAAATACTCGCGGTACCGTAAATACTCGCGGTACCGTAAATACTCGCGGTACCGTAAATACTCCCGGTACCGTATATACTCCCGGTACCGTAAATACTCCCGGTACCGTGAAACTCCAGGTACCGTAAACACTCCCGGTACCGTAAAAACTCCCGGTACCGTAAATACTCCCGGTACCGTAAATACTCGCGGTACCGTAAATGTCCAGAAATATTACTCTCATAAAACATTTTTGGGAATTTTTGAGAAATACTCTCGTAAAATATTTTTTTGGGGAAACAGGCTTGCAAAATGTTCTTTGGGAAAATACTTCACTTTATGGTTCAAAGATGCTGTGCTTTATTTAGTGAGAGATTTTACAGCAAGGATTGGGATTTGACGGTTGGGCCGCCAAGCGGGGCTGCTTCGAGGGGGAAAAAGGGGAGACGTTGCAGAGAACCTATTGTGCTACACCAATGAACGCTTGCCTAGCGATCATACGAGAAGGTGTGTCTGAGCACACACCAATGGGAGGCCCAGACGTCAGAACAAACAAGAATCCCACCAATCAGGATGCAGATACGGCCTCTGTAGAATGGAATGTTAGAGAACAATCTCGAAGCAAGGATGCGAAACGCTTATAAGGAGGGTAGATGAAGCCTAGAGAGGATTTTCGACTCGGTGACGCTACGAGAGAGAGACGCATAATCAAGGAGGGGTTTTGCAGCCGGAATACCGGCAGACGCCGGTATTACCCGGCATCATACCAAGTCCGATGTTGACTGCAAGTGAAAGAGCGCCGCCGGCACATTTTCGACATGAGCAGCCAAAATCCAACATCTAAGGTGATAGTTAACCATCGAAGTTTCGAGAGGAGGCGTCCAGTGTATCAGCAAGCTTCAAAATACTGACGTGCGTCAGGAGGCATTCGTAGCACAGCAGCGAAGCAGCGGTTATCGGCAAGTGTAAATGTTGTCAACGACGAAGCATTCAAACATCTCTGCATCGGGGGCGAACTCACAGGCAACTTCAGCGTCAAAATTTGGCGCCACGCAATTGTTAACGTTGCGAGTATCAACAGTCAAGTTCGTTCACCAACAAGGAGAAGATCAACGCACAAAATTGCAGTGAATTGGCGCACAACGAAACTCTTAAGTAATTCCCGGCACCAGAACTTCAGCGTCAAGGTGGAGCGGGGAAGGCACCGCGGCAGCGCGTTAACGAGAGATCAGCCCAGAACAGCAGCGACTCTAAGCAACGACAAAGGAGATCAGCAGTGAAAGATAGCACATCGGCAGTGAATATCTATCAGTGAATCACTTATTATCAGAAATGGCGAGTGTTTATGGTTGTGAGAGCTCTTTAAGGTGGTGATGGAAGTTCAATTTCAAAATGTAGAATAGTACCTAGAAAAGTGCCTTTCAAAGTGTCGCGCAAAATCATCTAAATTATAGGCAATCGGTTTCCTGTGTTTATTTAGTCGAGGATCGAATTCACGTTGTGAATGGTGCGGCGCTTCATATAATTCGACACCATGTTGCAAGTTCAGGTTAAATCGTGATGTGTCATTCTCGTAAATATTATGCTTGTGTTGCTGGGGAGCCCGCGATTGTGTGGATGCGTAATTTGTTGTCAACGAAGGAGTATTGGTAACTTGAATTATCGGTAAGCATCAAATTTATACCATGTCGTGTTTAAAGTTTTATGGCGGTAGAAATGTGCATACTTTCATTAACGCAGTTGTGCCCTTTCAAATCATTTCGTTCCAATGCCTTGTGTACTTGATCCACGTGTTTTTCCCAAAATAAATTCATGTAAATCTTCAATCCTTTTATTCTCCATGTCTGGTATGCAGGGGTGCGCAAGCATGAAGGATAATACTATAAAATGTGTACGGGGGTTGAGAGTCCCTCAGCGTGTGGGAGGGGGGTCCTAAACCCACCCCTTTCTCTGTATCGCAACATAAAAACTCGCGGTACCGTAAATACTCGCGGTACCGTAAATACTCGCGGTACCGTAAATACTCGCGGTACCGTAAATACTCGCGGTACCGTAAATACTCGCAGTACCGTAAATACTCGCAGTACCGTAAATACTCGCGGTACCGTAAATACTCGCGGTACCGTAAATACTCGCGGTACCGTAAATACTCGCGGTACCGTAAATACTCGCGGTACCGTAAATACTCGCGGTACCGTAAATACTCGCGGTACCGTAAATACTCGCGGTACCGTAAATACTCGCGGTACCGTAAATACTCGCGGTACCGTAAATACTCGCGGTACCGTAAATACTCGCGGTACCGTAAATACTCGCGGTACCGTAAATACTCGCGGTACCGTAAATACTCGCGGTACCGTAAATACTCGCGGTACCGTAAATACTCGCGGTACCGTAAATACTCGCGGTACCGTAAATACTCGCGGTACCGTAAATACTCGCGGTACCGTAAATACTCGCGGTACCGTAAATACCCGCGGTACCGTAAATACTCGCGGTACCGTAAATACTCGCGGTACCGTAAATACTCGCGGTACCGTAAATACTCGCGGTACCGTAAATACTCGCGGTACCGTAAATACTCGCGGTACCGTAAATACTCGCGGTACCGTAAATACTCGCGGTATCATAAATACTCGCGGTACCGTAAATACTCGCGGTATCACAAATACTCGCGGTATCACAAATACTCGCGGTATCACAAATACTCGCGGTATCACAAATACTCGCGGTATCACAAATACTCGCGGTATCACAAATACTCGCGGTATCACAAATACTCGCGGTATCACAAATACTCGCGGTATCACAAATACTCGCGGTATCACAAATACTCGCGGTATCACAAATACTCGCGGTATCACAAATACTCGCGGTATCACAAATACTCGCGGTATCACAAATACTCGCGGTATCACAAATACTCGAGGTACCCTAAATAATCGCGGTACAATCACCACTACCACCATCATCATCATCATCATCATCACCATCATCGAAGTCATGAATACATTATCACAATCATTACTTCCGTTCGTGCTGTTTAGGATATCCCCAACCAAAAATTTTCAGGTTGAACATTACCGCCGGCGATTATCTGCACCGAGAGTAGGACGCCCTAAAATGTTGAGCTAAAATTTGTAAATCCCAGGCAACCGTGGGTTCTTGCGGGATTTATTTTTACGCTTCCTAAGGCCAAACCAGGGCAGATCCTATGGAATAACAAGGCACAGCCAACAACGCGGGCGCGCTGACGATAATGAGTTGGGAGAGGGCGGTAAAACAGACGGAGGTTCAAGGGAAGCAAGCACGAGAAACTGCAGACGTTTTCTGGCTGGGATTGAGTTCGTGCTATCTTTGAAATACATTTTCACCTCTATCTATATTATAAAAGGAGCCGCGTTTGTCCGTCCGTCCGTCCGTCTGTCTGTGTGCCACACCCACCAGCCTGCAGTGTGAGATGAGCGTATCTGTGATACAAGCTTCAACTCCACAATTTTCGGTGCCTTAACCCAGCAGATTGGGAGTCGGAATGAATATCACGTGTATTGGTAGGTTAGATTAGTTTGTATAGAAAATCAGCAGTTGAGACTTGGGGAAAGTGTGGGGAAGCCATAGAATAGCATGGGAAATCATGGGAAAGCCATGTTAAAGCTCAGTTGGTCCTATATCTAATCCCGTTATTTTTGACGGGTCGTGTGCACTCGTGACCATAAATAGTGATGTACTTATGTATCGGTATCGGCCAAAAAAAAACGATATCGATACATCACTAACCATGAAGACTACTCAGATTGCGGTGTTCCTATAGATTGGTCAATTTCTTAGCGGTCTTATACCCATTTTAGTAGAAAAAATCCATAACGAAGATTTAAGCGAGAAATTGGCTTACCTGACGATCATAATCGGAACAATGGTTAGTGAAGACGATCCAAACTTTTACTAGAGCTATATTCAAGGTGCTTATAACAATGAAAACAAAAGCTACAGTCAAAAACTAAATACAATAGGGATAAAATAAAATATGGGAGAAAATTTTTCAAAAGTAAATAGTTAACCCAATAAATAAAACACTCAACTCAAAACTACAACCAAGACATTAAGCTGAATACAGGCTCAAACTAAAATCAAGACAAAAGAGAAATTCACAGTGCAAACAATCGGAACAATGTGCACTATCAAGCAAGACAATAAGCACAATTGCGCAAGACAATAAGCACAATTGCGCAAGACAATAAGCACAATTGCGTAAGACAATAAGCACAATTGCGCAAAACAATAAGCAAAATAAGCAACAGTGCGACGTTGACGTGTAGAAGCACACTGCCAGCACAAAGCCCACAGCCACTAGAGGGCAGGTAGACACCCCACGGCCACTAGAGAGTAATTAGTTACGAATGGGAGGCAGCATACTCGGTGGGCATCGTCGGCCCAGCGCACTTCCTGGCGGGACACAAGGCGGTGGGTTAGTTTGCTCACTCTGTACTCTGGTGCATGCTGTGCTCACTCTGTAAACTGAGTACATCGAGTGCAGTGAATAAAATAAGCCGAGTACTCTGGTGCACACAGAGTACACTGGTGCACACAGAGTACACTGGTGCACACAGAGTACACTGGTGCACACAGAGTACACTGGTGCACACAGAGTACACTGGTGCACACAGAGTACACTGGTGCACACAGAGTACACTGGTGCACACAGAGTACACTGGTGCACACAGAGTACACTGGTGCACACAGAGTACACTGGTGCACACAGAGTACACTGGTGCACACAGAGTACACTGGTGCACACAGAGTACACTGGTGCACACAGAGTACACTGGTGCACAGAGTACACTGGTGCACAGAGTACACTGGTGCACAGAGTACACTGGTGCACACAGAGTACACTGGTGCACAGAGTACACTGGTGCACACAGAGTACACTGGTGCACACAGAGTACACTGGTGCACACAGAGTACACTGGTGCACACAGAGTACACTGGTGCACAGAGTACACTGGTGCACAGAGTACACTGGTGCACACAGAGTACACTGGTGCACAGAGTACACTGGTGCACAGAGTACACTGGTGCACACAGAGTACACTGGTGCACAGAGTACACTGGTGCACAGAGTACACTGGTGCACACAGAGTACACTGGTGCACAGAGTACACTGGTGCACAGAGTACACTGGTGCACACAGAGTACACTGGTGCACAGAGTACACTGGTGCACAGAGTACACTGGTGCACACAGAGTACACTGGTGCACACAGAGTACACTGGTGCACACAGAGTACACTGGTGCACACAGAGTACACTGGTGCACACAGAGTACACTGGTGCACACAGAGTACACTGGTGCACAGAGTACACTGGTGCACACAGAGTACACTGGTGCACACAGAGTACACTGGTGCACACAGAGTACACTGGTGCACAAGTACACTGGTGCACACAGAGTACACTGGTGCACACAGAGTACACTGGTGCACACAGAGTACACTGGTGCACACAGAGTACACTGGTGCACACAGAGTACACTGGTGCACACAGAGTACACTGGTGCACACAGAGTACACTGGTGCACACAGAGTACACTGGTGCACACAGAGTACACTGGTGCACACAGAGTACACTGGTGCACACAGAGTACACTGGTGCACACAGAGTACACTGGTGCACACAGAGTACACTGGTGCACACAGAGTACACTGGTGCACACAGAGTACACTGGTGCACACAGAGTACACTGGTGCACACAGAGTACACTGGTGCACACAGAGTACACTGGTGCACACAGAGTACACTGGTGCACACAGAGTACACTGGTGCACACAGAGTACACTGGTGCACACAGAGTACACTGGTGCACACAGAGTACACTGGTGCACACAGAGTACACTGGTGCACACAGAGTACACTGGTGCACACAGAGTACACTGGTGCACACAGAGTACACTGGTGCACACAGAGTACACTGGTGCACACAGAGTACACTGGTGCACACAGAGTACACTGGTGCACACAGAGTACACTGGTGCACACAGAGTACACTGGTGCACACAGAGTACACTGGTGCACAGAGTACACTGGTGCACACAGAGTACACTGGTGCACAGAGTACACTGGTGCACACAGAGTACACTGGTGCACACAGAGTACACTGGTGCACACAGAGTACACTGGTGCACACAGAGTACACTGGTGCACACAGAGTACACTGGTGCACACAGAGTACACTGGTGCACACAGAGTACACTGGTGCACACAGAGTACACTGGTGCACACAGAGTACACTGGTGCACACAGAGTACACTGGTGCACACAGAGTACACTGGTGCACACAGAGTACACTGGTGCACACAGAGTACACTGGTGCACACAGAGTACACTGGTGCACAGAGTACACTGGTGCACAGAGTACACTGGTGCACACAGAGTACACTGGTGCACACAGAGTACACTGGTGCACACAGAGTACACTGGTGCACACAGAGTACACTGGTGCACAGAGTACACTGGTGCACACAGAGTACACTGGTGCACACAGAGTACACTGGTGCACAGAGTACACTGGTGCACACAGAGTACACTGGTGCACACAGAGTACACTGGTGCACACAGAGTACACTGGTGATGTAAGCACTGGACACCAGGAAAAAACACAGCACATTAAAGGCTCTGTTTAAAATTATTAGTCAATTCCAGGGCAAATTTATCGACAATCAGTGTTAAAATTATTAGTCATTTGCAGTACAAATTAATCAACAATCAGTGTTAACAGTGCTCATTATATCTTTCTAGATCACTTTATTTTGAGGAAGCAAGCAATACATTTGGAAGTACATATGTAATAGTTAAAGAATTACCACAATCAAGTTTTATCTCATGCAAATTATTCAATGAAAACAATACTAAAGAATAAATTAACGGAATTAGTCCCTTGTGCCACGAACACTAGGAAAATAACGTTTAGAAAACAGTAATTAGTATTGATTAGTATTGATTAGTTTTGTATAGTATTGATTAGTTTTGTATAGTATTGATTAGTTTTGTATAGTATTGATTAGTTTTGTATAGTATTGATTAGTTTTGTATAGTATTGATTAGTTTTGTATAGTATTGATTAGTTTTGTATAGTATTGATTAGTTTTGTATAGTATTGATTAATTTTGCGCATCTTTGCTGAAGTATAGCAGACAAAACGAAGAAAATGAGAGACCATATAAGGGCTCCCTTATATAACCTTATAAGAGCTTGATAATAAGTCTGTAATTTACTTTTGATTTAGATGATTTTTAGGGGGTACTTTAAAGTGAGGCTTAAAATTAACAGGAGATTAAATTTTTAAGTTAAGCACCAAGCCTTAGATAAATTAATGACACCACATTGAAAATTAACACAATATCTAACATTGAAAATTAACACAATATCTAACATTGAAAATTAACACAATATCTAACACTGCAGGTGTCAGAGCAGTATTGTTAATTTAGTGA
This sequence comes from Morinoia aosen, assembly GCA_030386875.1. NCBI lineage: Eukaryota > Metazoa > Arthropoda > Malacostraca > Amphipoda > Talitridae > Morinoia > Morinoia aosen. The sequence continues at coordinate 41,247,585 of CM059574.1, forward strand.
ACAAGTACCTAGCAATGCAACAAAAACCTGCACATGACGACAATTGCCCGGCACTCGCTAAATTGTCGCCACAAGACTAATTCGTTGAATAAACAATTTCTACACTAACGGACAAAACCTACAGCAGTTACATCGTGGAAACGACAAAATTGAGGCAGTTTGCAAAGAAACGAGTTTTTTCGGTGTTTTCCGTGAAACATAATGAAGCATGGTGCTTGACACGTTAACCGCCATGTGAGCCACCGGTGGTACACAGAGGGAATTTTCATAATGCTGCTGGACCCTCCAGTGGTAACATACTCGATTTTCATAAATGCTTAATCAAAGCTAAATCAAGGCGCGATCCAGTTCATGTTGGCTATTTTCAAAATAGCTTATTAAAATTGACTTTAAATTTGAGTTGAATATAGGACTTTAGTTAAACACATGGCGGTTAACGTGTCAACTAGCGTATCTTGAAACGTCCAGCGGTTACTTAGCGGGTTCGACAAAACAGATATTTAAACAAAAAAAAAAACGTATCCATTATGTGTTAGTGCTTTTTTTAATAGTTAAAGAAGCATGGCGCTTGATGATGCTGAAAGTTAACAGTAAACAAGAACTCGCAGCAGAAGATTTAAGCAGAAACACTGCAAAAAGGAACAAGTTTGCGTTAACAAGGCAGATTACTAATGAAATGAAACGAAGAAAAAACTAAGAAACAAACAAGCGCCCAGCTTCACGAATACGTGACTGGAGATTCTAATCAAGCCAGTTTCAATAATTCACCCATTATAAAATTCTGCATCACGATGTAGGGGCTTCTGCTTAAAAAAACTAAATTTTCAATGTTCGAGACAGACTTTAATATTCAACTCCGTCACTCATGATGGCGGGCCCAAATTAAGCACACAGACCACGTTTTTAATTTTCCACTCATCATTTACAAGAGCAGGCCTTGATTGCAGGGACATCATCAGAATTTTTATCGTAAACACTACAAGTTCGAGACGGGACCCGACTGCTGATCGGCGCGGGAGCTGGCAGTGAGGCACACTGAGGACGTTCAGATGATAGATTGGGTGCGGTAGCTGCGAGAACAAACTAGAGTAAATAAAAAACTCGCGCGTCTTCCTGGTCGATAAGTGCAGTCATGCTTGAGTTCAATAGCATCATCTTATGCGAACCTCAACTTATACAGACAAAAAATAGTCCCACCCAAGCATCAGGCCTGGCAAATCAAAATTTTATCTTATATTTTTGTAAGATGACTGAGCAAGAATGGAATTCGGAGAACGTGTATTAAATATGTCCTGTCCCTTTTTTTGAACATGCATGGCTATGAAAGGTTTTAGATTGAGTATTACGTAGTCAACACAACCATTGCGTTGTTTGTAGTTACATTTGACTCCTGTTCAATAAAAGGGTTAGGATTCGGCATTAATTTGTTTACACAACTAACAGGTTGCTGCGAATCTAATTTGATTCAGCATTAAAAAACAACCAAAAGCAAAAACGGACTTTATTCATACTCATACCACAAACGTTCACATTATTTAACAGGTTTACGAAAACGCTTAAAACTATATAATAACAATTAAATAATTAAATAAAGCAACAATTAGTACACAATCAAACACTAAAACGTCTCAAGAACCCAGCTCATAACAGCCGTGTCACCCCTACTCCTATACCCTCTGCCTGGTATGCAGGCTGCAGAAGAATCAAATGATCGCACCGAAGCGCCGCTGTACTGAGATTGGAAGAGCATTCAGAGAGGAACACTCTAAGATCATGATAGGATTGATCACAAGTCATGCGCAGCGCCACGACCGTGAGCACCCCACACGGCCAACATCGCAGAACACGAGCAATAATTCACTACATTCGAGTGGGTGATGGCTTACGTGCGTCCTCTTCATCTGTTGTAATTATTAAGGCTAGGATGAAAATGGATGAACTGTTGTAATTATTAATGCTAGGGTGAAAATAGATGAACTGTTGTAACTGTTAACGTTAGGGTGAACATGGATGAACTGTTGTAATTTTTAACTCTTGGGGGGAAAAAGTTGCGAATACAATAAGAGGTTCGACAATGTTTGCCGCCAAAATTATAATACATCAGGAATGAATTCTGTGTCTCAGCTCTAAATGTGTTTGGAATTTGTGCCGGCTCGACCGGGAGCAACCGTGGCATCTGAAAATCTAATTGCGGTAGAAGGATCAAGATGGCTAGCATGGATTATAGATGACGAGTTTAATTCTTCCTAACCACTACATAAGTGTTCCCAAGAAAGGGAGGATGAGAGGATCATTTAGTGAGGAGTTATGGGAACGTTGAATATATGCACAAGATGTGTCCGCTCAAGGTAATATTACAAGGTGTGATCTCTTGCGCAGAGAAACAGTAAATTACGAAAGAATTTTGTATCAAGACGAAAGTTGAAAAAGCTGTAGGCGCTGAAAAACATAATAGCAGTGAACCGAAAAAACATCCTGAAAACAACCTATTCTCTTTTCACATAAAAAGCCTTCCACAATGATCGAAGAGTTTTACTCGGTGCAGGGCAGCATCGGCAAGGAGCAAGGAAACGCGCTGAATTATTGACAGCTCAAGGAAGCCTGGCAATATGTACATTCGAGGGAAGAGGTGAATTCGCTTGTTCGGGATAAATTGGATAGTTTTATCAGGAAAACTAAAAAGCGCTTGGTATCCATATAATTCAATTGATTTTAAGTAAGTTAATAAGCATGAAAATTAGAATATTGTCGAAAAGTTCTTCTCAAAATAACCGCCATTAGCGTGTATTGCAGCCTCAGTCCAGGCCGAACCTGGAGCAAGCTGATAGTACGCTTTCCCCGGAAAACCATCAAAACCACTTTAATTCAATCGATCAACTGGTCTCTTATAGCAATGGCACCGAGATTGGTATCTTTCTCGACAGCGACTCCCAAATAATAGTTCATCGGGTTAAGATCAGGGGAGTTAGAAGGCCAAACATTGAGATTTGTGTGCTTTACATCACCCTCTGAGAATACGCATCCGAAAACCATGACAGCTTGGAGAAATATAGTCGCCTCGTAGCTTTGTAGCCTCCATTACAATTCTCTGGTTCATGCCGGATGGTTTTTACAGAGTTCAGGGAGTGTTGAGCAGCGACCATAATCTCCTTACTTTGGTGACCGGCGCAAATCCGGATACAAGCCATTCTCTTCCACAATTCATTGGGCTCCCAGTTATCCATTCATGCTGGCATCGCCTGTCCGTATGAAGCAGGGTTTGAACTTTAAACTGAAGCCTAGTTGGCATGAATACATTTTAAAAATCGGAAAAAAGATCAAATGGTATTCTCTGAAATTTATTACAACTCAAACGGGCAAAAAATTGCTAGCTATGCACAACTAAAATCAAACTCCGTATTTCTTGAATAACGTGCCAATTCTCATCTTTCATGTCGAGGTTCGCATTAGATGACGTATAACTCGAGGATCGGCCGCAAGCAGTTCCCGGAAGGCAGAAATGCAGCAGAAGTCGGTGCAGGGCAGCGTCGGCAAGGAGCCGTGCTGAATTATTGACGGAGAGCTTAAGGAAGCCTCGCTATACATTCAAGGGAAAAGGTAAAGTCAGCAGGAACTAAAAATGCGTCTAAAGATTCTGTCTGCATTGGGGGACGAAACAAGGCTTCCACTTTAACAGAGTTCATGAGTACGTTCACAAGTAGCGGTATATATCTTCTTAAAATTATAGACATGATCTAAAACATCTATTTTCGAGGATTCAATAAACAATGTATCAGAAATTCAGTGAATGTTCATCGATGCTCGAGTCCAATCATACATGGAAAGTTAAAAGAAGCACGGAGTCTTGAGTTTAAACATTCGAAGCTCTTATTAAGGCAGGACATTCACCCGCGGGAGAGAGAAAATATAATGAAACGAGGAATGGCCTAAAATTCCAAGGTTTGTACTCCACGTAGGACGGAAAACCTAAAAAATAAGTCGAGTAGAACGGAAAGAGTTTCAGCTTGAATGGAAGAGACGTTTGTGACGCAGATAAAGATGAAATTACTCGGAAATAAACGTACAAAATCGCACCTCCAGGTGAAATAAAATTTATGTTGAAAATAAATCTTATTAGCAAATTAAAGGTTTGGAAATGGGTCTTCCGGTGGGACCTACGTTCGTGAATATTTTTCAAGTGTTTCCATGAACAGCGGTGGTTAGATTCATATCCTGAAGATTTTAAGCCTGTGTTTTATAAACGCTAAATTTATGCTACTTTTTTGATGCTCAAGAATAGCTCGCACTGCAATTTATTTCTAGTATGTTTGAATTCCTCACACCCCAACATCAAATTTACAATCGAGACTGAAAAAAATAATTTTTGGTTCATTTTCAGACAACTATAACACATAAAGATGGTCGATTTCAAAGTTCTGTTTTCTTAATAAGCAAACATTTACCGGGTTGGAAATTACTTTTTTCAGGTACTGTAAATTATCCGGCAGCCTAAATATCATCAAGACATGGTTATCAATGGCTTACTGGGAACGCTCATCATTTGAAGCCATCCATAAGAAATTTGAATTTTTGAAAGCATTTTCAGCAACAATGGCTTTCCACCCAGATTACTAGATCCTTGTGTTAAAAATCTAAAAAAGGGACGGAAGATTTGAGCACCAGAGCAGATGCTGAGGAGGGGACCGGGAGGCCCAGCACCCGAGCGCCCCACAACAACAAGGCCTCAGTGAGTGTGCGTCCAACGTGAAACGTCGCTCGAAAGAACACAAAAGCCTGCAATTGTGAGCGACACGTGATCCCGAGAGCAGCCTCAGTTCGAGGCGCACAAGTTCGCTCGATACGTCGCTCAGAGCTAAACCTCGGGAGAGCAGAGCGGCAACGGCGAGACTGCAGCGGAAACAATTTTGTTAAGCGCTCCATTATTACAATCATGTACTAGAAATAATTTCTCAGCTTCTCAACCTAAGAGGATTGAGTGAGTGAAGCGCAAGCTGAGAAGAGTTCCCCTCCAACCTTTTCTACTACGTTTTCGTTCGCTATTATCTTCCGAGGAGCTGCCCATTCTGGGATGAACGCAGCTGCGGACTGGGATCGAACGTCAATAGAATGTTAAGGGAAAGGCAGGATAACAATGCAGCTAGAGAGATCAATAACCAAACTCTGTAACTAATAATTGGCTGCAGGTTTACTCGAGAGGAGAACGCATCGATGTTTCCGAGAAAGTAATTTATCATGTCTGGGTAGAAATAACCTGCAGAAATCAGTAAGTTAGCATCAGTTCAAGACACCCTAGCCACATAAAATGCGACCCGAATTATTATTATTATTATATAAGAAAGTTTTAGCCTCCCTTAACCACGACAAAGATGTTCCAAGAGAGGAAAGAGGAAGGCACCATTTAGTATGGAGTTGAGGGAACGCGGAATCTATGCGCACAAGGTGCTCAGAAACAGTAAGCTAGGAAAGAAGTTCATGAAACAAGAAAAAAGTTGAAGAAGAAAGTAGTAGGTGCTGAAAAACAGGACAGCAGTGAACCGAAAAAAGATGGTCCGTAACAAAACAAAAACCTATTTTATTACAACAAAAAGGAAGCCTACCTAACCTTTAGCTCGGGCCCTCACATGGTTCCCTTGGGAGCGCTAATTCCCATAGATACAATAGCTGTATCCCCCTGAGGGGATGCGACCCGAATTAAGAGAGCAAAGAGAATCTACTATTTAGCATGGACTGTAGAAAACTGGGAATTTATTCACAAGGTGTGTTTCCACACAAGATACCCTGCGCAAAAAACAGCAAGCTAGGAACGAAGAGTGAGGAAAGCAAAAGAAAAGAAAACAACGAAAGTATGAGTACAGAAATAAATAGAGAGGGCACAAAAAATAGAAGCATGGAAAGCTTATATTTAACGAAGGTAACTTAACAGTCTCTCCCCTGTAGACAAACTTTTAATCTATACCCATTTCCTAGCTAATGCTCCCTGATAAGACTCTTAAAACACGTTTGCACACTAGCCCTTCACACCCAAGTGGGACGAATTCGTTACACAAAAAATTACAAGCTTCTTATGCGCTAAAATGCATGCAGAACTTCCCTCAAATGAATGTGACGACTAAGGTACATAACATAACATCTTCAAGTGGAGTTCATTGTTGATTCAGTTTTGCGTGCGATACTTGAGCTACTAAACTTTTTGCACGTGCCACGTATGGTTTGCAGCACTCAATACTGGTTGTGAAAAGAATTCAGGGAGTAAAGGACTAGGAACACAGCTATTAAACAAACAGTTTTACTCATTTAGAATCGTAAAAGTTATTTATCAGCAAAACTGTTCCTCAACAAGCACGAGTATGCTATTTTTTATTACAATCCACACGGCTTTCGAGCTCTAAACAAGGCACTGGTTTGAATAAAATATAAAATTCCGGGTTTTGAAATGCGGGAGTACTCGATATTCATGGAGGTAAAATTGCGAACCTAACTAGAAATAACGAAGAAATGTTCATTCTCAAAGACAGGGTGGACATTAAGCATTAATATAGCTGCATCAACATCCATTTGTAAAAGAGGCGATTAGTTTTTAACGGTATGAAGTAGTGAATAAAATCCCTGACAGCACAACAATGCATTCACGTTAAAATAGCTATGTTGGTAAGCTTTGGTGTTCACGACGTCTATTTTTACATACACGAGCCATCATACGTGTGTTGTAGTACGATGGTAGTAGTGTTACTACTACTACTACCACCATCACACTACAACACACGTAGCTGCGAGGGGCCAGGGCGCTGTGTTGCGCCGCCGTGGCTGCAGGAAGGCTTGGCAGCAACAGCGGCGATAAGGCCGGTATTCAGACCGTGCGTGAAGTAAAAACATTGTCTCGTTTGTACGATACACGGCGAAGGTATAAGTAGCAGCGAAGTTATATGTAGCTTCCCGTAATTATGGGCGAGGATTCAATGTCAGATATGATTGCATTGAGACGGAAGCATCATAATTAGCACATTTACTACCCAGTGGGGCTCATAATCTGCCCCGTGGAGCTATAAGAAGACTGTTTACACATCAGATAAATTACAGAGAATAGATTCATGTTCGAGGCAAACCTGATATGAAAAATGCGAAATCTATCTGAGCTACGAACGGTCGGTATTAACAGAATATTTTGCTAATTTAGATTTGTAACAACAAAATAGCGGCAGCAAAAAATTGCAGTAACGGGAACGTTTTAACACTACCTGTAAGAAAATGTCAAAGCGAAAATAGATGAATTAGACAAACTGAATAAGCATCAAAAGGTTGCGCACAACTTTGTTGCACGTACTCAATCACCAAAAATGACAGAAAAAATCCGGCTTGGTAATTTTTCATAATTCCTACTTCCTGAGAGGCCCTCCTGGGAGCAAAAAAATGCTTGTCGGCATGATTGGCTGATGAATGTCAATTATGTCAAGCAAACCTCGGTAATCTATTGAAACGAGAGGCCTCACTTGCACATGGGAGCCTAAACATGTACACTTCATGCCATGCATTAGGATTTACTTGGTTCAAAAGTTGACTCCACTACGAAACTCGTTTTCTATTCTCAGCCGACACTAATGCTGGCTGGTATGAGGTGGACGCTCGGTCATAGGAATGGTCGCTACTCCCTATATACCATTAAAGAAGTCAAGACTAACTTCGCCAGATATTGGTAAATCAGAAAAGTTAGACAACTTGTTAAATTTAAAATAGCTTCATATAAATTCTAGGAATCAATGCTACCCAAATAATCGAAAATTTTTGCTACAAAAATAATCGAAAATGAGACTGCGCGGGTTCGAAGCCCTTACTGTCAGAATGGTTAGAACTGATACTGCTTCGGAAGCCAATGCTTCGAATACACTCAAAACCACTCTCTCAGTGGTTTGAACTGTAAGCCAATGGCTCGGTTCATCTCTGCGCGTAAATGTAAAACAAAATCAGAAGAGAGGGCAAATGAAGCGCTTTGAGCACCCCCGGCGCGTGGGCTTGACAGTAGCAGCAGCAGCAGCAGCAGCAGCAGCTTTAAGCCTCCCGCGGAGGCTGGAACTTCACTGAGTAAGACGCGAGTTGCCTCCTAGCATTGCTGTTGAGCAAAGAAGGCATGAAAACTAAAAAGAGGGCACGAAAGACGCAGTCGCTGGTCAGCCAGGTGTCGAGGGTAAACGTGACCTGGAGTGAACTCTTCAGGCCTGGTGTAAATTTTTAGTAATTTCTGCACCGAATGGCAACTAAATTTAAATAATGTGGGACAAGTTGTAGGCAGGTTTATGCCTGCATTCGAAAAATATAAATTTAATTTCACCAATTCTAATGGGTGCAAGGAACTAACTAATAACTCAGTCATTTTAAGCCCAGTTCACCTGTCTGTACAACCTACGCGGAGAAAGTTTGAAATGTGACAAACTAGCGCAAACCTCTAGAATAGGCCGATAAAATTAGAGAAAACTTCGAAGAGCGGAGTATGTAGATATACTCAACTGCGATGAAGAAAAGACTAGCAACAGAACGAGCCGTGAAGTCTATTCTCATGTTACTATCCAAATCTAGCACCGTCAAACGGCAATCACGCATAGACACCAAAGTATAGGAGAACTAACAGCCGTAATTAGAATTACTGATATTCACGTGTAAGGATCAGTGCATTCATTCAAATACGGGAAGAAAAGTTAGATAATAATACAGTGACACAAATTTTAACAGAAAAATCAGAGAAGAACTGTAAATACGACAGAGTAAAGCGATATCGCAAATTAAACACTCGACAACAAAACCAAATAAGTCATAACACCGGAACAAACACATTCAACGAGGATACACGACATCAAAAAAAAACACAACGCTGAGAGCCTCAAACTTCACGACACAACACAGAGCCGTAGAAGTGGCCCAGTGAGCAGGTAAGCAAGAGAATAAAGCAAATTAGCCGCCCAGACCCCGTGCACGTGTCAGCTTGGCAGCGAGCGAGCGCGACGCGCAACGGAGGCATCGCTTCGCCAGGTGTATGCCGAGCCAAAATCAGTCCGCGAAGAATAATTAACTCACTCGCTGAAACTCCTCACACGTGGCAGACCGACACCTGAACTTGTGGATCATTGCGCTGATTCACTATTCTTCACTTTTGCGGTATAATAGATGCTCTATAACCAATGATTGCACCGATTCGCTACTTTATTCCCTACTTTTGCGGTATAATAGATGCTCTATAACCAATGATTGCACCGATTCTCTACTTTATTCCCTACTTTTGCGGTATAATAGATGCTCTATAACCAATGATTGCACCGATTCTCTACTTTATTCCCTACTTTTGCGGTATAATAGATGCTCTATAACCAATGATTGCACCGATTCTCTACTTTATTCCCTACTTTAGCGGTATAATAGATGCTCTATAACCAATGATTGCACCGATTCTCTACTTTATTCCCTACATATGGGGTATGATAGATGCCCCATAATCGATGATAGCGCTGATTCTCCACTTGATTCCTTACAATTGGGGTATGATAGGTGTTCCAGTATCAGACAGCATTGGAGGTTTCGTAACAAGCATAAAGAGGCGGAGGCGAAAAGATGAAGATGCTGCAGGAGAATAATTTTCTTATGAAATAGAATGAGCGTCGAGGCTCAATTTTCGCCATTAATTTCGGGAAAGGTTTTCTAAACGTAAATACAAAGGTTAAAGCAGCATATGAACTGTAATTTCATTTCACCACATCCCGCGTTAACTCACATTTCAATTGTTAAAAAATATTACAAAATAAAACCACTTCAACCTTCCAAAAAAGCAATCAGCAGAGTCAGCAGCCATTAAAGACGCCCAGTGTTTCAATATCATAACTTTTGAAGTAAATTTTTCGTGATGAAACCAACTAAATATCATAACCTTGAAAGCAAATTATTCGTGACAGAACTAACTCAATAACATCACTCAAAAGGTAAAATTACTCGCAACGAAACTAATAAATACCATCACCTAGAAGGCAGAATTACTCGCTGTGAAATTAACAAGATAATCAGAAGGGAAACCGAGACGCCGGGGATGCTGGCATGGGCGATAATTAAATAGAAAGTAATGAGAACCAAGCGACGCGCGCTCTATTACAGCAGGAGTAATGAGGCGACAACTTGGGAGGCCTGAGTTAATGGACGCCTCATGAAAATGGCCTCCTTTCACGAGCAAGGGTGTCGCAATATCTTGTACCCTGATGAGAGGTCGATGAAAACGACAATGCATGGGAGACATCAATTGACTTTTTTTGCATGCAATCAAATGAAATATGAAGGCTTTCTGGACTTCAGGAACATCATTATTAGTAGTGAATAAGGTAACCCTAGGCATAGTAAATAAGGTAACCCTAGGCATAGTAAATAAGGTAACCCTAGGCATAGTAAATAAGGTAACCCTAGGCATAGTAAATAAGGTAACCCTAGGCGTAGTAAATAAGGTAACCCTAGGCATAGTAAATAAGGTAACCCTAGGCATAGTAAATAAAGTAACCCTAGGCATAGTAAATAAGGTAACCCTAGGCATAGTAAATAAGGTAACCCTAGGCATAGTAAATAAGGTAATCCTAGGCATAGTAAATAAGGTAACCCTAGGCATAGTAAATAAGGTAACCCTAGGCATAGTAAATAAGGTAACCCTAGGCATAGTAAATAAGGTGACCCTAGGCATAGTAAATAAGGTAACCCTAGGCATAGTGAATAAGGTAACCCTAGGCATAGTAAATAAGGTAACCCTAGGCACAGTGAATAAGGTAACCCTAGGCATAGTAAATAAGGTAACCCTAGGCATAGTAAATTAGGTAACCCTAGGCATAGTGAATAAGGTAACCCTAGGCAAAGTGAATAAGGTAACCCTAGGCATAGTAAATAAGGTAACCCTAGGCATAGTGAATAAGGTAACCCTAGGCATAGTGAATAAGGTAACCCTAGGCATAGTGAATAAGGTAACCCTAGGCAAAGTGAATAAGGTAACCCTAGGCACAGTGAATTAGGTAACCCTAGGCATAGTAAATAAGGTAACCCTAGGCATAGTAAATAAGGTAACACTAGGCACAGTGAATTAGGTAACCCTAGGCATAGTAAATAAGGTAACCCTAGGCATAGTAAATAAGGTAACCCTAGGCATAGTAAATAAGGTAACCCTAGGCACAGTGAATTAGGTAACCCTAGGCAAAGTGAATAAGGTAACCCTAGGCATAGTAAATAAGGTAACCCTAGGCATAGTAAATAAGGTAACCCTAGGCATAGTAAATAAGGTAACCCTAGGCATAGTAAATAAGGTAACCCTAGGCATAGTAAATTAGGTAACCCTAGGCATAGTAAATAAGGTAACCCTAGGCATAGTAAATAAGGTAACCCTAGGCATAGTAAATAAGGTAACCCTAGGCATAGTAAATAAGGTAACCCTAGGCATAGTAAATAAGGTAACCCTAGGCATAGTAAATAAGGTAACCCTAGGCATAGTAAATAAGGTAACCCTAGGCATAGTAAATAAGGTAACCCTAGGCATAGTAAATAAGGTAACCCTAGGCATAGTAAATAAGGTAACCCTAGGCATAGTAAATAAGGTAACCCTAGGCATAGTAAATAAGGTAACCCTAGGCACAGTGAATTAGGTAACCCTAGGCATAGTAAATAAGGTAACCCTAGGCATAGTAAATAAGGTAACCCTAGGCATAGTGAATAAGGTAACCCTAGGCATAGTAAATAAGGTAACCCTAGGCATAGTGAATAAGGTAACCCTAGGCATAGTAAATAAGGTAACCCTAGGCATAGTAAATAAGGTAACCCTAGGCATAGTAAATAAGGTAACCCTAGGCATAGTAAATAAGGTAACCCTAGGCATAGTAAATAAGGTAACCCTAGGCATAGTAAATAAGGTAACCCTAGGCATAGTGAATAAGGTAACCCTAGGCATAGTAAATAAGGTAACCCTAGGCATAGTAAATAAGGTAACCCTAGGCATAGTAAATAAGGTAACCCTAGGCATAGTGAATAAGGTAACCCTAGGCATAGTAAATAAGGTAACCCTAGGCATAGTAAATAAGGTAACCCTAGGCATAGTAAATAAGGTAACCCTAGGCATAGTAAATTAGGTAACCCTAGGCATAGTAAATAAGGTAACCCTAGGCATAGTAAATAAGGTAACCCTAGGCAAAGTGAATAAGGTAACCCTAGGCATAGTAAATAAGGTAACCCTAGGCATAGTAAATAAGGTAACCCTAGGCATAGTAAATAAGGTAACCCTAGGCAAAGTGAATAAGGTAACCCTAGGCATAGTGAATAAGGTAACCCTAGGCATAGTGAATAAGGTAACCCTAGGCAAAGTGAATAAGGTAACCCTAGGCATAGTAAATAAGGTAACTATAGGTAACATTAGATAAAGACGGCTGACTGCACACGGGATCCGTGCAAAGAACAGGAGAATTTTCGCTCCCAAATTGTATATATCAATGCAAACTGATGAATGTTCGACGCTTGGAGACTTGCAACAAGCCCGAGAGGATCATGAGCGATACGACGGCGCCACTTCTCGCATTAATCACCTGATATGACCCCCGAGATGGCTATAGTTTCATCGGTCTTGTTCGCGCTCCCTCGCAGCGAGACAGAAGCCGCCGTAAAGACAAGCCTGTCTGCTAGGCCGCCCGGACGCAAACAGGATTGCAAGTTTCCCCTTAGTTTGGCAGCGGTCTTCGAGGTAATACAGTTGCTGAAGATATTTCGACAGCACTCAAGATATGCCTCGCGCGCCAGGTACACGTACGCGAACTCCGCCATGAAATTCCAGGAATTATTTAGAGACTCGATATCTGGTTTTATAACACTTTGACCGCAATTGGGGAAAAGTGAAGTCCAATATTCAACTCAAATTCAATTATAATTTTAGTGAGCAATTTTGAAAATAGCACATTAACGGGATCATGCCTTCATTTACCTGTAATCAAGTATTTAAGAAAATTAGGTTTGTAACTATTGGTCGGTCAGAAGCACTATGAAAATTCCCTCCACGGCCTCTGGTGGCACATGCGGTCAAAGTGTTAATTTCACGTAGCATCAGCGCAGTGTTTCTTGAATTAAAATTCGGTCTCGCGTTTAGATTGCGAATATATAAATTCGTATCAATTTTGAAATCTACATCAAATTTTGCATTGATCCATGGAGGAACATCAATTTCCCACAAACCAGACGCTGCATGCTGAGAAGACAGCGCTGTACCACACAACTTAATTCAAAAGTTGCCATTTGTGAGCACGGTGTGCAAAGGGTCTCTCTAAACAGAAGCCGAAATTTGCGATAATTTGGTTCTGAGATTAAACTTCCCCGTCGTATAAGCATCAGACCAACTCCGGTGCAAACTCCAGTAGCAACGCCCAACTCAAACGAAAAAAAACTGTTAGTCGAGCCAGACTTCAAAGAAAAGTGTTACGTTAGGATTTGCTAGCAGAACGAACACTTCTAGGTTCAAATTGAAATTATTTCAGCGCAATCTCCCTTACGGACGACAGACACTTTAAAACTGCCTTAGTTTACATCTCAGCCAGAAATGAAGCAAATGTTGTAGTGGAAGCGTCGGTGATTACAACACCGCTTTTCACAGACACCGAGGTCGGATCACCGCCAGCTGAAATCATAATCAAAAGCTCCTTGAAGTGCACAAATTACAGTCGTTGAAGAGAACAGAACTGATGACTGATGACAAGAGTTGGTATTCAACTCCTGAAACTAAGGTCTCGGTATGGTGCTAACAAGAAGGAGGATTACAACAAATTTTAATGTTAAAATCGGTTTTGATGGTGAGAATTTACTGCACATAGTCAATGACCTTACGATATCTTCGAGTTCATCGCTTACATGCTAGTTGGGACTGCTCAGTTAAGGCAGTTACAGTAAGAGGCTATGAGAATTTACCAAGGAGCGTACGAAGATAAAGTTCTACTGTTGGCCATCTTGACACATAATGTGGACCACAGTCATAAACTTTACGATCACTTGACAGCTGTCAAGTATTACTCGACCATCGTGAGGTTGTAAAACAATAGCGGTGCTCATACAGGACAGAGCAATGTAGCCAAAAACACATATTTCCTGACAAGGTAGCCAAAAACACACATTTCCTGACAAGGTAGCCAAAAACACACATTTCCTGACAAGGTAGCCAAAAACACACATTTCCTGACAAGGTAGCCAAAAACACACATTTCCTGACAAGGTAGCCAAAAACACACATTTCCTGACAAGGTAGCCAAAAACACACATTTCCTGACAAGGTAGCCAAAAACACACATTTCCTGACAAGGTAGCCAAAAACACACATTTCCTGACAAGGTAGCCAAGTACACACATTTCCTGACAAGGTAGCCAAAAACACACATTTCCTGACAAGGCAGCCAAATACACACATTTCCTGACATGGTAGCCAAGCAAACACATTTCCTGACAAGGTAGCCAAGCAAACACATTTCCTGACAAGGTAGCCAAGTACACACATTTCCTGACAAGGCAGCCAAATACACACATTTCCTGACGAGGCAGCCAAATGCACACATTTCCTGACAAGGCAGCCAAATGCACGCATTTCCTGACAAGGCAGCCAAATGCACACATTTCCTGACAAGGCAGCCAAATACACACTTCCTGACTAGGTAGCCAAATACACGCATTTGCTAGCAAGAATCGCAGCTAGCTTCAGCCCTCGTACACTGCAAGCGAGCAACAGCAACAAACGAAGTAGGCCTGGAACACAAACTTCATTCCGATCACGAGTTCATGAAATTGAACGTATCAGTGCTACACGGACCTCGTTAGCGACGCGCAGCTCACAGCAAGAAGGCGCCCCACATTTGCAAGACCGACCAGCCGGTCCTCAAGACCACGGCCAGTTTTCCAAGCTGTTTACGACAGCCTCAAGAGGATGGCTGCGACGAGCTCATTAACGACCTGCCGATGTCGTCAGTTTCCACAATGACGAAAGTTTCTTCATTTCGATTGCGCTACGCCGTCGCTTTATTCGAACGAGGGTCGCAGGTAATGTATTTATAGAGCACAATGACAGCCTGATCCGAAAGATTTCAGGCATTCCTTCTCGGCCCTGACCGGTATCAACATCAGAGTTCAGCCACTGGTTTCACTCTATGAAGGCGATAGGATTACAATGAAACTCGAAGGAGATTTCGATTGAAGAGTACCACAAAAACCCTAAATTTCAGTGCATAACAGCTAGCATAAAGGATCAGGAAGACACGAAATGGTGGAAAACGAGGACGTAAACACAGAAGCATTGACAAGAATCCAAAACGCTGGTGTTCCTTGCGGTAGAGAAGTGCAAAACCTTACGGGAGAGAAGTGCAAAACCTTACGGTAGAGAAGTGCAAAACCTTACGGGAGAGAAGTGCAAAACCTTACGGGAGAGAAGTGCAAAACCTTACGGGAGAAAAGTGCAAAACCTTACGGGAGAGAAGTGCAAAACCTTACGGGAGAAAAGTGCAAAACCTTACGGGAGAAAAGTGCAAAACCTTACGGGAGAGAAGTGCAAAACCTTACGGGAGAAAAGTGCAAAACCTTACGGGAGAAAAGTGCAAAACCTTACGGGAGAGAAGTGCAAAACCTTACGGGAGATAAGTGCAAAACCTTACGGGAGATAAGTGCAAAACCTTACGGGAGAGAAGTGCAAAACCTTACGGGAGAGAAGTGCAAAACCTTACGGGATATAAGTGCAAAACCTTACGGGAGATAAGTGCAAAACCTTACGGGAGATAAGTGCAAAACCTTACGGGAGATAAGTGCAAAACCTTACGGGAGAGAAGTGCAAAACCTTACGGGAGAGAAGTGCAAAACCTTACGGGAGAGAAGTGCAAAACCTTACGGGAGAGAAGTGCAAAACCTTACGGGAGAGAAGTGCAAAACCTTACGGGAGAGAAGTGCAAAACCTTACGGGATATAAGTGCAAAACCTTACGGGAGATAAGTGCAAAACCTTACGGGAGATAAGTGCAAAACCTTACGGGAGAGAAGTGCAAAACCTTACGGGAGAGAAGTGCAAAACCTTACGGGAGAGAAGTGCAAAACCTTACGGGAGAGAAGTGCAAAACCTTACGGGAGAAGTGCAAAACCTTACGGGAGATAAGTGCAAAACCTTACGGGAGAGAAGTGCAAAACCTTACGGGAGAGAAGTGCAAAACCTTACGGGAGAGAAGTGCAAAACCTTACGGGAGAGAAGTGCAAAACCTTACGGGAGAGAAGTGCAAAACCTTACGGGAGAGAAGTGCAAAACCTTACGGGAGAAGTGCAAAACCTTACGGGAGATAAGTGCAAAACCTTACGGGAGAGAAGTGCAAAACCTTACGGGAGAGAAGTGCAAAACCTTACGGGAGAGAAGTGCAAAACCTTACGGGAGATAAGTGCAAAACCTTACGGGAGAGAAGTGCAAAACCTTACGGTAAAGAAGAGCAAAACCGAGGCAAGGCGAATCGAATAAACCCACAACACCCTCAAGCTTTGACAACTCTATTGTGTGTACGAAGACGGCAGATTGCAATGATATACGGATGACAAGAGCTGCTTTCAGCACACCTCCACCACAGGTAGAACTCCTGAACGGCTGGAGGATTCGCACAGCTCGCTAGCATATTTACTCACATTGTCAAGTAGGCGTGGTTGCCTTATAAGACACGCTTCAAATGTTGTAATTGCGTTGATTAATGTTTTTTTAAGAGGTATAAGAAGAAACCTCGAGGTGCGAAGAGTCTCGAAGTTATGCTGAAGGGCAGTACCTCTTAACGTATTACACGGCAGAGAAAACAAGGTAGGGTCATTTCTATGGGAGAAAATACACATCCTCTTGTTCGGCTAGCCAATAGAAAGGTTTTATTTCAAACAAACTTTATGACGTCACCGAAACACCATGTCATTGGGCCAATAGGGAGCCAGATTTGGGGGTAGCAGTGCTACCAGATGCAATATGAGCGCTGCTATTGGTTCGTTGCCGTGACGTCAGCAAAACCACGCCATCAACGGAAAAAAGGCTGGTTTGAACCTACCTTGTTTCGTCTACCATGACGTATTACCACCGTGAGCAGTCCGTGCTACGAAACGTGTTAAAATAAGCGAATGCTCAGCGTAAAATATAGTCCAATGTCGTGTTTAATTTCAACTTTCCATTGAATTTAGACTCCTGTCACCAATAAAATTAGTGCGAAACAAAAACGAAAGCGCAAGAATTTGGCCTCTCTAGTAGTTACCGATATCATCAATTCTTCTTGACAGCAGGGGACGCGTACAAAGAGCGGTTTGCAGCTAACAGACCCTCATAGGTGAACGTACGGAATGAATGAATTATGAATGAATGATAATTAATTATGAATGTAATTATCGATCAGGAAAAAGCAACCAGATATAAATTTAGTTATTGATAAACATGCTTTACACGATGCTTTAGCTTGGGGAAATAAACTTGAATTCAATTTAAGCTCGGGTCGTACTTGCTAAAGAAACGAATCCCGAAATTCATACCTCCCAATCTAAAACTGAACAATAGGTTGTATGAACCCAGTTGGCTTATAACTATTATAAGCCATTAGTGACTATGGGCAATGAAGAAGATGCACCGACAGCTCACACGTACATACCTCACATACGCAACCAGCAGAAACATTTGTTTTTGACGGAAACCGAAATTCTAACCGGCGCTACTATAGCGTGAGATCTACCGCCATATATCACCTACCAAGGAATATCCATTTGTAACCTAGCCTCGCGCTATAGTACTGGCTAGAGGTAGACCTCACGCTATAGTGAGGTAGACCTCACGCTATGGTGAGGTAGACCTCACGCTATGGTGAGGTAGACCTCACGCTATGGTGAGGTAGACCTCACGCTATGGTGAGGTAGACCTCACGCTATGGTGAGGTAGACCTCACGCTATGGTGAGGTAGACCTCACGCTATGGTGAGGTAGACCTCACGCTATGGTGAGGTAGACCTCACGCTATGGTGAGGTAGACCTCACGCTATGGTGAGGTAGACCTCACGCTATGGTGAGGTAGACCTCACGCTATGGTGAGGTAGACCTCACGCTATGGTGAGGTAGACCTCACGCTATGGTGAGATAGACCTCACGCTATGGTGAGGTAGACCTCACGCTATGGTGAGATAGACCTCACGCTATGGTGAGATAGACCTCACGCTATGGTGAGGTAGACCTCACGCTATAGTGAGGTAGACCTCACGCTATAGTGAGGTAGACCTCACGCTATAGTGAGGTAGACCTCACGCTATAGTGAGGTAGACCTCACGCTATAGTGAGGTAGACCTCACGCTATAGTGAGGTAGACCTCACGCTATGGTGAGGTAGACCTAACGCTATGGTGAGGTAGACCTCACGCTATAGTGAGGTAGACTTCACGCTATAGTGAGGTAGACCTCACGCTATAGTGAGGTAGACCTCACGCTATGGTGAGGTAGACCTCACGCTATGGTGAGGTAGACCTCACGCTCTATTGAGGTAGACCTCACGCTATGGTGAGGTAGACCTCACGCTATGGTGAGGTAGACCTCACGCTATGGTGAGGTAGACCTCACGCTATAGTGAGGTAGACCTCACGCTATAGTGAGATAGACCTCACGCTATAGTGAGGCAGACCTCACGCTATAGTGAGGCAGACCTCACGCTATAGTGAGGCAGACCTCACGCTATAGTGAGGCAGACCTCACGCTATAGTGAGGCAGACCTCACGCTATATTGAGGTAGACCTCACGCTATAGTGAGGCAGACCTCACGCTATAGTGAAGTAGACCTCACTATAGTGAGGTAGACCTCACGCTATAGTGAGGCAGGCCTCACGCTATAGTGAAGTAGACCTCACTATAGTAAAGTAGACCTCACGCTACAGCAGCACCCTCTAACTTATCAAAAACTCCGAGATGAAGTACGCGTCGGTAAATATAACATAATTAAGATAGTTAATGTGAGCCTGCTTTACCATAAAAAACCTGTTCCTAAGAGAGAAAGGAGAAAGTAATCCCATCACTTGGGGGAAAAGTGTGGTCCCGACCTAAATGTTAGGTGAAGACTTCCTTTTGTTCAAATAGAATGTCTTTCGTTTTGCTACGAACCACTTTTTTCGATTCATTGCTGCAGTGTTTTTAAGCCCTTTACTACTACTAATACTTTCATCTTCATCTTTTATCTTGTTTCATAACCTTCCTTCTGAGCTGCTTCGAAGAGCAGGGGATCTTTGATGCGAACACACGTTGAGTGTAGATTCCCCGTTCCCTTAATTGGACGCTAAATATTGCCTTTCTCGCTTAGGAACGCCTTCGCAGTTATATAGGCTCAACCTAATTTATCTAATATAATCTACTTTGAAGGAGGAAGTTATCATTTCGTCATGGAATTAAGAGAACGGGGATTCCATACAATATGTGTGTATATATAGTAGAAACAATATATTAGAAACAGCAAGATTGAAAAAAGTTCCTGAAATAAGATGAAAGTTGAAGAGGAAAGTAATAGGTGCAAGTAAAAGGACAGCAGTGAACCAAAAAAATGATCGTTTATCATAAAACCAAAAAACATTCCATTCAAAAAGGAAGACTTATTTAACCTTCAGTTCGTGGTCCACACATCTTCCTCCTAGGAGAGCTCATTCCCCTGTTTGCATGCACAATGGATGATGCCCCTGAGGAGCACCACAACAAGGCTCATTCAATAACAAACAAAAGCTCAAGGGAGCACAATACCAGACTAGAGCGCTGCAGGTCAAGAAGACCAGGACCGCATCGCACACACCTGCGGGGGAGAGAACAACACTTCATTAATGATCGCCTAAACCAGGACTCAAGTGAATTATCTAAGCATCCACACTTTATCCGCAAAAAAACATGGAAGTAAGAGCACCGTATCAAGTCCACCATTGAATATTACAACAGACACTTAAAATACGACCCACGTCTGGTCACTTCTTCAAAGTACACCCAAAATACAACCTATGTCTGGTCACATCTTCAAAGTATACCCAAAATACAACCTATGTCTGGTCACTTCTTCAAAGTATACCCAAAATACAACCTATGTCTGGTCACATCTTCAAAGTATACCCAAAATACAACCTAAGTCTGGTCACTTCTTCAAAGTACACCCAAAATACAACCTATGTCTGGTCACATCTTCAAAGTATACCCAAAATACAACCTATGTCTGGTCACATCTTCAAAGTATACCCAAAATACAACCTATGTCTGGTCACATCTTCAAAGTATACCCAAAATACAACCTATGTCTGGTCACATCTTCAAAGTATACCCAAAATACAACCTAGGTCTGGTCACATCTTCAAAGTATACCCAAAATACAACCTATGTCTGGTCACATCTTCAAAGTATACCCAAAATACAACCTATATCTGGTCACTTCTTCAAAGTATACCCAAAATACAACCTATGTCTGGTCACATCTTCAAAGTATACCCAAAATACAACCTATATCTGGTCACTTCTTCAAAGTATACCCAAAATACAACCTATATCTGGTCACTTCTTCAAAGTATACCCAAAATACAACCTAGGTCTGGTCACTTCTTCAAAGTATACCCAAAATACAACCTATATCTGGTCACTTCTTCAAAGTATACCCAAAATACAACCTATGTCTGGTCACATCTTCAAAGTATACCCAAAATACAACCTATATCTGGTCACTTCTTCAAAGTATACCCAAAATACAACCTATGTCTGGTCACATCTTCAAAGTATACCCAAAATACAACCTATGTCTGGTCACATCTTCAAAGTATACCCAAAATACAACCTATATCTGGTCACTTCTTCAAAGTATACCCAAAATACAACCTATGTCTGGTCACATCTTCAAAGTATACCCAAAATACAACCTATGTCTGGTCACTTCTTCAAAGTATACCCAAAATACAACCTATATCTGGTCACTTCTTCAAAGTATACCCAAAATACAACCTATATCTGGTCACTTCTTCAAAGTATACCCAAAATACAACCTATGTCTGGTCACATCTTCAAAGTATACCCAAAATACAACCTATGTCTGGTCACATCTTCAAAGTATACCCAAAATACAACCTATGTCTGGTCACATCTTCAAAGTATACCCAAAATACAACCTATGTCTGGTCACTTCTTCAAAGTATACCCAAAATACAACCTATGTCTGGTCACATCTTCAAAGTATACCCAAAATACAACCTATGTCTGGTCACTTCTTCAAAGTATACCCAAAATACAACCTATGTCTGGTCACATCTTCAAAGTATACCCAAAATACAACCTATGTCTGGTCACATCTTCAAAGTATACCCAAAATACAACCTATGTCTGGTCACATCTTCAAAGTATACCCAAAATACAACCTATGTCTGGTCACATCTTCAAAGTATACCCAAAATACAACCTATGTCTGGTCACATCTTCAAAGTATACCCAAAATACAACCTATGTCTGGTCACATCTTCAAAGTATACCCAAAATACAACCTATGTCTGGTCACATCTTCAAAGTACACCCAAAATACGACCCACGTCTGGTCACATCTTCAAAGTATACCAAAAATACAACCTATGTCTGGTCACATCTTCAAAGTATACCCAAAATACAACCTATGTCTGGTCACATCTTCAAAGTATACCCAAAATACAACCTATGTCTGGTCACATCTTCAAAGTATACCCAAAATACAACCTATGTCTGGCCACATCTTCAAAGTATACCCAAAATACAACCTATGTCTGGTCACATCTTCAAAGTATACCCAAAATACAACCTATGTCTGGTCACATCTTCAAAGTATACCCAAAATACAACCTAAGTCTGGTCACTTCTTCAAAGTATACCCAAAATACAACCTAAGTCTGGTCACTTCTTCAAAGTATACCCAAAATACAACCTATGTCTGGTCACTTCTTCAAAGTATACCCAAAATACAACCTAGGTCTGGTCACTTCTTCAAAGTATACCCAAAATACAACCTAGGTCTGGTCACATCTTCAAAGTATACCAAAAATACAACCTATGTCTGGTCACTTCTTCAAAGTATACCCAAAATACAACCTAAGTCTGGTCACTTCTTCAAAGTATACCCAAAATACAACCTAAGTCTGGTCACTTCTTCAAAGTATACCCAAAATACAACCTAAGTCTGGTCACTTCTTCAAAGTATACCCAAAATACAACCTATATCTGGTCACTTCTTCAAAGTATACCCAAAATACAACCTAGGTCTGGTCACTTCTTCAAAGTATACCCAAAATACAACCTAGGTCTGGTCACATCTTCAAAGTATACCAAAAATACAACCTATGTCTGGTCACATCTTCAAAGTATACCAAAAATACAACCTATGTCTGGTCACATCTTCAAAGTATACCAAAAATACAACCTATGTCTGGTCACATCTTCAAAGTATACCAAAAATACAACCTATGTCTGGTCACATCTTCAAAGTATACCCAAAATACGACCCACGTCTGGTCACATCTTCAAAGTATACCAAAAATACAACCTATGTCTGGTCACATCTTCAAAGTATACCAAAAATACAACCTATGTCTGGTCACATCTTCAAAGTATACCAAAAATACAACCTATGTCTGGTCACATCTTCAAAGTATACCAAAAATACAACCTATGTCTGGTCACATCTTCAAAGTATACCAAAAATACAACCTATGTCTGGTCACATCTTCAAAGTATACCAAAAATACAACCTATGTCTGGTCACATCTTCAAAGTATACCAAAAATACAACCTATGTCTGGTCACATCTTCAAAGTATACCCAAAATACAACCTATGTCTGGTCACATCTTCAAAGTATACCCAAAATACGACCCACGTCTGGTCACATCTTCAAAGTATACCCAAAATACGACCCACGTCTGGTCACATCTTCAAAGTATACCCAAAATACAACCTATGTCTGGTCACATCTTCAAAGTATACCCAAAATACAACCTAAGTCTGGTCACATCTTCAAAGTATACCCAAAATACAACCTATGTCTGGTCACTTCTTCAAAGTATACCCAAAATACAACCTATGTCTGGTCACTTCTTCAAAGTATACCCAAAATACAACCTAAGTCTGGTCACTTCTTCAAAGTATACCCAAAATACAACCTAAGTCTGGTCACTTCTTCAAAGTATACCCAAAATACAACCTAGGTCTGGTCACTTCTTCAAAGTATACCCAAAATACAACCTAGGTCTGGTCACTTCTTCAAAGTATACCCAAAATACAACCTATGTCTGGTCACTTCTTCAAAGTATACCCAAAATACAACCTATATCTGGTCACTTCTTCAAAGTAAACCCTAATTACAACCTATATCTGGTCACTTCTTCAAAGTATACCCAAATTACAACTTATGTCTGGTCACTTCTTCAAAGTAAACAAAAAATACAACCCACGTCTGGTCACTTCAAAGTAAACCCAAAATACAACCTAAGTCTGGTCACTCCAAAGTAAACTAAATATTTTAGAGACAGCATTTCACGCCACCGCGGTTTCCGTGCCACAGCCTCATGACCTGACAGACACGCTACGCTCCGTCTCACGTTACACTAATTAAATGACGAACGAAATTCCGCTGGCGAAAATAGATAGCCTTGTTTTCCAGTTAGAGGTATGATTCATTACTGAATATGCCATAGGAGTTGTCTTGTTGTTGTAGGAAAAATAGTAACTGTATTCGTGATTATTAGTTAAATGCGTAGACAAGATACAACTCTGAAGCATAAATGCGTAGACAAGATACAACTCTGAAGCATAAATGCTTGTAAGACAAAGCGTAAGGATTCGGCGTATAGAGCGTGAGGATTCGGCGTATAGAGCGTGAGGATTCGGCGTATAGAGCGTGAGGATTCGGCGTATAGAGCGTGAGGATTCGGCGTATAGAGCGTGAGGATTCGGCGTATAGAGCGTGAGGATTCGGCGTATAGAGCGTGAGGATTCGGCGTATAGAGCGTGAGGATTCGGCGTATAGAGCGTGAGGATTCGGCGTATAGAGCGTGAGGATTCGGCGTATAGAGCGTGAGGATTCGGCGTATAGAGCGTGAGGATTCGGCGTATAGAGCGTGAGGATTCGGCGTATAGAGCGTGAGGATTCGGCGTATAGAGCGTGAGGATTCGGCGCAGAGCGTAAGGATTCGGCGCAGAGCGTGAGGATTCGGCGCAGAGCGTAAGGATTCGGCGCAGAGCGTAAGGATTCGGCGCAGAGCGTAAGGATTCGGCGCAGAGCGTGAGGATTCGGCGCAGAGCGTGAGGATTCGGCGCAGAGCGTGAGGATTCGGCGCAGAGCGTAAGGATTCGGCGCAGAGCGTGAGGATTCGGCGCAGAGCGTGAGGATTCGGCGCAGAGCGTAAGGATTCGGCGCAGAGCGTAAGGATTCGGCGCAGAGCGTAAGGGTTCGGCGCAGAGCGTAAGGATTCGGCGCAGAGCGTGAGGATTCGGCGCAAAGCGTGAGGATTCGGCGCAGAGCGTGAGGATTCGGCGCAGAGCGTGAGTGTTGGGAAAGATTTAATTTTGGAAATTTAACTAATATTGTGCTAACTGATTGGTGCTCTTGTGTTTTGGGGTCATGTCGAGAATAATCAATTTAGCGAATGATTTAACGAATTAAAACATGAGAATTTAGGAAAATGGTAATTATGATTTCATTCTGCGTTTTTTAGAATTTAGGGAAATTATAATTATGTGTTATAAAATTTTATTTTTGTTGATTAAAATTCCAGCGGTGCGGAGGTGTAGTCTCTTCAACATTTGTGTGTGTTACAAGCCAGAATGTCTGGACGGGTGTGTGTGGTGAGCCCATAAAGGATGTGTTGTTTCAGAAAGGGTGTGTTGTTTCAGGCAGGGAGTGTGTAACTCTATCGAGAGGGGAGAAATAACAATCTCAACGGTTGAGCACTAAGACGTTCGAAAGTGCTGACGCCTTGGTCCAGGCGATAGCTGTGTATATTATGTTCTCAAGATTTTTGGCTATACAAGCAGTCTGCTGGCCCTCGGCGGGTACCGCATGCTGTGTGGGTTAATGGCACAATCTCAAACTCCATACACAGTGCTCGACAGATTTATGGCAAGCACTTGAGCGTGAAAAGGAAACTCTCAGAAATAGTCGGAGGGCTAACGTTGAGATCGGCGGTCCTGCAAACCCTCGAGAGGGAGGAGGCTGCTAAGTTACGTCAGAAGGCTCTAGGCCAATACCACGACATCAATATGGTGGGAAAGTAGTTGAAGCTAAGGAACACGAATGAGGCTTTAGCTGCGAAACAAGACGGGCATTCGAACATGACGTAGAAGCTTCTAAGTGTGTGATTGGCCATGCGTGAACTAGAACACCGCTTTCTCGCGAACAAGTGGGTAGAGCTGATGAGAAAAATTTAGTCTTGCGTCGGCGATCGTCGGATATAGTACGTGTTAAAAATAGGAGGTGTTGAAAATTACCCTGAAAATATGTGACATAGATATCAACACAGGGAGTTAAACTTATCAAAAATTTCGCTTAATAAAATAGTCTCCGTTTTTCCACAGAGGGTAAATTGCAGACCTGGCTAAAGCGGGGAAATCATTCTGAAGATGCCACATTAAGTGGGGAGGGTAAGAGTGATGTAATTACCTCTGGAGAAAATATTTTGAAATAGATATGATAAAAGTGTGTGGCCTTTTGTTGAAGTGAAGATTGGAATATTTAAGGGAACTTCATTAGCACGACTAGAAGTAATGAGTATTTAATTTTCATCGTGCAGGCGGGGAGGTTTTTTTTTGACATCGGCTTGGAAGAAAGGGAGATCATGGGTCAAGATAACGAAGCGGGACGAGCAGTGTGATATCAGCAATAGACATTTTGAGCTGTGCATAAGGCAAAAGTTGGAACTGAAGCTGTGTTGTTTAATGAATGTATGTTTGAAGTGACACCACCTCCAGCACTGTTAGAATATGAACATGTTGTAGGGCTCATGTATCAGGACCTGTGTGATTAACGTACGGGGATATGCTGGCCAGCGGTAGCATTTATTGTCATTCTGTTATGTAAGCTGTTTAACACAGGAAATCTCTAGAATACCATTACTCAATTTACACCAGTTCTAATGCCATACATTGCGTGCGTTTATCGATGTTCTGTATGATGTATTGCCGTAAATTATAAATTAAGTGAATTTTCACGTGTATAAAGTCCCCCCCCAAATTTAGTAGCAAGCAGCCCCTCATCATAACTGATGCGCTCTGAAAAACGCGCATTGAGTAAGTCGAGTTCAACGTACATCGGTGAGTACTGCCCAATTTTAGTATACACATTTTGTAGTAGTGTTGATTTGTTTTGGGCTTGCCCATAAATTTTCCTTGTGTTTCCTGTGCATTTTATTGAGGTATGCCAACCCCTCAAGCGAGCATTCGGTCTTCTCATTAGTGTAAATTAATGAGAGACGAGGCAGACAGCCTTCTCGTGACAACCCAATTTGGCAAAGGTCAACGCGATCGCTTTGTAATTTCTGTGAATTTGTGAGTGTAGTATAATAAGTGCATTGTATTTTTGTTTGGATTGTTTTCATGTGCAAAACGTACAAATTTCAGTAGAGGCACATAACTCGTAGTATAAAATTTTCTGTATTCCGGGGTGAGAAGCCAGCAAGCGCACTACCATACAGCTAAAGAAGTGAAAGTGTTTATAAAAGTGATGAGATGCAGTGAGAAAATTCTAGTGTGTTTACGCGATTAATTCAAAGTGTCAGTGAGATTTCACAGTGAGTAAGTTTAAAATTATTTGAGTGATCGCAAATTTTTGAGTTTTGGAGAAGGTGAATTGGAGAAGATCGACACTATGCCTGCGCGCGGGAGGAGAAACAACGACCGCAGAAATGCGCCAGCAATGCCACCACAGCCCGAAGAGGAAGCCGTTAACATGCCTGTGGTAACGAGTTGCGTGGGTGCCATTGGGGCCAAGTTTAGGAGAGGCGACAATGTGGGGGAACATATGGCAAGATTGAAGTTTTTGACGGGTAATCTGAATAACAGTGAGCAGGTGAAAGCCTTCTTCCTATGCCTAGGTCAACAAGAGGCAAAGGAGTGCAATCTAATAATTGATACACTAACGAACCTACGAGATGCAGAAAACTGGTTGCGCTCTTACGACGACCAGGTCGAACATCCAACTCAAGCGCTGTTTGAAATAGTGACCAAGAAGCAAACAAGCCGGGAAGGAGTGTCAGAGTACCTGACGCGCCTGGAAAGGCTGTACAACGAGAATTATCTGGAACATCCGGAACGAATCCTTGTAGATTTGATGTGGCTCGGATTAAGGGAGAACATCACAAGACCATTTCGAAGTGATGCGCGACCTACGACAGTACAAGAACTGAGAGACATGGCAATCGAGGTGGAAAATCGACGGATAGTACCAGTGCCAAGGGAAACGACAGAGAAGAGGGAACCGGAGAGAGAAAGAGCGCAGCGAAGCGAGAGGAGGCCACAGCATGAGACTGCACGTGTCGGCCATACGATGCGGCATTCACCACAACGGCCTAGAGGGTACCGCCAGGAAGTGCCACCCTGGAGAGAAAGGAACAGACAGACACGCCACTCTCCTTATCATCGAAGAGGAAATTATGAAGCACCCCACTGGAGCGAAAAGGGCAGACTTAGGAGTCAGCAGCACCAAATATACTACGCAAGAAAGCCACAGCCGCATCCGGAAGCACCACCTGCACCTGCAGTGGATTTAGCACAGTATAGAGCAGTGCCACCGCCGTGCGTCAACTGTGGTAAATTTGGGCACCTAAGAGCTGATTGCAGAGTGCAACATTTTGCAGGACAGCCAAAAAACGGGATAGGAGACCGTTAGCTCCGATAATAAATCCCAGCGTTATACTCCAAGTGAATGGTGCACCTGTTACCGCACTTCTTGACACCGGAGCAAATATATGCTTGGTAAAAGAGCGTGTGGTTGCGGGGATTAAAAATGCTAGTGTAAAAGGAACATCCGCTGCATTAAAGACAATTGGAGAGGAACCCGTACCAGTGCTGGGAAAGATTAATGTGCCAATCAAAGTTAACGGTCAGAAAATTGTACAGAGATGCTTTGTTGTGCGGGAAAATGCATTCCCAGGAGACCTGCTAATAGGAGTGGAAGTAATGAACAAAGTCAACGCAAAGCTAGACTTCGGAAAATGTAGGGCATCATTCTTTGGCACTTACGTGAACATGTTTTCAGCGCCAGGACCAACTTCCCCAAAAATTTTGTGTGTAACGCGGGAGGAAGCATCGGTTACTCTCGCTGAGGACATTACAGTGAAGCCTCGCGCACAAACCATGGTAAAGTGCCGAGCAGATATCAAGTTTGATGGAAAGGAAGTGATTTTAGAGCCTAGAGTTAAGTGGGCGCCTTACGTCGGAGCCACCGCTGCAAAGGTACAAAATGGATATGTTTTGATGCCTGTGCTTAACCCTTTTGCCGAGGAAATTGCTCTAACTGAAGGAGCAATAGTTGCAACATGCCACGAAATCTCGAATGAAAGTGCGACTACAGAAGAAAATAAAGATGAAACCAGTGAAGCAGAAAATCTCCGCAGAGAGAAGCGCTTTCAGCAAATTAATGAGCTTGACCTCAGTCACTTGGATGCTGAAAAACAAGAACAAGTTAGGAACCTGCTGAAGGAATATCACAAGACAATTAGTGCAGACGAGATGGATATTGGCCACGTCAAGGGAGTGAAATACAAAATTTTGCTGAGTGATTACAGGCCAATTCAAACGAAGGGATGGCGTATTCCGTACACCAGCCAAGAAATTATTGATAAAAAGGTCTCGGAGATGATTGAAAGTGGAGTTGTGCAAGAGAGCACAAGTGCTTGGAAAAATCCGCTCGTACTCGTAAGGAAACCTGGAGGAGGCCACAGAATTTGCCTTGATCTGCGAGCTGTGAACATGCGAGTGGTGAACGAACATTACCCGATTCCCAACATCATAGGAACCCTGGAAGAAGTTGCTGGGAAAGAGTACTATTCCATTGTCGATGCAAAATCAGCCTTCCATCAAATTGAGCTAGATGAAGAAAGTAAGCAGTACACGGCATTTCAGACTCGACAAGGCAACTTCGAGTACGCTCGGCTGCCCATGGGACTCAAGTGCTCAACATCAGTGTACCAGAGAGTAATTTGTCATGTTCTGAAAAGGCAGCTTGGAAAATTCGCCGCTATTTATTTGGACGATGTGTGCGTTAGCTCTATGACTTTTGAGAGTCACCTAGAAAATTTGAGGGAAGTGTTGCACGAATTTCAATGTGCCGGAGTCAAAATAGGCTTGGACAAGTGCAAATTTGCGCAAAAACAAGTGAAGTACCTAGGATGTTACATCAGTCGTGAGGGACTTGTTCCAGACCCCAAAAATGTTGAGGCCATGCAAAATTACCCTAGGCCCACAACCGCACGCAAAGTCCGCTCGTTTGTAGCAGCGCTCAACTTCTATCGGCGGTTCATCCCGCACTTTGCCACAACCGCTGCACCTCTTAATGCACTGACTAAGAAGGGCCAAAAATTCAAGTGGAATGAACAACACGAACAAGCCTTCTGTAAACTTAAGCAGCTCATGATAGAAGCTCCAGTTCTGAAGAAACCTTCTCTTAATGAGACGTATTACTTGAGCTGTGATGCCTCAAATGAGGGCTCGGGCGCAGTGCTTGCTCAGAAATGTGAGGGTAAGGAACAACCGATTGGATACTTCAGCAAAAGATTCAATGATGCTGAAAAACGTTATTCAATTACGGAGCGTGAAGGGTTGGCAGTGGTTGCCGCTGTAAATCACTTCTCACCTTATCTGTACGGCAATAAATTTGTTGTGATCACAGATCACACTGCCCTCAAATATTTGTTCAAAGGTAAGAACACCAAGAACAACAGAATTATGAGGTGGGCACTAACTCTCTCACAGTATGATTTTGAGGTAATTTATCGGCCTGGAGCTCAGAACGTTGTACCCGACGCCTTGTCGAGAAATATTGCGAACGACAACGGAGAAGAGAATCCAGATGACGAAGCACCTAATACAGTGTTCGTCACGACGATGTTAGATGAAACTCCCAGCGTGCAAGAGGCGGAAAGTAGTTTGCAGAAGGAAAACGTGAGAGCAGAGCAATTGAAGGATCCTGTTTGGGGACCTGTACTGAGATATCTTGAGGGTGACAAATTAGGGGACGCTCCAAGTCTCGCTCTAAAACCCGAAATCTTCACCGACGGAGGCATATTGTATTTCAGAAAGACACAACGAAAGCCTAATAGAACAAGGCACTTAATCGTTGTGCCAGACGCTCTGAGAGAAGCAGCGATAACGTTAGCGCATGATAGCACAATCGCTGCACACCAAGGTCGTGCTAAAACGTGGAAAAAGCTCATGGAATTTGGGTACTGGATTAACATGTCGCGCGACGTTAACAAATACATCGATTCGTGCATGCAGTGCCAGAAACGTAAGATCAACAATCGCATTTGTGTTAGCATGGGTTCATTCCCTGAAATTGACAAGCCTCTGGACAGAATAGGTGTTGATTTGATTGAAATGCCAGTCTCGAATGAGGGCCACAAATACATCTTAACCGTGGTTGATCACTTCAGTAGATATGTCGCTGCTTTCCCACTCAGAAGCAAGACAACTGAGGAAGTGACTCGAGCGTTAACTAAATTCGTAACCACGTATGGCCCTGCGAAAACGCTCGTCTCAGACAGAGGTACAGAGTTCACATCAACATTGTTCCGTAACGTGTGCGAAAGATTAAAAATAAAATACTACAACACATCAGCATATCATCCTCAATCAAACGGAATGACGGAACGTCAGAACAAGAACATCAAAACGGTTCTGTCTCACCTCGCAGCCAGCGATCAACCATCGTGGCATGATGCTTTGCCGTGGACGTGCTTGGCACTGAACACAAGTTATCAAAGTGTTATTGAAGAAATACCGTATTATTTATTCTTTGGTAGAGACGCTGAAATACCTGTTGTTGACTGGCTGAAGGCACCTCGCATGGATTATTCGCTTGGGAACAATTACAGTGCAGAGGTGAGCGCCCGACTTCACAATGCGTTCAAAGTAGTGAAGGCCAAGTCCAAGGCTTCACACGACAAGTCGGTGCAAATGAAGGAAAGAGGTGTGAAAAACAACCAGGTGGAGAGCGGAGATATTGTTTTATTACACAATCCTACAGGAAAAGCCGAATCTGCAAACGCGTGGCCTACCGACTGGTTAGGCCCCTATCGTGTCCTTGAAAGGAATGCCACAAATGCGACCATTAAAGCACTATATAGTAACCGACAAGAAAGGGTTCATTTGGATAGATTGAAAGTTGCTTTCCTACGGGGCGAGGCTTTTCCCGGCACGTCGGACGTCGCAGCTGAACCAGGGAATGGAAACGGATATGAAACTATTGAGAGAGAAGATGAAGACCTGAGGACAGAGAACCACGTAAGCGCGAGAGCTGCGTTCAAGGAGCGGCGAAGCTACAATTTGCGTTCAAGGTGTAGGTGAATTGCCACTTGGAAGCGAGCTGCAGTGGACTGAGATCATGCGTCACCTTAACTTTGTGAAATGTGTTCTTGTGCGTTCAATTTTAGCAGAGCTCTTACGTGGGAGTGAGTTTTTTCGCTGTATGCTTTAATCTAAATGTGTTCTTTAGTAGAATTGTACTATTCTAGTTGTGAATTAAAATTAGTCGCACTCACTAGAGTGAAATGCTTCGTTCAGTAAGAATGTGTTCCAGGTTATATCACTCCAACTTTCTGTGCTCACAAGAAATCTCGTGCATAACAAGACTCTTGTTCGAGTGATCTAGTTTGCACTATGCTTAATTCTCATGTTCTTTCTTGCTAAGTGAAGGGAAATTGAGAGTCATTAGGTTAACTTCGTGTGTTTCTCAAGAGGAGTACTTTGTTTCATTTGTAGGATGCTTATATTTTTCGCCAGCTTCTCGTGAAGCGCACGTAGCTCTAGCGAATGAATTAAGTTTAATCTGAAGTTCTTAGGCTGAGGCTATCTCAGGCTTGCTAATTTTATCAATACCGTTAGACCGTTCATTTCATAACGGGGAAAATATGTTTAGTGTCGGATTAAAATTTGCGAATTCTTGCGTGCTGTAGTGTTTAATTTTCTGACTTTGTGTCTTTCTCTTGCCCTGAAAGAATATCGTAAACACGGTATTCCGGAAGGAATTATTCTGATCTTACTCTGTAGAGTGTAGTACATTTCTTTTCAGACTTAAGGAATTAATTTCTTGGTAGATTAGCGTAGTATGTACTTCAGCCCAAAACAGGTCAGAACAATTACATAACACGAATGCGTCTCGTGTAAGCAGCAATTAAGGAAGAATCACGTGGAATACAAGTAATTATTTACAAGACCAACGAACAGATAGGAACTGTACAAAATAGGGGATGAAGCGCACTTATATTGAAGTATTTAAAAGAATTGCACCAATTCAAGCGCTGCAGTGAGAGGCAACAAAGACGAATGTATAGGCGGAAATTTGCGGGATGCTCAGAAGAATGTGGAAGGCACAAGTAATTGCCTCAGAGCCACGCGTGGTCGCGCTGTGGCTGTGGACATTGGTCACTAACAAGCTGAACCAGGAAAGGGCATCTCAAGTAATTGGTGCCCAGACTTCGAAGTGTGTAGCACCACAGAGCGACAAAATCAGCACCAGGAAGAAAGGAAGAGAATACGAAAATAAAGCAGAGGATGTTCTAGGGCGCCGTTATGTAATAGTGTTCAACAAATGCTTTTGTATAATGGGTACCCAAATGAAGCAATAACAAGGCTTTTATATTATTTAGTGTTGAGACGAACTTAAGTTATTTGGAACTTGCATTGTGACATGAACGCTTAGAAAGGCATTCCTGAAACTCGCATGCAAGTGTCCTGTGAAATTTTAACTAGGCAAATAATCACTTGGAATATTGAAGCCGCATTGAGGCATCTCTATTTATACGTGAAATGAAAATGTAAAAGAGATTTCGGCGGATAGGCTTTGAATGAAGCGGACGGTCTTCAGAGAATATTAACCCACGGAATTCTCGCATAAATAAGAGTGTTCACTCGAATAAAATAAAAACATCATCTAGTGTCTACCAGATTCCACGTGACGTCAAGGGATACTGAGGGGGATTCTACAGGATACCAGTGTGCACTACGCAGGATTATGCCTCGGAATACTTCAGCATTACTTCGTGGGATTGGAACCCCATCGCGAGGGGAGACTTAATCGAATAAAAAAAAAAAAAAAAAAGTTATCGACGCTTCAACTCGTATTCTTCGACAGACCAACATAAGTTCCTGATTCGCCAATTCGTCTGATCAACGAAGCGGCATTCACGAGTAGTCTGACGATTAAAATTTGAGTTCGAATATACGTCCTAAAATGTATGTGAAAGATTGTACTTAACATGATTTAGTGGTAACTTGAATCGTGATTATGATCCGTGTTACCGAATGAAATCGTGCAAGTAATGTGGTGTATAGAAATTTTATATGAGGCTGGATATTGGGATCATAATCCTTCCTTCTGAAAATGAGTACCTATCTTCAACGCGTGTGTGATGGCATTGGAATGCCAGAAGAGAAAATGGAAGGACAGCAAACTCCAGCAACGATACCCAAGGAGTGAACAGCGAATCGTCAAAAGCAGCGTCAAGGAATGATAGAACAAAAGATGCAAACGGCTAGAGAGATCTGGAAGACAAAAACATCGACACTTGAGGATATTTGAGAATGTAGGAAATGTGTACACTAAATTTTGTGAATGTTATTAGGATTTAGTACTCAAGTATTTAGTACGCACTTCAGTTCGGCGGGAAAACCAGACGCATCGGTTAGATGAAAATGACACAATATATTACGCAGCGGGGATGTTGGGAAAGATTTAATTTTGGAAATTTAACTAATATTGTGCTAACTGATTGGTGCTCTTGTGTTTTGGGGTCATGTCGAGAATAATCAATTTAGCGAATGATTTAACGAATTAAAACATGAGAATTTAGGAAAATGGTAATTATGATTTCATTCTGCGTTTTTTAGAATTTAGGGAAATTATAATTATGTGTTATAAAATTTTATTTTTGTTGATTAAAATTCCAGCGGTGCGG
Source organism: Morinoia aosen (assembly GCA_030386875.1). Classification (NCBI taxonomy): domain Eukaryota; kingdom Metazoa; phylum Arthropoda; class Malacostraca; order Amphipoda; family Talitridae; genus Morinoia; species Morinoia aosen. The sequence continues at coordinate 41,281,763 of CM059574.1, forward strand.
AGGTGTAGTCTCTTCAACATTTGTGTGTGTTACAAGCCAGAATGTCTGGACGGGTGTGTGTGGTGAGCCCATAAAGGATGTGTTGTTTCAGAAAGGGTGTGTTGTTTCAGGCAGGGAGTGTGTAACTCTATCGAGAGGGGAGAAATAACAATCTCAACGGTTGAGCACTAAGACGTTCGAAAGTGCTGACGCCTTGGTCCAGGCGATAGCTGTGTATATTATGTTCTCAAGATTTTTGGCTATACAAGCAGTCTGCTGGCCCTCGGCGGGTACCGCATGCTGTGTGGGTTAATGGCACAATCTCAAACTCCATACACAGTGCTCGACAGATTTATGGCAAGCACTTGAGCGTGAAAAGGAAACTCTCAGAAATAGTCGGAGGGCTAACGTTGAGATCGGCGGTCCTGCAAACCCTCGAGAGGGAGGAGGCTGCTAAGTTACGTCAGAAGGCTCTAGGCCAATACCACGACATCAATATGGTGGGAAAGTAGTTGAAGCTAAGGAACACGAATGAGGCTTTAGCTGCGAAACAAGAAGGGCATTCGAACATGACGTAGAAGCTTCTAAGTGTGTGATTGGCCATGCGTGAACTAGAACACCGCTTTCTCGCGAACAAGTGGGTAGAGCTGATGAGAAAAATTTAGTCTTGCGTCGGCGATCGTCGGATATAGTACGTGTTAAAAATAGGAGGTGTTGAAAATTACCCTGAAAATATGTGACATAGATATCAACACAGGGAGTTAAACTTATCAAAAATTTCGCTTAATAAAATAGTCTCCGTTTTTCCACAGAGGGTAAATTGCAGACCTGGCTAAAGCGGGGAAATCATTCTGAAGATGCCACATTAAGTGGGGAGGGTAAGAGTGATGTAATTACCTCTGGAGAAAATATTTTGAAATAGATATGATAAAAGTGTGTGGCCTTTTGTTGAAGTGAAGATTGGAATATTTAAGGGAACTTCATTAGCACGACTAGAAGTAATGAGTATTTAATTTTCATCGTGCAGGCGGGGAGGTTTTTTTTTTGACATCGGCTTGGAAGAAAGGGAGATCATGGGTCAAGATAACGAAGCGGGACGAGCAGTGTGATATCAGCAATAGACATTTTGAGCTGTGCATAAGGCAAAAGTTGGAACTGAAGCTGTGTTGTTTAATGAATGTATGTTTGAAGTGACACCACCTCCAGCACTGTTAGAATATGAACATGTTGTAGGGCTCATGTATCAGGACCTGTGTGATTAACGTACGGGGATATGCTGGCCAGCGGTAGCATTTATTGTCATTCTGTTATGTAAGCTGTTTAACACAGGAAATCTCTAGAATACCATTACTCAATTTACACCAGTTCTAATGCCATACATTGCGTGCGTTTATCGATGTTCTGTATGATGTATTGCCGTAAATTATAAATTAAGTGAATTTTCACGTGTATAAAGTCCCCCCCCAAATTTAGTAGCAAGCAGCCCCTCATCATAACTGATGCGCTCTGAAAAACGCGCATTGAGTAAGTCGAGATCAACGTACATCGGTGAGTACTGCCCAATTTTAGTATACACATTTTGTAGTAGTGTTGATTTGTTTTGGGCTTGCCCATAAATTTTCCTTGTGTTTCCTGTGCATTTTATTGAGGTATGCCAACCCCTCAAGCGAGCATTCGGTCTTCTCATTAGTGTAAATTAATGAGAGACGAGGCAGACAGCCTTCTCGTGACATGAGGATTCGGCGCAAAGCGTGAGGATTCGGCGCAAAGCGTGAGGATTCGGCGCAAAGCGTGAGGATTCGGCGCAAAGCGTGAGGATTCGGCGCAGAGCGTGAGGATTCGGCGCAGAGCGTAAGGATTCGGCGCAGAGCGTAAGGATTCGGCGCAGAGCGTAAGGATTCGGCGCAGAGCGTGAGGATTCGGCGCAAAGCGTGAGGATTCGGCGCAAAGCGTAAGGATTCGGCGCAGAGCGTAAGGATTCGGCGCAGAGCGTAAGGATTCGGCGCAGAGCGTAAGGATTCGGCGCAGAGCGTAAGGATTCGGCGCAGAGCGTAAGGATTCGGCGCAGAGCGTAAGGATTCGGCGCAGAGCGTAAGGATTCGGCGCAGAGCGTAAGGATTCGGCGCAGAGCGTGAGGATTCGGCGCAGAGCGTGAGGATTCGGAGTATAGAGCGTGAGGATTCAGAGTATAGAGCGTGAGGATTCAGAGTATAGAGCGTGAGGATTCAGAGTATAGAGCGTGAGGATTCAGAGTATAGAGCGTGAGGATTCAGAGTATAGAGCGTGAGGATTCAGAGTATAGAGCGTGAGGATTCGGCGCAGAGCGCAAGGATTCGGCGCAGAGCGCAAGGATTCGGCGCAGAGCGCAAGGATTCGGCGCAGAGCGCAAGGATTCGGCGCAGAGCGCAAGGATTCGGCGCAGAGCGCAAGGATTCGGCGCAGAGCGCAAGGATTCGGCGCAGAGCGCAAGGATTCGGCGCAGAGCGCAAGGATTCGGCGCAGAGCGCAAGGATTCGGCGCAGAGCGCAAGGATTCGGCGCAGAGCGCAAGGATTCGGCGCAGAGCGCAAGGATTCGGCGCAGAGCGCAAGGATTCGGCGCAGAGCGCAAGGATTCGGCGCAGAGCGCAAGGATTCGGCGCAGAGCGCAAGGATTCGGCGCAGAGCGCAAGGATTCGGCGCAGAGCGCAAGGATTCGGCGCAGAGCGCAAGGATTCGGCGCAGAGCGCAAGGATTCGGCGCAGAGCGCAAGGATTCGGCGCAGAGCGCAAGGATTCGGCGCAGAGCGCAAGGATTCGGCGCAGAGCGCAAGGATTCGGCGCAGAGCGCAAGGATTCGGCGCAGAGCGCAAGGATTCGGCGCAGAGCGCAAGGATTCGGCGCAGAGCGCAAGGATTCGGCGCAGAGCGCAAGGATTCGGCGCACAGCGCAAGGATTCGGCGCACAGCGCAAGGATTCGGCGCACAGCGCAAGGATTCGGCGCACAGCGCAAGGATTCGGCGCACAGCGCAAGGATTCGGCGCACAGCGCAAGGATTCGGCGCACAGCGCAAGGATTCGGCGCAGAGCGCAAGGATTCGGCGCAGAGCGCAAGGATTCGGCGCAGAGCGCAAGGATTCGGCGCACAGCGCAAGGATTCGGCGCACAGCGCAAGGATTCGGCGCACAGCGCAAGGATTCGGCGCACAACGCAAGGATTCAGCATGTTCTCATCTCACCCAATGGGGAGGAGGTTATTTTCCTATCTCCAAGAGCTGGCCAGTGAGCGGTTGCCTATTAAGCGCTTAAATGGAAGCAATTAAAATGGAACAGAGCTCGGCTCTAAGAGCTCAGCACTGATCAGCTCCGAGGGATAGCTTGCGGTAGTTATGGAATTATTGAGAGGTGAATTATGCGTGTCAATACAAGGCAAATTTAAAGTAATTCTACCATATCTTTTCACATTATCCAGTTTTAGACTCTCTTGCCACCACAAAGGCAGCGATCTTACACGTTTTCAGAATATTGGGACACATGTGTACCATTCGGTAAATGTAACGGTATAATCGAATGACATTTCATGTTTCGCAACCTTTTTAAGAAATAACTCATCATATGATGTGAAATGTTATCGTGCGATTGCATTTTCATATTTCTCAAAGAAAGATAAAAATGTATTCGAGCCGCAAAGTTGATTTCGTAATTCTGTTATTCACAACCTAAATAAACCAACTTAACCGCAGAAACGTGGTAAACGTAGAGCGAAAAGAAGACATCATTTAGTATGGCCTGTAGAGGCAGGGAAATTTGTGCTGGTGTGCTCCCGCAAAAGAACACCAAATTAGGGAGGAAGAGGAAGAAAAGATGCGGAAAATAGAGAGAGCAAAGATGGCATGAAAACTGAAAAGAACGAAGTGGGCACGAAAGAAGTCCCCAAGGAATATCTTTGTATAGCTCTGGTAACCTAACATTATATCTCCTAGGGCACCAGTCTCTGTAGTATAAGATGAGCAAATCTGATTAACCGAAGCCTATTGCCTATCTTATGCCACATGAGGAAAGCCGAAAATGACCTGAAAATATCAGGTAAAAAATGGAGAACGTTTGGTCTCTGCAATAAAATGTAGAGCTCAAAAATAATATGAGTTAGAAAACTTTCAATTGCCTTTTTTCTGTTCGTACTCGTGAAGACTTGAAAAAGGCCAACGAAAAAGACGCTAATTGGGAACCTGCATTGGAATCGCTTTTGAGGGGCCTTCCATCGCGGGTCCATTATTGTCTAATTAATTTCATCGGCTTGTATCATCATTAAATTATTAACATTACAGTAATAACTACTTCAGAACTAACTAAATTGTCATACCAACTAAATTGTCATACCAACTAAATTGTCATACCAACTAAATTGTCATACCAACTAAATTGTCATACCAACTAAATTGTCATACCAACTAAATTGTCATACCAACTAAATTGTCATACCAACTAAATTGTCATACCAACTAAATTGTCATACCAACTAAATTGTCATACCAACTAAATTGTCATACCAACTAAATTGTCATACCAACTAAATTGTCATACCAACTAAATTGTCATACCAACTAAATTGTCATACCAACTAAATTGTCATACCAACTAAATTGTCATACCAACTAAATTGTCATACCAACTAAATTGTCATACCAACTAAATTGTCATACCAACTAAATTGTCATACCAACTAAATTGTCATACCAACTAAATTGTCATACCAACTAAATTGTCATACCAACTAAATTGTCATACCAACTAAATTGTCATACCAACTAAATTGTCATACCAACTAAATTGTCATACCAACTAAATTGTCATACCAACTAAATTGTCATACCAACTAAATTGTCATACCAACTAAATTGTCATACCAACTAAATTGTCATACCAACTAAATTGTCATACCAACTAAATTGTCATACCAACTAAATTGTCATACCAACATACCAACTAAATTGTCATACCAACTAAATTGTCATACCAACTAAATTGTCATACCAACTAAATTGTCATACCAACTAAATTGTCATACCAACTAAATTGTCATACCAACTAAATTGTCATACCAACTAAATTGTCATACCAACTAAATTGTCATACCAACTAAATTGTCATACCAACTAAATTGTCATACCAACTAAATTGTCATACCAACTAAATTGTCATACCAACTAAATTGTCATACCAACTAAATTGTCATACCAACTAAATTGTCGTACCAACTAAATTGTCATACCAACTAAATTGTCATACCAACTAAATTGTCATACGAACTAAATTGTCATACCAACTAAATTGTCATACCAACTAAATTGTCATACGAACTAAATTATCACACTAACTAAAAAGTTATGTCCCGAACTAAGAGAAGCTGCTATACGTGCTTCTTTGCAGTCATTTGTCGACCTTTCGATTAATTTTCTCCCGAGGACGCAACGAAACGAAATGTTTATTTTAGTTCAAGCTTTTCGGGTAGTTCAGCCGTCTCCAAACGTCACTGAGTATTTTCAGAAACCTCTCGTAGTTGTTACATGTATGTAATGTACAAAGCCAACATTTTCATAATAAAAGTGTTTAGAAATTACTTCTAGTTTTTTTTTAAACATGAATATCAAACCTAACATTCCAATCCCGAACGCACAAAAAACAGATGGTGCCACTAACATTCACCCCCCTACCGCTGCATCCCACGGAGAACACGGGCATTAAATGAACAAACGCTACTGAAGTTAGTACCTTTGCGTACATAAAAGGTCGCACAAAACGCTAAATTCAACGAATTCAGCGCTTAAATAATCCCAGAAGCGCAGTTCTCATCTCCAGACAAAGGGCATGCCGGGAATGGGAATGGTGCGCAATTTAGGAGCCTCCAACTTTCCCCCTCGGGGAAAACCAAGTTTAGACATGCATCCGTCCGGAAATATCAGCCCTCACGCAACTTTAAATACAAGCCATTTGGCGATTTCATCCGTAAATTTCCTGGGTTGATGTCAACAAACAACGTTCCGTGCAAATTGGACACGAAATCTACAGTGATCGTTTACATTGGCTGACCAAAATTGGTGCAGCAAATAGTAAACACGAGTAATTCATCGCTTCAATAAAATAAAAAGTCCTATACTCCCGAAACAATATAACCATACACCATGAACGCAACATAACAAAATGGATGCATTGAATGTTTTGCCGACCGAAACATTTTCAGGCACCTTTCATGACTTAATCAAGTTTGGTTCATTGTATCTGTGGAGCAGTTAACTACGTAGGACAGTTGCATCTTTATATCTTCTAGATTTTGCGGTAAATTCAAGCGAGCAAAATAACTTTTCATTTTGATTACAGTTCGAGCGAAAATCATTTGGTGTAAATTCATAAATGAACTCCAAAATACTCGCCTGAAATTCAATACCAGAGATCTGTAAAAGTTTTGTCAATACATATCAATCGAAACAATGTCAGTATATGAGTTATTTTCACACAGAATATTAGTCTCTTTCCATTAAAATCACAATGCAATACCCGAAAATAAACATTTTCATCAAGGGTTAACTTTATTTCCGTTATTTGAAGAGTCAGAAACTTCGGCCTACTGCAGCGGTTCATTCCCGAGAAATATTTGTGTGACTAATAACTTGGTGACGCATTAATTTTATTTTAGGTCGATGAGTCAGAAACGTTCGTCTATCGCGGCCGTCAAAACAGGCAACTGGAGCTAGCGAACCCAACAACACAAAACAAATACGACTAAGTGCATGCAGTAGACGATAGCGCAGCTTGTATCAACGCGGACTGTGTGCAGTCGTCATAATGAGTAAACTACACCTGAGCGTCCGATATATGACCGATCATCGCAAACATGAAGTATTAACTTGTTCGTCCTGAGAGCACACAATCAGCAGATGAAAAGTGGAATATCGCAACTTCAAACGACGCAGCCATGGAACTGAACAATCGAGGTAACAAACATGCACGACCTTCAGCGGCTTGATGAACAAACGAGAAGGTTTAGGATACATTCTGCTAATGAAAGTTTTAATTTAAAAGCGCTTGTGTTTCAGGGAACCTTATTGAAGCACGGGCAATTTATTCAAATTTACGCATTATGATTACACGCCTACACGCATTCATCCACAACTAAATCTACACGCCCATTCACTATCACATGCTTATAAATACAACTGTGCGAACGTGCTCATAGATTAGATTATAAGTAATTTAAAAACTCCCTAACCAAAACATATGCGTTTCTAAAAGGGAAAATGAGGAAGGCACTATCAAGTTTGGAGTATATGGAATATATGCACAAGGTATGTTCGTTCCCAGAAAGGATACTCAGTTCATAAAAAAACAATTAGGAGGGTAGAGAAAGTAAACGCAAAAAAAGTGTGAAAACTTAGAGAAACAAAGTAGAAACAAGAGATCGAAGTCCCGAAGGCCTATCTACGGCTGAGATAGCCTGACAGTGTTTCCCCATGGGTCACCGATCCCTGTTGCTCACGAAAGAAAATCTAACGTAAACGTATTGGCTATTCCCCGCTTCCTGAGGGGATATACACATAGATTCATAAGTACCTAAATGCAGTCCACAAACACTATAATTACCTACAAGTCGCACAGGAACACCATAAGTAACTGCATGTCGTACGCAAACAATGTAACTGCAAGTACCTTTATATCGTACATAAGCACTATAAGTACCTACGAACAAAGTTCGAAGCGCACCATCACTTCAAAGGAACATCAACAAGAACAGCCACGACCAGTATATCCCATAAGGTGAAATTTGAGATTCCTACTGATCTTCTACTGGCTGTTGACCTGCTCTTCCCAACCACCATCACTACTCCCAACCACCATCACTACTCCCAACCACCATCACTACTCCCAACCACCATCACTACTCCCAACCACCATCACTACTCCCAACCGCCATCACTACTCCCAACCGCCATCACTACTCCCAACCGCCATCACTACTCCCAACCACCATCACTACTCCCAACCACCATCACTACTCCCAACCACCATCACTACTCCCAACCACCATCACTACTCCCAACCACCATCACTACTCCCAACCACCATCACTACTCCCAACCACCATCACTACTCCCAACCACCATCACTACTCCCAACCACCATCACTACTCCCAACCACCATCACTACTCCCCACTTGCAGAGCTGTTTATAACAATTGCATGAATAAGCGAAATTAAAGGAGTTGCGTTTCAAAGAAGTTCAACTAAAAATGGATGTTTCTGTGCGACTCGTTCTTTAGCTTCAGTTAATTCCGAACATCAAAAGAATTTCGACTTCGCAAGTTCCAAGTCTATGCTAACGTATTAATGAATAGCCCAAATGGAAAGCGTGTGAAACGAACTACGGTTATAGCCATAGCAGCTAAAAATAGCGGAATGAACGAGCAACATAGAATGGAGCAATAGAAGCTGAAAATAGTGGAATGAACGAGCAACAAAACATGAAGCAATAGAATTTCAAAATATTGAACGAGCGACAACAAATGAAGCAAATGCGACTAGCAATAGCGGAATGAAGCACACGGCCACCAGGCATAGAGTGTCGGTGTCGGCTTTTTGCAGGCGAGCACAGGAACTTTAAAGGTCGGTGGGGCAAAGTGACCCAGTTCACTGAGAGCAAAAGTGAAGCTGAGAAGCCAGAGGGGCTGGGCTCGTGCAGGTCTCGCACAGCCGACCTTGCAGGTGTTCAAGGGCTGCTCACGAGTCTACTTAACCACATAAAATAGCACGTAAAACTAGCAGCAATGCGAATGTTTAATATGCGAATAATGAGCAAGTTTCATGGGAACCAAAACTATTGGGATGTCGCTTAGTTGGCGTTGCTAAATTAAACAAACGATGCTGAATGCTTTGAAATCAAACTCTGCTTGAATACATACAATGGGTTAAAGAGGTTCAACACGTGGATGCACGATGGGGTCAAAATGCACCCAACTGAATTTTATACCAAAAATAACAGTAGGTTTTAACCATATATTTGGACAGGGCTTTGTGAATTTTCCAAATAACAAACTGGTTAACCTTTATGTGCTTTGTGACTTTAATAAAAAGATTGACGTCAAATTAGCCCCAACGCTGGGGTTTGCATCCATGGGTTAAGCTACCTTAACTATTCCCCACGGAGGCAAACCCCAGCGTTGGGCAACGCAAGCTTGCGCCACAGCACTGCAGGGCTCACTGCTAAGCCTTGACATTCGAGGCTCGGTCGGTAATGTCGCGCTCCAGAGGTAAAAACGACGTCCGTCCTGACCAAATGGTCCCAAGTTCCCAGATTCGCCGTTCCCCAAAATGCTCAAGTCAGCACGTTTTTCAAATGAAATTTGATCATGAGGAGCACTGATTTGAAGAAGTCTCAACCTTGAAGATTTTGGTAAGGAAAAGTTAGGTGAGCAGGTACATCACAGTTCTGCCCTGGATGTGAACACTTCAGATCTGGTAACCCTGCATGAAAACATAGGCTGTCTTATTGAAGCTACTCAATAAATTAAAAAAATAATTTGGTTAGGAAAGTTGGTATAACTTTAAACCTACCTGACTACAAAGAGTGTTCCAAAGAGAGGAAAGAGAAAGTCACATGTATGGTGTTCAGGGGACCTCATGCACGATGTGTGTTCCCACACACGATGCCCTGTGCATAGACACGGTAAGTTAAGAAGAACGTTTGTGTAACAAGATAAAAGTTAAAGAGAATAATGTATGCTGGAAAAACAGGACGGTGAACCGAAAAGATGGAGTTTCAGTTTCAAGTTTCAAAATGCAAAAATAATGAACATATGCTTATAGGATTTGAAAAACGAAACATTATGCGCATAGGTATTCTTATAGGCATAAGAATAAGAAAATAATGAGCACATTTATTTTCACGAGGATAAAAACATGGAAAATAATTAGCTTACGTATTTTCATTGGCTGAAAAAATAACAAAAATAATGAGCGTATTTCCATGAGCATAAAAATACGGAAAAATAATAAGCATAAGTATTTTCATACACATAAATATATGGAAAAAAATAGCAAAGGTATTTTCAATGACATTAAAAATAAAGAAAAAAACGCGCTTGAGTATTTTCACAAGCATAATACTATGAAACAAACAACAATGAGCATAGGTATTTTCATCGGCATAAAAATAAGAAAAAGTATAAAGATAACAAGCGTGCACCGTGTTCACCAGAGGCCGTCTCACAGCGCAGCTCGGAATACCGAAGTACGGCACTCAGGTCGCACCGCGCCCCACCTTCGAAGACAAAAAAGCCACCGAAGGCAGATCCCATCGTTCTAGAGCGGCAATAAATTTATAAAGACGTTTATACGAGACCCGCAAATTCTGCGGAATTGCTTCCTTGAAAAGAGAGATGGAGGTTTTCTTGATATCGAGTTTTACCTCGTTAGAATGAGGGAGTTTTCAACACCCAATAACTGGTTTCTTGGTGTCAGCATTTTTGGAGTGACCCGGATGGTGGCAGTGTCAAATAAAAGTACGGCGCTCTTAAATAAAAAATTTAAAATTGTTGAGTTCATACAACCCATACAATATTCAACTTCACTAACATATCGTACACTCGCTTCACTTCACAGTCTTGGAAGTGAACAGCCCTGGACGGACACTGCACATCACAGCCACACTGCACATCACAGCCACACTGCACATCACAGCCACACTGCACATCACAGCCACACTGCACATCACAGCCACACTGCACATCACAGCCACACTGCACATCATGGCTGGAAGATTAGAGAGTAAGAGGAAGTGAGAAGAATCAAATAGGTATACCACAAATAGTCTCAATTGCTAACGAAACAAGATGTACTCGAGAGTCCAATTTCTGAACGCAATTACGAGTATAATTATCGAAATGCATAAGCGAAAAACAGTTGACACGAACCAAAATGGGATAAATTCAACACAAGTCATGGAGACCCTAATTTCAAGATAACGAAAATATGAAAAATATACGGTAAATAAACATTACAGGGTGGAGGACATAGAGGTAAGCATGACGTAAATCAGAGCTGAAGACCCTGAGGTAATTTCATATCTACTTGGGTATCTCGCAAGTCACCAGAGTCACCGGCCGCGTATCTTTGGTTTTAGGAGTTCATCACACAACATAACATGGCAATATTCAGAGTTGAGTGGCCCACTGTTGCTTGAACACAGAGAGTTCGACAACGGAGGCGATCTGATGCGGTCTTATCGCTCTGAGAACGTGCAGCTTCTCCCTGATATTTTTGTCGCCCGACATGCGGCACACTGACGGCTGTTGCCCAACATGCGGCACACTAACGGCTGTTGCCCAACATGCGGCACACTGACGGCTGCTGCCCAACATGCGGCACACTGACGGCTGTTGCCCAGCATGCGGCACACTGACGGCTGTTGCCCAACATGCGGCACACTGACGGCTGTTGCCCAACATGCGGCACACTGACGGCTGTTGCCCAGCATGCGGCACACTGACGGCTGTTGCCCAACATGCGGCACACTGACGGCTGCTGCCCAACATGCGGCACACTGACGGCTGCTGCCCAACATGCGGCACACTGACGGCTGCTGCCCAACATGCGGCACACTGACGGCTGTTGCCCAACATGCGGCACACTAACGGCTGTTGCCCAACATGCGACACACTAACGGCTGTTGCCCATGTATGTTTCGCATAAATGCCATTTTGACTCTTTTCCATCAGAAAATGACCAATTGTGGCGGGTTTACAAATGAATGTGGACCATAAAGAGAGCACTCAGCATCTGGCAACCCTTCTGGTCAGTTGCTGAGTGCTCTTTATCGTGGAATTAAGCTCGGACGAACACCAAATTAGATCATTTTAGGAAGAAAAATACCAATAAGGCCACCCTGGCATCCGTGAATGAATTTTTCTACATATTTCGCTCTCAATCGCAACTACAAAATGTATCTCGGCAGAATTATGAAGAGAAACGCGCCGCATCAAATGCTGTGTTGGTGGATAGGACGGACGGAGGGAGGACGGTGGCTCTCTGTACATATCAGAGTGGACACAAAACGCGCGACCTACAACAGGGTTCTTGACCTCAGTTCAGTGCTGCCCCACACCGGAGACTGGCCATCAGCCCCACACCAGAGGCTGGCCATCAGCCCCACACCAGAGGCTGGCCATCAGCCCCACACCGGAGACTGGCCACCAGCCCCACACCGGAGACTGGCCACCAGCCCCACACCGGAGACTGGCCACCAGCCCCACACCGGAGACTGGCCACCAGCCCCACACCGGAGACTGGCCACCAGCCCCACACCGGAGACTGGCCACCAGCCCCACACCAGAGACTGGCCACCAGCCCCACACCAGAGACTGGCCATCAGCCCCACACCGGAGACTGGCCACCAGCCCCACACCGGAGACTGGCCACCAGCCCCACACCGGAGACTGGCCACCAGCCCCACACCGGAGACTGGCCACCAGCCCCACACCGGAGACTGGCCACCAGCCCCACACCGGAGACTGGCCACCAGCCCCACACCGGAGACTGGCCACCAGCCCCACACCGGAGACTGGCCACCAGCCCCACACCGGAGACTGGCCACCAGCCCCACACCGGAGACTGGCCACCAGCCCCACACCGGAGACTGGCCACCAGCCCCACACCGGAGACTGGCCACCAGCCCCACACCGGAGACTGGCCACCAGCCCCACACCGGAGACTGGCCACCAGCCCCACACCGGAGACTGGCCACCAGCCCCACACCGGAGACTGGCCACCAGCCCCACACCGGAGACTGGCCACCAGCCCCACACCGGAGACTGGCCACCAGCCCCACACCGGAGACTGGCCACCAGCCCCACACCGGAGACTGGCCACCAGCCCCACACCGGAGACTGGCCACCAGCCCCACACCGGAGACTGGCCACCAGCCCCACACCGGAGACTGGCCACCAGCCCCACACCGGAGACTGGCCACCAGCACCACACCGGAGACTGGCCACTAGCACCACACCGGAGACTGGCCACCAGCACCACACCGGAGACTGGCCACCAGCACCACACCGGAGACTGGCCACCAGCACCACACCGGAGACTGGCCACCAGCCCCACACCGGAGACTGGCCACCAGCCCCACACCGGAGACTGGCCACCAGCCCCACACCGGAGACTGGCCACCAGCCCCACACCGGAGACTGGCCACCAGCCCCACACCGGAATGAATATGAATTAAGTTCACTGTATTAGTACTACCAACGAATACAGTGTACTTAATTCATATTCATTTGCTAAAGAGATCTCAACTGTTCGCAACGCCGACACCCTGTACATGGCTTCATTTGATATTTAAAACTTGTTCACCAATATTCCATTGACCGAAACCATTGATATTTGTTTGCAGCACTTGTTTAATGTAGAAAATACTGTACATAATATGAGCAGAACTGTTTTTAGAACTTTTTTGGACCTTGCAGTTCGGTATTCGTTTTTCCTTTTCAATGGAAAATTTTATAAGCAAACGGAAGGGTTAGGCATGGGGCTGCCCTTGGGGCCAACCTTTGTTAATATTTTTATGTTGTACCATGAACAAAAATGGCTCTCAGAGTGCCCTATCCCTTTTAAACCAGTTTTTTATCGTAGGTATGTTGATGATACCTTCGTTTTATTTCGTGATCCAACACATGCCAGTCAATTTCTTGATTACCTTAATAAAAAACATGCTAGCATTAAGTTCACCATAGAAACTGAAGCTAACAATAAATTACCTTTTTTAGATTGTTTGGTACAGCGCACAAATAACACATTTTGCTCTTCTGTTTATAGAAAAGATACGTTTACTGGCATGGGTCTGAGTTTCTTTAGTTTTTGTCCGTTACGGTTTAAAATCAATAGTATCAAGACGTTATTGTTCCGGGCATATGAAATTAGTTCAACTTATTCATCACTGCATAATGAGCTTGCATTTCTCAAACAATTTTTCTTGAACAATGGCTATCCGCTTCATTTACTCAATAGATGTATTCGGCAACTGATAGAAACCAAATGTAACTCATCTACGATGCCGCCGACAGTAGAGAAAAAGAAACTGTACGTGTCGATGCCGTTCTTTGGTTTTCAGTCCGAGAAGCTGCAGCAGGAATTACGCTCTCTCACAATGAAATATTTTACGTGTGTTGACCTCCAGATTATATTAGTTTACAATTTTAGAATCGGTACTCTGTTTTCATTCAAAGATAAACTACCTATGTCTATGCTCTCCTCTATCGTGTATAAATATTGTTGCCCACTGTGTGGGTCTGTGTATGTTGGTTCTACCACACGCGCACTAAGATGTAGAGTATTTGAGCATATTGGTAGGAGTTTCAGAACCGGTAATCCACTAAGTAAGCCACCTCATTCAGCTATACGAATTCATTCAGATCAGTGTAAATCTCCCGTTCTACAGCAAGACTTTTCCATCTTAAGTTCTGCTAACTCAGTCACTGATTTGCGTATTATTGAATCCCTCTTCATTAGCCGCTTAAAACCCGATCTAAACGATATGCAGTTGTCCCACCCCTTAAAAATAGCTTCTGTTTAAATTTTTTACCATTGTTATTGTTTGTATAGTTTTTCTTCAATTATGATTGTTTGTTTTCCGTGTGTTGTTCAGACATCCGCTGATGATGACCTTAGGGGTCGAAACGTTCGTTATCAACAAAAAATGTCTTTTAAATCGATAGTCTTAGCTATTACCTTCATTTTTAAGTTTAACTCGTCACAAGAAACGTGTTAAAGCTCACATAAAGACCTCTGCACCCAAAAATGCATCACAATAAAGACTATCTAAATCCACCAACACGCAACTACTCAGAACGAGAAGGCAGAAGCGAATCTAAACGTTATTTGCACAGAATTACGGCTATTATTCTCCTCATTGCCAAAACAAGTCTTCGCATTACTCTTATCGAAGAAAGTAAGCACTAAGAGTAGTGAATTGCCGTGCTAAATACATTAACAAGACACTATTATTGCGCTAGGTCAATTGCGCCAGCACTGAGAAGTAAAAACCCAGTACGGACCATTGAAGTGACTCAAGAGGCTATATGAACGTCAGTAAAGAAGGCACGCAAGGACACCCCCGACATTTTCATCAATGTACTCAATTACGACTTAAACGAAACTGTGTCTTTCCTCGAGTGTACTGTAAGATCGAATTAAAATTTCCGACATAGTTCTCAGAATCAGCTAATGCCTCCCTAGCCACAAAAAAGGTGTTCCCAAGATAGAAAGGAAGAAGGTCAATTACTTTGACATTAAAGGAACGTGAAATTCAATCTGAAGCAAAGGGTGTTCAATAAGCCTCCCTTACCGCTAAAAATAAGATCGTTTCGAAGAGAGGAAGCAGGAAGGCACTATGTAGAATGGAGATTCGGGAAAGCTGAATCAATGCAGTAGGGACATAGAAAAAGTAAATTGAGGAAGAAGTTCATGAAACAAGATAGAAGTTGAAGAAGAAAGTAGTAAGGGGTGAAAAAACGGGACAGCAGTGAACTTAGAAAAAGTGGTCCATAACATAAATAAAAATTTTAAATTTCAACAAAAAGAAGGCCTTCCTATCTCTCAGCTCGGCCCTCACACATTTTCTCCCTGGGAGTACTAATTTCCATAGATACAACCAATTTTATACTAATTATCAATCAACTTCCTTTTGGAAGGGCTTTAAAAAATCCCTCACATCGTTCTTATATTTTGAACGCATCGGTGAAAGTTCACGCCGTACTGGGTTTCATGAATGACAGTTCTAGGGAAATTTCCGTAATATTTCGTTCTAAAGCCAGCCTCTTGGGCCGTAATTGGGTTAACGAGAAATTAACGATTCCCTTGATATCCACAAGTAATTTAGGCATCTAAAAGATGAGTACTCCTTAGTATCAAACAGAGAGAGAGCATTAACAAGGCACTATAGAAGTTGCCTAGCTACTAGAACCAGATAACTTCCTACTCAATACGACATACGGGATTTAGTTCATTAGAGTATTGTCTAATCCAGCAGGGGCAAGCTACCGCTCTAGCACCCAAAAATATACTTCGAACATCCAATGAGACGAAGAGTAAGCCACGATCTGATGACTCAAATGGCTGTATGTTTGATGGAAAGTCGCGTTCATTTGAGGGGAAACAGAAAATAAACGCCATGATGTTGGTGACCAGCATAAGTAACGATCTGTGTCGCCAAAACCACAGCACATTTGCGTGGGCTCAAACAGGTAGCTCATCCATCTCCACGTAGAATTCATCTCTCTGCCAGCTGCACCGATACTCTGGCGAGCAGGGGTAAAAAATCAATCCCTAGGAAATTCGTTGCACACGGAACACTTCTAACGAGCTGCGTCAGTGAGGATATTGCTGCCTGATGGAACTTAATCAAGGTTCATAATTGCATGGACTGACAAGCACAGCAGCCAATGAAATTATTAACGCTGCAGGAAATCTCTTCCTGAGCAGCTCAAGTGAATAATACGTTAAACACTTTGACTGTAATGTGCGTCACCGGTGGTACCCGGAGGTAATTTTCGTAATGCTGCTGACCGACCAGTAGCGGCAAACTCAATTTTCATAAATACTTAAATCAAAGCTAAATGAAAACAAGATTCATTTCATGTTTGGTATTATCAAAATAGTTTACTACAATTGACTTCAAATTTGAATTTGTTGTTGAACTTAATATTTAGTTACCGCAGTCAAAGTGTTAAAAAAACTCTGATGTATCTTGATTTCTTATTGTACCAATAACGACATCACCAAGAACCGGCGGCAATTATTGTACTTAGTCATGGCTCACTTAAGTCGCTGAGCAAGCGTGCCATAATTTGAGACCTGACAGGATGAACTTTCGTCCTTCGGAAGTTGAGGTTAGAGTTACGACACGGACTGCGTCTTGACTAATTCACTCCAACAAATCCTCTTCGATCTGCCGAGATCAATACTCATGAACTATCGAGGTAAGGCGTCGGATCAGCACGGCCCAGTTGAAGGTTGTCAAAAAAAAGAAAGAGTAACGTCACATTGAGCATAATTCGGGTGGGTGGCCGTTCTCAAGGAATATTTTCCCAACTGATGACATAAACTAATGAAGCACCCCGTGACTATGCTGTAGTAATGAAGAGGCAGCTTCATAGCAGAATAGCCATGAAGTTTAGTTATTAGTTAAAGCCTCCCTAACCGCAACCAAGGCGTTCCAAAGAGAGGATGGAAGGCAGCATTTAGTATGGACTTTAAGAAACGCGGAATCTATACGCTTAGTGCAAAGAAACAGGAAGTTGAGAAAGAAGTATATGAAACAGGATAAAAGTTGAGGAAGAAAAAAGTAGGTGTTTGGAAAGAAGTATATGAAACAAGATAAAAGTTGAGGAAGAAAGTAGCAGGTATTGGGAAAGAAGTATATGAAACAAGATAAAAATTGATGAAGAAATTAGTAGGTGGTGGAAAACAGGACAGCAGTGAACCGAAAAAGGGTGGTCCTTTACATAACCAAAACATTTCATTTCAACTAAAAGAAGGCCTACCTAACTCTCAGCTCGGGCCCTCACACTTTCCCCCTGGGAGCGCTAATTCCCACAGATACAATAGTTGTATCCCCCTGAGGGGCTGGACTTGAAGAGAACGGGGAATCTATGCACCTAGTAAATTTCCACTCATAGATTCCCCGTTTTCACGTGGAATTCCTGCGAATAGAAATAAGTTAGGAATGAATAAGAAAACATAATAGATGTCGAAAAAGGCATAAAAACAAAGAAGCGATGTGGACGCGAAAGATAGGAGTCGCCGAAGGCTTATCTTCTAGCTGAAGTAACCTTACAGTGTTTCCCTTGGAGCTCCAGCTCTCATAGAACACGTTACGTAAACCTGACTAACCCAAAGCCAAGGATAAAGGTCTAATAGAATTAATATAAAAATAAATGCTTATAATGTAAATGAGAATGACTTAAACCTTAATAAGGAAAAACACCCCCACGGCTTTGGTCCTATTCACTAAACCATCGAGATACATTAGATAGAACATTAGACAGGGCAACTCAATTCCCCCTTTCTCAAAGCTCACGCATTGAACTCAGAGGTAACAGCATGGGGAAGTTAACCGTCAGGTGGTGAACTTTTCCTTCACGGTTAACTAGATCACGAAGATACATATAATTTAAGGGTAACAACACGGGCAAGTTATCCGTTAGGGCTGAAAACTTTCCCTTGACGGCTAATTAAAGAATACAAAAGTGCCCAAAAATTACAGGTAACAATAGGGGCAAATAAACCATCGAGTGGTAAACTTTTCCTTCACGGGTAACTACGGTATAATGCGAAAATGCATAAAAAAACTGCAGGTAACAATACGGATAAGTTATCCGTCAGGTGGTAAACTTTACCTCGTCGACTAATTAAAGAACACGAAAGTGCATGAAAATTACAGGCAGCAATACGGTCAAGTTAACTACCAGGTGGTAAATTTTTCCTTCATGGCTAACCACGGTAGAACAGGTAGATGCATTAAAATTACAGGCAACAACAGGGGCAAATAAACCGTCAGGTGGTAAACATTTCCTTGACGCCTGACTGGAACACGAAGAGCCCAAAAACGCGGAGATAAGAGGGCTTTGGCCTACGCCGGTCGTATCGCACGAACTCGTCTCGAGTGGTTCACAGGTTATCGTGAGGTGCAGATTAGGTCAGCCACCGCTACTGAGGACGCTGGCACCCAAAATATACCCAGCAGTTTCTCTTCACTTGGAAAATCTGCTATTCTTGTTCGCTTGCTTGTCATCGCTCAGATTTCAGCAATGACATGAGGTAAAATTCAACAACCTGTATATAGGAGTTGAATAAGGCAAAATTTGAAATTCTCGCACACGACAACATGCGATAGGTAATTGCCTATTTTACGGAAAATAATTCTTCAAAATTTGTTTTTTCAGGAACCTGATCAAATGAGTTGCGGGTAGTCAGATTCCAAACAGAAGAGCCGCGCTTTGATGGCCAAATGAAGCATGAAACGAGAAAATAATTCATTATTTGGCTATGTATCCCGCATCTGTAGGCAAGCTTCACAGCTCTTATTACTACTTGATTTTGTGACCTGGGTCAAATGTTCTTTGATTTGGAGTAAATGTGTGGCCAAAAGTTACAAGTACTTGCTCGTGAAATGAGAGTCATCTTATGCAAATGAGCGTCATATATGATACGTTCAGCTCAACTGCGTCAGCGGGAGGAAGGAACTGTCAATGGGAATAGGAAATAACAATCTAGAAATGCATTCAAGCCCCATCCAAGTTCATGGCAGATGAATTTACATGTGTTATAACACGCGTAATTACATCTTCTGTGTATATCAGTACCTTGAATGGGTGCACGTAAAATACCTACATTAACACGATGTTGGCGATACAACCCATCGACGGATCGTGCTTAAATTCTTCCTGCTGCGAAACGACCCATCGATGGGTCGCTTAAAAACTTTTAACAATCTTTTGAAATTAATGGTATTTAATGAACCTAGTAAACGTTTGGCATTCTTAAAATTACTTGCAAATTATGAGTTTAAATTTCAGTTTAATATTGAACTTTATTTTGACCCAAAGCGGTCAACGCGGTAACAATACTCAGATAAATGAATCAAGTCCTAAATATTCCATGGGATTCTCGAAGTTCTACAAGGAGAACCCACCCACAGCAGTAGACCCTCACCAATAGTCACGTTACGCAGAACATGAATCTTCACATTCGTGCTCCGAAAATCAGCCCCTGTAAAATTGCAAGCTGAGAAAATAAGAGCCTGCGCCTGATATACATTCAGGTCACAATGGTGACGTGAACAAGATAAGAGTCTGGCACAGACTTAAAGGAACGTGGTAGATCAGGCGCAGACCTGCGAAATCCAGGTACAAAGAAGGAGTCAGAAGACTTGAATTTAGGTGAAATTCATAAGGTGGGGAAACTTTTGAATAAGTTTTCTGCATAATTTCGCATTTTTTCTGTAAGACGTTCTAGAAACTTGTTGACTAGTATACTATGTGTGCTAAATGATTTGATATTCTTTCTGCAAGACGTTCCTGAAATGTTAATCTGACAGGAATATTTTTAAAAAAGGTAGTATGATAAACCGTTTAGACTTGCGGTTGCAGGTCACGAAAAGTATTTGGAAACATTTCGAATAAAATTGATCCTTTGTTATACGAACGCACACGTCTTCATAACACGGTTGCACAACAATCATACTCCGTTGCATTGGACGCCTGCTACACATAAGCAGGGTTTTCGAATTACTAAAATATTAAACATTGCATTATCTTGTACGCAGTTAAATTTTTTGGAAGCTGGAAAGGGTAATTCCACTATCATGATATATTGTTCCCCTTGCTGCCATTACTAAACAATTGGAATTCTCTGAGCCAAGATCACGAAGATTTCGTTGAAGTCGCTCGCAGGGACGCAATGTTTCTCTGTTTTTGCGGGTAAGTTTTTTACAGGAAACGATGGACCTCAGAGAGAAGAAAAACAGGAAGTTAGAAAAGTGAAAGCAAAGGTGTCTGAAGTTTGTGCGGCAACTCGCAAGAGAAATAAAACAAGAAGACGCTTGTTAACAATGCCAGCTGGTTTTAGAACACTCTAGCAGCGTTGCATGCGCCGCTTCCGACAGACCATAGACTAGCAAGGACAAGAACACAAGCACACGCATCCGGACACTCGTAGGAGCATCATTTATGCTAGAGAATAATTTTTTCCAGTGATGCTGTTAAGGACCGTTTACACTAGGGGACATTTTGGCCGTGAGGCGCAACACGTGTATACGAGGCTCACCACTGAGGCTCATATTTGTGTGTATTTATTCGAAGTTCCCTAATTGCCACGGTATTTACGAGGCTCTTGAGTGTCGCGCATTACAAATTCGATCAGAGCGAATAAGGAATTTCATATAAACACACACAAATATGAGACTCAGTTCTGAGCCTCGTATACACGTGTCGCGCCTCACGGCCAAAATGTCCCCTAGTGTAAACGGTCCTTTAAAGATACGGAACCGTTTAAAATATACATTTTCTAAATGTAAAATCTTCAATGATATCTATATTATCACGATCGTGTCATACAAATGGGTCTTCAGCTCCTATGTTTAAGGGGAGGGACAGCAGAATAAGTTCAGTAAGTAGACGAGTTCCCTCTCTAACCTCTTCCATCCGCCTTACGTGACTCTGCTACGGTGGTACCCAAGGAGGTTTAGTGGTACCCTTTGGTCCCTCTCCATAAAGACTTGCCCTTGGGTTCATAATGAGGCAAAATACCTAGGGTCAAAATGAAGGGAAACACTTGAGCGCTGAACGAAATGTTACGCTTGGGTGTCATAGTGAGGAGTGACGCTAATAGTTACATGAGTGACTAGAATAGTTAAAAGGAGGAGTAACGCTAATTATTATAAGGAGTAACGCTAATAGTTATAAGGAGAAACCCTAATAGATATAAGGGGTAACGCTAATTGAATGAAAAGTAACGCTAATGATTAGAATGAACAGCATCGCTGGCGATCAGAACGTGAGCGGAAAACATGTCTCCAGATTCGACTGAGCCTCTCACTATTTTAAACCAAACGTTAGACCGCAGTTGCTGCTGCGATGGTAAAGTCGCTTAGCGAGGGCGGTACCGTAAGGAGTTCCCAGGCAATTTTACGGTTATAGGAGGCACAATTGCAGGACATGCAGTGCATTACTGATCTGAGCTCAGCGCTGCATTATCCGGAGTTGTTGTCGAGCGGCATTCGGGCAACTCTGGGCCTACACTTGTTCCTGGTTTTATTTTTCGTTAATTATTTTTGGCACGATCCAACTGTTTTTCCAGGTTTTATTTCTCATCCATTATTTTTCGGTACGATCCCACTGTTGTTCCAGGTTTTATATCTCATCAACTACGTTTCTGCACGATCAGTTGTTTCTTTCCATAGTGAATGCACGTGTGTGTGGTCATGTGTATGGTCACTGTCCTCACTTGAATGACTCGCAACCCTTCAGCTGAGGGATAACGTTTCCCCAAGACGGGTGCACTGCTTTAAATAAAGGCTAATCTTTTCTTTGATAGTCAACCTAATTTGTTCTTAATAAATCCAAAAGTTTCTACTAAGCATCTGATTTTTCTGCATATGAACACGAGCTGCTATTGCCACTCTGCCATTACTGGCGGTCTCAACACTTTGACTGCGATGTGCGCCACCGGTGGTACACGGGAATAACTTTCAAAATGCTGCTGACCAACCAGTTGTCGCAAACTCAATTTTTATAAATACTTATTCAAAGCTAAATGAAGGCACGATCCAGTTCATGTTTGGTATTTTTAAAATAGTTTACTACAATTGACTTCAAATTTGAGTTTGGCATTGAACTTAATATTTAGCAGCCGCAGTCGAAGTGTTGAGGTCTCACCGCACGCTGGAGGATAAAAACCATTGTATGTGCTGCTAAGCAGCATGGGAAACTTGTTCAAGTCAGATAAATTGAACACATTAATTGATTGTTGGTAAAAAAAATTGAACACTTTGATCGTAATTGGTTAAATTTAAGTTCATTTTTCAATCTAAATTTAGCAATTTAAAAAATAGCAAACAATAACGGGATTTTTCGTTCATTTTGCTTTAATTCAGTATCTATGAAAATTGAGCTTGTGACGACTAGTCTGTCAGCAGTATTATGAAAATCCCGTCCGTGGCCACCCGAGACCCGCGTCGCGGTCGAACCGTTAAGAAGTAATTTTCTTTCAGTATTTAATTTTGGTGCAGCCTCGAATGACGTTCGCGTCATTTCCTTCGCTTGGCACCTGAAATGAAATATTTTTCAACACGTTCCCTGCGTATTGGGCCATATATGTGAACCAACAGGTAAATTACCCATTTACGTGCCGGTATAAATGCACCATATTTTATGTTTCGCGACATTTTTTATAAATAATTATTATCATACGAGGGGAAATGTTATCGTGCAATTGTATTTTTACGTTCTCAAGGAAAAATTAAAATTTATGCAAGCTAGAAAAATGATTTCCCTATTCTGCCACTTACAACCTAACCAAACCAACCGTTAACAGCCGCGGGAACGCGAGGACCGTGTTAATGCAAATGAACCGCAAATTTAACGTGAACCGCAAATTGAGCTCGGAATATTTTAGAATTATTGTGAGGCTACCACACAATTTGATAAACTCTGAAATTTATTCCTACTCAAATTTTTTGACGGGAATTTAATCGTCTTTTAACCGTTCTTCAATTATTATGTGTTAATTTGATCGTAATTTATTCGTATTCAGATAATTTCATGCAAACCAAATAGTCAACATTTGCCCATTTATTTAGCTCAAGGAAGACTTCAGCCCCTCATGGACACGGTGGGGACAGTTCCCTTATGCTAGTAGTATTCATTGCGAGGCTCTCGAAAAATACATAAATAATTAATATATAATTTACATACGCTACCTTGCATTACCTGCGGCTCTCTCAATCAATGCGTTTAACCGAAGTGGCTCTCTTGCAAAAATTAGTGAATAACACTGCCGTATGCCACAAAGGCTGTTCAAATGCCGCCCACTGGAATGACGAAAATTATTATTGGCGAGACCGAGCCTTATGGATCAAGTTGGACATTGTTCTCACAGAAGCTGGTTGTTCCAGTATCTGCGATCTTGCTTGACCCGGATTCCGGTCCTCGATTGTACGACTCGAACATCTAATTCCGCTAAAGTAAATTCCCACAACGAGGCCTGTGATGGCGTTTCATCCTCGTGGTTTTTCACGCGAAAGAAGATGCTTCACTTCCATGGTAATTAAGCATTTAATTTCTAATTGATTAATTTATTTTTAATTCATTTTTTCTGTTTCTCGCAACGGCTCATAACGCAGCACACGGAGGCCGCGTGCTGCGTTATGAGCCGTTGCGAGATGAGCCAGTGAACTTGCCTAAAGAAGATTAGATGTTAGTTTAAGCTTCCCTAACTGCAACAAAAACGTTCCGCAGAAAAGACGGAGGCAAATATCCCTAGGTATGGATTCAAGGGAACGCGAATTCTATGCACACGGTGCATAGAAATAATAAGTTGAGAAAAACGTTTATGAAACGAGATATAAGAGTAACGCACGGAGGGCAACGCACGGAGGGCAACGCACGGAGGGCAACGCACGAAGGGCAACGCACGAAGGGCAACGCACGAAGGGCAACGCACGAAGGGCAACGCACGAAGGGCAACGCACGAAGGGCAACGCACGAAGGGCAACGCACGAAGGGCAACGCACGAAGGGCAACGCACGAAGGGCAACGCACGAAGGGCAACGCACGAAGGGCAACGCACGAAGGGCAACGCACGAAGGGCAACGCACGAAGGGCAACGCACGAAGGGCAACGCACGAAGGGCAACGCACGAAGGGCAACGCACGAAGGGCAACGCACGAAGGGCAACGCACGAAGGGCAACGCACGAAGGGCAACGCACGAAGGGCAACGCTTGGCGTTGGAATGCAGAGTTGACGCTAGGGTTCAGAATGAAGAAAAAAGCGCGCATGTCGCCCACGGCTGGAGACGACCTGCTCACTAAGGCAGTCACGTTCACTATTGCATCTCACGACCTCATTAACGCCATTACCATACAATGGCCCAGTGTCGTAAATATTTTCCCACTCAAATGTTAACGTAAAATATTTTGGTAAGCCGCAAAATTTCAGACATTAACACTGAACAACGCGAATGGCACAGAAGTATCCGTGTACATTTGCTTAGGTATTCTGATTGACGTCAATTACCGTACAATGGTCCCATGTCCGTGAATATTTCCCCGCTAAAATCTTAACGCAAACCATTTTGCCAGGCGATAAAATTTTTTTAGACCTCCACATTAACGCTGAACAACGCGAATGCATGAAAAAGAAGTATCCGAGTATATCAATTTTGATTTTCATTAAAATTGACAGATTTTTCTTCTAAAATAGATAAGATGTTAAAAGGAATCCTCGTATTTATTAATTGAGAATCAGGGATGTATTTTCACTTCACAAAAACGCACACGTAAAGGCCCTTGCATTTATTGAGAATTGAAATAGATTCCAACACCATAAAAAAGGTTGAAATAAACTTTATATTAACAGTCTAGATATATCTCAACGACGCCATAAAGAAGATTGGAATAAGCTTGACTTTTATTAATAATCACGATGTACTTCAACACCTTAAAAAAAGGTTGGTATAAACTTGATATTTATCAACAGTTTAGATATATTTGAACAACACGGCAAAAAAAAGGTGGAATACGCACTATTAAATGAAAATCAAGATATACTGTACGAGTATTTCCACTACTCGAAAAAAATTCTAGAAGCTCTCATATTCATTGAAAAATGAGACATGCTATAGCAGCTTACGAAAAGAGGTACAGAAAATGTACTTCCAACCTGCCTAAGTTCAGCACAATAGTATATTTTTTTACCAAACAAGATATTTTTAATGCTTTGTTATAAGTTTATTATCAGATAAGTTAATTTAAGCCTTCTCAGCCACAAAAAAGGTGTTCCCAAGATAGGGAGGAGGAAGGCATCGTTTGGTATGAACTTTAGGGAACGCGGTATCTATGCAAAAGGCGAGTTCTAACACACAAAATTCCAAGGCATGGAAAAAGTAAGTTAAGAATCACTTCACGAAACAAGATAAAAGTTGGAGCAAAAAGCAGCAGGTGCTAGAAAACAATACAGCAATGAACCGAAAAAAAGAAAGTCCGCAACAAAACCAAGAACAATTCTACTTCAACAAAATTAGGAAGGCCTGCCTAACCTTTTACTCGGGACTTCACATCATCCTCTGATATGCCCTATCGCCCATAGACACACCAGTTGTATCCCCTGAGGCGACAACAATGGCGCCATTTATGAAGGGATGAAACGGAAGCAAACGATTAGCTATGCCCAATTTTCACCTCAACTTTCATAATACAGTGGGAGTGACCAAAAATTATACATGTGTGAAAAGGCACTGGCAGTATATACTCATTGGATTACTTTATTGCGTAGTTTCTGATTCACAAGCGCATTGAAGGATTATAAGATTATAAGTTAGTTTAAGCCTCCCTAACCGCTACAAAAATAGAGCGTATCGAAGAGAGGAAGGAGGAAGGCACCATTTAGTATGGATGTTGGGGAATACGGAATCTATGCAGAAGGGGCATAGAAACAGTAAGTTGAGAAATAAGTTTATGAAACAAGGTAAAAGTTGAAGAAGAGGGTAGTAGGTGCTGAAAACAGGACAGCAGTGAACCGAAAAAGGTGGTCCTTAACATAACAAAAACATTTTATTTCAACAAAAAGGAAGCCTACCTAACTCTCAGATCGGGCCCTCACACATTTCCCCTGGGAGCACTAATTCCCATAGATACAAGAGTTGTATCCCCCTGAGGGGAAAGCACATTAAAGGAGGGAATCGCAGTCGCAGGAATACGGCGCTTGAAAGATCGAGGTTGCTGCCTACGCAGATTTCCGAGTGTCCAATTTTTAGAATTTTCCATCGTTTTTTCCAACTGTGCTAAACTTTCTTATTGTGACCTTTTTTAACGACCTCGTGTATTACAGGGTGAATCTGGAAATAAAAACGATGAGAAGAAGACTTACCTTATGTAACTCATATGCTCCGGAGATACATTAATGACTCTTACCTATTAATATGGCACGAAAATGCAGAGTATGGCATTTCCTTTGTTAACAATGATCTAATGGCGCAGGCCAATATTGAGCTTTAACAAGTTCAACTTCACATCTGCTTTATACTGTATCGGGAATAATTACCGGTAACATTATTTGACACGCTCATTCGGCAGAAGTATCTCTGCATATTAATTGGGAATTTCCAAAGTCTGCTCAGCCCTGCACTATGGGAAATCAACGCTTGATTAGTGGTAACTTAATTTCGCCCATTCATTTCTTCAGAAATGGGGCGAAAACTCAGACCACGACTGCGACGTGGCTGTTCCTGATCTCGCATGGAGGTGTAGGAGGCATTGCTTGTGCCAGAAATGTTCGATGCTGAGGGCCAAAAAAGTATAGAAATTTAATTCAGCATCAGGACTATTTAGTTCGATCAAAATATTAGACCAACTCAGCCTTTTTCAAAAATCTCACCTGGTAATCTGAAAAATAAATTTTTATGTAGTTCAAAGCGTTTTTACATGTTTAAAAGTCTCCTGTAGATATAGATATATCACAAGTCCGTTGAAGCTTCTCTGACCACATTAAATGTTCTCAAGAACGGAATGAGGAAGTCGCACATTAGTACGGAATTATGAGAACAGGAATCTTGGCACAAGTGTTATCTCTCCACAAAATTACTTGCGCATGGAAACCGCAATACTGAAGGAAATTCAATGGAACACTGCAAAATTTTGAAGAAAAGTAACACGTACTGACAGGAAGGACAGCTATGAACCAAAACAAGACAATCCGTCTTAAAACTAACAATATTAACGCATGGAAAGTATCCCAAACTTTGAGCTCAGTACCTCGTATCTTCCTCCCAGGATTAGATTCGATTATTAGTTTAAGCCTCCCTATCCGCAATAAAGGCTATCCAAAGAGAGGAAGGAAGAAAGCACCTTTTAGTATGGAGTTAAGGAAACGCGGAATCTATGCAGAAAAGGCACAGAAACAGAAAGCTAAGAAAGAAGATCATGAAACAAGAAAAATTCGAAGAAGAAAGTAGTAGGTGGTGAAAAACAGGACAGCAGTGAACCGAAAAAAGATGATCCGTAACAAAACAAAAACCTATCCTATTTTAACAAAAAGAAAGCCTACCCAACTTTTAGCTCAGGCCCTTACATAGTCCCCTGGGAGCGCTAATTCTTATAGACACAATATTTGTATCCCCCTGAGGGGCTTCCTCCCAGGAGCTCCAGTTCTTATATAGATCCTTAGTTACAATATTTGCATCTCCCTGAGGGGATTTATTTTAGCAACACATTTCAAAGTTTCGAAAAAAAACACTTATCACGTTCACCGCGATGGGTTAAACTCAAGTTCAATATTCAACTAGAATTTACATTCTACTTAAAGCAAGAAGTAAATTTGAAAATATCGAACAGTAACTTGATGGTGCCTTCATTTAGCTTTAATAATTATTCATAAAAATTGAATTTGTGAATACTGGTCGGTGAGCAGCATTATGAAAATTCCTCCACCGGTGGACGACATCGCGACCAACGTGTTCAAAAAGCCTTCATTTAGCTTTGATCAAGTATTTATGAAACATTGAATTAGTGACTGCTGGTCGGTAAGCAGCATTATGAAAATTCCTCCACCGGTGGACGACATCGCGACCAAGGTGCTAAAGAGCCGCACACGAGCCGCTTCACACAGCAAGGAACGCTGTCACGAAAATACCGATGGGATGCAAGCAGGAAGGAAGGCCGCGCTTGTAAGTGAGGATACTTCGTGCGTGGTCACGTACTGCCACCACTACCAAGCTGAGGGCATGTAAGCTTGCATATACGCAGCCATTCTGAACGAGATCTGGTTGCTCTTCTTCACGGATGGAACATTTCTGGTCGAATGTTACTGGCGTGAATATTCGGACCATCTTCAGCTGTAGAATCACTCCGTTAAAATTCATGACATTAGTAATTATTCGCGCTTCTGTTTTGGCGCGCTGACTGATGTGTGATGTGTGAGACTAGGACAGGAACCCGGCAATATGCCGCCCAGCTCGCTATAATGTAGCCATGTCCTATTTTGTGCATACCACGACAACTCGGTAGGGTTATACACTCTATAAGTGGGTGTATCTCATGTCATAATAGTTTTATGTTTACAATCATTGTGAAACTGTGGTGTATTTCAAGTTCTATTGTTTTACTGCCTTCAATCAGTGTGAAACAGGGGTGCACCTCAAGTCATATCATTTTACTGTTTACAGTCATCGTGAAACTGGTGCATCTTAAGTCCTTCTATCATTGTACTGCGTTCACTCAGTGTGAAACTGTACCACAATTGCTCTGATAGGAGTCTGTAGATATAGATCATTTTTCTTCAACATTCAATGCATAACCTACTACACCTCGATATCGACGCGAGTTTGAAAAATCTCGGGTTTTGTTGGAAAGAATTACATAAATTACATATTAAAAATGGACTGCCTCAACGAAATCATTTTTATGACTAGAGACAGGAAAACTCCTTAGAAAATTTAAGTTCGCATTTTGTCAGAAGAAAATTGAGTGAATCAGATAATATTTAAGAGTGATGCAGAAACGACTACTACACTCAAATGAAATGGCCAAAAATATTTGAAAAAACCTACCGTATACAATCCTCACTACATTAAAACGCTGTTCATTTCAGATATAAAGCTCAGAGTTCGTCTGTTACACCAAACTCCACGTATATACTCTCATGTTCGACTTCTCAGTTTGAAACAGACAAGCACAGCAGTCGCCCCATTCTGACATACAAAGAATTACCACAAACAAAAAATCGTAACAAATTACTGTTAACAAAAAATCACCACAAACAAAAATCATCACTACCAAAAAAATCCCCTCTACCAAAAAAATCCCCACAACCAAAAAAATCCCCACAACCAAAAAAATCCCCACAACCAAAAAAATCCCCACAACCAAAAAATCCCCACAACCAAAAAATCCCCACAACCAAAAAATCCCCACAACCAAAAAATCCCCACAACCAAAAAATCCCCACAACCAAAATATCCCCACAACCAAAAAATCTCCACATCCAAAAAATCTCCACATCCAAAAAATCTCCACATCCAAAAAATCTCCACATCCAAAAAATCTCCACATCCAAAAAATCTCCACATCCAAAAAATCTCCACATCCAAAAAATCCCCACAACCAAAAAATCCCCACAACCAAAAAATCCCCACAACCAAAAAATCCCCACAACCAAAAAATCCCCACAACCAAAAAATCCCCACAACCAAAAAATCCCCACAACCAAAAAATCCCCACAACCAAAAAATCCCCACAACCAAAAAATCCCCACAACCAAAAAATCCCCACAACCAAAAAATCCCCACAACCAAAAAATCCCCACAACCAAAAAAACCACAACCAAAAAAAAAACCACGACAAAAAAAACCACAACCAAAAAAAACCACAACCAAAAAAAAAACCAACAAAAAAAAACCACAACCAAAAAAAACCCACAACCAAAAAACCCCCACAACCAAAAAACCCCCACAACCAAAAAAAAAACAACAAAAAACCCCCACAACCAAAAAACCCCCACGCCCAAAAAAACCCCACACCCAAAAAAACCTTACACCCAAAAAAAACCCACGCCCAAAAAACCCCCACAACCAAAAAACCCCCACAACCAAAAAACCCCCACAACCAAAAAAAACCCACAACCAAAAAAAAAACACAACAAAAAACCCCCACAACCAAAAAACCCCCACGCCCAAAAAAACCCCACACCCAAAAACCCCCACGCCCAAAAAAACCCCACACCCAAAAACCCCCACAACCAAAAAATAAAACCACAACCAAAAAATCACCATCTTAAAGAGATCCCCAGGGCCCCAAACAGCCCGGCCCCAAGATGCTCAACAACTGTCAGGGCCGAAGCCTAGCGCAAGCCCTCAAGTAAAACACAAACGAAGGCGAGTTATCATCGGTCGCCTTTGAGGTCCTCGGGCCCTAAAGTTATTGACGGCCTTAGGGCCAGCCTTTCGTCATGCAAATCGATAAGCAATGTAAACCGTCGCTTTCAATCGCCGCTATCGGCGGTGAGCTATAGAGCGCCTCTAGTCTGCAATACAAGTGCACGAAGATGAACTTTTTGCAGCATGGACGAATTTCAAAGAGGTATAGAGAGCCATTTGCTGTTAAATCTAGAATACCCTAACATTAAAAAGCGTTTTTGGTTACCCTCGTCTGAGAGGGACTCCAATTCATTTCCTCGAGTTCTCAGTTTAACTGAACGAAGCTGCAGAAAAATTTACATTACGGAGAATATTTAGGGTTAGGAAAGTGTGGGAAAGTGAACGGACGGACCTCACGGGAAGAATGAGCTTTTGAAAGTAACGCCCATTTACAAAATAAATTTACAGGAAATGCGGGTAATGCATGCTATCCGGCACGGAGATAGCAGCCTCTACTCTTATTTTGCTAAGGATTACTTAACATATTTCATTGGTTTCCAGGGAGATAGCAGCCTTTTCTCTCGTCTTGTACACAAAACAAGGGAACCGTACAACTGCGCGATGCTGCGCACACGATGCTTTGCCTCGTCGAAAAGCGCTTGCAAGACGAGCTCGTAAACGAAGGGAATGAAATGAAAAAACATTTTCCAATCAGCTCAAGAGTTCGCCAATATTCGCGCTGCTTCACACTGGAATTAAACGCAAAGATGCTTCACAGATTACGTGAGCGGCAGCACTAAACAGCTCGACGAAATGAAATACATGCAGCAATGATCGAATTTCAAGAGACAGTAACATTTGTTGTTTAGTCATTAGTTGCGATAAAGAATAAAGCGTATTTGTTTATCATTAATTTAAGGCTTAATCTCCGTTTCCGGCAAGTTAATGCAAAGGATTCCATGAAGTTCAAATGACATGGGAGAGGCGCACAGTTCTGTTGCCTTGGCTGTAATGATGTCGCGAGCATGTCAATGAGAGTAAGAGATGAAGCGAGAACAAAAAAAAGTGGCTAGGCGATACGGGCACAAAAGAGCAGTTGCACGGTACATTAACTCTCCCCACAAGTTAGAATGAGGAATGGAGAAATGCAAATGAAACTACAAATCAAAACACATAATATTTATGAATGTTTTGCCTTTTCGATAGCCGAATTATAAATAAAACTACACTGACTTTCTTAAATAAGATAATGATCTCATTATAGACGCGTTTCCTTGCACTTTTATTCATACCACATAATAAATTCCACTGACAAGTGCTACAAAATAAACTCCAGAGACGAGAGTTACTTAATTTGGGGCGGGGAGATGAGGTTACCTCTGAGGAGAGCTATGTAATTCACAAGGTACATAGACTAGAACAGACACCAGCTGTACGTCCTAGTGTAGCTCAGGCGTCCTACGTCCCCCGGAGGAGCGATCCCACAAGATGAGCTGGAAATCAATCTTCTTCAGCCCGGGGAGGGAGGGAACTTATGCGGAGGTCCCTTATATTGAGCACGCATCAACAGCTCAATATTGTCTAATTTAGGCCAGGGTAGACTATGGAAATATCCATTGGAAGGGGCCGGGCATCGTGAATCAATATTCACCAATAAACAAAATTAATTATCACAAGGGGAGGTGAATGAGAACGTGTTCAGACGGCTGAAAAATTGCGGAATCACTTGTCAGTCTTTACTCTGGGCAGCGTTCCGATACTTCAATAAAAGGTTGAAGGCTACAAGCATTATTGGATTATTGATCTTAAAAACCATTCATTTTCTAAAAGGTCAATCTGAGAAAAAGAGGTCCCGAGAGATACCCGAATGAACCAGTAAATTTACACAACCTAAGTATAGCATTGGCGTATTTTTGAGCCCTGATTTTCACTATGACAAGCATCGTGACAACCCATTGGTCTTTTCGTAATGGAATTTCTACAACAATGTGCTCAAAACTTCGCAGTCGGGGCCGGACGAGAGACGAATCCAGGAAGCCCCTGAAACAGCTTTACATTTATGAGCAGCTGCTACTGTTCGCTGTGATGTTCTCAGGATATATCAAAATATAAAGAACGCTTCATAATAAACCAATCCACGAATCTTCAAATACTCATTTCACACTTCTGGAGAGGTCAGGTACATACACATATTTTAGTAACTGTTTCCAATAAAATACAAAGAGCATGATATAATGAAGTTACAAAAACTGTACCTTGAAATGAGGCGACACGTTGGTATTAGAACCACGAATCACTTATCAGCCATCCATTAAATCAATTGAGTTTTACTTCACATGATTAGTTCAAGCGTAATCGATCCTCGAACTCTACATCATCTGATAGATTAGATTAGATGTTAGTTTAAGCCATCCTACCCGCAATAAAGGCGTTTCGAAGAGAAGAAGGAGTGAGGCAACATTAAGTATGGAATTAAGGGAATGCGAATATACACAAGGTGCATAGAGACAGTAAGTTGAGAAAGAAAACAATGAAACAGGAAAAAAGTTGAAGTAGTAGATGATGAAAACACAGTAGTGAACCGAAAAAGTAGCCCATAACAAAACAAAATAAACTATTTTATTTCAATAACAGATAGGCCTACTTAACCATTAGCTCGGGACTTCGTTTATTCCCCCTGAGAGAGTTAATTTTCACAGATACAACAGTTGTACTGCCCTGAGGGGTGCATCATCTTATACGAACCTCAACTGAGCGAGGCAAAAAGTATTTTCAGTAATTCAGTACTGAAGAAACGTATTAGTTGAACAACAGGGACTAATTTTCCCACGTATGAACTGAAGTTTTATGAAATGATCGAAGAGCGTCTGAGATGCTACCCACGACTCCTCAGCCACTTACAGACTCGTGCAACAGCTCGCGCTAGCAGTCATATAGTCGCAGGATAGCAACACACGAGAAATTTTGAGATATACCAATTTACGCCACACGGTAAGAGTGGCACTTAACACGAGGATGTCATCAATGGGTGAAGACTCGTCAAATGTATTCAATAACTTCGTATAACACGGTAAAGTCGTTCCAGTGCCAGTGGTGCAGCCAGCCGATAATTTCGTGGTTGGGGGTTATGATCCGCGACAAATAATTTCATGCGATGTCATATGTCACCTGGAATTTATGGATCATATTCGAGAACCCAACTCCTTTTTCTTTACGCCTACAAACTCCTCCGATGTAATTACGTGCATAAACAACATGAAAAATAAATCGAGTGGGTTACAAACGTTTCCGACTAAAGTACTTAAAGTTATTGCTGACATTGTGGCCCCGCTGATATCCAATATTATTACCCAGTCTCTCTTACTAGCCACTTTCCCGAACTCCCTCAAAGTTGCTAGAGTAACCCCTATCTTTAAAAGTGGTGAAAAAAGCTGTGTAAACAATTATCGACCTATCTCCGTACTACCAATTATTAGCAAAACATTTGAAAAGGTTGTGTATAAAAAAGTGTACTCTTATTTTGAACAAAAATCATTTCTTTACAATAAACAATACGGCTTTCGCTCTAAAAAATCAACAACATATGCTATATTAAATCATTTACAATTCCTCTATTCTAATATAGATGAAGGAAAGCCTGTCCTCTGTATTTCTTTACTTTCGCAAAGCATTCGATTGTGTGGACCATAAAATACTACTCTCGAAACTACACTGTTATGGCATTAGAGGGAGTGCGCATGATTGGTTCAGATCATACCTAACAAATCGGAGCAATAGGTTGTCATTGACGACGCAAAATCAGACCTACAGACAATTAGCCATGGAGTTCCACAAGGATCTGTTCTTGGGCCTCTCCTGCTTCTGATTTTTATCAATGATATTGTAAAATCTACATCATTCTTCAAATTCATACTTTTTGCTGATGACAGTACGCTTTCTGCGGTCTTTCCGAACCAAAATCCTGCTATGATTGTGGAGAGTATAAATAATGAACTTCATAAGGTTTCATCGTGGCTCAAAGCTAATAAAATAAGCCTTAATATTGATAAAACAAATTATAATACATTCTCATACAAGAAAGATGTATCTCTCCCATACGAGTACATTAAAATTGGCGAAGGTGAAATCAAAGAAACCCACTCATGTAAGTTTCTGGGCATCATAATAGATAAACATCTGACCTTCAAAGAGCACATCTCTCATATTAGTTCTAAATTATCAAAATCCATCAGAATCCTAAAAAAAGTTAAAAATTTTCTGCCTGAAACAGCTTTACAAATGCTCTACCGAACGCTCATTTCTCCGTACTTGCAATACGGAATAGAAGCATGGCACGGGACTGATAAAAATAAAACCAACAAAATTTTTACTCTGCAGAAAAGAGCTGTCAGAGCGGTGAAAAAACCTAGAATATAATGCTCGCACAAATGATTCTTTCAAAAATTTACAAATACTTAAGCTTTCGGATCTCTACAAAATCTCCATCTGTAATTTCATTTACAAAACATTAAGAAATGATGGCGACAATAGCCTAAGACAATTATTGACTGCGCAAACTGGCCATCACAACCATTTAATCCGAAAAGGAAGTAAATTCATGCTTCCTTATTATTCGAAGGCCCGGTCGCAACACAGTATACTCTTCGTTGGAACCAAACTTGGAACTCTATACCTGCGGAGATCCGTAAATGTAATTCGTACAAAGTATTCAAAAGACATCTTGAGTCTCACTTCCTATCAGAATACTAGTCGTGTAAGATCACCATGTCAAATCTTGCCTCCTACATGTAAATAATGATAATGTAATAATGTAACTTGCTTTGGGTAACATAACCGATCTTCAGTCTGCTCTTGAATCGTTTTACCGAACATACTGTTAAATGTAGCCAATTTGACCTATCGTGTAAATTACAGCATTAAATATCGAGTTAATTATCTCAATGATCAGTCTAATGCGAAACTAGGTTAAGTGAACTAGGTTAAACATTATTGTACACCTTAGAATAACGTGATGATAGGATGCCCTAGAAGTCGCTGAACTTGTTCGGGCCCACAGGTAGCTATACTCAAATTTGGCCATTGTACTAGACTTAAGAAACATTCTACCTCTGCATCACCTGTGGTAAATAAATTGTTTAAATTATTTATTATTATTATATAAGAAAGTTTTAGCCTCCTTTAAACCACGACAAAGATGTTCTAAGAGAGGAAGGAGGAAGGTAAGGCACCATTTAGTATGGAGTTGAGAGAAGGCGGAATCTATGCACAAGATGCACAGAAACAGTAAGCTAAGAAAGAAGTTCGTGAAACAAGAAAAAGTTGAAGAAGAAAGTAGTAGGTGCTGAAGAACAGGACAGCAGTGAACCGAAAAAACGGTCCAAAACAAAACAAAAACCTATTCTAATTAAAAACGAAAGGAAGCCTACCTAACCTTTAGCTCGGGCCCTCACATAGTCCCCCTGGTAGCTGCTATGTCATACATGGGGGAAAGCTCACCAAACGTATTCAGTGGGTGAAAGATCAATAAATGCATTCGACGACTGAAAGATCACTAAATGCATTCGACGACTGAAAGATCACCAAATGCATTCGACGACTGAAAGATCACCAAATGCATTCGACGACTGAAAGATCACCAAATGCATTCGACGACTGAAAGATCACCAAATGCATTCGACGACTGAAAGATCACCAAATGCATTCGACGACTGAAAGATCACCAAATGCATTCATGACTGAAAGATCACCAAATGCATTCATGACTGAAAGATCACCAAATGCATTCATGACTGAAAGATCACCAAATGCATTCATGACTGAAAGATCACCAAATGCATTCATGACTGAAAGATCACCAAATGCATTCATGACTGAAAGCTCATCAAATGTATTCAATGGGAGAAAGCTCACCAAATACATTCAATTACAAGACAGCAAGGCACGCAATACGAAGACGTCAGCAATAACCAACGGCCGCTCAAGTGTACTCAATAAGGGCTAAGTGGCCAAGCAACGCTGCAGGCCTTGGCCCCCTACGCTCTGAACTCAGGCGTCCGCAGCTTGACACAGCTTCGTTTTCGCTGCCCAAGAGGCGCGGTCTTGCGCTCAGCAGAAAGACACGGTTTGCTATGTTAAATCTCCTAAATTCGCCGTAACCGTGGCTAAAATTCATAAAATTGCCGTTTCCACAACGTAAATTTCTAAATTTGTACTTTCAAAACTATAACTCCTAAATTTACCCTTCTCAAAGTTGAAATTCCTACATTTGAAAAAACTGTAAAAAACCTACCAACGATTTCATGACAGGATAACTGCCCAAACTTGACAAACTAGATGCGACAAAATACACCAGCGACAAACACCGGGTTTACCTCATCAAATCAAACGAAATACACCAGCGACCAACGCCGGGTTTAAACCTATCAAATCACATAAAATACACCAGCGACTAACGCCGGGTTTAAACTTATCCAATCACACAAAATACACCAGCGACCAACGCCGGGTAGAAGCTTGAGGCGCACCCGGCGAAGCTGAAGCAAGAGCGGCAGCCAGCCCAGAGCGGGTGAGGTGGCGTAACTCGGCCCGTGCAGGGAGAAAGCGCGCCGTGCAGTAAAGGTTAAAGTGTTAACAGGCGTAGAGGTCGTGCCTGCATGGGCACTGAACGCTGCCTTTCCAGCGGACACTCCATGTGCTACTCTTATTTACTCTACAAAATGAACTTCCTGTTGTCAAACAAGCATTAATGAATTAATACTTACCGAAATTGGTTTAACTGAAGTTCAATACTGAACCCAAATTTCAAAGTGTATTGTAGTAAGCAATTTGGAAAGTGGCTAATATTACCTAAATCAGGCAATCATTTCGCTTTAATTAAGAATTTATGAAAATTGAGTTGGTGACTGCTGGTCGGTTACCAGCATGATGACAATCCCCTCCGTGGCCACCGGTGGCGGACGTTGCGGTCTAAGTGTTAAGCTTAGGAAAAATAGATTTGAAGAAATTTTGAACTTTTCATAAGCTTACTGCGTGCAGATACGTTTGGTTACCTGGCGCATGTATGCCAGCTTTGTTAAAGCAACTCTCATAAAATTAGGTTGGCATCGGAGTCAAAAGTAGTAGGAGCTTAGGAGAAAAAGACGTTCGGATGCTGGATTGCTCTTGGATCGAGAAGTAGCAACTAATTCTTATTTCTCTGCAGGGCATGAAACCGCAATGAAACTTCGCGTGGAAAAAGAGAAGCAATGAATTTACGAAAACGTTTTGCATTTCCCTTATCAAAGAAGAAATTTTGCTAGGGGAGGTAGATCAGCCGAACCCCTCAAAAATCGAACGAGGACCTAAAAAGTCTTAAAACTTCCATTCATTCCATCTTCTAAAAAGCCGAACTTCCATGTATTTGAGTTCCTAAAAAGCCAAGCGCACATTCTCAAGCTTCCAAAATTCAAACCCCCAAGCATTCGAGCTCTTACAAAGCCGAACTCCCGTGCATTCGAGCGTCAAAAAGCCGAACGCATGTTAGCCCCGATGTATCATTTCAAAATACAGCGCTTGCACAGGTCACGTGAATACGAGGGCCTTCAAAAGAACTAATCGTATCCTAGCTAACAGCGTATTGACGTTAGCCACAAAACCTTGTACCATTAACAGTAACAAAAACGGCAACAAAAAACGCTGTAGGGTAGCAAGTCGTGACAACCTACATCAATTGAACAGCTTCAACTTGGAAAACTTTTTATAAAAACCCAAACCTGACCCTGAATGCTGCCAGCCTGTTGTGTTTCTGATATATGAGGGGAATTTTTAACGGATCTCTTTCGTTTGCCTTGAATGTTGTTTAGAAGAACTTTTAGAAACCATATTACTTCGTTGATAGCTTATTGATAGCGTTGTGAACACGAGCGCTATAACAGGCTGCTGACGGAGGATACCGTAAAATCGCTATCGGAACATAACGCTTCAGGATAAGCATCGGCAAAAAATATCATGGCTCGGATCAGCACAAAATTCCGATAAAATATTTCGTCCAGGAGGAAAAGATTTTGCAGTGAGGGAGAAATAATGCGCTGGAGCTAAGGTACGGGCACCTTTATGAAAGCCTCCTCGTTCTTTGAGTCTGTCGAATAGAAAACAAC
Organism: Morinoia aosen; assembly: GCA_030386875.1. NCBI lineage: Eukaryota > Metazoa > Arthropoda > Malacostraca > Amphipoda > Talitridae > Morinoia > Morinoia aosen. The sequence continues at coordinate 41,320,524 of CM059574.1, forward strand.
GCAAGAAATTCTGGCGTTCGGAACTTACGATAGAATACAAATGCTTTAGAACTTGAATTCTGGTAACGTCCTATAAAGGTTACATGATATCTGGCACTACATTGAAAGAGTTTCAAGTAAAGAGCTCTACAGCCCAAGGGATTATGCACTACAACTTTCATCTCATTAGAAATATTTGCTTCACAACTTGACTCAGTTCTGCTGAAAAGCCAAGGATTGCACGAGTAAAGAAAATTAATCAATCACATTACCCAAAAAACGTAAAATCTCAACGAAACTCTTACAATTCATCAATAGAGTTTTACGTCTAAGGCTATTTCTTGACTTCACCTGCACATTTGCAGTATCTTATGCCAACACGCTAACTGCGATGGGTTAACGCTTCGACTCCTAAGTGGTACACATGTGCACCACTAGGTAAATCGTTCATTTACGTACCGGAACATACAAATAACACAACTATTTTGCTACCTTTTCTGAAATAAATTTTAGAGTAGATGGTAAAATATTATGGTTCAATTGTATTCTTTATGCTTTTTATAGAGGTTAAGAATGTATTAGAGCAGAAAAGCCGGTTTTTCAAAACGACTTCTTCTAGTCCAGTGGTTCTTGACCTTTTTCATCCCATGACCCCCCGGGACTAATCTGAGTATTATTATGACCCCCTATAATAGATTTGGAAATAATGAACCTTGTCAAAGGGTCAAGTAAAAAAAATTACAGAAAGACTATGGTTTACTCCTATACAATTTTATTGGAAACACCACCAAACAAAAACCTTGAAAAATTCCACTTACATAGCCTCTACAAATGCAAAGAACTATTCAACACCATACAAAACCTTGCACCTACTTCTCATTCAGTGTGATGGTTGAAATTGTTTTGCAGCCATAAGTCTATCAAAGCGAGGACCAGTGTTCGATAGGCAACACCTCATGTCAGCATCGATGACAAGCCTATTGCGTGCCTTCGTTTTCAGTGCAACCATTGCTGAGAATCCAACCTCGCACCGGTAGGTTGACGGCACCGGTAGGTTCAAATACGTGTATAATGTATATTATGAAAAATAAATTATTCTCCAGAACCCTTTATGACCCCTTAAGAAATCCCAAACGACCCCCCCCCCCTCCCCGGGGGTCACGAGCCCCAGGTTAAGAACCATGCACTGAGTCTTGCCTAACCAAACTCACCGTAGCAACCGCACAATCGGAGTCAACGTGTTAAACTGAAGTTCAATATTTAATTCAAATTTGAAGCCAATTGCAGGCAATTTTGAAAATAAACATTAACTGGATCGTGCCTTTATTTAGCTTTTACCAAGTATTTATAAAAATTGGACTTGTTTATGCAGGTCAGTCAGCAACGTTATATAAATCCCCAAGTGACCACCGGTGGGTCCCTTCGAAGGAAACGTTTTCAGTGTGGAATGGAAAATGTTTACAACCACAAAGACCGAAGTCGTCCTGCTGCTGGTTCTGCTTTTAGCAAGAAAAGAATTTTTCACACCCTACGATAAATAAGCTGTCTTTGACTCTTCCACATACATCAAGTTCGAGCTCAGTGATCCTAGAATATGACTGCTGCATCAAATTCGGAAATGCTACTTAGTGTTAGATGTCCAAAATTTTCCATATTGCTCGGTGAAGTCGAGTTACCGTGAGTTATGAATGCAAAGCAGTGTCGTCCCAGTTGAGTTAAGCCTCGCTAATTTTCACAGAAGTATCAATTTTGTGATAAGCAATGATAAGCAATTTTCTTCGTCTTTTAACGCGTGATGAACTGGAAAAAATTCGCAAGGTTGAGAAATTGGTAAAGAAATTTTGTTACTCTAAACATTCTATGTTATGGAAAGCTGGAAACGCGAAATAATTTACGTGAGTAGAAATATCTTATGGGTGTTGTAAACGGTTAGTTAACTGTTGAGAAATTTTCAAATAGAAAAAAGTAGACAAAATTGCCGACTCTGCGGAAGGCAGCTAAGATCGTTCTCTCCGAGCAATTTTCAAAGCAATGCATTTTTTATCAAGCTCAGGACACCAAAGAGCAACAAAACGTTAACGGACGGTCAACAGCTCTACAAGAGCGTAGGAGTGGCGAAGTTCAGCTCGCTTTTCACTTTCAGTCAGAGCTGCCAGATAGGCTCTTTTCTGACCGAAATCCTCACTCATTTTTTCGGGCAAAAATTTATCCACAAAGAGCACTCAGCATCAGACAACCCTGCAAGGTAGACAGATGCTGCGTGCTCTATAAGACCGAATTTTACCCGAAAAAAGTTCAAATTTGAGAACTCGAGCCAGAAACAAGGCAGCGAAGTATTGCGCTGACCACCAAAGGTCGAGGCCAGGCTTGTGTAGATCTGACAAGGCCACGCAGGCCTCGGCAATGCACGTGATGAAATCCTTCCTCGCATCTCCTCAGGTGGTCGTGTCGAAACGTGCGCTCGGGAGGTACGGAGACGCCGCCCAAGCCCACAAGAAATGCCAAGTTGAAGGTCCTCGTCAAATTATCAGGTAAGAATCGACAGCAATATCATAATTATACTGACGAGTCGTACTGCATTTTAGAAGGCTGGGAGCCCAGAACGAACGAGTTGAAAGTCCTCATGAAATTTCCAGGGAAAAATTGTGGGTTCAATTATATCATGAATTCAAACGTCATACACTCACTAGTCATATTTGTCAAAATAAGCACACTCGGAAGTAACTTGTGTTATGAGGATCTACGAACTCAGAACTAATATTTTGGAAGACCAAGGTTCTGGGAAAGAAACAGTTTCATAGGAACTAATCGTTGTGCAAATTTTGGACTCGCACTGCGCAAAAATCCCTTCGAAGTATTAAAGAAAAACACTAATTTGGAGGCCTTTCTTGAGCTTTCCGATTGAGGAATTTTCTCATATAAAAATATTTTAATAGGTATAGGCGACTTTCACTTCGAAGCATTTGAGAGAGAAGGGATAAGTTCAACCCTAGAACAAATTTGTTGGACGTCCTAACGTTGGATGAATGACAATTTTTAATGCAGAAACGTCAAAGATAATATCTTGTTCCTAAAAAATCCCAAAAGTGTCGGAACGTCAAACCATAAAAACAAGACGCATAAAATCGGCTTATTAGTAGGATCTAATACAGCATGTGATTATAATCCGAAACACCGGAAAATCGAATTACTTGTGGACTGAAATTTAAACCAAGATCGTTCTCTAGACTAAAATGCAGAGCTCAATATTAACAATGATTGATGAGACCACTGCAGTCGAAGCATCAATGTTGAAGAGCAATATTTACAACGCCTGCAGTTTCATTCACTTCAACCAGCTAGCATGACTTCATCGAAGCTTTCGTGCTGAACGTATCAAATTCTCACCATAAACCCGAAGACGGAAAGAAACAGTAATTTCACTTATCGAGTTAAGGGAGCGCTGCTCAGTTCAGAGGCCTTTACGACGCACTCGAGAATGTGATTCAAGCAGTTCTTCTTCAGGAGTTAACAGGAAAAACCCGTAATATTACAGCGCCTTTATAAACTCGGTCTTTAATCTCGCTTCGAAGAAATTCGTTTACCATCAAAGGCCTCACGGCTGCAAAAAAACATTCCTGTAACAAATACCGTGCGCAGGCGGATCACGTCTTGATGAAACATCAGAAAACATTTTCGTAATACGAAAAACTACTGAAATTCAGCATTGCAAAGCTTTAGCGTGGTTGACAATTATAAAAAAAATTGTAGCAATGCTTTAGGGAAGAATCCACTGTTTATCGTCGTCAATGTGGGCAATAAGTTTGAACGTCCAATCATTTGCAACCTTCAGAAAAGATTTTTCATCGCATGATCAATACGCGTAGAAGCTGTAGTGAAACCGTAAAAACAAGTCAAAGAATTGGCGCACTTCTAACTTAACATTACATTAATTTATATGTCATCCCGTGTCTAGACGAGTACTCCCAGCTATGCAAACGATGGCCTAAGGAGACAATAGAAAACTAACAAATGACCTGCTAGAACAAGGAAACAATGCAAGAATTTACATACTGTTGTCACCCGTATGTAGTTATTCTCAAACACCATGACGTAAGCAACTGCGTCATCTTGCGAACGTTATACAAAAACAGACATACCAACTCTGAAATGATCATCCATTATAACAGCCTAGGGTGGGAGATTCATTAAACCTCAGGACAATAGCATATTTCAGCACGCAAATGATACACCAAGAGCAACATCCCAATAAAAGCTTAGAGTCAAAAAACGCCCCGTAGATATAACGTAGGGCACCGAAAGAGTGATGCATCATTCCCAGAAAAACAAGAATCAGAATAAAACTCCGATGAGAGACAACAACAGCTCATGCAGGCCAGAGCCATCTCGTAAAAAGATTAGAGGCAGATAAGGAAAACCCAACCTTACCAACGAGACAGATGAACTCAATCCCTGCCGTAAAAACTTTAATTGAGTTGCTAGAGCCCTGAGTACGACCACTACCTGAGAGGGGGCAAACTCCGGCCGTAGGATTTAGATTGGAGCCACCAGTGAATGTGACCCAACGAAGTGACACGAAACCCTGCGAATTTGTACCCTCGTTGATATATAAATTCGAGTTGCAAAATGAACATCCGAGTTGCAAAATGAACATCCGAGTTGCAAAATGAACATCCGAGTTGCGAGATGTATGTACATCCGAGTTGCGAGATGTATGTACATCCGAGTTGCGAGATGTATGTACATCCGAGTTGCGAGATGTATGTACATTCGAGTTGCGAGATGTATGTACATTCGAGTTGCGAGATGTATGTACATTCGAGTTGCGAGATGTATGTACATTCGAGTTGCGAGATGTATGTACATTCGAGTTGCGAGATGTATGTACATTCGAGTTGCGAGATGTATGTACATTCGAGTTGCGAGATGTATGTACATTCGAGTTGCGAGATGTATGTACATTCGAGTTGCGAGATGTATGTACATTCGAGTTGCGAGATGTATGTACATTCGAGTTGCGAGATGTATGTACATTCGAGTTGCGAGATGTATGTACATTCGAGTTGCGAGATGTATGTACATTCGAGTTGCGAGATGTATGTACATTCGAGTTGCGAGATGTATGTACATTCGAGTTGCGAGATGTATGTACATTCGAGTTGCGAGATGTATGTACATTCGAGTTGCGAGATGTATGTACATTCGAGTTGCGAGATGTATGTACATTCGAGTTGCGAGATGTATGTACATTCGAGTTGCGAGATGTATGTACATTCGAGTTGCGAGATGTATGTACATTCGAGTTGCGAGATGTATGTACATTCGAGTTGCGAGATGTATGTACATTCGAGTTGCGAGATGTATGTACATTCGAGTTGCGAGATGTATGTACATTCGAGTTGCGAGATGTATGTACATTCGAGTTGCGAGATGTATGTACATTCGAGTTGCGAGATGTATGTACATTCGAGTTGCGAGATGTATGTACATTCGAGTTGCGAGATGTATGTACATTCGAGTTGCGAGATGTATGTACATTCGAGTTGCGAGATGTATGTACATTCGAGTTGCGAGATGTATGTACATTCGAGTTGCGAGATGTATGTACATTCGAGTTGCGAGATGTATGTACATTCGAGTTGCGAGATGTATGTACATTCGAGTTGCGAGATGTATGTACATTCGAGTTGCGAGATGTATGTACATTCGAGTTGCGAGATGTATGTACATTCGAGTTGCGAGATGTATGTACATTCGAGTTGCGAGATGTATGTACATTCGAGTTGCGAGATGTATGTACATTCGAGTTGCGAGATGTATGTACATTCGAGTTGCGAGATGTATGTACATTCGAGTTGCGAGATGTATGTACATTCGAGTTGCGAGATGTATGTACATTCGAGTTGCGAGATGTATGGACATTCGAGTTGCGAGATGTATGTACATTCGAGTTGCGAGATGTATGTACATTCGAGTTGCGAGATGTATGTACATTCGAGTTGCGAGATGTATGTACATTCGAGTTGCGAGATGTGTGTACATTCGAGTTGCGAGATGTGTGTACATTCGAGTTGTGAGATGTGTGTACATTCGAGTTGCGAGATGTATGTACATTCGAGTTGCGAGATGTATGTACATTCGAGTTGCGAGATGTATGTACATTCGAGTTGCGAGATGTATGAACATTCGAGTTGCGAGATGTATGAACATTCGAGTTGCGAGATGTATGAACATTCGAGTTGCGAGATGTATGAACATTCGAGTTGCGAGATGTATGAACATTCGAGTTGCGAGATGTATGTACATTCGAGTTGCGAGATGTATGTACATTCGAGTTGCGAGATGTATGTACATTCGAGTTGCGAGATGTATGTACATTCGAGTTGCGAGATGTATGTACATTCGAGTTGCGAGATGTATGTACATTCGAGTTGCGAGATGTATGTACATTCGAGTTGCGAGATGTATGTACATTCGAGTTGCGAGATGTATGTACATTCGAGTTGCGAGATGTATGTACATTCGAGTTGCGAGATGTATGTACATTCGAGTTGCGAGATGTGTGTACATTCGAGTTGTGAGATGTGTGTACATTCGAGTTGCGAGATGTATGTACATTCGAGTTGCGAGATGTATGTACATTCGAGTTGCGAGATGTATGTACATTCGAGTTGCGAGATGTATGAACATTCGAGTTGCGAGATGTATGAACATTCGAGTTGCGAGATGTATGAACATTCGAGTTGCGAGATGTATGAACATTCGAGTTGCGAGATGTATGAACATTCGAGTTGCGAGATGTATGAACATTCGAGTTGCGAGATGTATGAACATTCGAGTTGCGAGATGTATGAACATTCGAGTTGCGAGATGTATGAACATTCGAGTTGCGAGATGTATGAACATTCGAGTTTCGAGATGTATGAACATTCGAGTTGCGAGATGTATGAACATTCGAGTTGCGAGATGTATGAACATTCGAGTATCGAGATGTATGTACATTCGAGTTGCGAGATGTATGAACATTCGAGTTGCGAGATGTATGAACATTCGAGTTGCGAGATGTATGAACATTCGAGTTGCGAGATGTATGAACATTCGAGTTGCGAGATGTTGATTCGAGTTTTAACCCGCGCACGGTCGCGCATCCCTCAGAAAAGTAGTCAATTTACCCGCGTTACTCTGCCGTTCCCTGTTCACTTACCGTAATAGGCAGAGATGTAAAAATATGAAGTAATGAGTAAAAAATGTTGCTTCACACTTTGATGTTGTCAGATTTTTGATAACTTGAACCGTTTCTTTGTAATATGGAGTCAAACTCCGTAGATTTTTGCACAACATTGCTTCAAAGAGATCAATGGCCATTTTTTTGTTTTGGGAACAATGTAATGTTTTTCACTGCTATTTTATGCAGAAAATCCTTCCAAACCTGCTGATGTTTTTATTTTTCCTCTACAACAATTAGAAAAAAAGTTATGACCATTTATGTCTACTAGGTGTTATCCATTCTTCGTTTTAGTTCCTACATAAATGCATGTTTGCATGTCTGGTTATATTACTGTAAGTATAGTGTTTCGAAACTTGTAATTTTCACACAATATGAATAAAATACTGCTCTACACGCTACTGACTTCAGATTTGTCTTATTTGCCATTTTTACGAAATAAGGCGAAATAAGGCCCTGAGTAGTTTCGCTGGTAACTGAGGCTGCCACTGACTGTTCGCACGCACACCCTCTCACGGTCGCCTCATTTACCACACTGACTGTGCTTACCCCTCCCAACTTCCAAGTGGTTGGAGCTCTGCCTTAACCCCCACAATGTGGGGGTTTCTGGCTCCAGCTGTGTAGCACTCGCTGAGACGATCATTTTGGTGTATAACAACTTGGGGTTATGCCTTACGTCTGGCAACCAGTGAGCCTGGTAAATGAGGCGACCAGTTACCGTGCGCGGGTTAAGATGTTGATTCGCGTTGCAAGGTGTACATACGAGTTGTAAGATGTCCATTCGAAAGGAAAGATGTGCATTCAGGTTGCCAGATGCAAATTAGAGTTATAAGATGAATATTACAGTTTTGTAACAACAAAGCATCGCATTCCACGAATCCAGCGACGAGTTGACCTCGCGTTCAACACTTCTTCATTTTCAACACCAGCTCATAATTGAATGTAGAAACTCTGCTCACAAGCGCATGAATCGCACATCAGTTGCAATATTACTGGAGATGGAAGCGGTAATTTAGCGTTGCTAATACTTCCAATCCTGCCTTAATGGCGGCACTGAGTGCGATATCGAGTCGGCATTAACGGCTCATAACTGGTATTGCAGCAATATGAACTGAACTTGAAGAAATTACAAAAATCTGCGTTTTAAACCTAATCAATTTCAACGGAGTTGAAGCAATCTCAACACTTCAACTGCGGCAGGTAAAACTGAAGTTCATTATTCTATTCAAATTTAAAGTCAATTGTAGCAAGCAATGATGAAAATACCAAGCATTAACTGGATCGTGTGTTCACTTAGCTTCGATTAAGCATTTCTGAAATTGAGTTTGTGATTACATGTTGATCAGCAGATAATAAAAACTCCCACAGTGACAAAATATGGCTTACGCTGCGGTCGAAATGTCAACTGAGGTAAAACACAATGAAGTACTGTACCAACTTGCCCACAACTCAAAGTTAACTATGACTTACGCTTACAAAGCATTTCAGACACGCAATGTCGACTGAGCTCAAATAAGAAGGCAGCATTACAAGCACCAAGAAATATAGCGATGACAGAAGAAGCGCGACTTTTACCTCGCAACATTACACGATTTCCACACAAAGGGACCAAGGCGCTCAGTGCTGAGACAAGCAAATAATAGAACAGAACCTGGCAATTATGAGCAAAAAACCAGACGGGCGGCCGCGCTCCCAACAATGACTAAAAAGTAAAACGAAAATAAAAAATTAAAAACTATGCGAATTAAAAAACGGATGTTACACTGTCGTTACATGGCTTAGGAAAATTAAGAAAGCCTGTACCTTGCGATACAAACGAAGACATGACAGCATGCCTTCAGTATGGAGAAACGCTCAGGAATATTTCTTCTACGGGCAGGCTTGTCGGTGGGTGTGCAGATAGTGGCCTGCATCTGCAGCACATCCCACCTGCCACCTGCAGGACGCACAACGAAGCGTGGCACGCACGGGTAGAATAAAACAAATTCCAGGAAGATGTATCACCACCCCTCAATTTTTTATACTCTGATAGAATAGAGCAAGTGGTTCTAATCCGAAAAATAATGGCCTCGGTTGATACACATACGTATAGAGGATACGTACGTCTTAATGAATCACGTTTGGTGAATAATAGCACACGCCGTGATGAGAGGAGAATGAAAATCAATGTTTAGCAATGGTGCTTGGGGTTTAAAGTACTGAGGAAATTTTCCAATACGACGTTAGTAACCACCATACGAACAAACCGCACACACAGTGCACCATGTGCATGTACAGGTATCGGAACAAGATTAGATTATTATTAGTTAGTTTAAGCCTCCCTACCCTCAACAAATGAGATCCAAAGAGAGGAAGGAAGAAGGCACCATTTAGTATAGAGTTAAGGGAACGCGGAATCTATGCAGAGAGGGCATAGAAACAGTAAGATGAGAAAGAAGTTCATGAAACAAGATCAAAGTTGAAGAAGAAAGTAGTAGGTGCTGAAAAATAGGACAAACAGTAGTGAAACGGAAAAAGGTGGTCCTTAACTAAACAAAACCCATTTAATTTCAACAAAAAGAAGGCTTACCTAATTCTTGCTCGGGACCTCACAGTTTCCCTCCGGAAGAGCTAATTCCCATAGTTATAAAAATTGTCTCCCCCTGAGGGGAGACTCGGCCGATGCTATCCAGTTTGCCGGTGTGCGACGTTCATATCATTACAAATGCATAATCTGATACTCATCAATTCTGAGCACCGCCTCACCACTCATTGAGGTACAACACGCCTCTCTGCCCAATCAATACCGCTAACTCGGTCAATACATGAGCGCTTCGGTTGCGACGAAAATGCCTTCGTTTAGTGCCAGCTTACGCATTTAACGAGCTACAGCCGCTTCCTACGGCACGCTGAAGATTCAATCACAAGTTCCAGATAAAAAAGAACTGATCTATGAATTTCGTTGACACCAATGCCGCAGTAATTCCAAATTAAACAAGCGGGAAAACAAATTTTTGCAAATTTGCAGCCTAAGATGAGGCATAAATTTGTAGAACCCTAGGCCGATTTGCTTCGTCAACTGGAACTGATGTAATAACTAGTGTGCCCAGTAACGAGCTCGGAGAGAATAAAATATTTCACCATAACACAAATTTATGATATTTTCTACGCCAATAATACTGGCACAAAAGAGTACACCGGAGTCAAAAACTCTCATTATACCAAATCATTACCATAACATCAAATCATTGCCATTATACCAAATCATTACCATTATGCCAAATCAAAAAGCACTTACACATAAAAATTCTTGGAAACCAAAAACACTGTAGCTCATAAAGCATTCGGGACTCCCTGATTCTCTCACAAATTTTGCAGCCTTTGATGAGGCGTAAGTTTGTAGAGCCCTCGGCCAATTTATATCACCGAGAGGATAGGTCTTGTGAAGCTTTTCTGAAACGCAAATCGCCGGAGAGCGACGCTCGTCGAGCTTTCGCTGACCAGAGCGACATGTTGTTGAGGTCCGTCAAATAATACAGGCCTTACGCACAAGTACTCGTTTCATTGCCAGAATTATTATAAGAGGTCTGACGCAAATTCTACACGTTCGACTATCGTTCCTAAAAGTCTAACCGCTGGGAGTATACGTTTAATTAACTACCAGTTATAGACCAATGCACGGAATGCCAGTTTAGCTCTCATGAATAGAGGTCGTACACGTTGAGTTAACTATCATCAACAAGCGTAATGTACGGAGTACGCGTTTAGTTATCTGGATTATTCATAGAGGCCTAATTAATGCACCTTACCAACCATTAATGCCTGATGCACCTTGCCAGAGGAAACCATTTGTTTTATTAACTTTTTAAAGTAGAATCTACATGATTCGTTAAACGAATGATTCATAGACGTTTACCGCAGGGAGTCCATGATTCGTTAATAGACGTTGAGCCCAGTGCATACGTGATTCATTATATTCATTATTTATGAACTTTTGAAGCGAGTTCTAAACGATCTATCACATGCTTCATTATCGGTCGATTACGGCGGGCTATACACGATTTATAAATAGCAGAAATCTAACGCATGTTATCGAAAAGACAACTTTTTTGTTCGAAACACGAGCTATCTCACAATTAATTAATCAATACCGCTGCCCACCTTTTCTCTCGCATGCGCTCATCCAGGTCGCTAGGCAAAATGCCGCACATTTCATAAGAGAAAAACGAGAAGACAAATGGTGCATGCGTCTAAATAACTGCACGGGACAGACTCAATGAAGCTGAGCTTTGCTTGCTAATTTAGGCGCACATGTAAGCCACGAGGCTTCAATCAATCGCGATTTTTGGGATGAGGTAACCGGGACAGCGTTGGGTTACTGTGCTCATTCAGACTGTCTTAAAGCGGAGCGTGCACGCCGTATGGAGCTCGGCTTTCTGACAATTGACTTCAACGTAACGATTAGAATTTGAGTTTAAGCCTTCCTAACCACTATAAAAATTTTTCTAAGAAAGGAAAGTGGACAGCATTCTAATGTAAAATTCAAAACTTTAACGTAACGCTGATGTAAAATAATGGACTTCATTGAAACCGATAGGTGACTTGGTTATTTTACTTTACATGTTGAGGAGCACACATGTTTATCCTCTGAAACGTCGTGCAGCCACGTCGGCTTACAACTCACTTTGTAAGTTGTACTACAACAAAGTAAAAATGGCTTGAAAGTATGTGCAGCCACAGAGCTGGGGCTGCTCTCCAATGATTGACGACGCCCGCTGTTCACGGTTTGAGTTGCTGAATGCAGAGCAGGTACTAGCAATGCCGGTTAAAGATTAGATTTCAAGTCGATTTAGGCTTTTCTCTCTACTAAGGTGTCCCCCAAGAGAGTAAGACGGAAGGCCCCATTTCGTATGGAATGGAGGAAACGGGGAATTCATGAACAAGGTGTAGACGAAAACTTTACAAACCTATGATTATTGAACACAATTTCCTTGTGTTAAATTTCGTTCGTTTTAAAATGCTAAAATATAGCTTGGAACACTAGCAATGAGTTCAAAAGCTGAAAAGTTCACATTGCATCCTGCGTTGGTGCGACAGGGCACAGATGGAGGCCGCGTTTGGCTGCTCATGATCGCGGAAATTCCCTGACCAGTTTACATTATTCGATGCAACGCAGTTGTGAACATGTAACGAGGTGAAATTAACCCGAGAATACACGCAGTTGTGACCGTATATTGAGGTCTAATTAACAGAATACACGCCGTTTTGGGTATGTAATGAGGTAGAATTAGCGACAGAATACGCAATAAAGCAGATGCAGCTATAGAATGGGTGTAGTTGTCACTGTCTAATAAGGCAGAATTGACTACTGAATTTACGCGCTGTTATGACAATGTCATAAAGTAGAATCAACTAGAGAATTTTGTCAGTCATGATCACGTAATAAAGCAGACATAATAACAGAATACGCGCAGTTAAGACATGTAATAAAGCAGACATAGCAAAATGGGCACAGTTATCAATGTAAGTAGACAACCTAGCCAGAGAATAGACATTGATTCAATAAAGTAGAATTAACCAAATAACTAGTGAGAGTTAAGAACAATTGGCATGGTTTTCACGATGTAATGACGTGCTCTGTGTGCGCAGGTGGCGCCTCTGGACCAGGCTATAGTGAGAAGCGAAGTACAGGGCATCACTCCTACCTCCAACAAGGAACAATCACGACGCCAAGCGTAGGTACAATAACACTCCATGTAATAACTTTATAACGCACTTGAAATAAACGTATGCGAGTCAAATTGAACTCGTTTAAACATCGATCGTTCAACGCCTTCTTTTTCTACACTTGTCGCATAAATTTCTAACGGCCACCCCATGTGTGTTAATTTAAGCCTCCTAATTCACCACTTTATCGAAGCCGACTATAAGCCGGAGCTTCTTTCAACACATGAAAGAATTTTACAAGAAAGAGAAGAGGAAAGCAGCAGTTAGTATGGGCTTCAGAAAACAGGGAATCTATGCACTAGGTTGGTTCGCCTGCAAATACCCCGCACCTAGGTTCTGCAAGTGCAGGATGAAGAGGAAGAAAAGACACAAAAGAGATGAAGATGAAGGTATGAAGCTAAAGAAGTAAAATGAATAGGAAAGATGGAAGGCCCGAAGGTTTTCTATCTGGAAACCTTCCCATTTGGAAGCGCCAGTCCCCACAGCATACGATAGACAAACTCATAACTAGTCTAGACCTATTGCAAACCCCATACCTTATGAGGAGCTTCATCTTTTCCAGGTGAGGAAACTACGCTCAAAGTGCAGTCTAACGCTCAAACAATGAAACGTTCAAACGTTCTGACATTATTTACTCATATATTCGAAAGTTGAAATAATCCTAACTGGAATGAATCAAGCGAAACCGACTACAACCCAAAAGTAAAAAGTGAAATCGACTTCCACTTCAGGTAACTTTCTTGAGACATCATACCAGCAAACTAAGCTCGCAGAGGTCATAAATACGCCGATTCAAAAGGATAAACATGACGAAGAAACCGTATTTTAGGTAGCTCAAAATTAGATTAGATTTGACGAGTCCAAGCCTTCTTAACCTCAACAAAAGTGTTCCAAAGAGGAGAAGGAACAAGGCGCCATTACGTAAGTGGTTAAAGAAATTGAGAATTTATGCATAAGGTGGGTTTCTAACCAAAACAACCGCCAGAGCAGATCGCAAATTAGTAAAAAAGTTAATGAAATAAAATTACAGTCGAAGAGATAAGTAGCAGGCGCAGCCAAACAAGATAACATTGAACGAAAAAAAGATAGTCGTCCGTATGAAAAATTCTGTTTCAACAGGAGAAAAGCCTAGAACCTAACTTTCAGCTCGGGACCTCACATCTCTCTGGGAGCGCTTTTTCCCATAGATACGACAGTTGTATCCTCCTGATGAGTCGGTTCACAATTACAATTACGCAACTGCCTCTTATTAGAAGCAAATTATATAAAAAGTATAAGAAAATCCCAATAAGAACATGTGGAACGCACATCACGTGGGTTCCAAACCTTTTTTCACCCCCGCACACCTAAAGAAATTTCATTCGAATCTCGCACCCTCTGAATTACAATTGCCAGCATGTAGCCAGTATCCTATTATTCGTGTGGACTTTTCTCCCACCCCCTGAATATCGTCTCGCGCACCCAGGGGGTGCGAGCACCCCAAGTTGGGAACCTCTAGCTAAGTAATTTAGCAGTGAATAATGAATCCATTATTAAAATGGGATCATAGCTAGAAAAACCTGTGCCCAAGACTCTGATTTTTCAAACCCGAATTTCTGTTTCGACTTCTGCAACTGCATTTTTTAGATGGACAACTGATCCTTATCACTGATAATCCTGAAGGTTCAAGTCCCAAAGATAGCAAAGGCACGAGCAAAAGCTATGAAGCAAATACACTTCCTTAGTAAACGGATCTGCGAATCGTCCGACATTTGAGGCATTCAGAGCATTGAGGTGAGAGCGTCGGATGCCCACGAGTGAGAAGGAAGCCTCCTTTCACTGCGGGAGCTCAGACAACATCTTGTAACTTACGAGCAGCGGCATGAGAAGCACTTCTGTCTTAGCTGCGGCGCGTCTAGCTCTACCTTCCAACGGAGCCTTGTGTCTCTCACACTCGGAGAAACTTCCACAACGTCGATCAAAGTTAGAAGAACTCGAGAGTTATCATTCTTTACAACAAGGAGTTACCTGATTTTTCAAATTTGAACTACGATATCGAAATTAGAAGAAAATCATTAATGAAATCATTACAGTGTTTCAAACACGACCCCCGAAATCGAGAAGTAAAAAAAATTATTTATGAATTATCTAATGCTTCAAATTTGAACTGCGAAATCGAAAACAAAAAACAGATCATATTCTTGGACCTCTGTATGAGCCATAGGTACTACATATCTGGCTTGATTGGAAATAAAGCATCCGTAGATGCCTTCATTATTATAGACATGTAAAAGTCGAGCCAATTCATACTTGATAGCCATAAGTGAATTCTCATGCCGATTTGAGGAAAAACTATGATGAGTACACTTACCTGTCAGATTTCATGAAGAATGTCAAAATTAAGTAATCTTGAGTAGCTACACACTCAGCAAACGACAACTCATTGTCACCAAGAAGTTTGGATGAAGTTGTTACCAATTCAAGCGTGAGTCAATAAACTAAGAATGGCGACCATGCACCAAATAGAAATCAGTTTGCAATTCCCCCGAATTCTGCCTCACAAACCCTAAAGCTAACCTAACGTTGTCTTGCAAACTGCAATTTCGTTTCAAGTTCCTGCAGTCATACCTCCAATTATAAACCTTCTTATACAAACCTCAACTAACGCCAATGTAAAGTAGTCCCAGTTATTGCACTTATACGGTGCTTGATTCAAGTTAATAATAACAGACTGCTTTCGACCCGTGTAGGTCGAGGCTTGAATAAGATCATGTTGTGCCCAGAAGTCGACTGCTCATCACAGCAGGGCTTGTCTCGACAGACAGCCACCATCGTAAGTTGTGCGCCAGGCAATTGTGCTTCGCTACTTACTTATGGAAACTAAACTAAGTGGCTAAATGAGCTACATCAAACGTTTCTGTGTAACTGAATGGGACTTGCAGTAACATGAATTTTGTACTTAACTTTCATATTACTTAGTGTCATTAGCAAGGAACCACTAACAAAAATTTTTTTTTGGCTTTTCAAGAGGTCAATACATTTAAATAATTTTATACCCCAGCATAAATACTTCACTTCAATTCTCCAATGTATCATTTTACCATCATTTATTCCATTATGTAGCATTACTTTAAGTTCAAGAACACCACTAATCATTCCCAGCAATCAAAGATTTTACAATTTCATACACCAAAAACTCCCATGCTAGACACGGATTTAGAATATTTGTTGATGAATTTCTAATAATGAAGATTACTGTCTCAAAAACTTGATTATTTTTTGTTGCTATTAGATACTTCCATCAGTTGACACTGAGATGTGGGTAAAAGTTGGACCTATGAGGAGCTTGATGTTGTTTTCCAATATCTAAAAGTGAGTTATCAACTCAATAACAGCCGCTTAGTTAACCAAAAACCTTAAGTGTTTCATAAGTGTTGAAAATTGAACGTACTCTATAGGATCATAAAATTTCAACGGTAATCCTTTCATGCCTCCCCATGCCAGTAATGACACAAGGACCAGCAGGGTACTACACTAGTATGCTTATGCACCATGCAAATTAACATTAAAGTTTAAATTTATTCAATTAATTAGTTCTATATTCTATCACTACTAAAAATCCCATTGCTATAGCATACTTTATGTTAATGCAGTATTCAGAATTTTTCTACTCTATTTGAAATAAGAGAGGAAAAGATTATGAAGAAATGAATTTAACACTAAATAACTAACTTGATAGTTATATTCTTCCTCCTGAATACTTCTTGCATGAATTTTCACAAAACCCTCATACCTATTGATGATAAATTTTACGAAATAATCCTAAAAAAATTTTAACGCCTGTTTTTGAAAGAAAGTTGAAAAAAAGGTTATTAAACAAATTGTGTCAATGTCGGTTATTAAGTTAGCTGGACAGAAGCTCAGCACAGACTTGACATTAAATATACTGTCACACACCATCTTTTTGAAGAACTTTTAAAACAGACGAAAGGAGTAGGCAATATTTTTTTTGCACCATTTCATGAATTTGAAAAAAAAAGATTTATAATACTATGAATAGTGAAATTTAATTGCATTAATGAACTTCTACAATCATACTAATCACCTTAGTCTAAAAAAACTGAAAATTATTACTAATGAAAACCTAGACTGCATTGACAACCTACTGATATTGAATTTTCAATTGAGCATTTGAAACTCATATAATGGACTCTGTACCATGAGTTAATGTACTTCTATAATTACATATTTTAAAAAATAAAAAGAATTCAACTTTTAAAATGTTTTAAAGTGCTGAGCTGTAGCAAAAGATAGTCCACCTAATGCCCGTAGATTACTAGGTTAAGCAAGAGAAGTCAGAGAATTGATGGATACAGTCACAAACTATATGATAATCATTTGGCATCAAAAGGACTTAAGTATTAAAGCCTAATTTGAATATATTTTAGGACCATGCAATACCTTTTACTTTTCAAAATCATCAAGATTTGCTGTTGATGGATCAATTTCTCTTATAATAGACATTGATGTTTCATGGCATGGATGATGTATAAATTTTACTGAAAGCATATTTACTGTAAATTGGTCATAATTGAATTAAAAATAAATAATTATAGTATTAAAAGGCTTTCCAACAGAGCTAAGCCTTATTTGTTAACAGCAAAAGCCATGCCAAAAAAAAGACATAAAAATATAGCACCACATTTATCAGAGCGACGCTTGATGGTGTACTGTACAGATGAAGTCACATTAAATCTAGCCGTTTATGTAAAGAGCTATAAATAAACACAGTAACCCGTTATACATTACTAAATTTCTTCGTAAAGTGTGACAGAAAATCAATTTCATTGCATCGTAGTAGGCAGTTTTACGAGGAAGACCTGTAAAGTAATTCCAATAAAGCCGGGTGCATCACGCACACGTCGAGCATGCTGGTCTGCTGAGACAAAACACCGCGACTGAAGCTGGCTCTCTTTACTCGCAGAGCACTTGCATTTCTTCTTTTACATTCATAAGCTGAAAGCAACATAACCTACTGCTAAGTATACAATCGTGAAGTTCACAACCGTAAGCTGCAGGAATGTTAGCTATGGGGTTTTTGATCCACTATCGTTAGCTGTAAGTAGCCAGGAGAAACGCCAACAGCTGATTCAGAGTGTTGTCTTCGCGAGGCACTTCGTGCCACCATTTCTGCAACTTCTCATTTCATTTTTTCTTTGAATTAGCGCTTGATAAGGGTGTGCTATCTTACCTTCTCTGCGCTGCCCACTGCTTTAGAAAGAGGAGGTTCATCCCCATCGTTGTAAGGCAGTTTTGACATTTTCTCTGAGAGTTCAGCTTCCTTTGCCTTGTCAGACATATTCGTGCGATGCTCACAACCTCACTCTACTACAGCAGACGGCACACTGAATGACATTGAATGGAGCGTCCCTAGCCCCGACTCTTCCACTGTTGAGCAAGACCGGTGCAAAAAACCGTGTACGCTAAGGTGAACAGAGGGGGAAAAAGTGCAATCGATGCGTCCCACTATTTCGTCGCACATAAGCGATCTTCGTAAGCGTGAATCAGCTTCGAAGAACATCGGATTACGCTAATTTCTTATGCATTTATTTCACACTTATTACGAATTTCTTTCGTAGTTACGAATTTCTTTCGTAGTTACGAATTTCTTTCGTAGTTACGAATTTCTTTCGTAGTTACAAATTTCTTTCGTAGCGACGAATTTGTTTTGGAGTTGCGAATTTTCTTTGTTACGAATTTCTTTCGCTCATTGCACTACATTTCATTACATGTTACTACATTACACTACATTTTTGTAGTGTGCGTATGCGATGTGATTGCTTGGATGCTAGTATTTACGTCCGTATACATGTGTGCATATACGCACAGCAGTTACTGCAAAACTGCTAATTTTGCGACTTACATTTGTACTGTTAATACAGTTTTTTTTACAATCAACTTGCCTTGTTACCTCACAAGTCATTTTCTTATATCATTGTCAAGCATCGATATAAGCAATATCTTATATTTCTTGGGCGATTTAAAACTTACCTTTTTAGGCGGTTTATTAAGTTCTAGTTTAGTATGTTTCGCTCAAAATGACATTTCTAGAATTTCTATCATTTCGACCTTTTCGAATATAAATTACATATCTATCAAAAATTTCAGCATTATTCCCCGATTCACAAGATCCGAAGCTCATAAGTCAAAGTACGTTGAGACTGTCAATAGCGTTTCACCCTACTGAGTTCATCTTTATATTTCTTTTATAACATTTATCAATAAATATTATAAAACTTGAAATGACTTCCTATTGGACGCATTTACATGATTTTGTACAAGCATTGACATGGGCTCTCATGGCACCCACATACGTTTATCAATTACGAACCTTTATATTAGGACACTTTAAAAAGCGGTGTAATTTCATCGTACGTATGAACTTCTTAGGACATTAGTGTTTTCTCTTCTCACTCATGTCCTATAATGTTTTTATTAGCTTTATGCTCAATTTATTGTTTCTTACGATCGTGAGTACATTATGACCGTTTTATTTAGGTAGTTAATTTCACGTATCACTCCAATTGTGTTACACATGTTTTGGTTAGCGTTGTACAACAATCCTTTTCATGTTCCTGACTCCGGTGAACTCCTTTGGGTCAGTATTATTATTATCGAAGGGAATATAAATTTGTGTTATGGTAAAATATTTTTTCTCTCTGGACTCATTATTTGGCATACTAGTTGATACGCAAGAACGAAATATGTCCGGGATGTCGACCTCATAGTCTTACACGCAGAATTATTCGAATCCAATCGTTATACTTCCTACATTAATTCCTTATATCGCTAGTTCTTAAGCTCATATTTCAATGCAAGAGCGCAATAATTAGAGTGTTGTCAACAATGCGCCGTCACTGGTATTACGAGTATTTTTTTCTCAACTTGTATTTTCATGCATTATCAAACCTAGATTACGCCACAGAGGGCATACATTTTTCCAAACTACACTCTCAATCATTTGAGTCGACTATTGGCGTGGGTATTACGATACGCATGTGTGCATATCAACGAAGGATCTTTATGTTAAGATATTTTAAAAACCAATGATCTTTTCTGTATCATCTTTATGAGAAATAAGAGGTTTTTTCTTTTTTCTATAGCAGGCCTCCGTAGGCTGATAAGTATATGGGATTCCCCTTCATTGCTTTTAGCACATGAAGATTTGTAGTCGATTTAGAGTGATATCAAAATACATTAAAGACTGTACTTACAATTATTTTGCCAGTTCGCTGTCAACAATGGTTTTCGAACACACAAGTAAACTAATCGACGATACCTATTTCCAATAGTGCGCTCATTAATTTCGAGTGTCACTTGATACCATTAATGATGCACGTTCTGCGGAAGAATATAATGAACTGAAAACTAAGAGAGCATGCAAAGTTAATTCAAGTGTGTGTGATGTATGAACACGCAATGGTCTGAATTATTCATGTGTGGGGAAGTTTCCTCTTTACTGAGAAGCGTGTTTTGTTCCAGAGTTGATACTCGGGGCTCAGAGAACTCAGGTCTACCTCACAGACAGCGCAGCCTAATATGAAATTCCAATCCTATTTCTTAACTGAAAAATTTCATTCCCGTTCCACTTCTGATCAACAAATTAAGCACGCGAAACTGAAAGCAACGAACAAATAATTCAGGACTCAAAATTACAATTGCCAGCGATTTCCACAGATCACATTGCTCTTTCTCCCGTGTTTTGCTGTGGTTATAATTGATGATACCATCGAAGACCAGTCCCTGCAGCCACAAGTTCTGTGCTTGATTCAGTAGGAGGAAATGAGATGAGCTCGGTTCAGGAAAGCGCCGAAGTGGACGAAGATTCTAGGAAAAATACTGAACTGCAGCTCGCGAAGACATGCTGGTCATCCCCGCATGTGTGTCAATCTATGGTGTACTGTTATTATTTTATTGCTAGGAAAATTAAAATTATGTTCAATACGAGATTAAACTACGTTGATAAGACGCTGAAAACTCAGCTGAACTTCCAGGGAAATATCGTAAAATTATAGCGAGATGAATAAAAATTCATTATAAAGTTCTTATTTTAACGCTCGTCACGGACTTGCCGTTCCATTCTATCGATACGATGCCATCATCTCAAGTCAAATCTTTATCTTACCTTTCGAGGTACTTTTTATCTTACAGAAGTAGATTGCACATATGTGTACACGGATCACCCCATTCACCTTCAAAGTAACATTTACTCCAGATCAGCTCAGTTCATAGAAACCCGGTTTCTTAGTCATAAATGCACTTTTCCCTTTTTTTCGCCGTCCGTAAAACAAACTTGAAAAACTCGTTTTCGTGAAATGAACCAACATGCGTACATATTTTTTTCCTCAGATATCCGAGAGTTTATCTAAGAAAATACATTTGAATGCTTCCGATGTTTTCAAATGCATTGATGACTAACAAGTAATCGAGAAAAAAATAACTTCGTTAAGAGCAATGACACGACCTATACTAACAATAATTGTAGACTCTCTACATTGTCATTCACTTGCAGGATTCAAAAACATAGAATACAAGAGAGTGTGCTTTTGCATGCAGCATAACTATTATTTCTATGACAAGCGTTTTCGCGATCAAAATTAAAAACTCATGCTAGTCTAAATCACTTACAATTCCTACAGTGTATTCAATTATAATTATAGTAGAAAGAAGTCGTCTGTTTTCAAATTTCCTCGATTCATGAAGCATTTAATTACGTAGATTTGAGTATACTAATGCCTAATAAAAGCCTCTATGGCGCAAGGGACTTCCTTGTGCAGGATTCAAATCATTCTTCAAAAAGTGTGAACAATTAGTAGTAATTGACAATTCAGATTCAGAGCTGCAAAACAAAACTCACAGCATCCTGCAAGGATCAGTTCTTGTACTCCTTCTATCTTCATATTTATAAACAATATAAAATAAACATTATATGTACTTCAAATTACACTCTTCGCGGATGACAACACATCATGTACGAGTTTTTTCCCGGAAAACACGTAAGATCTCGAATCAAATGAATCACGTACTAAAAACGGTTTGCTTTGGCTTAAAGTTAATAAAGTTTAGACATATGACGACGAGATTAAATATGTACATTTCTTTTACGAAAATATCACTCACTAGATGCTAACAGCGGCAAACTTTTGGGAATAATACCATATAAAATTTAATTCGTGCAGACCATATCAATCATATACACTAGAAAGTTTTGTATACTGCTTCACTCACTCTTGGTTTCTCTTTACGTTGAGAAACTGAAAATGTTTGGATATGAAGGGTAAATTTTATATAGTCATTACTCAAATGTCTAAACAAGTTTATCCATAGTTATGAGCGCCTGATTCATTTCGTCTTATTATGGATGGGGTCTAAACTTACTTTTCGTCTTGTCCGTAAATCTGTCGAGGACAAAGTTTGGTAAAATTCTGCATAGTGAAACTTTTCATCATACCACCGTACGTTGAAGAAGTCTATAATAAGATCTAATACATTAAACTTTAAGCAACTTGTTACTTCATACATTTGTTTAGCTCATGTATTCCACCAATTCTTGATACATCAGAATCTTGCTATTTCAAAGCAATTCTTTCGCCTCAAACTGCAACACTTTTCGAGCAGCACTCTTCCCCTACAAAGAACAGATATTGTGACACCTTCTTTGAGAAGCTCTCAGATGAAATGAAGACTCTTTTTAAGGGGCCCTTAATACATTAGCGTCGCTCGAAGCTAGGAATTTTGATATTCATTACGTGAATCCCTGACCGAGTAAGTCCGTAATTTCTGCAAAGTTTTCTTGGGCCCCTGTTTCATTCGTGTCGTAATAAGGCAGTATTTTCTACCTTGTTAAATAAAAAAGTATTTTTTTTCCATTCCAGGCTTCACCGGTTGGAGAAATGGTCCTCCGGAGTAAGGCGAACTACTTCAAATGCTGTCCAGTTCACACTGAAACTATCAAACAAAATCAGTTACTTCACCTTATTTAATACATATTCTTATCCTGTATACGAGAGCGTATTATATGCCCCCTGAACATCTTCCGCTAGTCTTCTGAACCTTTTCTGTTTTTTTTTTCAGAATAAGAATAAATGTCTGAGGAACAATGAGATAAATCGAAAAATGTAATGAATCCTTGAAGTGCTTTCATCATAAGTGGATAATGAGTGAAGTGTTTACACTTTGAAGTGTGTTTATTATTATCCACATGATAAATTTGAATGACAACACTTCAATAACAGCTGGATCAGCACTGAAGGGCAGTGACTGAATCACAGTCATCTAAAAGTATTCCGAGACCGACCAGTTGTGAGCGTATACTTTACTCCGAGATGCAGCGTTAACCAACGATTTTAGCAGTGTAATGTTATTGTGCAAGTTCACGGCGTTTTAAAATTTTAACGAATCTACATATTAGTTCTACTAAAAAACTCATATATGACGCAAAACTACTTTTCGACGAATAAGTACCATCTTCAAGCTCAAATAATTCAGAAATTATTTTTCGTACCTTTTCAGAACGCAAAACACTTCATGTCTGAACTTGACCATTTTTTTTTAATTCGTGTCTGATTCAAGAAGTACGGCAAACAAGATACCGGCTTAAAATATTAGTTAAAATATTAACAATTACAGGGATATTTTTTTTAAATAAATATTGTCCCAAAGAAACGTACTCGTTCTTTGACCGATGGTTACTCGTGTATCTTTAGTTTTGTTTCTGGTGCAACTAAGTTTTCTACACCATTTTATTTTCTTAAATTTATTTAACATTTTTTCCTCTGATTCAACTCATTAAGCTCTTATATCCATAAACATCAAAACAAAATACACGAGTACTAGACAGTTAATTCATTTTTGGAAACCTTGTACTTTCAGAATGAGAACGTCATTAGTATTTCCATTTAGGGTAGGTATTAATTAGTAAATATAAATGGCTACTGTTATTTGAATACGTTCTTTTCTAATGACAAACAAAATTGTGGTATTCAAATGAAGACCTTCAGTTCAGAACATAGTGAATCACGATACATGCAAAAGGGATCGAAAATTGACTGATATTTATGAGCAGTTAACAGTTGAAGAATCATTTTCATGCCAATTCAACTTTCATTAAAAGACGTGCATTCTCTTTGGTACATTTAGATTCATACAATACATTTTCTCTGCCTGAAATTCTCATTGCGATAACTTCCAACCAAGTCAATAGTCTTATGATTTTAATAGAAAATACAACCCTCTATTTCAGCACTACTTTGCATGCGTTGATCAGAATTTCATTGATTTTTGTACCTACTTCATCACTTGAAAACATTTGATTTTCATAAAATATTTTGACATTCCGGTAGCTCAAATTAGTAAGATTATCGCTATTTGCAATTCGGTTCAAAAATTTTTCAATTTTTCTTTGCCTGATGTAAGAGAGATGCACTTCATCCATACTCATTACACACACCTAAATTGGTTGGAATAAATCTTTTTAGTCTAGGTAACATTAATCCCTTAAAGGTATTCTATCTCTACTAATAAAGATGTTCTGTCATATGGTTTCCTCTAACACAACCTGAAGCACGTCAGTGCATCCTAAAGGCAACTTCAATAAGTTAGTATTTCTTTGTAACTCTCATTGCATTGACTTCAAATTTCCAATTTATCTCCTGGTACAAACAGAATTTGCTGTACTGATAACACGTGCTTTTACTTCGCCAATCAACAATTCAGTTAATGTATCCTACGGAAAAATGCGCGATCCTGAAAACTAATTCACTTTGTATGATTCTTGAAGTAAAGAGAGAGAATTTCAGGATTACTTTACAGTGTGCCTTTCATGTTTTCCACTCTCCACGAGTAGTACAGAAAAAACTAATCCAAGCTTCAATAAAATTTCGAAAACACAGATTGATTAATGAAATGATAGTTTCAGCCTCCCTTGACACAACTCTTCCTAACACCACAAAGATATTTCAAGAGAGGAAGGATATTGTGAGAACGCGGAGTCTATGTAAGTACAACACAGACCTATTCGAAGTTCCAATGAATGTAAAAACCCATACCATAATTCAACGATATATTTCAGGTGACATAAGACGCTCCTGTCTCACTGTACAAGGAATATTTAAGGCAAGGAAAGACTAGACAACAGCACAGGACGTGTGATGCTCCGAAGCAAGAATGACGCTGCTCTCCCTACCTGCGTAGATTTGTAGCGAGAGTAACGGCAGCTTGTGTGATAATTCATTATGCTGGTAAGTAGTAGTAGTAGTAGTAACATAGGTTTGCTAGCGCTTCAGTTATTCAAACTATATCGCACCGGAGGTCACATAATTTAATCAGTATCAGACTTTTTGATTTACCACGTAAGATGAACATCAACATTATTTGAACATCAAAAATTATATGATCGTAATTATAATTACAACTCAAGAGTATAATTGTCTCCCCATTGATATTTCGTACATACAACAGTACATTCGAACACACTGGGCAGCCAGACCATTATGCTGGTAAACATAGAGCACCATCATTGGCTATGGCACGGTGCAAGAACTACTACAGCAGGGCATCGTACAAAATAAAAGTATTTTATATCGAAAGAATGTTATAAATAATGATGAGATAAAGCCCTACACAGAGAAATACCCATCAACTTGAAGATATTCTGAAATTTTCATGACGGTGCAACCTCGCTACAACTCATTCTACACACGTACAGAAAATCAAAACACGCCCCAAGAGGGTAATGCTGGTATCCATCATCGAAAGAAGCAGTGTTTTCTCCAAATAAATAAACTTTATCTGCACAATTGGGTCCAACTCTGAACAGGTACTGAGTGGCAATGTTCAAATTGAAGTACGGAACTCTCAAAACGGCTCAATTGAGTACAACTCTAATTACCCAACAGTAGCTCTTTGTGTACTACTGCGATGAAAATATCCACACGTTAACTGCAGCCTGATTCAATTTTGATCACTGAGGGGATTTTCATAATACGGCACAAACTTAATTTTTATGAACACTTGATCCCAACTCAATGAAGGAATGATCAATTTTTTTTTAAATATGTACTGTATACTGAAATTGGCTTTAATTAGATTTGATTATTGAACATCAGTTTAACCCGCAGCAATGAAAGTGCTACGCCAAAATCGCGAAACACGTACAGAAAAACTTCATACTTCTTGCACGAGTGTAGCCCTTATCACAGAACTTCAAACCCTGATCCACAAAAATAGAGGCCAAACTATTGTTCTTTACACAAAAATTTCGCAACACCAAGGACTTGCGATTTGCAGTGAATGGCTAATCAGACCAGCTGCGTACAAAATGAGAAATAAAAAATAGAATACAACATAAAGTATCACAAGAGATACTAAAGCCAGAGGCCACCCAAGCAGCAGTTCGTAAGGTACGGAGATTGAGGAGGTCTACAGATGACACGACCATCACACGTCTAGCTTCATTTCCATTATTTCAGGCGAGACGCACGCTTCAAAGTTTACAATTATTATTTAATGCTGTTATTTTGATGTCCTGCAATAACCATTTGATTTGTTCATTTAACCCTCAAGGGTCTCGATAAAATATAAGTGAAAGTATAAGACATCGTGTATTTTCGTGGTAAACACTTTGACTACGACGTGCGCCGCCGGTGGTACACAGAGGTAATTTTCATAACGCTGTTGACCGACCCGTCAACTCAATTTTCATTAATACTTAATCACAACTACATGAAGGCACGACACAGTTCTTGTTTGGTATTTTCAAAATAGTTTACTACAATTTATTTTGAATTTGAGTTTGGTGTTGAACTTAATATTTAGGCTAGTAGTCGCAGTCAAAGTGTCAAGATAGCAATGGAAGTATAGAATTCTCTATGACGTCCTGTATTTTCTTAGCTAATACGCTAAATCGTTCTAGTTTTGGCGTCAAGAGAGCATTTCAAAACTTATGAAAGATTCTTAGAGAGCATAGCGAGTTTCAGTTCAACTAGAAAAAAGGTAACGTGATAAAGACGAATTACCATCACAAGCACAACTGTCCGAGGAATTATTATTATTGAAGTATTTTTAACGCCCAACAGGTCAATGATGTACTAAGTCCACTAAAGTTCATCGGTATTCCAAGCAAATCATTCCCGATAACGGTAATTTTCCCACTTAAGTCTAAAACAAAAACAAAACTGTCGAAATAAGTAAAAGCACAATAAAGGAATGATCAAAGAAGTTGGAATCGGTACAGAAATGACCTTGGTTACGAACAGCAGACCTACAATAACACAAAATAATACATCTATATCAAAGCTCGAAACGTTGTTCAGAACCACATTTCTTCATAATTCGACTTCTGTTTCAGAACATGATTTTATCCACAAATAGCCCTGAAAGAAAATTACAAGTTTAATGCGATTAGTTGAAATCTAATAAAAGGCATAAAATAGTTAGTTTAATGGTGCAATGGAACAGTGCAGTCATCTTGTTCATGGATCTTGCACCTCGATAATCATTTCACTGGAGTCTTTTTACGGGCCCCTCGTAAGCAAGAGCACATGTGCCAGCCGCAGCGACGGGATGGAAGAGAATACCTTGCGATACTTGAATGTGTTTCGGGTTGCCAAACTCTTCGGAAGATAAAAAGTAAATTGGAACACTACCAGGACTACAATAAGTTAAGCATAAAATACCGGGACTGCAAAGCGCCCAGTCGCACAGCACTACAAGCAGCGAATGAGATCACATTAGTTATTATTATTATTATATAGTTATTATTATTATACAAGAAAGTTTTAGCCTCCCTTAAGCACGACAAAGATGTTCTTAGAGAGGAAGGAGGAAGGCACCATTTAGTATGGAGTTGAGGGAACGCTGAATCTATGCAAAAGGTGCACAGAAACAAAAGAAGTTCATGAAACAAGAAAAAGTTGAAGAAGAAAGTAGTAGGTGCTGAGAAACAGGACAGCAGTGAACCGAAAAAAGATGGTCCGTAACAAAACAAAAACCTATTCCATTTCAACAATAAGGAAGCCTACCTAACTCTCAGCTCGGGCCCTCACATAGTTCCCCTGGGAGCGCTAATTCCCATAGATACAATAGTCGTAGCCCCCTGAGGGGGATAATGTAGCGAAAGCACACAAAAAATACAGAATATAAAGGCAAGATAAAATCAGGATGTCAAGAAACACAAGAGCAAAATTAAACGTATAAGAAGACAAGAAGTGAAGGAATACCCACGAAATTGAACAGAGATCAAACAATAGCCTAACAATTCCTTCAGGATATTCATAAGTAGTAGTAGTAGTAGTAATAACATCAATTTGCTAGCGCTTCAGTGCCTGCACTATGTCGCGCCGAAGGTCTCGCAATTCAGGTTGTCTCCACTTCTCAAATTTCGAGGTCTTACTGCCACAAACATCGCACCGCAAGTCACAGCAACTATTAAACAAACAAAGACGCGACAGCCACGAGCATGATCTGAACAACACTTGATTTCATTGGTGACAGTAGTAGTAGTAGCAGCGGCAGTAATAAAGGAGCTGCTAGTTCAATACCATACTCCTCATGCTTAGGGTTCAATCAGTTCATATAATCATCTTAAGGTACATGCACAGTTTGCACATTGAGCAACAGCCTAACCCCCTAATGGGGGTCTCAGCTGCCCACCCAATTATGGCCGGGCGCCTTACCCGCGCTAAAACCCCCAGGGGCATTGCGCAGCGCGCCCGGCCATTTTACAGTTCAGTGTTTACATCGCATTACCATGCGTAGAATCTTCAGGCTAGATTTTTGAAGACAGATTACACGCTCCAATAAACGACTGCAGCGCTGTCACATTATAAGTTGACCGCTCAGCCTCCCCAAGTATTCCAGTCAAAACATCCTGTGCACACCCGCGAAGGTGCGGAAAATGCAGATTCCTGGCAACAGCATTCAGGGGACACTCCGCGAGGAAGTGCTTTACAGTCAAAGGCACACGACACCGTTCGCACTGCGGCTGTGGTAGCCGCTCCATCAGGTGCCCGTGTGTTAGCCGCGTATGGCCAATACGGAGGCGACAAAGCATCACCTCTAACCGGCGACCACGACAACTGGACGATATCCACTCACGTATAGTGGGTTTAATGCTTCTTAATTTATTGTTATCGTTAGCAGCGTTGTCCCATTCATGCTGCCATCGTTCTCTCACTGCCGCTTTGATCCGAGGGTAATAATCTCGGAAAGGAACCATCAGATTTAGAGTCTCCTCGTTTGCCTCTGCGGCCCGTTTAGCCTCCTGGTCAGCTCTTTCATTGCCAGACACTCCTACGTGGCCGGGCACCCAGCACAACGTCACAGATTTACGCTCACGTGTTAAATTTATTAAGTTCATGACGATCTCACCAACGAGCGGATGGGTGCTATTATGCTCTCGAGTGGCCTCCACCACACTTTTTGAATCCACAAAAATAGCAAAAGTATCATACACACAATGTGTAATTAGTCGGAGGGCCTCCAGCACACCGTAAAGTTCCGCAGTGAAAATGGACGACTCTGGGAGCAATCTCTTGGCGCTCACCAGCTCCCCCGACACAGCGGCACACCCTACAGCGTCTCCCACCTTTGAGCCGTCGGTATAGAACTTCATCGCACGGGCATGTTTTTCGGCAATATGGTCCAAAAAGATCCCCTTTAGTATGTGTGTAGGCATAGAATCCTTCTTAGGCATTTGACATCCCGGACAAAAACTCCCGATTGGGACACGCCACGTGGGAAAACTTTCCAAGAACACTGGTTGTATTCTCATTGGCCTCAGCTGCATTGCAGCCACGACTGCCGAATAATCTTCTGATGAGGGCAGAAAGTAAGGGAAAGGCAGATGTCGGCCTAGTGGCGCATGCACGCTGGTCCATGCAGGAGACAAGGGGACTTGTTCCAACCGCGCCAAGTACTGAAGGGTCAGCTGCACACGTCGGTGCCGTAAAGGAGGTTCACCGCTCTCCACACACAAGCTGCTGGAAGGGGACGACCTAAACGCGCCAGTGCAGATTCTGATAGCAGCATGATGCACAGGGTCCAGCTTCACAGGGTCCAGCTTCAGGATATTGATAAACGAAGAGTTCAATGTTCACCATACGTCGCATGAACTGAACAGAAGAGATGATCAAAACGAGCAATAAACCTGGGCAATAAGTTAACTCCTTGAACCAAGGAGCCGAGCGATCTATAACCAGCACTGCTAGCA
Organism: Morinoia aosen; assembly: GCA_030386875.1. Lineage (NCBI taxonomy): Eukaryota > Metazoa > Arthropoda > Malacostraca > Amphipoda > Talitridae > Morinoia > Morinoia aosen. The sequence goes on from CM059574.1 coordinate 41,350,682, forward strand.
GCAGATGTAGCGATTCGTTCTCACCCATGAAACATTAGTAGATTCAAAAATTAACTTGACTCCAATAGTGCCCTAAAAAAAAATCTGATCCCCCCCTGAACAGATGTACATGCACGCATTAAGAGGCATATCATGACTCAAACAGTCAAGCTTTTGTTTACTCTGACAACAGGAAGCTAACAGTCAACAAAAGTTCTCCAGCCACTGCACCATGAGGCTTTTGCTGGTGATTTGCAAAAATAGGAAGGGTATGCAGTATGCACAGACAAATCTGGAGCAGGTCATGAACAAGGAAGAATGAGAGAGGCACGTCAACAGAAACACATAAGAACCAGTTTACACTAGGTAATGAAAACTTGGACCTTGAAGATACAAAAAACAGCCAATGTGAAAAAATACCGAGCCATAACACCTATTAAGAAACTACATACATGCTATTCCAGATAAAAAGGCTACTGTTCTAATGAAAACTAGCACTCACACGTCTCAACCTCAATAATGGGAAATGATGCGTATCTGCTTTGCTTCACGAGCATGTGGAAAATGTAAGAAGAACTCAAAAAATATAGCACCAATCCTCTCAGTAGCATTCTAACAGCACCAAGCACCTCACTGGTATTTCAACAGTACTGATATATTAAAATAGGGCACAATTGCATGAAACGCTACCCAAGTCCGTTCAGCGTGAATCAGAGAGCCATCATAGGAACGCTACACTACCTTACTAAAAATGACTGGAAATGTCGATGAGAAAAGAGTCTATTTGATAAGCAAAAGCCAAACAGGATGACTGCAAAAAATATGAAGGAACTTAACAGAGTAACATACTCGAATAGGACAAGCACACCACACGACTAGTACTGATAATGCAGCTAAAATAAAACCGTGCAAGTTCTATTGAGAATAGAAAGAAGTAGAGAAAAATTGGCCCAATTCAAAAACGTAGCAACAAAGCAAGACTTCTAACACTTCGAATGTCATAACTGATAATGTTATTAACGCTAATATCTTTCAATGCAAAATTCCGAATAGAAGTTCAATAAGTGATCAAAATTCAAAGATACTTTCGGGTATATTTGATTATTTGATTTCTCAGAGTGTTCAAATCTAAGGAGAATCAAGCCCAACATTAAAAACAAATCGAAAAAGAATTCAAAGACAGCATTTATCGACAATAGAGAGCGCGGCATCTGCTAACAATTCCGCCCTATGTCCTCACAAAGAACTCGATGGTCATTATTGAGGCAAAATTGTACGTCTCATACCAATGAGAGATTGAAATGAAGTCAAAATTTATTTTCGGAATGAAGTAAAATTTTGAGTCCCCGAATGAAGAGACCATCCTGCTTTTTAAATTGCTTACAGTAAAATTTATTAGCAGATTAAATCAGAAAAATTGTTTATTGGCGAGAAGGAGTGTTTTCATATAAAATCAAATACGAAAAATAGAGTAGACAGGAATGCTCACGATTGCATAAAGTTGAGTTTGAGGAAGAGAACAAAAAACAGTCCGGTAAGACAAACCTATCCACATATTTATACTCGTACTAATTAAAACTTACAGCAGCTTTCTATATAAAGTACAGCAACTCTCCAGCGTGTCCACGAAAAATGATTCCACTGATTTTAATTGTTAATATTATGTTCCAATAACGATGTACAACAGTTCAATTCCGAAACATTACAGCTCTTATTCTTCCAAAAATTAGCTTGATAAACAAAATAGAACAAATTTTGAACCCTAGAAACTTGAAATCGGTGGATACATTTTTCGTGGACCTATGCATCTATTATACATAATATCTTCTTCCTCTATTATATTTCGTATCGCCTACTATAGTGGGTTGCTTGGGATGTAACAGAGGGGCGCTACAGTTTTCGAGGCAGTCCGTGCAGGCAAGCGCTTTTCATAATACAAAAATAAGTTATTTATCAACTCTCAATTTTGGGCTTATAAAGTCACACTCAAATTTTATTTTATAAGAAAATTACAAAAAAAAACATAAAACCTATGAATCAAAACCTAATTCACACCCTTATAATAACTGAGAATAATCCATCTCCAGAAAAATACAACATATCACGAGGCATAACACATCCCAGTTTGCTCACAGCGCCACAACTCGACATGACTTTGGTTGGCCACGCAGGAGAACTCAGTAGATAGAATCTAAATTCAGCAACCACGAGTACCGCAAGTGGGCCACAAAAAAGTACGGCTCATGGTAGAAAAAACAAGGTCGTGTTATTTTTAATGGGGAAAATCCACCTCTTTTTTTAGGCTTCATTTCAAACGAACTGGACGACGTCACCATATCGACATGTCGTTAGGCCAATAGTGATGCCAGATTTGGGGCTAGCAGTGTTGCCAGATGCAATATGAGCATTGGTTCGTTTCCATGACGGAAGCCATGTCGTTCGATGAAAAAACTGGTTTGACCCAACTTTGTTTCTTCTACCGTGATTTGGACCTAATCAAACATAAGCTTTCTTTCAAAGCCATGTAATGCAAGCTATTGAAGGCAAGCCGTAGGGTGGATACGAGGGTCGTATCAAATTCACTATGTAGAAACGTTTATAGCTCATTACCTGACAAAAAAGGCATTAGGAAAGCTTATAGCTATTTAATTTAGAGTCAATGGTATTTGGGGTTTTTCTCCGCCATTGCTTTTATAATAGTTTTAATAGAAAAAATTTTGGACGGCAATATTCGGAAGTCAATTCCAACCACGGTAGAGGAAACAAGGTAGGGTCATTTCTATGGGGAAAAATCCACTTCCTCTTGTTAGGCTAGCCAATAGAAAGGCTTCATTTTGAACTCACTGGATGACGTCACCACAACGCATTGTCTTTAGGCCAATAGTGGGGACGGATTTGAAGCTAGCTGATATGCCAGAAGCAATATGAGTGCTGTTATTGGTTCGTTGCTGTGAGGTCAGCAAACCTACACGGTCGACGAAAAAAGACTGGTTTGACCCTACCTTTTTTCTTCTACCGTGATTCCAACTTGGGATAGATACACGAATAACAATAAAATGGTGAAGTACAAAATTCAGACAATGCTCAAAGCTTGAAATCAGAAATAGATACATCAGATGAGGTGATTCACATAATTTTATTTTAATAAACCAAAGCCATGAATTGATTCAATTCTTGATTTGCAGTATCTCAGTGATCAAATTGGACCAGGCTGCAACCACTGTATGTATAAGTTAAGAGATCAGATCCAGATTTTGAATCCAACCATCCAAAATACATATCCTTATATTATAGTTTTTCAATATCTGTGGCGAGGTAAAACTGTAACGTTCAACTGCAAATTAGAAATACCTTCAAACAATCAGAAGCTAAGAAACCTTAAATAATGATCTAAACATGTCATATTATATAAACACGTTCACCGCGTTTACGCGGTTAGGTAAGGTGATATGTAGAAGAATCGAGAGTTCGACTTTACTACTCTAATGCATTTTTATCCTTCTTCAGAATTAAGGAAAATACAATTGGATAACATTTCACGTCAAGTGATAGTTATCTTTTAATACGGTCGCAAAAATGAAATGCCATTCATTTATTTAGCAAGTGAATGAGCAATTTACCTATTGGTTCACATATGGCCCAATACGTGAGGAATGTGTTAAAGAGGAAGCATTATTCAACTGGAACCGACATCATGAGGGCTACGAACGTGTCTAACGGCCGAGCATGTTAAAAAATGAGAGATAAAAATTGACAGGTAACACATTTCTACTCGCGTTTACATTCCTTGGAATAAGTAACAAAGGGGATCAGTAAATTTTCTATTTTTTGCCGTAAAGTTTCAAGGTAAGAATACCTGAATTAGACATTAGCTTTCAATGGTATGAACTTTTATGAGAAACTCATTAGTGCCTTCCACACAAACCATCAAAGAAAAAGCCCTCCCATTCGCCTCATAAAAATGCTAACTCGGTTAAATGCTACCTATAAAATATAACATACAAAACAGCACAATCCTCAGTCAACCAAACAGAATCAGGGGAGTCTCAAAAACTAACCATGAGACACGACACCCGCATACGTCCAGCGCAAACACAACAACACCGTTTTCACCAAGCGCGTAGGAACGTTCATCACAACAATACCATTATGATCACAGGGCTCAGCAAAATATCTCAAAGACATCCTGTCACACCGGAACCTAAAACAGCACAGGCAGACTGACTAGCATCTAACAGACTAAAGACCAGAAATGGAACTATCTCTGCACGTCAGCAGAGAAGATTTCTTCATCGTCATCATCAGCCTCGGTGAGCGGGAAGACGTCAAGCTCGTCGCCTCTGTCCACCTTGTGATATCTGCGCTGCCCACGGCCACGCCTCCGGCAGGCCGTCCTTATTCCGAAGTACAGCACCACCACCAGGCTGCACGCCACGAACACCAGGAAGCCCCGCCACACTGCACCTGAGAACAGGGTCAGCATGAATTACTTAATTCAAATGAACAACTGTAAACACCAGGCACCTGAGAACAAGGTGAGCATGAATTGCTGTATTCAATGGATGGATGTAAACACCAGGCACCTGAGAACAGGGTCAGCATGAATTGCTATACTCAAATGGACGGATGTAAACACCAGGCACCTGAGAACAGGGTCAGCATGAATTGCTGTACTCAATGGATGGATGTAAACACCAGGCACCTGAGAACAGGGTCAGCATGAATTGCTGTACTCAAATGGACAGATGTAAATACCAGGCACCTGAGAACAGGGTCAGCATGAATTGCTGTACTCAAATCGACAGATGTAAACACCAGGCACCTGAGAACAGGGTCAGCATGAATTACTGTACTCAAATGGACAGATGTAAACACCAGGCACCTGAGAACAGGGTCAGCATGAATTGCTGTACTCAAATGGACAGATGTAAAGTTGTAAACACCAGGCACCTGAGAACAGGGTCAGCATGAATTGCTGTAATCAATGGATGGATGTAAACAGCAGGCACCTGAGAACAGGGTAAGCATGAATTGCTGTACTCAAATGGACAGATGTAAATACCAAGCACCTGAGAACAGGGTCAGCATGAATTGCTGTACTCAAATGGACGGATGTAAACACCAGGCACCTGAGAACAGGGTCAGCATGAATTGCTGTACTCAAATAAAAACTTGCAATTGAAATACATGTATCGAAATGAGGGCGTGAAAAACTATTTTAATGTGTGACAGAAAGAACTTTCTTTGATGTTGAAAATTCTTAATCAATCCAAGCATGGGCAATCTGTGTTTAGAGTTACACACTTTCAAGATGAGAGCCATCAGGCTGTTCTTACAGCACAAGCAGAGAAGAATATCATGAAAATGATAGGAGAAAGAGGAAAAAGCCATGAGGAAACAAAATTGAGAGTTGAAGCGTTTTGCAGACTATCATACGAATTAACCCCTTCCACAACAATTTTTTTCGTTAAAAATGTTTTTTTTTCAGGCTAATTTTTTCATTTTGGTTCTATGTAGCATTTTTGATGCTGGTAATGAAAAAAGTTTGTAATTCTTTTTTCTTCCCATTTTTGTGGTTACTTTTTATTTTGAAAATACCTTTGTTGGTAAAAACAAGTTAAATAGTCATTGTCTAATGTCGAGAAATAGTCATTGTTGAGAAATAGTCATTGTCGAGAAATAGTCATTGTCGAAAAATAGTCATTGTCGAGAAAGAGTCATTGTCGAGAAATAGTCATTGTCTGATGAACTGGCAGAGTTATCAGAAGTATTCAAGCTTCTGAGGGAACGTTCATATTCACTATCTTCGATTGAACTAGACATTTGGGGTGTAACACTTGAAAATGCTACAAAAAAAAAAAAAAATGGAAATGTGGATGCAAACAACATCCATCCAATGTCAATGGCTGTGTTTGATTTAGCAAACACAAGAAATAATGCAGAATTTCTGTTCAACTAAGCAACAAAATTTGGCTAGGATAATTAGCACTAACAAGACTGGTGTATTTCCAGTCAAAAATGTCCTTTTTTCGTCTAGCCAGATCTATCAAGTCATTCATGAATACCATTTTCAATTGGATATTCTGAATGAGTTGCAATCAAGATACGTAACCAACTCTATAAAATTGCAGTCATTATGAAATGCTCAAGAATTCAGTTTGCACAGCAAGAGAAGGTGATGAATAATCCAACCAAGCAGTGTTAGCATGAAAAACCAGCTCAAAAAATAAATACCCCAAACAACTAAAACGCATCAGCAAATGAGAAAAAATATTTCACTAATCTTTTCTGAGGAAACTTTTAGGCTTCTGAAGGAGTTTTTCTCTTCAAGATTTGTAACTAAAAAATAAAACAGACAACTGCAACATTGTCATACCAAGGAATGAAATGGCGTAAATGAGACTTAACTTACCTGTATTGAATGTTCTGATAACCACATTATGCTCCTCACTGGAATTCACTCCAGCGCTTTGATTTGAAGTTGATACAGTGCCCCCTGGGGGATGACTGGCATCCTCTGCAGGATTAGCAGCTTTTACACTTTCATCATCAGAAGATCCACTCCTTCCACCATCTTCAACATCTTTATCATCCTGAGGATCTTTAACTTTGTCTTCATTGCTCTCAGCACTGTCAATTTTGGGCAACACAGGAACACCAGCTTGAGAAT